>OY759265.1:23848124-25193124 GCA_963662155.1 Lamellibrachia columna | reverse complement strand
TTTCTGTAATTGGATTCCTCGTGAATCTTGTTGGTATGTTTTTATTTGCTCATGGTGGAGCTCATGGGCACTCGCATGGAGGTAAATATTGCTTTATATTCATTAACACTTAGTCATTATCATTACAAATGTTATCATCGCATTTCTGATGATTCTAATCAGTCCTAAAACTGCTCTCACATGTAAAACATGTTTATAAATTGTGTACGAGATATACTAGAAATAAAAAGTTGTGAATTCATAAAGAAATAAAATATTGTAGTTAGTACAGTCTTCAGCAATATAATGTGTCAGGACCACCGTCAAGTAGACAGAACTAGCCTCTTGTGTTGAGTTTCGTACTCAAATTTCACATGATCGCATGGAGTGTAATGCCTCCCCTCCATGGAATTTTATTGTTGTTTTATTATGTTTTACGTGTTGTTGTTTCAGGACACGGCCACTCGCATGCTCCCACCATTTCACACGGTCACAGGCATAACAACGTCAGTCAAAACAGTCATGGCCACAGTCACAACAGTCATGGCCACAGTCATGACAGTCATAATCGCAATAGTCACGGCCACTCTCATGACATAGGTAAGTGGGACATTCAACCTGTTTTGGTTGGACTCATGGTAGCTGTTAAATGTCATTGGTGTTGAAGTTATACAAGTTTGCTGCTTTATAAAAAAAAATTGTGGCGCTTAGAAACTTTTCCAGTTATACATTATATATGTTTATATATGCAATGTTTTTAAGTACACATCTAAATTTTTTATTATTGGTAATTATTATAAGATGTTGACAAACTTGGTAAATTAAAATAGTATATTAACACTGGGTTGGTTTTCTTCTGGTACGTTTACTTATGGGTTTGTTTATAGCGCATCAAATTATAGTTTTATTACTTATCACGTATGATTGCAGATTGATTAATTTGGAGAAATCTAAATAATTAGTAGCTTCCAATTTAGAAGCAGTATGGATGTAAACAGAAAGTATATCATTCATGATGAACTAGTATCTAAGATGGTTCATTTAAAGGTGTTATAAAACATTTGTTTTGTTTCAGGATTCACCTACGAAGAGCCGCCACACGAAGAACATACTGGGTCTGATAACAAGATCATGGAAGGTGGGTCTTGCTTTTCTGTAGCTAAAAACAAATGTTGTAGTGTAAACAAACAGTGAAGTGGAATATTAAAATAGCCATTCCTGATGTTCTGTCTACTATAAGCCATTGAACCATGTAATAAGTTTTTGTGTTTGCTCTTGAGTAACTACTTCATTCATGAATTGCCTTTATAGTGCTAATTTAAATTTCATTGTTTTGGATAGCATTGTATTGTCAGAAAAATTCAGTAGTACCAAGTGAAATACCATTTGGACTCGGCTTTTGCACAGATTAACATGTACTTTGACTTTGCACAATCAAGAAAAAGGGATCTTTTTAATTAAACTACTTTGCCAAGTTAAAAAATGGGTGTTTTTTATATGTACATTTTGTGGCAGTTGGGCAAACTTCCTTGGCCAGTCAAATACTAACCCCAGACCGGGCCACAGTCACATATGTCAAATGTCGTCATATCATTAAATGTGTTTGTTCATAAAGGATTTATTTGTTTTAGTCTAAAAGAGGGTATTTTGGAAAAGTCAATGCTTCTTCAAAATGGGTGTTTTGAAATACAAAAATAATTTTTTTCTCTCTTGTGTAAAACAGATCAGTGGAAAGGTGGTTAATTTTATAAATTAACTATCATACACCCCCTTTGTAGCAAATTATATAAACATATATTCATTCCATTATGAAAAATGTTAAATGTTCCTACTAAAATACTACACTTGGTGATGATCTGAAGCTGTCCAGTGTCACTATGATGACTAGAATAACTATGACTGTGTTTGTCCTGTTTCAGGCGTGTTCCTGCACGTGTTGGCCGATACTCTCGGCAGTGTCGGAGTGATCATTTCCTCGGGACTCATCCAACAGTTTGGCTGGATGGTTGCGGATCCTATATGTTCTGTCTTTATAGCTTGTCTAATTGCTCTTAGGTAAGGTACACGTATGTTTGAAAGCATATCCTTTGTTGCTTGCTTGCATTGTTTTTCTACTTACTTAATTGTTGAAATAATATACCACTGGCACTGGGTTATTCACACCACTGTTTACAATGAAGTGTCTTACTTGATAGAATTGTTAGATGAATACGGCATCCTGTGTGCTGTAAAGAACCATGTGTTTGCTTTGTTGTAACACCAAAATACGTAAAGATTTTCAAAACTGCCTCCTATTGTGCCATAGCACTGTCAAACCCTTCAGCTTGAATGCATTTATTTCCTCTTAGATAACGTCATGAAATTCATGGGCAACTTGTAGGCACTACATTCCAAGGTTTCATAAGCAGGTTCTGGAATTGTGGTCTACCTTTCATCAAGAACCATGTAGCGCATTTGATTTAGCAAGATTTAATAAGATTGCTATCCAAAGCAAAAACCCAGGTGTCAAGTGGACAAGGAAGTCATTAGCTTATTGAGAGGCCAACGATTATTCATCTACATGTAACACATGGAAGTATAATTGCAATTCCTTCACTCTGAGTGTCTCTCTCTATCCGCAGTGTTGTGCCTCTCATGAGAGATTCCATCAGCATCTTGATGCAGCGCCAGCCCACATCTCTAGACCATCTTCTACCTGGCTGCTATAAGAGGGTAATTATTACATTATCAATTACCTTTTGTGCAACAAATTAAACTAAATGCTTTTCTATCTAATTAGCCATTTATAAATTGTTATTTACATTGTCAGCAAGTGATGTAGTGGTTAGAGCACTCAATTCCATTACAAGCAGCACTGATTTATTTGTTTAATGATCATTTCAGTGAAATAAGCTATAGAAATTTATACCTGCATGGCTCTTGCCAAACTGAAATGCAAATTCATTTCAATACAGTGCCATAATATTTTTTAATCAAATTTTGTGTGTGCATGTGTCAAAGTCACGTTTCAAATGTGAATAACATCACATTCTCAAGTGTATAGGTATACCTGTAATTGTTTTTAATAATTGCCTTTTCTATTATTCAATATAGAAATATATAGTTGATTTGTTTAAATTCACATTTCAAATGCAATTTCATTGCGAACAAATTACTAAATGGTTCATTAAGCTATGTTTAAGTTAGTACAATTCTTATAAACTGGTAAAAGTGCTTTTATAAATGCTAAAATAAACTGTGTTTGAGTGGTTGTTATCAAGGGGTGGTCATGGAAGAGGGGTGGCTGCTTGGAGGGGGGTCTACTGTACTTAAAGGACCATCTCAACATTGTGTTGTGACAGGTATGTCAGCTGACGGGCGTCTACAGTATCCATGAACCTCACTTCTGGACCCTGGCTAGCAATATCTACACTGGGACCGTCAAGGTGGAGGTGGCCATGGATGCAGACAGCAAATACATCCTGCATCAGACTCTTAGTATATTCATGGCAGTGAGTGTTTAACTTCTCTTGCAAGTCACTGAATGTTCTTCGAAAGTAGAGGTGTATTATTTTAGCGGGGCCTGCTAGCATAGTTGTTGGGTGTATTTCAATTTTGGTCATGTCTCAAAAATATTCTTTTCAATGTCAGTGAATAATTAATGTAGCTAATGTAAATATCAATATGTATATATTTTCTGTTAACTTTTTAAATATTCTATTTTGGAAGTATAAGTCCTACTACATCGTTCCTGTTTAATGTCATGTTTTCACTTACTGGTTCTTTCGTAGTTTATATTTTTTTGCATCCATATGGTGGTGTGTATGTGTATGTTCCAGGCCAGAGTGAGTCAGACGGTGGTGTGTGTTTGTATGTTCCAGGCCAGAGTGAGTCAGACGGTGGTGTGTGTTTGTATGTTCCAGGCCTGAGCGAGTCAGACGGTGGTGTGTTTGTATGTTCCAGGCCAGAGTGAGTCAGATGGTGGTGTGTGTTTGTATGTTCCAGGCCAGAGTGAGTCAGATGGTGGTGTGTGTTTGTATATTCCAGGCCTGAGTGAGTCAGACGGTGGTGTGTGTTTGTATGTTCCAGGCCAGAGTGAGTCAGATGGTGGTGTGTGTTTGTATGTTCCAGGCCAGAGTGAGTCAGATGTTGGTGTGTGTTTGTATGTTCCAGGCCAGAGTGAGTCAGACAGTGGTGTGTGTTTGTATGTTCCAGGCCAGAGCGAGTCAGACGGTGGTGTGTGTTTGTATGTTCCAGGCCAGAGTGAGTCAGATGGTGGTGTGTATGTGTATATTCCAGGCCAGAGTGAGTCAGATGGTGGTGTGTGTTTGTATGTTCCAGGCCGGAGTGAGTCAGATGGTGGTGTGTGTTTGTATGTTCCAGGCCGGAGTGAGTCAGATGGTGGTGTGTGTTTGTATGTTCCAGGCCTGAGTGAGTCAGACGGTGGTGTGTGTTTGTATGTTCCAGGCCAGAGTGAGTCAGATGGTGGTGTGTGTTTGTATGTTCCAGGCCAGAGTGAGTCAGATGGTAGTGTGTGTTTGTATGTTCCAGGCCAGAGCGAGTCAGACGGTGGTGTGTATGTGTATGTTCCAGGCCAGAGTGAGTCAGATGGTGGTGTGTATGTGTATATTCCAGGCCAGAGTGAGTCAGATGTTGGTGTGTGTTTGTATGTTCCAGGCCAGAGCGAGTCAGATGGTGGTGTGTGTTTGTATGTTCCAGGCCAGAGTGAGTCAGATGGTGGTGTGTATGTGTATATTCCAGGCCGGAGTGAGTCAGATGGTGGTGTGTGTTTGTATGTTCCAGGCCGGAGTGAGTCAGATGGTGGTGTGTTTGTATGTTCCAGGCCGGAGTGAGTCAGATGGTGGTGTGTGTTTGTATGTTCCAGGCCGGAGTGAGTCAGATGGTGGTGTGTGTTTGTATGTTCCAGGCCAGAGTGAGTAAGATGGTAGTGTGTATGTGAATGTTCCAGGCCAGAGTGAGTCAGACGGTGGTGTGTATGTGTATGTCCCAGGCCAGAGTGAGTCAGAAAGTGATGTGTGTTTGTATGTTCCAGGCCAGAGCGAGTTAGATGGTGGTGTGTATGTGTATATTCCAGGCCGGAGTGAGACAGATGGTGGTGTATGTTTGTATGTTCCAGGCCGGAGTGAGTCAGATGGTGGTGTGTGTTTGTATGTTCCAGGCCGGAGTGAGTCAGATGGTGGTGTGTGTTTGTATGTTCCAGGCCAGAGTGAGTAAGATGGTAGTGTGTATGTGAATGTTCCAGGCCAGAGTGAGTCAGACGGTGGTGTGTATGTGTTTGTCCCAGGCCAGAGTGAGTCAAAAGGTGGTGTGTGTTTGTATGTTCCAGGCCAGAGCGAGTCAGATGGTGGTGTGTATATTCCAGGCCGGAGTGAGTCAGATGGTGGTGTGTGTTTGTATGTTCCAGGCCGGAGTGAGTGAGATGGGGGTGTGAGTTTGTATGTTCCAGGCCGGAGTGAGTCAGATGGTGGTGTGTGTTTGTATGTTCCAGGCCGGAGTGATTCAGATGGTGGTGTGTGTTTGTATGTTCCAGGCCAGAGTGAGTCGGATGGTGGTGTGGGTTTGTATGTTCCAGGCCAGATTGAGTCAGATGGTGGTGTGTGTTTGTATGTTCCAGGCCAGAGTGAGTCGGATGGTGGTGTGTGTTTGTATGTTCGAGACCGGAGTGAGTCAGATGGTGGTGTGTGTTTGTGTGTTCGAGACCGGAGTGAGTCGGATGGTGGTGTGTGTTTGTATGTTCCAGGCCAGAATGAGTTGGATGGTGGTGTGTTTGTATGTTCCAGGCCGGAGTGAGTCAGATGGTGGTGTGTGTTTGTATGTTCCAGACCGGAGTGAGTCGGATGGTGGTGTGTGTTTGTATGTTCTAGGCCGGAGTGAGTCAGATGGTGGTGTGTGTTCGTATGTTCCAGGTCAGAGAGAGTCAGATGGTAGTGTGTGTTTATTTGTTCCAGGCCGGAGTGAGTCAGATGGTGGTGCAGATAGACACAGTGGCGGGGTGAAGTCCCAAGTTATTCAGGCGACCAACACAGTTCATGCATCCAGCCTGCAAGTCATTCCAGTTGACTAACCAGTTCCTAGGTAATTCCATATATGACTAGTGCTGTCTAGATGACCATTATAGTTCATGTGTCAAACCGTCAAGTCATTCCAGATTACCAATATAGTTCATGTGTTAATCCATCATGTCATTCCAGTTTGCCAATATAATTCATGTGTCAAACCGTCAAGTCATTCCAGATTGCCAGTATAGTTCATGTGCTAATCCATCATGTGATTCCTGTTTCCCAATATAGTTCATGTATCAACCGTCAAGTCATTCCAGATTGCCAATGAAGTTCATGTGACGAACCATCAAGTCAGATGACCAATTCCAGTTGACCAATGTATAGTTCATGAGTGAAGCCATCAAGTTATTCCAGATTAGCAAATACATTACAATTCCTGCGTAAAGCCAAGAGTCATTACACATGCCTAATACAATTCCTGTTTGAAGCCTGCAAGTCTTTCCAGATAACTAATAGAGTTCATACGTAAACGATTAAATACAAATTTGATAGCTGGTTAGACATATTATGCTAACAGATGCATAACACCATCTATCACACGCATCCATCCAGCATCCATCACACCATACATTAATGTAGCTGGATAAATAAAGGTACATTCTTATATAGCGCAGTATCCTGTCCTTGGGACTGCTCAAAGCGCTTTACACTATGTGAAATGGCTACTAAACAGATAAGTCTTTGAAGACTGAAACTTGTGAGTTGACCAACACAGCAGACCTGTTAAGTTTCTGAAATTACAAAACTGGAGATTTGTGTGTGATGCAGAATCACGAGTCAAGCCACCAAACGATAAATTTGTCACGTGTCGGTCAAAGGATAAAATTCATGCGAATGCTTGATTTGATTTGATGTTTGCAGACCACATGATCATTTCCATCCAATTAAAATGTATATGGCATGATTCTGGTGTCAAGAGAATTAAGAAATATGCAATGACATGAATATTAACAGTGTTGCTATTTGTAAAGTTTGCGTCACAACAGAAATGGGGAAATATTTATTTATAAAAACAGAGCATGGTCAGAAAATTTGGGAGAAAACAGTACGAAACATAAAAACGGGAGGAATTATGAAAATGGGAGATTTCATTTCCCGTGCAGGAGAATGGGAGATGGTTCCCAAAAGCGGGTGCTTCCCGCCAGAAACAGGAGACTTAACAGGTCAGCAACACAATTCATGATTGATTCCCTCAAGTCATTCCAGATGACCATACTTGGGAATGGTATGAAAGAGTATTACAGTCACAATATGCTGGCCAGGGCATTTATTGTGCTGTAAGAGGAAGTGATAACATTTGTATTAAAACAAGTATGATGCTCACAAGAATGTACAGTTCTTGGTATTAAATGTGTTTTTCTTGAATGTGAAATAATTGTTGATTTTACTCGCATAAAGTGTTGCTCATGTAGATGGAAAAATGTACAAGTTGTTTAAAAAAAGTCATGTTGTAATCTACTCTACATTATTTAATTTAAATGGGTGCTGATATTCTTCCATCTAGTTGGTTGATATGACCACAAATAATGTCATCATTACTGAAGGTAGTTGATTTTTGTGCTGAAGAATGATGATGGTGTACCTGTTTAGGTTTTGGTTCATTCTGTAATATAAATTTATGACAAAGTGCCAACATATGTTGAAACTAGTCCCAGTTGTTTAACTAATCTGGTTGAATTGTCTGTTTAAAGACACGTGTCTAGCAGTAATGACATGTTAAGAGCAGCTATTGATGGGTTGATTTGAGTAGAAATAATATATAAGTTGATTGTTGTATCAGTATGCCGATGAATGAGAGGTAAATATGGCATATTTTACAAATGTTTGTTAATAAATTTTTATTGTCGCATTAAATCTTTAAATTTAATGCATCCATGCTAGAGAAAACTGGTATTCTGTATCAAATTGTACATCATGTATATAATGTTGTACACATGGCTAACATTAGGTGTTGGTTCTAGGTATTGGTTGATGTTATTTAATGCAAACCTTTGTACCTATTGGTGCTGGGAATAATATTTTGGTATCAGGTACCTATGTTTTGGTTGAGGCATACATTTTATATATACTTATATATACATCATTGATATGTATATATGACAGTGTCAGATTTTTTATTATCCAACAGACTATGAGTTTGAATTTTTTAATCTATCAGTCCAGTGTGTTCCCCAAGCAAATATCTTCAGTGAGTGCCTTTTATGTAAAAATACTCACCACCTTTAGAATTAATTTATCTTTTCAATAATAATGACTATATTGATCCTTGAATGGATGGATGCTGCAGTTTCTTGGATTGTTGCAATTGATACTATTTACCTCTCAAGAAACTGGTTTATATTCTCTGAATATTTCGGCTGACTCACTTGGCCTTCATCAATTGAATACAATGATATTTATATTTATTCTGGTGAAAGGATGGTCTGATTTATTGTTATGGCCTTTGCACAGCTATTGCGGTTATTTTACAAAATATTTATTCGTAATATATTGGTTGCTGTTTTCTTTGTTTGGTTACATGTTTATTGTTTGATAAACTATGTAAACTTTGTCTTGTGTAAATGTGGCAGTCATTGGTGAACCAAGCACAACATATTTATTGTCTGATAAACAATGTCAACTTTGTCTTGTGTAAATGTGGCAGAGAGTCATTGGTGAACCAAGCACAACATATTTATTGTTGTCCGATAAACTATGTCAACTTTGTCTTGTGTAAATGTGGCAGAGTCATTGGTGAACCAAGCACAACATATTTATTGTTGTCTGATAAACTATGTCAACTTTGTCTTGTGTAAATGTGGTAGAGAGTCAATGGTGAACAAAGCACAACATATTCATTGTTGCCTGATAAACTATGTCAACTTTGTCTTGTGTGAACGTAGCAGTCACTGGTGAACTAACTTCACCCACAGACATTCCCTGTGATGGTTGATAATCAACTTGATATTGTTCCATTGTAGGAAATGTTGCAGCTGGTATGCATTTTGGTGCAGTAGTATTAGTAAGCTACACATCCAGATTACATTGTTTGATATCTTTAGTTTCACTGATAATATTTTGTGACAAATCAGATCCTGTGACAGCTCAACTAACTGCATACACATAATGTTACATAATATTATGTACGTATGTATGTACATACATATGTATATTGGTGCTACATTTGTTGTGTTGTATTTTAAATAAATATTTTGTGGTTACCATTGGTGTGATATGCTTCTTTGTTTGTTGCTTGTTGTAATGACTACATTGTGACATATATTCGATAAATGTATGTTTTTAGTTCAGTTAAAGAACTGAACATCCTGTTTAATAAGCAAGCAGTCTCAACCAGGAAACAACTCACTCCCTGTATCATCAGGCACACAAACCAGAGAGCAATCGATGACATCCATTTATAAATTTAGTATATTCTGAACATACACATAGATTTAATTGGACCATTCTTATATCATGTGGACCACTGGCCGGCATTTCATTGCACGACAGAAACAGTTGCATCCACTGCATGACACATAGGGTAGTACTGTTTATAGTGTGAACATAGCATTACAAATAGTTGTCTAACATGAGTAAGCTAATTTATTTCTTCCTCACCATCATCATGTACAATATAAGGCAAACAAAAGCAATGAAGATGAGGTGGCTACCAGAGAAGTATAAACTTATCGAGCTAGTAGCCAGTGACGATGACACCAGGAACCAATTAACTTGAAGATTTGTCATTGTAATTTGTTCTTAATGGGGCATGGCCACCAGACTGATTAATAATTTGGGCGAGGGTGGTCCCAGCAGTTGTGTTATAAGTGTGGGCAGTTGGGTTGTTCATACTGGTGTGAGCATCGTGCATTAGTTTTAAACTCTCAAAGACAAACATTTAGGAGGCTTGCTGGAGAAAGTTGTGGGACAATGAATATGGTTATTTCCTGTATGGCTTACAGCTGTACGAATCGACAGAAGACAGGATCTAACATCTCGTTATTTTCAGGTAATTTATGTCACAAATGTTTGTGCTGTGTTAGTGTATATGTGAATGAATGTAAGTTTCGAAAATGTTCTGAAATATCAATATATTACAGATACGTTTGTTTTTCTTGGGGGTAACGTACATTAAGTTTTTCCCAGTAGTTACATTGGTGCAACATAAAATGTTATAGGGGTAGGGTTCAGTTTTATAAATAATGTGTGTGTGCGTGCGTGTATGCATATTTGTAACTCTTTTTTAAAACTCTTCTAGATGTCAGCTCATTAATAAGATTTTTTTTTATTAAGTCATCTGCATTTAATGAGGCCCCTTTTTGGTCGTTGTTTGCCTTTTCATCGTTGTATGAACCACTATCATGTAACTCATTCTGTACACATAGCAACATTCTATGCATTTGTTTGACAAACCATGTGAAAGGTTGCCTACTAAAACAATTGACAGCTTAAATGAGAGCACATTTCTTTACATGAGGCGTGTCCTTGGGCAAGTTGGCCAGATAACATTCGAGAAAGATCTTGATCTGCAGGTGGAAATGGCTGTGATGGAGCAGCTGGGGAATGTGTTGGAAGATGGGAAAAGAATATTTTGGGGACCTTAGATCGAGAAGAATGTCCAACAGGGCTTAATGAGATTTTGACCACTTGCAGTCATTAACTATATAGCACTTCAGAAAGTTCAGTTTCGATCATGTTTAGTGGTGCTACGTACTGTTATAGTTAATATGTTATGGTATTTGATATACAAGGTGCATGGAAGATTGTGCACGTAATAAGGTATTAGGTATATATAGCTATATAGTAATAATCTCTTAATAGTACTGTATATCTATAAATATATGATGAAGACTGGGTGCTGTACAGTATAAACACTGGGCCTCCAGTGGGTTCTTGCCGTGCAGCAGCATGAATGTCACTGGTCCATGCCGGCATCACTTTATCATGTGTCAACTGATAAGAGCTCAGCGGTCTTGTTTTTTTACTAACGGATGTTCTATTTATGTCTATGGCTGATACAGACTGGCTGGCGTCCTCAAACCAGCTACCCGAGGCGACAGACGTTAAAAGAATGCCGCCATCTAGCATGTTATATTTAAAACATTTTTATTTTATCCGGCAGATGTCACTCTGTGTTAGCGAGAAATGGCGGCATATTCTACTTACATGTTATAAACTTCAGTTGACGTGCAGTGCTGCATTTTGTTGTTGACAAAGATCAACTCCATATTTCTCGTGTAAGTTGATATTTCTTTGAATGAAGGTATACATTTGTGTTAATTTCGCTCTCTTTGCAGCATTTCTCTTTAGCCGGAATGCGAGCGATAATAGGTGGATGAGTTGGATCCTCGCGCGCGACACCGGCAACCTAAATAGAACCCTTTTTAATAAAGGATTTTCTACTTTTTATGTTATGTAATCAAATATCACAGTTTCAACCATTGGCATTGCCACAGCAAACAAGCAAACCATTGTTTCGAGAATTTGCAGATAAAGAACAGTAGTAGTGTTTTTACTCTTTTTTTTGTGGTCTTTCGAGCATAGCCATAGGTTAACCATAGCACAGGCCATAGCATAGGCATAGCACTGACCCGCCACTGTCAGTACACATAGTCAAACTCCCAAGTAAGAGCGTAATTCCCGATGGACCAAAAACTAACTTGTCTGGGATATTTGGAACATTATTAAAATGCAAGAAACACATGCAATAACCACATATTTCATGTATGTAATTATTATATGTATATATAAATAAACAATAACCATGCATAAATATAAAATTATGACGTTTTTTGATGAAAACCATAACAGCACGTAACATTGCGTGCACGTTGATTTAGGAAAATATCACCCATTAGTCACGATAAAAAAATACACTCAAGTAATGTTTTATGCAGCTGTTCTTGCAGCCCCTACCCCAGTAGGGGCAGAGTCACCAACGCACCAGATGTGGTGGATATTTCAAAATATTTTCTTTGGATTTTTGTCTTGAAGATTAAAGTTTTCTGTGACTGTTTTAGTAATAGGCATTGATTTTCATGGGAAATTGGTTGACAATATTTTTCAGTACCATACCTGTTGATATTTAGGAGTAAAATTTGGGAGGAGGATGAAACAAGGAGTCTCACAATTCAGTCACGAACTCCTGGGAAAATCAAAGCCTAGTAAACTGTGAAAATAACCATCAGCTTCTTTGTACTGGTATGCTTTTGTAATGTCAGCATGCCACATTATTTAATGATTTCAGTTTCAGAGAAGATGGCATCATCATCTAACATATTGGGGATGGTCGGGCAGGCTTCTATGGTGCAAGAGAGCATCGAGCATGCCGCTATGTTTGTGGACCAGTCGCTTGTGGCAGACTACAACTACGTGGATCTGTCTGACTTGCTGCAAGTGCCAAAACATGGTATGTCAATGTGAAGCTGGGGAAAGCTGGCAGCATAACATAGAAGTGAATGTCATTATTAATTTAATTTGAAAAAAATATAATCTAACTCTTGTAACGGAGTGTGTGTGCTTATATCTTTGTATACGTATAAAACTTATTTATCTATATATAATAGTTTGTTGTAGGCAAAAAGTTAAACTAATTAAATAAAAACATTCAAGCTTTTTACAGTTTCTGTTTGCATAATTTAATGACTGAGAAACATTGACATGATGTTTTATTGTGTTGCTACAGTGCTGCCCAGTGTTAGTGGCCTCCTTGACTTTGACTACCCAAGTTTATCCGACCCAAAGATTGGCCTTGGCTCCATAAAGGAACTCGGAGACGTCAGAAGAGTGCCGCTGCCCGTTGAACTGGTGGAACAGTTTGGACGTATCCTTGGCAGGCTTGTTTTCTCTGCACAGGTTTTTCCATCAGATTGCATGTCACACTTGGTTACTGTAAACACATGGTATCTTTTGATTTGATTTAGCATTGACTTCATCACTACACTTGTCAGTTGTCATTTGGAAAAGATAGACATTTTACCTTGACTGCCTGCCACAGACATGCAGTGTAACTGCCTGATGGGTCTGTTCCCTGACATTGGCCGAGCCTGGCTGTCGGTTGATAGTGACATCTTTGTTTGGAACTTTGAAGATGGGTATGTATTCCTGACTTACCTTTCAAGGCTAGAATCAAATGGTAAAACGAATTTGTAAGTGAAATGGATATGTTGACCATTTGACATTTTTTGTTTTGAATTATCTTGCAAAATCATGGTGTCCACTTGCAGGAGTGACCTTGCCTATTTTGATGGACTGAGTGAAACAATTCTGAGCACTGGTCTTGTCAAGCCCAAGGCAGGTGGGTAGCAGACGTGTAGGTCTAAATATATATCAACTAGACACCTGTTCGTTCAAATGTGGGCCAGCACATTTGCATGCAAATATTTGAAATGATTGGTGTTCTAATGCACCAATATATGATTGCATTAAAATACAAACATCTAAGATTAATTCAAGTGAAAACACATTTAAAGAATCACTGCATAACTTATAATGCTATGAATAACATTAATTAATGGGTTATGTGGGATCACATCTTTTGGTCAATCCTGTTACAATACAATATGTGTTTATTTTGATTCATCATTATTTACAGTAAATGTGATTACATGACAAAATATGTTTTTAATATGGATCAGGGAGATGACTCCTGTTAAGACCAGGCTTGGTCACTAACATAGGAGACACGCTGTTGTGTATTCTTAAAACACGCACAGTAGTTATCATTGCACAATTGAGTAATGCTATTCTGCAACCAGGATTTCATAGCAACATGATTTATTTACAGGAGTCTTTCAACCACACATTGAGTTCCTGTTGGTCCTCGCTACTCCTGTCGATATTGTGCTCCTCGGCGTCAGCTTCAGTAAGCACTTTGAAGGTTGGTTCCTTTTTATATCAAACATTACCATCTGAAACTTTACGCAAACATTATGGCTGCAAACACCAAACATGAAACCCATTGTAATTGTCATGAAATATGGTCTTTACATTATTTGCTTCTTGAATAGCATTCGCTGAAATTTGTGAAAAAATGTCACGTCACACTGCAGTCATTATGAAGCAGTAACAAGGTTGTTAATAGATGTGATTATATATTAGGTTTGTTTATATATATCTGGAAAAGTTTTTCCAAAAGTTTCCCATCCTTCTAAGGTAACATTTAACATTTGGGATTTAGTATGAATAAATTAATTATCATAATTGAATTTTATGTTGTTTAAGTTGTTAACGTTATAATAACTAATCCTGCCTATGTTGGAACGATGTTTTGTAAGTTTTTGTTTTGACAGAGTTGTTTGCTTTGTACACTCTGTAAAGCTGCTTCCTATGCCCTACATCGTTTAGGGGTAGCATTCGGGGAGATGCATCTGCTTCCCGAGCCTCTGTTCACTGTACCAACTGACAACATACACATCCTGAGCATCACAGGTGCCGAGAATGGCAGGATCTTCATGACTGGCAAAGATGGTTGTCTCTATGAGCTCGCTTATCAGGTATCAAATCGGTTTATAATGTTGACTGGATATATGCATGACAATATACAGTTTGTTTACAAATTAATGGCAAATAAACAAGTCATTGTTCCTGTGAAGTATCACTGCATATCCACCTACTGTGTATTTTTAGCGTGCCGGTGTGGAAATTTTGCAACTTCAAAAATACAGTGCACAGACTGCCCGTAGCCTTATCCCGCCTGTGCGCAAACTGGCCGTAGCTACCCATCTGGACTGATTCACCTAGGGCTCCCCTAGAAAACAGATCTTGTGGCATTTTAAATTGGCCAGTCATTTCAAAAAGGGGTCACCAGTTCAACAGGATGCTGATGTAGGCACATGGAATTGCCATCTTGGACTAAGACGAAGTGCCGTTTACCGACAGTTTTTGGAAAACGCATTGAATCAAGTTTGTCAAATTGGTGTTTGACAGTGACACATCGTTTGGCGATTTGTTTGAGATGTTCTCGGGTTTTTTCCCATAAATTTTGAGTCGGATTTTCGACATATACGGTGACTGATGCATTATTGTTATATTATCATCCAATGACAAATGATGTTTCAAAGAGGTGGGGGGGGGGATGGAAGACGACCACCTGAGGGTGTATTTCACAAATAATCTGGCCATGTTGATGGCAGCACGGTCCATTGACAGATTGATTGTTTCTTTGTTTAGTTGTGTTGTATTTTGTTAGTATGATCATACTGCTAAGGCTTAAGTACATATTTGTGAAAGAGTTTTGCCATCCGTTGAGTGTTGGTTTTATATAATTTTTAATTGAAGCAAAAACATTCAAGTGACGTTTCACAAAACAACTGGTAACCATCTTGAAAATTATAATTTGTATGAATGTTGTAATTGACACAAATTGTGTAATTTGAAAAGTAACCGTCAGGATTGGATAGTTCCACCTGGGCAAAATTAACATAAACAGCTACATTTGCTTCACATGATTGTCTATGGTAAGTGCTGTGGATGATTTTTGTATAGCATGTTGAAGTTGATGTTTTATTTTTCCTCATCATTCCATGAATTTTGCTTCTTAATCTGATATCCAAGCAATGTATGACATCAACTATAATTGGTTACCCTCTTGAGATTCCTTTGACTGTGATTTATATGTGTTTGTAGGCGGAAGACGGGTGGTTCAGCCGAAAGTGCAAAAAGATTAACCATTCCACAAGTCGTCTGTCTTTCATTGTGCCGTCCTTTCTCAACTTTTCCTTCATTGATGATGGTATGCACATTGTTTTAATTGTTTAAACTTTTAGGCATATGATTGCATTAACATCACTTCGTACAATAATTAACATGGGGTGCGCTACCGTAGTGGTTAGAATGTTGGCCTCTCAATCGAGAGAACCCGGTTTCAAATCCTCTTGCTGCCGTTTCAAAGCTTTGGCAATTTCTTTCACCCCATGTTACCACAGTTCATTCACCTGTATAAATGAGTACCTGACTACAGACAGAGGTGGATATATGAATGAATAGTCTTCGCACATTGGTTGTATGCTTCCCAGAAAAGCCGAGATGGCATTGGAATAAATAGGTCTGCCGGGGGGTGAAGTGTAAAGGGCTTTGAACTGTCCCAAAGACTGGATTCCACACTATATAAGAATGAACCTTTCAGTGTATATTATCATTATGTTGGCATATTTTATATTATTATTATTAATTGTTTATATTGTCACTTGATATTGTATAATATATATATATATATAATATGAGAAAATTTATATTGTGACATGATATATAATATGCAGTACAATAATCAAGCTACATTTAAAAGTAACTTTGGCTTGCCGCTCTCCTTCATGTGTATTTGTGATATATGTCGCTAACTGTTAATTTAAATTACAAAATGTTACTTTAATTATTGTTTATCTTGTTTCACAGATCCTCTCATGCACATTAGTATAGATGACAGCCGTAAGCTTCTGTACACACTGTCAGAGAAAGGAACCATTCAGGTACTGTATTTCTTTTGTCCTGTAATATTTAAGAATTGAAAGATGCGAGCTATCTTATGGTTTTATAAAATAAAATGTTTCATATCACATAAAAACTTTAAAAATAATGAAATGTTATTTTATAAGAACAGTAGAACCTGAGCTGCCCCTTCTACCCGGCAAAATCTCTCAACACAGGTGGTCTTCCAGAAGAGAGGTCTTCCAGGACAGGTATTACTGTATGGTAATTTAGCAACATTGTTTGGAATGTTAATATCTGTCAGATTTGCTTACACATAGATAATCAATGATGCTAGATTTTATGGGGATTATTTGAGATGTATAAATGTGTGGACAATTTTTTAAAGAAGGGTGGATCTTTGCTCTGCACAAGTATTCCAGCCAAGAAAACATAGACAGACAGACAGACATGCATTTTTTTAATAATAAGATTGTTAGTGCATTCCGGATCATAACAGACAATGTACTGAATGGATTGTTTGTAATCGCAGCTGTTTGACCTCAGTGAGGATGGCAAAGGAATGAGTCGGGTGGCAGCCATTTCTCAGCAGACAACACAACAGAATGCTGCTTTAGTTGCACGGTGAGGCCTTCGATGAACTGATCTGTTGGGGTTCTGTCTCCTAAGGACAGAAAACTGCTTTATGCAATCAACAACGCAAGCCAGGTGTAAAGATATGAAAAGGCCAAATGAATGACGTTTATTAAGATTATGCCTAATGGCATATTATTCCGATTAAGAGCATGAAATGTGGACCCTGTAACATATGCCAAGCCTGTGGCTGAGCCTCATACAAAGCCGCCTGGACACAATGCTCCCAGAGCCCACACTTCGACATAGCAATACAGTACATGTAGTAATATTCCTACAACACAAGACAATTCATGGCATCGTCACCAGCACATTAAAACATTAACCCAACACCGACAATACTCGACACAATACCTATTTGCATATACTGCATCACTGGACTACACTACTTGCTAAAATTCCTACTCTATATATTTTTGTAACCTAAAAGGTGGGGGGGCCATAACGCTGATTAGCAATAAACCATCCCAACATCGAGGATGGAAGAATTATTTATTATTATTAATTGACCCATTTTCTATTGCTAAAGACTAGCTTACCAACCAGTTTAAACATGTTTGGGCTGGTTTTGTCTAACGCACAGTGCACAATGTCTGGGATTCATTTTCACAACATTGTAGTAAATATTGGCTAACACGTTCTTTGAATATGCTCTATGTATATTTATAAGTCGGAAAGGAGTATTAACTGTGATACTCAAATAATTGTATGTTTTGTGTGTGATATAAACAAACATATTTAAAAAGAATGTAATTTTGGTTTCCTTAGAACCATAGACAAGTCGAACTTCAAGCCAATTGTACACATAGCTGCCATCCCAAAGACAGAGTCCATTAATGTCCATCTAGTGGCCATTACACACACTGGTAAGTGTCGTTAAAATAATGTAGAAATAATAACAAAGTTCTAAAAGTTACATAATGAACCAGCCACCCCACCTTGTTTGTTTTTGCCCTCAACATTTTATTATTAAATGGTGGTTTTGTGTGAACATGAGTAAGACAAATGCCAAACTACAGACCATGAATTAAACTAAGAAGTTGAACCTTTCTAGGAACCCGTCTCTACTTCACAACGAGCACGTTCTACCAGCGTGGCCGTCCATCGATGCTGTCACTCATCCACGTGCGCATGCCACCAGGGTTCTCTGCCAGTGCCGCTCCGCAGCGCCCCACTAATGTCCGCATCGCCCACTACAGGAAGGGTATGTTAGTCGGGGATTTAAAAGTTTATGGTAATGTTAGAATGAACATGTACATTTTAAGGATTCTGCTTTGCAAATAATAAAAATAAAATACGATATTTTTATAGCGCCATAATCACATAGTGCTCTATGACGCTTTACAAAACAATAATAATACAGCTAAACGTATATAGGCAGTTAAATAATTAAAATAATAAATAAATTAAGACCAATACAACTAAGAATCGTACATCAAATTAAACAGCTAAAAATACAAGTACAATTTAAAGGCATTTAAGGGCATTACAACTAAAATGTATATAAGTACAAGTTTGGCAATGTCAAAGGCTTTGTTTTAGTGTGCGTCCTTCGCCTTCCTTTTCCTTTTATTTTCTCTTACATGGCAACACCTCAAAAATTGCTGTATACATGTCCTTCAAAACAAGTGTCACCTTTATTCATTATATTTAAGAAGAGTTAATAAAGTGTTATTCACCACAGTTCGACATGTACAAAATCCTGACTTCCACACTGAACCCAGTTCTACCGTACGTTACCAACTCCTGAGGCAACTGTTAATTCGAGCTAGCATTTAATTTTCTAATTTGAGCTAGCACCTGCTAGCTACTTGGTGGTGATTACCTGTCTTGTCTCCCCAGGGACCATGTTGCTGGCAGCCGCTCACTCCGAGGATGGAGATATATTCTGGACGATAAGTCCCAACAGTTTCCCTTTCCAACTCCACCTAAGAGAAACACATGTAAGTAGAATGTCATTGTCAAGCTTTCATTTGACATTTATGCAAGTGTCACAGCACATTATACATTGTTGTTGGCCAAGGGTGATGTGTTATAGTGAATTGAATATTTGAATAGATTCTTAGTTGTCACATCAACCATTCCTGTTGCCTGCAGGAAATGTTGCCAATTGAGGGTCGGACGTGGGCCATCGCTGAGATGCCGTCCTGGAGTGCTGAAATGAGTCAGATATGTCTGATGGACGAGACAGGCAAGGCCGACCCGCCAGCCGTCGTCACACAGCACCTCGACCCTCCCAGGAAGTTTGTCCTCATCAACTCACAGGTGAGGGTTGACACTGGGGATGTCTGTCATTTTTTTAAGCAGTGTTTCGTGGGAACCGTTATTGGTACAAAGTCTGATTTTTTTTACAATCGTGTTAAATTATATATATTTATATTCTAACATATTTGACAGTCCAAATGTGTTCTAATCAATTAAAAAATATAATTTGACCATTATCTGTTTGTGCCATTATTAACTGCCGTAAGTTACATTCCCCTCCACATGCAATGAAAACATGTTATTCTTCCTTCAAGTTAAACAGATAAAACATTTGGATAGTTAAGATGTTATAATAGATGTAGTTTAGACTTGACATAATGTGGTTTTACACTAAAAATTATCAGACATTGTATCTTTAATGTCTATCCTGCATTTTCCAGGGACTCTTAATTTAGATATTTTAACAACCTAATATTGACATGATATTATAACCGTTGATACTTTTTAGCAGGTTGAATATGAAATTAAACATTAAGTATAATGGCCAATTGTGTTCTTCATGTAAATATGGTTGTATCTGGAACTGCTATCTTTGTGTCAAGTGCCTAAAATGGAAAATGTCAGATATCGTTACTTTGAAAAATTACTAGTCTGTATTTCAAAATAGCTGCACATGACTGCACGTTTGTCATCATATCTTGTTTCACATTGATAGCAGGTATCGCGTCTAGTGTCTTGAGGTACATCTGTGTCTTTCTCCTACAGGGCTGCTATCTGATGACGAAGCAGCAGCCAGTCGACCAGCTACGGCAGCTGCTACTGCACACGTCCCCTGACTCAGACCAAGTGAAAGCATTCTTCAAACTCCACCGGGTAGGTTGTTCTTAAAACTCCACCAAATAATTTGTTGTACAAGCTCCACCGGGTAGGTTGTTCTTCAAGCTCCACTGGGTAGTTTGTTGTTCAAGCTCCACCAGGTAGGTTGTTGTTCAAGCTCCACCAGGTAGGTTGTTGTTCAAGCTTCACTGGGTAGGTTGTTCTTCAAACTCCACCGGGTAGGTTGTTCTTCAAGCTCCACTGGTTAGGTTGTTGTACAAGCTCCACCAGGTAGGTTGTTGTTCAAGCTCCACCAGGTAGGTTGTTGTTCAAGCTCCACCAGGTAGGTTGTTGTTCAAGCTCCACCAGGTAGGTTGTTCTTCATACTCCTCGGGTAGGTTGTTCTTCAAACTCCTCAGGTAAGTTGTTCTTCAAACTCCACCAGGTAGGTTGTCCATGGCAGAGAAACATAGGCATGAAACATTTTATATTAGCCGAATGGTTTTCTAGGCTGTGAAATTTTGTCAGACATTGAAAGTCCTAGAACTTTGTCAAATTACAGAAAGGTGTTGACAAAGTATGGATTTTTTAAATTGTCATGTTGTGTTTATGTTGATTACCAAGTTGGTGGAGCGTTCTTTATTAATCCATGTGCCATGTGTATGTTTGTAGGAGCAAGCGTGTGCTACCTGTCTCATTCTTGCATGCAGTACATGGGTGGTAGACAAAGAGGTGAGTGTGTTTGGTTTTTTTAAACAGCAAACAAACGTGTAATAAATCTGGAAATATGAAATATATATTTTTCAGGTAGTTTTGAGTATAATATAAATGACCTCATGTTAGCCTTGATTGGATTGTTTGTGTTGCAAGCTGGTCAGTATAGGCAAACATATTGTTCACATCTACCTCAAACAGTATAAAGATATCAACTATAAAGATATCAACTATTCTTTATCTGATGTTGATGATAAGGTTTTGTTGATAATTGGTGCATCTCGCCATGCAATTCGTCTTTCCCAGTGTGGCAATCTATCTCCCCCCCGGGTATCTTCCCCCTTTGTTCTAGTGTAGATAACCTAGAGTATCTTCCCTCCGGGGCATCTAACCCCCAACCTGGATATCTCCCCCATAAAGAAGTTTCATAAATAAGATGAAGTACATAGCACCACAATGTGTAATCCTCCAATAACTCAGCACAGTAACTGAAGGGGAAGATATCCAGGCTGGGGGAAGCTACATTAGGGTACCTTCCCCCTGGGGGGAGATATCCAGGTGGAGATACAGTCGCGCCTCATTATTACGCGCCCCGTTATTACGTGGATTCAGATATAACGCGGTCGGTCGTGGACCCCGATTTTCTGCCGCCAGGGGAAATGCCAAATGGGCCTGCTTCAACCTACTTAGAATTGCTTTGACAATTCTCAAGAAACATTAGGCGAACAATGTCAAAAGAACGAGTATCAACGTGTTGTTTGTTTTGTGCTGTCGCCGACATCAATCGCTGTCGCTGGCTTCACTTCAACGGTTTGTAAATTGCAATCGAGATTCACAAATACGCTTCGCGTAAGAATCATATCAACAGTTTTAAATGCATTTAGCATGCAATACCAACATAACACTTAGGTGAAATGACATGCTTCCATTACATCGTAAATTTAATCCAACATGCCAAATTCCTAACCCAAGGTTTTACTGATACGCGAAAATACAAATTCGATGAATCGATGTTAGGTGTTGCGTAATAAATGTATGCTTCGGTCGAGATAGGTTGAAAGACGAAGTGAAGCAATTATTAATTCTACCTGTTGTCGTTTTCTGTTTTTTGTCAGCATACATGCTGCGTTTGTCAAATCATACACGTTTTCGGCTGCTCAAATCCAGGTTATTATTTTTGATTTGTTGGCCTATTGATCCAGTACATCATCATCGTAGTAGATCTATTCCATAACGGTATATGTACATGTGTTTTATTCAGTTCAAGAATCAACAGGGTGTGACATTTAAAAATAATACACTTTGATGCTAGAATAATTTTAATAAGTTCCATAAACTGCATGTTGGCATATAAGACAGTGCTGCAAGCATACAGGGCTTCGACAGCGTTCATGGACTTGGTGCAGCGGGTGGCAGTCGCTGTTGTTTAGTAGCTCCTTGGTGGCAGATATGGGAACACCTAACGCGCCTCGCGTACAGCACGGTCCAAAGTCGTGGACTCTGACCACCACGTTATAACGAGGCTCGACTGTATACTGTTACACCAGCATACCAAACAAATCTGGTGTTATCAGCACAGCACTGCATGTACAAAATACTTATACTTATTTAATTACAAGATAATGATTGAAGAATGCCTTTCTTGTAGAAAATATTTGCATAAAATATTAAAACTATCAGAATCTGATAGTATTCCAAAGTTTTTGACCAATCCAGTATACTGCACAGCTTATTTTTATTAAACTTGGCAGACTAAATCATCCCCTTTTGTGTTGTTATACCCGACCAATCCTTGCACAAACTCTTTCGTCAGACACTTGCAATGAGTGAGATAATATGCCCCCAGTACATTGAAGTTTTCCTATACCATAGCTGGAATGTTTAAAGGTGCTGAGTCTGATCGTTTTTATCATAAAATTATTTTATAAAGTACAAACTATATCCATTCCAACACCTTGACTGCCCAAATGTGTTTTAATAAACCACAATCTTGTTAAGTATAATTTGACTGTTGTCTGTTTAATTTGAATGTTTTTTTTTTTTCAAAAATGGCAAGGTCATTACTCATAAACTTACAACTGTCAGATTTTTTATGTTTAAAAATTGTGGTTCATTAAGACACATTTCGGCAGTCAAGGTGTAATAGTAATAGTAATAAAGAATAATATACAATGTTTATATACTGCCATAATCACCTAGTGCTCTATGGTGCACTATATATTATATCTATTCTGTGTTAGGATAGATATAATATATTCTTAATTTACATGACTTGATTTTATAATAAAACAAGTTTGCACCCTTAGTCTTGAGGTTAATATTTGTGAATGTTGCTAGGTGATTGACAGTGCAACACGAGCGTTCTTCCTGTACGGAGGCGAGCCAGAGTATAACTTTCCCATCCCTGCTGGGCCTGGAGGCATGAACACCACATACGGTGAGACTGCGCTGGACGTGCTCCAGTCTCTGATCAACCCACAGACATCTGTGGTTTCATTCCACCTGAATCTTCATGTTGTTTTGTAATGTGACGTAATTATTTTGTGGTAAAGGTTTATTTTAGCTCCGTAAAACTGGGTTGATGTCAGTTATGGCTTTTAATTATACTTATTTTCATGATGCGATGTTCAAGGATCCATTTAGTAATTTCATACTCATTATATGGTTTTGACTTTGAAACATGACTTTTACATCCATTTCATATGGCAATATTAATGCTAGATTTCCTTCTTTTGTTAGATTCAAAACACTTTCAAGACTGACTTTTCTTGGTACACCACCGCCCAGTTGTGCACATATAAAATACTTACAACAGCCACCAGAGTGTTGGCCCCAACATAGACAAAAATGGTTTCTTCAGGTTTAGGATTCTAAGCATGATGTTGCCCAAAGCCTACCATACTTAAGGTAGCAGGTGTGGCTATTATATGCTTGTCTTGAATTGAGTAGTTTCAGCAGAAGTTTTTAAAAAATAAATTAACCTTTTTTTCACAGATTATAGTTGAAATACTATATAATATTCCAGATTAATAAAATTTGGAGTTTTTCATTTATTTGGTTATGTTACAAGATTTTAAAAACATTTTTGTAAATGTTAAAGAAAATAGCCACAAAATGAAAAATTTTATCGTTTTGAGAACATCCCCAAAGAAATAAATGACATACATATAAGTATGACATTGTCACTGTGTGACTCACTGATAACTTTAAGGTTGATTTTGGTTAACAAACAAATTACGTCTGCTACACCACCGTGACTGAATTAAGCAAAAGTTGAATGATGGCCTAAAGTGGCAGTGTATTTTTGACACATACCCTTCACCAATCATAATTCCAAACCGTGTATAGTTGCCTACATGAAAGACGCGTTCATACGCCAAATTGCAGTGTCGTAAGTTGTGTAGTTTTTATAAACAATTGAATTGGTTAATGTTTCCTGATTGTTAGTGATAACATAAATGTCGATAGATACGTATCATGCTTGAAATGTGACGATTTTCACTGGCGTTTTATGTATTGTTGACAAAACATAATATCCATTTGTAATATTGACATGTCCCCTTAATTTTCCGCCACAATGGGCCTTGAATCTGTATTTGTAACATGTTGTTGTCTACGATATCATAAACACATGGCAGGACATGTTTATGATAATTTTGATTGGCCCGTTATCTAGCACGCTCACCAGGTCGGTGTCACAAGCCATATCCGTTATTATTATAACTTATAGGTTCAAAGGCACAATAAACTATGTTAGTGCTGATACGGTTTAAGGACATGATTTAGTTAGGTAGATATAATACTGATGTATACTGGAATCACAGTAACCAGACGATATGTTCCGGTAACATCGTTAGCATTTATAAGAAATCAGGTGTTAGCGTTTATAAGAAATATGACGTCGGTGCTGGGTGATTATTTGTGGTGTCGACTTTCAGTTCAATATTTCCTAGCATGTTATGAAGAGAAAAAAATCAACTGACACTAGCTGCCTCAACTACCTTAATATCTACAATATTTACAGTTGTTTAAAAAAAATTGCTGTTGTGCCATCTTTTGATCCTACATTTATAAAGACATATTTTGTAAAGATGACAATGATAATTCTCAGAATTATTAGTTCTATTCTACTAAAGCTTGAATGAAGTGAAAACGTGTGAACTCATACACACAATCACTGTACCTTGCAGGTGGTCCGCAGTCCTTCCTCGCTGCACCCGGTGGATTTGTTACACCCAGGAGAGGTGAATTTTTAAATAATCTTATTTTTGTACATTTCTTTGTTTTGATATTTATTAACAGTGTGGATATATAAGCATATCAATGTTTATTATTTTTCCATCTTTAGCGACTCATCCACACAGGTAAAATATATTTTAATGACATGTTTTAATATCTAAAAAATAAACATTTCACTGCAGACAGCAAGTGATCACTCTTCTGTTTAAAAGGCAATCGTTGGAGCCACAATTGTTTACTTCATATTGTTTTTGCAATACCACCCAATATATATATAACTATAAATAATATATTTAAATTAATGGTTTATTTTAACTTACTAATATTGTACACTTCCCAAAAAGCTCAATTATTGACAGCTACTAATGCAAATTACAAAGTATGATATATATTTACTACCAATTTGTTGAATATTCATGTCCCGTGTTTCACCTGTGTACCTTCTTGCAGGAGACCAACAACCCCAGACTTCCACCCCATTCCCCAACGTCACCCAGCAACTACAGTTCCAGAGTCCGTCAACAAACACATTCGGCACTAGCTCTCCCGAAGTGATCTTCTCTGGCAAACACAACGGACTGTGTCTCTATTTGTCACGCATTCTCAGGTGTGTTAAATCTGTCTCTACCTGTCAGGTGTGTTAAATCTGTATCTACATGTCAAACATTCCCAACTTACTTGAACCTGTTGTCTGATACAATACTCAATCAAGGCAACACTGCCCTGATTACGTGTAGTTTCCCAGATTGATTAAACATTTCTTTCACCTTCAGCTGTTTCTTCCCATCGCTGTAGTATAGTTTATTAATTAATACTTATTTTATATAATTTATAAAAAATACGCTTTATTATTATTAAAGTTTTCCATAATCGTCTTCACATTGTCTACCACTGACCTCGCCTGCTGTTTCAGGCCCCTGTGGGGGTGTGGGATGGTGAAAGAAATGGCTGCACCTTCTGGACAGAAGAAATATGTAAGTTCTTCGTCTTTAGTATTGTTGTCAGCTCTCTATTGAGTGTAACATGTTACCCAATGAGTAATATTTTTACTTATTTCACAGTCGGTTTACCTTTTTCTTCCCATGACGTTTCAACTGCTATCAGCAATCTTCTTCAGACGACTTCCTCTAGATGGCGTAGAATGTCTGCATAGAATGACTACCGTGTCGCCATCTAGCGGTAGTCGTCTGAAGAAGATTGCTGATGGCAGTCAAAATGTCACGGGAAGAAAGAGGTAAATTGACTGTGAAATAAGTAAAAATGTTACTCATTTGAACCATCCATTCTGATGAACATCTTCACTCATATTACCCAATGATTTATAAAGTGGTTGCGACACAAAGAGAAGAACCTGTATATGTGATATGTATATAGTGAAACGAATAACGTTTTGTGCATCTCATGTTTCGTAAAGCTAATACCGTCTTCACATACCATGGAATAAATAGTACATATAATGCAGATTATTATTGAAGTATATGTGAGCACTAACCTGTATTTACTTTTCAAAACTAATTATGCTACTTGGCCGTAAAACGTTTAAATGATTTCAGTGTGTCATACTTTCTCCAAAATGGATGTATTACACATTTTGCTGGAGAGAGGCAACGACTTGACACTCTTGTGTATAATGGAACAGTCTTACCCCTAGTATGGAACTGTCTGTTGTTGTTGAGTTGTGTATATCTTCATTTCTTTACTAAACAGCTGGGTTGGTTTCTACTCACTACTGAGTTTTCTTGTGTGTAGCTGATGAGTAGGTTCTACAGTGAACAGCTCAGTTGGATTCTCGTCAAGTTGAACGCGGTACACGAGTTCATGAACAGAAACTCTCAGTTCAACACTCACATGCCCATGGAAAGGTAGTTTTCTGTTTACATACACTACAGAACGTCAATGCATGCATCACATGCATTGCTTTGCTTGTGGTGGAAGCTGGTGTGAAATTGTTCATGTAATATGGAATTGGGTCTTTTCAGATCGTTTTGTTTCTCTGCATTTATTGGCTACTTATGGTGGAATTACAACGAAATCGTAATGACTAAACATCAGAGTGTTATTCAAATTGCTGGAAATTAGGTGGAACACAAAAATAGAACACTTCTGGTTAACTGTGTGTACGTTACATAACCTTCATGACTACTGACTGATAATAGCAACTTATCTTTTTCTATTTTATGTAATTATTTTCTACAATTCAGTCAAATTGTTGATATGATTTCTGTGTTATAATATTGCTTGTGTATGATGTGTCTAATGTAAAACTACTGACTTGAGTTGCACCTTGAGTTGCACATAAGGTACATAGTGGCATACCACATGAGGTACATAGTGGCATACCACATGAGGTACATAGTGGCATACCACATGAGGTACATAGTGGCATACCACATGCTATTAAGTTATGCATGCTGTTAGATGACCAGTTATTGTAGCCATATCTAATACTGCATTGTTTTTGGAATATGTTATTTCATACCTAAATATAGGCTAAATAAAATGATGTGTCCACTGACCATGTCTTGTAGTTTCCATGCGATGCATGGACATCAGCAGAGACCCGGGGCCTACCGGACCGACTCACTGGCCGATGAACAAGTCAGAAGAAAGTATCAAGGTAGGTTTTAAATGATTCCCTACACCCTTCATAGGGAGTAAATGATTCCCTACATCCTTCATAGGGAGTAAATGATTCCCTACATCCTTCACAGGGAGTAAATGAGTCCCTACACCCTTCACAGGGAGTAAATGATTCCCTACACCCTTCATAGGGAGTCAGTGATTCCCACACCATTAACAGGGAGTAAGTGATTCCCTACATCCTTCATAGGAAGTAAATTATTCCCTACATCCTTCACTGGGAGTAAATGATTCCCTACATCCTTCATAGGGAGTAAATTATTCCATACATCCTTCACAGGGAGTAAATGATTTCCTACATCCTTCACAGGGAGTAACTGATTCCCTACATCTTTCACAGGGAGTAAATGATCCCCTACATCCTTCATAGGGAGTAAATGTTTCCCTACACCCTTCACAGGGAGTAAATGATTCCCTACACCCTTCACAGGGAGTAAATGATTCCCTACACCCTTCACAAGGAGTAAATGATTCCCTACATCTTTCACAGGGAGTAAATGATTCCCTACCCCTTCACAGGGAGTAAATGATTCCCTACACCCTTCACAGGGAGTAAATGATTCCCTACACCCTTCACATGGAGTAAATGATTCCCTACATCCTTCACAGGGAGTAAATGATTCCCTACATTCTTTACAGGGAGTAAATGATTCCCTACATCCTTTACAGGGAGTAAATGATTCCCTACATCCTTTACAGGGAGTAAATGATTCCCTACACCCTTCAGATGGAGTAAATGATTCCCTGCACCCTTCATATGAGTAAATGATTCCCTACACCCTTCATAGGGAGTCAATGATTCCCTATACCCTTCATAGGGAGTAAATGATTCCCTACACCCTTCATAGATAATAAATTATTCCCTACATCCTTCACAGGGAGTAAACGATTCCCTACATCTTTCACAGGGAGTAAATGATTCCCTGCACTCTTCACAGGGAGTCAGTGATTCCCTACACCCTTCTTAGGGAGTAAATGATTCCCTACATCCTTCACAGGGAGTAAATGATTCCCTACATCCTTCACAGGGAGTAAATGATTCCCTACATCTTTCACAGGGAGTAAATGATTCCCTACATCCTTCACAGGGAGTAAATGATTCCCTACATCCTTCACAGGGAGTAAATGATTCCCTACATCCTTCACAGGGAGTAAATGATTCCCTACATCCTTCACAGGGAGTAAATGATTCCCTGCATCCTTCACAGGGAGTAAATGATTCCCTGCACCCTTCACAGGGAGTAAATGATTCCCAATACCCTTCACAGGGAGTAAATGACTCGCTACACCCTTCATAGGGAGTAAATGATTCCCTAAAGCCTTCATAGGGAGTAAATGATTCCCTACACCCTTCACAGGGAGTACATTATTCCCTACACCCTTCACAGGGAGTAAATGATTCCCTACACCCGTAATAGGGAGAAAATGATTCCCTACACCCTTCACAGGGAGTAAATGATTCCCTACATCCTTCACAGGGAGTAAATGATTCCCTACACCCTTCACAGAGAGTAAATGATTCCCTACACCCTTCACATGGACTAAATGATTCCGTACATCCTTCACAGGGAGTAAATTATTCCCTACATCCTTTACAGGGAGTAAATGATTCCCTACATCCTTTACAGGGAGTAAATGATTCCCTACATCCTTTACAGGGAGTAAATGATTCCCTACACCCTTCAGATGGAGTAAATGATTCCCTGCACCCTTCATATGAGTAAATGATTCCCTACACCCTTCATAGGGAGTCAATGATTCCCTATACCCTTCATAGGGAGTAAATGATTCCCTACACCCTTCATAGAGAATAAATTATTCCCTACATCCTTCACAGGAGTAAATGATTCCCTACCCCTTCACAGGGAGTAAATGATTCCCTACATCTTTCACAGGGAGTAAATGATTCCCTGCACCCTTCACAGGGAGTCAGTGATTCCCTACACCCTTCTTAGGGAGTAAATGATTCCCTACATACTTCACAGGGAGTAAATGATTCCCTACATCCTTCACAGGGAGTAAATGATTCCCTGCATCTTCACAGGGAGTAAATGATTCCCTGCACCCTTCACAGGGAGTAAATGATTCCCAATACCCTTCACAGGGAGTAAATGATTCCCTACACCCTTCATAGGGAGTAAATGATTCCCTACAGCCTTCATAGGGAGTAAATGATTCCCTACACCCTTCACAGGGAGTACATTATTCCCTACACCCTTCACAGGGAGTAAATGATTCCCTACACCCGTAATAGGGAGAAAATGATTCCCTACACCCTTCACAGGGAGTAAATGATTCCCTACATCCTTCACAGGGAGTAAATGATTCCCTACACCCTTCACATGGACTAAATGATTCCCTACATCCTTCACAGGGAGTAAATGATTCCCTACATCCTTTACAGGGAGTAAATGATTCCCTACATCCTTTACAGGGAGTAAATGATTCCCTACACCCTTCACATGGAGTAAATGATTCCCTACATCCTTCACAGGGAGTATCTGATTCCCTACACCCTTCAGATGGAGTAAATGATTCCCTGCACCCTTCATATGAGTAAATGATTCCCTACATCCTTCACAAGGAGTAAATGATTCCCTACATCCTTCATAGGGAGTAAATGTTTCCCTACACCCTTCACAGGGAGTAAATGATTCCCTACACCCTTCACAGGGAGTAAATGATTCCCTACATCTTTCACAGGGAGTAAATGATTCCCTCCATCCTTCATAAGAAGTAAAATATTCCCTACACCCTTCATAGGGAGTCAATGATTCCCTACACCCTTCATAGGGAGTAAATGATTCCCTACACCCTTCATAGGGAGTCAATGATTCCCTACACCCTTCATAGAGAATAAATTATTCCCTACATCCTTCACGGGAGTAAATGATTCCCTACATCCTTCACGGGAGTAAATGATTCCCTACCCCTTCACAGGGAGTAAATGATTCCCTACATCTTTCCCAGGGAGTAAATGATTCCCTACATCCTTCACAGGGAGTAAATGATTCCCTGCATCCTTCACAGGGAGTAAATGATTCCCTGCACCCTTCATATGGAGTAAATGATTCCCTACAGCCTTCACAGGGAGTAAATGATTCCCTACACCCTTCACAGGGAGTAAATGATTCCCTACACCCTTCACAGAGAGTAAATAATTCCCTACCCCCTTCACAGGGAGTAAATGATTCCCTACACCCTTCACATGGAGTAAATGATTCCCTACCCCCTTCACAGGGAGTAAATGATTCCCTGCATCCTTCACAGGGAGTAAATGATTCCCTGCACCCTTCACAGGGAGTAAATGATTCCCTACACCCTTCACATGGAGTAAATGATTCCCTACCCCCTTCACAGGGAGTAAATGATTCCCTGCATCCTTCACAGGGAGTAAATGATTCCCTGCACCCTTCACAGGGAGTAAATGATTCCCTGCACCATTCACAGGGAGTAAATGATTCCCTGCACCCTTCACAGGGAGTAAATGATTCCCTACACCCTTCATATGGAGTAAATGATTCCCTACAGCCTTCATATGGAGTAAATGATTCCCTACACCCTTCACAGGGAGTAAATGATTCCCTACACCCTTCACAGGGAGTAAATGATTCCCTACACCCTTCACAGGGAGTAAATGATTCCCTACATCTTTCACGGAGTAAATGATTCCCTACATCTTTCACGGAGTAAATGATTCCCTACAGCCTTTATAGGGAGCAAATGATTCCCTACACCCTTCACAGGGAGTAAATGATTCCCTACACCCTTCACAGGGAGTAAATGATTTCCTACACCTGTAATAGGGAGAAAATGATTCCCTACACCCTTCATATGGAGTAAATGAATCCCTACATCCTTCACAGGGAGTAAATGGTTCCCTACACCCTTCACAGGGAGTAAATGATTCCCTACATCCTTCACAGGGAGTAAATGATTCCCTGCATCTTCACAGGGAGTAAATGATTCCCTGCACCCTTCACAGGGAGTAAATGATTCCCAATACCCTTCACAGGGAGTAAATGATTCCCTACACCCTTCATAGGGAGTAAATGATTCCCTACAGCCTTCATAGGGAGTAAATGATTCCCTACACCCTTCACAGGGAGTACATTATTCCCTACACCCTTCACAGGGAGTAAATGATTCCCTACACCCGTAATAGGGAGAAAATGATTCCCTACACCCTTCACAGGGAGTAAATGATTCCCTACATCCTTCACAGGGAGTAAATGATTCCCTACACCCTTCACATGGACTAAATGATTCCCTACATCCTTCACAGGGAGTAAATGATTCCCTACATCCTTTACAGGGAGTAAATGATTCCCTACATCCTTTACAGGGAGTAAATGATTCCCTACACCCTTCACATGGAGTAAATGATTCCCTACATCCTTCACAGGGAGTATCTGATTCCCTACACCCTTCAGATGGAGTAAATGATTCCCTGCACCCTTCATATGAGTAAATGATTCCCTACATCCTTCACAAGGAGTAAATGATTCCCTACATCCTTCATAGGGAGTAAATGTTTCCCTACACCCTTCACAGGGAGTAAATGATTCCCTACACCCTTCACAGGGAGTAAATGATTCCCTACATCTTTCACAGGGAGTAAATGATTCCCTCCATCCTTCATAAGAAGTAAAATATTCCCTACACCCTTCATAGGGAGTCAATGATTCCCTACACCCTTCATAGGGAGTAAATGATTCCCTACACCCTTCATAGGGAGTCAATGATTCCCTACACCCTTCATAGAGAATAAATTATTCCCTACATCCTTCACGGGAGTAAATGATTCCCTACATCCTTCACGGGAGTAAATGATTCCCTACCCCTTCACAGGGAGTAAATGATTCCCTACATCTTTCCCAGGGAGTAAATGATTCCCTACATCCTTCACAGGGAGTAAATGATTCCCTGCATCCTTCACAGGGAGTAAATGATTCCCTGCACCCTTCATATGGAGTAAATGATTCCCTACAGCCTTCACAGGGAGTAAATGATTCCCTACACCCTTCACAGGGAGTAAATGATTCCCTACACCCTTCACAGAGAGTAAATAATTCCCTACCCCCTTCACAGGGAGTAAATGATTCCCTACACCCTTCACATGGAGTAAATGATTCCCTACCCCCTTCACAGGGAGTAAATGATTCCCTGCATCCTTCACAGGGAGTAAATGATTCCCTGCACCCTTCACAGGGAGTAAATGATTCCCTACACCCTTCACATGGAGTAAATGATTCCCTACCCCCTTCACAGGGAGTAAATGATTCCCTGCATCCTTCACAGGGAGTAAATGATTCCCTGCACCCTTCACAGGGAGTAAATGATTCCCTGCACCATTCACAGGGAGTAAATGATTCCCTGCACCCTTCACAGGGAGTAAATGATTCCCTACACCCTTCATATGGAGTAAATGATTCCCTACAGCCTTCATATGGAGTAAATGATTCCCTACACCCTTCACAGGGAGTAAATGATTCCCTACACCCTTCACAGGGAGTAAATGATTCCCTACACCCTTCACAGGGAGTAAATGATTCCCTACATCTTTCACGGAGTAAATGATTCCCTACATCTTTCACGGAGTAAATGATTCCCTACAGCCTTTATAGGGAGCAAATGATTCCCTACACCCTTCACAGGGAGTAAATGATTCCCTACACCTGTAATAGGGAGAAAATGATTCCCTACACCCTTCACATGGAATAAATGAATCCCTACATCCTTCACAGGGAGTAAATGATTCCCTACACCCTTCACAGGGAGTAAATGATTCCCTACACCCTTCACAGGGAGTAAATGATTCCCTACATCCTTTACAGGGAGTAAATGATTCCCTACATCCTTTACAGGGAGTAAATGATTCCCTACACCCTTCACATGGAGTAAATGATTCCCTACATCCTTCACAGGGAGTATCTGATTCCCTACACCCTTCAGATGGAGTAAATGATTCCCTGCACCCTTCATATGAGTAAATGATTCCCTACATCCTTCACAAGGAGTAAATGATTCCCTACATCCTTCATAGGGAGTAAATGTTTCCCTACACCCTTCACAGGGAGTAAATGATTCCCTACACCCTTCACAGGGAGTAAATGATTCCCTACATCTTTCACAGGGAGTAAATGATTCCCTCCATCCTTCATAAGAAGTAAAATATTCCCTACACCCTTCATAGGGAGTCAATGATTCCCTACACCCTTCATAGGGAGTAAATGATTCCCTACACCCTTCATAGGGAGTCAATGATTCCCTACACCCTTCATAGAGAATAAATTATTCCCAACATCCTTCACGGGAGTAAATGATTCCCTACATCCTTCACGGGAGTAAATGATTCCCTACCCCTTCACAGGGAGTAAATGATTCCCTACATCTTTCCCAGGGAGTAAATGATTCCCTACATCCTTCACAGGGAGTAAATGATTCCCTGCATCCTTCACAGGGAGTAAATGATTCCCTGCACCCTTCATATGGAGTAAATGATTCCCTACAGCCTTCACAGGGAGTAAATGATTCCCTACACCCTTCACAGGGAGTAAATGATTCCCTACACCCTTCACAGAGAGTAAATAATTCCCTAGCCCCTTCACAGGGAGTAAATGATTCCCTACACCCTTCACATGGAGTAAATGATTCCCTACCCCCTTCACAGGGAGTAAATGATTCCCTGCATCCTGCACAGGGAGTAAATGATTCCCTGCACCCTTCACAGGGAGTAAATGATTCCCTGCACCATTCACAGGGAGTAAATGATTCCCTGCACCCTTCACAGGGAGTAAATGATTCCCTACACCCTTCATATGGAGTAAATGATTCCCTACAGCCTTCATATGGAGTAAATGATTCCCTACACCCTTCACAGGGAGTAAATGATTCCCTACACCCTTCACAGGGAGTAAATGATTCCCTACACCCTTCACAGGGAGTAAATGATTCCCTACATCTTTCACGGAGTAAATGATTCCCTACATCTTTCACGGAGTAAATGATTCCCTACAGCCTTTATAGGGAGCAAATGATTCCCTACACCCTTCACAGGGAGTAAATGATTCCCTACACCCTTCACAGGGAGTAAATGATTCCCTACACCTGTAATAGGGAGAAAATGATTCCCTACACCCTTCACATGGAGTAAATGAATCCCTACATCCTTCACAGGGAGTAAATGATTCCCTACACCCTTCACAGGGAGTAAATGATTCCCTACACCCTTCATAGGGAGTAAATGATTCCCTACATCTTTCACGGAGTAAATGATTCCCTACAGCCTTTATAGGGAGCAAATGATTCCCTACACCCTTCACAGGGAGTAAATGATTCCCTACACCCTTCACAGGGAGTAAATGATTCCCTACATCCTTCACAGGGAGTAAATGATTCCCTACATCCTTCACAGGGAGTAAATGATTCCCTACATTGGGATAAATGGGTAACCTGTTGTGAACTTGTTGTCTTAGAAGAAATCACGACTCATTATAATGGTTTATTGTTTCAACAATTAGATGTTTGTCTAATGTTCCCAGATCACTACAGAGGTGTAAAGAGGAAGCAGTAGAGTAAGGTGTACTTTCAGTTTTGTTCTCAAATGAACTGTTAATCAATATATCAATATACCGGTGTGGATAGGACATTTGTATAACTAGCAAAAATGCCCATCCTCTGGATGGTATAACTTGGCAGTTCGTACATGACTGTAAAAAGGATACACAACATTATCAAGGAAGTATCCATCAGTGTCTCGGTACTTGGTGCTGCCAGTCAATATCTTCATGGCTTCTTGAATTTGTGATGTAACACTGACAGTAATAGTAATGTGTAGTGACGCCTTGCCTTGTTTGACATAGCTTTAGACAAAGAAAAGATGCATTTTGTTGGCAAAAGTTTGTATAGTCTTATAGACAGTTGTACGTGATAACTGTAAAGGGTAATTCGATTGTTCTTAGAAAGGGTAATAGCAGGGTGGATTTTTTAAAATTATGCTGAGATGACCCGACCGTGGGGTCATGGATGAACCTCTGAAAGTTTGGTGCCCGAGATGCAAAGCGTCTATGAGGAGTAGCGTAACATACAAACAAACATACTCAGTCTCAAGGTTGATTATAATAAGATTAGTATAATTATATTAGTTTAGTAATAAAAATTTTGTGTGTTGTGAACGGTCATCCAGTTTCACCATCACTGTTCCATTTTCTGGATTGTTTCAGTCAGTTTGTTGCGCAATGTTAATCACAGATTCACACAATTAAGCAGTGATAAGTGGTGCGTCCTGGTTGAGATGTCTGCGTTGTGTTGTAGTGGAAGCTGAGAACCAGGAGAGTCATTCTCTGAAGCAACTACAAATCCTGGTCGCCCGCATGTGTGAGGCTCTGGCCCTGTGGAAGATTCTCTGTGACCACCAGTTCCACGTCATCTGTGCGGCACTCAACATGGTTGGCATATGTTTAATATTAATATCAACATCTTTGGAACTAGGAAAATTAGTCACGTTTCTGAGATGGTTATAAGACGGGTGCTGTTGCGCATGTGAAATAATATCTATTTTTTATTTAAGGCGGTTTATTATTTTTTATGTAAAGTATTCATCATTAATACATTATCTTTGTTTCTCACCCTCATAGGATCAGCAGAACACGTTGCGAGGGATGACATTCCGCAACTTTGTCATCATGGGTCGGGAGGTATACAATGGTCTTACTTTGAATAGACCCCTCTTTATTAAATTTTTTTTAAACAACTGCAATGTTTTCTCATAGAGTAAGGTTATGCTCAACCACAGACTATGATAAATTTTTTTATTTGTGTAATATTTTATTATACAAAGCAACAAGTGTACACAAAATTACTCTTGCACATTCCTCAATGGTCTCTAGATAGGGAGATGTGATACTATTCCATTGATTTAGCGTATTTTGTTGAAATATCTGTCCGCTTAGTTGTAAATGACAATGAGAGTCACATCACATGTGACATTGTGTGACTTGTGTCGTGTCCCTGTCACAGGTCAGTCGCGTGCTCATACACAGTCTCATAAACATGTACCTGGATGACAATGCTGCAACGGACGCCATCAGTCGACGACTACGAGAAGTCTGCCCAACTCTCTACAGCCCAGAGGACGCAGTCTGCTCCAAGGTATACTGCACTGCTGTTCACAGCTGGTTCATTGAAGTTAAATACTCTCACATACCACAGCTTGATAAAGTTAAGTTCTTTCTCATGCCATTCAGGCTCATGTAATAAGGATTCAGTAACAATGTCCTTGGAACGAGAAGATGAGAATTTGTAGTCTTCTTGATGCAATACCAATGTAACACAGGTAACCCCATACAGTCAACTACTCATACAGTCAACTACTCATACAGTCAACTACTCATACAGCGGAGTGACCCAAGTTAATGAGGACTGGAGGAAACAGGAAACAGGAAATATTTATTCGTCCCAAAGACAACAAAACAGAGTATTCAACACAAAAACCATACAATATATTACATCTAAGTCGACATGAGGAGGAATTGGTCTAGTAAGTTTAGATCCTATGTCTCCAGTGAGAGAACCCACTGTGCTGTCATATTCACTATGACAGCTTGTGTCAATGAATTGGTGTGCATCGTATTTGGGTTTGTAAACAGTCATGATATTTTAAGTCTTGTCTCAGGAAATTCTGTTTAGGTATGTGTCAAATGAGAAATGGTTTGAATGATACATATGTTCTCCTAGTATTGTCTTTGTTTAGGAGTAAATAAATTAGTTACTGTCTCTCGAGAAAGCATGCCGTGCACGCCTTGCACAGAAACCTGTTAGAAATTAAATTACAGATTCTAGTTTATAAGTACTCAGGTAGATGTATTATCAACGCTCGTCACACAACATGCAAATAGGCACCCATTATTCTGTCTGAAGAAACGATTGTTTCAACCATACAAGAGCAATAGCATCTTGTTTAAATAACTTAAATTTGAGCTGTGTTTAAGTTGCCTACCTGTTGAGAACTCTAGGCGGCCAGTGTTCCAAGTGCCCAGCATTGTTGCGGGTGTTTCTCCCTGAGTCTAGAGGTGGGCATTGCTACTTGCAGGGCAATGAGAAGATGCAGATCGCTCGGACTGCCCAGCAGCCCGCTGACCGCAACAAGGCCCTACAGGAAGCTCTACAGGTCAGTCTGATAGCCCGTGGTCATAGGTTAAGTAGGTGAATCAAGAGGCAGTACAGTAGTTTACCATAACTGCTTATTAAAGGTAGAAAGTTTGATTGACCTTGCCTGTTGACCTTGCCGTTCAGCGTGCAATGTGAACATGATATTTGAAAACAATCAAATTAAATAGGTAACAGTCAAATTAAACAGGTAACAGTCAAATTAAACTGGTAAAAGTCAAGTTAAACAGGTAACAGTCAAATTAAACAGGTAATAGTCAAATTAAACAGGTAACAGTCAAATTAAACAGGTAACAATCAAATTATATTTAGCAAATTGTGGTTCATCAAAATACTTTTGGGCAGTCATGATGTTAGAATATATATAGTTTATATGATATAACATGATCTTACAACAAAAATGACCAGATATTGTACATTTTAAACGATTTATAATCAAGTTTTATTTTAAATCTGTTTCATGTAGAATCCAGTGTCATGCGTGTTTAATGTCGTGGCTCTGTGTTCTAGTTGTTCAAAGATGTGGCTCTGTGTTCTAGTTGTTTAATGTCGTGGCTCTGTGTTGTAGTTGTTCAAGGACGTGGCTCTGTGTTGTAGTTGTTCAAGGACGTTGCAGCAGAGCTGGACTTGCCCACAGTGTGCAACCAGTTTGCAGCCGTCGGGTTCTACTCTGGCATTGTGGACCTGACACTGACTGCATCGAAAAAGAGAGACCCTCAATGCTGGGGCCTGCACTTCTATAAGAATGGGGAGCCTCCTTCTGACTCCCAGGGCATGATCGCCTACAGCAATAGGTGGGCTTACAATGATGTCTCTGTGTGTTAGATGTAGAATTACAGCAATAGGTGGGCTTACAGTAATGTCTCTTTGTGTGTTAGATGTAGAACTACAGCAATAGGTGGGGCTTACAGTGATGTCTCTTTGTGTTAGATGTAGAACTACAGCAATAAGTGGGCTTACAGTGATGTCTCTTTGTGTGTTAGATGTAGAACTACAGCAATAGGTGGGCTTACAGTGATGTCTCTTTATGTTAGATGTAGAATTACAGCAATAGGTGGGCTTACAGTGATGTCTCTTTGTGTGTTAGATGTAGAACTACAGCAATAGGTGGGCTTACAGTGATGTCTCTTTGTGTGTTAGATGTAGAATTACAGCAATAGGTGGGCTTACAGTGATGTCTCTTTGTGTGTTAGATGTAGAATTACAGCAATAGGTGGGCTTACAGTGATGTCTCTTTGTGTGTTAGATGTAGAACTACAGCAATAGGTGGGCTTACAGTGATGTCTCTGTGTGTTAGATGTAGAACTACAGCAATAGGTGGGCTTACAGTAATGTCTCTTTGTGTATTACATGTAGAATTACAGCAATAGGTGGGCTTACAGTGATGTCTCTGTGTATTACATGTAGAACTACAGCAATATGTGGGCTTACAGTAATGTCTCTTTGTGTGTTAGATGTAGAATTACAGCAATAGGTGGGCTTACAGTGATGTCTCTTTGTGTGTTAGATGTAGAACTACAGCAATAGGTGGGCTTACAGTGATGTCTCTTTGTGTATTACATGTAGAACTACAGCAATATGTGGGCTTACAGTAATGTCTCTTTGTGTGTTAGATGTAGAATTACAGCAATAGGTGGGCTTACAGTGATGTCTCTTTGTGTGTTAGATGTAGAACTACAGCAATGTGTGGGCTTACAGTGATGTCTCTTTGTGTGTTAGATGTAGAACTACAGCAATAGGTGGGCTTACAGCAGCGTTTTCAGTTGGCCTGCGAGACCCTCTCCAAAAGTAGGAAATATTGAAAAAACAAATTGGGAATTAAAATTTTTATTTGTTGATTTCATGTCTGCTGTAGAATCTAGAGTCTAGACAAAATGAAATTAATGTGGAGTTGCGTCATCAACCCATTTTCCTGCTGGAGCAGTTACTATCATAGGAAACGCATATTGATAGATATGTTGTGCGCGTTTAATTAATTCTCCAGAATTGTCCGACTGCGCTGCATAGATAGTTGATCGTTATGCATTTTTATATTAGTTAGCCTTGATTTTTTTTTTATTGAAGGCATGCATTATTCGATTTATAAATTGCTTATGGCATCGGTATATTACCCAAAGTTTCTTCCAGGAGCATGCATGGATTCTCTAATCATTAGTTTACTGAAATTAGAATAACTTTGCTTGTCAAATAGAGATACCAGCAATGACATTAATAATAATCATTCAATTGCAGAACGCCACCAGTCGATCAAGTGCAGATCAATGAAATGCGCCCAACATTTATGTTACATTAAAATCGGCACTGCTGTTTCGACTCCGACAACTGTAGTGGCGTAGCTGTTTCAGCCGTTCTAGCCCTTGTAACATCAACATTGACTATATTATTGTATTACAATAATTACACTATGAATCATGTTTTGTTGTGATCCCTAAAACTATGGTATCTGCTGAACAGAAACGTTGAATTGATACTTTTGGCAAACGATTGTTCGATGACAACTGGGAGCATGAGTTCTTTTTTTGCTATCATGAACACGATCAAAAAGTCGTGTCACTGAGATGAAGAGGTAAAATGTGAAATGGCATTACGACTCGAAACATAAGAAGGATTTTGACAGTGCTTATCCGGGGAAAGGTGAGCGGCTGAAGGAGTTCAAGAAACGCTTTGATGCATGTGTGGGCGATGCGAGTGTCGGTTTTTCCTCAAAGTGCAAGTCATCTCAACAAAGCTAGCTATTGCATCTGTCATTCCATTGTTCAACACCAGGTGCCGTTTGCTCATGCCGAAGTGTTCAAAAAGGCTTTCCTGGCTGGTGCCGAAGTTATGTTTGCGGGTTTTCCAAACAAGCCTGCCCTGCTTGGTCGATTGCACTTGACGAGAGCACAGACAGAAGTGATATTGCTCAGCTGCTGGTCTCTGAGCGATACTTCGACAACAGCGATTTGGAAGACGTCCTGTGCCTTATTCCATTGTAAGGCACAATAACAGCTGCGGATATTTGTAATGTATTACTGAAATTCGGTCAAGAGAACGAGTTGACATGGGACAACCTCATTTCAATTTGCACGGATAGTGCCCCAAGTATGCTTGGTCGTCGAGCTGGACTCGTTATGATGTTCCATCAGCAAATCAGAAAGCGGAACCTGCTTTCTTATCGCTGCATTATTCATCAGCAAGCTCTGTGTGCAAAAGGAGGCTGCAGCCTGCAAGAAATGATGCAAATTGTTGTTGAAATCATGAATCTCATTCACGCCCATTCTCTGAACCACCAAAGATTTCACAATCACCTGGCCACGTTTGACGCAAAATATGGCGATGTTCTGTTTTACAACAGTGTTCGCTGGCTGAGCCATGGAGCAGTTCTGGAGAGATTTGTTTCACTGCTTCCTCACATCATCTGCTTTTTTGAAGAAATCAATCGTCCTGTCGCTAATCTGGACACTCGGTTTCAAATTCGGCTCTGCATCTAGGCAGACATTTTTGGGCACCCGAACAAGCTGAACATGTTGCTGCAGGGACGACAAAAGCTGCTGTGTAATCTGTACAAAGCAGTAAAGGAGTTTGACGGCAAGCTTTCTCTTTTCGAAGTTCATGCAGAGTGTGGCAACTTTCTGCATTTCCGGTTCAAGAGAGAAGTCTGCGGTGAAAACGAGGCGCGCACGTAAGACACCAAGCAGGTGCTTGACGGTTTGTTGGACAGTCTGCAGACAGCCTTCAATGAGCGACTCATTGACTTTGCATCAATCGATAATGTTTGTTGCTATTTTGGCAGTCCATTTACCTCCCAACCTGACGTGAGTCACATTTGGAGTCGACAAAGCTGCCTTGCAGGAGGATTTCATCAATTTCAAAATTGTGCAGTTTTTCGCTGCAAAAGCTGACCTTGTGCTTTTCTGGGCGAAAAAAGTGCCAGTCCGGTTTCTAGCATTATGCGAGGCTGTGCAACAGTTCCTGGTATTTTTCGGTAGCACATGGTCATGCAAATCTGAATTTTTCGCAATGAATCATATCAATAACTCATTTCGCCGGTTGATGGACAAGCGATTGGATGAGCTTCTGCGACTTGCGATTTCCCCTCTTGCTCTCGTTCCAGTAATTGCAGCATGGCTGAATGCTTCCCACAGAAGTCGAGTTGGTGTTAGAATAAACCTTCTTTTGAAGTAAATACAAGATTTAACAAGATTGTCATCTATTGTAACAAGCTCCATTAAAGATGTGACAAACTGTGAAGATCTAACATCGAAAGGCCTTGTTTCTGTCTTGTTTGCATTTTCAGAAGAATTTGCTGACCATACGTTATTCTTGTGTAAATTGTTGGAACAGCATGACGAAGATGAGAAACATGTTTCTTGACATTGCAGAATGGACTGCTACAAGTGTATCACAGAGACTCTCAACTACCTTCTGTCTGCCAGCCAGCCTCACCAAGCCCCCAGTGTGCCCAAGCTGCCCGGTCCACCCCAAGTGACCGATGATCCCAACAGACTAGCCAACATGGAGGCGGAGAAACATGTAGGCACTTCTACAGAGTCGCCAACATTAAGTAAATTCTGTGTCAGAAATATACTTATTATTATACATTTTGTGATGACCAAACTATACTATGATCCCATCAACTTTAATCTCAACTTGCTGTCAAAAGATTTGATTTGCAGCAGAATGACACAAAGAATTTTTGAAGAATGCTTCCTTTTTAAAAATGTGTTCTGACAAATATGAAAACTACTTTCATCCTGTGCTAGGATGAACTTCAAGATGCTGAACAGCTCTGAGGAAAATTATATTTAAACACTTACGCTTTGTTGAGTCTTGTGTTGTTTTATGGGAAATTGGAATCTGTATGTGTCGTGATGCAAATGAATTACTTGTGTGTCTTATTGTGTCTGTTGCAGACGGAGGAAGTATTCCGGTTGTCGTTGAAGTCCGATGACGAACTCTTCCACGTGGCCCTCTATGATTGGCTCATCAACAAGAGTCTCTCGGAGAAATTACTGGAGGTTGTTCGCTTAAAACAGTATTGCTGCATTCGGCATTGTGTTGATTTAGTTTGTGATATGTCCTGGGCTAAAATTATTTCTTGGCAACTTTTTGAATAACAATATTAAGTTCATGGTAAACACTTGTCTATTATGGAGGGGGCTATAAATATAATTTAGCACAATCAAAACTTCAATTTTAAAATATTTCCAAACTTACACAACATAAATTTGGTTTAGCAACTTTGTTTGATGAGAGGCCTGCATAATCCATATTAAACTGTATCTGAACTGATTTAGCACCGAGTCCTTGGGTTATGATGTGAAGGGCATTGTGTGTGTGTTAGATCCAGTCGCCCCACCTGGAGGACTACCTGAAACGTGCTGCATCGCTGCACCCTGACAACCTCGCCATGCTTGACCTACTGTGGCGCTACTACGAGAAGACCAAGAACTACTCGGCTGCAGCCCGCATCCTCGCCAAGTTGGCTGAGAGGCGCAGGTACGTAGTCATCGTAGTTGTAATATATTGTCTAAGAGATGCTGGTATGTGGTCACGACAGGTGTAATAATTATATTGTCTAAGAGACGCAAGTGTAACATATTGTCTACGAGGTGCAGGTACGTGGTCATGACAGGTGTAATATATTGTCTAAGAGATGCAGGTATGTAGTCACGACAGGTGTAAGATATTGACTACGAGATGCAGGTATGTGGTCGAGAAACAAAACTGGATGGCTTATAAAACATTGTCTCTAAGTTGGCAAAAATGGTTATTGTTTACACCAGTTCCTAGTGGATACCACAAAAATATGTGACTCTTAAATCACGAGACTGCATAACCACTACAAACTGGAGATGTAGCTAGAATGAAACATGTTAACCATAAAAGTGGCTTTCATGTTAGCGACATAAACCTTTGTCTTTTCTTGATGCAACTAATAGTTTTAGTTTTTCATCAAATAAGCAGCACACATGAATTGTAGACGTGATGTCTCTGTTCATAGTCTCAGGGATGTGAATACTATATTGAGGCTGGTTATGTTTATGGAGGATTCATGCAGTGTTGGAAATCGGTAAATGATAATTTGTTTTTTAAACTTTGAATCAGGACTCCATTTTAACACTTCTTTTATTACGTTTTCTGGGTTTATAGAAAATATCTTATTTGGTAAAATCGTCTTACAAACCTTTCTGTAATGATATTGACTGATGCCCTTGTAGCACGGATGTTAACCTTGGACAGCGCATTGAGTACCTCTCTCGGGCTGCCATGTGTGCCAAAAGTTCAACGTTACGCACAACTTCTGCAGTTGAAGGCGAATTTCTTCATGAACTTGAAGAGAAAATGGAGGTAGGTCTAGTAGGAAATCATGAACTTATTACATCACATTGATTTTACTCGTAACATTGATTTGTAGTAAATTGGAATGGCATGTATTATTTTAGAAATATACTTCATCAAACATTCTTTTCAAATTTTACAATGGTTACACAATTATTTTAGATGTATGTGGCAGCCATCCAGTTGCAGATCTTTGTTTGATGTAGGTGGCAGCCATCCAGTTGTAGATCTTTGTTTGATGTTGTAGGTGGCAGCCATCCAGTTGCAGATCTTTGTTTGATGTTGTAGGTGGCAGCCATCCAGTTGCAGATCTTTGTTTGATGTTGTAGGTGGCAGTCATCCAGTTGCAGATCTTTGTTTGATGTTGTAGGTGGCAACCATCCAGTTGTAGATCTTTGTTTGATGTTGTAGGTGGTAGCCATCCAGTTGCAGATCTTTGTTTGATGTTGTAGGTGGTAGCCATCCAGTTGCAGATCTTTGTTTGATGTTGTAGGTGGCAGCCATCCAGTTGCAGATCTTTGTTTGATGTTGTAGGTGGCAGCCATCCAGTTGCAGATCTTTGTTCAATGTTGTATGTGGCAGCCATCCAGTTGCAGATCTTTGTTTGATGTTGTAGGTGGCAGCCATCCAGTTGCAGATCTTTGTTTGATGTTGTAGGTGGCAGCCATCCAGTTGCAGATCTTTGTTCAATGTTGTAGGTGGCATCCATCCAGTTGCAGATCTTTCTTCAATGTTGTAGGTGGCGGCCATCCAGTTGCAGAACTTTGTTCGATGTTGTAGGTGGCATCCATCCAGTTGCAGATCTTTGTTCGATGTTGTAGGTGGCAGCCATCCAGTTGCAGATCTTTGAGTTGTTGTCCAAACAGCAGCCAAATAGACCTGAATTGAGCGAGGCTCTCACCCAACTCAATGCTGAGCTGGTCAACATCACCTCGGTGAGTGGATCTTCATAGTCTCAGAGGCACCAGGGAGACCAAATATTATAGATAGTTAATACACTGCATATCTTCCCGTTGTAACATCACAGTTCCAGTTGTAGTCTGTGTGGTACCTGATAATGTTTTGTACAATGCAGGTCTGCTGCTGTACTAAATAATAATAATAATAATACACTTGAAGTCACTCGCACTGAACTATCGTGTGAGATTTGTATGTGGTTATTCATATCTGATCTTGATTCTGAATCTGAGCCAGTCCAGTGGAATCTGTTTTGCGTATTAAATAGGCTCATTATGTTCATGCGGATAGATTCTTGGTCTGTGTCCATCTTATTAATAAACTAGTTGTGACATTGACTGACCAGTCTGTTAACTCTGTTTTCAGTTGTACAGTGACTTTGCTGACCACTTTGGCCTGTCCGAGTGTAAGCTGTCCATCATTCACTGCGCTGGTCACCACGACCCCACGCTAGTCGAGTCTCTCTGGCAGGACATTGTTGATACGGGTGGGTCATCTCACACCATGACGAAGCCACTATTGTATGATAGACACAGCCCATAGTAATGGTGAAAGATATACATGTACACATGCTGAAATACTGTAACTTATATTGTTTATGATGCTGGTAATTGATACATCTATTTAATCTTTTGATTGTGTGTATACACTAAATTAATATAGTTACTGATTGTTATTCTGAAATTAGTAATAGCTATAGTAATATCTTATGAATATTAATTAACGTTTATTGATTTCCAATAAAAATCGCCAACTTATAAAGCTGGCATCAAGTAGCAATTTTGCACTGTTTAGTATGAACATGTTTAGTAGGTGGAGCCACCAAACCATTCATATGTTCACAGTAGTACCTACCTATTCACCAGATGCCACTACCTGTCTGTTTAGAACTGGAGGTGACAGCTAATCAGAGCCCCCGTACGCGGATCAAGGTGTTATCAGACAAGGTAGTGGCTCTCGGCCAACTCTACAGTTCCACACAGAAATACTTTCCACTAGGTGAGTCACGCCATCCATTCATGGCAACAGCAGTTTGCGCAAAGAAACCTTGCAACCACCTTGGATATTTTGATTAAATGTTGTCAAACTGCTTCCCAATGCAGTCCTGCTTTAGGTGTGCTTAAGGTCTTTGAATAGTTGTATGTCATGCATAACAAATATTATGTTTGTAAAATGTGTATTTTGACTGATCAAGCCCAGAGTTCTCGAGATATCCATTTCATTTTCAACCACAGTCATGTGACTATAACATCTCATAGTCATGCAATGTGTTCATTTAGGAGTCAATGTTTACTCATTTTCTGTACGCGTAAGAATGCAAAATAATAAGTTATGACTATGCGTGTAATATGGTAAGCCATGTTTTGTCCCTTAAGAAAACATAGACTAACCAATATTCCCTCTTATTGCCTGTCTCTTATAATAGTTCAAATTGCTTTAATTACTTGACTGATACTTTATTCTAAAGTTGCAGTTGTCTTATACCAAAGCCATTTTCCTGCTTGGCTATATTCTGTATATATATATATATATATATATATAGAATACAAAATATTATGAAAGACGGTATGGATTAACAATGCTGTCAGTTGCTTTGATGAAGAAAGCCCACATTCGAAGAAGAGCATGCTGTCAAAATGTGTTGATTTTGCAGCATTTTTGCACTGATTTGATGTAGTGACAAGAACATACTGTGTAGTGTCCACAGACCTAAGACAGGGATGAGAATTTTCTGCGGTTACACGGAATTCCGTGTTTTTATTTGTCACATATAAAATTTTTGAGATCAGTGCAAATCTGTTGTGATTTTTTATGTATGGGATAAAAGTCAATCTGTGTGGAAATTGTGATGGCGGCAATAAATAAAAACTTGTATATCCGCCATCATGTTTAGTTGTACAACTTGGGCTGGCTAGTTGAATTAACCTCGGACTGTTCCTAAATTTTCCTATGTCAAAGCCGTTGATTGGGTGAACGGACTGAGTAGTCCAATAGGATGATACCATACAAATGCTTCGGTATTTGTATGTCAAGCCTGTTTGATGGATCTGTGTGATCGACCGAATGCGCTTTTTTGGCGCATACAGCTTTGGAAAAGGATAGGAAAGCATTAGCTGCCCCAACAACGCACCTCTACATCCTACAAAATGAACTATGGACTGGCAGAAACCATTCACAATCGTACAGTTCAAAACATGAGGCTGTTACCCTTTTCACGAATACTTGCCCTTCTTGTCAGCTACTAGTGTCGTGAGAGAAAACAGGTGGTTGTGGAACACTTCGCATCCGTTACTCTCGTGCATGTCAATGTCACTGTGTTGTACCTAGAGTTGACACGTTTGTTCGACTAACATGGCATTCCTTGGGGAAACCTGCAGCAGCTTGATGAACTCCTGTGTTGTGTGGCTTCAAGTCAGGCCTGGAGACTAGAATACGACATGACAAAGCCAGTCATCTCCTTGATGTAGACAGTGATGTGTGCCACGACATACACAATTCTTCCAAGAAGATAAGTGCTCCATTTGACAACTTCATTGAAGCACTCTTCGCCAACTTGGCCAACCATTTTAAATGGTCGACAGATTTGAAGCAATATCTTGAAGAAGTGTGCCAGCTGCTTTCAATTAAATTTACCATGACACAGAGGTTTTTGAGCCATAGGTGGTTGTCATGCTATGATGCACCCTGCGAAGGATGGATGCATTCATAGTTTCTTTTATTCGAATCTGCCAGCGAAAGACAAGCCTATCTACTTGGCAAAAGTGGTTGCCATATACAAGGCACGGAAAGTGAGCCCAGAAGAAGATGACAGATGATGGCAATACTAGGAAGGTGAAAATAATAGGCTGTGTCCTTTAAGAGAAGAAGGAAACACTTCTCATAGCACATTTCTACTGTGCCATGTTGCCTCTTCGGAAACTTTCAAGGGCACGGATCCAATGATCCACAAGCTTCACGATCATCAATTCAATTTCTTCAGGGATTTTTTGGATTGCTATGTGAAGCCTCGGTATATCGTGGGAAAATCGCCTAAGAAGCTGAAGAAACTAAACATTACACAAGACTCTAATAACTTTCTTCCTCAGAAGAATATGTTCTGTGGCAATGGTGTGGCAAAGATTGTGGAGAGATGACATAGAGATGGCAGGCTGGTGAAGGAGTTTCGTCAGCCTACATTTCTCGCGGAAAATACATGCAGAAAAAATTGCCACTTGCAAACAGTGTTCTTCAAGCAGCATCTGACCTTGACCCTGAAAGTAGAGGCCACAGTCTCACATTGAAGCAGCTATTGAAACTGGTGACCAATGTCTTAAGTGATGTGGAGACAGTCTCGTTCTTGCAAGAGGTACACAGGTAGACTGTTGACACTCTTCCACCATCTAGTGTTGCAGGTGGAACTCCTTTGAGGGTAGATCACTGGTGGACGAAAGCTTCTGAGACAGGAAAATGTCCAGCCTTATGCAAGATTTCCTTTGCCATGTTATCATGTTTCCATAGCCCTCAGGTGGAAGGAAGTTTCAACACAATGGGTGATGTCTTCGATCCCAAGTCCTGCAGAATGAATGTCCAGACCTACAGTACAATTCAAACTGTGAAGTATGGATTGCAGGCTGAACAGAAAACTGCCATCGAGAAGTTCACTAGGACAGATTATCTACATGAGAAAGTTGAGACTACACTGTGCAAAAATCTGAGAAGTTCTGCTGCCAGGTACAAAGACCACCTGAGAGACAAGATGAAAGAACAGGAGACAAAAGAAAGACTAAAGTTACAGAAAGAAAAGCTTCAGAACAAGAAGACAGCAAAGATGATTTGGAACTTTTAGGACTTACGAACAATGAGATACTTATTTCCTGCTGGTTGACAGTTAGGAATTACAAGATTTAACAAAATTTGCCATCCAAGCCAAAGGCTAGCTAGCAGTTACTGCTAGCGGTTACACAATCAGTAGACAATTTGTCCCATTCATTTATTGTGAGAATGAGTACATCCTGGTATTCAATCTACACTGATCCTTTACTAATTTAACTCATGTCCTCTAGTTCTACTATCTTTCTTGAGTGAGAAAAGCATAATTTTGTCAATACTTTCATACCCATTCAATATCTTAAAAACTTCAGTCTGATCTCCTCTTAACCTTCTAGTCTCTAGAGTTGTTAAACCACATTCTTTCAGGCATTCTTCATAACTAAGGTCTCTCAGTTCTGAAATAATTTTAGTCACTTTCCTCTGTATGCATTCAAGCATATCTATATCCTTCTTGGTCTATGGTCTCCACGCTTTTATACAGTATTCCAAATGAGATCTAACTATTGCTTTTTTTGTTTTATAAATGTTGTTTATCACCATCAGTGATAAACAACAAATGCCTTTCTAAAAATGTTTGTGTCATCCGTAATTTTCAGTATGTTGCTTGTTATATGTCGTCCAAATCATTTATATATATTAAGAATAATAAAGGTCTTAATAATGATCCTTTTGGTACCCCACTCAAAACTGATTTCCAGTTTCCTTCTACTACAACATGCTGTCTTCTGTCAGTCAGCCATTGCTCTATCCAGTTAATTATGCCATCCCTGATACCATGGGCTTTCAATTTAAGTAGTAATCTTTGATGTGGCACTTTGTCAGAAGCTTTCTGAACATCTAAGTAGATAATATTTTCTGGCGATCCCTTGTCTGTCCACTTAGTGATTTCTTCCAAAAAACATAACATATTTGTTAAGCATGACCTCGCTTTTAGGAATCCATGTTGAGATGAATTTAATAATTTATGCCTAACAAGGAAATCCACCATATGGTCTTTAATTAACCTTTCTAATAATTTACAAATCACTGACGTTAAATTCACTGGTCTGTAATTCTCTGACTTATTTTTCGAACCCTTTTTAAATAATGGTATGATGTTTGCTTCTTTCCATTCAAAAGAAACAACTCCCTCTTTTAATGACAAGTTGAACACTCTTGCAAGTGATATACTGATTTCTTCTACTCTTTCCATTAGTAGTTTTGGAGGAATTCCATCCACTCCAGGTGATTCATTATCCTTCATTGCCTTTATTTTCTTAGCTACCATTTCTGGAATTACAATTAACTGCTCTAAATAGTCAGATTTAGCCTCCTGAAATTTAGCATCTGGAACTGGTAATTAGTGTCTTAAATTCAAGTCTTGATGTAGCCATAGGTGTTAACAAATCACAAACTGAGATATCAGCATTTTCCGTAGCATCAGTTTGGTTTATTTCCTACCAAAGAGGAAGTTCAAATGGACGTAAAATCAAAACCGTTTCAGTTAATTCAGTTTTGTTTTTATGTGTATTATACATGTTAATACACTTTCAGAAATAATGAAATCTTAATTTGTGATTTTTTCCGACTTAAGCTGGGTTTTCTCATGCAGTGATATATTCATTTTAGTGATATTAGACTAGTTTTTATTGTATCATACCTGCTAATGCAATTCCCTTTAAACAGTGTTCAAAATGAGGGGGGTCTGGGGGGTCCAGGACCCCCCATAATGCACGAGGGACCTCCCATAAAAAGAAAAATGTAAGCTTGGGGTCCCATATTTTATCGTTGTACCAATGTAATTACCCTTCCGCTGTTGCACCTGTTGCTGCGTGTGAGGCTACTCTAGTTTGTCTGTGCTAGAACTCGACAGTTTTTGAAGAACTCGATGGTTTTCGCAGAATTTGATCGATCTCGCAGCAAGAACACAACGGTTTTCACAGAACTTGACAGTTTTCACAGAACTCGATCGATCTTGCAGCAAGAACTTGACGGTTTTCGCAAGACTCGACATCATTCTGTTGGTAGTTTAGCTGATTCATTCAGATCACTCTATTGTCATTAAGTTAATCTTTGTTAAAAACATTTTAAATCATTCCACTCATATTATTGATGAAAGTGTGTTTTGTGGTTAAGGGCGCCATCTGTTGGGTGTCTGCAGTAATGCCACAAATGAGTGTCTAGTTGAGGCACATTTTACCTTGGCATTTTACTTCTCAGAATTACAGAGCACTGTGTCTGCAAGCAGATTACTCCAGTAACAATGGTTTAGACAATTTAGTCATTTAACAGACTCTCTTATCCAGAACGACTTACAGCAAGTGCATTCAACCTAAGTTTGTAAAATAACTACAGGTCTCTTTGATAGAAAGCAAGTCTTCACAAAAATAGGCGCTAATAGCCATAACAGTGCCTGAAAAGAAGATTGCGTGGGTGAATATTTTTTAAGGGACCCCCCCAAGAGTCAGTGGTCATTTAGAAAACTGCTTTTAGACATCTTTGAAGGTTTGTGGATGTTCAATTGGAAGGTTTCGGTTAGATTGAGAAGTTCTAATGATCTCTTCTGCTAGGTTCTGGTGATCTCTGCTGATAGGTTCTGATGATCTCTGCTGCCAGGTTCTGATGATCTCTGCTGCTAGATTCTGATGGTCTGTGCTGTCAGGTTCTGATGATCTCTGCTGCCAGGTTCTGATGATCTATGCTGCCAGGTTCTGATAATCTCTGCTGCTAGTTTCTGATGATCTCTGCTGCTAGGTTCTGATGATCTCTGCTGTCTGGTTCTGATGATCTCTGCTGCCAGGTTCTGATGATCTCTGCTGTCTGGTTCGGATGATCTCTGCTGCTAGGTTCTGATGATCTCTGCTGTCTGGTTCTGATGATCTCTGCTGCCAGGTTCTGATGATCTTTGCTGTTAGGTCCTAATGATATCTGGTGCCAGGTTCTGATAATCTCTGCTGCCAGGTTCTGATGATCTCTGCTGCTAGATTCTGATGATCTCTGATTCTGATGATCTATGCTGCCAGGTTCTGATGATCTCTGCTGCCAAGTTCTGATGATCTCTGCTGCTCGGTTCTAATGATCTCTGGTGCCAGGTTCTGATGATCTCTGCTGTCAGATGCTGGTGATCTCTGCTGCTAGGTTCTGATGATCTCTGCTGCCAAGTTGTGAAGGTCTCTGCTGCCAGGTTCTGATGATCTCTGCTACTAGATTCCAATGTTCTCTGCTGCCAGGTTCTGATGATCTCTGCTGCCAGGTTCTGATGATCTCTGATGTTCCACTGTTACATAGACATCTATGGACACTCCTCAAAACTTTAAAACATAACTTGAAATTCAGTAGCCTACATATGGAATATGTTTTAATGGGACACTGTTGGATACTAGTATAACTAAACTTATAAAAGTGCTGCAGTTAATCATTTAATGGTAGGAAAATATTGGTGTGTTGTCAATCTCCATATGATGAAGTATGCAAATATACAAAGCAGTAAAAAAAACTTGGTCCACTGCAGGTGCCGTGGCATACTGCTCAAATCTATTGATCACTTTTGACATTTGTATTTGTACTGTTGTTGAAATGACAAACAAACAAGTAAGTCTGATGTTATTTTTAAATCAGTTGTGATGTCACTGAGAGGGTGGCGTCTGTGATTCACGCCCTATTCAATGACACACAGAGATACAAACAATCTGTAAGATAAGCAACCATTAGATAGCCCCTTTCTTGTTGAAGCCTGTGTGATATTAAAGTGTTATCTTATAGATAAGCACACCTACCTAACACAGGTTATGTAGGTGTTTCAGTCTCCGGGAATGATGAATCATTGGTTGAAGAAATAATACATACTGTTAACTATAGCAAAATTAAATGCTTTATTGGCTTGGGATGCAGTCTCAGAGGTTGGTCAATCATTGGTTGAAGAAATACTATTTACGCTCCACTAGAACAACATTAAATGTTTCATTTGCACTGTACTCAGGCTGGGATGCAGTGACATACATTCTTTCTGCAGTACGCTCTCTAAATTCCCATGTCTGTTAGCAGTCATGCTTAAGTAACAGCTAATGACAGTGGCAACAGCAGTTCTACTTCGTATCTACAACAGACGTTGTGTTTACACAGAGTCCCTCCACAAATATGTGTCCAGCTGCATTCAGATGGTTCTGCCCGCCAGAGCAGGCCTGATAACACAACCACATGCCAAGTGTCTAGTGATGTACACCTTGTCCAACACTTTGAAGTGTCACAGATTAATGTGGACGTTTTGTGCAGGAACTGGGCTTGCTCGCGGTGACGCAAGAAACAGCGGCTATCTCAACCAGATGTCAATCTGGTTATGATTCACTTGTGCAGTTGAAAGCCAGCCGATTATGTGATTGACCTTGGGTATCTTTTTGGTTGCTGCTGTTGGAAAAAACGTATTAAGCGATGATTCAAAATATGCAGGAAAAGATGAATTCATCGGCGGCATGCACGTGGGTGTGCTTGCAAGTATTTGTGGTGCTGTGCGGGTGGATGATGTATTACAGGTAGTGATTAGTTGCTGATTCAAAGATCCTTCCAGGCAGCCGTGGATTACGCTACATCAACTGTTGCATTACCCTCTACTTGGCATTTAAAATAACATCAGAAAACCTGTCAATCATTATCCAGGGCTGTGTGTTTGCAAGCAGGAAGAGTTCTGAATGTTCCTAGAGCACGCAGACTTCCTTCTCACATAACTGGCAATCACTCACTTGTCGCCTGTAAACGTTTCTCCATCACACATTGTCGCATTCTGCACATATCAACAGTTCAGGCCGTTGACCATTAGACAGCTGCTAAGCCAAGGTTACAAACATACTGTTTAATACTTTGCGGCATTGTCTTGTTTTCTGGGCAATTGTTTTGATGAAAACATGTATTTTATTCACCTGAAAAAGCGTTGTGAAGTCTCTGGTTTCAGTTGGTGCACTTCTGGCAAAGTCTACCAACTATGTCTGGCATAAATTGGATGTGAGATGTTGTTGCCTTTTTCTGGTTACATACCTTTACTCATTTTTGGTGGAGATTTGGCTTGTGGGTTTTGTGGAGTAAATTAAAGATCTTAGTTTGTTGTGCTGAATCTTGTAATGACTTGTTCAAGTTGAGATTCAGAGATTCAGAATTTTTTATTTCCGACATCGGTAAAACAGAACTGTTGTTGTTATCGATATTTTGCTTGTTTGTACATTCAGTGTCAGTACTAGAAAAAGAAGAATATATTCACTTGTTTCGTATGGCTAGCTAAAGCAGCAGGGTTACAGTTGTACTTTTGGGTTGTTGATCCACCCGATTAAGGAGAAGCTGACTGGAACTTGCGGATTCCTCCAGTAAATGAGAGACCATGTGGCAGCGGTTCACTACTAAACCTTTAAGGCCAATGCATTTTGTTCCAGCCAGTTTTGAAAGTCGTAGAAAATAAATAAGTAAATTTATTCTTTAGCTCTTATTTACTATTGAATTAAGTATTTGGCACACATGTAATTGACCCAACTGTACTACCTACATTGATAAATTTTTTATAAAAATAAAAAAATTCGGAGAAATATAAGTGACACTTCTGATTTCTTTGTATAAACTTATAGTTGATGTACATTTGTGATCTTTGTATAAACTTATAGTTGGTGTACATTTGTGATCGTTGATTTCATAGAACGAGATTGGAATCATTGTCCTGGGTTATAATTGCCGATTATATTTTGTCTACAGCGTTCATTGTGGAATGTCTGGAGAGAAAAAGCGCCCAACTCAACTTTGATGTTGTCGAGCCGACATTCGTTTTCCGTGCGATGCAACAGATCAGTGTGAGCATTCCTCGCCTGCACGAAGTCTACGATCGACTCTACAAGGCAAAGGTTTGTATGCAGTGTCTCAATTCATCTCTATCAGTCTATGATCAGTAAATAGACAGGGCAGTTGGCCTAACTAGGGAATTTTGTGCAGTCATTCAGTTAGTTACTGGGTAAGAATGCAAACCGTGATTGATATGTGACCTAAAAGTCACCCAGAGAGATGTGGAGAGGAGGCTGACTTAACGTTTGGTTAATCAGACTTTGCACTATAACAGCAGTAAGATCTTTGGCTGGTTGAGCATGGAACAGAAACTTGTGTAGTGTATTAACTGTATTAATGAGACTAGACTTGGGTTCGATTACATTGTAACTGGAATTGAAATTCCAATTCCGGAATTGGCGTTTTGTTTAGAATTGGTGAACATGTAATTGCTATTTTCAGTTACATTACAATTACTTTTTCAATTACAGGATATGTAGCTTTTTAATTCAAAAGATTCGCTACAAATAATCAATAAAATTTTACATGTTGCATATATCATATTTGTTTGCCATTATGTACCATAATATACAGAAATTAAATAAAGCTGCTCTAAGTTAGACGCTATTTTTATTGTTTGTGATCGCTCTGTTCACACACTGTTATTTTGATGATTGGTATTTTATAATTGGAATTGATATTTTTGAGGTTGAATTGGATTTGGTATGTGTAATTGGAATTGGTATAATGTAATTGATCCCCAAGTGTAGATGAGACATGACCAGCTGTTCATTTATAAGTTACTGGTGTTTATGTGTCTATAGCATGTGGTGTTATCATTGTAGGATGCATGGTGGAAGACAGTGCACAAACCTTTACACTTGCTCTCTGTAATTGTCTTGCTTCTCAATGCCTTCTCAGACATGGCTGCATCGTTTCCTGCGTATGAAAGGTATTTTAATTTACTCTTCTATTGCATCTATATCTCATTTCATCATCTTGTCACTCTTACAGTGTTCAAACTGCTAGGTTTATTAAAGTTACTATTAATGTGTTGGCTATTTAATATCACAAAGTGCATTTTTGTGTACAAACCTGAATAATCTATTAATGGCTGTTTTATCTTTTTAACAGCAATCAATGTGTTTCAGTTGAGATTTATTAACAGCGGTTCTATTTGTGCAGGCGACATTTCACTACTGTGGCCCTTGATGCGATTGCTGGCCACTTGGTGGAGCTGCAGGCAGAAAGTGTTCAGGACAACAATGTTGGCATCCTGATGCAGTCGCTGAAAGACGTCCAGGCTAAACTTGAGCGTCTTGTCTGAGACTTATAATGTAGCAAACACTTGTTGTTTCACCCACTTACAAGATGCTTGTGACAAATACATATTCTTATTGTACAGAAGCAGAAGCCTGATTGTAGTATTTGTATGAAAGTTTTGTGATGAAACGTGTTAACTTGTTGGTGGCTGTGGCTGGTTTAATAGGAATTTAAATTGTGTATGATTAGATGATGTTCCACGTGTGTATGTCCAGTTCATTGATGTGTTGATTGACACCTGTCACTGCCGTCTCAGTAAGTCCGTAAATGTCAAGGTATTGTACTGTACACCTTTATGAATTTGGCAGGAGCAAGAATGGAGAACATATATTCTGAGGTTTAAGCGTTCAATTTACTAATGTAACAATGATAACGAATAGCAATGGACCTTGGAAATGTCTTGCAGCTATAAGTGAAACTTATTATGTTTTGGTAAATATGTCGACTCACTAATATTAGCTTTTGCTAAATGTGATTAACCAGTGATTCATGCATAACACGCTGAACAGAGACCCACACTTGTCTATGTGGTTTTATTATCTAATCATGTTGGCTTTTTGCTTTGCGTTGGTAACAAATGGTAGTTATACATGACACTGGCAAATTTTCTTATGTGGAGGACTTGACATTGTACACAGGTTGCTACAGATTTTGGTTGTGTGTGTGGATGTTTTAGTTACTAAAACAGTATGCCATACACATCCTAAAGGGGATGATGTCATATCTGCAAGAAGAGTACTGATTACGAACAAATTGTCGTTACCATGTGATTTGGAACTGTATTCCTTAATAGCTTGAAGACGTGTATGAAGGTGAACACGTCGTTGTTATCAGACTTTAATTCACATAAATTATATACGCAGTTTGTCCATTTGTGTATAAAGTGGACGATAGCTTTACAAACATTCTTGGCTGATCATCATTTGTATAAAGAACCACTGGCTTCGATATATTGGTTGGTTAATTGTGAAGACCAAACTCAAAGGTTCAGTCTAATTGGCTCGCAGTGTCTTGTATTTATGGTTGTTGCTGTTCATTCTGACGGGATATTTGTTAAGTTTAGTAAGACCTAAGTTGAGGCTTTAGTAAGTAAACAGACCAGGCGCAACAGCAGATACAAAAGACTCGGGCTTGGTGGTTTAGACTACCCGTTACGCCCGTGGTCCTGCCTGTTCTAGCAAAGCCTTGTGAATAAACAGAACGTGTGTATTAAGGAACTGGGTGGGTAAACATCGATAGAAACCCCGGGATTAAAGAAGTAAAAGATTGCATGACAGCCCCCCTCGAACAAGACAGTAGGCGACAGCGCCTGTCATCCGGTGCCAGTTCTCCCAGCTTCCTGGCTGCACTTCAAAATATCCGGCCCAGAAATGGGCGTAATCACACTCAGGTGGATTCAGTGTGACGACGTGGACGGTCGCTAGAGAAGTCGGGGTAATGTCAGTGACGTCGCAACGAGAGCTATAGCAGATGGAGGTGGCTGATTTAAAGACACCCTGGTCAGACGCCAGACTCGTCGCTGGAACACACGTCTAACAGTTGGCGTCCTCGCTGCATCACGTTGCGAATTACAATAAAAAAAATTCCCCGAGAATAGTCATTATGCCGTCATATTTGTTTTGGAAAACTAACACCTTACCATGTCGCATGAGGTTATTCCAACATATACGTAATTCCCGTGTGTAATCTGGAAAAATATTACATTTAAGTTTACAACAAATAATTACTGTGACAAGTATTATTGTTCACGCAGACACGAGCTTATGATACGAAGGCAACGAAGATTATTTTCTCGGACACGTAGGGTTTAGACATAGGGTTCGGTACGACTCTTGACGAGTTGACGTGTGATAGAATAGGCTCACTGTTTTCCGAAGACAGCGACATTTGAACGCGTCATAGGATTCAACATAAAGCAGCGCACTAGCGAACCGTGGAGCTGCCAAATTGGTTGTTTTTGACTGATCCAACCACCCTACCTTTAGGTTAGTAAGGTAACCTGGGGCAATACGGCCCTTGGCGGTAAGACGCCCCCATCACGTACGCAAAATATATAAAACTCTGAACGTCACCACATCTGGTGTACAATGAAGCTAACATCTATCGGACACCCAACCGACAGCTCAAACACACCCAACCGACAGCTCAGACACACGAGACATAAGATTAAATCAGTGCGTTTTTTTAAACTTATATGCACTATTTTATGTACTGATCTAATATGTTGCCAATAATAAAATGCAACTCGCTGTGTAACGGTGTGAATCATGAACTTAATTGGTGACCTGATAATATTATTAACCAAACAATACAAAATAGGCAATAGTATGGTGTGTTTTGTATACATCGTGTTAAGACGCGTTGTGCGTGTGGGACAAGACGGTCCCCATGTCTCATTCCGCACGCACATGGTCATAATGTATAAAATGTATTACACATGACTAATTATGTTAAATACATTTAATATAATATGAAAGTTGCATAATTTACATTCAGCTAGCCTGTAGGCTGACATTATGATGGAATATTACTAAACCAATATTATATTATGTATGGATTGCAAGGTATATATGAAATGTTAACTCCAATTTTTATTTTAACAACCATAATGGTCTGATATATTACTAGCACAGCATATATATATATCATTTTAATTTCAGGCAATTGTTCGTTCATATAAGCGAAAACCACGGGCAGGGGCTGTGGACCGCGTTGCCCCAGGGATGGCGCAATACTGTTTTTTTTGATACTCTCACTAATTTTTAAATACAACTCGGCTAGGTTGTCTGTTTTCTGAAAGTAATGTTCCAATGGGTAACACACGTGTCGATAATGTGAACACATTAAAGACAAGTTAACGTGGTTTAATGGTGTGCAATTTGACAGTGTTCCTTAGGGGGCCGCGCTGCCACGGGTTACCTTACTGCATTACTGCGCAAGCCCCGGGTCGTTGGCTACCCATGTAACGTTGTGTATATTTGTGTGCGTGCGTGTTTGGTTGGAACAGCGTTCTCTCAGCCGAGAGAACCCTGGATCAAAACATCTCGCTGCCGTTTCGATGCTTGGGCATTTTCGTTCACTGAGCTTTTGTCCAGTTCACTCAGCTGTATAAATGAGTACCTGGCAATAGGCACTGGTGGTGGTGGAATTATAAAAACGAACAGCTTTCGTGCAGAAATTGCAGCGTGGCTGGATTTTTCGATAGAAGTTAAAATGGTGTTTTCATGAACACGTCTGCGGGGGGGAGTGTACCGCGCTCTGAGTAACGACTGTGGGACGTGGTATCAATTAAACTCTGCTTTATGTAAAGGACGTCGCGATGAGACTTATTAACTAAATATCGCATAATCATCAGTACATTGTGATATGTAAACAGGGGGTTCCGACAGACATATATTTCCAATATACAAACTATGTTTTAAAAACCTCCTTTATTTACATATTAATATATTCATCATCATCATCATCATCAATCCCTTAACCCGAAGTGTCGTTGGGGCGCCACCGATGACCTCGCACCCAGTTGTCTCCAGCTCATCATCTGCCGTCCTTTGTGTCTTTGAGAAGTCCAGGCCTGTCCATTCTCTGACGTTGTCCTCCCACCTCTTCCTTTATCTTCCTCGTCTTCTTGCTCCCCTAAAGGTGCCTTGCAGGATGGTCTTTGTGAAGCCGGATGTTCGTGAGACGTGCCCATACCATTTCAGCTTCCGTCTCTAGATCATAAGGCCCGATGGCTTGTTTGATTCTGTTGTGGACCCCTTTGTTGGTTAAATGGTCCTTGTATGAGATGCAAATGATCATTCGATAGCACCTCATTTCCATGGCTTGTACTCTTCTTTGTAGTTCGGCTGTAAGAGTCCATGTATCGCATGCGTATAGAAATATTGACATGGCAAGTGATTCCATCAGTCTGATTTTGGATCGAAGGGTGATGTTTTTATCTTTCCATAATGATTTCAATCTTGTCAGCGTTGCTATTGTCTGGGCAATCCTTGAAATGATTTCAGATTTGGACTCGTCTGTGACGACTGAACCCAGTTACTTGAAGTTGGACACTGTTTCTAATCTTTGTTCCCTCACGTTGACCTTCTTGTTAATGCCATTGATGTTGTTGGTCATTAGCTTGGTTTTCTCAGCACTAATTTCCATTCCGTAGGATTCAGATGTTTTATCGAGGCGGCTCACTTGACTAGCTTATGTTCATCCAATGCTAAGCCATCGATATCATCTGCAAGGGCGTCAGTCATGATCCTCTCCAAAAATATGTTAAATAGAGTGGGCGAGAGAAGACAGCCCGGCGGACTCCAATGGTGGTGCAAAATCCCCCAAGTTGCAATTCACGAAGCCTGCGCTGGTGGCCTTGTCATAAAGATGTTCTAAGACTGGAACAAGGTTGACACCAATGTTGTATTTCCTCATGGTTGCCCATAAGGCTGCGTGCCATACCCTGTCAAACGCCTTCTTGGTTTTGTTGGTTCTGCAAGTACCTTTCACAGTGGATTCTAAGGTTGAAATGTTGCTCTGTAGCACTGTGTCCTGCTCGAAAGCCGGCCTGTTCCTCAGCGATGATGTTCTCCGCTTGTAGCCTGAGCCTGTTAAGGATGACCTTCGACATGACTACTTGGGTGGCTGGTCAGGCTGATTGTCCGGTAGTTTTGACACAATTGTAGGTTGCCTTTTTGGAAGTGTGATGACCATTGATTGGGTCCATGGAGTAGGCCAATCTCCTGTCTGCCAGATCTGATTGCAGATTGCTGTGAGGATGTTGGTCACAGCGTCTCCCCCAGCTTGTATTAATTCAGCTGGTATGTTGTAAACTCCAGCTGATTTCCTTTTCTTCACGGATTTAACTGCAGCCTCCATTTCTTCACGAAGAATTGGGAAGTTATCCTCTTCGGTGTTCATAGGACGATCCAGCACCGCCGCACTTCCTTTGCTCTGGCTGTTGTGTAAGTCGGCGCAATACTGCGTCCATCGATTGATAATCTCTCTTTCTTCTGTGAGGCATTTTCCTGACTTTTTTTGGATGGTGTTTATTCTTCTTTTCTTCTCCCTCGTCAGATCTTTATTCTTCTTTTCTTCTCCCTCGTCAGATCTTTATTCTTCTTTTCTTCTCCCTCGTCAGATCTTTTACGACTTGGGATGCTCTTTTGCTCTTGGTCAGGTTGTCTTCTATTTCGGTGCACTGCTCTCATGTCCATTCTTTGGTTAGTTGCTTAGCGGTAATTACTGTGGTTCGATCTTTTAAGGGAGCATATGATATTAAGGTAGTAAAATACTTTACTGTTGGAGATACAGTCTGCCACTCTCCTATCCTGTCTGACGCCCTATCATTCGCCATGTGGGTCGTGTCTCGTGACGTCTTGTGATGTAACCTATTACGACACGACTGACAGATAAACGACGCTTAAGTGAGACATAACGACGATTTATATGATGGCACTCAGTGGCCCGGCCCGGTTCCCCGAGTCTGCGTTGTGGGTGGCATAGGATGGGTGGCAGACGACAGCTCCTTGTATCACGGCTTTAACGTTTACAATCAAATAACCACGCCAGTGACGCCGCCAAAAGCATGGGTCAATTCAACCGTGATACAGATTCCTTAAAAAAATTAATGGTTTACATAATTGGGTATTCCATGCATGTAGCTGCTGGTTAACCTGTTATATGTAAAATTGTGAATGGTAAATTTACATTTTTCTGGTACGAGAATCCACCAGACCCGCTACCCTGGACAGCTCACGTGCCGCATTCGGAACAATTACAGCAATACCTCCCTTTGAACATTATTTATGTTATGAATAATGGCTTACGGACATGTAATCAGTCGGAATCCTACGGTAGATTGTGCCCGTTGTGAAAGAATTAGTGATCGCCAAATCATGATGGAAAAATTATTTACATGTTTACATTACCCGCGTTTCGTCAAGAATTTTAGGATATATACCGGTATGTGTATATGTGAGCTAAACATTTAGCCTACGATTGTTTTATCCGCAATAACGGATTGAAATAGTGTTGTAGAGAACGCGTGTTATTTCACCTATGTTGACAAAAGGCACCAATTCACTTAGTAACAACATCGGTATTCACCATTGCGCAAGTTTACATTATTACTCATCAGTGGGCGTATGAAAGCAACTTGACGGATTTCGAGCTCCACAAACTTAATGTACTAAAAATATAGCTTCGAATCGAAGTAATGAGACGGCGTCATAGTTCGGACTTCCAAGAAACGACACAACCAAACCCTACAGTTATAGCTATCGTCGTCATTGCCGAGTTTACACAGTCGTCCCAACTCGTTGCCCTACAACCGAGATCGCGTCACACCATGAAAACGACCCGACCCCGCCCGTAGTACGACGTGACACGATTGTTCCCACCGAACGGTGTCACGGCAGGGTCGTCAAACGTGGGAGGCACCAGCTGAAGGTCACTCGACACGCGTACATCCGAAATGGTGGGATCCTGTTGAAACGGAACGTCTTCTTCCAATACAGTTCATAACACTGTATCAGCCACACGTGGCTAGGGTGTTGCCGCTGAGATACCGAGCTCTCGAACTGATTTTTACGTTGTAATTATAATTAATTGTATTTAAAACGTGTTTACATCACAATGTACGTAAATTAGTTCACGCACAATATGGAGCAATGAAAGGTTGTGAAAACATCCCTTCCTCTTATGATCCCATATAGCCTTGTGACCCCATAAAGTCTTGTGATCACATTGTGGATCCCATATGGTATTGTGGATCCCATACAATCTTATACAGTCTTGCGATCCCATACAGTCATGTAATCCCATGATATTCTCGTGATCCCATAATAGTCTTGTGATCCCATAAAGTAGTGTGATCCCATAAAGTAGTGTGATCACATACAGTCTTGCGATCGCATACAATCTTGTGATCTCATAATAGTCTTGTGATCCCACAACTGTCTTGTGATCCCATATAGTATTATGATCTCATATGGTATTGTGATCACATATAGTCTTGTGATCCCGTACTAATTTTGGTGAGGAAAAGGCTTACATAGGAATTCGTAAAATACGATGATGTTATTTCTCTGGCGTTTTAAGAAGCAGCCGTGCATTGTGTGTTCTCAAAAAATGGGTGCTCGACCTTACTCGTGTACGGTAAAATTCCATACGTCGATCTCGAAATATGATATCATGTAGTAAAGAAAAAAGTTCAAGGAAAACGGTCGCCTTCCATTGCTTAGGTTTACTTGTAGTGTACTTGTAGTATACTTGTAGTATACTTGTAGTATACTTGTAGTATACTTGTAGTATACTTGTAGTATACTTGTACATATTTTAGGACCGGGTCCATACACATGTCGGTTAATGCATCCGGTTCTGTCAGATTTTAGCACAAACTGGTTTCGACTGTGATGACGTCATTTTGAATTCAACGTACCAGCAACAACAATGATGTGAGTCACGCAGCTTGATGCTTTCAGTAATGTACCAAAATGGTAGTGCGCGTGAGTAATCTACTCGTGTAGCCGTAAACGTGGAAGGCAGGAAACTATTTAGAGAAAGTAGCCCTTGCTTAACTCTACGCAATCCTTATCAAATGTATGCAAGTAAATTGTATTTTGTGAACACCTCAATATAGAACAACTCTAGTCAAAACAATGAGAACTAAAAAAAATCGTTACAGCTATTTCAACAACGCCACCATTTCCTACCGCATTATGCTTCGATTCGTTAGTCCGAAACCCACCTGTCGCGATAATAAAATAAAAGCTAACTGAAGTAATTTAACTGTGCCAACAACAATACTATTGTTGTTGGCACAGTTAAATTACTATTGTCAATAGTCTGAAACTATTTCGTAAGTGCGACATTTCTCCTTCAGGGAATGATCGACTCGTCGATATTAAATTAATTTTCGCGGATGCTGTTTTTGAGATGACAAGACATATTAGATCTCAGCCTATAGCTCTGCCCGGCCCGGCTGCCTCGACCTTGCACATAGTCGCCTTCGCACATGCGAGACCGACCGTTCCACCTCTTCACACACAATCCATCAAAGCAATACAAAGCAAACATGCTAAAATACAGAAGAACCGAAGTACATATATTTACATGAACAAATTAATCATTACGATCTTTTTGTCGATGACGGCGGTTTTCGCTTTCCGTAAGACTTCCACCGACGATATACGGCTCTGTGAGCTGAAGTTCACATTTCCAGATAGCTGGACAGAAAAATGTCCACTGTTTGCTCACTACGACCTGTCCCTCGGGCGTTTTGTTAACGGACTCGGCTTGCTCGGTGAGTAAATTTTAACTTGGACAGATAGTTTACTTGTGTGCTATGTTCTTCTCGTTAACAAATTCCTTAATCCGCCCATGGAACGGGGGAGTATAATCGATGTCAAGTGCTTGCAAGTCGACAGTGTCACAGTGACGGCCAGCACGTACTGGGAAGGCTACACAATGACGTAGCTCGGTCGTCTAGACGACGACGCCATTCCGCAATGTAGGACAATGCAGAATAAACAGGATAACTGTGTTACCTCAACCTTGACCTTCAGCAGGTCATGACCATCGCCTCCCAACGGTACGTGCCACCCACGACTGTGCTACCACTGTTTGGGAACTCGCATGGGCCGCTGCTGTTGCAACTGAGATATGTTTAGTTGTAATAACTCTCACTCCGTGCGCCGATAGTCACACAAGGCAGAGCACACTCGACGCCTGCTGGTCCTATGCCTGAAGAACAACGCTGTCTTGTTTTTATTCAGGTTTCTGATGACATGCATAACTTCAGTTTTATTGATGCCTTCCATCTGTATGTCATTACTCCCCTTTCCATACTCCCCATTGCATAATACCCTTTTTATACTCCTTCCCTTTCCATACTCCCTATTGCACAATCCCCATTTCTATACTCCCCTTTCTATACTCAACCTTTCCATTCTCCCCCTTTCTATACTCCCCCTTTCCATTATCCCCCTTTCCACACTCCCCTTTCCATATCCCCCTTTCCAATCTCCCCCCTTTCCACACTCCCCGTTGCATGAGTGCATTCAGAGCTCGGTGGCTCGGCGGTAGTGCACCTGACCGTCGGTCGGGGGACCAGTGTTCGTGCCAACCTGCTGCCATATCGAAACTTGGGAAATTTTGTCTAGCCCACATTGCCTGTGTCTTTCGGCTGAGGCACTCAGGGCTGTAGTTCCCTTCAGACCTGGTGTCTGTGTCAGAGAAAGTAAAACATATCACACATGGACATGGAAACCCTCTCGTGTACTAACACAAGCAATAGTCTCCATTTACAAAACACTTGCTCTGCGACGAGCGCTTTGTCCAGGCGGATACCGGCGCTTTGTTAAACCACACATCATAGTTATTATTAAAGTCTATATTACATAGAATTTCTTGGATGTATTCGTCCCATCTGTTTCTTCTCCTCTTGCGATGTTAATGTTGCACGTCTATTTTTGCCTGTGTTAGGCGTTTTAAACAGCTTCCAATAACATCAGAGTCTCTTCGTAATTTGGTAAGGCGTGCGCTTGTCATTTCTGTGTATAGCCTTTTGAACTACTTCAGCTTGTTTTTCAATATGTGGTCTCTTTTTTAATAACTCTGGTAGAATGATATTGTTAGCTGAGAGGCTAAACACGGATCACATACATCACGGCCATTGACAACAAGTGGGAAGCCAATACTCTGGGGACGAATTGTCACTGGCCTTTACCTATTAAATGAACCGTTGACATTATGGCTGGTGGCCTCTTCTTCGTTATGGGCTCATATTGTCAGACGATTCAAACGTATGTGGTTGGTTCCTGTCCTGTCAGCGTGGTCGGCTTCAAAATTTAGAATACCGATGTATAAATGATAGTTCGTTTGAGCCGTTGACATTTCTCTTGGGATTACAGGACAGTTTCGGTTTCTGTGGATGCAATCCATTTCTAAATGTAAATCAACTCATTTGTGTCCCAATACCAGATCGAATTTTTTTACGTTAAGCCAGGGAGTGGATAGGCAAAGGTAAAGATAACTCATACTGCACATTGTCCAGTCATTGTCCGCTCAAAGCGTTTTACACTCAATCCCTGGCAGATGTGGCCATTCCATCACCGACTCGACTTCGACGCCGCAGTTACTGCACGAAGACTCCTGTCATGTGTCTATAGCCAGGTAATCGTTTATAGAGCTGAGTGAACTGGAGCAATGTGGAGTGAACGAAATTGCCAAAGCTTCGAAACGGCAACAATAGGATTCGAACCCGGGTTCTCACGATTGAGAGTCCGGTGGTCTAACCATAGCGCCACCACGCCCCGTAACGGATAATTAACGTGTGCCAGTTTTTAAACGAACAATGATATTTGCATTCATTCGATGAGTCTAAAACATAAAAAGACGCTTAAATCATGCTTGTGCCTTATCTGGTAGCGACGATATTAGAATAAGTTGATTCTCACGATCCCGCTGCGGCAATCTTTGTTGCTGTCATGTGGCCGCCATCTTGCTATGTTAAATCATGTTTGTGTCTTACCTAGTTGCGATGATATAAGAATAAGTTGATTTTCGCGAATCCGTGGCGGCCATCTTGGATGTTCTAAAAGATGGCGACTTTCCCCAGGGTGATGATTCAACACCCACCTCCATAATATTATGTATCAACTAAAGATAATATTATATATAAGATAAATATAATATTATGTGTAAGCTAAAGATGAAAAAACTTTATCCGGTGAAAGGGTGTTGTTAACCCTCTCGAATGCACGACAATTGTGTTCGCAATTGACGGAAACGGGGTGGATCCATTTTTAATGAAAGTGAACGTGGTTCGGGATATTTGCTGACATGGAAACAGATATAAATTAAAAGTAGACATATGTTCGTGCATTTTGTTACTAACAAAGAAGGGTAAGGAGAGGGTCCAACAAACATTTAGGAGTGATGGACTGCAATGGTTTGCGTATAATCATAATTGCAGCGTGGCTGAATGCTTCACAGAGAAGTTGAGATGGCGTTGGATGTGAACAGGTCTGGCAGGAGGTGAAGTGAGCGGTCCCAAAGACTAGATACCGGGCTATATAAGAACGAACCTTTACCTTTTTTTTTATTTAGAACTGTGTTGTAAAATACAGTGGTATCGTGTCTTTTTTCATGTTCTGGTAAAATTTGTAGCCAGTATTTCTTTAATAATTGAAGTCACGGCCGATAGGTTCAAACAGCTACCAATATTTTTACGAACGTTTTTGGCCCCGAACGGTGTGGCATCAGTGGCATCAGTGGCATCAGCGGCACCAGTGGCAGAAAATTAGCGGCAAAGAATGTGAAATTCTCGCCAGCCATTTATTCCCAAATAAAATTAAAGTGAGAAAAAACAAACACAGCCAGTGTCACAAACAAGGAGACGATTTTGCTGGCATAGCGCCTACGAGGCCACCTCATTTTATGGACAAGTAAAACAAGTTGGTGGCAATAAATTGCAAACGACGAAGAGGTCATAAACACGTCGCACTGCAGGAAAAGCGGTTAATAACACTGTTTCATTGTCTAGACGTCCCTGGTTCTGATCGAAGTTGTTTTATCCCATGTAATTGTGCATTTTGTAAGTACTCTTATTATTTTTTTAATCTGTATGGTTGTTTGTCAACATGTTGTTCCATCATTGAAAGGATGGGCATGTCACCAAACTTTGTTTATTATGCAATGTGTTTATTTATACTTGGTTTCGCAATAGATGGGACTAATTAAACTTTAAAGTTGTTTTTATCCCGCATAATCATTCCCTTTGGTAAGTACTGTGATTCATCTAAAACTTCTAAGAACGGGTGCAGGACTATTCAAGTCACCGTGTCGTCCCGTCCCAAGGGATGGGTATGTGGACAAACCGTGTTTACGTTTATTGTGCAATGTGTTTATTTACATTTGATGTCGCAATAGTTGAGCCTGTTTCTAGTGTCGCATTGCACAAACCCTCACCTTACGGTCACCGACTCGACCTAGGCTACTGCCTCGGGAAGAAAGACGCTCCCATGCCGGTTCCGTCAAATCAGCGTTCTGGGCGAACTCGCCGTCGATCCATCTGTCCGCCCGCCCGCCGCCGCCCGCCGCCCGCCGCATTGAGGTGTTAAACGGCGATAACAAAAACAATTAGACGCGGAAGGCGGTGCAGGAGACGGGCTTGGCTCGTCCGCCTTCCTTTCAAGGCGAGGCCAGCCCACGTTGGGCGTAGCTGACCAGACGTCAACCATTTGCATGCATACTTAAAATCAATTACTGGCATTCTTGCACGTGCAGCAAAAACTCGCGCAATCACGCACACACCCAATGTAAACTGAGGTTCGTGGGACGACGGGTGACGGGCATTATGATTGTAATCTTAATTCGACGGCCCTATTTATATATTCTCGGACAATCTAGTCTCGCCACTGTACCGCTAACGACAGCGACGAAGACGCTTCATCATGGGCACAACGACGGTTGTCGAACAGAGAAGTCGTCCCAGTGAGGTGCCACGTCTCGGTCGATATGAGCCGGTGACAGAGACTGCGTCCAGCCTTGGTGACGGCAGAAAAAAGTCCACGGTAAGTTAACGCTGCTAAAGTCCGGAGTGTGCGTCTGCATGTGTGTCGCATTGCGTCCCCGTATCGCAGAGTTCTCAAGGCGCGCTGGCTTTCTCTAACCATTGGAAAACTTACACAATGTCACGAGTAATAACAATACTTAGGCTACTGTGGCTTATGCGCGAGCGAGTCGGATTTCCGTATTTAACTTCGCTGAAGTTAATCGCCATTTCTGTAACCCCAGTATTTCGAGTCGGAACATTGTAACAATAGTATAATCATCATCGTTTTCGTCGTCATTGTCGTCCTCGTCGTCATCGTCATCGTCATCGTCATCATCATCATCATCATCATCATCATCATCATCATCATCATCATCATCAACAACAACAACAACAACAAAAACAACAACATCATCGTCATGTCGCAAATGATTATACGTCCTTGTTTTATAGCGAATTTATCTTGCTGTGACAACACACGATACATCACGCCTCTTGTGCGCAAAGAAAACACGACCCACTGTCAAGAATTACACTCACACAACAAATACACATACACATACACACACTTGGTATTTTTGGCTTTGCCACTTACGTTAAGTAACTGCCTGCTTGACAGACGCCTCGTTAGGGTCAATTCCTTCTGCGCCGGTTCACGGACGCTGCCGCCTTTCTTGTACAATAGATTACTGGAACACATAATTCGTCAGCCCGAATATATAGCTTGGCGGGCGAAAGGCTACATTGTTGTAATGCCTGCCGATTATAGCCGTTTGTCGGCAGAAACCGTAGCCCACAACAAATAGACGGGCACTTCTCTGGAGCACGCCATCGTATAGTTGCTACTCGACTGTGTGTATGCGTGGTCGAACGAAGCATGCTCATACACAGACGTACAAAAGAACGTACATTTATAGACATGACGTATGCTGCTGATTACGAATACAGGTAAGAAATACGCGGTTCTTTACCGGATGCATGTTTTTACGGATTCGCGTGCTCGTTCGTGGACACGCACAGCGTGGCGTTAAAGGCAGCTCGGCACATGTGAGCCGTTAGTGCCTAGCGGACGGTGTTGGCGGAGCGACAACTTGAACAAGAGGAACTTATTCCGATAGTACTAATCGATGAAACCACTCACGGTTCATCGGTGTTTCAAGCATCTGCTTTGACAAAACATATCACACTTTGTCGTTGATTACGACTTCCTGGAAACACTGTTTTTGTGTGAGATACAGCCGTACTGGCGATATACGGCTTGTGTGTCTGGTAATTGTAGACCAGAGTAGGTCCCTCCCTACCCAGGGCAGTTGCCTGGGAGAACGTGTACACTGTCATTGTGAAGGCGTATATTCCCCGCACCATGGAGGGAAATCGTCTAAATACGATTTAGAATTTCGTATCTGTACTGCGAATATCTGTATTAATGTTCGAACGAGCACAAATTACCTGGGACACTGTCCCCGCCAAACAGGTACGTTTATGGTCAGCTAAGCGATTGTATTGTGTTTTGACTTATCGCTGACGTATGCCGTGAATGTCACATTGGCATACATGTGTGTATGGAGACAGTCGACATCTAGCTTAATTAATTAATCATAATTAATCATAATCATACAGAAATTAATCATACAGAAATATCATCATCCGAATAGCCGCCCCATCATTGTGTTATGTCTGAGCATAAAGTGATTTCTTTGTATTACAAATGTATGTGTGTGTGTGTGTGTGTGTGTGTGTGTGTGTGTGTGTGTGTGTGTGTGTGTGTGTGTGTGCGCGCGCGCATGCGTGCATGCGTGCATGCATGCATGCGTGTGTTATTGTGCGCGTGTGGGCGTTTGTGCGTTTGTGCGTATGTGTGTACGTATGTACGTGTGTACGTATGTACGTATGCACGCACGCACGCATGCACGCATGTACGCATGTACGTATGTATGTATGAGAGTTGCATGATTAGCTTCGAGAATAGTTGCTCCAATGTGCTCGTTCCGTGATGTACATATTTCACAATCGTTCTAAGACATTTGCTCTACGTGGTGAATACGTGTTATAGGTGATTGAGATGCGCCGGGCACTGCTGCTACTACTGCTGCTGACTGAGACGCTGTCGTTGACGGACGCAAGAGCGACACGACTAATACAGCGCGACGCGACCCGAACAGCGACCGGCGAGTCGCGTCGCGGCGTGTGTCACACGCGGCCCGCCCGACTGCTGCGCATCCAGCTCGGCACCGGCTACAACCAGACGCTCATGTCGCTGGCAGAACCCGACCAGGACAAGCGCAAAAATGACCAACCGGTAACGAGAAGCACTCGAAACGCCGCGCCGGACTCTGCGAGACATTCCACCCGGCCGACGACCGGTAGAATGGCGGCCCTTCAGCGGCTGCTACAAAGGGCAGTGGAGGCTTCCGTGGCCGCCGGCAGCTCACCCGTCGACAGACACGGCCCGGCCCATTCCACGCATACACGCCAGACAACTGTCCGAAGAAACGATAACTATTTCACGCAGAACGCCACTTCGGCAAATTCCCCGCTCCCGTGGAGTTGTCAAATGGAGACGATCTGGAAAAAGATGCCCCCCGGCATCTTCCCGCCGTACGTTCAGACCGGCCGCTGTGTACAGCGCTCGTGCATGTTCGGCGCGTGCGACTGCGTGCCGAAAAAGTACGTCATGAAAATCCTGAAACGCGTGCCGGACGTCTGCAACCCCATTCCTGGCGTCGGCGACCGCACCCATTACGAGGACGCCTGGATGGTGTCGCGGATTAAGGTGACGGTTCACTGCGAGTGCGCGAGAAGGCGAACATTGCCGAAGAAGGCGATTACTGCGTCCTCGGCGTAAACCGTTCTGGAGTGGTGAACATTTGCTCAAGTCTCGTGACCGTTATGCCTACATGCCTACATGCCTACATGCCTACATGTGCTGTCAAAGCTCTGGGGAACACAAAGCTAAATCGTATATTGTAAACCGGGAAATAACGCAACATTACTGCATTTACTCGTGGTCAAGATTGCTGGCATTATGTCACTAGATTAATGTCAAACGATCGCTAAGTTGAGTGCGCTCCGCTGTGATGATCAGCTTTCCGGGTGGTCAATGTCTTGATATTGACCACTGCGTTCTGTGTTCGGACAGCACAGTTTCTCGACGTCGTTAGTTACTGACATTGTTGTGTACATAAGTATCTGCGTCTAGGATGTGTCTATGATGTTTTGTATATGGTATGAAGTACGTAGCTATGATGTTCCGTATATGGTATGAAGTACGTAGCTATGATGTTCTGTATATGGTATGAAGTACGTAGCTATGATGTTCCGTATATGGTATGAAGTACGTAGCTATGATGTTCTGTATATGGTATGAAGTACGTAGCTATGATGTTCTGTATATGGTATGAAGTACGTAGATATGATGTTCTGTATATGGTATGAAGTACGTAGCTATGATGTTCTGTATATGGTATGAAATACGTAACGTTGTTTGATACGTTCTGTTTATATGTGATTACGTATGTATATAAAGGTAATAATTATGTTTGTGTTTTATATGCGCGTTTGCATATTGGTTCTTAACGTGTGATCATTTAACCAGCCATGCGTGGCTATTTAATTGGTCACGCATGACCAAATGACTTATTTCGTCACGCGTGACCTTTTAATTGGTTTAAAGCAAGATAACATAATAACGCATTGGTGTAGATATTTCAAAACATTGGTTGAAATAGACAGTATCTGTTGTGTTTTACTTTATTTTCTTAGTTAGGTATATTTATTTATAATTAAACACGATTCCAAACAATCAGAATAGTGTTGGAGTGTAGCGAATCGTCATCTATTTTCCTTGCAGTCTTGCATCGTCTTCTGTACGCTCTAAACTTGGGGAATTCGTAATCTCTATAATCTCGCTGAAGAAAAAGACCCTTCTTGTGGTTAATTCATGCTAATTGATAGGTATTGTTATGGTGGTTAAGTTGGTATGTACTTAAGTGTACGTGCGTGCATGATTGAATGTGCACGTTTAATAAAATTCCATAACGTCGCAATCCGATGTGCATAATATTGTTTTATGTTTATGATGTTGTCTTTAGTTCATTGCACGCATACACTGCGCTGTGCCAAACACGCCGACGCAAATATAAAGCTGTAATATGTCACTTCCTAATGGGCCTACTCGTTTCCCGTAACCATCCCACAGTTTCTCTACAGCGCCACCCAGTGGTCACCGCCGACACTATATATTATCATCTCCGCGAGCGCCGACCAACGAATGTGTAGAGGAGAATCACAACTTGGACGATTACCAGCAGCATTCCGCCGTGTCTCGCGACTTGCCGCGTTCGCCAGTGACCGAAGCCAAACCACAACGGCGAACGAAGGCGGTCGGTCTTCGGCGGACCGTATTTGGTCGAGTCCCGGCCGCCGCATCGTTTATACTGGCCAATGTGTGCGCTGTCGCGTGATACACAAGTTATATAATAATGAGAATTATGTCGTCATATCACGAATTGTACCAACGACCTAGATCGATAGAACGTTTTTGTCGAAGAGTGACACATGGTGCGTGATTGCAGGCGCGCTCACATGCATGTTTGTGTGGTTGGGTGCACATGAATGTGGTTGGATGCAAATGCAGGCACACATACCAGTAATATAAATAAATAAATATGAATATACCCACGGTGTGTCAACAAATGTTCTTCCAGTATAGTTTTGTATTGCATTACGTTGAACTTTCATCTGTTTACTTACGATCAGTTCAGAAAATGACATTGTTTATATCCGCGTGTGCGTGTGCGTGTGCGTGTGCGTGTGCGTGTGCGTGTGCGTGTGCGTGTGCGTGTGCGTGTGCGTGTGCGTGTGCGTGTGCGTGTGCGTGTGCGTGTGCGTGTGCGTGTGCGTGTGCGTGTGCGTGTGCGTGTGCGTGTGCGTGTGCGTGTGCGTGTGCGCGTGCGCGTGCGCGTGCGCGTGCGCGTGCGCGTGCGCGTGCGTGTGTGTGTGCGTGTGTATGCCAGCTGGATGCGCACGCGAAAGCGCGCCTGTGTGTATGTGTGTTTGTGTGGGTGTATGGGGGTGTGCGTGCATGCGTGAGGGTGGGCGAGCTTGCGTGCGTGCGTGCGTGCGTGCGTGCTTGCGTGCGTGCGTGCGTGCGTGCGTGCGTGCGTGCGTGCGTGCGCATGCCTCTACACGTCATTACAACTCGATGCTAAACAACAGCATGAGCGAAATTGGCATTGCTAACACAAACTCAGCATTCCAGCCACATTGTATCGATGACGTATGGGAGACCGGGGCTAGTTATTATAATTTTCAGTTAAAGTCCCTTATTGTGAAAAGTTGTTAGATTCATGATTTCTGTCAACGCATACATTAAGTTTATTATTCGTGTTAATAAAATGTATCATACCAGTGATACTCCATATTACAGTTAGGTAAATGTGTGAAGTTTCCCAGGCACGGTCGACGGAAAGCCTCGTAAACGGGGCAAGTTGTTACATCATACTGGGCACGTTGTTACATCATACGGGGCACGTTGTTACATCATACGGGGCACGTTGTTACATCATACGGGGCACGTTGTTACATCATACGGGGCACGTTGTTACATCATACGGGGCACCTTGTTACATCATACGGGGCACCTTGTTACATCATACGGGGCACCTTGTTACAGCAAAGGACAAGTGGATCACAAAGCAAGTGTTACACATGTTACTTGTATTACATTAATTGGATTGTACACACTTTTACATCTTATATACAGTGTGCATAACAATGTATGTGTTCGCAGCTTCATATACTAAGCTTTTCGTGTTTAGTTAACAAAGGGGACTCATTCCCCGGATTCTCACATAACAAACAACTGTGAATGGAATATCAATTATTGAATGGGGGTATGAAATAGTGAATGGAAATATATAGGGACTTATAATGCGACTTGTACTTGATTGAATGCTACACACACGTACGTACTCACGCACACACGCACGAACATCCACATTTCAATTAATCAATATTTATTAATTGCTCAAATACGGCTGTGCCATAAATATTTAACTAGATTTAACAAGATTGTCGCCTAAGAGAAAACACCCGGATGACAAGTGGACAAGGAAGCCATTGGCTTATTGAGAATCCAACAATTTGTCACGCTGCTAACATTTACAGTACTGGTTATAAACCATTACGCCGGGCTTCACATGTGAAACAATGCGTTCGCACGTCGTGATTAAATAAGTTTACAGTCCTTGTCAGCACACAACTCGCTGGCTGAGCCATCGGTGCAAGCAGCCCGAGCGGTGCTACATTGTAACAACTCGCTGGCTGAGCCATCGGTGCAAGCAGCCCGAGCGGTGCTACATTGTAACAACTCGCTGGCTGAGCCATCGGTGCAAGCAGCCCGAGCGGTGCTACATTGTAACAACTCGCTGGCTGAGCCATCGGTGCAAGCAGCCCGAGCGGTGCTACATTGTAACAACTCGCTGGCTGAGCCATCGGTGCAAGCAGCCCGAGCGGTGCTACATTGTAACAACTCGCTGGCTGAGCCATCGGTGCAAGCAGCCCGAGCGGTGCTACATTGTAACAACTTGCCCCAATACACTTGTTTGCAAGTGAACGCACGTGAACGACAACAAACAAGTGAACGCACGTGAACGACAACAAACAAGTGAACGCACGTGAACGACAACAAACCCTGGATTACAGCTTAGCTTCTACTAGGCATAATCCTTTATACTATATAATTCAAGTTTCATTCACGAAACATGAAAAATGGCTGCGTGAGAAGATAGTATGTACGCATAGCAAAAACAGTTTTAGGTGGTTAAAAAGTCGTTGTTGTCAACGCCTCGATAATGTCTTCTAAGTCCTGATTTTTGGACAGGGTGATCCGCTGGTGGACTTCCAACTAACTACTGTCCATAGTGACTCTATGTGTGAGCTTTGTTATCTTTAAACGACCTTGTAACAACATTCCCCTGTATACAACTAACCCCGGTTTCCCTTATCTAGCATTTACAGAGTTTCGCATGTCCGCTTTCATTTGTAGGGTTTTCTCATCAGCTGGACTATATGCACGAACGTGATCGGTATACCATGCCCTACCAATCAAATACTGAACAAAATGACATACATTCTAACTGATCAATAACACCAGAGAATGGTGTCACTTCTAAAAATATTAGTATATATTTATTCGTCACGAATGGCAATTTCTCACGGAGCTAGGCCACCGCTTTGTATTTATTATCTTGTACGCGTCCTACTGTGGCTTTGTATTTATTATCTTGTACGCGTCCTACGGTGGCTTTGTATTTATTATCTTGTACGCATCCTACTGTGGCTTTGTATTTATTATCTTGTACGCGTCCTACTGTGGCTTGGCAGCGCCACGGCTGTTGCAATATACACTGTAGTTGTCATAGTAGTTTGTTTTGTATAATTATATCCTGCTTTCGGCGATAATATTGGTAACGAATTTGGTACGCGTTTGTGAAAACGTCTGTGCCATACTTTCTGCAACACTGCGCGCATTCAGAAGAGTCTATTATACATGTTTATTTCAGATGCACATGGTGAACATGCATTGCCTGCCACTTCAAAGGACCAGTGCAGCGACAAAACAAAAAAAATATGCATTTTTGGCAGGCGGCCACACAGTAAACAGTCGGATATATTTCAGTTTGACGTATTTAGGGATGGGGGGAGGGGAGTTGCGCCACTACATCTCCACAATTTCTAAGTTACATAAGTGGCTGTCGCTGAGCGGTAAAGCTTTCGTTTTGCACCTGAAAGGCCCCGCTTTCAATCCTCGGCGCCTTCACTCACGTTTTGACATTTCATGCTACATATAATTTTCTATAATTGTTTATGTATACAACGTGAAATTACCAACGTAATTACCGCACAGACTACTGGAAAAGCAACAATAATTACGGCTACAGCAAATAGGAGAACATATTTGTGACCTGTAGGGTATAAGGTGGGACAGGACACCCATGTGCGAGAAATTGCTAACCCCCCCATCAAGCCACAAGGCTTGAAAATAACAATTTCGAGATAGCCAGATGGAGCCGGGTATCATCGTGGTCGTCTGATTACAGTACGGTTGGTTACATCTGATTACAGTACGGTTGGTTACATTTGATTACAGTACGGTTGATTACATTTGATTACAGTACGGTTGCAACAGAAGCAAAAACATGCGGTAAGCTATTCATATTAAAGTTTTGCTTCAAAATTATGCAAATCGTCCTTACCAAAGTGGGCCTATGAACAATAACTACGGGAAACTTATATAAACAGAAGCCAATGTGTACAATAAACTAATACAATTATATCGGCAGCGTGAATGTGTCGGTTGTGGGCAATATATGAACACAATATTAAAATAGAGAAATATAATATTGCAAACGTCTATGGAATGTACCTAAGATAATGAACTGCATCATTTATAGCACATATACGACATTTACCGAAAGGAGGGGCTCCTTGCCTCACCGCACCCTGTCCACTTTAATACGAAAACTGCCTTAGATGAGTATTTTATTTTGTTCCGGTTATGTGGTAATTTAGGCACAAGTCTACAAATATTCAGAAAGTCGACGTTTAATCCTCATTCTGGTACAAAAACATGCATTATGGCCGACCCCTGTAAATTAGGACAGAAAATATGACTGGGACGAGATAGTTAAAGTATTTTCAAAATTGCATACACGGCGCTTGGAACTCGATTCAATCGTTAAATGATAACAACACTAGCCCAGTTGCCCGGCGTTGCACCCAGTTGCCCGGCGTTGCACCCAGTTGCCCGTTGCACTGGAGAAAAGACACGAGCTTGTTATTCCTTGCACTATCCAGTCAAGCTTTGACTACTACCGGTTTCACGAACAGTGAGTCACAAACTACTTTATTATCTAGATTATCTAGCTTTATGTGATGTATTTTAATTAATAAAAATGAAAAAAAAAATTGCGTTTTTTCCGGACCCCCAACAGTTCAGTATTCTCTAATAAATGCACCAAAAAAAGTCCACACTATGGGTCTGTTACATAACATGATTTTGCGGAGAAAAACTCTCCGATGTTCTACCTTTAAGGTGCATTGTTCAACAACCGGAATTATTCTTTGTGCGTAATTAGTGTCTGTCTGTCCGTCCGTTGGTCAGTTGGTCAGTCGGTCAAACGGTGGGTCCATCGGCCCGTCCGTTTGTCGATCGGTCTATCGGCTGGCTGCATAGGTCGTTTGGCTGCGGCGAATGCAGTATTCGGCGTTCCGTATTTGACATCTCTCCCAAATATTCCAGGTTACTAGCATAACCATGTGACGGCAGGTGATGTATCGACTCACACAATCCATATCACCATCCATTAATGTTCCAGCAGCAGAAGTCTTGAGAATGACAACTATGTGGTCGCTCCGACAGTGGAAACACGTCTTTATTAATCGCTCTCTGATCAATGGTTGGCTTACGTGTACCTACGTACCGCCGGCTTGTCCACGGACAGCGTGTGCCGAGGGTACTGGCTTCCCGCTGTATTCTGGGCATTCCTTCGTTCTATTTCCTCAACATCGCTACGTGTATATCGGGCCCTGTCAGTTATCACGGCCTAGATACAGAAAACCCGTTCCACGCATGCTGTACGTCTACGTTTACCGTTCAAAAACGTCGAAAGTGAACGAAACGAACAAGCAGTACAGGTTGACGAGACGTGAGTCTGTTCGTGGCACAGCCGTTCCGTTTCTTTCGTTCGGACGATCTTGCTAATGGCGTCAGCGTTCTGGCCCTGACACGGACGCATCAGAGGTGAAGCGCATTCCACCGACTGCCCTAGTTTCGGTGGAAACCGTGCAATTGTGCGACGTCTGCAAGTTGAACAAACTGGCCCGAAGTCCTATATTTTGGAGGGTTTTACGGAAGTAAGATTTTCCGGGAACACTAATGCGTAAGGGGCTTTGTAAAAACCAAAATTCAAATAATAAAAAAAAATTGGGGTCCACATGGATTATCACAAAAACATTGGAAGGTATATTTTATGACGAGTCCCGCCGCCCCCCCCCCCCCCCCCCGATTGCAATGATGCAATAATCGGCTTTCCATTCACTGCTTTTAGAATGCCTCCAATTATTTTTAATTTTTATTTTATTGGATGTGCGCTGGTGAGGTAAATCTTATCCATTAAAACGACAAAAGTACGGACATACGAAACCAAATTTTGACATAAGTGGGTCATTTTGTCCAACAGCTTGGACAAAATGGTCCCCCTATATGGGGTAAAATGATTACTCATTTCAAACATGATTTGATCTCAACTGGTGGTAACAAATGTGAACATAATTTCTAATTAGAACAGATACGACTGTTGTATGACATTATCAATGGCGTGGGTATTTTCTAGAATATAAAAGACAGTCCATGACCAAGTCTAACCTTCGACATCTGCACACAAGTCTAACCGCCCACATCTGCACACAAGTCTAACCTTCCACATCTGCACACAAGTCTAACCTTCCACATCTGCACACAAGTCTAACCTTCCACATCTGCACACAAGTCTAACCTTCCACATCTGCACACAAGTCTAACCTTCCACATATGCACACAAGTCTAACCTTTCACATCTGCACACAAATCTAACCTTCCACATCTGCACACAAGTCTAACCTTCCACATCTACACACAAGTCTAACCTTCCACATCTGCACACAAGTCTAACCTTCCACATCTGCACACAAATCTAACCTTCCACATCTGCACACAAGTCTAACCTTCCACATCTGCACACAAGTCTAACCTTCCACATCTGCATACAAGTCTACCCTTCCACATCTGCACACAAGTCTAACCTTCCACATCTGCACAAAAGTCTAACCTTCCACATCTGCACAAAAGTCTAACCTTCCACATCTGCACACAAGTTTAACCTTCCACATCTGAACATAAGTCTAACCTTCCACATCTGCACACAAGTCTAACCTTCCACATCTGCACACAAGTCTAACCTTCCACATCTGCACACAAGTCTAACCTTCCACATCGGCACAACAGTTTAACATTCCACATCTGCACACAAGTCTAACCTTCCACATATGCACACAAGTCTAACCTTCTACATCTGCACACAAGTCTAACCTTCCACATCTGCAAACAAGTCTAACCTTCCACATCTGCACACAAATCTAACCTTCCACATCTGCACACAAGTCTAACTTTCCACATCTGCACACAAGTCTAACCTTCCACATCTGCACACAAGTCTAACCTTCCACATCTGCACAAAAGTCTAACCTTCCACATATGCACACAAGTCTAACCTTCCACATCTGCACACAAGTCACAAGCAAAATGGTCGTCATCGGGATCGACGCCAGCACAGTCATCATAAACCCATTTTGTACAGGCTGTGCTAACCTTCCACATCTGCACACAAGTCTAACCTTCCACATCTGCACACAAGTTTAACATTCCACATCTGCACACAAGTTTAACCTTCCACATATGCACACAATTCTAACCTTCCACATCTGCACACAAGTCTAACCTTCCACATCTGCACACAAGTCTAACCTTCCACATCTGCACACAAGTCTAACCTTCCACATCTGCACACAAGTCTAACCTTCCACATCTGCACACAAGTCTAACCTTCCACATCTGCACACAAGTCTAACCTTCCACATCTGCACAAAAGTCTAACCTTCCACATATGCACACACGTCTAACCTTCCACATCTGCACACAAGTCACAAGCAAAATGGTCGTCATCGGGATCGACGCCAGCACAGTCATCATAAACCCATTTTGTACAGGCTGTGCTAACCTTCCACATCTGCACACAAGTCTAACTTTCCACATCGGCACAACAGTTTAACATTCCACATCTGCACAAAAGTCTAACCTTCCACATCTGCACACAAGTCTAACCTTCCACATATGCACACAAGTTTAACCTTCCACATCTGCACACAAGTCTAACCTTCCACATCTGCACACAAGTCTAACCTTCCACATCTGCACACAAGTCTAACCTTCCACATCTGCACACAAGTCTAACCTTCCACATATGCACACAATTCTAACCTTCCACATCTGCACACAAGTCTAACCTACCACATCTGCACACAAGTCTAACCTTTCACATCTGCACACAAGTCTAACCTTCCACATCTGCACACAAGTCTAACCTTCCACATCTGCTCACAAGTCTAACCTTCCACATCTGCACCCAAGTCTAACCTTCCACATCTGCACACAAGTCTCACCTTCCATATCTGCACACAAGTCTAACCTTCCACATCTGCACACAAGTCTAACCTTCCACATCTGCAGCCAAGTCTAACCTTCCACATCTGCACAAAAGTCTAACCTTCCACATATGCACACAAGTCTAACCTTCCACATCTGCAAACAAGTCTAACCTTCCACATCTGCACACAAATCTAACCTTCCACATCTGCACACAAGTCTAACTTTCCACATCTGCACACAAGTCTAACCTTCCACATCTGCACACAAGTCTAACCTTCCACATCTGCACAAAAGTCTAACCTTCCACATATGCACACAAGTCTAACCTTCCACATATGCACACAAGTCACAAGCAAAATGGTCGTCATCGGGATCGACGCCAGCACAGTCATCATAAACCCATTTTGTACAGGCTGTGCTAACCTTCCACATCTGCACACAAGTCTAACCTTCCACATCTGCACACAAGTTTAACATTCCACATCTGCACACAAGTTTAACCTTCCACATATGCACACAATTCTAACCTTCCACATCTGCACACAAGTCTAACCTTCCACATCTGCACACAAGTCTAACCTTCCACATCTGCACACAAGTCTAACCTTCCACATCTGCACACAAGTCTAACCTTCCACATCTGCACACAAGTCTAACCTTCCACATCTGCACACAAGTCTAACCTTCCACATCTGCACAAAAGTCTAACCTTCCACATATGCACACACGTCTAACCTTCCACATCTGCACACAAGTCACAAGCAAAATGGTCGTCATCGGGATCGACGCCAGCACAGTCATCATAAACCCATTTTGTACATGCTGTGCTAACCTTCCACATCTGCACACAAGTCTAACTTTCCACATCGGCACAACAGTTTAACATTCCACATCTGCACAAAAGTCTAACCTTCCACATCTGCACACAAGTCTAACCTTCCACATCTGCACACAAGTCTAACCTTCCACATCTGCATACAAGTCTACCCTTCCACATCTGCACACAAGTCTAACCTTCCACATCTGCACAAAAGTCTAACCTTCCACATCTGCACAAAAGTCTAACCTTCCACATCTGCACACAAGTTTAACCTTCCACATCTGAACATAAGTCTAACCTTCCACATCTGCACACAAGTCTAACCTTCCACATCTGCACACAAGTCTAACCTTCCACATCTGCACACAAGTCTAACCTTCCACATCGTCACAACAGTTTAACATTCCACATCTGCACACAAGTCTAACCTTCCACATATGCACACAAGTCTAACCTTCTACATCTGCACACAAGTCTAACCTTCCACATCTGCAAACAAGTCTAACCTTCCACATCTGCACACAAATCTAACCTTCCACATCTGCACACAAGTCTAACTTTCCACATCTGCACACAAGTCTAACCTTCCACATCTGCACACAAGTCTAACCTTCCACATGTGCACAAAAGTCTAACCTTCCACATATGCACACAAGTCTAACCTTCCACATCTGCACACAAGTCACAAGCAAAATGGTCGTCATCGGGATCGACGCCAGCACAGTCATCATAAACCCATTTTGTACAGGCTGTGCTAACCTTCCACATCTGCACACAAGTCTAACCTTCCACATCTGCACACAAGTTTAACATTCCACATCTGCACACAAGTTTAACCTTCCACATATGCACACAATTCTAACCTTCCACATCTGCACACAAGTCTAACCTTCCACATCTGCACACAAGTCTAACCTTCCACATCTGCACACAAGTCTAACCTTCCACATCTGCACACAAGTCTAACCTTCCACATCTGCACACAAGTCTAACCTTCCACATCTGCACACAAGTCTAACCTTCCACATCTGCACAAAAGTCTAACCTTCCACATATGCACACACGTCTAACCTTCCACATCTGCACACAAGTCACAAGCAAAATGGTCGTCATCGGGATCGACGCCAGCACAGTCATCATAAACCCATTTTGTACAGGCTGTGCTAACCTTCCACATCTGCACACAAGTCTAACTTTTTACATCGGCACAACAGTTTAACATTCCACATCTGCACAAAAGTCTAACCTTCCACATCTGCACACAAGTCTAACCTTCCACATATGCACACAAGTTTAACCTTCCACATCTGCACACAAGTCTAACCTTCCACATCTGCACACAAGTCTAACCTTCCACATCTGCACACAAGTCTAACCTTCCACATCTGCACACAAGTCTAACCTTCCACATATGCACACAATTCTAACCTTCCACATCTGCACACAAGTCTAACCTACCACATCTGCACACAAGTCTAACCTTTCACATCTGCACACAAGTCTAACCTTCCACATCTGCACACAAGTCTAACCTTCCACATCTGCTCACAAGTCTAACCTTCCACATCTGCACCCAAGTCTAACCTTCCACATCTGCACACAAGTCTCACCTTCCATATCTGCACACAAGTCTAACCTTCCACATCTGCACACAAGTCTAACCTTCCACATCTGCAGCCAAGTCTAACCTTCCACATCTGCACACAAGTCTAACCTTCCACATCTGCACACAAGTCTAACCTTCCACATCTGCACACAAGTCTAACCTTCCACATCTGCACACAAGTCTCACCTTCCATATCTGCACACAAGTCTAACCTTCCACATCTGCACACAAGTCTAACCTTCCAAATCTGCACCCAAGTCTAACCTTCCACATCTGCACACAAGTCTAACCTTCCACATCTGCACAAAAGTCTAACCTTCCACATCTGCACACAAGTCTAACCTTCCACATCTGCACACAAGTCTAACCTTCCACATCTGCACACAAGTCTCACCTTCCATATCTGCACACAAGTCACAAGCAAAATGGTCGTCATCGGGATCGACGCCAGCACAGTCATCATGAACCCATTTTGAACAGGCTGTGCACTGAATCTAATCCTCTTCCCGAGTGTTGCTGTACAATTCTCCACAGAATACACATTGTGTATCGAAATCTTCGAAATCGCTTGACGGAATTACTAGTGCGGAGACTTTTCCCTTGGTCTTTTTTATTTTCTGCCCCCCCCCCCTCTCTCTCTCTCTCTCTCTTTCCAAATACTTTTATTCTCCCTTTCTCTTCCTTTCTAACGTTGCCTCTTCCTTACTTCTCTTGTTTTCTACAAATTCGGTAAGCTGATTCTTGTATGGGCTGAAGGTTAGTAAAGTTGCCTCTTCCTTACTTCTCTTGTTTTCTACCAATTCGGTTAGCTGATTATTGTATGGACTGAAGGTTAGCAATGTTGTCTCTTCCTTACTTCTCTTGTTTTCTACCAATTCGGTAAGCTGATTCTTGTATGGGCTGAAGGTTAGCAATGTTGTCTCTTCCTTACTTCTCTTGTTTTCTACCAATTCGGTTAGCTGAATCTTGTATGGGCTGAAGGTTAGTAATGTTGCCTCTTCCTTACTTCTCTTGTTTTCTACCAATTCGGTAAGCTGATTCTTGTATGGGCTGAAGGTTAGTAATGTTGTCTCTTCCTTACTTCTCTTGTTTTCTACAATTCGGTAAGCTGATTCTTGTATGGGCTGAAGGTTAGTAATGTTGTCTCTTCCTTACTTCTCTTGTTTTCTACCAATTCGGTTAGCTGAATCTTGTAAGGGCTGAAGGTTAGTAACGTTGCCTCTTCCTTACTTCTCTTGTTTTCTACCAATTCGGTTAGCTGATTCTTGTATGGGCTGAAGATTAGTAACGTTGCCTCTTCCTTACTTCTCTTGTTTTCTACCAATTCGATTAGCTGATTCTTGTATGGGCTGAAGGTTAGTAATGTTGCCTCTTCCTTACTTCTCTTGTTTTTTTAACAATTCGGTTAGCTGATTCTTGAATGGGCTGAAGGTTAGCAATGTTGTCTCTTCCTTACTTCTCTTGTTTTCTACCAATTCGGTTAGCTGAATCTTGTATGGGCTGAAGGTTAGCAATGTTGTCTCTTCCTTACTTCTCTTGTTTTCTACCAATTCGGTAAGCTGATTCTTGTATGGGCTGAAGGTTAGCAATGTTGTCTCTTCCTTACTTCTCTTGTTTTCTACCAATTCGGTAAGCTGATTCTTGTATGGGCTGAAGGTTAGTAATGTTGTCTCTTCCTTACTTCTCTTGTTTTCTACCAATTCGGTAAACTGATTCTTGTATGGGCTGAAGGTTAGTAATGTTGCCTCTTCCTTACTTCTCTTGTTTTCTACCAATTCGGTAAGCTGATTCTTGTATGGGCTGAAGGTTAGTAATGTTGCCTCTTCCTTACTTCTCTTGTTTTCTACCAATTCGGTAAGCTGATTCTTGTATGGGCTGAAGGTTAGCAATGTTGTCTCTTCCTTACTTCTCTTGTTTTCTACCAATTCGGTAAGCTGATTCTTGTATGGGCTGAAGGTTAGTAATGTTGTCTCTTCCTTACTTCTCTTGTTTTCTACCAATTCGGTAAGCTGATTCTTGTATGGGCTGAAGGTTAGTAATGTTGCCTCTTCCTTACTTCTCTTGTTTTCTACCAATTCGGTAAGCTGATTCTTGTATGGGCTGAAGGTTAGTAATGTTGCCTCTTCCTTACTTCTCTTGTTTTCTACCAATTCGGTAAGCTGATTCTTGTATGGGCTGAAGGTTAGTAATGTTGTCTCTTCCTTACTTCTCTTGTTTTCTACCAATTCGGTAAGCTGATTCTTGTATGGGCTGAAGGTTAGTAATGTTGCCTCTTCCTTACTTCTCTTGTTTTCTACCAATTCGGTTAGCTGATTCTTGTATGGGCTGAAGGTTAGGAACGTTGCCTCTTCCTTACTTCTCTTGTTTTCTACCAATTCGGTTAGCTGATTCTTGTATGGGCTGAAGGTTAGTAACGTTGCCTCTTCCTTACTTCTCTTGTTTTCTACCAATTCGGTTAGCTGATTATTGTATGGGCTGAATGTTAGTAACGTTGCCTCTTCCTTACTTCTCTTGTTTTCTACCAATTCGGTTAGCTGATTCTTGTATGGGCTGAAGGTTAGGAACGTTGCCTCTTCCTTACTTCTCTTGTTTTCTACCAATTCGGTTAGCTGATTCTTGTATGGGCTGAAGGTTAGTAACGTTGCCTCTTCCTTACTTCTCTTGTTTTCTACCAATTCGGTTAGCTGATTCTTGTATGGGCTGAAGGTTAGTAATGTTGCCTCTTCCTTACTTCTCTTGTTTTTTAACAATTCGGTTAGCTGATTCTTGAATGGGCTGAAGGTTAGCAATGTTGTCTCTTCCTTACTTCTCTTGTTTTCTACCAATTCGGTTAGCTGAATTTTGTATGGGCTGAAGGTTAGCAATGTTGTCTCTTCCTTACTTCTCTTGTTTTCTACCAATTCGGTAAGCTGATTCTTGTATGGGCTGAAGGTTAGTAATGTTGCTTCTTCCTTACTTCTCTTGTTTTCTACCAATTTGTTAAGCTGATTCTTGTATGGGCTGAAGGTTAGTAATGTTGCCTCTTCCTTACTTCTCTTGTTTTCTACCAATTCGGTAAGCTGATTCTTGTATGGGCTGAAGGTTAGTAATGTTGTCTCTTCCTTACTTCTCTTGTTTTCTACCAATTCGGTAAGCTGATTCTTGTATGGGCTGAAGGTTAGTAATGTTGCCTCTTCCTTACTTCTCTTGTTTTCTACCAATTCGGTAAGCTGATTCTTGTATGGGCTGAAGGTTAGTAATGTTGCCTCTTCCTTACTTCTCTTGTTTTCTACCAATTCGGTAAGCTGATTCTTGTATGGGCTGAAGGTTAGTAATGTTGTCTCTTCCTTACTTCTCTTGTTTTCTACCAATTCGGTAAGCTGATTCTTTTATGGGCTGAAGGTTAGTAATGTTGCCTCTTCCTTACTTCTCTTGTTTTCTACCAATTCGGTTAGCTGATTCTTGTATGGGCTGAAGGTTAGGAACGTTGCCTCTTCCTTACTTCTCTTGTTTTCTACCAATTCGGTTAGCTGATTCTTGTGTGGGCTGAAGGTTAGGAACGTTGCCTCTTCCTTACTTCTCTTGTTTTCTACCAATTCGGTTAGCTGATTCTTGTGTGGGCTGAAGGATAGTAACGTTGCCTCTTTCTTACTTCTCTTGTTTTCTACCAATTCGGTTAGCTGATTCTTGTATGGGCTGAAGGTTAGTAACGTTGCCTCTTCCTTACTTCTCTTGTTTTCTACCAATTCGGTTAGCTGATTCTTGTATAGGCTGAAGGTTAGGAACGTTGCCTCTTCCTTACTTCTCTTGTTTTTTAACAATTCGGTTAGCTGATTCTTGAATGGGCTGAAGGTTAGCAATGTTGTCTCTTCCTTACTTCTCTTGTTTTCTACCAATTCGGTTAGCTGATTTTTTTTATGGGCTGAAGGTTAGCAATGTTGTCTCTTCCTTACTTCTCTTGTTTTCTACCAATTCGGTAAGCTGATTCTTGTATGGGCTGAAGGTTAGTAATGTTGCTTCTTCCTTACTTCTCTTGTTTTCTACCAATTTGTTAAGCTGATTCTTGTATGGGCTGAAGGTTAGTAATGTTGCCTCTTCCTTACTTCTCTTGTTTTCTACCAATTCGGTAAGCTGATTCTTTTATGGGCTGAAGGTTAGTAATGTTGTCTCTTCCTTACTTCTCTTGTTTTCTACCAATTCGGTAAGCTGATTCTTGTATGGGCTGAAGGTTAGTAATGTTGCCTCTTCCTTACTTGGTTTTCTACCAATTCAGTTAGCTGATTCTTGTATGGGCTGAAGGTTAGTAATGTTGCCTCTTCCTTACTTCTCTTGTTTTCTACCAATTCGGTTAGCTGATTCTTGTATGGGCTGAAGGTTAGTAATGTTGTCTCTTCCTTACTTCTCTTGTTTTCTACCAATTCGGTAAGCTGATTCTTGTATGGGCTGAATGTTAGTAATGTTGTCTTTTCCTTACTTCTCTTGTTTTCTACCAATTCGGTAAGCTGATTCTTGTACGGGCTGAAGGTTAGTAATGTTGTCTCTTCCTTACTTCTCTTGTTTTCTACCAATTCGGTAAGCTGATTCTTGTATGGGCTGAAGGTTAGTAATGTTGTCTCTTCCTTACTTCTCTTGTTTTCTACCAATTCGGTTAGCTGAATCTTGTATGGGCTGAAGGTTAGTAATGTTGTCTCTTCCTTACTTCTCTTGTTTTCTACCAATTCGGTAAGCTGATTTTTGTATGGGCTGAATGTTAGTAATGTTGTCTTTTCCTTACTTCTCTTGTTTTCTACCAATTCGGTAAGCTGATTCTTGTACGGGCTGAAGGTTAGTAATGTTGTCTCTTCCTTACTTCTCTTGTTTTCTACCAATTCGGTAAGCTGATTCTTGTATGGGCTGAAGGTTAGTAATGTTGTCTCTTCCTTACTTCTCTTGTTTTCTACCAATTCGGTTAGCTGAATCTTGTATGGGCTGAAGGTTAGTAATGTTGTCTCTTCCTTACTTCTCTTGTTTTCTACCAATTCGGTAAGCTGATTCTTGTACGGGCCGAAGGTTAGTAATGTTGTCTCTTCCTTACTTCTCTTGTTTTCTACCAATTCGGTAAGCTGATTCTTGTATGGGCTGAAGGTTAGTAATGTTGTCTCTTCCTTACTTCTCTTGTTTTCTACCAATTCGGTTAGCTGAATCTTGTATGGGCTGAAGGTTAGTAATGTTGTCTCTTCCTTACTTCTCTTGTTTTCTACCAATTCGGTAAGCTGATTCTTGTATGGGCTGAAGGTTAGTAATGTTGCCTCTTCCTTACTTCTCTTGTTTTCTACCAATTTGGTAAGCTGATTCTTGTATGGGCTGAAGGTTAGTAATGTTGCCTCTTCCTTACTTCTTTTGTTTTCTACCAATTCGGTAAGCTGATTCTTGTATGGGCTGAAGGTTAGTAATGTTGTCTCTTCCTTACTTCTCTTGTTTTCTACTAATTCGGTAAGCTGATTCTTGTATGGGCTGAATGTTAGTAATGTTATTTCTTCCTTACTTCTCTTGTTTTCTACCAATTCGGTTAGCTGAATCTTGTATGGGCTGAAGTTTAGCAATGTTGTCTCTTCCTTACTTCTCTTGTTTTCTACCAATTCGGTAAGCTGATTCTTGTATGGGCTGAAGGTTAGTAATGTTGTCTCTTCCTTACTTCTCTTGTTTTCTACCAATTCGGTAAGCTGATTCTTGTATGGGCTGAAGGTTAGGAACGTTGTCTCTTCCTTACTTCTCTTGTTTTCTACCAACTCGGTAAGCTGATTCTTGTATGGGCTGAAGGTTAGTAATGTTGTCTCTTCCTTACTTCTCTTGTTTTCTACCAATTCGGTAAGCTGATTCTTGTATGGGCTGAAGGTTAGTAATGTTGTCTCTTCCTTACTTCTCTTGTTTTCTACCAATTCGGTTAGCTGATTCTTGTATGGGCTGAAGGTTAGTAATGTTGTCTCTTCCTTACTTCTCTTGTTTTCTACCAATTCGGTAAGCTGATTCTTGTATGGGCTGAAGGTTAGTAATGTTGTCTCTTCCTTACTTCTCTTGTTTTCTACCAATTCGGTAAGCTGATTCTTGTATGGGCTGAAGGTTAGTAATGTTGTCTCTTCCTTACTTCTCTTGTTTTCTACCAATTCGGTAAGCTGATTCTTGTATGGGCTGAAGGTTAGGAACGTTGTCTCTTCCTTACTTCTCTTGTTTTCTACCAATTCGGTAAGCTGATTCTTGTATGGGCTGAAGGTTAGTAATGTTGTCTCTTCCTTACTTCTCTTGTTTTCTACCAATTCGGTTAGCTGATTCTTGTATGGGCTGAAGGTTAGGAACGTTGCCTCCTCCTTACTTCTCTTGTTTTCTACCAATTCGGTAAGCTGATTCTTGTATGGGCTGAAGGTTAGTAATGTTGTCTCTTCCTTACTTCTCTTGTTTTCTACCAATTCGGTAAGCTGATTCTTGTATGGGCTGAAGGTTAGTAATGTTGTCTCTTCCTTACTTCTCTTGTTTTCTACCAATTCGGTAAGCTGATTCTTGTATGGGCTGAAGGTTAGGAACGTTGTCTCTTCCTTACTTCTCTTGTTTTCTACCAATTCGGTAAGCTGATTCTTGTATGGGCTGAAGGTTAGTAATGTTGTCTCTTCCTTACTTCTCTTGTTTTCTACCAATTCGGTTAGCTGATTCTTGTATGGGCTGAAGGTTAGGAACGTTGCCTCCTCCTTACTTCTCTTGTTTTCTACCAATTCGGTAAGCTGATTCTTGTATGGGCTGAAGGTTAGTAATGTTGTCTCTTCCTTACTTCTCTTGTTTTCTACCAATTCGGTAAGCTGATTCTTGTATGGGCTGAAGGTTAGGAACGTTGCCTCTTCCTTACTTCTCTTGTTTTCTACCAATTCGGTAAGCTGATTCTTGTATGGGCTGAAGGTTAGTAATGTTGCCTCCTCCTTACTTCTCTTGTTTTCTACCAATTCGGTTAGCTGATTCTTGTATGGGCTGAAGGTTAGGAACGTTGCCTCTTCCTTACTTCTCTTGTTTTCTACCAATTCGGTAAGCTGATTCTTGTATGGGCTGAAGGTTAGTAATGTTGCCTCCTCCTTACTTCTCTTGTTTTCTACCAATTCGGTTAGCTGATTCTTGTATGGGCTGAAGGTTAGGAACGTTGCCTCTTCCTTACTTCTCTTGTTTTCTACCAATTCGGTTAGCTGATTCTTGTATGGGCTGAAGGTTAGTAATGTTGTCTCTTCCTTACTTCTCTTGTTTTCTACCAATTCGGTTAGCTGATTCTTGTATGGGCTGAAGGTTAGGAACGTTGCCTCTTCCTTACTTCTCTTGTTTTCTACCAATTCGGTTAGCTGATTCTTGTATGGGCTGAAGGTTAGTAATGTTGCACCATCTCTTCTTGCTTTTATTCTTCTTTTTTTCTGAACCTAAAGCTTTGGCAGATGGTGAAATATGGAAAGGAGAGACAAAGCCAGATGTGCTTGGAACGGCCCTGTCAGGTTTATCTGGCTGGCGTCGACCTGGCTTCACTGACTTCATTGCGACTGAGTGAATATATTTGCGTTTTTCGAAACCCATTTGCTGCGATCTGCGCTGCCTTTTCGTGCGAGGGTGGTGTCTCGTCCACCTTTTCGTGCGAGGGTGGTGTCTCGTCCACCTTTCAACTTCTTGCGTGTAATATGTTGACAAAGGTTTCATGAACGAAACATCCAGTGGCTGCAACTTGTAGAATGTGCGTGGTGGTATGGAGATCAGGAAAACTCAGTTGTCGCGTGCCTTGTTGATGCTGTCGGTGTTCATCATATGAGTTGTGTGTCCATCCAAGATCAGTAGGACCTTTTTCTGTTTTGAGGCTACTGATACTCTGACGAAATGGTCGAACCACTGTTTGAATAATGCGACTTGCGTACAACCTGATTTGTGACAGGCGAAAATGGATCCTGCAGGAGCTCCACCCACAAGCTTTGGTTTCATCCTAACACGTGGCCAGATAAACATTGGCGAGACAACGGATGCTGACATTTATTTGCCTCAGTCAACTGGTAAGCTAAGCTTTGAACTTCGACAATACCAATACCGAATGTAATTTCCTCCATCACTAATATATACTGCACCAATACACGCTCCATTTCCTCAGTGAAAACAGAAAGAAAGACACATTATTACTCAAAACAGAGCTGCTAGTACAAACTATAGCAACATCGCAGATGTTGCCGCTCATAATTAATGACCGCTGCATGTACTAAATTAAGGATGGCGCCCAGGGCCGGAGATCAGAAATAAAGTAACACATGTTTTGATAGCTCTACTGACGGAGTTGTGTTCATGTATTCTCTTCATTCCCAGTAGATATCACAAATATTATCAACTAAAAAAGGGACTGTTTAGAATGTTATCATCCAGTGACATCGGTCACCACAATTATTAACACTGCCGAAATCTCCAAATGATCTATAATTCATCTTATAGTTTACATTAATGTTACCCTAACAAATGGAATTAAATGTAACTGATAGTCTATTAAGGGTATACATTGTTGGACTACACAGTATGTAACATTAGATATTCGAGCTCTTTCAAATTTATTCATATATGCGGTCTGCATTGTTATTTAATACTGCGCTGTCAAACAAATTTATTATGCAGTGTCTGCTAAAAATACATCTTCTCATTTGACAAAACTGTGGGGCAAAATGGTCCTTGTGGCCATTTGGTATTTCACCGTATGAAAACACACACGCCGAACTTCATATCTATTGTTAGCTGTGCTGCATCACGTGGTCCACAAGTGTATAGGGTCATAACCAGATGGCGGCATCTAATAGCTGAGATACAGTGGTGGCCATATGACCTTCGTGGGTCATTTTACCAAACTTTCCCCTAGTGCGTGTGGGAGCTCGTGTGTGCGTATGTAGTTGTGTATGGGTGTGGTGTGCGTGCGTACGTGCGTAGACTTCTGGCGGAATGTGGCCGCGGCACAGTGCTGACACTGCGGGGTTTTTTTACTACACCATAAGACAACACTTCCGAGAAAAGGCAGCCGACACCCACTATACGTCTTTTCCCGCCAATTCAACCCATAGGATAACTGGAGGGCGTGTCTGAACTACAAATGTCAGAACGAGTCCAGGTAGTAAACCGTGTTTTTTTTCTTGACGGACGACTGGGCGCAGGTCGTTGGCGTCGCTCGCGGGACCGACGTCGACCAGCCGTCTGGTGACAAACGCGCGTAGCACACAGGTGGCGCTAAAAGCGGCACTCGTTCGTCTTCGCCGAATTATGCGATAGTCATGCTGCGGTCAGTCGCTATTTTGGCCCCGAATAATTGTAACGTGTTGTGGTTGCAGTGGTCTGGGTATGTGGGCCTGTGCTACGTGCGTGCGTCTGCTTAGCGTACTGAAGTTATAGTGCATAGTTTGTGTGCTACTTGGAATATAACAAGAGTTGCTGCGTGCGTGAATGGGCACGCACGCACGCACGCACGCACGCACGCACGCACGCACGCACGCACGCACGCACGCACGCACGCACGCACGCACGCACGCACGCACGCACGCACGCACGCACGCACGCACGCACGCACGCACGCACGCACGCACGCACGCACGCTCGCTCGCTCGCACGCACGCACGCACGCACGCTCGCTCGCACGCACGCACGCACGCACGCACGCACGCACGCTCGCTCGCTCGCACGCACGCACGCACGCACGCACGCTCGCACGCATGTTCGTGGTGTTCGCGTATTTGAAACAAAATCAGTAATCGACGCGGCGTTGACTCGTTAACTCACTAAAGACAAACACATTTACCGCAACTAACTAGCCACATTCGGCGGTGAAAAGGCGAAACCATTTGTATTTGCAAATATCATGTATCTTTCGATTATGACTGAATCTTGACGCGCGGAGCCCGGAGCAATGGGACCAGGGGATATCAATTGTCGCTGTAATGAGAGAATCCCGGGGGGGGTACTGCCATACCAAAGCGGTTAGGGTGTGCCGCCAGAGCCCCATGGAGCACATGGAGAGAGAGAGAAAATTAAAGAAATTTAGGGTCACCAAGAGAGAATTATTGAACAATTTATCTAATATCTATAAGTGTAAGGCAAGCCCGGGCGGAACGTTTTCATTTGGAAATTTCCTCTTCGATGAAAGAGAGAATTATCAGGTTTAATTGGGGCACAAAGAGACATTTTTTCTTCGGACAGAGAGAGAAAAATGGCAAAAAACAGGGGCATTTACGCGGCACATACATGTATACCTCAGTATAGGGAGTACCCCTCCTCGGGGAGAGAATCAGCCCAGTGACGCCGTTCACGGGAAGCCTCCAAAAGGATACAAAATTATGTTGAACTCAATTTGTTTTTGGTAGGTCATTCGCTATTTATCCAGTGTTACTGGGTTGGAACCACGTAGCTGGAAGTAGTTCTCCATATAGAGGCTGTCTTGAGATGCGATGATCATAAAAAGCGAATCGCATGTCCCGTTCCCTGAAACTGGCTTTTGCTCCGCATCGTTACTGTGATGGTTGCGTTGGCTTATTCCGACATAGGTCGGGGTTCTTGTCTTGCCATCGTATGTTCATGGTGGAGCGCAGAAAAGGATTGTTCAAGCTTTTTCACTTGACGTCTGTAGACGATCCATGATTCGCAACACAATAGTAGAGTACTTAGATCTTTGTATATATTGAGCTTTGTGGGCTGTCGAATTGTGTGTTGGTTCAGTATATGTGGTGTAGCTGACCAAGGCTAGACTAGCTGTTTGTATTCTGCATGTGACTGCAACTGATCTATTGCTTCCACAATATTTGAAGTGATAGATTCTTCAATTAACATGTGTATTGTTTTAATCGTCATTAATGGCAATCAAGCGTTGCTGCCTTTGTCACTTTGTGATGTTGGTAGTAGATGTGTATTTGCAGCGGCAGTCATTGCTGCTGCTGCTGCTGCTGCTGCTGCTGCTGCTGCTGCTGCTGCTGCTGCTGCTGCTGCTGCTGCTGCTGCTGCTGCTGCTGCTGCTGCTGCTGCTGCTGCTGCTGCTGCTGCTGCTGCTGCTGCTGCTGCTGCTGCTGCTGCTGCTGCTGCTGCTGCTGCTGCTGCTGCTGCTGCTGCTGCTGCTGCTGCTGCTGCTGCTGCTGCTGCTGACTGATAATTTCGGATTCAAATTAATACACCCCTAGAATTCACGGAAGATGCGACTGCCCGTCGAAGAGATTCTGGCCCGCCACATCGTGAGAGTGAGTGAACCACCGCCCAGGGCACGGCCCAGGGCACGGCCCATGCCGGCAAGACAGTTATCATTCATCGTGTCGGCACCGGCAAATTCTTCTGAAGTGCATTCTGAAGAATGTTGACCGTCGTTACGAGTAGCAAGTGTTGACCTCGGCAGGCGTGGTCCACGGTTTCGCTGGTTCTCGACCCACAGTGTGGAGCCACGGGTGTCGGTGTGTGTCAAACGGTAGGGGAAAAACGGACAGAACGGGGCAGTGGGATTTGGCTATATATTGATATACAATGCTGCCACCTAGCAGAGACCCATGTACTTGCACGATGTGCACATGGCATTGACCCCACAAAGTCGGGTGTATACGTACTTTGTGGCGTTCTACAAAAATAAAGTTTCCTTTTTATATTTGTCTGATCTAATTTAAGATCGATGCAATCAGGTTGTTTGAGAATCATGCGCTGAAGAGGCCGACTAGACAAAGTGCTTGTTAAAAGCAGAGATAATGACTACTATGATGTCTTTGTTTTGTTTTATCTTAGCTTGGAGGATATAGAAATATCATGTCACATTTAAGATATCTGCTTAGGCAAGACGGGACAGTGGCTTCGCGGGCAAATGGGGTTCATTGTGGATATGATTATTTTCAAACGTGTACACATAATGCGCCGAGCACACTAATATGAGCCATTCTACAGTAAAGTGTAATTTTGGTCACTCGACATTCCACGTGTTGAATTGAGCCGCATAATCGATAGTTTCCCCTAAATGTTGTAGATAAACCCCTCAAATACATTCTTATCGATAATAGTTAGGCAAATATATAGCGTGTTATATTGACAACGATATATTTTCAGTGTGAACTATGCTCATAAAAAAATATGACAATCCACGAAATTACAACTTGGTTGCATTATGCATTAGTTCATAATTAGTTTCACGGCGATGACACATTCCTGTTTTACACGGAAGTGTTCTTCAAGTATGACTGGTTTACATGTATATTGTAAATGAATGTAGGATCTATATAAAGTTGCGCCATCAGTATGGAAGCGTAGCAATAGCTTCAACCATTGCCAAAATCGTCATGCATAATTTACATTCCAGATTATCCGCAGGCGAAATCCATTTTGCCCGATTAGGGCGGTTAATTTGCATATTTAAATGATCCCAATCCCAAAAATAATACATCCACCGGATACACCCAGAAGTATTTAATAAATAGAGTAGGGTGGGGCAAAACGCACCCCTTTGGGAACAAGCACGATTAAGCCTACTTATTTTCATGTAAGGCTGAAACGGTTAACGCAGCTACATATACACACCGCTTATCTAAGTAGTAATAGAATTACAGAACCATACTAAAAAAACTACTATTAAAACACATTTTAGTGGCAGTCCTGCCCGTCTTGCAAATTTCGTCATGTGTTGCAAAGCGCACCCCCTGTGCGCTTTGCCCCAATAATGCGTGGGTTTGATGTTTTTTATTGTTTTATTGAAACATTAAGTATGTTCTTCCCACCACCTGTCCGTAGAACCTAATTATTTATTGCAGTAAATAAACGAACACTTTTTGACAGGTTATATATGATATATTATAACCTATCCGTTCCCAGATCATTCATTTGGTCTCTTCACTTTACGCGCAAGATGGAATTTGATGCATATAACAATGGTGCTATATGTGGTGGACTGGGCACCAATCTATAAGATGATCGACGAATCATAATTTTGGGCATCCGTGGCCCGCTGCAACTCCTGGCGTTGGCTGTGTGGTAATGTACTTATATAATTTGTAATGTTATTTATATAATTTGTAATGTTATTTATATAATTTGTGGTAAGACATTGTTTTCTAGTCGTCCTTGTTTGATGTGCCGTTACCTTGTTTTAGTGAGATATTTGTCGGTTTCAATGCCACAGCTACTGTGAAGCGTGGCCCGCCACCTTGGTATGTCCATGTCACGGCCACTGTGAAGCGTGGCCCACCACCTTGGTCTGTCCATGTCATGTGAAGCGTGGCCCACCACCTTGGTCTGTCCATGTCACCGCCAGTGTGAAGCGTGGCCCGCCACCCTGGTCTGTCCATGTCACGGCCACTGTGAAGCGTGGCCCACCACCTTGGTCTGTTTATGTCATGTGAAGCGTGGCCCACCACCTTGGTATGTCCATGTCATGTGAAGCGTGGCCCACCACCTTGGTCTGTCCATGTCACCGCCAGTGTGAAGAAGCGTGGCCCGCCACCCTGGTCTGTCCATGTCACGGCCACTGTGAAGCGTGGCCCACCACCTTGGTCTGTCCATGTCATGTGAAGCGTGGCCCACCACCTTGGTCTGTCCATGTCACCGCCAGTGTGAAGCGTGGCCCGCCACCCTGGTCTGTCCATGTCACGGCCACTGTGAAGCGTGGCCCACCACCTTGGTCTGTCCATGTCATGTGAAGCGTGGCCCACCACCTTGGTCTGTCCATGTCACCGCCAGTGTGAAGCGTGGCCCGCCACCCTGGTCTGTCCATGTCACGGCCACTGTGAAGCGTGGCCCACCACCTTGGTCTGTTTATGTCACGGCCAGTGTGAAGCGTGGCCCGCCACCTTGGTCTGTCCATGTCACGGCAAGAGTGAAGCGTGGCCAGCCACCTTGGTCTGTCCATGTCACAGCCATTGTGAAACGTGGCCCCCCACTTTGGTATGTTTATGTCACGGCCAGAGTGAAGCGTGGCCAGCCACCTTGGTCTGTCCATGTCACAGCCATTGTGAAGCGTGGCCCGCCACCTTGATCTGTCCATGTCACGGCCACTGTCAAGCGTGGCCCGCCACCTTGGTCTGTCTATGTCACAGCCACTGTGAAGCGTGGCCCGCCACCTTGGTCTGTCCATGACAGCAGCAGTCATGTTTCAAGTGGGATATTAAATTATTTTAGATCTCGTTTTAAAACATCTGTGAAGCGAAGGTGTGGTCTGCCGACTGTTCTTTCCTCGTCCAGCAGCTCGCCTCAGAAGAAATATTAGGGAAGTCTGTTCTCCGTCCTACGTACGTGTCTAGCCAGTGTATTCGTCGAGAGCATAGATTGCTGATTTGTGGCCGAAAACCTGTTCTAACTAGAATGTCTTCGTTTGTGATTTTGTCAAGCCAGCGAATGCCATTTTTTTTTAAACATGATGCATTAGATTGTTAATTTAGATTTGAGATCGATAAGTTAATAGAATTGGGACACCTAAGTTATACGAAACATCACTTATGTCACCGTGGCTGGTTACCATAACGACTAGGCAAAGCGTGTTACTATAGTGATCTTTCATCTCATAATATTTTCAAAAATACACGAGTTTCCATGCCAGTTTTACAAGATATTCTACGGCAATTATTGGCAAACCAAAAATCACATGTAATGGTCTAATGTAACGTTATTTCTTAGGATGATTTGTCGGTCTGTCAACTTCCCGTTTCAAACCATTTCTGACGGTGCTGTACAGTAAATAGAGTAGTATAATATAGAACGAACAATTTGGAAATTTGGGGCATTTTGATTATACTAACACCCAACAAACATCGATTAACAAATGAAAATCGTTGTACAGTCACTTTACATTTCGTATAAGATGCGAATAACTGAAGGTTATGGTGTTGTTTGATAATGGTGGCGCTATCTGGCGTCTTTGCACAATACTTGTGTACTGTAAATCCGACAGATGGCGCCACAGCATACCACTAACGGTGGCCCAGACGCCAGCTTTGTTGCCAGCTTTCGAACCGTGGAAGCCAGTGAGTCGACGGTTGCAACCAGGGGCTCCGTTGTCTTGCAGCTGGAGACGTTGGCGGCTCCTATCCGATTCGAGTCCGCCCAAGCGGCTGTACGTGTCCTTACGTTCACAGAACAGTATGGTAGCTCTAATCGCTTCTTTAATTAAGCGAAGTAGGCGCTGCCTGTTCGATCGGCTGTCGTGCGACGCTATCAGATGTTCTTGGGTAGCGGTTTACGAAATCCCGACTAAAAATCCGTTCTGATCCGTACATTTGTCCGAGGGTTAACATCTGATAGCCTCGCACGACAGCTGATCGAACAGGCAGCGCCTACTTCGCTTAATGTCTCGGAGTCGTCGGACGCACCTTGTCAAGTTCGTCACGTAATGCTGCGGTTTCGTCGATGTTAAGAAAGTTGCTAGCCAAATGATCACGCAAGTCTGACCATGGAATGGCGGCGCGGCCGATTTGATTTGCCGCTATTGTTCCTTCGATGAAACGTTTCAACTCAAATCGGAGCGGACCAGATACAGTTTTAGACGCTATTGCGATGATTCTGGGTGCACCGACTTGATTAAAAGCTAAAGTCACTTCACGGATCCAATTACGTACAACCGATGTAGAGAAACCATCACAAGTTTGTGTTTGTCTGATTAAATCACGTATTTGTTCACGGGTGGTTTGGATAGCACGACGTTCCGTTTCCTGTTGAGCAAGTCCGATCGTATAGTTTTGAAATTGTGCTGGATCCATCGTGTGCGTGTGTTTTGATTGTCACGTAGCAAATACACGTTTTACGTAGGAAAAGTCAATCATGGAGTCAGTCAATATTCGGGTGACATCACTGTCAGTTTCACGTTGGCGCAGTGCCAATGTACGTGTGAACGAAGTTATACGTAAATAAATTCGTAGGTATTGTGCAATATGGTACGTTGAAACAACGTACTTTGCATTCTGTAATTCGGTGGTTCGTCAGCGTCGTGACAGTGCACACAACGTCAATGGTTCTTCATTAGAAAGTCTCTGGACACTACTCAGAGGACGTTTTAACAATGTCTTGTGCGTTAAAAAAATCGCTAGCGCGTCTTGCCAGTGTACGTTTAAAAGTATTGTGCATTAAAAAAAATCGGTGGTGCGTGTCGCCAGTGTAAGATTCTCGCTTCTCTTAAGGACGCGTACATTCGTCGAGAATACTCACAGTTGTGTAGTAGTTGTCTTTGTCGCTCGCCAGATCGTCTAGCTGCTTACTGATTATACCGCAGACGATCAGATCGGTATAATAAGCCGTGAACGCATCTTCCAGGTTCGCAAGATTTTATTAACGCAGAAGTGTCGATCATACAACATAGATTGGTCTCTCTACAATTGTTCTTGTTTTTTCGTTTATACGCATTATGTACGTGCTCCCATTTAACATTAAAAAGTCTTCAATAAATTTAGTTTTTCGAATGGTAAGGTAGGTATGGGCCGGCGTGGCCCACCCTTGCCGATAATTTTTTTAGTCCAAATTGAACGAGGTGCGTGGTAATTTAGAGCACGCGCACCCGTTGTTTTATGAATCTATTTCTGGCATATTTATACCAGAGATTTCAGAGCCCCGCCCCGCCCCGCCCCGCCCCGCCCCGCCCCGCCCCGCCCCGCCCCGCCCCGCCCCGCCCCGCCCCGCCCCGCCCCGCCCCGCCCCATTTGAAGCGCGGTTTACCATTTTAGGAAATCGAGAAAGCCGTTATTGGCCGATGTCCATAAACAACCGTCGTCCCCGTACATGCTGGAAATGATCGGCGTATGCAAGGTATCGAGTCACCTTCTAAACCCCCCAGGACTGGGAGACCTTCTTATGTCCTTGGGGACGGTCAGTTGCCAACTAAGCTAGTTTCTTATGGCCTGCATTCTAAATCGGGTAAACATTTCTCCCGTTTGACAGTCCAGTTATTATTAAAGCCGGGGCGACTCTACCCCTCCCTACTGCGTGGGGCGACTCTACCCCTCTCTACTGCGTGGGGCGACTCTACCCCTCCCTACCGCGTAGACCAAATAATAAGCAATTAAAGTTGCAAACTGGCAAGAAACTAGCTTGACTTACATAAGTTGTACCAGCCTGTTTTTCGTTATGCAAATGTTAAATTACTGATTAAATATGTCTGAAATGACCACTATCCAGGGTTGTTTGGTTTAAATCATTTGATTTAAATCATTGATTTGAATCATGATTTAAATCACTCCAAAAAAATCATTGATTTATTATTTTTTCATATCCGATTTTTTAAATCGCTGATTTATATGAATTTAACACAAATAATTGTTTACAAGCATCAAGATGAACAAAGTTTTGTATGTTTTTTTAATACAAAAGCACAATGTACGCACACTTGTGTAGTTGTATTGTCACCTGATAGTAAAATATTTGATTTTACATTGTGTGTGTTTGAGCTATTCAGGCCCCTGCACGGGCCTGTAATTTGAGCCCAAGCGCGGCCCGCAATTAGCAGTTAGAATCCAGGCCCGCCAAAAATGTTCAAGCCCAGCCCGGACCATGCCCGCAAATTAGAATTTAGGCCCAGGCCCGCCCCAGGCCCAACCCGGACTATTAATGTTTGGCCCATGCCCGGCCCGGCCCGCACGTTTCAGGCCCAGGTCCGTCCCATACCCGCGGGCCAAAGACGGGTAAGCCCGCGGCCCGCAAGCCCGAGGCCGGCTAAATTTTAAAAAGATAAACATATTATCTTATAATGCTAACGGAACACAAATAAACTGTATTACATATGTATTAAATAAACTGTATTACATATGTATTAAATAACATAAAAAAATAACATATGAACATTGTATAATGCCTACTAGTCTGCTGTCTACTGTCCATAGTGTGCTGGACGAGTTCTAGAAATCCAGCACAACCAACTACTTCAAACGGACGAATGTCCTGAAGAAAAATAATCAAGTGTTTATTGTCGTTACTATTATGTGTTATAACATATTTTTATATATGGTTTTAATTTATTGGCTTATGATTAGGGTATGAGATTTGTTTATCTAACCCTAACTTAACCCTAATGCAAACCATAACCTAATTTAAGTTGTTAATTGAATTAGCTCAACTAAGTTAACTTAATTTAATTAATTAATGTTACCAGTAAGTACAGTTAATTTGTTATTAATACAATTAAATGTCACCCACTGGCACTGACACCCAGTGACATTTCCAGCAGGCCTGCAGTCACTAGCCTGAGACAGATCAGGTTCAGACATGTGTGAATTAGTACAAGTGTGAATGAATCACACGGGAAATTGTAGACAGTAGACACTAGTTAACACAATTTAAAAATACCAACTGGGGTGGGCAATGGGCAGTTGCCTGTGGGCAGGTCATTCAGGCAGGTAAGATTTGGAGGGAAGACAATAGAATGTCCAATGTGTCCGATGTGTTTAATATTTTTTCAGCCCAGGCCCGGACCGAGCCCGCAATATGTAGGCCCTGGCCCGGCCCGTGCAAGGCACTAATAGCTGCGCATTTCTGCCCCTTTATTTCTGTCCCAGTCGGAGAAAGATCCGTCGCTTTCTGAAATACGGCTTCATCGTTAATGACTCACTGTCATTGTCGTATATTCCGTTGCTTCGCGAGCAGTGTCCTGGGGCGGAGCGATCTGTCCGTCGCGGGTCGGGTAAGCCTGGGGTTCGGCTGTTTGTCATCGCGGGGCGGGTTATATCCGTCCCTGGATGACGCGCTAACCTGCTGTTGGTGGTGGAGAGAAATAATTGGACCCCTTACTCGGGTTACTGTGGGTCCCACCTAGAAGATAAAGTCACTCTCACTTCCGATTTAATAATCACCGAATCTCCAGATGAAATTTGACGTGCGTTAGCAATATGATGCAATACGTTGTCTTGCTTGGTAATACATAACCATATAACCATATAACCGTGCGATAAATATAGCCACTTAGTCACATAACATTCAATGGGTAATTCCTCCATTGAAGTTCCCACAGCGTACGCACCGTTGTTGTTATTGTACGAGCATTCGAGACGTACCAGACGTACGACAGCGAGCGCGTATATACATTTGGTCACGGAAAGAGGTAAATTGTTGTATTATTGGTTAATGAGAGTAAATATGTTTTTTAGCAACCACGATGTCGCCCCACAACAGAGGTAGATTCTTCATCTACTTCGGACGAGACGGATATGTTCATAATTCATAGCTTTTACACATTAATATCAATCCCTATAATGTCTTGCATTTGGAATGTGTATCATGTGAATACTCCTTTGGCGTCTAAGTTGATCTGGGTACTTCTGGCATGGGAAGTGATGTATATGTAATGCTTCAGTATTGATGTATGTGTGTAGAATTATTGATGTCCTGAATTATTGATGTTTGATGCATGGTATACCATGATGTTTTGAAACAGGGAAACCATGGTAAATACCAAGGTATACTATGGAATACCATGGTATACTATGGAATACCATGGTATACTATGGAATACCATATGGTATATTTTCATAAGGGGTTCCAAACACTTTTGTTAGTTTTGTTAGGTAAGGGGAAAGTTTCGGCCCAACCGGTACAAAAATCAATGATTGTGAGAATGTAGCGGTTCCCTGTGGGTGACTCCACTAGCCGTCCGATTAAATCGGCACCTATAATTTGGATGGGGTATGATGCAATCGGCATGTCTCCCATAGCATGGCTTTGAAACAAACTCGATATCCAAAGTTTTCCGGCGTCTTACTTGGTAATATTAACCACATGGTAATATAACTGTGCGATAAGTAACCACTGAGTTATAGAATTCGGTAAATTTGCTAAATAATCACGTACAGGCGTCGATCAGCGTGGCTGTCGGGAAATTCCCACCGTTAAAGTTTGTGCATTGCGTCATCAGTGACGTGACGAAACGTCGGCGGTAACGCTACTGAATCGTGACTAATCAGTCAACCATGAAAAGCATCGTGGTTATGTTGACTGCATATAATAGGGTAACAGAACCGCGTGAGGGTAATTCCTTCATTGAAGTGATAGAGGCAACACCGTTCACATAGCGTACGCACCATTGTTGTTATTGTACGAGCATTCGACTTCTCCAGACGTACGACAGCGAGCGCGTATATACATTTGGTCACGGAAAGAGGTAAATTGTTGTATTATTGGTTAATGAGAGCCAATATGTTTTTAGCAACCACGATGTCGCCCCACAACAGAGGTAGATTCTTCATCTATTTCGGACGAGACGGATATGTTCATAATTCATAGCTTTTACACATTAATATCAATCCCTACAATGTCTTGTACTTGGAATGTGTATCATGTGGTTCTCCTTTGGGTACTCCTTTGGTGTCTAAGTTGATCTGGGTACTTCTGGCACGAGAAGTGGATGTATCTGGGTAATGCTTCAGTATTGATGTATGTGTGTAGAATTATTGATGTCTCTGGGTAATCCTGAATTATTGATGTTTCTGAAGTATTGATGTATCTGGGTACAAATTAATATATATGGTACTATTGAAGTATTAATGCATCTGGATACTACTGATGTTGTTCCTGGGTACTACTGAAACATTGGTATCAATAGGAATTACTGACGTATGTATTTACTACTGAAACATTGATGCATCTGGGTACTACTGAAGTATCTGGGTACTACCAGAATATTTAGTGTATGCAGGCATTGCTGAAGTGTTGAGGTATGTGTGTACTACTGAAGTATTTGAGTACTATCAGAGTAGTTAGTGTATGCAGGCATTGCTGAAGTGTTGAGGTATGTGTGTACTACTGAAGTATCTGGGTACTACCAGAGTATTTAGTGTATGCAGGCATTGCTGAAGTGTTGAGGTATGTGTGTACTACTGAAGTATCTGGGTACTACCAGAGTAGTTAGTGTATGCAGGCATTGCTGAAGTGTTGAGGTATGTGTGTACTACTGAAGTATCTGGGTACTACCAGAGTATTGGTGTATGCAGGCATTGCTGAAGTGTTGAGGTATGTGTGTACTACTGAAGTACTGGCGCATGACACCATTGTCATTGTTCGAAAAGACAGGGGCTAATCGAACGGAGGTTAATGGATTGCGCTGGCGCGAGGGCAACAATACTGGCCGTGCGGAGTCTAGGTCAGTAGGTCCCGTCCCTGGAACACGAACTCGCCTATTTGGTACTTCCGAACACAACCCTGTCACGTCCCAACCCTGTCACGCACCAACCCTGTCACGCACCAACCCTGTCACGCACCAACCCTCTCACATGTGTGTTCAGTGACATACCATCTGCACATAACATAACATAGTTGATTGGATAAGCTAACTTATTATTTCATGAAAACTATTTTCATAAGTCAGAAGCAGATCAATCAATGCAATAACTTGAACATGGGCACATTAAATGAATAACCGGCTTGTCTATAAAACCTGTGTGTAGAAACGTGTCACGTGTCCTGCTTGGTAATATAACCACGCGATAATATAAACATGCTATAAACAACCACTAAGAATTCGGTAAAAATAACCACAGAGTAATTTGCAATATAACCACGTACAGGCGCCAGCGAGCTTGTCGGGGAATTCTGACATTTCTTGACGATTACTTCAGTGTTATCATCCCATCTAAGTTTGTTATCAAACACTGTGCCTAAGTATTTGTAATTGGTGACAATGTCAACCGCTTGATCATGAATGGTGCTTTTTCTGGACTTTGACTGTGTTTTCTGAAATCTATTACTAACTCCTTTGTCTTACATACATTAAATTGCTGCCGCCGCCGCCGCCGCCGCCGCCGCCGCCGCCGCCGCCGCCGCCGCCGCTGCTAAATAATCAAAGGGGTTAAACCTGACGCCAAACTACAGAGTGACACATGACACATGTCACATGCATTAAACCAATGAACAGATCAATGTCGGTTGATTAATTTGATAGCTAGTCCTCCTAGCTGACATCTCAGTAAGCTACGATTTGCTGGTTTGCTAAAGTCTAACAGGACTGATATTAGTGAGATTCCTTTGATCCGATATATGTATTGCAACACGAACGGTGACACGAATTTCGAAAACATTTTGTATTGCTCGTGTACAATTATTGTCTTTGCGCCAGTACATACGCTACGATATTATAATTACCAAAGACGACTTATATCTGACAGAAAAACTTTGAATGCTGACTGTATTGATACGATAGCGAACTGACGCGAAACATATATAATGAAAAACAGGAGGGATTTTCCGATGGTCACTGTTATGTATTACGATAACGCACTGCGTGTTATCTAAAGGAAATTACTTATTGTTTCCTACGTATAGAATGTCACATAGAATTGTATTGTTGATAAATGTTGATGCAAAATGTTTATTCTTGTTGACGATTTTAGATCACCGAACAGGCTTTCCAGTAGATACTCGATTAAGCTGAACACTCGCAAGAACATGTTGCGGACGATGGTTAGACTGGCTGTTCTCTTCGGATTGGTAAGAACATGTTGCGAACGATGGTTAGACTGGCTGTTCTCTTGGGATTGGTAAGAACATGTTGCGAACGATGGTTAGACTGGCTGTTCTCTTGGGATTGGTAAGAACATGTTGCGGGCGATGGTTAGACTGGCTGTTCTCTTCGGATTGGTAAGAACATGTTGCGGGCGATGGTTAGACTGGCTGTTCTCTTCGGATTGGTAAGTCTATCGGCTTCGTTCTACACAACATGAATGTGTAGGGGAAAAAACGGTCGCATCTGTAAAAGGAGCCACATTCAGATAAATATATCACATAATTTGTAATCAATACAAGGAGTATTGCAAAAGATGACTTTTTACCATAACAGTAACCTGTTTGCATGTTGTTATTGGAGGAAACACATTTGATTGCATTGATTTCTTTGACATAATTCCAACGTTTAATTCCTTTGACAGTCTTTAATGGTAATCTCAGAGGGCGTTAGCTTTGTTAACATTACGGCTGTGTCCTGTACTAAAGTGGAATATGTTAGAAACTATATCAAAATAGTACTGAACTCTGCTTGGCATTGTTTGCTGCTCCAAGTAGTACAATAATTATTTTATCCTGATTAATATCTGCGTAGAACATGTGTCTGATAATACTCGTTATTAATAAATGACGATTGTCTATGTTATTGTTATATTTTTCAGTTTGGCAACTTATTGGCAGCAATTTCGACCGGAGGTTGTCCCATCGAGACGTTGAAACATCAAGCCATTGTTGACCGATGTATCAACCACGATGGCACTGACACGCAGTACAAAGACAATGGTCTCGCTCCCGTCGCGACAAACTGCATCATAACGTAAGCTATTTATCTACCTCCCTTAAATGACTTTCAGTTTGGTCGATTTGGACGTCGTCTCTTATGATATTCACATCTGTTTTTTAAAGCTGTCTCCTCACGATGGTACTCCCTTCGCGTATCAAGTTCGTTAATGTTCAAATATGTAGTGCGTGAATAGTTTAAGTAATATGTGAAGTTGGTTTAATAAAAGAAAGCGTGCGTTTATTGAACTAGAAAGAATTGAGTTTAATCGTTAGATTGGGCAACTTGCAAACAAACGGAGGATAACCTTGTGTTATTGTATATGGAGCCGGACGACCTTTACCCTTTGTAAACATTATTTAATAGTTATTTCACCAAAACTAAATAGCATATATGTACAAACGAGCGTGCATTTCGTAATCAATACTACAGATCCATTTTACGCGGATTAGTCTGAAACGAGACGAGGGAAACAAATCGAATTGAGGAGGGACCTTTAATGTAGACCCTATCTACAAAATCATTTTTAATAATTGGGATATTTATTAATTTAATTGATTGACATGTCGATGTTATAGTTTGCTTGTTGGCGTCAACGCCTTGCTACAGGTTATCAGAAGTTACTCTTACGTGCTACATTTCCAGGTGCAAACGAGGAATTGGTGTTACCTACCGGATTTGTGACAACACCCGATCCTGGAGCGGCCCAGTACTCAAGTGCGGTATGTAAATGGTGGTGCTCGTATTTACAATAATTAAATAACTTTTTTGCTTACGTTATTTGAATCCCGAGCTATTTGAGGCATGTTCCAAGGAAAAAGACGTCGGATGAACCGGGGAAGTATCGTCGAATAAGGAAATCGTGATATAAGTTAAAAGCATATCGATAATTGACATACAATTTATCATAATAAATATTTCCTGACCACTCAAACATAAAATCAACTCCTCGATATTAACTAATCAATGATATTTCCTGAGGCGTTAACACACACTGATTTGTTCAATTTGTTGAGTTGAAAGATGGACCTGGATAAAACAGGTAGATTTCAAAGTTGTGCTACTTTATATTAATGAAATAGACAAGATAGCACAATATGAATTTTTTGGGTAAATGTAGAATGGTTAATACTTCTCAACGTAAAGCTCAATTACTAGCTTAGGTATATATTAATCAACATATACAACGCCAGCGACAATGCAGATATTACGATATGATGACACCATTGTAGTTTGCAATATGTCTGGATATAGTAAGGAACAATTTCTGCTTTACGTTTAAGTTGAGAGGTACTAACCATATAGACCCATACTCAGTGTGTTTTTACCGTCTACTTTACTTTGACATCTATTTTTTAATGTAAGTTCTACCTATATTCCATTTGTTCAAGGTCCGATTGATGTAAAGTGTTTAAAACATGTATTGCTGCATTCCTATACAATAAGAACATTTCATCCAACACGACAGTGCTACAAAATCATATTGTTTACTTATGTAACATGATGTAAGATAATGTTTGCAAGAAGGTCACAAATGAAATGCAGTTTTAATTGGTGATGACATTGTCTGGCACATTGACGACAAATAATATTCTCAATGAACCTGCATGCCTAGTCAATGCCGTCAATTACCAGTTAAACTTGAGAATGTCACTTGCACACAAAAACAAATACACTTGTTACCTCCCAGATGTTAAGTCGGACGAACTGGATGGTGTCAGTGAATTTAACAAGATTTAATAAGATTGCCATCCCAAACAACAAGTTCCAGATGGCAAGTGGTCAAGGAAGCCATTGGCTAATCGAGGGTCCAACAATTTTATCATCTGTGTGTAGCCCGCCCTAATCAGATATCTGTCAATTATATTTTTAAACATATTCACACTACTAGCATTAACACAATCATTTGGCAGTTTGTTCCATTTATTTATCACCCTCTGTGAGAAAGAGTACTTTCTCATGTCCAACCTACACTGCTCCTTAACTAATGCTGCTTTGTGTCCTCTGGTTCTACTGCTTTCTTTAAGTTTGAAGAACATATTCCTATCAACATCCTCATAACCATTCACTATTTTAAACATTTCTATTTGGTCTGCTCTTAGTCTCCTGGTCTCTAGTGTTGTGAAACCACATTGTAATAAGTGGCTTTCATAACTAAGGTCTCTCAATTCTGGAATCATTTTAGTTGTTCTTCGTTGTATCCTTTCTAGGTTGTCTATGTCCTTCTTACGATACGGCCACTATGCTTGAATACAATATTCCAAATGTGGTCTAACTATTGCTTTATACAGGGGTACAATTAGCTGTTTCTCCTTGTACGTGATAGTTCTCCTAATTAGCCCTAGAATTTGATTTCCTATTGCCTAAACAAGGACTCTTAAAAAGTTTATGTTTAATACACACGTAATAATAATACTTATCCGATCAATATTCCACGCTTTAGACAAATATCCAATACACCAAATTTAATTCTGTGTTCTCCTCAAGATGTCCCAAGATGCCCAACTGCCAAAGTGGTGGAGGTCCCAGCGGATGACGGTAGCTTGACGGTGTCTGTTGACGATGTGGAGTACTTTGTTACGAAACAGAACATCCCTGGACTCGTCAGCTGTGCACCGGTTATGACCCGCGTGTCCATTCTGTTTGGTAAGTCGCACTGTTTGCTTCAATATTATCAATCATGTCTGCGTAACGCAAATCATATAAAACAATATTGTGGCATGAAAACCCTTTTAAATGTGTCATGGAAATGTAGTGTTTGTACAAAAAGTAACTTTTTAAAAGTACGATGTCGACATCATTGTCATATTTGGAGTTAAACTCGGGAGTGCATCAGGTGGCGCCACTGGGCTGTCAATGTAATGATTGTCCACGTGATTCACAGTCCTTGATATCCAACCAGATGTTAGACTTGATGTGAATAGGAACCATTCAATAGTCATATAGTTCAAATGCTACGTGTTTCCAATACCTGTTATGTATATCAGTGGGCATATTTATATTGAACATGACATATCTAGGATCTTACAAAGGGGAAGGCCAAGGGGGAGCTTGGGGGGGGTAAGGGGGAGCTTAAGGGGGGGCAAACTTAGTCACCCATTAGTTTACCATGCTAGCATGTAACTGCGCAATGGAAAATGCAGAAACAAATCAAAACATGTGTCAGGCGGGATTAAATGATCATTGATGAGAGATCTGTAGATAGAACAGTTACAATAACAGAAGACATGATAACTTGACTACATATTTTATTAAGTTATAACAGTTAATCTGGGAATATTTGTACCTAAATGCAAACCCAGACTGAAAAACTACTCCCACAACCAGTCACAATTTTCTGTCTCAAAATAGACATACGTCCGAAATGGTTAGGACATAATGTAATATATAATTATTTATTGTCACAACAGTCATGTGTGTTTATATTAACTTTACTGTTTCTCCAGGTAACTTTACAGTTTACAGTTACAATTACTTCTTTTCGTGCATTTATGTGAATATTGATAGCAATAAGAGCCATGCTATGACCATGCCTACATGTGAGGTAAAGGCCTTCCACACTATACAGTATAAATGAAATTGTAATTGTCATAGAAATTCCATTTTTTAGTTCCCCTTGAATGTATATGTCCACAAGTGATACAACCAGCTACCATGTTATAGTTATCAAGTGTTGGTTTAGTATTTGTGTCTTTGTTTGTCAAATTTAGGAGGTTTCTTTGTTCGCCCCCCCTTGGCTTAATCATTTTGATTTTTTTCTGTGTTTTTCTGCCGCACCGCTACATGGAGGCATACAATAACAAACTATTTCACTAAAATCCTCGGGAGACTGAAGCTCCAAAACAAAAGGAGTTCAGCAGTTTCTAATCGATTAACAATTCCTTTGACCTCACCCTTTGACCTCACCCTTTGACCTCACCCTTTGACCTCCCCCTTTATAAGATCCTAGACGTGCCTCTGTTTCTGTACATGAATTATGTGTCAGTGTTTCTTGTTACGTTGTGTGCTTGTGTCACACTTTGGAGACAATACTTGGATGATGTCTGTTTATTCCATATGTTCACAGTCATGATGCTGCACACGTTAATTCTCAAATGAGGGTAGAAGCCGCCAAGGTTGACATCACCCCTAAAGGAGACTGGGTAAGCCCGTTAGGAACACTCTAGATTGGATATAAATTTGTTGCATTGGATGGCAATCTTTTTGGTGTGTTGATAGTATCAACTGATGATGTGATTAGGTGTAGCCAAGAAATAGGCCATCCATTCTGGACTCAGCATTTCGGGGTAAAATCGTACAGAAATGCAATTGGCTCAAAGCCACTCAATCATGTTAATTACCTTTGGTACATGCACATCTGTGTGTGAAGATGAAGTGTCGGAAATGTACAATATATATATATATATATATATATATATATATATATATATATATATATATATATATATGTGTGTGACATGAACGACTTTGCTCTAATGCAGTTATAAATGTTAAAAATCAGTATCAGTGAATCAGATCAGTGTAGATTTACTATGTTACAAAATATGTTGATTTTTTAGTTTGCTTGTTGATATTTCTCTGGCAAATATAATTTAACATGCACATCTTTTTGAAAAATATTCTTTTGAGTCTATCACGAAAATTGCAAGTGTTATAGACTGCAAGTTCAACATGCACATTTTGTGACAATTTTCTTTTGAATATGTCACTAAAAATTGCAAATGTTATAGACTGCAAGTATATTTTACAAAGAATGTAAAAGCTTGTAAGAGTTGAGCAAGCCAAATTCTGTATGACGGTACTATATTAATTATAATTTGTTTATTAATTAAATTATGAAATTGGATAAAGTAATTTTTTATATATTAATTAGACTATACAATGTAATTAAATTAATATTGTTATATATTTTAAAATTAAATTAATAATTATGATAAATTACAGTATTGATTTTATTAAGATGTTTACATTAGATAATCTTTTTAATTGCATTATTACATTTTATTTATGCAGTTTATTTATACATAAATCATTACTCTGCTTCTACAGGTCATCCAGTGGTAAGGCAGATCTTGGGAACACACGTTACCCATACAGGTTGTTCAACAGTGAACTACCACTCTTGTTCATCAGAACCTGCAACATCATCAGGCAGTTGACAGGGAAACCTGATGACTGGACAGAGAGAGAGAGAGAGAGAGAGAGAGAGAGAGCAACTCACGGTGTATTTCGCTCATCCCTCGTTAATGTCAGTGTACATCAAACAACAGGACAGAGAAAGCAACTGAACGTGTAGTTCACCCATCCCTCATTGATGTCAGTGTACATCAAACAACAGGACAGAGAAAGCAACTGAATGTGTAGTTCACCCATCCCTCGTTGATGTCAGTGTACATCAAACAACAGGACAGAGAAAGCAACTGAACGTGTAGTTCACCCATCCCTCGTTGATGTCAGTGTACATCAAACAACAGGACAGAGAAAGCAACTGACGGTGTAGTTCTCCCATCCATCATTGATGTCAGTGTACATCAAACAGTTGGACAGAGAAAGCAACTGAACGTGTAGTTCTCCCATCCCTCGTTGATGTCAATGTTCATCAGACAACTGGACAGAGAAAGCAACTGAACGTGTTGTTCTTCCATCCCTCGTTGATGTTAATGTACATCAGACAACTGGACAGAGAAAGCAACTGAACGTGTAGTTCTTCCATCCCTTGTTGATGTTAATGTACATCAGACAACTGGACAGAGAAAGCAACTGAACGTGTAGTTCACCCATCCCTCGTTGTGTGCTTGTGTCACATCAGACATCATCCAAGTATTGTCTCCAGTTTATTCCATATGTTCACAGTCATGATGCTGCACATGTTCATTCTCAAATGAGGGTGAACATAGAAGCCGCCAAGGTTGACATCACCCCTAAAGGAGACTGGGTAAGCCCGTTAGGAACACTCTAGATTGGATATAAATTTGTTGCATTGGATGGTAATCTTTTTGGTGTGTTGATAGTATCAACTGATGATGTGATTAGGTGTAGCCAAGAAATAGGCCATCCATTCTGGACTCAGCATTTCGGGGTAAAATCGTACAGAAATGCAATTGGCTCAAAGCCACTCAACCATGTTAATTACCTTTGGTACATGCACATCTGTGTGTGAAGATGAAGTGTTGGAAATGTACAATATATATATATATATATATATATATATATATATATATATATATATATATATGACATGAACGACTTTGCTCTAATGCAGTTATAAATGTTAAAAATCAGTATCAGTGAATCAAACCAGTGTAGTTTTACTATGTTACAAAATATGTTGATTTTTTAGTTTGCTTGTTGATATTTCTCTGGCAAATATAATTTAACATGCACATCTTTTGAAAAATATTCTTTTGAGTCTATCACGAAAATTGCAAGTGTTATAAACTGCAAGTTCAACATGCACATTTTGTGACAATTTTCTTTTGAATATGTCACTAAAAATTGCAAATGTTATAGACGGCAAGTATATTTTACAAAGAATGTAAAAGCTTGTAAGAACTGAGCAAGCCAAATTCTGTATGACGGTACTATATTAATTATAATTTGTTTATTAATTAAATTATGAAATTGGATAAAGTAATTTTTTATATATTAATTAGACTATACAATGTAATTAATTAAATTAATATTGTTATATATTTTTAAATTAAATTAATAATTATGATAAATTACAGTATTGATTTTATTAATATGTTTACATTAGCTACTCTTTTTAATTGCATTATTACATTTTATTTATGCAGTTTATTTATACATAAGTCATTACTCTGCTTCTACAGGTCATCCAGTGGTAAGGCAGATCTTGGGAACACACGTTACCCATACAGGTTGTTCAACAGTGAACTACCACTCTTGTTCATCAGAACCTGCAACATCATCAGGCAGTTGACAGGGAAACCTGATGACTGGACAGAGAGAGAGAGAGAGAGAGAGAGCAACTGACGGTGTATTTCGCTCATCCCTCGTTAATGTCAGTGTACATCAAACAACAGGACAGAGAAAGCAACTGAACGTGTAGTTCACCCATCCCTCATTGATGTCAGTGTGCATCAAACAACAGGACAGAGAAAGCAACTGAATGTGTAGTTCACCCATCCCTCGTTGATGTCAGTGTACATCAAACAACAGGACAAAGAAAGCAACTGAACGTGTAGTTCACTCATCCCTCGTTGATGTCAATGTACATCAAACAACTGGACAGAGAAAGCAACTGACGGTGTAGTTCTCCCATCCCTCATTGATGTCAGTGTACATCAAACAATTGGACAGAGAAAGCAACTGAACGTGTAGTTCTCCCATCCCTCATTGATGTTAATGTACATCAAACAACTGGACAGAGAAAGCAACTGAACGTGTAGTTCTCCCATCCCTCGTTGATGTCAATGTTCATCAGACAACTGGACAGAGAAAGCAACTGAACGTGTAGTTCTTCCATCCCTCGTTGATGTTAATGTACATCAGACAACTGGACAGAGAAAGCAACTGAACGTGTAGTTCACCCATCCCTCGCTGATGTCAATGTACATCAGCCAACATGCCAGCTGCTATTATTATCAATAATAAAGTGTGGTCTTGTATAGTGCCGGTATCCACCTTTCACAAAGCATTCATACTCCACTATAAGACAAGGGCTTGGCAGCAGCTAATGCAGCCCGTGTGGTAGGCTTTTGTAGGTTGAGATCATTAATTAGCTCTGTGAGTCCATTTCCCATTTCCACATGTTTCTTTTATTTCCGCTAGCATAGACACCAGTTAGAAGGGACCAACAGCTTTTAGTGTCTCTTTCAAAAGACACAGGCAATGTATAAATGTATATAATAAGTATAAGTTATATATATAATAAGTATAAGTTATGTATATAATAAGTTTGTTATAAAACATGTTTGTGCCTTTATTCTAGTAATTGACTTGTGCAATTGGATCATGTATAGCCATTCAAAGCAGAGCTAATATTATAACTATTTTTGTATTGTACAAAACATCTTAAATAAATGTTATGTGATAACAGGTCTACTGCAGTCATGAATAGGTGGTATGCTTTACAGAGTCTTTGTATCATTTGTTAACGTCAATAAATCGATGATTAATAACATTTTCGCCACCTGGTGATAAAATTCAGAATGACTGTTGGGAATCTTCTTTACCTGGACAGTAGTGTAATGATAGTTTATTATGACTTGCTCGTGTTCACCTCTAGACTGTGTTGTAATGATAATATAATGACTTGTGCCATGTCTGCCTTTGGACAGCAGTGTAATTATATTGTAATGACTTGCTCATGCTCACCTCTGGACTGTGATGTAATGATAATGTAATTACTTGTGCTATATCTGCCTCTGAACATCGGTGTAATTATATTGTTATGACTTGCCTATGGTCACCTCTAGATTGTAATGTAATGATAATGTAATGACTTGCCTATGATCACCTGTGATGTATTGACTTATGCCATGTTCAACTGTAGACAACAATGTAATGAAGGATATAATATATATATATATATATTCCAGTGACTTGATCTTACACATTGCTATTTACAGAAACAAAAACGTTGACCAACACATATAGTTGTCTTAGCAGCACAAGGCATGTGTGACTGTCATATGCTCTGAAATAAACTATTCCAACATGCTGACTAAGTAATAGTTTTACAGTTTGCCATAACTACATTACGTGTAGCAGGTGCAATATTATATATATATATATATATATATATATATATATATATATATATATATATATATATATATATATTATAATTAAAGTATAGGACGGTAGAAAGGGTAGCGAGCACTGCTGGTAGTATTTTCCTGTCGTAGGCAAATACATCAATCATAAAAACTGTTTACCTTTAAAATGTGTCTACTGATCTGGTCGGATTTCCTCATCCCATTGTATACGTTCGACGGAGAATGACCGAATTACAAGTGCTTAGACGGGCTTGCTTAATGTTTCCACGGGCTTGCTTAATGTTTCCACGAGAGCGGACTCACGCACGCACGCACGCACGCACGCACGAACGCACGCACGCACGCACGCACACGGTTACAGCTATTCAACAACTGACTTTCGAAAAACGAACAAACGATGGTATGTTCTTGACAAAACCATTTTAATCAGCCGTATACGAGTGACGATCGGGTCGTCTGTATGAGGTAGACGCAGACACGGCTGTTCAAGAAATGTGCTAACACTGTCGCACTGACACCGCAGGTCAGGTGGGCTATTCGGCGAGTGTTAACTCCGTCGCACTGACACACAAATCAAGTGTTAACACTGCGATAACCAACTTTGACACGTAGACCCAACCTGTCACACTGTCGGCTTGGTGTGTTAAATATTGACACGTTGGCCAAGCCTGTCAGACTGTCGGCTTGGTGTGTTAAATATTGACACATTGGCCAAGCCTGTCAGACTGTCGGCTTGGTGTGTTAAATATTGACATGTTGGCCAAGCCTGTCAGACTGTCGGTTTGGTGTGTTATTCAGTGACACACGCTCATCGTACGCACCTGACCCACTATTATCGATCTGGATATGCAATGTTATACATACACGTGTACACAATGTTATACATACACGTGTACACAATGTTATACATACACGTGTACATAATTGGACGGGGTGGAAGCCACCGATCGCAACACGCGACCACCCGCACACCCACTGTTCACATTGTGACAACAATGGATACCATGCATTTGGTGACATTTGGTTCAATGTGACACGTACCTCCATCCAAGTACCACAACAGCCAAATAGAACAGCCGATGATGACACATAATGCTTTTCGCCATGGTGGCGTTCCAACATTGTGTCTGTTGCGTGCTCCTAGATTAATGTTGCACTGGATGTTTATATAAACACATACAGACATTGGTGATGTTTATATAAACACATACAGACATTGGTGATAGAGATCATTGCAACCACTAAACAGTTACAGCCGTAATCCACGACATCGTAGTACACCGTGAGTATAAGGAAGGCAGTTGCCACAGTACGGCGCCTGGGGGAGAAGGCCATAGGGAATGGCACAATGCTTGAAAACACACTCAGAGTCGTCAAGAATAATAATTACTCCCGACCTCGCCACTGAACAACAACTAGGGCCCAAACATAAATATTTCCCAGCAGGGGGCGGTCGCGGCGGATGAAAGATTTGGCCGACGTAAGCAAATTTCAGTTTTGTTGTTTCTAATGATTTAAATTTTTAACAAATATACTGCATTTGAACACTAATTTCGAACACACGCACGCACGCACGCACGCACGCACGCACGCACGCACGCACGCACGCACGCACACACACACACACCATAACATACATGCATTTCCATCTTACAACTATGACCTTATTCCCACACTCTACTGGAAATAAGGCCCATTTGGGACATCTTAGTTTGGCGCCCAATTTCAAGTTAGCAACTTCAAACATCACCTGCATATAACTGACGGGAAAGTTTGATTATTCTAACTTTCATAGTTTAAAGGCAAAATGTGTTGTTCACACAACTATGGCCTCCCCAGGCACCTTATTTACACACCGGAAGTGCTGTAGTGCGCAAAAGCAGCACGTGTCTCACAACAGTCGTAACTGCGTCGTACGCCACTTCACAGTTCAACAGCAGCAGACGTTCGACCCGTCAGGTGTCAGCACGTATAGACAGAAATATGCAGACAACGAAATGACTATTGTTCACTATTACAGAACCACGCATTTATGAACATTGTCGTCGACTAATATTGTTGTAGAATGCGTAACACGTAACAGAGAATACGCAACACGTAACAGTATCAACACAAACACGATTGGTTCCATTACGGATTAGACATGTTTACTATCGACACGTCTGCGACAACTTCCGATTGACAACCCGTTCGTCTGAATACATAGGTAAGAAAGAGTTTCCGTCGCCAAAATGAGGTACGGTTTTTGCTGCAAAAATGAGGTAACGTTGTACGCGGCAAAACCACCATCCTGGCACCACCAGCATTTGGCGACACCATATTTAGTAAGAATATACAATTTGTAACATTACACGACGACCACTCAAGTCGCTACAGCGAGACGCGACACGTCGACAAACTTCACGACACGCGCACAACGGGAAAGTACAGCGATTTTCATTGGTCAACTGAACGACTTTTTTACGGGATATTGCAACCCTGAACGTATTTTGTTTTATGACATCTAGGTTTGTAAACAAAATCCATGCAAAAAGTGATCTTTCATGTTGTAATATTTTTTTCTCGAAAATACACGAGTTGGCGATGATATAAAATATACCAGTATTACGACATATACATAGGCCGTTGTAATGCGTTTAAAGAACCACCAGTAATTTTTTATACAAGGTGTGAGGGTAAATATACTAAAACAACACATATTAAAATATAAAGTATAGCATTGTTCATAATTATATATGAACCTTGAGATAAAAAATATGATAATTTGGCCATTTTATTTATACACCTCCAACTATCTGCGAAGCAGTTAACCAATAAAAACGTTGTACGTTCCTTTTAACATGGCGGTCTACGTTGTCCCAATTTTCTTCAAAGCAACATCATCTACTAACGACGTGTAATCTTGCTCGAGCAGAAGTAGTCGTTTTCGGTCTTTTCGAACTGTTCTCATATAAAGAATCCAGTGCGATGACCCGACAACGCGTTCACTGCAGCGGCAGTCAGTGCAGTGGTGAGTTCGACACGCGTGCAACATCCAGAAACACTAAGCCACAAAACACGTACGCGCGCGCGCAAAGGTAACACACGCACGTCGATTAGCACCGGGAACATCCATACAAACTGCCGAAAAAAGCGGCGATCGTAATCATATAATGACACCGGTTGAACAACAGGGGTTCGTGTTCATAAAATACAAAACATCATTTCAGGAGAGGAGAGACCGGGGCTAGTTGTAACAATGTACGCTGTAAAACATTATTTTGTTGTTTTATCGTACACTTGATTGTTATCTTCGTGAAATAACAGGTGTGACCCCTTATCCCCGCTACACCCAGCCCCAGCCTCCCCTATCTTCAGATATATTACACTGCTCGGTCAGACACCGGTAAGTCGGTCAGCGCCTGCCATCGAGTGCTGCCGACAACATAATCTGGCGCCAATGTCAAACGTGACACCGAACTGATATAAGCACACAATCATTAACAATAGCATTCCGCCAAAATCAGCAAAACAAAACTACCGCGCTCTAGATACACAACGTACTAATTCTTCCATAAACAAACTCGCCACGCCAACTCACTCGCCGCAGCGCGGGCATACTAACAAACCCAAACAGTGCACAGCGCGACTAATAACACCATAACCCGATAGGGGCAGCACTGTAGAGGTAGATACTGCGGCGCAAGACACATTACATAACAGTTCCACTACTGTGACGCCAGGGGTCAGCATAGGTCAGATAACACATTTAGACGCGCACATAACGAATGCGTATAAAATGCACGCATAAATTCGTAATTACAATATAAAAAATTGGCATTTTATGAGGTATTTGATTCAGCAGGTAAATCCGACAGGATTTGGTGACGGCCCAAATTATGTGCATACGTTAATATCTTAATTACACAACCTGGATTACTATAACAGAAACTGCCTTTTAATTACAACTATAAAGTCTACTCGACGCTTCTCCGGGAACTGAATTTTGGTACGACGCAGTTCTTCTGGCGAGCAGAAGAACCGAGTGGTCACAGAATTCAGATCCTGCAGAAAACGGCCAGTGGTTGCCAACACGTCGAGTAAGCTTTATAGCTGTGATTAAAAGAAAATTCACATTATATTATTCTCCTCGCTTGACGAACATTATATTATTCTCCCTACTTGATGAACATTTTCACGAATTTAGATTACCGTTTCTCCGATTGTCATTAGACCCCGGGCGTTCACATTACATAACAAGACCCATGGCACACGGCACATGACGTTTGCCTTTGCCACAGACGACCTCTAGGTGTGCGGGACGAAAGAAATCACCGGAAGTAATCTTCGTTTCAAAACAGCAATCTTAACAGGCGTTAGACCCAACACGAATCGCTGAACGTTTGTCGTTGCGAGAGGCTTTCATTTTAAAGACATGAAACATTGCGAGAGGTTTTAAAAACCCCAGACAAACGGGTTTGACTGGAAAGAGCAGTTGAAGAATACACATACCACATTATTCAGACAGCACGAGCTCCAGTCACAGCAGTCGGCCACAGGTTCGAATCATTTACGATAGATTTCTGGAAGCTGCACGACACGTTGGTTTCCAACATCTTCGACTGGTTTTCCTTGAGCGGATCTCAACAGTTCGTGTAAGTTATTCAGCAGGCGGCACAACGGATAGTGCGACTCGTCGCGATTATGGCACTTCTGCCGTGGGTTCGACCGACTACACACCGGCGCCAGTTGCGGCAACGCATTCAACACCACGACTGCTACAAGTAGCACAACAAAGAGTAATAAACAACACAGAGAAGACCTGACACCTTCAAGACTATGAAACGTCTGCGCGGAAAACCGAGACGTATCAGCCGGCACCGAATAGCTGCCGTTTCGAGGCGCCGCTCGCTGTTCGGTTGCTGCGGCGCGCCGCGTAAACAGCGTTTCGAGCACACTGTAAACTAAAGTAACAGCCACGCCATGCGCGTTTACATAGCGTAACCACAACACTGCATACAAACGTAACCTGTATACCGTTACAAGTATATTATGCAACACACATAGAGTACTTCTTACACAATACACACACGCAGAAGTGCCAAGTTCATTATGTAGGAAGGAAGAGACTATGTTGAAATAAAATAAAGGAAGGCGTTGCGGACGGGGGATCTTCTTCCCTCCAACAAAACAACATTAGTTGAGAAATGAAGGTCTTGAGGGTACCATTTTATGCTTTACATAGCCACGTTTTATAGAAAATGTGGAATTGTTTTTTAAAAAGAAGGAGATCATTTGAAAAGGAAGGAGAAGCGGGAAAAATTTGTACAAAAGAAGGTCTCCTTCACAAGAGACTTGGCACCTCTGCACATGCAGCGTAACGCGTTACCACATACACCGTAACGTGTTACCATATACACCGTAACGTGTTACCACATACACCGTAACGTGTTACAGTGTGCATACTGAAGGTTTTTTTTTATCAAACGTAGAAACTGCACGATATGCAGTCTACGCAACATGACCCATTTCCGACATAATTCACACACTGATCGACACTTAAAAGCTTAACTAACTACGTATATATGGCACTAATGACAATAAATGCAACAGGCTAAGCACCCACACATATTCACCGGTGGATTCATCCGTTATATACATTGTACAAGAGGTAGACTAAAAACTTGTATCGAAACCGGTGCCACGGCGTCTTCTGAGCAGTCGGATATCTTCGCGTGGCCTGCACAACGCCACTAGATAATCTAAACAAACTGCGGTTATCTCGCGTCAAAACGACAGCCCGAGTGAACTCTGACCCGATTCTGGCAGTCCATCGCACACAGCGCATACTCGACAGTGCACCAGTAACACGAACACATTTACCCTTTTTTCTAAGAGATAGCGATGTCCAATGGCACAGATATGAATTGTAAAATAGTACACATTTCCCTTTATAATAATACGACACCCGTGAAGCAATTACCCCAAGACGCACTGCGCAGACTGTACATTGGAAGATACGTTATTTTAGACAGGAAAGTGCAGTTAAAACGAGGTAGCAGTGGGTAGAAATTAACCGGGACGCGGCGAATACTTCGTATTGCAAGATCCCGTCTCCGGACCAACCAGAAATGCAATAACGAATACATTTCTTTGTTATCATCAAATGTTCTTGTGAACAGCATTTTACCAAATCGACTAATTAACAAAGCTTTCAACACAAAAATCACACCAAAACAGGCATTAATCAGTGAGGAATTTAAGATACTGGCAATACTACCGAAGTATTCCCACTGTTGGCTCAGAACGTGAAAGCACGTACTAATACTATGTAGTACGTACTACTACTACTACGTAGTACGTACTACTAATATGTAGTACGTCATCACCGAAATTCAAGACATTTTGCAATGATCCGGGAGACCCACTAATGTAGAAATATGTCAAGAGGAGACAAAAATGTGCACATAATGCTTATAAAGACAACAACTGCGTTTCCAGTAGAATCCCCCGAGGGAAGGAGAGACATACTAATGAGGAGGTTTCCAGTAGAATCCCCCGAGGGAAGGAGAGACTAATGAGGAGGTGATCCGGTTATTTGGTGTTACCTTGATAACTGAGTCGTGGTGTTTGTTGTTCGCACAAATAAATATGATACGTTGTAAACATTCTCATTCCCTGAAATGGAGGTAGGTTTGAGCACGCTGCCTCTGCGAGACAGCGGCGACGCGCGGCGCGTCTGACTGGGCGCAGTCGGTCTCTGGCGGGGAGAGCGACAGCCCTAGACGACCGAGTCTCGTCCATTCACCCGCTGCAGACGGCTAACGGCACATCGTGCGCATGACGCCGACTGACAGTTGTAAATGGCATTGACCGGTCTGGCGGCAACGTTCCCCTTCACGTCTTCTCCAGCGACATGGCCACGCCGTCCGCCGGCCCCGCTGACGTCATATCCTGCTTCAGCGCGACATCTAGCGGCGGAAGGACGAACTTCTCGCCGACCGACTCGGCGTACTTCTTGCGCTCGAGCAACTCCTTGAGCGTCGAGAACTCGCTCGACAAACAGTGCAGTTCCATCTTCAGCTTGCTGTTCTCGTTCTCGAGGATGCTCGACTTGGCTACGCGAAGGTTGTTGAGCATCTTGCGGTTCTCGCGACATTTGCGCGCCGCCATGTTGTTGCGTCGCCGTCGCTCCATGTAGCGTACGTCCGTCGAGCCCTGACTGTCGGTGCTGTCGACCATGTCCCCGCCGCCGCCGTCGCCGCCGTCGCCGCCGCCGCCACCGCCGCCACCGCCGCCGGCGAGCGCCTGGTCGTTGGCCGACATCTGGCGGTCGAAGTTGCGACTCGACAGGAGCTTGTAGCGCAGCTTGAGCGGCACGCTGCGGGCGTAGTCGTCCGATCGGTCAGAGGTGACGTCCCACACGTTGTTGGCCGCCATCGAGTAGGCGACGGGCGTCGCGTCGTAGTCCTGTCTCCCGGACAGGTTGACGGGCGACGACTGGCGGTACTTGCCCGTGTCGTCGCTGTCGGAACTGTCCGACCCCGACGACGTGCTCCGGTGCGACATCTGCAGGCGAAGCATGGCGTCGACGCTAGTGGGCGCCACTGCAGCGCCGTCGCGATTCCTGACGTCGTCGGACGTTGAGAGGCACAGCGGTTCCCGGATGTTGACTGGATGCGACGATAACATTGGCGCGTCTTTGCTCTCTGATTTCACCTGAAAGTATGCGTTGCTCATGGCGTCGCCCAGTGGCGGCGACCGTATACCAGAGGCGATGGGTTTCATAAAGGGCGACGGCGATCGTTGCGTAAACCCGTCTTGGTGCACGTAGTACGGGGACATGCCGCTGTGCAGCTGCTCGACTTTGGGGGGCGGGCCGGGAAAAACAGGAGGCATCGAGTGTATCTCGTGCATGGACCTGCTGCTGCTGCCGTAGGCGCTCGCGTCCGTGTTCGCCACGGACATGTCGCCGTTGTTCGTGTCGGGCACGAGGAATGGCTTGTCCAGAGGTAGACCGAATCGGGTTTTGATAGCTACGAGTTCTTTCCTGAGTTTGTCCTTTTCGGCGGTCAGCTGCCAGATCTTGTGCCCCATCTGGATGTCGTTGAGACGGCGCTTCTCGCGCGACCGCTTCGCCGCCGCGTTGTTCTTCCGCCGCTTCGCCCAGTACTGCTCGTCCTTGCAGAAGTCCGGGATGAACTCGCGCTGCTTCCTGAGATGTTGCGACGACGTCGTCGAGTCGTCCGACAGGTTGGCGTCGCCGTCGAGCCGCGACCGCCGCTCGCCTGACTCGCCGTCCGACGACATGTCGCTTATGTGCAGCGGCACCGACGAGCTCAGTCGCAGCATGGCGTCGGCAGCCGACGACACGCGCTCGACGGACGGCGACCGTCGCCGCTCGCTCGCCGCCGCGTGGCCGGGCGCGTCGCGAGGCCGGAACACATCCTCGTCCTCCGCCGTGTTCATGGCACGACGGGCCGCTCGCTAGGGGGCGCTGCAAACAAACAAACATCCCGGTCACGCACCGCGAAAAAAGGCGCGAATTATTCATGATTACTGACTAAGTGATTATTATTAGTGACTAAGTCTAAAATAACTATCCTAAGTGCCCGGATGTATGCTACGGTGTGCACACACTGGAGCACACACTGATTCATGCATGCAAGTGCACGAGCATGCATGGCACACATCGATACACGCCTTTCTGGTTGTCAGTTACAATATTATATTGTTATCTACGAGGCTTTCACCCGTGTAATGTACATACTGAATATACACCTCAGCTTAAATTACGCAGTACTTCTATACCCACTCCTCAAGGCAATGCGTTAGTCGACACAGCCTAGTATTAAAGTGGGTTATCGATCAGTGCGTTCTGGGTCACAATGCCCCACGCGCGTAGCACACAAACTCAAACAAAGTGTGACTGGTTAACACGCCATCCTCCCAAGACAAACTCATTTAATGCATGTGTCCTTCTCTCTGTGTATCGACGTGCCTGTCCGTTTACCTCTAGCTATGTTGGTATATTGGTGCATATGCCTGTTTATTGTGTATATATGTTTGTATGTAAATGCCCTCCCGTCCGCCAGTCCGCCAGCCCGCCGCCCGCATTCCTTGCTTCACCAGTTCTAGGCCCTATAACCGCTCCGAGCGAATTCCAACAGCAAAACTGTTGTTCTTAGTTTCGTGCTGCACCAGGTATGCGTTACAAGACAGGCGTTGTTCTTAGTTTCGTGCTGCACCAGGTATGCGTTACAAGACAGGCGTTGTTCTTAGTTTCGTGCTGCACCAGGTATGCGTTACAAGACAGGCGTTGTTCTTAGTTTCGTGCTGCACCAGGTATGCGTTACAAGACAGGCGTTGTTCTTAGTTTCGTGCTGCACCAGGTATGCGTTACAAGACAGGCGTTGTTCTTAGTTTCGTGCTGCACCAGGTATGCGTTACAAGACAGGCGTTGTTCTTAGTTTCGTGCTGCACCAGGTATGCGTTACAAGACAGGCGTTGTTCTTAGTTTCGTGCTGCACCAGGTATGCGTTACAAGACAGGCGTTGTTCTTAGTTTCGTGCTGCACCAGGTATGCGTTACAAGACAGGCGTTGTTCTTAGTTTCGTGCTGCACCAGGTATGCGTTACAAGACAGGCGTTGTTCTTAGTTTCGTGCTGCACCAGGTATGCGTTACAAGACAGGCGTTGTTCTTAGTTTCGTGCTGCACCAGGTATGCGTTACAAGACAGGCGTTGTTCTTAGTTTCGTGCTGCACCAGGTATGCGTTACAAGACAGGCGTTGTTCTTAGTTTCGTGCTGCACCAGGTATGCGTTACAAGACAGGCGTTGTTCTTAGTTTCGTGCTGCACCAGGTATGCGTTACAAGACAGACGATGTAATTGCCAGACTAGTTGGCTGGGGTCATCACCCAACAGGTCATATAAACCGGTCCAACTCGGTACAAAGCTGAACGACGTTTTATGGCCCTGTAAACTGAGGAGGTATTTGAACATCGGAGACGCTGCGACGCGCCTGGATCATAATGTGGTACACTGACACCGTTACTCGAGGAAAATGACCATCTTTTTACGCGTAGAAGCCGAGGGGCGCACGTCAGACCAACGTACGCATGGTCGCGCAAATATATGTTATTCATGTTTGTTTTTATTGGTTTCGAAAAAACCACAGCAGCCGCCTGAAGCAAATATTCATACTCACAGTCTGACACCGAACGCGATTACACATAGATATAACTGTTGTGGTTTTGTCGAGGCGACGATATCTGTCAAGCAATACCGGAGAGGTCAGACCACAATTATTTTTTTCAAAGCGCGCTGTCTGTGAAGAAAAACAACAACAGCAAAGAAATGTTCTTGTACAACGCAGTAGCAATAGCTTTATACCGTTTGTTAAATCAACTGAGGCGACTGAGAATGGATACAAACGAAAACAAAAGGTCACTATGTCAGTGTGTTAGCGTCGTTGCATTCAAACAGTTCATAATATTACGATGAATCGACATTTCTCATTCACGTGCAGTGAAACGTAGCTATCAATTACGTAATTAGTGTGTACACGTGGCGCACGTGCCGACAGTCACGACAACATATATACACGAAGGTGACGGCGAAACAAGACGTGTCCACACAGGACATACGCTAACATATGTAGGTATACATGGCGCGACGTGTTTCTATACACTGATTCTACTAAATACGGCAGATCGTCCCCTGTGGAAGAGAACTTGTTGTGGAGTCCCGCACCTTTCCGGACTCACCGCCCGTCAACTTGTTTCCAACGTCTCTGGCTGAGTGGAAGGATCGATCCTCGGACATATTTCGAGAGTGCGTCGTTGTTTTTGCTACAGTATGATAGTTGCCATGGTTACTGCAGCAGACGACTTCCTTGTGGTCAAGTACCGTGTACTAGAAACGTTGATCAGTTCGTAAACTCTCTCCGATGCATTCTTTCCGGGCAGAACGTGTCGCCAACAAGACGAAGAAAGTGGGAGAATGCATGATCAGTGGTTTGTGCATGTACTGATCAACCCAAGGAACAATATTTGTATTCTAATCACTACTAACGTAGTTGCTGACGCAACGAACAACAAACTAGATTTTAGTAGGACAGGTTCAAAGTATCATTGATATGAAACGTTATATTGGTTAACGACAAACATTCCGTGCATTTGTCTTTGGAACATCGAAGCGAGCAACATTTGATTAACAAGCCGAGTGTTTTTATAACGACGCATCTGACTGCTTGATGCGGCAAGTGGGACAAAGAACAAATCCATGTTTCTAGGGGTGGTTCCAATAGGGGTGATAACAATATCACCACTGGTTAACGCATATGAGGGGGTGTGACATGAAATGGGAGGTTTGTCCTAAAAATGGGTGAGAGGTTGGCCTAAAACAATAGGTGGGAGGTGGGAGGCGAGATTGGCGGGGAAAAAAAATTATGGGAGGTGGGAAATTGGCCACCAAAACAGGTGGGAGATGGGAGGTTGAGACTCCTACCGCGCATTCCTTGGGGATATGAGCAGTTTTGCGTATTGGGGGAGGCATAGTCATGCCTTGCCCCCCCCCCCACTGTGAGACACGGAAATGCAGATGCAAATATAATGCAAGCGGTATTTTCGCCGAACGAAAGTGCCTCGGGACATGCTTGGCGGTTAGCATTACGCAATCTGGACTTTAGTTGCGTTTGTGTTTTCTGAAACTGACGTGAGCGAACGAATTAGGCGGACAAACGACGTATAGCGAAAGGTCGTCGCCGGTGTGTTTACACAGACACGGAGCGAGCTGCACGCAGGGAACGACTCGCACGGGCCGTGAGACGCGCGAGCACGTTCGCCGGCCCACGGCGGACGCAGCAGTCACATCCATGGATTATGTAACACTCCGTCACTGGCGACGGCGCTTTATACACGCGCTAATCCAGCACAAGTGGGTTTCTATGTTTACAACATTTACACATATCTCGCGAACCAGTATAACTGAGGGTGTGGCCGGAAGTGGGGGGTGGGTGGGTGGGGGGGGGGGGGTGGGGGGGGGAGGATGGTCCTAAAAATTGGTGGGAGGTAGGAGGTTGAGAGCCCTGTCCCGTTATAACTATTCTACTTAAGTAGTCAGCAGCCCCTGGCTCGGATGAGCTCATGGATTTCATGTTCAGTTGACAACATGGGTTCTGCTTTGGACAGCACGACATCTTGTTAAATTGTTTAAACAGTGCTAAGCATTTAAACCACTTAATGGTGCATGACTTCGTCGATTGTGAGATACAACGTCCAACTAAACCCCCGCCAGCTTAACAGCAGCCTCCAGTCGATGCTGTAACTGTCCACAATATCAAATTACTCGCAGACTACGACATCCCGAGATCCCAATCCTAACGCAGGACCTTAGCCCACAATTCACCAATCAGATTTCGGACAACCAATCAGATATCGACGAGCACTAGTGTACGAGGACGGAATGCGGCCACGCGCGAGCACGCTGGCACGTAATCAGAGGCGCGAGTGGCGTCAGACAAGCACCTCCAGAGCGTTGCGTCAAGCCACGCCGCTGCCGGGACACAGAACAACGGCAAAGTAATCGCTCGGTCGTTGGTCACGAAAGACGGCAGCATATGAAATATGTCGGTTAAGCACCGCATAGACACTTGTTTACGCTACATGGTTAAAGGTCACACGAACAGCTTGAAATAAGTCATAGTAGATTGCATCATATTTGTGTGTGCGTTAAATATACAATTCATGCAGTCAAAATATGTTTGGGGATAAAGTAGCACAAATCCGATCACTTCTTTGTAGAACAGAACAAAATGTTCGGCAGTTTCCGTGACTTGCTACTTGAGTGACGGAATAAATTACTTCGAAGTTGCCGCGTAGTTGAACCGGATTGTCTCATTGTTGCCTTCGATTAGTGGAAATACGTCACTATATATCACGTGGCAGCTGAAAGTAGGAATTGCAATGGCGATGGTTCAGGGCAGAGTTTGTTTTGTTTTCTACCGAGAGCCAAATACAAGAAACGAGTGGATAAACGAGTAGTTTCTATGTCGTAATGTACAGTGCCTCGTCTATTAATGATCGCCATCTGGACAACTGTACACCATTAAACATTCAGATGGATTCTAAGTAACGTACTCGCAGGAAGGTCAATAACAGACAGTCCCTCGAACGCATATAACCCGGCGACCTACGCTATTTGCATAATTGATACGCGGTAGCCAATCACAACCGGACGTACCAAATAACGACGTCAATGTCAATGCTTCGGCCGCGCAGTCGGCCTACTTTAGCGGATCACATTTCCATTAATAAAGTATGCGTAGTACCGAGAATTCATTCGACGGGTGACGTGAATAGATGACAGTCGGACGGATGCAGAGGGACTGATCGTAAATCGCACGCGCTCCCGATCTATCACATAAAATCACTTTATGGAACGTCGGTGGTATCAAGTCACAATTTCGGAGGCGCACGGTAGTTGACATTTTTATGATTAGAAATAAAATGCTAAAACCTAGTCAAATGTCAAGAATTCCACATAGATAACGTACGTATATTTGTAATTTCGGTAAATGTAAAGCGTAGTGTCGTTAATTACTGCGTTGTCTGTAAGCGATGTTATTAAATAACACCCTGGAATGACTTCGTGCAAGTTTCAACTCTAACTTTCGAAAAACAACTTGTGTATGGCTGCAAGCAGTCGATATTTTCGATTGTTTTAGAAATCAAGCTGTGTAGCGTCAACCATTTGCGGTTGACTGGGACAAGATAGAACCCGCAAAGAATGCCCAAATGAGAGCCACTAAAAATGGCTAAAACGTCACTTTTTATCGAAGATGAACAGTGACGTTTCTGTGAAAAGAGTCAGTGCACATTGCCGAACTATATAATGTACATTTACGGGAGAACTCAACAAACAACCCTCTATAACTTGATGGTACTAGTCTTTATAATTACCATTATTTCCGCAATATCGAGTGACTCTTCGAAAGTTCACACTATCTTTCGCAGAAAACTAAACAGATAAACACGGTTCGGTTCAAATGCAACGAACTGAGCACGAAGTTATCGACACAACAGAGACGCTCCGTTTGACAATTATTGCAACCCAACACCCTTAGACGACGGAACAATGAAGCAAACACCATTTAACACGCACGTACACTCACAGACAGTTGGTGCAATTGCGGGTCACTGTCGCGTCTGCCGTCAACTAGTCGCAACCGACCGGCGCGACAGTCGTTTTTTTGCAAGCACTACTGTAACGCCAGCGAACCAGATTTCCACAAAAAGCGTACCAGTCTATTTTTGTGCACACCCGAGGTCTATCCCAGCCAAGCGCGCAATCAAACCGGTAACTCCCAGTATGGCGCAACATAACTTGACCTTGTCAAGGAGATTAAAGAAACGCGACCCGCCTACCGCTTTTTACAGTAACGTACACCATAGTAAACGCAGTCAACAACAATTTGAATGGCCGCGGCTCAGTTGCACACGCAGACAACGCCGTGTTTGTTATCACACCAATCTCAATAAGCGTCGAAGTTTGAGTCAAGTTTTATCAGTGAATAAAATGTGATTGATGACCTCATTGGTGTGAAAAGAAATGGTCTTTCACAATAAATGGAGCTCAGCGATTGGCATTCCTAATGCATAACACCCTTGGGGCATGCCGCTGTCATTCTTCGGTTGACTAGAATGCTTAATCCAGCAGGTGGAGATGAAGTGTAGATGCACCGGAGAACCGCGACAAAACTACAGCCAGTAACGACACCCCGCCAGTAGCAGCAGCAGCCGACAACGACGCAAAAGGAAAATAAATTACGTTGTTTACAACTTGACAAACGATGGTTTTTTACTGGCTGTACGCTCGGCGCGACGTCTCCGTCTCCGTCTAGCTCGAAAAAAGCACACCTCCAATTAATACAGCGACCGAAACGACGAAGCCGCCGAGCTAGCGAGGAAGCAAGGGGCCGCGCGGGACGTGCCTATCCACACGCGGCCGGCCGCCCGGCCGACAGCGGTGGCGACCGCAGCGTTGCTGTTCCAGTCGCGCTACAATAATCAGTTCACCTAGTTCTTTTTATCACGGGTCGCCGCCTGCGACGCGGCGACCGGCGCCGGTTCACCATTCAACTTTCGGAGCTTAAATTTAGAACTCCGACCGGAGGCGTTACGCTGCAGTCGTTTTTTTTTCAAATGGCCTTTACCGCACCGCAGTCGCCAAGGTTTACGCGATCATCTAATATTGCGCAACTCATTATCTGGCGTAGCAATAAACCCGCCCAAACGACGAAATGTTGCGTTGTTTTGAACTGTCGCGCACTAGACTAGGTACCGGTGAAGCTTCCTCTCCTCCGCCGTTTCTCCGCCTCATTCTGTAGGCAGTCTGTCTCAAAGCAGACCGTCACCTGGTGAGTTCTGGTGAGTTCTGCGGCGCCAGATCCTCCCAGTTACCGATGTTGATGTAGCCTTTTTCAGATAGTTCTTCACCACAAACAACAAAAACAACGATATCCAATTTCCCACTGCCTGAAACTTAGATACAGGGGTCTCCTCCAGTGTTGATGTCAAGTAAACCAGCTAGGGTTGTTTGTACTACAGGGGTCTCCTCCAGTGTTGATGTCAAGTAAACCAGTTAGGGTTGTTTGTACTACAGGGGTCTCCTCCAGTGTTGATGTCAAGTAAACCAGCTAGGGTTGTTTGTACTACAGGGGTCTCCTCCAGTGTTGATGTCAAGTAAACCAGCTAGGGTTGTTTGTACTACAGGGGTCTCCTCCAGTGTTGATGTCAAGTAAACCAGCTAGGTTTGTTTGTACTACAGGGGTCTCCTCCAGTGTTGATGTCAAGTAAACCAGCTAGGGTTGTTTGTACTACAGGGGTCTCCTCCAGTGTTGATGTCAAGTAAACCAGCTAGGGTTGTTTGTACTACAGGGGTCTCCTCCAGTGTTGATGTCAATTAAACCAGCTAGGGTTGTTTGTACTACAGGGGTCTCCTCCAGTGTTGATGTCAAGTAAACCAGCTAGGGTTGTTTGTACTACAGGGGTCTCCTCCAGTGTTGATGTCAAGTAAACCAGCTAGGGTTGTTTGTACTACAGGGGTCTCCTCCAGTGTTGATGTCAAGTAAACCAGCTAGGGTTGTTTGTACTACAGGGGTCTCCTTCAGTGTTGATGTCAAGTAAACCAGTTAGGGTTGTTTGTACTACAGGGGTCTCCTCCAGTGTTGATGTCAAGTAAACCAGCTAGGGTTGTTTGTACTACAGGGGTCTCCTCCAGTGTTGATGTCAAGTAAACCAGCTAGGGTTGTTTGTACTACAGGGGTCTCCTCCAGTGTTGATGTCAAGTAAACCAGTTAGGGTTGTTTGTACTGCAGGGGTCTCCTCCAGTGTTGATGTCAAGTAAACCAGCTAGGGTTGTTTGTACTGCAGGGGTCTCCTCCAGTTTCTTCTTGTTCAGTCCATATTTTAATTATCGTGATAAAAATACATCATTATCATATTAAGAATTAATTATCTCGGTCTACAAATGTGTTGACATGCAGAAATTGCTTTATCGACTCTAAAATCGAGGGCACACGGCACGCCTTCCCCCACAAAAGGCCTCGAGCCAGAAGCAAGAAATGCAATTCCGGTAGCGACCTCTTTGGGATTGTTTTGTGCACCCCGAAAACTGCATGTATCTGTCATCGCCTTTTTTCTATAACTCCGGTTATGGGAACAATAGGACATTATTTACGTAAAGTTCCAGACAAGGCTGTCTGAATTTGCCTGATCTTTATACTCAGTGACCTCCTAAGTTCACAAGGTTCTGTTAGTTGTTTACTTGTTGAGCTCTTGCTGAACGGGGGGGGGCCTCTGTGTTGCTGTTGCTTCTTTTCCCCAGGGCTTCATTTTGTTGCTAGTGATTGTCACTGTTATATTAGTAGGGCTGTCACAGTTCCGGGTCTGGAACCGGAAACGCGGGTCCCAATAGGTACTGTGGGTCCCAATAGGTACCGCAGGTCCCAATAGGTACCGCTGGGCCCAATAGGTATCGTGGGTCCCAATAGGTACTGCAGGTTCCAATAGGTACTGCGGGTCTCAGTCAACCTTCCAGACCCCCAACCGTCACTGCATTAGTTATCCATTATACAAAGTTACCCATTTTTGGTTTTCTAAACGCAACTACATAAAATGTCCACCGGTAACATGAATAAATGACAGTCAAGAACCGAGAAATGTACTGATCCGTGAAAATGGGAGCCGAGACTGCACTATAAGTATTATCATAGGGTGAATTGATATATATATATATATATATATATATATATATATATATATATATATATATATATGTATGTATATATATATATATATATTTGGCACCAGAGGGCACCATACAGTATTTAATTACTCACTTGAAGGCCAGGAGTATTGCATAAATTAAAACAATCATCACATGATGTAAGGGGCACTCTGTATAAAAAGAGGTGACACAGAAGGATTGAGGTCTTGTTCCAGGTTGGTTTTAGGTCGGTGGTTGTGAGGAAGGCTCTCGGTGAGGGTACATGCTAGGGTAGCACGTGTGCAAGTAGCACTCTCTTTGGTTGCTTTAAGATAAGCTAAATTTTACTTAGCTGTGACTATTTTATAAGACAGGAATTTTACCAGAAGTTGAGTTTGTATTTGTTATAATATATCAGCGTGCAAATTGGAATCGTTGCATGGTCATGCTCACAATTAAATTAAGCATCTTATTTTCATTGGCTGCACCACACTGTTAGATAACCTTACATCACAAGTGTAAAAAATGTGCTTGCCAAATGAAAATATATTTGTATACCGTGACCTATTCCTGTACTTGCCAATAGGATATCATGTCCATGCTGATTGCGTCCAAACTCAACTTGTGTAACATATTTTGGCTTTTGTTTACTAAACGAGTCCTCTTTCTGACAAAATAACAAGTTTTTTTGAGACTGCATTGGTTCTGTGTATGCCAAAATCATTCACCAACTTGAACACATTAATACATTAAGAGTCTACTCTTAACACACAAATTGCACGTCCACAAAAATATTACATTATGTGTCTACAGCCCATATTGTTTCATGGTAATTAAAGTCTTGTAAACACCTTCCTTAAATAGGTGACTGGACATTTTGAAAGGCTTGGGATCAAACGATTATTTTTTTTGTGAAGTGGGCGAAAGGATTTAGTTATTGTGTATTGTATCTGGTTACCCAACTAAATAAATCAAAGGTTAATAAACTATACTGTTAAGACATATTGGTAACGTGTCTAAGCCAATAAACAAAGGCGGGTCCTTGAAACTTGTATTGGTAACAATGAGGGGTTACCATGCTGAGCAACAGTTCGGAGGATTAGACACCTCAGTGCCTTGAGAAGAGAACTGTGTGTTGTTGAGGCAACAAACCATGATTAACTCAGTGCCTTGAGAAAGAGCTGTGTGTTTTGTTGTTGAGGTGGCCGATCATGATTAACTCAGTGCCTCGATGAGAGACTTATCATGATTAACTCAGGAATCACTTCATATCATTCATTCATTCCTAAATTTATAACAAAATAAATATAAACACATACAATTTTCTTGCAGAATAACATATAGTAGATATTATTGTAATTATAAACTTTCTTGCACATTTATAAAGGGGGTAAGGTATCCAGAGTGGGGGGGAAATAACCTAGGGTATCTTCCCCCTGGGGTAAGATGTCCGGAGGGGGAGAGATACCTTGTCACACAGGCCTCACTTCATACGTCACATGTAGTCTATGTTACTCAATTTTCATAGAACTGCGCATGCGCTTATCAGTTGCGCTGGTTAACACCCCTCAGTCAACCGGAGAACTGACCGGAATCTCCAACTTTTAGAACACATTCTGAGTAAACCACTGGTGTGATATTCTTGATTATAGATGCACATGTTTCGTTTATTATCTCTTTTAGGATCAGATCCCCAAAACCATTACTTTTGTTTCACCTTACACCATTGTCACCTAAAATGTGTTGAGCACCGCAACAACTATTCCAAACCACCATACTTTATGAAATGTTCTTAAAAAGGGTGATACTGATATGCATTAGTAAAAAAGATTTTGGAGACATTTTTTTTAACATTGATTGATAAGACACATCAAAATAAAGTAAAGAAAAAATTACAAGAAACCAACTTGAGCAAAAACAACAATGGCTCCATTTGGGATAAAAACTTGTTTACTGTTTTGTGCTGTGTTATAAAGCAGTGGACCTTGTGCTATTTTATAAAGCTGTGGACCTTGTGCTACATTATAAAGCAGTGGATCTTGTGCTATATTATAAAGCAGTGGACCTTGTGCTATGTTATAAAGCCGTGGACCTTGTGCTACATTATAAAGCAGTGGACCTTGTGCTATATTATAAAGCAGTGGACCTTGTGCTATATTATAAAGCAGTGGATCTTGTGCTATGTTATAAAGCAGTGGATCTTGTGCTATGTTATAAAGCAGTGGACCTTGTGCTAATTTTTTAAAGCAGTGGATCTTGTGCTACGTTATAAAGCAGTGGACCTTGTGCTATATTATAAAGCAGTGGACCTTGTGCTATGTTATAAAGCAGTGGATCTTGTGCTATATTATAAAGCAGTGGATCTTGTGCTATGTTATAAAGCAGTGGACCTTGTGCTAATTTTTTAAAGCAGTGGATCTTGTGCTATATTATAAAGCAGTGGACCTTGTGCTATTTTATAAAGCAGTGGACCTTGTGCTATATTATAAAGCAGTGGACCTTGTGCTATGTTATAAAGCAGTTGATCTTGTGCTATATTATAAAGCAGTGGATCTTGCACTATATTATAAAGCAGTGGACCTTGTGCTATATTATAAAGCAGTGGATATTGTGCTATATTATAAAGCAGTGGACCTTGTGCTATATTATAAAGCAGTGGATATTGTGCTACATTATAAAGCAGTGGACCTTGTGCTATATTATAAAGCAGTGGACCTTGTGCTACACTATAAAGCAGTGGACCTTGTGCTACATTATAAAGCAGTGGACCTTGTGCTATATTATAAAGCAGTGGACCTTGTGCTATGTTATAAAGCAGTGGACCTTGTGGTATATTATGAAGCAGGTGACTGGCAGAACTGGGCGAATCGCAACTGATTGCAATCAATTACATATTTTCATTTAATCATCATTTAAAAAAAGCCATGTAAGCCTAACAGCTGTGTAATTGTAATCAACAATTAGTTTCATAACAACGCAAAAAGGCAGCGTGCGCATTACACTTGGGGATGTATTTTTCAATAACCTCAGTGGTTGTCAACAAGGCCTACATTTTGCAGCGATGCATCAAAATAGAACCAATCCTAGATGTTTTCTAGTGCGTCGATGAGAAACTCAAAGCTCCAGGCTGACAGTCATAGGTGTTATTACACAACCATAAATAGGTGCATATTGTCACACCTGTCTGCTCCACCGGAACAATATATTAGAATGAGAAAGCCATCTGACACAAGATTGCTGGATAGAAAGAACATAACGTCAAACATTATACAGAATGGCATCTACGTAATACCAGTGATTTATGTTTAAGTCATATATATATATATATATATATATATATATATATATATATATATATATATATATATATATATATAATTATAAAATACTTTTGTATTTTAAACTACTAACCTGCAATGCAAGGGATTTTTATTGTTTTCATCAAATAAACTATGTTTCACTGTACACAGATATGCATGAGTTGATGTCATGGATATCACGTAAATGCGAGATATTTCCGATAAATTGAGTGGTATGTGAGATTTGCCAAATATTAATTGTTAGAACAGCCACTATTTGGCCTACAACCAGAATACGATAATGATTTTCCTGGACAGAAGTGACAGAAATTATAGAAAATAATTTAATTTGTTGATGCTGGAACTGAGACAAAGTTCAAATAAACATTTGTTTGGTTGATACAAAGTCTCTGAAGCCACATCTTTTGAGGATCTGCTATACCATCTTTGGTTCAAAGGAAGTGCCAATAGCCAAATGGATCGTTAGACTAATTATGTCCTTGCATCCCCGCCACCAGGGGCTGCTGAATACATTTGTCCCTCTGGCAGATAGACCTGTTGAAACGTGAATTTTTCAGATGCCACGCTAGCCAATGAGCTTACAAGAAAACATTTGGTTGTTGCTGGTTGGAAGGGAAATCATGGGCAATTTTGTTTAATTGCTCTTTGAAGTTGGGCGATGCGAGTTCACTGAAACAAGTCCGACCAAGGGAGCAAGTGGGACAAAGTACAAATCATTTGCTGCACTTCTGTACAGTAGTAACACCACTGCTTGTACACTTGTACACTTGTACACTTGTACCTGGTGCATAGTCCGGGACCACCGAGGTAGAACAATGGAATCCCATACACACGCACCATCAGGTTAGACCAGTAAACATGGAATGTCTGACTCAAAACATGTTGGACATTTTTTTTAAATCATACATAAACGGTCCTTTCTCCTCCACAAACAATGACTGGAACAAGTGCTTCAGCTTGTTTCGTCTCGAGTGACAAATGTGATGAGTTTGGCAGATGCTCTCATGAGGTCTGCCTTGATACTTGTGTTTGTAAATAGTAAATGAAAGAGAACTTTTCCTTCTAATAACTGTCTGTTCTGCACATTCGTGAGTTTGCACTCAATCCAGATACAGGGGCATCAAAACAGACCGACTTGTTTCTCCCATGATAGGCAAAACATTTGACCTTCACATCATCAAGAATTTATCACAACAAATACATGTTGTTTGCTTATACTTAAAGACACAGCTAACAGTTGTTTATATGTATTCAAGTATTGTGTCCTTTTGACATAATACTTCTGACATCATTATTTACTTATACATCATGTTTATGATATCATTATTTACTTACACTTCTAAGTCAGGAAGCAAACTAATTTATGGACACTAATATAAAAAATCACAAGGAAACCGATGTGACGGAAGTATAAATCATAAAAGTATGAACTAGTTGTGGTTAAAATTATGTTACCATGTCTATTAAATTAAGCCTATGCTCAACGATATGTGTGTTTTCTCCGATTGTTCCAAGTTCCATAATCTATGTCACAAATGTCTGCATAAGTTCCTTCAAACAGTATAACGCTAAATGTGATTGTTTCTTACTTAGGTTTACTTAGGTTCTTCCTGACCGTAGGCGGTGGCCTCGGTGGTCAGATCTTGAGCTTTCCCTTGGAATGCTCTATGACTTCCTGGCAAGGCAGCTTTGTAGTTGTAGAGAAACTCCTCAGTACTCCAATGTCTATCTATATAGTTTTTAAATGAGTTGATGCTTGGGGCAGTTACAACTACTTCCAGTAGATCATTCCATAATCTGGTAACTCTTTCTTTTCTAACATTTGTACAAGCACGTTCTATAAACAATTTCAAACTATGACCCCTTGTTCCCTCCCTTGTATCACTGTCTTTGTGCAGCTTAATAATGTTAGATACATCACTGTCATATTTCCCATGGAGCAGTTTATATACCACACCACGAGTTCGTCTATATGCAAGTGTAGGAAGTTTCAATCTCTGAAGTCTTTCCTCGTAAGGAATATTCTTCATACCAGGAAGCTGCTTTGTTACGCGTCTTTGCACATTTTTGATGGCATCTTTGTATTTCTGTTTATAAGGGGACCATATTGATATTGCATAATGACTCCTAACTAAAGCTTTATATAATGGCACAAAATTATGTTGATTTAGGGTTGTAAAGGACCTTCTAATAACTGCCATGATACTATTTGCTTAGTTTATTTTTTGGTTGATGTGTTTATCAAATTCTAGGTTTGAATCCATTATAACCCCAATGTCTTTTTGTTCTTCTATTCCTATTAATTCATGGGCAGTATTATCTATCTTCAGGTTGTATGCATACTCTTGCTGTGTTCTTTTCCCTACGTGCATTAAATTACATTTATCTGGGTGGAAACTTAATAACCATTTACTTGACCAAGATGTTAAATAATTTAAGTCGTTCTGTAGTGTATGCTGGTCATGTGGACTAGCAATCGTTTTGAAAACCTGTATGTATAAAACAAATAGGATCGGTCCTAAGACACTGCCCTGTGGAATACCACTTGTTATATTTGCCCACTCAGAATTTGTACCATTTACATTGATCTGCCGTACCCGGTCAGACAAGAACGCCTCGATCCATCTTAGTGTGTAATACTCTATACCATACGATTTAAGTTTGCCTATCAATCTTTTGTGAGGGACGGTGTCAAATATTTCATGAAGTCCAAATATACAACGTCTACAGATTCTCCTCTATCTAAAGCTTTTGTCCATGAGTCAATAACATTTACTAATTGGAGTACTGTAGAACGACCTTTAATAAAACCAAATTGTTGCGTACTGAATAATTTATTCCTAATCATATGATTGACAATATGGTCTTTGACACATTGTTCCATACATTTACATATTATACTTGTTAAAGTGACTGGTCTATAATTTCCTGAATTTTTTTCGATTACCCTTCTTAAATATGGCTGAGATCCTTCCCTGTTTCCATTCCTTTGGTGGTTCACCCACAGCCAGTGAATTATTAAATAGCCTAGCTAGTGGTTTACATAGATGATTAGATAGCTCTTTCAACATCCTAGGATGAACACCACCTGTCCCTACCGATTTACACACATTAAGGTTATCAAGTTTTTCTTTTATCATTTCCTCATCAATAGTCAATTCTTCCATGTTGTGCCTTAATTTCACTGGTGGAATATGAGGGATATCACCATCTGGCTCTATAGTAAAAACACTTGAAAAAAAATTTCCTAAGACATTTGCCTTTTCCCTATCAGAATCTGTGGGCCTAAATTTAGGATGTTTAGGGTTTGTGTTCAGGCCTGAAACACCTTCCCGATTCTTGGTTTTGGAGTTCATATATTTCCATACTGCTTTTGGGTTTGTCTTGATTTCTAGCCCTACAATATTCAGTATAGTATTTTCCTTCTTTTGTCTCCATATAACGTTTCCATAATGTGTTTTTTTTCTGAATTTTCTTTACTGATTCCTTGTTTAGGGGTACTTTTCCTTTATGTCTGTTAATATTACTCACTAGTCGATGAGGGATGAATTCATCCTCTATCTTTTTAATAGATTCTTTAAAACCTAACCATTGATGGTTTATAGTGCTCGTGCCAAGTATTTCTCCCCAGTCTGTGTGGTCTAGTTTCGTCTTCATACTGTTATAATATATATCCTTGGTCGTAATAATATTTAAGTCATGTATGGCTTGCTATTTCTGCATAGCACCTAAATGTAATGACGAGGACAGAGTGATCACTCTTACTAAGTGGTCTTTCATACACTATATCATCTATCATACCTTTTTCAATGGTGAACACTAAATCAAGAATGTTCGATTTATTTCCTAATCGGCCCCTTGTCAGGAGTGTGACATGTTGGAAGAGGAATTTATCTCTTATTCCTTCTTTAAATTAGGGTCTGGGCTATTAGTATTCTCTGAGAGTGTGTACCAGTTTTGCCAGTCTATGTTGGGGTAGTTAAAATCTCCAAGCAAGAGAAAATGTGAGTGTTTACCTCACTAATCAATTCATTTAATTGTTCATTATTGGTGCCAGAGCTGCCCGGGCTTTTATATACACATCCTATCAGAAAAGTGTCTTTTTTGTTTAATTTTATCTCAACCCATATCGATTCTTGAAAGTTGGTTCCTAAAGATATGAAAGGTTTTGCATTTAGTGTTTTGTGGGTATATGTACAAACACCTCATCCTTGCTTATCGGTGTTATGGTATAAATCATAGTCACTCAACCCCAGTTCAGCTGTGTTTAATAGAATTTTCTGGTTTTTCGGCTTAACCTCAGTGATTGCAATCACCATACACTTTTGTGATTCGACTCGAGCTTTGAACTCAGTAAATTTATTGATTAGACTATCAGCGTTGGTGTAGAAACATTTAACTGTTTATGTGTATAATTTGTATTTACAGTGTTTTTCTGGTTAGATGATCTTTCTTGTCTTACTCCTCGTCCCTTCGAGGTTTGAATCTTACCATTTTTCTGGCCCATGGTGGGCCTCTCACCCTGTACAACCATTTCCCGTCATCATTTATCTCTTTTGTCCTGGCCTCCTCTAGGAGTTTCCTTCCTTCCTCTCTTTCTTTTTTTGTTAAGTCGTCCTGGATGCTGAGACATTTATATTTGTCCTCTGCATCTCTTAAGTTTGATAGTCGTTTGAACAATTCCATCTTTTTGTTAGTGTCTCTTTCATTACTACCTTGAGAGGTCTGGGTTTTTGCTCAGTATCACCCATATCTCCGTCTGTTTGTTTTTTACCTAGCCTGATAACTTTGGTTATCTCATCTTTTACGTCTAGGTTCAGATTGCACACCTCATTACACAACCTTTCAACAAACTCCATATCTATCCTCACCCTCTCTTCCTTTAGGTTTGTTTTTGGTTCTGGGGCATTGAATATAAGAAAATTTGTTTCCCTATTTTTTCTTTCATTGATTTCTCTTACTGTTTCCTCCACAACAATTCCACTATTTTGGGTGGTTAGTAGGTTCCTGCTTTCATCATCATTTGGTCTGCATGTATGTAATGCATCCATTTCCTGCCTTACGATTTCTTTTACTTCTTTACTATCACATTTAGCATCCAGTTTTTTTTCTATGGCCTCAAATCTTGTGTTCATAGTTTTGAAATACATCTCGCATCTCTCTTCGATAACTTTCTCATTGAGAATATTTTTTTCTATTTTTGGTTTGCATTTTAAGCAAAACCAGGTTTAAATTTCAAGCATTTAATGCAGTATCGATTTCCGCAGTACTCGCACTCGAGCATTCTGTCTTTCTCACTTTTAAAGATTTTCTCAGTCTTCACATTTCCAAGCTTCTCTAAGTGCAGCTTTACCTACGTTATTACTAAATTTTGTCTAGCCTTAATTATCTGTGTTGCTTACATTGGGCACCTAACCGGAAGAATGAAAATTTTGGCGGGAAATTTTGAATGGGTCGATGTATAGTTTAATATTGGATTTATATCGCATCAGCTCAGAATTTACATATAAACATCACGGTGGCATTATCAGTATGCTGCTAGAGAGATATGATTAAGATGAAAAACGCCCTTTCTCCGCTGTAAACAGCCAAAAATTAACTAAACAGCGGAGCTCATATGTAAACAGACATCGCAACCGGAAGCTGCCTTGCTGTGGTCTGTTTCCTTGCGTTGATGATTTACTTTCTCTAGTTGTAAACAAACAGGACTAGTCCCGGAATCTAACTCCCTCCTAGTGAACTAGAGGTCATATTAATTAACCCATTTGACACTGGTCGATTTGCTGGAATAAACATGGAGCTGAACTTTGGCCCAGTTCCTGCTTCAACCAATAGTATTGTTTGGGAAGATTTCTCTTGCCTGTGTATGCATGGCAAAGTCAGTCATTTTTCAAATCACAAGTGAAAGGAAAAGTTTGCCTTCAGTCAGGGTTGTTTGATTTAAATCATTTGATTTAAATCATTCATTTAAATCATTCATTTAAATCACAATTTAAATCACTAAAAAAATAATTGATTTATGATTTTTTTTACTTTTAATTTTTTAATCGCTGATTTATATGAATTTAGCACAAATAAGTGTTTACAGGCATTGAGATCAACACCGTTTTGTATGTTTTTTAATACAAAAGCACAAAGCGTGCACACTTGTGTAGCTGTATTGACACCAGATAGCATGACAGTCAAATATTTTATGACATTGTGTATTTCTGAGCTATTCCCTTTTTGAATGCAGTGAAGCCACACAAAGTTGTCTTCCAGAGGAAGTATCTTTTCAAGTTAGAAACCCTGAGTTAAAGTCCACCTAGAGCTTGTGCTAGTTGTTATCAATTCAGTATGTTGACTCAAGTGAGACAGTCTGGGCTACAATTGTTTAATACTGTACCAGTTTGCAGTCTGGTTAGAGACCCTTAGAATACACAGACAGGTGCTAATCCACCCTCTCAGCAAACAATAATTAGCACTGCTACAGCCACAGACACACAGCATGCTTTCCTTTCCAAGACAGATTATGCAACTACAGGGGGTGAGGCCTTGTGGACATTGTCTAATGTCTTTATATAAGCAAAAATCATATACCCTGTGTTAAGACAAGTACCTAGATCTATTTGAATAGAACACATTTGAAAGAGTTTATAAATACATCAACATCTATATAAAATTTATGAATGTCTATATACCAGATTTAAAAAAATCAAATAAATAAAAAAATGTGATTTAAATTAAAAAAAATAATGATTTTTTCAACCCTGCCTTCAGTTGCACAAGTTGCACATGCCAACTCCTACGGCTTCCCATAACTCTTACAGGTATTCTGAAATTTGAAGTGAAACAAAAGCCATGGTATTGGGGCTATGCACCTAAAAGAGAAAATAAAAACTAATCATATGCAACTAAAATCAAGAACATCACACCAGTGGTTTACTCAGGATGTGTTCTAAAAGTAGGAGATTCCAATCATTTCTCTGGTTGACTGAGGGCTGACATGTTAACCAGAGCGACCGATAAACGCATGCGCAGTTCTATGAAAATTGGGTAACCTAGACTGGTTGTGATGTATGAAAGTGAGGCCGGTGTCATATGAAACATGGACCCGGTGATATTTGGACCCGTGGGTCCAAATATCATATGAAATTTGGACTTGAGGGTCCAAATCTCATCACGATATTTGGACCCACCCACCCCGAATCTCATAGGTGGGGGGTCCAGTAACCAGTATTTTTAAATAATTATAATTGTAAGCTATGTAGCAATGCTTTTCATACTGCATAGTGACATGACCAGTTTTACTAAATAAACACTGTACAGTCTTTAGAATCACACCATACTTGGTGAAGATGTTCATCACACTGGATGGTTCAAATGAGTAATACTTTTACCTATTTTACCTACTTTTACTACCACTAGATGGTGACATGGCAGTCGTTCTACACAGACGTGTGTCACCCATACAGTCCAGTACCTAAACTTTTCCTCACACCATCCATTACATTAGAAGATGGGAGTGATCCATACATTCATACATTACTAGACAGATACAAAATACTTGTGACAGAGGAGGAAGATAAACAGAAAGAAAGAGAACACATCAAAGAAGCTCTAACGAGATGCGGGTATACACAATGGACCATATCAACATTACAGAGAAAGATGAAAACAAAGAAGGAAGATAACATCATGAAAAAGACAGTGGAAAAAGACAAGAGCAAAGGCATGGTGGTACTTCCATATGTCCAAGGATTAACCGAAACCACATCATGGATCATGAAGAAATATAAAGTGAATACAGCAATGAAGCCTCACAACACCATCAAGAGGTCAGTAGTGAGACCAAAAGACAAAGTCGAACCACAAAAGATGCGTGAAGGGGTGTATTCTATAACGTATAAGAACTGTAATGCTACGAAATGTACCCTAGGAACCAGCATCAAAGAACACAAAGAAGACGCTGAGAAAGCAACGGCTAACAGACACTACACCTAAAGCAACAGAAAAACATCAGAAAAAGAGATCACTTCACATGACTGAACTGAATCACATTGTAGACTGGCAGGGGACAAAATTTGTAGACAGAGTCGGACTGGAGAACAAGTGACATCAAAGAAGCGATATGGATAAGGAAAGCCAAAGACAGCATGAATCGAGATGAGGGCCGATACCGACTCTCACACATCTACGATGATCTCCTGAAGGGACACCCAGGGCACGGCCGTGGTGGGCATACACCAGAGTGATATGTCTGCATAGAATGACTACAGTGTTGCCATCTAGCGGTAGTCTTCTGAAGAAGATTGCTGATGGCAGTTGAAACGTCACGAGAAGAAAAAGGTAAACTGACTGTAAAATAAGTAAAAATATTACTCACACCGTACTGGCTGGCAGTGCAAGCGGTATAGATGGTAAACATGTCTTGGTGAAAAGATGGCACCACACTGAATTGTGAATTGTCTTCTTCAACCACCACCACGCATTAGACATGGACCAAGAGTAGTATAACGACATAACTAACTTCATGCTCAGTCTTGAACCATCTGTCTGGTAAGAATCTCTTATTTCCTACTACTATTCTCACAGATAACTGTAACTTGCCAATATATAGTGTAAGAGTCCACCTGATGCACTGCATATGATAATATATGATAATATACATGATAACATATGATAATTTGCTATGATATTTGGACCCGTGGGTCGAAATATTGCATCTGACCCCGGCATACACAGGGTCAATGCAGTCTCAAACAGACGTGGTATTTTGTCAGAAAGACGACTAGTTTAGTAAACAAAAGCCAAAATATGTTACATAAGTTGAGTTTGGCCACAAAAACCTATGTCATATCCCACTGGCAAGTATAGGAATAGGTGTATACAAATATATTTTCATTTGCCGAGCGAATTTTGCTAAACTATGGTGCGGCCCATGAAATTAAAATGCTGTGTGTGGTTTTCCTAGTAAACCACTGGCGTGATATTATTAATTGTAACTGTATGAAATTGCGAATGGCTATATTTTAGTAACTCTTATAGGGGTATAGGCCCAAAACTATGACTTTTGATTCTCTTTAAGTTTAATGGTCTTGTGGGCAGAGGTGCCAAGTACCATTGCACAAAACGTGGTAGATGCTTTTCAAGATGTCAGGGCGGTAGATCACATCGCGAGCCTCACACTGAAGTCGCTAGGGGGAGTGTGAGAGGGGTTGTCCTTCCTGGTGGAACTGTTTTTAAATTTTAAGGTAACTTACTTAATTTTGGTGCATCTTCTACATGATGTGTTGGCATGTTTGGATTCGAAATGAGTACTTTTAACTTTTTACCTGTGAAATTATGCTTTGGCTGTAGATTTCAGCAGTAAAGCGGTAGACCGTGAGATTACCGAAACTGAAGAAAAAAACGTGAGTTCTACTGCCAAATCAGGAGACTACGCACTTCTGAGTAGGAGCAGAGACATTCCTTTCAATTTTGTGCATTTTGAACGGGGCTGTTTTGTATGTATACGATCCATGTTTGTCAAATGGCTTGCTATTAACAGATCACCAGTTCAAAAGATGTCAGAAGTGCGACTCTCGTGAATATTTTAGCTGTGCACAGTCAGCGGCGCCAAAGTCTCTCAACATCCAATCAATATATTCGAGTTTTTAGAATGTGTGGCAAAACAGCGGCTGTAGATAAGGTGTTACAGACTTCTTCTACTAGGCTTACAGGAGTGCACCATTCAGGCTTGCTACATATGGGCTACTGCTTAAACATACCAATACCCTCCAAGATACATACACACAACTGTATCTAGGAATCTAGACTAACATACTAGCACAATAGCAGCAATCAATAATGGCATAAATCATGCACAGTAACCCTTGAATGAAACACACACAAGCGTATTCATAATGTATAGTGGTGGTATGTGACCCGGACATGTCAACTCTCTTTGATTTGGGGGTCATCTCATACTGTTACATGTCCTACAATTTACATGAAATCACAATCATTTTAAACTTTATGAATACGCAATCTCTGTTTTACCAGTAATTAGACAGTCACATTGACTGCACCAACTGGCCTCAATAAAGAATTTCAGACCTCCTGGTGCCTCCCCCCCTCTCATTCCATGACATAACCATAGGTTGACAGTGAGTGGTGACTCAGCAGACGTCACGTCACGGGCCATATTTACTACTTGTAGAAACTGACCCATTTTTACATTAAATGAATCAGTATTTTGACCTACATTTTAACGTCATGTAACTCATGTTGTCCTTTTTATGCTAATAAAGAATGACTATTTTGGGCGGGACGATATACAATGTGAACACATCTGAAAGGTTGAGAATTAGTTAACTTCAACCATGTGATGTGAACACAGTTGCCGTTTCACAGTCAATGACTAGTTGTTGATGGGCACAAAAAATAACAAACAACAATTTCCAGATGGCAGGTGGAAAAAGAAAGCCACTGCCTTTTTGAAAGCAAAAATTTTCATCTATTTGTAGAATGCTCTGTATGAGATATAGATATGTCAATTTTGTTTTTAAACATAATTTTCACAATGTGCACTAACATTTACAGATTTTGCATAGAATTTCCTCCATTTATTTATCACCTTCTGTGATAATTAATATTTTCTTATAGCCTATCCGTATGCGTATAGAAATATTGTCGTGTCAATATTTCTATATGCATGCGAGACATGGACTCTTATAGCCGAACTACAAAGAAGAATACAAGCCATGGAAATGAGGTGCTATCGAAAGATCCTTTGCATCTCATACAAGGACCATGTAACCAACAAAGAGGTCCACAACAGAATCAAACAAGCCATCGGGCCCTATGAAGATCTCCTAACGATAAAGAGACGGAAGCTGAAATGGTATGGGCACGTCTCACGAACATCCGGCATGACAAAGAGGCACGGCACCGTTAGGGGAGCAAGAAGACGAGGAAGACAGAGGAAGAGGTGGAGGACGACATCAAAGAGTGGACAGGCCTGGACTTCTCATAGACACAAAGGGCGGCAGATGACAGGAAGAAGTGGAGACAGCTGGTTTCAACGTCATCGGTGGTGACCCAATGACACTACGGGTTGCGGGATTGATGATGATGATGCAGAATATAGAGATGCTGACAGAGGTAGCTAGCTACACATACCTGATGGGTTCAGAGAATGAAAAAGATACAAAATTCACCGTCCGACTGCATCAAGAGAAATTACACTATGGGTTACGGGAGAGATGATGATAAGCCTGGCCACATAATTTGTTCTGTTCATTTTGCTAATGCTAATCTCCTCTTAATAATCTTGTCTCTTGTGTCACTAAACCACACTCTTTAACACATTTTTTTATAACTAAAATCTCTCAGTTCTGGAGACTAGGTGTATTTGCTGCATCAACGTAGATATATGATATTGTACTGAATACACAGAAATCTGACACTCCTTCACACTAATGTACAATTCTGGCCCAACCAGGCCAGTTCACACAATTGTTTCTTTACCAGCCAGCGACGTGTACCAACACAGACAGATTACTTGGAAAGATATTTCTATTTTTATTAAGCAATTAAATATAGCATGCTAAGTCCAAAATGGCAAATAGCAGAACGACTTAAAGGAAATAGGTGTCTACATTGATAAGATTTACATGAAGACAAATAGAGTTACTGCACTGACCTCGTAGTTGCCAGAAATAACTATCTTTGTGTATAATGTACTCAAACAGTCAAAAGCTTACTATGCTGTAACTGACCTTTGTTACTTGTTACTGTTACAGTGGACTTCACCCCTTGATAAGACTGTGAATGCTCTAGCAGTCGAAAAGACATAACAGACAAAGGCAGACTTGTTACTGTATGTTCTCACATGGTATCTTTTTTATTTAATGTTAATGGCAATTTTTTATTTCATGTTATGGTAATTTGTTTCCTGTTACAGCATTTTTTATTTCATATTTATACCACTACTTTTGATTTCCTTCTACAACTTTTGATTTCCTGTTACAAAAATATTCTAATTCACCTTACTGCATGCGATGTTTTATTTCCTGTCACAACAAGTTTTTATTTCCTATTACAGGAACTTTTATTTCCTGTTATGTTCAGAATGCGAGTGCATTGATAGAATAATAGAAATAAACAAAGAAAGGGTCAAACTGATGTCAGACAATGCCACAATCAACAACAGGACCACAGTGACTTTGTGAAACCAATGCTAGGAAGCAGGAGAGTGGTTGTTTTCTGAGTTCAACTATCATATTGCTGTCGACGCTATTGATAATGATATCTGACTCAAAACTATTGAAAACAACTCCAGATCATTGATATAAACACTATAAAACGGCGCGTAGCTGTCTTACCAAATTAAAAAAATACCCTTCTACTCTGTTCATAGAAACTATCCTTAGGCGGAATACAACAATTACATGTTATAAATAGCCAAATGACAGCATTGTAATGCAGCAGTCAACAGGCTAGCGGCTATGAACAAATACGGGGTTTGGTGGTTTTGGCCGCTATGCCTGGGAAAAACTTTAAAAACCATCTGCCTGTATGAAAGGCCTTTAAGAAACCTTCAAACAGCACTCTGTGAAAGTAGCACTAACAGGAAGAATTGGTACTTACATCATGGCATATATGTCAACTCACACGCATAAGTCGTGAGACACTGTTTTGTATTAAACGTCACGGTCTCATGGCAAAGGCCTGAAATCTCATGCATATTTAATTTTCACAATCTTTAGCAATGAAAATTATGGAATTTTTTTTTCCTTTTTGTCAAAATGAGACATTTGTGCGTGTTGCAAGCGAAGGCTTCAGTTAATTTTACCAGTAATATCCACCTTTTACCGAATAACGTGTGAAACGTGGTCAGTGATTAGTCAGAAGCGGAGCAACAACCAATGTGATTTCCTGTTGGCAACCAGTGTTGAAGATGAGCTTTATTTAATTTTTTGAATCAAAGGTGTCTTCACTGGCCTACAAATGCTCTTGAAACTCACTGGGGTCCATCAGGTGGGTGACCTCGCGGCCTGCGGCCCTTGGACGGGAACATTTCTCACGCCTAAAAACCCTCCGTGAGTTGATAGCTACTTGGAGAATTGTCCTAGCACAGATTACCCACCTAGTTTCTGACTTTACATAACAAAACAACAACCACAGCACACCATACAGACATGTTACATAACATGTGTGTTTTTAGAGTACTGTTTATGGGGCAAATAAATCTGGGTGAGTGATTCAGCTCTGCTGCAGATGTTTCCTCCTGTGACAGGTTACATAACATTGGAAACTTGAGTGCAGATTTTTCCCTGAGCCAACCAGAAGTCATTCTAGCACTGCAGGTCGTTCAAGATAATGATGGATGATAGATGGGGAGGCAATGGCTGCTGAGAACTGACCTTGTTTGACATCTACTACAGATAACTCTTTTTTTGCTGTCAATCATTCCTCTTTGGTTGTTTTCACTGCCTTGGATCTCGGATGCAGTGCCGCTGCTCCGGGAAATCAATGCTGCATGTAAAAGAATGCACAGTTGTGCGGACAACAACCGTTACTTAATAAAAACCGTTGGTTTTCATTGCATAATCAAAGCCGTAATCTTGTATGCCTTGTCTGCTTACTTTCTCAGTGAATTCAAGCTAACCCTGTGAAAACTGTTTGCAGTTCATATAATGCACACTATCTGTCACACTGTCAGCATGATGCATGTGTCTCAAACATCTTTCACCCAGATGATGTAATTCTGATTCATGAATATTCATTGCCTAAATAAAAACAACATGTTTATTTAGTCCCCCAGCAAGTCTGAAGAATTTCTTGGTAATGTTATAAAGATATACATCTGTATTATATATTCTATGTTTGAAGGTGACCAGTTATGTGGTGTTCACTTGGCAGTCATGAATAGAAAATGCCATTTTAAAGTTTATAGCCTAAACTCTAGGCTAAAGTGTTAAATAGACTCTCCACCGAAATATTGGAAGTCACAACCATGAACATGATTACTTCATTAAATTCATTACGATTGTAAGTAATCATGATCACAATCTTGATTACTATCTAATTTATTGTGCACTTAATTATGGGCTTATTCATAACCAAGTTAACCAGGTTATCAACAATGCTCATCATGCAGATAATATATGGGCAACATTTAAAACATGTAGACTTCTTTGTTTGAGCTTGGAATCCATAAGTATGACTGAGCCATGAATTCATAATGACATGAGAAGCTAATTAATTAGAAAATAACCTGCTAAGTTCCCCATCAGTTTATGTCTACCTGTGTAGCATAGTGGCCTGATAAGTACTGCTCAGCTAATTAAATACTTCATCAGGTCAATGTTTCAGCTGGTCCCTAACTCCAATTATCACCTACCCACCTGTGTTAGACTGCCATTGTTGAGTATCAGTGCCATTTTATAAATCTTTTAAATATCTGTTTTCACACCACTAGGTGTGCAAACAATCACAGCTATTGTCTTCTTTACTGAACATTACTCTATGGGAATGTTAGAAAACTGAACACAGGGAACTGTGTAAATTTCAGTTATTGCAATTTACTCAATTACTCAAAATGTACAATTCATGACTGATTACTCGAAAATATATATTAAATCAGGTAATCAATTACAATTGATTACATGATTCCCACAGAATACATACTTACTACCTACAATATTATATTTGGAATATGTGCAATGTCCATGAGGCCAACAAAATTAGGGATAATTTCAAAACAATGTATGACATTTACTCAAAACAGATGTAATTTAACTTCATACCCCATTTAGAATTATATGCACCTGTTGGATACCGGTAAAATTGTCTTCATCCTTCATGCTATGTATATCATTTCACATATGTATCAGGCATACATATATGTATATAAACATGAGTATAACAGACTGATTTATTTGTTCTCCTTTAAAAAATACATTGATGTACAATAAAAAAAAATATTTATTCGCACATTAAAAATGGCAATTGTACAATATTTAAAATACAGTAATTTCAGTAATGACATCATTAACATCATCATAGCTAAACATATCGCATGTTTTAAGACCATTTCTAATTTCTATCATATCAGATAGAACACTCACATTAGATATCCTTTCGTCGGACGCGCCCACTGCCACACGCGGCCAATAACACAACGGACAACAACGAGACAACATCGCTGTGTGTAACAGGTGCCAGTCCCCACAACTGTCTGAGTGCCTTGCGCCATGTGATACATATATTGCCAACCCTTTTACTCTGGAGATCCCATAGTGGAGCTCCGTAGTAAGAGCAGCAGTATTGTTTGAATAACTTGCACTTTACAGTCTTTATATGACCAAAATCACCCATGAACACTCTCCAGAATTTTGCAATGGCATCAGCTACTAGGCTATCCTTATTAATAGTGGATACATGGTGGCCCAGAAGTACAGCATCCTGAACACACTGTAACTCGGTGACATTAAAAACAACTGTTCTGTTATACGGTTTACAACTCTGTCCTCTAAACACAAGACTATCTTCACACTATTAAACTTAACACAGTAATTGTAGGTGTTAGCAGGGTCAGGTCATCTGCATATCCTATGCCACCCATATAGTGGTTGTCAATATGGCATCCCACACCAATCTTCTCTAACTTTTCAAATAATCCATCCATATATTCAGACAAAAGAATTGGAGAGAGGACTGCTTCCTGCTTGACTCCATTACAGGTGGTAAACTGGGACGAGATACTACAGCCCCATCTCACTTGAAATGTTTGTTTAGTGTACATATACAGCAGCAATCTTAACACCAGAGGTGACACCTGACGCTTTAGAAGTACTCTAAAAAGCTTACAATAGTTGACTCTGTCGAAAGCTTTGCTGGCATCTAACATGAGTGCATACACATTACTACAATTAGCGTTGTAATGACTGATTGTCTCCATCATAACATATGTGCAATGAGGTGTCGACATATTTTGTTTAAATACAAATTGCAAATGCAAGTGCATATTGTTCCTTAGATGGTATAATAACATCAAACAATTTGGCAACAATGTTACATGTACATGTTAACTGTCTCTTGTCCTTTGGTATAGGGACCATGGTTCACACTAACATAGAGTCAGGGCAATACCCATGTACCAACATACTATTATGCTATACCCATGTACCAACATACATCAATGCTAACTTGCCTCCCCAATGAAACCAATTTCTTTGATATGACCCCATTATTTCTATCCTACTTTCTAATGGTCAGTCAAAAAAGTAGGACAAAGTTTAGTGCTCATTCCCATGTGCTGACTGTGAATGGATATCACATCCAGGGTGGATTAAAGATGAACAAAACTTCAACACAGCTGTATATTTGAGTCCCCTCCAGATACACCCGTTTATGCCTACAGCTCATACTCTGTGTATAAAAACACCTTCCTCACTTGTCTTCAAGTATACAATACATCAAATAAAATCATGGTGTATATACCTTGAGCATTTCATAGTACTTACTTAGTCAACACTAACTTACTTTCGTATGCATGGCCATTCCAGTAAAAAGTCCACATTTTTTTTTATTTAAACTACAAAATATAATTCATTGTAGATGTTTCACTAAAAGAGGTAAAAGGTGTTTGAGCACTGTAATGTGTGGACTGGCTTGGGAAACTTTCAGAACAAAGCAAAGCCAAAGGTGAGGCCAAATGGTTAGAAAAAAAAATGCAAAATTGCCTAATCTAAATGCTAAACACCTGCTGGAAATGTTCCTTATCGATCCATTTATCGATCTACGTATCTCAGTATAGCACGAATTCACACCCCAATCACCAAGTAGTGACAACGTCAACCGTGCTGCACACACCCCTATAGTGCCAACAGCACGTTTGAAATATACAATCAGTAGCTGGCAGCTGCCCCGCTATAACTACTTCCTGTTACTCTGCATCTGGTTGCGAGTCTCTATGCACATATGAAACTGTTACAATACTGGATTTTTCCTCATATATACTGCTATAGTAACACACAACCATATTTAATGTGCAGCTGGATCTAACGATACATCTGGTAGTTGCCCAACTCAGAAACCCAGTTCCAGGCCGGAACAGAGCCACTGCAAGAGGCAACTACTAGTACCAGCAGCTAGTAGCTGTTGTAAATAATTTTCTGTAAAAATAACTTCAGCGATGGTTTCTAAGCTCTACATATTTGGAACAACTGTCAACATTTCTGCCTGTGGACTTAGTCACCGAACATACTTTACAGATTTGGCGCCCGCAAGATATAATGATTCTGGACCGTTATGTGTTTATAGGCTGAAAACGAAATACTCCGAAGCCAAGTCCATGCCGTAGCCAGCAGCACGGGCACGGCCGTCGAGTACCTACCTACCTACCTAACAACCGGCGTATACGCGACCACTTCAGCTGTCGGAGGCTCCAAACTGGACGCCTGCTACGTCCTCCGATGTTCGGCCACCATCCTCCACCAGCATCGCTGCCAATGTGTCGCGATTAATGCGTATAACAAAGGATTATGCAACCACCATCCGCCATCAAAACATAAGCAGCAGGTCACGTGTCCGCACCGACGAAGCCTTCGATTATGTCACTTCGTGGGGGGCCAACCTATATTTGGGACAGCGGCCTACGTCAAAATTAGGTCGGTGACAGCTTCTACGAGGCGTTTTTTTGCCAAACAGTCAAAGCTGTTATGGAATTTGTGGGCGAAATCCCGACAAAGCTAATGCGGGATTTCAAAAACACTGATCACAGGACACTAGTAACATATAAATGAACATATTTCGCTTCGGCCGCGTAGCTGACTGCATCGCTGGCCTTATCAGGTCAAGTGCGCGCGCACTTGTCTTCTCTCGTACGATAGACGTTTGGCGCGCCAAACGTCCATATTTTGTCGTTAACCTTCTATTATGCTGTGCATTTGAGTTTCATACGTGTGTTTGTGTGCATAGTTAACGTGTATTCGAGAATAATCGAAGCAGGTGCGATGTGACCTCATTTGTAGTGCATTGACCTAATTCTGATCAGCGACTCTGGGTTAGGTCCTAGCGTGACCTCAGCCGGCGAGCATTCCCGCGTTGACCTTAAATGTACGCGGTCACAGGCTGTAATGAGTTACGGAAGGCATCAGTTGAGTGCCGCCACCAGGTGACCAACGAATCGTTAACATGATAAAAAGCATTTATAAAAATCGCGATTCTTATGCAGTTCATTTCAGTTTCGGTCGTTTATTTTATAGCACGTTTGTCGTAACAACGTCTAAGAGGTGAACAAAATCACCCAATAGTGTGTCATTCAATCACCATTAAATTAACTTTAAAAAACTGTAAAGTATGTTCGGTGACTAAGTCCACAGGCAGAAATGTTGACAGTTGTTCCAAATATGTAGAGCTTAGAAACCATCGCTGAACTTATTTTTACAGAGAATTATTTACAACAGCTACTAGCTGCTGGTACTAGTAGTTACTTTTAAAATTAATGTTTAACCAGTAAACATATACGTCTATGACGCCAACATGCTCATTATTATTATTATTTTTATTATCATCATACTGACTGAAATACGAAATATCATAATCTCGATGACATGTGGGCTTTCTAAAGCGATACTGGTAGCACAGTTGATCAATCGGGAAAGGAGGGTAAAGTGGGCCCCTTGAGCATGGATTGAGCTACATTTGACAGTTATTTTATGTTGTATTTCCCAATTAAATATATTGACTACGTGTATGAGAGTGGGGGTGAGAGAGAGAGCGGGGGGAAGAGGGAGAGACGGGGGGAAGAGGGAGAGACGGGGGGACACAGAGACACATAGATATGTTGCAATGTTCTAATCATTACAAACATACGAACCATTAAAAGTTCCTCCTCAGTTCGATATTTCTGCTCGTCTCATTTAAACTTAATTTTGCGAAAATTCAAACGTACCGAATATCCACTACGAAACACTAGTTCGTGTGTGCAACTTTTGTATGTATTTTTGTGTGAAATCATCAAATAAACTATTACATTATTTAATGCTTGATCCAGCATTTATTGAGATGAAAATGGAATCGCCGAAAACTCACGTAACTTTGTCATATGATCGGCGAGAGGATGGAAGTTACGCCCATGATCAGCCTTAACCCCCCCCCCCCCCCATACAGATATGGGGTCAAGATATCCACTATTTTGAGCCTTACCAGATCGAACGACTAAAGTCAATTCTTTTGATGACTTGAACAAAAATAAAATTTTTTTTTTATTAAACCGACTGCAGGTATTACTTAAACCATCCACACACCATACATTAGGACATCAACGAACCGGATTCGCGATAGGCTTAATCAGTTGAGGATGGAGTTTTAAAAAAGAACATTTATGCTGTTAGCACAATTGGGAGTCATTAATTAACCACAACAAATCGTATTAATCTGTTCATATCTGTGGTATAGTGACATAATGGTAATCACTATTTTATGTTGCTGTTGGTTCCGTGTACTCGGAGCCGAGTGTGTGAGTTACAGGGGAGACATTACATGTGCATGGTCTAAAGGTTTGTCTGTTGTCTCTATCCCACAAAACACTGCACCATCTATGTCACTCAATCTTTATGAAATTGATAGGACACATATGAGAGAAGCTACCATTTTGGAAATTTTAACGTAACTGTGGTGGCCGGTTTGCACTGGTGTGATAAAAGTGACAAATTATTACACTTTAAAACTCCAAAGTAAAGGAGGATATGCCAACAAATCACAAATCCATAGTAGACATAGGACATCCGTACGATGTGGTAAGCTGCAATAATTATTTAACTTGTAAAATATGTTTCATATTTTCAGTTGCATGCATGTTCTTGATGCGCGTGTATGTTAGTGCCTTGCACGGGCCTATGATTTGAGCCAAAGACCGGCCCGCAAGCAGTTAGCAGTTAGAATCAAGGCCCGGTCCAGGCCCGCAAAAATTCGCCAAGCCCTGTCCGGCAAACTGGAATTTAGGCCCATGCTAGACCCAGACCCGTTAATGTTTGGCCCAGGCCCGGCCCGGCCCGCACGTTTCAGGCTCAGGCCCAGCCCATACCCGCGGGCCAAAGCCAGGTAAGCCTGCGGCCCGCAAGCCCGCGGCCCGCTAAATTTAGAAAAAATAAACCTATTATCTTATATTAAAAACGAAACACAAATAGACTGTAATACATACGTATTGTTTTATTAAATAACATTAAAAAACATTAATATTGATATTTCAATTCCATGTCACCCATTGGCACTGACACCCAGTGGCATTTCCAGCAGGCCTGCAGTCACTAGCCTGAGAGAGATCAGGTTCAAGCATATGTGAATTAGTACAAGTGTGAATGAATCAGTACTTGGGAAACTGTAGACACTAAACAGTAAACACTACTTAATACAACTGGAAAATACCAATTTCCAACTGGGTGGGCACTGGGCAGTGGGCACTGGGCAGTGTGCACTGGGCAGTGGGCAGGTCTGTCAGGCAGGCAAGATTTGGAGGGAAGACCAAGACAATAGAATGTTCACTGGTAGGGTCAAAGGGTGATGAGTTGATGGTTAATCATGGCTTGATTGCCTCTGCAAATATGTCTAAGGCAAACATTTGAACGTATGGGGCCATTAGATCTATGCAAAAGGCTGCATTCATACCAAGATATGCATCTGTAACATCTGTAATCTGCATGTAGGCCTACTATGTAGTAGTAATATGTATGGGTTTTGTATTAATATTTTTATTAGGTCCATGTATATGTGTGTGTGTGTGTGTGTGTGTGTGTGTGTGTGTGTGTGTGTGTGTGTGTGTGTGTGTGTGTGTGTATGTATGTATGTATATATGTATGTATGTGTATATATATATGTGTATATATGTGTATATATGTATATATATATATATATATATATATATATATATATATATATATATATATATATATATGTACGTACGTACGTACGTACGTACGTACGTATGTATGTATGTATGTATGTATGTATGTATGTATGTATGTATGTATGTATATATATATGTATATATATATATATATATATATATATATATATATATATATATATATATATATATATATATATATATATATATATATATATATATATATATATATATATATATATATATATGAAGCTCAAAAAGGTACTTAGTTCTAGTGCATGCATAGCATCAGCCTACCTATACGGCTTAGAAACCATGGCGATGACAGAAAACAACAAGAGGAAATCCAAGTTTTGCGGTGGTGAAGAGTACAGAAGCGAAGAACGGAGGAGGTGATGTAGTTTCAGGAGGAAGCTGGTGAGGAATCGGTTAAATTGGGCTGGACGTGTGGAACGAATGGAAAACTAATGAATAGAGCGGATGGAGAACTAATGAATAGAGCGGATGGAGAACTAATGAATAGAGCGGATGGAGAACTAATGAATAGAGCGGATGGAGAACTAATGAATAGAGTGGATGGAGAACTAAAGAATAGAGCGAATGGAGAACTAATGAATAGAGCGGATGGAGAACTAATGAATAGAGCGGATGGAGAACTAATGAATAGAGCGGATGGAGAACTAATGAATAGAGCGGATGGAGAACTAATGAATAGAGCGGATGGAGAACTAATGAATAGAGCGGATGCGATCAGAGCGGACGGTAGAAAGACAACGGGAAGACCGCGACGGAACTGGGAGGACAACGCGAAGAGAGGTGTGACGGAAGTTGGGAGGGAGTGGAGAACGAGGGCGAGAGATATGGGGGAGGGGAGACGGCAGTGAAACGGGAAGAGTAACGGAAGGAGAAGAAAATAAAAAATCGACGACCGGTATCGATGCGTGTTTCACCTCGGACAAATGTGTACAAATAAGATAATGTCATACTACAAATCAAATCAAATCAAAGCAAACATATGGATTTTATTGTTGTTTGTAATTTCAAATGGTTATTTTTTTATTAACTCTTGCGTATGCCAACACCTTTTGCTTTGCTTTAACGGATCTCACAAAGAAAGCACAAACGTTGCCTTACCTTGTCCTCCTTCATCTTTGCAGTGGAACCTTCATCCACGTTTCGAAAAACTTACTACGTAAGTACTTGTCTGGCTCTGACATGGTGGATTAACACCTGAAAATGTTAAAATTTATATAACACCTGAAAAAAACTATGGATGTAAGCGTAGCATTGTTATATTTCTTTGTATTTTGGTTATACGCCTATGTTGTTTACATGGCAATACACATTGTAGTAGTGGAAGTGTACATAAGCTCATAATTCTACCCTTTCCGTTTCCAACATATTTATAACATAGATGATCTGCATTTAAATAGAATGTTGATTACCATTACAAATGCAATCTACGCCTAAATACTTCACAAATATGCAGTGGATCCGCAATTGTTTTGCCTCTTCTTAGATATCAATAATAAATTAATATTTTGGCCAAATGTTACTGAAGTGGCGTTACTACTATTGTGTCAAATTATGACGAAATTGAGCTGAAATGTAGTTTCCCGTGATTTAATAAATTAAATTACATAAAATAAATAATTTTACAATTTCTTAATGAATATTTGACATATTGTGCTTTATATAATTAGAAAGTATAAAATTGCCATATTCCTGCAAGGTTTATATTTGAATAGTAAATAATAATAATAATAATAGTGAAACTTCCATAGCGCCTATATTATCCTCAAGAACCTGAGCTCAGAGGCGCAACCAACCAGAACCATTAATGCTGTTTCCTCAAATGGTTCAGCCCTTCGTGAGTCCGGTTCATTCATGACCAGATGTGTAGTGTGTGACTAGTTTAAGTAATGTGTAGCGTGTGACTAGTTTAAGTAATGTGTAGTGTGTGACTAGTTTAAGTAATGTGTAGTGTGTGACTAGTTTAAGTAATGTGTAGTGTGTGACTAGTTTAAGTAATGTGTAGTGTGTGACTAGTTTAAGTAATGTGTAGTGTGTGACTAGTTTAAGTAATGTGTGACTAGTTTAAGTAATGTGTAGTGTGTGACTAGTTTAAGTAATGTGTAGTGTGTGACTAGTTTAAGTAATGTGTAGTGTGTGACTAGTTTAAGTAATGTGTGACTAGTTTAAGTAATGTGTAGTGTGTGACTAGTTTAAGTAATGTGTAGTGTGTGACTAGTTTAAGTACTGTGTAGTGTGTGACTAGTTTAAGTAATGTGTGACTAGTTTAAGTAATGTGTAGTGTGTGACTAGTTTAAGTAATGTGTAGTGTGTGACTAGTTTAAGTAATGTGTGACTAGTTTAAGTAATGTGCGCCGTATGTTTAGTAAAAATGCCTATTTTTGTTCAAATCATCGAAATAATTGACTTCAGTCGTTAGATCTTGTAAGGATCGAAATAGTGGATATGCAAAATGGTAAACCCTGTGCGAGTCAATACTGATGATGGGTGTGACTTCAATCCTCTCGCCGATCACATGACAAAGATGCGACATTTCACCAAGAGTTTTCAGCATTTCGATTTTCACATCACTTAATTCTTGAACAAGCATTGAGTAATTTCATAGTTTGTATGGTGCTGTCACAAAAACTACAAGCAAAAGTTGCCCAAACGAGCTAGCATGTTGCAGTGGATACTAGGTAGGTTTGGTTTTTCGCAAAATTAATTTGAAATGAGACTAGCAAAAAATCTAATTGAGGAAGCACCTTTAAGCATTATCATGAACAGGGAAGCGCAAAGATCACCATCTCGTGTTACGACTGAGTGTGATGAGAACACAGTAATTTGTTCATACTGCTGCCGTATGAGATATTTCAAATATGTGCAAGGAACCCCAATTTTGTTGCGCGCGAAAAGTCTGCAAACTTTGTGAAAAATAAATGTATGCATAATAGTGCCCTGCGCGGGCCGGGCTTTTGGTCCAAGCCCGGCCCGGCCCGCAGCCCGCGGGCCGGGCCGGGACGGGCCGGGCCTCTACATAATTTCGCGGGCCGGGCCGGGCCTGGGCCTGCATACTGCGGGCCCTGGCCGGGCCTGGGCTGAAAACAATTTAAACACATCGGGCTCGGGCCGGGCCTGGGCCTAGTGTGAACGGGCCGGGCCGGGCCTGGGCTGGGCCTGGACATAATAAAAATATTCATACAAAACACCGATTATTACTTTATTTTTTTTAAATAAAAACTGATTATAAATTGTAATTCCGTTTAATGAATGCTTAAAATTATTTCTTTAGTATTATATAGTTGCAAATTGAGATCTTGCATGGAATCTAATGACCCCATAAGTTCACTTGGCTGGAAGTAGCCAGCCCCAAATGTTTACTTTAGAAATATTTGCAGAGGCAATCAAGCCATGATTAACCATCAACTTATCACCCTTTGACCCTACCAGTGGACATTCTATTGTCTAGGTCTTACCTCCAAACATTGCCCACCTGAAAGACCTGCCCACTGCTAAGTGCACACTAGGCCACTAGCCCACTACCCAGTACCCAACCCAGTTGGTAATTGGTATTTATCCCCAGTCCTAATTCATTCACACTTGTACTAATTCATACATGTCTGAACATGTATGTGTCAGGCTAGTGACTGCAGGCCTGCTGGAAATGGCATGGGTGGGTGTCAGTGCTAGTGGGTGACATTTAATTGAAATATCATATTAAATTATGTCAACTTAGTTGAGCTAATTCAATTAACAATATACATTGGGATTGTGGCTTGCATATGGGTTAAGTCAGGGTTAGATAAACAAATATCCTACCCTAACAATAAACCAATACATTAAATCCAAATATAACAAATGTTACCATATTTAATAGTAATGACACTAAGACGTTTTTCTTTATTTTTCTTCAGGGTATTCGTAAGTTTGAAGAAGTTGGTGATGCTGAATTTTTAGAACTCATCCAGCACACTATGGACCTTTTTTTAATAAAACAATAAGTCTGTTTTACAGTTTATTTGTTTTTCGTCTTTGTTATAAGATTATAGGTTTATCTTCTCTAAACTTAGCGGGCCGCGGGCTTGCGGGCCGCGGGCTTACCCATCTTTGGCCCGCGGGTATGGGCCGGGCCTGGGCCTGAACCTTGCGGGCCGGGCCGGGCCTGGGCCAAACATTCACGGTCTGGGTCGGGCCTGGGCCGGGCCTGGGCCTAAATTCTAGCTTGCGGGCCTGGGCCGGGCCGGGCCGGGCTTGAAAAATTATTGCGGGCCTGGGCCGGGCCTGGACTCTAACTGCTAATTGCGGGCCGGGCTTGGGATCAAATTCTAGGCCCGCGCAGGGCACTAATGCATAATAATAAGTCGTAGTAGACTTCTCAAAGCGAACGTAGTTTTAGGGTGGCGTATAGGCCAACGTTACAAAGCGTGGCAAGGGGTTGGGTGGGAGTCTCAAAAAAGGCACAACATAGCTTACTTTATGGATAGCCTGTTACTATGACGTCTGCGCGCGGACGTCATAGTAAAAACGCCCGAAACGTTCGCGCGTGGGCGTTATGGTAAAATGTTCTGAAATGTCCACGCACGGACGTCATTGTGAAACGATGACGTCAAATAAAGGAAGACAACTTTTATATTAATTTGAAGAACACCATATAACCTTATAACCTTCCCAGTGAACAAGCGTTAATTATGGCATTTCTAGGATCTCGCTAAATATAGGGTGATCAGGGGGGAGGACAAGCTTCGTCACCCGCGTGGTAGTAATTCGAAATTTCGACTTATTTTTTTCTATACATGGCAGCAATGCGCTTCCTTACTACCAGAGTCACGGGCCAAGTCCTTTATCTTCTTTCTGTTTTTACGTGCGACGCATCTGCTGTGACGTCAGTTGACATCTCAAGATAGCGTTCTATTGTTGTTGATGTTGATGCTATGTTGTTATCTGTTTAATGATGTCTGTTCTCTCTGTTCGCGTGCAAAGCCTCTACCATGGCGTCACGAAGCATCCTACGAAGGCGTATCGTACAAAGGTAAACGTATAATTTAATATATGTACGATGATGATTATGTACGATGACGTTTCTGCGTTTTCTTTCGTGCATTCGGGTTGTAGGTTACAAAAAGGTGTGATGTTGATGGTGTGGTCGTCACGGCCAAGAACGAGCAAATGATGTCGACGTCTTGATGCAGCAGACTTTGAAGAAAAGGCAAGAGCACGGATCTCGTGATGGTACTAGTTCTCTTGTTTAAGTCAGTTTAATCGCGCAACGACAGTCCTGGCGTCAAGTGACGTCATCCGAAGGATAGTCAAAAACAGCGACCGCAACAGGTAATCTTTATTTGTTGTCATAGTGGCACTTGTCTTAGTTGTTTGCTGTTTTACAGATGTCTTCTACAGGTTGTTTCGTTGTCCATCGTCCTTGCCTTGTCGAGGCTTCATGCGACAACAGCGCGCGTCATGGATCGAGTTTTTCTCAAAGGTGAATCATAAATACCCAGTCTGATTGTGTTAATTATTTTCAATGAAATATGTGATTTATTGTCTGATGTATTCACTCTTTCCGCATCGTTCGTGTTGACATTTCTATAACGGATTTTGCCAGACGCGATAATGTGACATGTCCTGTTAACTGATTTACAATGAGTCCACACACACGTGTCTCGCTGCTTCGTGTTTCTTACGCATCTCGCCGTTGTCGCCGTATTGGTTCTGATGCTGTTAAAATATGCTGCATTTTATCTGTGACGACAGGCGATAACGCGTTTGACGGCACGGCGACAGGCGACAAGGCGTCTGGTGGCAAGGCGACAAGAGGCACGCAAACAATCGTCAAGGCGACAGGCGGCATATCGACCGACGGCAAGTCTAGACGTTTCTCGTAGGCCGCTCTTTATCGCCAACAACTGTCCAGTTATAGATAGTATTATTAACAGTGTCCAAACTAACGAATCCCACTAATAAGATATGTAGGACAAGTTGTGATAAACGTAACCCACTTTGTTAGTTTCTGGCGATATGGTAACTTCTGTTTATTTAGTTGGATTAAAGAAACGGTGTACACAATATTTGTCCCTTGGTTTACATAAAAAGTGTGTGGTATTATTAACTTGGGTTTGACTTACAACATTAATTTTAAAATTAAACCCATCAACCTGTTGGCGACACACATGTGATGTACAAGATATAATTGGTTGCATTATTATTATTATTATTGAAGATGTAAAACAACGGACAATGTGACGGTACTGAAGAGGTGTAGCTTATTTGTATAAGTGAAAATGAATGAACGATATAGTTAATCATGTGCCGCTTAAAATACAACATGCAGCTCTTAAAACAACTGCTAAGAAAATGAAACAAACTGTGTTAATTATGTATACTTAGTAACATACAACAGTAACTGTAGCGCGAGGTGCCTGTGTTAATTAGTAGTAAATATGTTTGTTGTAAGTTGTTTGACATTTCATTGTTGATTGTTGGATTTATTAAGTATCTGTGGATATTACTAATGTCATGGCACTGACTTGATCAGATATCTAAACGCACACATAGTCAATGGTCACCATGGCTCACACAATTGTAAGGCTGAAGTTCCTCACTGCTCGTAGTCAATGGTCACCATGGCTCACACAATTGTAAGGCTGAAGTTCCTCACTGCTCGTAGTCAATGGTCACCATGGCTCACACAATTGTAAGGCTGAAGTTCCTCACTGCTCGCTCACCTCTGTGGATAGTTCCATCACATACTGCCAGCTCATCTCGGAATTGATAGTACGGTTCGGTTACGTCTGGCACCATGCTTCTGTCGTCTGGCTAACCAGCCAAAATCACTCTCTCCAGGGCCTGTAGGCTTTCATCTGCTGCGGTTTGTCTCACCAGCTCCAGTTGCCACTGTTCCCCTATTTGGCTGTGCCCCACCGCATTCACCATCTCTTCCTCGTTGTCTCTTGAGGGACTCTCATCAGTCACTCTGTGGTTGCTGCGGCTCAGAGTGTCGACCGGGTGTTGTTCCTCTCCCGGCTTGTCACAACATTGACATCATACTGCTGCAGTCTGATGTTTTGCAGGCATTTTTGGAACATCCTTCAGAGGTTTGGTCATGATGCGCTCCAGTGGCTTGTGATCTGAGTATACCGCAGTGTGCCTTCCTAGTGTGTATTGGTGATACTTCTCAACAGACCAGACCACTGCTAGCATTTCCTTCTCAATAGTTGCGTATCTTCCTTCTGTCTCGGTGGGGGCACGGCTGCTGTATGCGAGTGGTCGACCGTCTTGGAGTAGGGCTGCTCCCAGGCCGTAGTCGGTCGTGTCACAATGGTTTGTCAGTTCCACTTCAGGTCTGTAGCATCGAAGTATTGGTTCTGTCATCACCATCGATTTAGCATATATGAATGCCTCTCTCTGGGAGTCTCCCCGTTGCCAGTCTGCTCCATGCTTGGTCAGTTGTCACGTCGGCTCTGTGAGTTCAGAGAGATCTGGGAGAAACTTCACAAGGTATTGTATGAATCCCAGGAATCTCTTCAATTCATATACATTGCTGGTTCAGTCATGTGTTGCAGACATCGCACCTTCTCCGGATCTGGACGTAGAACTGTCACCACATGTCTTAGGAACTTGATGTTAGACCGACTCTTCTTCTTGTTGAGTTTGATCCCCAACTGTTCATATCTTTATAGTAGGGGTGTAAGTCTTTCGTCTTGCTGTTGTGTGGCACACATCTTGGTGTCTCCACATCCTGTTACCACTATGTCATCAGCCACACACGTGACACCATCCAGTCAAGAGCCTGATGAAGCTTTTGTTGGACGATTTCCGCAGAGATGTTGAGATCAAATGGAAGACGTAACCATCTACACCGTCTGAAAGGAGTGTTGAAAGTCGTCTTGAGAGACGAGTCTTCGTCTATCCTCACGGGCCAATAGCCCCATTTAAGATCTACAACTGTGAACATTTTGGCCCCCCTTTAACATCGACAAGACGTCATCTATATCGGGCATCAACTAGTGTTCCCTCGTGAGAGCTTTGTTCAACTGTTGTGGGTCTATGCATACCCTGACTTTGCTATTTGACTTCACTGCTGTCGCTAGGTTACTCTCCCACGCCGTTGGTTGCTCCACTTTCTCAATGACGCCGCCAGTCTCCATCCTTGCAGCTCTTATTTCACATCATCTGATATGGCGTGTGGCATTCTTCTCACTCGACTCACCGAAGGCAGGGTGCCAACCTCTTCGTTGAATACAGAATGGAACTGTTTCACAATGTCTTGTGGAGTCCTACACGACTCTAGTAGGTCGACCTCACTTGCCTTCATAACGTTTTATTCATTGACTGTGATGAACTTCATCACTTCACTTCCTCGTAGCCCCAATATCGCAGTTAGGTTTTCTTCGACAATCACGACCTTCACATTGCACTTCTCCTCATTGGATACGTTATGCATCATCACTGGATACGTTATGCAACTCCCACCGGCTTGATCTTGTCACCTGTCCATGATTTAAGTCTCGTTGCCGTCAGCATGGCATCTGTACCTTTTGGCACAAGTGCTCGAGATATAACGTTCACAGATGATCATGTGTCAATGTGGATCTTCACAGATTTATTTGAGTTCACCATCCTCATTGTCACGTAGATTTTAGTTCTGTCCAGCCTGTGAACTTCCACCGTTGTTAACTGCTCTACCGATTCATGGTCGCTGTCTATCTAGTCGCCCGTTGCTTACACACAGCTGCAAAATGATTCATCTTCTTGCACGCGTTGCACTGCTTTCTGAACGCTGGACACTATTTTTTTATGACGTGCTGCAATCCGTAAAAACTGATGAGTTCGTCTTGCAGGTTACCACCAACTCTTGCAGCCTTACCAAATACATGTCAACATCTTCTTCTTTTTGGCAGGATGAATTGCGGAACACGATGTTGGCATCCCCCAATCAGTGTCTCTTTAGCTCTACGAATATGCTTTCAATGGTTGAGTGTTCTGTGCCGGCGTTTTCAACTATTTTGACACATTGTTCGCCTACTGTGTATTTCATGAGGGCAACTTGATATTCTTCTGTTTCATCGTTCAGCCTTGACACGATGGAATAGTTCTGCCATTGCTTATGGAAACGTTCGAAATTGTCCTCTCTGTTCTGTGACAGATAACTGGGCTGTGGAGGGTTAATTCTTGCGATAGGGGAAGTCAGTGTTAGTTGAGCCATTGGGTTAGTTGAACCACCCATGTTTCTCAGGAAACTGCAACAGCGACAGTTACATGGTACTAAACAATGATTGAGCATGTTATTAGAACACGATTGGCGCACAATAAGTGCCATTTGTCACAACGGTCAGAAAATGTGAGTTAAAAGTATGTTTTTGAAATGTTTTGTGATTGTGATTAATGTCTGCTGGTGTGTAAACTATCAACGACCAGACTATATTGTCTGTGCATTTACCTATTTGAACCCTATTTGAATCAGCTGCAGATAATTATCTATGCATACTAGATATATTATCTTGGTAAAAAATTATATACTAATGTCGGCAGTTTATGTGAGTAAAAACAGTTTTGAGCTGTGAATATAATTGTGCCATAGATATCAAAAAGATAGAAAAATGTCTCAACAAACACTGCCTTCCCCTATGTCGGTCCGTCGTCTCCTGCTGGCGTTGTTCATCATTTGACATCTTTTGACGGCTTCTTAACAGCTGTTTGTGTAATCCCCGACGTCTATGTATGCTAAAGTGTGAGCATCACCTGTTTCACTTCTGTCATCATGTTTCATTTGTGAATAAATGTACGAAGTATCAGAGAAAACACTTTATTCGTAGCACGTTTTCGCAATGGCAGTCAACGCGAGAGTCACACGAGACTGGCCATACGCCGTGTCGGCTCATCAGCGGGTCAGTGGCATATATTAACGTAACATGCTACAATATAGGCAGATACAGTGTACAAACATATTCAGCAACGGCAACATCAAAACAAGAAGAACGGGAATTTTACATATGTGCTCCGCTCACGCTGTCAGAATCGACAAAATGCCGCATTTAAAAAATCGCGCTATAGGCGCTTGAAGTTACGATATTGCCGATTTTTTAAAAAGTAAATCAGGAGGTTCCTTCCATCTGTATTTTCTTAAAATAGTTTTTGGGATTCAAAATGGCTCAGTTTTGGGAGTTAGGCAGCGGGTTTAACGAGTATTTCAACATTGACCGTACAGGCAGTACCCGAGTATTCTATCTTCTGATTTGGTCATTTCACCTTTTCAATGGCCTTACTCTCTTGCGCTGTTGAATTAGAAACTAGAGAACCTTGAAAAGAAATATCCGAAATACCGATTATTCCCTCTGGTGTGTGCGTGTGTGCGTGTGCGTGTGTGCGTGCGTGCGTGCGTACGTGCGTGCGTGCGTGCGTGCGTGCGTGCGTGCGTGCGTGCGTGCGTTCGTGCGTGTGTGTAATTAATTTAGTGTATGTCTTAATCGTTAGATGGAACTATGTGTTACTACTGTTTGTGAAAAGTGAGTTGACCGGCTACGGAGTGCGACACCGCCGGGTGCCGAAATGAGTGTTACCGCTGCAACACAGCTACCGCTGCAACACAGCTACCGCTACAACACAGCTACCGCTGCAACACAGCTACCGCTGCAACACAGCTACCGCTACAATACAGCTACACAGTCACTAGTCTGTGCGGCGTCGACTGCTATTATGCATAATATCAAAAGTTGTCATTATCCTCAAGGCTCATTGTTATCAAGGCTGTGTGCACCTACTTACAGCGTTCGCCATACCGCACGTCGAGTTTCATCGAAGCACAGTTGACAGGGAATGAATTTTTGTAGAATATACATTATTCTTTTTGGCAAGACAAATGTAGAACAATTATATGTCGTAGCAGTCTTTATTTCATAATCCACACATCTGTGTATTATTCCCTATATTGTGGCACCATTTAATGCTTTGTATATCATTATTTTGTCTCGGTTTCGATATTAATGAACGGCAAGTACGAATCCTATCAACTACGACTCACAGTATTATTATTGTCGACACTGCGAAGTCAATACTGGTCGTACATCCTAGTCCATGTACACAGAAACACTGTTAGTAAATCCTCCATCCTAGTCCATGTACACAGAAACACTGTTAGTAAATCCTCCATCCTAGTCCATGTATACAGAAACACTGTTAGTAAATCCTCCATCCTAGTCCATGTACACAGAAACACTGTTAGTAAATCCTCCATCCTAGTCCATGTACACAGAAACACTGTTAGTAAATCCTCCATCCTAGTCCATGTACACAGAAACACTGTTAGTAAATCCTCCATCCTAGTCCATGTACACAGAAACACTGTTAGTAAATCCTCCATCCTAGTCCATGTATACAGAAACACTGTTAGTAAATCCTCCATCCTAGTCCATGTACACAGAAACACTGTTAGTAAATCCTCCATCCTAGTCCATGTATACAGAAACACTGTTAGTAAATCCTCCATCCTAGTCCATGTACACAGAAACACTGTTAGTAAATCCTCCATCCTAGTCCATGTACACAGAAACACTGTTAGTAAATCCTCCATCCTAGTCCATGTACACAGAAACACTGTTAGTAAATCCTCCATCCTAGTCCATGTACACAGAAACACTGTTAGTAAATCCTCCATCCTAGTCCATGTATACAGAAACACTGTATACATGGACTAGCTTAAACTTCAACAATTGCAATAACAATTACAGGAGATGTCTTTCTACTGTAAAATCTTTCTATTGTAAAATATCAGACACTTAGATCACACAAAAAACATATTTAGTAAATTAATACCATGAATGTTATTCCTTTCAACAAAGCTTGTATTCACACCGTTGTCGACGACAAGCAAAAAAGCACTATTTAGAAATGCATATGTGATCGTAATTCTGGAAGAATTACTGATAACTATGGAAGATCATGCCCGTCCTCTGGGGTGGGGGGTTAGGGGGTTCGCACGATTTTTTTTAACTTAACACTTTTCAGAAATCATCTCAAAACTCCCCCGCTGATTGTGTACGTTTGAACCCCTTTTTTTTCAAAATCTTGAGAACGGGCCTGCAGACCATATATTTTTTACAATCGTCGTGATGCATTCTATCCCGGAGTAAAAAAATATATGTATTTCACATATAACAACCACAAAAACGGCAGTCAGTGCCGTATTAAAAATGTCTCAGAATACTCCAAATTATTTCCAAAAACGACTTAATGTTTATTTCTTGAAGAGCATCAAGCACACAATTAGTGTGACGCAGCAGAAAATGTTTCACAGAGTAAACACGTTAACAGGAATCATTTTGTTTTACAACAAAATAAAATAAATTCATATATGCTGTTCATACGTACACCTGCACCTGTTATGTTTGCATTGGGGAAAGTGATTTAATAGTATTGCACTTCAACTTTCCCGTGTTCTACTTGGATATGTATGATGTTACCTTATTACGCTCTTTTATATTGTTTGTACGTATAATTAATTTTCATTTGAAAATAAAGCATTGGTTGATGTTCTTTAAGTAGTTTCTACAACAATCACGCAAACACATTAACATGGTCATCAGCGGTTAAACCAACTGAACTCCTAATCCTCCGTGGCGCCCTCCTTCTCCGAGTCGTTCTCTTTCCCCGCGCGGTCGGCCTCGCGACGACAGTCTCTGGCACAGCTCTTCAACAGGGGCTTGCATACCATGTCGTCACTGATCGTCATGATTGAGAACCTGCAACTATAAGGGACACCAGACATACCATGTCGTCACTGATCGTCATGATTGAGAACCTGCAACTATAAGGGACACCAGACATACCATGTCGTCACTGATCGTCATGATTGAGAACCTGCAACTATAAGGGACACCAGACATACCATGTCGTCACTGATCGTCATGATTGAGAACCTGCAACTATAAGGGACACCAGACATACCATGTCGTCACTGATCGTCATTATTGAGAACCTGCAACTATATGGGACACCGGACATACCATGTCGTCACTGATCGTCATGATTGAGAACCTGCAACTATAAGGGACACCAGACATACCATGTCGTCACTGATCGTCATGATTGAGAACCTGCAACTATATGGGACACCAGACATACCATGTCGTCACTGATCGTCATGATTGAGAACTTGCAACTATAAGGGACACCGGACATACCATGTCGTCACTGATCGTCATGATTGAGAACCTGCAACTATAAGGGACACCATACATACCATGTCGTCACTGATCTTCATGATTGAGAACCTGCAACTATAAGGGACACCAGACATACCATGTCGTCACTGATCGTCATGATTGAGAACCTGCAACTATAAGGGACACCAGACATACCATGTCATCACTGATCGTCATGATTGAGAACCTGCAACTATAAGGGACACCAGACATACCATGTCGTCACTGATCGTCATGATTGAGAACCTGCAACTATAAGGGACACCAGACATACCATGTCGTCACTGATCGTCATGATTGAGAACCTGCAACTATATGGGACACCGGACATACCATGTCGTCACTGATCGTCATTATTGAGAACCTGCAACTATAAGGGACACCAGACATACCATGTCGTCACTGATCGTCATGATTGAGAACCTGCAACTATAAGGGACACCAGACATACCATGTCGTCACTGATCGTCATGATTGAGAACCTGCAACTATAAGGGACACCAGACATACCATGTCGTCACTGATCGTCATGATTGAGAACCTGCAACTATATGGGCACCGGACATACCATGTCGTCACTGATCGTCATGATTGAGAACCTGCAACTATAAGGGACACCAGACATACCATGTCGTCACTGATCGTCATGATTGAGAACCTGCAACTATAAGGGACACCAGACATACCATGTCGTCACTGATCGTCATGATTGAGAACCTGCAACTATAAGGGACACCGGACATACCATGTCGTCACTGATCGTCATGATTGAGAACCTGCAACTATAAGGGACACCAGACATACCATGTCGTCACTGATCTTCATGATTGAGAACCTGCAACTATAAGGGACACCAGACATACCATGTCGTCACTGATCGTCATGATTGAGAACCTGCAACTATAAGGGACACCAGACATACCATGTCGTCACTGATCGTCATGATTGAGAACCTGCAACTATAAGGGACACCAGACATACCATGTCGTCACTGATCGTCATGATTGAGAACCTGCAACTATATGGGACACCAGACATACCATGTCGTCACTGATCGTCATGATTGAGAACCTGCAACTATAAGGGACACCAGACATACCATGTCGTCACTGATCGTCATGATTGAGAACCTGCAACTATATGGGACACCAGACATACCATGTCGTCACTGATCGTCATGATTGAGAACCTGCAACTATAAGGGACACCAGACATACCATGTCGTCACTGATCGTCATGATTGAGAACCTGCAACTATATGGGACACCAGACATACCATGTCGTCACTGATCGTCATGATTGTGAACCTGCAACTATAAGGGACACCAGACATACCATGTCGTCACTGATCTTCATGATTGAGAACCTGCAACTATAAGGGACACCAGACATACCATGTCGTCACTGATCGTCATGATTGAGAACCTGCAACTATAAGGGACACCAGACATACCATGTCGTCACTGATCTTCATGATTGAGAACCTGCAACTATAAGGGACACCAGACATACCATGTCGTCACTGATCGTCATGATTGAGAAACTGCAACTATAAGGGACACCAGACATACCATGTCGTCACTGATCGTCATGATTGAGAACCTGCAACTATAAGGGACACCGTACATACCATGTCGTCACTGATCGTCATGATTGAGAACCTGCAACTATAAGGGACACCAGACATACCATGTCGTCACTGATCGTCATGATTGAGAACCTGCAACTATAAGGGACACCAGACATACCATGTCGTCACTGATCGTCATGATTGAGAACCTGCAACTATATGGGACACCAGACATACCATGTCGTCACTGATCGTCATGATTGAGAACCTGCAACTATATGGGACACCAGACATACCATGTCGTCACTGATCGTCATGATTGAGAACCTGCAACTATAAGGGACACCAGACATACCATGTCGTCACTGATCGTCATGATTGAGAACCTGCAACTATAAGGGACACCAGACATACCATGTCGTCACTGATCGTCATGATTGAGAACCTGCAACTATATGGGACACCAGACATACCATGTCGTCACTGATCGTCATGATTGAGAACCTGCAACTATATGGGACACCAGACATACCATGTCGTCACTGATCGTCATGATTGAGAACCTGCAACTATATGGGACACCAGACATACCATGTCGTCACTGATCGTCATGATTGAGAACCTGCAACTATAAGGGACACCAGACATACCATGTCGTCACTGATCGTCATGATTGAGAACCTGCAACTATATGGGACACCAGACATACCATGTCGTCACTGATCGTCATGATTGAGAACCTGCAAATATAAGGGACACCAAACATTACCATGTCGTCACTGATCGTCATGATTGAGAACCTGCAACTATATGGGACACCAGACATACCATGTCGTCACTGATCGTCATGATTGAGAACCTGCAACTATAAGGGACACCAGACATACCATGTCGTCACTGATCGTCATGATTGAGAACCTGCAACTATATGGGACACCAGACATACCATGTCGTCACTGATCGTCATGATTGAGAACCTGCAACTATAAGGGACACCAGACATACCATGTCGTCACTGATCGTCATGATTGAGAACCTGCAACTATAAGGGACACCAGACATACCATGTCGTCACTGATCGTCATGATTGAGAACCTGCAACTATTAGGGACACCAGACATACCATGTCGTCACTGATCGTCATGATTGAGAACCTGCAACTATAAGGGACACCAGACATACCATGTCGTCACTGATCGTCGTGATTGAGAACCTGCAACTATAAGGGACACCAGACATACCATGTCGTCACTGATCGTCGTGATTGAGAACCTGCAACTATAAGGGACACCAGACATACCATGTCGTCACTGATCGTCGTGATTGAGAACCTGCAACTATAAGGGACACCAGGCATACCATGTCGTCACTGATCGTCGTGATTGAGAACCTGCAACTATAAGGGACACCAGACATACCATGTCGTCACTGATCGTCATGATTGAGAACCTGCAACTATAAGGGACACCAGACATACCATGTCGTCACTGATCGTCATGATTGAGAACCTGCAACTATAAGGGACACCAGACATACCATGTCGTCACTGATCGTCATGATTGAGAACCTGCAACTATAAGGGACACCAGACATACCATGTCGTCACTGATCGTCATGATTGAGAACCTGCAACTATAAGGGACACCAGACATACCATGTCGTCACTGATCGTCATGATTGAGAACCTGCAACTATAAGGGACACCGGACATACCATGTCGTCACTGATCGTCATGATTGAGAACCTGCAACTATAAGGGACACCAGACATACCATGTCGTCACTGATCGTCATGATTGAGAACCTGCAACTATAAGGGACACCAGACATACCATGTCGTCACTGATCCTTCATGATTGAGAACCTGCAACTATAAGGGACACCAGACAGTGCGTACACCGGTCGACATGTGAGACAGACACTCTGCGGATGTGTGTAAGTATACACGTTAACTCTCCGTCATTGGGACGGAGTCGTCCCCCTTTTGGACATAACTTATTGAAATCTCGGTCATTTGATGTTCAACGAAGAGAACATTTGAGAAGAATTGTTTTAAACCTAATTCGTTTATTATTCGTGGATCGTGCTTTGCCGTAAAATCATGGGATGACGAAACCAAACTGTTAGTGTGTTCAAATGTCCATGATAAGTTGCAAGCATAATCGATCGCCTGATCCAGGAAACTCAGCAAAGCAAAAACGATCGTAGACGGTGGCCCTACCAGTCGCCAGTGGCGTATTTTGGATGTCGGAAAGAGAGGTAATGGGCAAGAATGTGTGAATGGTCTATAGTCGGGCATTATTCTAATTCGGCATAACCAAAATATCTTATCCAAAACCTGTCACCATGTCACCATCGGCTGCAACTGCGTGCACATGCGCACAACGTAAGGATTTGGGTGTCTCTGTAATTAAATACGCTGCTTCTTTTGTATTCTTATGCTGTGTGTGTCTTGGGGGGCTTTACGTGAAGAGATGGAACGATGTGGGAGACGACTTGGTGCGAGGAATACTTATCTAAATCATTTTGATCATCACAGGTATGTGTAAGCAGTGTCGGATCCAAAATCCACCAGTTCAAGACCGCAGTAAAAACAATTTCGGACACCCTAGCATGTATGTGTGTGCGTGCGTGCGTGCGTGCGTGGGTGCGTGCGTGCGTGCGTGCGTGCGGGCGTGCGTGCGTGCGTGCGTGCGTGCGTGCGTGCGTGCGTGCGTGCGTGCGTGCGTGCGTGCGTGCGTGCGTGCGTGCGTGCGTGCGTGCGTGCGTGCGTGTACACATACGTGCCATTTTACGGTAATGTGAAACTTCATGTCCCCAGCCTTTCTTTGTGTCCCATTTTGCTTTTCAACCCAAAATGTTCTTATATGTCACAAGTGAATCCTTGATGAGAGGCTGATCAATTATACTGAAGTAAATGCCAATCTTCGTATCTGCTTTAATCACGCAAGTACTCAAACATCCTTACCATAACGTATCCCCCGGTCAGAAATATGTCTTTGACCTACATACACACTACTTTACCCATGGGGTAAATATTATAATTTTTTTGTTTAACAAGAGATTTAACAAGATTTAACAAGAGTTGCCATCCAAGCCAAAGGCCCAGATGGCAAGTGGACAAGGAAGCCATTGGCTTATCGAGAGTCCAACAATGTTCATCTACTTATAACCCGCCCTCCTGAGATATGTGTCTACCTTGTTTTTAAACATATTCACGCTGCTAGCAGTTACACAATCTGTAGACAATTTGTTCCATTCATTTATTGTCCTCTGTGAGAACGAGTGCTTCCTGATGTCCAATCTACATTGATCCTTTACTAATTTTACCTCATGTCCTCTAGTTCTGCTATCCTTCTTGAGTGAGAAAAACATATTTCTATCAATATTTTCATACCCATTCAATATCTTAAAAACTTCAATCTGATCTCCTCTTAACCTCCTTAACTCTGGAGTTGTTAAACCACATGCTTTCAGGCGTTCTTCATAACTAAGGTCTCTAAGTTCTGGAATCATTTTAGTTGCTCTCCTTTGTATGCGTTCAAGCGTATCTATATCCTTCTTACGATATGGTCTCCATGCTTGTATACAGTATTCTAAATGAGGTCTAACTATTGCTTTTGAATATTTTTCTAATAAATCGTCCGCAACCGACTCATTTATGCCTCTACTATAATCACATTTATTTAGTTTATGCATTCACTTCTTTTGTTTTAGTTTCCCGTGACTGCCGAGAACAGTCCCACTTTGATAAGAACGGTTTATATAATTATGAAACCCAAAGGTTAACGTGAACAGCTTATACCGAGTGTTTTACTTCTGCTGCAACCGTACTGTTACGCGTTTTGCCCCATCCTACTATAAACCCTACCAGAAATACTGAATAAGTTTAGCTTTTGTTATCATTTTCCATTTTATATCAGTTGCAAAGTTCATTTAGTATTTAGTTAATTTTCCAACCTCATGTATTTGTCTATGCAGTCAACGCCACAGTCTACGAGTTCACCATTGACTGGTATTGCAAAGATGGCGGTCGCACCTTGGTATCCAATGACAACCAGTGACGTCAGCAGGAACGCCGCCAGTGTCAGCTGGAACAAGTCGGTTGTAAAAACAACAGTTAATTTTATTGACATGTTCAGGGCTCAACTGTTGACAGTGCTGTTGCGTTACATTGCTGTACGTGTAGCGTTAATTTAAAACCCAGTAACCTCCTCCTTTTTAACAAAATCCACAGTATCTATAATACGTTGTTGCGCTTCCTTTATTTATTAATGATTTATTACATTGCTATTATGATTTTTTATCTTATCAACTGAAAAAAATACCACACCGTTCCCACAACGTCCCCAAAACAGTACGTTTACCATAGCCACGAGGGGACTTTCGGGGAACGTCCTGTGTACGTTATGTGTTTGCTGGGATACTACTGCACCTCACTTAAAAGAACACATTGAAGATACAAAGTCTGACAGTTTTGCTTCCGTAAAATCATATTTATGTTATGCTTGGTGAGACATTCCCTAAGCAGCTGATCACAGCTGAACTGTGAGTTTAGAGATAGATACACATTCATCCCCTGCGTGTAATCTTCGACTTCCCCTGACGTAGACGCCAGGTAGACAGAACCTTTTTAGTGCCTCTTCAGAAAAAAACACGGGCAAAATGAGTGAACAAGTTTCCTCTCGATCGACAGTTCGGCGACGTTACCACCGACCTACTACGCCCCGAGTTATACTGTATACACTATATATAGCATTCTAGCACCTTGGTGGGTTCAGGCAAACAGACAACATTGTCAGAACTTGGGTGCACTCAATGGATACGCTTATTCGCGCCATTGTGTTTTCTCTAATATAAAGTTACGTTTGTATAACAAATTAGTGTACCTAAATACATACGTTGAGAGCCATGCGGTGTCTTTCACAGTCTGTCCAGTCTTCGAATGTCTGTGTTGATGATGTGACTGTCACTATACATGGCGTGCCTGTAAAGTGTAATCTGAAGTTCACCTGCTCACCCTACTCCAGTTAGGAATGACACTAGAACTCCTATCTCAGTGTAGTAAGAAATCAACTTACACCATTCTGTACGGTTCTTGTACCGTCCGTTCTTGTTACATCTTTGAGGCTGGTGTTCTTTCCCTCCAGGTGGCTGCTGATGTTGTTGGTCCATCGTAACCTGGGTCTTCCTCTCTATTTCTTTCCCTCCAGGTGGCTGCTGTTGTTGTTGATCCATCGTAACATGGGTCTTCCTCTCTGTCTGTTTCCCTTCAGATGGCTGCTGATGTTGTTGATCCATCGTAACCTGGGCCTAGGTCTCTTTCCCGTCATCTTCGCTTCGGGCCACTTTTATGACAGAATCATTTTCTCTTCTCATCACATGGCCATGGCATCTCAATTTATTCACCTTGATCACTTCTACTATTGGGGCTTTCGTGTCTGCTGCGGTGATTCGACTTTCTTGGTCAAGGTCCAACATCCACTGCCAAAGAGGAGAATAGCTCTTGACATGGTTTCGTGTATGATCTGTTTGGCTTTCTTAGGCACTTGTTACTTCAAGTTGTCGCCTTTTAAGTGTCATCTGGTACATGTCGAGATCTCACTTCAGAATTTGGAATGTGAGTCGTAAAACCAACCCTAGAGAAAGAAAGTAACTTTAATTGCCACTTCAGGTAAGATAAGAACTGCGCCCAACTGATCCTCATTCAAACGTTACACTTGTGCTACTGACTCACTGGGTGTCAATTCGTGGCAATCATAATAAATGCGTTCAATAACTAGACAGATGTTGCCATGTTTGTTTTGACTTTTAATTACCTTGACCTTAGGTTCAAAGTTCAAAAGTAACGTTTCGCCTAAAATCCTCACGATCGTCTCATGCCACATATATTAACCATATTGAATATTTTTAACTCAGAAATGCCAGTCCAATATATGTAAACAATAGTACACATCATCATCAGTCAGGGTAAATATGGACTTTATTATACTTTAACTCACGTTTCTGACATCGTAGCACGCACGCACGCACGCACGCACCCACACACACACACACACACACACACACACACACACACACACACACACACACACACACACACACACACACACACACACACACACACAACACACACACACACACACACACACACACAAACACACACACACACACACACACACACACACACACACACACACACACACACACACACACACACACACACACACACACACACACACACACACACACACACACACACACACACACACACACACACACACACACACACACACACACACACACACACACACACACACACACATGCTGTTGTAGCCCTTTGACCATATTACCTAAGCAGGTTTTCAGTCAATTACATGTGTTCTTCAGTAGCGGATCCAGGGGGGTCTTAGGGGTCTCAAGACCCCTCCTTGATCATGAGGGGGTTCTTAAACCCCTGTGTCCATGACAAATAGTACGATAAAGGACAACGTATATAGGCCTACATCGGAACTAGTGTCTAATGTAAAGACTGAAGTATTAGCAGCCGGCTAATATTAACCCTTTTGTAAGTAGAACGACACATGTGTCGTCCCGCCCCCCCCCCCCGGTTCGCAAGTAGAACGACATATGACTACAACTGACTGAGACCCCCATGCCAACAAGCCTAGATGCGCCTTTATTATTTGTTTTGAATCCAGTTGTCATCCGACATTAAAGTATCTGTTTCACAAAATCATATATAGGCCTAAAAAAAAAAACATCAACTGTACTTCAATTGTGCCATTATAGTAGGTGTCATTTACGTGTGTACGTTTTTTATGTGCCATTTTGCTCTGCATAAAGGCACATACGACGTCAAATTCGAGGCATTCCTACATTCCACCCATTTTGAGATCTCGCTGGATATCGCATTACTGACGTCACTTGTCGGATATTTCTGTCCTCGGGAATGTAAACGTCCAACAAAGTTAATTGCTTCGAAGACAAATGACGCAAACAGTTTTTTAAGACATATTTTAGTATTTCATAAGGCCAATGATCGCTAGATGGCAGTTCTATCGCGCCACAGGTGATGCCAGTGGCCCTGGTGTAAACACACCACACTTTATCGGACGAAAATGTACCCAACTATGAATAATAATCATCACAGGGAGGTGTGGATGACATTAATGCAATGCTTTTGTGAAAATTAGTTAACTGTAAATTAATTGAAGTTAATCCGTTAATTTCACTATAAGCTAAGTTAACCTTCAAAAGTTAAGTACCCCCTGGTAGTCAAGTTAATGTTAACCATACTTAACTTTTGCAAGTTAACGATTAAGATAAGTTAATCGCCACATGCCTGGATGCAATACTATCGATAGTAAATTTATCTATCGATAGTTATCTTCGATAATACGCTATCGATAGTAACGATAGCCGGCAAAACAAATCGGACTGGCTACTTGTATCACTATAATAATACAAGTGTACATGTTTTTCCAACACGCCACAGCGCACCCTTCAATTACTCTTTGGAACTGCTTTCCTGGCTATTTGCTATTCCGTGATTATTTAAAACTATCACCATAACATCGCAATAGTCATGAAACTATCGCAATAGTATTGCACTAGTAATTGAAAGAAAGCTTCTGACAAAGTGCCACATCAAAGATTACTACTTACATTAAAAGCCTGTGGTATCGGGGAAGGCATAATTGAATGGACAGAACAATGGCTGACTGACAGAAGACAGCGTGTTGTAGTAGATGGAGAGATTTTAAACTGGAAATCAGTTTTGAGTGGTATACCACGAGAATAAGTTTTATGACCTTAATTATTCTTAATATATATATTAATGACTTGGACGATAATGTAACAAACAACGTACTGACATTTGCGGATGACACAAAAGTGTTTATAAAAGGTTAACAATGCTGGCGATAAATAACATTTACAAAACGATCTAGACAAATTAGTTAAATGGTCTGAAAAATGGCAGATGTTATTAATTTTTTTTAAATGTAAATGCTTACACACAGGACACGCAAACGTGGATGTAAACTATAAAATCGGATTTAGGAGTAACAATAAATACTGACATGAAAGTTTCAGAGCAGTGTGGTGTTGCAGCATCAAACGATAATCAATAATTTTTTTGGTTGATTATGACAAATATAACATACAACGAAAAAAGCTAATTATACCTCTGCATGAAGCAATAGTTGGGCCTCGTTTAGAATACTATATACAAGCTTGGAGAGGACTGAGAGACCTTAGCTATGAAGAACGCCTAAAAGAATATGGTTTGACAACTGTAGAGACAAGGAGGATAAGACGACATCAAACTGAAGTTTTCAAGATATTGAATGGGTATGAAAATATTGATAGAAATATTGTTTTTTCACTCAAGAAAGATAGTAGAACTATAGGACATGAGGTAACATTAGTAAAGGATCAGATATCAGGAAGTACTCGTTCTCACAGAGGACAATAAATAAGTGGAACACATTGTCCACAGATTGTGCAACTGCTAGCTGAATATGTTTAAAAACAAGGTAAGGTAAGGTAAAGTCATCCCCCAGGCATTACGCCTTAGGAAGCCATGAAGGCTTATATGTCCACCGACAGATTTCATGTGCGTATTAATGATCGCGTGTGTGTGTTTGTGTGCTGCATTTTAGAAAGGTAATTTCAATAAAAAGTTAGACCGTTGAAAATGCATTCGGCTAAGTGGCTTCTAACTTTGAATGACGTGATAATATTTGTTGAAGTCTGTTCAAAGGCGCATCTAGTATCTGGCAAAGGGAGAGGCAAGCCGATCAGTCACCCATGATACCTTGAAGCGGCGTAATAAAAACATACGGTTAAAAGCCAAAGAGGGTATATGGCCCAATGCCCCCCCCCCACTCACGCCGTCAGTATACCTGGTTTCTGTAGTGCGAAGCAACTTAGAGTGCAGTTATACTGACTCTCCTGGACGGGACACTAGTCCATCGCAGGTACCTTACAAACAGTGTTTGTACTCATTTGCAGCTGAGTGGACTGAGGCAAAGTAGGGTAAACGAAATTGCCTAAGCTTCGAAAACGAACCGTGCCAAGTGTGGGTCTTGAACTCACAACCCTCGAATTTAGAGTCCAACACCTTAACCACTAGGCCACGGCTGCCCCTCTAAAAACAAGGTTGACGCATATCTCAGGAGGGCGGGTTACACACAGATGAAAAAATGTTGGACTGTCGATAAGCCAATGGCTTCCTTGTCCAGTTGCCATCTGGACATTTACCTGGGATGGCAATCTTGTTAATACTATCGCGATAATAAAATTAACCCCTGTTGAACTCCCCACGTTGTGGACCCCTCACGCAGTAACGTTGTAACCCCTCATGCAGTAAAGTTGTGGACCCCTCACGCAGTAACGTTGTGGACCTGTCACGCAGTAACGTTGTGGACCCCTCACGCAGTAACGTTGTGGACCCCTCATGCAGTAACGTTGTGGACCCCTCACGCAGTAACGTTGTGGACCCCTCATGCAGTAACGTTGTGGACCCCTCACGAAGTAACGTTGTGGACCCCTCATGCAGTAACGTTGTGGACTCCTCACGCAGTAACGTTGTGGACCCCTCATGCAGTAACGTTGTGGACCCCTCATGCAGTAACGTTGTGGGCCCCTCATTCAGTAACGATGTGGACCCCTCACGCAGTAACGTTGTGGACCCGTCATGCAGTAACGTTGTGGACCCCTCACGCAGCGGCAATTTGGACTACACCCAAGTCCTCATTAACAAAATAGAGAAGGTGGAAAGAAGGGCAGTGCGCTTTTGTTACAATGATTACACATCAAGAGAAAAGGGGAGGTGTCAGAAATAACACAGAATTTACACTGGCAACAACGAACCACCAGAGGAACAAACAGACGTATCATCATATTCCACAAAGCCACCACCTGTCATTTTATCTTTTCCAATCGGAAACCGTCTCCAGCCCGCGCAGCGTCAATCACGGCATCTCCATAGCAAAGCATTCAATACCATCCAGCCAACAAGAACTGTTATAAATTCTCCTATTTTCCCAGGAAAATTAAAGATTGGCACTCGTCACCAGACACAATAACCAGCATCACAGAACCCCAGAAATTTAAGCAAGCTCGAACCCTCTCAGTTCCAAGCAAACCCGTGTAAGTAGCAGTCACACCATGCGCACACAACCCCGACCGGTTGACTCATTATTTCGAATAGGCTAGAGTGAATGCCAAACCGTATATGAAACTGTGTAGGCAACTACGGATATCTCCAATCAACGCTATTATTGCAAACTGCTGCAGATGAATTGTTCATATTTTCTGCACATTTGCGTTATGTCCACCGACAGATTTCATGTGCGTATTAATGATCGCGTGTGTGTGTTTGTGTGCTGCATTTTAGAAAGGTAATTTCAATAAAAAGTTAGACCGTTGAAAATGCATTCGGCTAAGTGGCTTCTAACTTTGAATGACGTGATAATATTTGTTGAAGTCTGTTCAAAGGCGCATCTAGTATCTGGCACAGGGAGAGGCAAGCCGATCAGTCACCCATGATACCTTGAAGCGGCGTAATAAAAACATACGGTTAAAAGCCAAAGAGGGTATATGGCCCAATGCCCCCCCCCACTCACGCCGTCAGTATAGGGCCTACTAGTGCTAACGAAGAACGAACACGTTACGTCACCGCTGTGAGCAGAAATGATACATAGGTTGTTTTTTGTAGGAGGCGACAAATTGCCTGCACTGGTAACTATTTTTGCACTTGGGCAGGCTTGCGTAATGGGACACGCGTTCCTATTCGCTGGGTTCCTGTATATAACCGGGACGATGTTGCTCTTCGGCCTGCGGCAGTAAAGCGAACGGCCGCTTAAATTACTTGTGCACCTGTCGATACCTACAGCGTGACGCAGTCGTATCCGAGTCAGAATATATATCAAACCACACCATTACGTGTCTGTGTGTCCTTCTGGCTGGCTGGCTGTCAGGCGCCTCTTTCTACCTGCGCTACCTATACTAGGTGTCCAGTTATTTCTGACAGGCCGGTCGTCTTTATTTCCAGGGCGTAGGTTCTGAGGACAGGTTTGTTTTTAGAAAAATAATTTCGTAACAAATGGAGCAAGATACTTATTATTAAACCGAATTAGCAAACGCCTTCCGGAAGAGGACAACATGACTGTTAAACAAGAATGGTAATTACTACGTCACACCCGTCCATGGAGCAACAGGTGTGAAACAACATTTGATTTTCCAAAGGCCGCCATTATAACGTTTCGTAGGATTCCTGGAAAAAAATTTCCTACGATTTTCTTTAAAATGTCAAGGCATAATTATCCTCTTTGAACACACATGCTTTGTGTAATTCGTGAAAAGGATAAACCTTTCAGAAAAAAACGCACCCAAAGCAGATACCCCTCAATTCCGGCCCAGTCCGGTGAATGATTTAGAAATGTTGGTACTTTGCCATCAAATGAAAGATCTAATGTAGAAATACAGATAATATTAACTTTATCAACGTATCCGACGTTGAAGTGCTCGAAAAAAATCACTCATTAAAAACATGAAAGTAGTTATTTAGAGATACTTACGTTATTTTGTACACAGTTGAACCACTCTGTGGCATTTGTTGGCCTCAGACCGCATTTACGATCCGTCCGCCATTACCATTATAAAGAGTCCCTTGGAAAGTGACGATTGCGCGTTATGGGTGAATTTTTATCATCGCCAATTGGTAGATCAGAAGCCACTGGTGCAGGAGGCGAAGGAACAAATAAAGAGGCGAGTGGATGTCTGGGAGGAGATACAGCCAAACTGCCTCAACGTTAGCGTATTAATGCATGCAAACATTGGTAACACAAGTAGTTTAAAAACCGATTCCACACAAGGAATGGATGCTAAGGTTAGCTAAATAAAACGTTGTTATATTTATCCGATCTGGATGTAAATACTTGTAACCGATACCACATAATGGATTAAAGTGACCCGGGACGCCGGCGTGTTTACCATTACGTCCGTCGAGTGAAGAGCTATCTTTAGTTGCCGTGGATGTCGCTACAAGTACGCTAGGACGTAACTCATGTTGGTCTCCACTATGCGATGATCCTTTGATCTTTGGTAGAGAGGTGAGGTAGTGTACTGACTGCTTAGCACATTCGCTCTGGGTGCAAGAGTACGTTTAGTTTAAAAACCCGTTCTCATCGTGTATGCAAGTATGCACGTACAAGGTGTACATGCATGCATGTACATGCATGTATGCATTTATACACGTATGTATGACCGTGCATTCCTCGTGACTCAGATGAACCCGTTAGTGTCGTTCCAGTTCCGTTAATTTAGACTTTTAAGGATTGTTAAACCTTTCATTTGTTAAACGGGACCTCAAAAGATCGTCAAATAATAATGGTAACCACATATACAGTCACTGCAGTCAGTTACTGGAACGTGCCAAGTGCTGGAAATTAAATAGAATTATGTACGCTTTATTTATACAGCCTCTTCTTCGTCACGGCACAGCTGAAACAGCTCATCGCCCTCCAGTGTGTGGCCTCGTCACTGAGGACATCGCCGAGAGGAGGCGCGGTGAACAAGACGCTTCGTCATCTTGTTTCTATTTGCTTTGTATTTTCTGTAAAAAAAAAGTTGTTGACTTCCGGGTGTAACATGTCGATATATGCCTGTTCCCCCCTCCCCTCCCTCTTCCTCTTTGCCTTGATCTCCTCTCTCCTACTCTGTCTCAGTTTCCTCTACCGCCCAGTGTATTCTTCGAATATGCAATTCTTTATATATGCAATCCCGCCCGTGCGTGCGTGCGTGCGTGCGCGCGCGCGCCCGCCCGCCCGCCCGCCCGCCCGCCCGCCCGCCCGCCCGCCCGCCCGCCCGCCCGCCCGCCCGCCCGCCCGCCCGCACGCACGCACGCACGCACGCACGCACGCACGCACGCACGCACGCACACACACACACACACATATATATGAATCCACTTCTAGAATTACATCACTGTATGTTGTCAGGTACCACAACTGAGTACTAGTGAAGCTAACGAAATTAGGAGGACCCTTCTACCCAGAGATGATATATATATATATATATATATATATATATATATATATATATATATATATATATATATATATATATATATATATATATATATATATGAATTCAACTGACTGAGACCCCCCTGCCAACAAGCCTAGATGCGCCTTTATTATTTGCTTTGAATCCAGTTGTCGTCCGACATTAAAGTATCTGTTTCACAAAATCATATATAGGCCTAATAAAAAAAACATCAACTGTGCTTCATTTGTGCCATTATGGTAGGTGTTGTGGCGACTTGCCACATAGCAAATATTGGCGGTCTTAAGCGCGTGTGCGCATGACGTAGGTACGTCGCGTGTACACGTGCACGGCACAAGCGCGTGCACGTAAACAAGAACGTTACGTTTTAAAAGACTTCTAACGGACATTCGACTGCCGTCCTTCTAACTGATAAGTAGTTATTAAAACCTGTTCAATAAAGTTGTCATATTCACGAGTGGTGTTGCGCTACAGTGTCATTTACGTGTGTACGTTTTTTTATGTGCTATTTTGGAACATCCAAAAAAGGTCCGACCGAAAATGGCAAATAAATAGTTAGTCACCGGCGTCAAATTCGAGGCATTCCTACATTCCACCCATTTTGAGATATCGCTGGATATCACATTACCGACGTCACTTGTCGGATATTTCTGTCCTCGGTAATGTAAACATCCAACAAAGGTAATTGCTTCGAAGACAAATGACGCAAACAGTTTTTTAAGACATATTTTAGTATATCATAAGGCCAATGATCGCTAGATGGCAGTTCTATCGCGCCACAGGCGATGTCAGTGGCCCTGGTGTAAACACACCACACTTTATCGGACGAAAATGTACCCAACTATATGTAATAATCATAACAGGGAGGTGTGGATGACATTAATGCAATGACTTTGTGAAAATAAGTTAACTGTAAGTAATTGAAGTTAATCCGTTAATTTCACTATAAGCTAAGTTAACCTTCAAAAGTGAAGTAGTCAAGTTAACGTTAACCTAACTTAACTTTTGCAAGTTAACGATTAAGATAAGTTAATCGCCACATGCCTAGATGCAATACTATCGATAGTAAATTTATCTATCGATAGTTATCGTCGATAATACGCTATCGATAGTAACGATAGCTGGCAAAACAAATCGGACTGGCTACTTGTATCCAGGGCGTTTTTTAATGCAATGCCCCCCCAGCCCTTTCAATTGCCCCCCCCCCAGTCAAACCAACTTGCCCCCCCCAATGCGTGCCCCCATTCTCCTTAACCAGCCCCTTGTATTAATGTAGGTCTCAATTTGTATTCTTTTTGTTAGTGTGTTTTAGTTAATTTTCATTGGTGGCAAAATCAAAAAAGTTCCAAAGTTAAAGAAGGGCAATATGTCTACAAAAGATCAATTTATTGATATGGGAATGTAATAGCATCATAGCAATAACAGTGACGTATTGCCGAATGGCTTCTTCGTACAGTGCATGCGAAGAACTGAAAACGTACTTTGGCATAGCCATACCATAGCCATAGAAGTGTTTACTTATGACGTCAGTGTTCCGGTTCTAGAATAGCTAATGATTATGTATATGTAAATATGTGTACCTGCATGTTACTGTTTGTTTCAATTGTATATAATTCAACAAGACGTGTCATCACATTTTACACGATTGAGCCGCGTGCAATCCAGTTCTTTACAGTGTCAATGATGTTGAAATAGCTGTTAACACAAACCGGTGTCCTGGCCGCGAAATTGCGAAACGTACCCGGTATAGCACAGGCGAGACTAAACCTCGCCCATTCGCTATTACCACTGGTCGAGAGCGAGCGGGCGGGGATTAACGATATATCAACAACCTGTCAGTCGGCTGTTTTTTGTTCAAATAATAAATAAACCTGGCAAAATGTGTGTAGTGTCCAACGAAAGCATTTGGAAACGTTTAACAAATATCACAAAATAATCACATTTTAATAATGATCCCTCTTGTAGGTAAGATGATACAAACATCATAACAGCCATAAACCTGTCAGGGTAGATTTTGATTGAGGCAGTAACCTAGCCAATTCATTCTCCGCATCTTTGAGAAATCGAAATTTTAAGCATGGTAACTAAAATAAGCATATTGTATACATACTAAACAAATAAACTTTAAAATGTATGAGTAGTTGATAGTGTTCTACATGTGAGATGGAAAGTTGGCGGTCAGCAGGGACATCAACTTTGGAAAATTGTTACTCAAAAGTTGGTGGTGCACATATTAACATAAAATGTAATCAACATTTGCACATGTCAGTTTTGGAAGCACGTATTTTTTATATTTTGATTTGTTATGTACTTAGCCAACCATTTCATTGATAGACGTGGTATGCCTGTTTTGTATTACTCTCTTTTCTGCCTTAAGCCTATATCTTCAGTATATTTATGTCTAGAGTCTAGAGCATGTCGCCGCTCGGATTGTACTTCCACTGTACAAGTGTTTCAAATAGACATGCTTTTCCTGAGTTAGTTGCTACATTTAACCATTTAATTTGTCCAGGTCGATATCCTGCCAGTCATGCCTAAGAGAGACAGAAATGCAAAACGAAGACAAGAAGAGCTACATAAATCTGCCGCAAAATGTCAACTCCTAGACACAATTTTTCGACGCAGTCTCAATGACTCATTGCCAGAAATACCCACAATGCCGCCAGGGAACTATGATCCGTCCGCTGCCATCACCTGACGACACTCCCAAAGATAAAGTGTACCACCAGTCATAGAGATACTGCCTTCGTCGTGTTCTCGCCCGATAACCAGTTCATCAAGCAGCCATGATCCGTCCACTGCCATCACACCTGACCACACTCCTGGCGACAAAGATCACCACCTTACCCAGACACTTGGAAACAGACAACGCAACTTCACACCAGAGACCGTCAAGTTCCCGCACTCCGACGTACAAAGGAATTCCGTTAACTATTGCAGATGTTGTCAACAAATTCCCCGAGCTTCGCTCATATTCGGCAAAGAAATGTGGCCGAACAAGGGCTCACATTCTATGCACAACATGTCAGGAGTATGAAGAGATGGCAAAGAAAAGTTCTAAAAATGGCTCTATGCCAATCGCAAGAGGCGTCAGGACGGACTGTAGTGATAAGCTGGAAAGGGTCATTGACCATATGACCTCTGAACCGCATATGGTATCTACAAGCAAGAAGAAGATGGACGAAGCCTAGGAAGAGTGCACAACGTCGCATCCATGGCTACACGCACTCACTGCTTACAATAAGACTGCGAATGGGCGTCGACGTATACAACGACTGTCTAATCGAAACGGTCTCCGCCCGATCGTGGCCGATGCGATCTCTGGCTTGTTTGGCGTCGAACTATCTGTTGGCCACTATGCGACAAAATGGCGCAGAAGTGGAATGTGTTCCATTCACGCCTGCGTCTAGCGATCTACACTACAGGGATCCGAACTACTACAAGCAGATGCTGGATGTCATATACGAACTAGAGAAAGTGCGTCTGTCTCAAATGTTCAACCGATGCACGTGTGCCGATTGATGGCAGCTGTGACAGGCAAATGTTGGACCACAAGTTTGTAAGTGGACGGATGGCTAATAGTGATAGTAGCGTAACGAGTGTGTTCGTTGTCATGCATTCGCCAGAGAAGAACGGCGCCCTTGGACTACTGGAAGCGGTGAACACAACTTTGGATCTGACCGGAGGTAAAGACACGAAGCTCGTCGGTGTCACCACTGACGGCGAATCGACAAACACTGGCATACATGGTGGGTTATGGCGTTTGCTTGCTGACCAAGTGCAGAGAGGTCTGCCAACTTTCTGGTGTGCTGCTCACCGGTCGGACTTAGCCATTGAGTCGGTCGTCAGCACCGTACCAGAGCTAGGCATCTGGAAGTCTAATCTACTGAGGCTCGTACGATTCTGCCGGACGCCGAGAAGGATGAAGATGTTGTCAGCGCAAGCCGGGAATGTCAAATAGTTCCCCCGTCACCACGATGTCAGGTTTGCCCAGCACGAGCTGCAGCTGGCGGATGCTGTGCTGAATAACCTACCAGCCTGCATTAATGTGTGGGAACAGATGCAGGCACCAGAAAGTACCAGCGATAGAAAGGAGAAGGCTGAAACAAAAGGGTTTCTGAGAATCTGGAACCACCAACAGAAGTGGATCACCTCACTGATGGGCGACATCCTGGAGATATTTGAAACACTCCAGAAGAAGTTGCAAAGGAGTGATTTGTTCATCAGCGATCTTCTCACTGTGACTGGCGCTGCCGTCAAGAAGTTGAGATTGATGAGGAATGGACTATTCCCGGGAAGAAGAGAGGAGAAAGAGAGTTGCCCAACCGATAGCACCAGTGAGGACCTAACACAGCGAAAGTTGAACCACCAGTTCGTTTGTACGAACCGCCGTAATGCACGAGCAATCAGGCTGGAGGTCGTGCAAGCATCCCACGAATACTTGTCTGAACGCATCCACCCGGGGCAGGAGGACGTCATCAAATATATATATATATATATATATATATATATATATATATATATATATATATATATATATATATATATATATATATATATATATATATATATATAATTATATATATATATAAATTAATATAAAGCTTTCATACATTCCTAAGGGTTATGTAAATAATCATTAATAATGCGTAAGCTGCCCTTTTTAACCATTTTGAGTGCCCTTTTAGGACATTGCCCCCCCAGTGAAAATTCAATAAAAACCGCCTTGCTTGTATCACTATAATAATACAAGTGTACATGTTTTTCCAACACGCCACAGCGCACCCTTCAATTACTCTTTGGAACTGCTTTCCTAGCTATTTGCTATTCCGTGATTATTTAAAACTATCACCATAACATCGCAATAGTCATGAAACTATCGCAATAGTATTGCACTAGTAATTGAAAGAAAGTTTTCGACAAAGTGCCACATCAATGATTACTATTTAAATTAAAAGCCTGTGGTATCGGGGAAGGCATAATTGAATGGATTGAACAATGGCTGACTGACAGAAGACAGCGTGTTGTAGTAGATGGGGAGGTTTCAAACTGGAAATCAGTTTTGAGTGGTATACCACGAGAATAAGTATTATGACATTAATTATTCTTAATATATATATATTAATGACTTGGACGATAATGTAACAAACAACGTACTGACATTTGCGGATGACACAAAAGTGTTTAAAAAAGGTTAACAATGCTGGCGATAAATAACATTTACAAAACGATCTAGACAAATTAGTTAAATGGTCTGAAAAATGGCAGATGTTATTAATTTTTTTTTAATGTAAATGCTTACACACAGGACACGCAAACGTGGATGTAAACTATAAAATCGGATTTAGGAGTAACAATAAATACTGACATGAAAGTTTCAGAGCAGTGTGGTGTTGCAGCACCAAACGATAATCAATCATTTTTTTGGTTGATTATGACAAATATAACATACAAGGAAAAAAGCTAATTATACCTCTGCATGAAGCAATAGTTGGGCCTCATTTAGAATACTATATACAAGCTTGGAGAGGACTGAGAGACCTTAGCTATGAAGAACGCCTAAAAGAATATGGTTTGACAACTGTAGAGACAAGGAGGATAAGACGACATCAAACTGAAGTTTTCAAGATATTGAATGGGTATGAAAATATTGATAGAAATATTGTTTTTTCACTCAAGAAAGATAGTAGAACTATAGGACATGAGTAAAGGATCGGATATCAGGAAGTACTCGTTCTCATAGAGGACAATAAATAAGTGGAACAAATTTTTCAACAGATTGTGCAACTGCTAGATGAATATGTTTAAGATCAAGGTTGACACATATCTCAAGAGGGCGGGTTACACACAGATGAAAAAATGTTGGACTCTCGGTAAGCCAATGGCTTCCTTGTCCACTTGCCACCTGGACATTTACCTCGGATGGCAATCTTGTTAATACTATCGCAATAATAAAACTAACCCCTGTAGTAACGTTGTGGACCCCTCATGTTGTGGACCCCTCACGTTGTGGACCCCTCACGCAGTAACGTTGTGGACCCCTCACGCAGTAACGTTGTGGACTCCTCACGCAGTAACGTTGTGGACCCCTCACGCAGTAACGTTGTGGACTTCTCATGCAGTAACGTTGTGGACCCCTCACGCAGTAACATTGTGGACCCCTCACGCAGTAACGTTGTGGACCCCTCACGCAGTAACGTTGTGGACCCTTCACTACACCCAAGTCCTCATGAACAAAATAGAGAAGGTGGAAAGAAGGGCAATGCGCTTTTGTTACAATGATTACACATCAAGAGAAAAGGGGAGGTGTCAGAAGTAACACAGAATTTACACTGGCAACAACTAACCACCAGAGGAACAAACAGACGTATCATCATATTCCACAAAGCCACCAACGGTCATTTATCTTTGCCAATCGGAAACCGTCTCCAGCCAGCGCAGCGTCAATCACGGCATCTCCATAGCAAATCATTCAATACCATCCACGCCAGCAAGAACTGTTATAAATTGTCCTATTTTCCCAGGAAAATAAAAGATTGGCACTCGTCACCAGACACAATAACCAGCATCACAGAACCCCAACAATTTAAGCAAGCTCCAACCGTCTCAGTTCCAAGTAAACCCGTGTAAGTAGCAGTCATTCCGTGCGCACACAACCCCGACCGATTGACTCATTATTTCGAATAGGCTAGGATGAATGCCAAACCGTATATGATTGCTTAGCCATATGAACAAGGAGTTTAGCATCATATAGGCTACCTTGAAACTGTGCAGGCAACTACGGATATCTCCAATCAACGCTATTATTGGAAACTGCTGTAGATGAATTGTTAATATTTTTTGCACATTTGCGTTATGTCCACCAACAGATTTCATGTGCGTATTAATGATCGCGTGTGTGTGTTTGTGTGCTGCATTTTATAAAGGTAATTTCAATACAAATTTAGACCGTTGAAACTGCATTCGGCTAAGTGGCTTCTAACTTTGAATGACGTGATAATATTTGTTGGAGTCTGTTCAAAGGCGCATCTAGTATCTGGCAAAGGGAGAGGCAAGCCGATCAGTCACCCATGATACCTTGAAGCGGCGCAATAAAAACATACGGTTAAAAGTCAAAGAGGGTATATGGCCCAATGCCCCCCCCCCCCCCACTCACGCCGTGAGTATAGGGCCTACTAGTGCTAACGAAGAACGAACACGTTACGTCACCGCTGTGAGCAGAAATGATACATAGGTTGTTTTTTGTAGGAGGCGACAAATTGCCTGCACTGGTAACTCTTTTTGCACTTGGGCAGGCTTGCGTAATGGGACACGCGTTCCTATTCGCTGGGTTCCTGTATATAACCGGGACGATGTTGCTCTTCGGCCTGCGGCAGTAAAGCGAACGGCCGCTTAAATTACTTGTGCACCTGTCGGTACCTACAGCGTGACGCAGTCGTATCCGAGTCAGAATATATATATCAAACCACACCATTACATGTCTGTGTGTCCTTCTGGCTGGCTGGCTGGCTGGCTGTCAGGCGCCTCTTCCTACCTATGTTACCTACACTAAGTGTAAACGTCCAGTTATTTCTGACTGGCCGGTCGTCTTTATTTCCAGGGCGTACGTTTTGAGGACAGGCTTGTTTTTAGACAAATAATTTCGTAACAAATGGAGCAAGGTACTTATTATTAAAGGGGGGGTGAAGCACTCGAACAACCATAGCCCAAACATAATAACATACCATTTACAGTATAAACTCCGCCATGGACGGTCCCAAGCCCGGTTGAGAAAGGAGGAGGGTTGGGCGTGGGGCTAGCACCCCCACCCTGTAAAGAAACCCAACGCTACAGAAACATTCACAACAAATAAAACTACGACGTCTGTCCTGGAAGAGGTAGGGCCTGGTTTACCAGGGCGCATGAAGTGTTGCGGTCAAAGCCGAAAGGAAGCCACAATGCCGACTACTCTTCATTCGAACAGGAAAAAATTAAACATCGGCACATGGAATGTGCGAACAATGTACGAGGCGGGGAAAACTGCCCAAGTGGCAGCAGAAATGCGGAGATTCAACCTCGCTCTACTCGGGCTCTGCGAAACCCGATGGACCCAGTCAGGACGACTGCGACTAACAACAGGAGAGATTATGCTATACTCCGGACACAAGGAAGATGATGCCCCTCACTCAGAGGGGGTTGCCCTCTTATTGGGGAAGGAGGCACAGAGAGCACTTATTGGCTGGGAAGCCAGAGGACCGAGGTGCATAACAGCATCCTTTAGAACAAAGAACAAAAGGATTAAAATGAACATAGTGCAGTGCTACGCCCCAACCAACGACAAGACTGACGAAACCAAAGATGAATTCTACAACCAACTCCTTGATATCATGAGCAATTTAGGGGATAAAAACATCAACCTGATTATGGGAGATTTCAATGCTAAGATTGGATCGGACAACCAAGGATATGAAAATGTGATGGGAGTTCATGGGCTGGGTGTGATGAATGACAATGGGGAGCGGTTTGTGAATGCCTGTGCAATAAACAACATTGTGATTGGGGGAAGCGTGTTCACACACAAAAGAATACATAAGGCGACATGGGTATCTCCTGACCAAGTCACTGAAAATCAGATAGACCACATCGGCATAAACAAAATGTTTAGAAGATCACTACAAGACGTGCGTGTGAAGAGAGGTGCTGACGTTGCGTCTGATCACCACCTAGTAACAGCCAGGCTAAAACTCAAGCTAAGAAGAAATGGAGTAGAACAAGAAAGACAAAAGGCAAGATATAATGTGGATTTCCTGAAGGACCCAAGCACAGCAGAAGAATATAAAGTTGCATTAGCTAATAGATTCAAAGTCCTGCAAGAACTGTATGATGAAGATGAGGGAGTAGACATCAACAGCCAATGGAGTCACATCAAAGATGCAGTAAACACCACATGCGAAGAGATAATTGGAAGAAGGAAACCCCAACAGAAAGACTGGATTTCAGTAGAAACAATGAGGAAAATACAGACCAGAAGAGACAAGAAGGAAGCTGTCAACAGCAGCCGCACAAGGGCGGCAAAGGTAACAGCTCAGAAAGAGCACACTGCAGCAAATAGAGAGGTGAAGAAAAGTGTCAAAACAGACAAAAGGAACTTCGTGGAGGGACTTGCACAAGAGGCAGAAAAGGCAGCAGCTAGCAGGAACATGAAGCAACTTTACGATACAACAAGGAAGTTAGCTGGAAAGTTTAAGAAATCAGAGCGGCCAATCAGAGACAAAAATGGGATCGTCCTGATGGGGGCAGACAAACAGCTTAACAGATGGGCAGAGCATTTTGAAGAGCTGCTCAACAGACCAGTACCGCAGAATCAACCAGACATCCAACCAGCTGAGACAGATCTCCCAATAGACTGTAATAAACCCACTAGAGAAGAGATAAAAAAGGCAATCGCACATATGAAAAATGGGAAAGTAGCAGGCCCTGATGGTATCCCTGCAGAAGCACTAAAGGCAGATGTAAATACTTCAGTATAAATGCTGTACAGTCTTTTTGAGGAGATCTGGGAAAAAGAAGAAATTCTAGCAGAATGGAAGGAAGGTTACCTTATCAAGATTCCCAAGAAAGGAGACCTGAGCCGCTGTGATAACTACAGAGGAATCACGTTGTTGTCAGTACCTGGGAAGATTCTAAACAGAATAATCCTAGAGAGAATGAAAGGCAAAGTGGACCAAACTCTGCGTGAACAGCAAGCAGGCTTCAGGCAGGACAGATCGTGTACTGACCAGATTGCAACACTGCGAATCATAGTGGAACAATCCATCGAATAGAACTCATCCCTATACATCAACTTTGTTGATTACGAGAAAGCCTTTGACAGTGTGGACAGGGAGACACTCTGGAAAGTGCTAAGACACTATGGGGTGCCCAAGAAACTAGTCAACATGATCAAAAACTCCTATGAAGGAATGTCATGCAGAGTCATTCATGAAGGTCAACTTACAAAGAACTTTGAGGTTAGGACGGGGGTGAGACAGGGATGCTTACTGTCACCATTCCTCTTCATTCTAGTCATAGACTGGGTCATGAAAACAGCAACCAAGGAGAAACGAAATGGAATCCAGTGGACGATGCTGACCCAACTTGATGACCTGAACTTTGCGGATGACCTTGCACTCCTGTCTCACAGCCATAGGCAGATGCAAGACAAAACAACAGAACTGGCATTGATTTCAGAGCGGGTTGGGTTGAAAATCAACAAAAGGAAAACAAAGATCCTGAGAACAAATGCTATTTGCGAAACACCAATCATGCTTGAGGGAGAGACACTGGACGAGGTCAAAGACTTCAGATATCTAGGCAGCATAGTGGATACGCATGGAGGGACAGAGGCTGACGTAAAGAAAAGGATCAGCAAAGCAAGGGTAGCTTTCCACCTGTTGAGAAATGTGTGGAAGTCAAAGGTAATTGGAGAAACCACAAAAATACGCTTGTTTAACACAAATGTAAAGTCCGTGTTGCTGTACGGAGCAGAAACATGGCGAATAAACAAGACCACACTGATAAGGATCCAGACATTTGTCAACCATTGCCTGAGAAGAATTCTCCGAATACACTGGATGGACAGGGTGAGCAACAAAGACCTCTGGGATAGAATACACCAAGCCCAAATAGAGATAGAGATCCTTAAGAGGAGATGGGGATGGCTTGGCCACACCTTGAGAAAGCCAAGCACAAACATAACCAGACAGGTCCTGACATGGAACCCCCAAGGCAAGAGAAAGAGGGGGAGACCAAAAAACACCTGGCGGCGTGACCTCGAGACAGACATCAAGCAAACAGGGAAGGGCTGGCAACAACTGGAGAGGATTGCCCAAGACAGGAGGCGCTGGAGAAATGTTGTGGATGGCCTATGCTCCAGGAGGAGTTAAGGGCCTAAGTAAGTAAGTAAGTATTTACAGTATATATCACCCTTATATGATGGGCGCAACGCCACGGTAATTTTGTAATATCCTTTTTAACTTTGCCATTATCTTCGCTGGGCGGCGCCATATTGCTCTGCGGGGGGCTCAGCGGCAGAGTGGTTTGAGTACGAGCTCCTGGCACCGCGTTCACACAGTAAAAACCTCTCGGAAAAACGGCCGAAACGCATGGAAAATCGAATAAAAAGAAAACTGGTGTGCACTGGATGGCTCCTGGATATATCAACTAGTACTACAAATGCAAGGAAAAAACTTTTGATCGACTTCCGAGGAAGAATTTGCAGCGGAAAATGTGGTTGCAAATGCGGAAATTGCCGTGTCCGCCATCCGCAGGCTCTGCGAGTGACCACTTTTCCGATGCAGATTACAAGACAAAAGACTATGTGATGAGCATGGACAGACGGTGAGCATCAATATGTCATTCTTGGTCAAAGACACCGTTCCATCTTAGATCTTTTTTTTCGCATATGACCATGCATCTACAGACTATTCTGCGACAAGGAAACGTCAGATATCAGAGGGCAGAGCGATGCGTAGGAAGCGACGAGCCGAAACCAGGTTAGTAAATTGGATTACCGTTACCATTGTGACTTATCACTACGATTACAATATAGTTCCACCCCAATAAGCACAGCTGTGCTTCAACGTCAGCATATATATGACCCACAGTAAATCGAAATGTATGAATACAATAAAGTGCGAGTAAGTGTTAATAGTTTGATATAATTACGAGTGTTTTCCAATCCGCCGATTTATTTTCGACGTGATCAGACGTACCGTCAATACGTGGCCGTATTCAAAACAATAACAATAACTCAGTAAGTGCTACAGGATATACTGCAGCCTTATAACATGGGCCATGGCGTATGTAGTACTATATACTAGGCAAAATTATTCAAGAAAATAATTTGATATTATTTATTGACAGTCATAATAAGTCTCAGACTCTTGTGTTCTAAATGCCTAGAGAGCAAGCGGCAAGCGTAAGGCTAAGCCTCGGGGGGGGGGGGGTTAGATGCATGGGAGAAACACGACCAAAAGACAGTATAGACTATAGTGCAACAGAAGCCTACTGTTGCTGTTTACATTTCAAATTCTTTATGGAAATATTTAAAATATACAAATACTTTCATTGTGATTAAGTGCAAATGCAGTTACAAAAACTTTTTAAAAGTATTTAAATATTTAAGTAAAATGCATTTCACCCATGCAATGTCTAGCTGGAAAGGAAACTAACTAAGGCATCGTCATCTACCCAGTTGAACACTGTCAGATTACATATCTGCTTTCTATAATGACACTTTACAATTTCTGTCTGAATTCTTGTGACTTAACAATAAGGCAAAATTATATAAAATTAATTTGCTTTATTGATCAGATTAAACCCCACATGTAATAACCGGAAGTTCATAGAGATGTATTAATTACATTTTATTCTAAGTCGACTGATAACACTGTAATGAATATCGTGGGGGGAGGGGGCAACTGTCGGCAACCCACAATAGTATTAGTACAAGCTATACATATGAAGGAAGTATATCAGGCATGGGGTCAATTCTGTTTTGTCAATTCCAAAAAATCAGTTCTAATTCCGCCTTGCAAAAAATCAATTCCAACTGTTAAAATGCTAGGCTAAAGAAAAATTCAAATCCAATTCGTTTTAACACAGTTTTATTTGTCACGTGTGCACAATCATATTTAATTAGATATGATTAAAAAATTATTGTTCGTTAAATGCGCACGCACGCACGCACGCACGCACGCACGCACGCACGCACGCACGCACGCACGCACGCACACACACACACACATATATCAGGTTTGCCATAAAAAACTTTAAAATGGCATCCAGCCATTTCATATGTACTTTCTGCTGCGACACCTCTCCTGGATTTTTGCTAACAAAACCAGACATTTTGGACAGCCCTGGACAGTTGGGTCATTAATCTGAGTTTTGAACAGTTTCCCCTGTTTATATCGGGTCCAGGTCATTTGCCCCCCTTCCGGACATTTGCCCCTTTGTCACTTGCCCCCCCAGACATTAGCCCCTTGCCTTATTCAAAATCTGGACATTTGCCCCCTGACCGTAGCTTCTGGATTATTTGTACGTTTTTTTTAAGAAATGTTCTGAACATGAATTCAAGATATATATTACCCTAATTGCAATTAATGTTCTTTGTGCCAGATCAGCCAAGTAAATTACTTTATGTAGTTGGAGATGATCCTGTAATCAAAGGATTATCTTTATTGCAATTGTGGAAGAAGCCAGTGACATTAGGACCTGGACATGTTAGGACAATTGAGGATATTTGAAAGAAGCCATCTCAACAAGGTTTCTTTTGAATTGCATTTACCATGGAGAGTTGGAGTGACTCCATTTTCCTATAAAACTGGATGCACAAGCCAGAGTTGTCAGAATTCACTTATAACTTCACCATGGAAATTACTACTAGCATTTGAGGAGGTCAGAAGCTATGTTTTGAGTGTCATTCCTACACCAAGAAGGGGGACCAACAAGATTACTCTTCATTGGGAGTGAAGCCAGCGTCGATCCTGATCATGCAAGGGTGCTGTGGTCACTGATCTGATCTCCAGATCCAGAATGTGATCAACAAGACTGCCTGCAACCATGATGGTGACACGGCACAGATAGAAGCTGCCAAGGTCCGTGAGTACCTGAAAACCAAGGCAGCTAATACCAGGGGCACTCCAAACCAGCTGATCTCTGACTCGTCACTGTCCACCACTGTTTGTGGAAGCATCACCGCAAGAACCCATCTTCCACCACTGATCTGACTATCAATGATACCTGGAAGACAACTGGTGACAAAATCATCTCATACACACTCCAGGGGATAGGCCATTGCATTAGGCTAAAGTGACTTCGACTTGTCATTGAATGTTGTTATTGTAGTAATAATGATAAAACTGCAAACTGATTTTCACTTGTCAACTATCATAGAAAAAAGGGGCAGATGTCCGGGCGGGGGGGGGGGTGAGCAAATATACTAGGAGGCAGATTTATATCGCTATCAGTTGTGGTATCATTGATATTTTATCAAATTTACTGGAAAGTTTGAGTCTTCAACATCCTAATCTCCAACATGTATTCTCCATGGGGACATTTTTAATTACTACAAAGGGCAAACCCTACAGCCACATGTAACAGCATTGTACAGGTGACCAGTGACATGTTTAGTATGGGAAACTTGTGGGCTGAACATTAGGCTTGGATAAACAAGGGGCTGCATTCAAGTGGGGCAGGCTTCCTCTCTCACACAAAGGGAATGAGCAGGCAGGTGCCCTTAATTGGCAATCTCTGTAAATAAACCTTGTACACTGAGAAAGAAAATGAGGCCTGAATGGTCTGATTTTGGTTTTACTGTCTGTTACAGTAACTTAGTATTTCTTTTTGATGCAAATGCTTGATTATACTGTTCTTGGTCACAATGTTTCAATACCAGAGTAGACAGTGTCTATGCTGTACTGTTGACAACTTCCTGGCTGTTACCAGATTCAGGGTGACATGCTAATAGCAGACAAATATAATTTTAAAAGTAATATAAGTAAATATAAGGGTAAATATTAACAGTATCAAGTCAATAATTCCAACAAAATCAATTCCAATTAAAAAAAATTCCAATAAAAAAAAAATTTAAGTCAATTCCAATTCTGGAACTAGAATTGAGGGTCAGTTCCAATTCCAGAATGGAATTGACCACATGCCTGAAGTATATTCATGACAATATCTTGTCTCTGTGTACTACAGCAACAGTCATGAACAGTATAATTGAATTGAAACAAGCTTATATCTTTTGTCGGGAGGGGCTTTTGTCCATGCACCATACTATCTAGCAGATGCTTTCAGTATAATACCTAATAATTATATATATATTTACATATATACATATATATATATATATATATATATATATATATATATATATATATATATATATATATATATATATATATATATATATATATATATATATATATATATATATATATATATATATATATATATATGTATATATATATATATATATATATATATATATATATATATATATATATATATATATATGTATATATATATACGTGTGGGCAGGTATGTGTGTGTGCGTGCAGCATTTATAAGGTAAAGATGTCACAAGCATAGATCTGCATTTGGTCCAATAACAATATTCATGCAATATGTTATCTAAACCGAGTGTCAGATATAAAATAAGGAACCCCATAGAAAGTGTACCTATGGGTCCATATTTTGTTATGGAATTTGGACCCCTTCTAAAATTTTGACCTCCCTGGCCCATTGAAAACAGTGCAATGTTGATTAGATAATATAATGCACTTTGGAGCTAGGATGCTACAATTTGGTTACATGCGTTTGGTTATGTTACCAGTGGCATTCGTCAAACTGACCAAACAGATTCATTAAAAACATTAAGAGATCAGTGAAAGACCCATTGGTTGAATTAACATGGCTCCATAGGGAAAATGCTTTTCCCTGTGGTTGATTACTTTATACATTCTATATGACACTGGCACCCTTATATTATAAAAATAATATATACAAGAGAAAGTTTCTCACATTGTGATTCATTTTTATTATGCAAAAGATGAATTTTGTAAAATGTTCAAGTCACTGTATGTGTAATCTTTTCAGATGAAGGATTCACCATTGGTTCGTACAAGTACAGGTACTAGTTTTGAAGCATCCAGCGCTATGGGTGATGCCGTCAATCTTTACATTACGGATGTCACCTTTAGTGCCATCACTGCTACTACTGCTGTGGCACCACATACAACTGATGCTGAAATGCAAATCGATCCGGTAACGATATTTCAAGTGCGACACTTCGCGAATGCTGCTGTAGTCACGGATGACATTATTGCACCAATGAACGTTGATCATGACTACTCCTATGTGAAGCTTCCATCAGATTCAGTGAGAATAAAGACATTGGTGCAGATGATGCACACTATGTGATAACAGCGACATAACCGAGGGTGACTCAAGCAGCTCCGACACCTATGAGAAAGAGAAGAAGTTTGTCATTCGTGAGAAAAACTTATGTCACTTTTCTGCACCTGCCACACACCAAACAGCCATAAACTGTGACACAGGTTGTACTCATGTCTGATCTATCAGCCAAGGTCTTTCGGATACTGGGGTGTCTGTAAGGAAAGTGTGCTGATTTCTACCCCTGGATGAGTGAAAGGTGAATTGAATATGTTAGGTGTACATGTACTATCAGTCAGAATAAGTAGTGTATTGGTGTATATTTAGTGCCAGTAGTGTATTGGAACAGATGGTTGGTGTGCAAATACTATCAGTCAGAACAAGTAGTGTATTGATACATATGATTGGTGTACATTTACTGTCAGAAGAAGTAGTGAAATGGTGCAGATTCCAGAATGAGATCATTGGTGTACATTTACTGTTGGTAGGAACAAGTAGTGTATTGGTATGCATGATTGGTGTACGTTTACTGTCAGTCAGAACAAGTAATATTATTACACATGATTGGTGTACATTTACTGTCCAATCAAAACAAGTAGTCTATTGCCATTGGTACAGATGATGATGGTGAAACAGTTAAAATGCCTTGGCTTTATGAAGATTAATTATTTCCTAAGCTAAACTACCAGTATATTTGATATGTTGTGGCATAATAATGATGTGTGTAACTGTGATATCCATGTTCCAGGTTGTATTTCCCGGTGGTAGAAGTCACTGTTTTTAGTCAATGTTTAGTCTTGGTTTCAGTCGTTCCAGTTAGCCTTATTTCTTTGGTAATTGTTTTTCTATGTGAATAAACTGTTGATATATTTTATGTTGGTCTCAATATAAATGAAATTGTGTGTAGTGATATGCAAGATGCTGCAGGTAACATTTTTGTTGACAGAAGTGGGATATGGATAAGAAGGCATTCACATCATTCAGTTATTAATATTTTAGTGGGAATTTTTTTAGTTTTCCAGGTTGTTTTTCGACCTGCTGCATACTGTGGGTGCCTCACAATTTGTCTATATCAGACTATCAGTACACTCACCTGTGTCAGGTCAATCTCCATAGCTAAACTTTCCATCAATTCAATTCGGTTCAGAATAGACATCACAGATCCTTCCTACATCGCAGGATGGGATTACTTGTCTTGCCTTTCCTGAGCCTGAAATATAATTTATCAGGGTTAGTTGATAGCACTAATTCCATAATTACCATAATAGTTGCAAAACTGTGAACATTACATACTGTCAGTAGTTAATTATTGTTATTTAAATGATTACATTGCACCAAACAACAAGGTGTTATGGTGTGCTACAGAGAGGGGTGATTACAAGTACGAATATTAACGTAATCATGATTACAGTAATTATTGCAATCACAATTACTAATGTAGTCATGATTACAATCATTATTACAATCACGATTATGGTAACATTTAAGAATATATATATATTCACATAATGAATTAAATAAACTCTCATGTTATTATTGTCATCAATGTTATTCAACACAAAATCAAACACAATATTAAAATACAGTCACGGTACACTTCATTAGATTAGAAATAAAATAAAGAGAAAAGCCTGCTTGCATTGCCATTGTAGTTCGGACCTCGCCCTCGGGCTAGGTAAAAGAAATATGCAGAAAAAATATGATTATTAAAATGGCAATGATTCGATAACAATTGAATTACTGACCTGCTAGCTATAGGGCGAATCAATGAGTCGGCACGCAAATCATGCAATGACAGCAGACCAACATCTAGCACCGCTCTGTTTGTGCATATCACTACAAAATCATCGTCTTCGCCTTCGTACGGTGATGCAAGCACCGACGCGGTCGGGCACACGGTGCTGCATAGCCATGGCATAGGCTCATAGCCTAGCCCTAGGCATGGTAGCTTCCTCGGCGCAGCATGATGACTCAACGTAAACGTGCGCAGACATCGGGACGCAATTTCCACAGGTTCACCACATCACATTACCTAGTCAGGAATCGTTGACAGTCAAAGGTAAAGTCATCCCCCAGGCATTACGCCTTAGGAAGCCATGAAGGCTTATTATGGCCAGTGCTTAAACCTGGTTTCTATAGTGCGAAGCAACTTAGAGTGCAGTTATACTGACTCTCCTGGACGGGACACTAGTCCATCGCAGGTACCTTCCAAACAGTGTTTGTACTCATTTACAGCTGAGTGGACTGAGGCAAAGTAGGGTAAACGAAATTGCCTAAGCTTCGAAAACAAACAGTGAACAGTGTGTGTCTTGAACTCACAACCCTTGAATTTAGAGTCCAACACCTTAACCACTAGGCCACGGCTGCCCCCCTTGACAGTCAAAGCGCTGTTGTAATTTTTCCTGAATCCAACGTCAACAAAGGCGAAGCCGACCTGCAGTCTGGAGCATGACTCGCACACTCGGTGACACTTTACGACTGTCAACGGTTGTTTCCGTGTGGCCTGTCGAACTAGACTCTTCGTCTGTGGTTTCCATTTCTCCAAAGATAGACAACTATTACGGAAGTTCAGTAAACCACTAATCGCTAGTAGTAGATCTGGTGAAACTGTCACAAGCGATACATCCATCTTGTCAACAAGTAAAAAATAGTTCCGGTATTCCGTTATCGCATATTCTCGTTGGTTAGCATCTCGTGTGTTCGAGAAGTGTGGCGTTTTCCACGACTTTTTGCGTGTTTTGTTGTAATTTCTTTAACTTTTTTTATTTGGAACGAACAAAAACGCTATTTTGTTGACGTGTGTAAACACTTGTATATATAACAGAGACCCATATCTTTTTTTTCGCTCCAGAATGCCTATTTACGAAATAAATCGCAAAAAATCGAAAATTTACATTGATTAGATATACGCGACTCAAACCACTCGTTTCGACAACAAGATGGCGATACGCAGTGATGTATTTTGTCGATTCTTGTCTCGAACAAAATCAGTTTTTCAGTTTATCTCATAAATTAGCAGGTATCTGTCACCATTAATGCATAGTTAGATAATATATATTTAAATATACGGCATAACACAAAATTGCTTCAGTTCCCCTTTAAACCGAATTAGCAAACGCCTTCCGGAACAGGACAACATGACTGTTAAACAAGAATAACAATATTAATTACTACGTCACACCCGTCCATGGAGCAACAAGTGTGAAACAACATTTGATTTTCCGAAGGCCGCCATTATAACGTTTCGTAGGATTCCTGGAAAAAATTTTCCTACGATTTTCTTTAAAATGTCAAGGCATAATTATCCTCTTTGAACACACATGCTTTGTTTAATTCGTGAAAAGGATAAACCTTTCAGAAAAAAAACGCACCCAAAGCAGATACCCCTCAATTCAGGCCCGGTCCGGTGAATGATTTAGAAATGTTGGTACTTTGCCATCAAATGAAAGATCAAATGTAGAAATACAGAAAACATTAACTTTATCAACGTATCCGACGTTGAAGTGCTCGAAAAAAATTACTCATTAAAAACATGAAAGTAATTATTTAGAGATACTTACGTTATTTTGTACACAGTTGAACCACTCTGTGGCATTTGTTGGCCTCAGACCGCATTTACGATCCGTCCGCCATTACCATTATAAAGAGTCCCTTGGAAAGTGACGATTGCGCGTTATGGGTGAATTTTTATCATCGCCAATTGGTAGATCAGAAGCCACTGGTGCAGGAGGCGAAGGAACAAATAAAGAGGCGAGTGGATGTCTGGGAGGAGATACAGCCAAACTGCCTCAACGTTAGCGTATTAATGCATGAAAACATTGGTAACACAAGTAGTTTAAAAACCGATCCCACACAAGGAATGGATGCTAAGGTTAGCTAAATAAAACGTTGTTATATTTATCCGATCTGGATGTAAATACTTGTAACCGATACCGCATAATGGATTAAAGTGACCCGGGACGCCGGCGTGTTTACCATTAAGTCCGTCGAGTGAAGAGCTATCTTTAGTTGCCGTGGATGTCGCTACAAGTACGCTAGGACGTAACTCATGTTGGTCTCCACTATGCGATGATCCTTTGATAACTATCTTTGGTAGAGAGGTGAGGTAGTGTACTGACTGCTTAGCACATTCGCTCTGTGTGCAAGAGTACGTTTAGTGTAAAAACCCGTTCTCATCGTGTGTGCAAGTATGCACGTACAAGGTGTACATGCATGTATGTATTTATACACGTATGTATGACCGTACATTCCTCGTGACTCAGATGAACACGTTAATGTCGTTCCAGTTCCGTTAATTTAGACTTTTAAGGATTGTTAAACCTTTCATGTGTTAAACGGGACCTCAAAAGATCGTAAAATAATGGTAACCACATATACAGTCACTGCAGTCAGTTACTGGAACGTGCCAAGTGCTGGAAATTAAATAGAATTATGTACGCTTTATTTATACAGCCTCTTCTTCGCCACGGCACAACTCAAACAGCTCATCGCCCTCCAGTGTGTGGCCTCGTCACTGAGGACATCGCCGAGAGGAGGCGCGGTGAACAAGACGCTTCGTAATCTTATTTCTATTTGCTTTGTATTTTCTGTAAAAACAAAGTTGTTGACTTCCGGGTGTAACATGTCGATATATGTCTGTTCCCCCCTCCCCTCCCTCTTCCCCCTTTCCTTGATCTCCTCTCTCTCCTACTCTGTCTCAGTTTCCTCTACCGCCCAGTGTGTTCTTCGAATATGCAATTCTGCAATTCTTTATATATGCAATCCCGCTCGTGCGTGCGTGCGTGCGTGCGTGCGTGCGTGCGTGCGTCCGTACGTCCGTGTCTCTCTCTCTCTCTCTCTCTCTCTCTCTCTCTCTCTCTCTCTCTCTCTCTCGGGCATGGGTGCGTGTGCGCGTGCACGTGCATATGCGCGTACGCGAGCGTGCGTGCATAATTTCCGAAAAATTTCAATAGACAGACCTGGCTGGATCCGTGACGTTTCAGTAATGGTGTTTCCGTGTTAGCGGCTCTTGTTTCGTCCTATGTCAGGCGAAGACTCATCTGTGCATCACAGCATACTGTTTCGTACCCATCGCTGTCGCTACATTTTTGCGGGAAATAGCTCAAAACGTCGTAGAATAACACACTGCCCAGCTGGTCAGGTTTGTCTCCCCTGTCTTAGTGCTACGGCTAAGGCATCTGGCATGTCGAGGTTGTTGTGCTTCGTAGTCTAGAACATTCTCATCTCTGGGTAGAATAATTATATATATATATATATATATATATATATATATATATATATATATATATTGAACCACGTTGTAATCGTTTCGCTAAAGTTGTACGTTTATACAATGATATAATTATATATATATATATATATATATATATATATATATATATATATATATATATATATATATATATATATATATATATATATATATATGAATTAATTTCTAGAATTATATCATTATATAAACGTATATATATATATATATATATATATATGAATTAATTTCTAGAATTATATCATTGTATAAACGTACAACTTTAGCGAAACGATTACAACGATTACAACGTGGTTCAATATATATATATATATATATATATATATATATATATATATATATATATATATATATATATATATATATATATATATATATATATATGAATTAATTTCTAGAATTATATCATTGTATAAACGTACAACTTTAGCGAAACGATTACAAAGATTACAACGATTACAACGTGGTTCAATATATATATATATATATATATATATATATATATATATATATATATATATATATATATATATATATATATATATATATATATATATATATATATATATATATATATATATATATGAATTAATTTCTAGAATTATATCATTGTATAAACGTACAACTTTAGCGCAACGATTACAACGATTACAACGTGGTTCAGTAGTTTACAGTGAAATTGGGTTGGCGTTTATAACCGATCATAAATAAAAAAATATCGGTGCGATATGTTTGTGCATTGTATTTCACGCAGAATAATCCGCGTATAATTATCTCAGACGTTCACAAATGCATTGTCTAATGTAGAATGTCGACACGTTCGTCATATCAGAGGTTGGAAGCCGTTTCTTAATTGTTGCACATTATAGCGCCATTGCAGTAAAAACGCACGATAAAAATGCGAATAAAATAGTATCTTATATAATTAACATTATACATTGACAGTTGTTGGATTAGATCAACGAATGATTTGTTAAAATGCTGACTGCGCGCTGCATTCTGTTACTCCGAGTTGGCGCACTTCAACGAGCCGAATCAGTCATTCAGCGAGCCATCTCGCTCGCGCTCCGTCGTCGTTACGTTGATGTATCGACGCTAGACGGGTGGCGTGAATAGAACATATAACGATAAAACAAACATATATCGATAAAACACAGATATGTCCGCCACGCGGGCCATGGGTCGTCTGCGTATCCCTGAATGGCGGTAGACCAGAGTACAGAAACGGGCAAGACAACACGGCAACCGCTAACATAAAAAGGTACGTTCTTTGCAAATAACTTATTTACCAAAAACACGTGTTGCCTAATCATCACCAAACACCCTACGCCTCTTCTGTCCCATCGTTGGGATGCCGCATCATTCAGCACCCAACGGATGCAATCACGTGCAATCACGTGGAATAACATTCACACATACGAAAAGGCTACGCATTTAAACGTTTATATTAATCCGCTGATTATTGAAAAGGGAAGTGGACATGGGCAGGAAAAAAAAAACTACCACCAACGTCACGAGTCAGGCCCTAGATTGGAACCCCCAAGGAAAACAAAAACCAGGCAGACAAAACAATGTTGGAAGAGATCAGTAGTGAAGGAAATGAAGAAGCATGAAAGCGTGAGAGAAGTGGCCAGACCACAGTTGAGAATTGCATTGGTGGCCATGTTAACGTTTTGTCTGATTATAAGAAAATGTGACCATCAAAAATTCTTAATTTTTTTCACAGCATCTGCCATCATCTCATTGACATGCTGACCAAGTTTGTCAAAATCACATACCTCCTGCTCTTTTAAAACGTCCCAACATGCGATGCCCGTCAATTTTGACAAAAAAGCCATGTATTCATGCACCCACGTGGCCCATAGCAGAACAATTCCATACATCCCTCCGCCTGTTAAACGCTAAAAAAAATGCGCTATTTCACAGCTAATAGCTTCTACAAACCTCTAATATGCTTGCTCAATTGCACTGATGTCATATCATATGAATTGTTTACATTCACATATCACAATACGCCCTACGTTCGTGAAACAATATACAGGAAGGTCAACAGTGGTCATACCCCTTCAGTCATGTGCTCTCTACCTTGAGCGAAAAGCGAAGGGAGGGATGCGATATCGTGGTCTAGTTTCGGAAGATGAATTAATTGTTCAAATTCACATATCTCAATTTAATACGCCATGCATTCGTGTGAAACAATATACAGGAAGGTCAACAGTGGTCTGACCCCTTCAGTCCTGTGTTCTCTACCTTGAGCGAAGGGAGAGACGCGATATCGTGGTCTAGTTTCGGAAGATGAATGACGCCGTCCATTTGGTTGTCAGTAGGATCGCTAGGCGGCGCCGTCGTGTCCTCATTAGCGGCAAACAACGGTGTCTACAGACGCGGCTGACGGACCCGTGCATTCTTCGCGACACGTGCCAATAGATGGGCTGCCGCTCCGGTCGAGCCCTCGGCAACCTGGGACGGTAATCGACGTCGACAGATTTACACGAAGTGGGCCGCATTACCCGAATACATGCCCGATCAGCGATCCTGCGAGCTGCCACGACGCCCGGGGTCGATTAGAGTGGACAGCGTCAGACTGACGCCCCTCCCGGCGATACGTTTACCTGGCGCGGACTAATACACCCATAGGCAGTAACCGCATTACAAATCCGTAACTTGGCAGGGTTAACATCAAGGGATATTACGTATAGGTATGCTTTTCTAAAAAACCCACAAGAAATGCCATTTTCACGAATTTCACACCTAATATGAGCTAACTGGTTTAAAATTTAATATACTGTGAAAGCGAAAGAAAATCGTAGGACCATTTTTCTGAGTAATTTTTCAGAAAACAATGATATAAAACAACTAGAGCTCTCCCAAGAAACCAAGTGGGAACTTGCCCTGTCATCTCGTAGCTTCAAACCCTCGATCGAAACAGCCGGGGTCTGAATGGAACGAAGTAGTACAACAAATAGATGGTCTGACTCTCCGTCGAGACGGCTGAACTTCCAATCCATCTGCCGCCGTTTCGAAGCTTGGGCAGTTTTTTCCACCCCACCCTGCCTGTTCCTTTCGGGTGATACACTAAGAGCCTGGTCGCTTCTAACCGACCAGGGGAAGTAAAATACCCCACACGGGGGGTAATTATGTAAACTGTCGTGGGCTCACCATCTCTAACATGCACGGCAGCAATCTCAGTTCATTTAGCTGAGACGTGTGATTATATTGTTCACCACAACTAGCGTGGACACTCTTGCTAGGATAACGTCTCAGTTCAGCTCAGTCAGTTGTGTATTTGCAGTGGTGCCAATTGTCGAGTTTTGGGAAGGAGACCTGCTTCTTTATTGCCAATGTTGTAGCATATCCTGCTTCTCCTTCTTTTTCAAATAATGTCCATCTTTTTTAAACAATTAACACTTTTCTGTGAAAAACGCATAAAATGGCACACTTGAAATTTGCTCAAATATTTCCGTATTGTGGGAGAGGATCCCCTTTCCATAAATACCCTCTTACCCTCGGGGGGGTGGGGGGTACTCCCTATACTGAGGTATACATGTATGTGCCGCGCAAATGCCCCTGTTTTTGGCCATTTTTCTCTCTCTGTCCGTAGAAAAAATTAACATTTTCTCTCTTTGTGCCCCCCAATTAAACCTGATAATTCTCTCTTTCATCGAAGAGGAAATTTCCCAATGAAACCGTTCCGCCCGGGCTTACCTTACACTTATAGATATTAGATAAATTGTTCAATAATTCTCTCTTGGTGACCCTAACTTTCTTGAATTTTCTCTCTCTCTCCATGTGCTCCGTGGTGCTCTGGTGGCACACCCCCACCTGTTTGGTATGGCAGTACCCCCCCCCCGGGGGCTTGGATCCATGCCACACTTTTCATTGTGACGGAAATAATGATGCACCCAGATTCTGGGTGCATACATAATTAGCTAATTATGATCACATCCGGGGATTTGGTTAACTCATAAAATAAGAGTGAATTTTTATCTATTTATACGATGTGGGTAACAATGATACCACGCCTTCGCAGCGAGACTCTTTTCTCGGCGAGTTCACGAAGGCCCGCGAGAGTCGGATAAACGAGACTACGTTGGTGATTACTTCCCAGAGTAGTCAAGACGGCATCTGCCACCTAGCGTAAAGCGCTTTGAGCGTCCTGTTGACCGGATAGAGACGGCTGATTGGAGATATCATTCGTCCTCAACACACCTTCCATCACGATAGTGATGCTTGATGTCACGGTTGGACCAGTAGTTGACCGACAGCTGACATAAGGACTAAACCAGCACGCGAACTGGTCTTCCTTGTTACTCCCTTTCTAAACGGGTGATGCAAGTTCATGTACTGCTGCACTGCCCCGGCTGTTATCCCTTTCCACTTCTTCCTATCGGAAGCCTTCTGCTCCTCTGTCTTTGGTACATCCCTTTTTACGCAGTTCTCCCATCTAAGTTGCGATACTGAACGTTAACATTCTGTTATATTTAGTCCCAATTTATTACGCGTACCAGGAAAATCGACGCAAAACGGGCTGTCTCGGTCTTGGGGTTCGAGTGTTAGACATAGACCCGGGGTCTATGAGCCAGTGGGTACCCAGTTATACATAGCGCGCACGCACGCACGCACGCACGCACGCACGCACGCACGCACGCACGCACGCACGCACGCACGCACGCACGCACGCACGCACGCACGCACGCACGCACGCACGCACGCACGCACGCACTCACGCACGCACGCACGCACGCACGCACGCACACATAATGTCACATATAAACTATATATGCTCCAAATGAGTCTAGATATTTGCAGCTATTTTAATAAAACTCCAGCGTTGGATTACAACCAGCGTCTCGCACGCCTCAGTCGTCATAGCGACGACAAGAAAAACGACGATTCGACAAGAACAAGAATGCGGCATTCTGTGTGGCATTGCACAATTCTGTGTATCTACATCTGCTGACCAATCAACATCGACTTCCGCAGATATGCGCCATGTTGAACAAGACGGCGTGAATGGGAGAGACCGATTAGCGAGGGCAGGCAGGGCCGGCTGGCTGGCGATAAGTCACTCCACGCCGGCTGCTATCGTCAAGCACGTCTCGTTAAGACACCGTGTGGTCGGTGTGCCGACGGACGATAACCACAGAAACAACTGCTTTGCCGTAATAACTTGAACAAACTTGGGTTCTTTCATGTGGTGCTCCCTGTTTGGAGCGGTTCCAGGGGTGGAACATGACAGGCACGGAGTTGGAGCGGTTCCAGGGGTGGAACATGACAGGCACGGAGTTGGAGCTGTTCCAGGGGTGGAACATGACAGGCACGGAGTTGGAGCGGTTCCAGGGGTGGAACATGACAGGCACGGAGTTGGAGCGGTTCCAGGGGTGGAACATGACAGGCACGGAGTTGGAGCAGTTCCAGGGGTGGAACATGACAGGCACGAAGTTGGAGCAGTTCCAGGGGTGGAACATGACAGGCACGGAGTTGGAGCGGTTCCAGGGGTGGAACGTGACAGGCACGGAGTTGGAGCGGTTCCAGGGGTGGAACATGACAGGCACGGAGTACGTACGACTCGTACTAGACAGATCGCAGTTTGTGCTGTATAATGCACCATTATACAGGCAGCACAGTGGCCTCTCTCTATGTGTGGACTCCACATATGGAACAACCTCTTAATTAAAAGAAACAATTTTGAAATCACTGTTGGTCCCCTTCCTCGTACCAACTGATATAAGGAACATCGGATGTAGGGAACAATTTGGCCATGTCCAGCATGCTTCATATGGCGAGCTCACTGTATCTATGCAATTATAGGTTATGTAGTAATTATGAAAGGTTACGACAGCACTGTGGTGAGAGTAACTATACTGTTTCTTATAAGCTGCAATTGCCACTGTCGAATACTGCATTTAGTAGAAACTAGCCTACTGTGGTGATTGTACCAAAAATGTAGTTTACGCGTACGTAATATTCTGGATGGAAATTGAGGGTTGGTGCACTTTACTAGAACAGTTGGTATTGCATTCGCACAAAATTCGAACACTAGGTAAGTCAATGGATGTTCACTAATGCAAGCGTAAAGACATAATCAGGCCTGTCGCCATTAACACGGTTGCAACAACACGCTACAGACTCACAAACACCTTAATCGTACGTTATCGCAAGATCAGCAAACATGTTAATCCGGTATGGCTCCAGCTGCAACCATTTCATTTGGAAACAGAAGCGTGTTCTTGGCTCGCGAGTCTACACTAATTTTAAATTGGATCCAAGAAGTCCACAGTTACTATGTCTTGTAGCAAATTCGAGCATTTTAATTTTGATTAAACAAAACCACCAAAGTACAAACACAAACAGTATCGATAATTTACCAGTCTCGGTGCTTTCTAAATATCTCGTCACAGTCCACGTTATACTTTTCATTTGTGCCTTTCTTCAGTTATTGCTCTGAGATTTGGGGTAACACGTATATCGTTATAATTTAAGATTGGTATTTTATTTAGAAAAGAGAGCGATGCGACGTATATGGAACAAATGCATGCTAACATACAAATGTATAGTTTGATAACCTGAACGAAATTAAGTTTTTTGATGACATCGAATATAAGGCGGCTGTCATAATGTACAAGGTGAACTATCATTTTTTCATTTCATAGATGATAATTGTTATGTTACAAGACAGAGAGATAATGTTAAACAAAGGCTATGTATATAGTCAGTAAATTGTAATAGTTTATCAATTTGCATTGATAAATGTGAACATAATTTGAAAATACAAAATGTTAATTTTTATAGTCTAGATGAATTGTTGCTCAATAACAACATGTGTATTTTTAAAATAATTAAACCAATAAGGACTATCATGTCATCAATGTCATTACGTCATCAATACTTTCCTCTCCAGTGAGGACTATTATATCACCTGAACTGTATACATGTACTAGTAATATTAGTAATATCAGCATATTTAATATTAATGTTACTTATTTATCTAAATTATGTCGATACCTACTGAAGACTTTTCTCAATTTCAAGGCACAGGCACAGTAACATCCGATGAAGCATTCCTCTCATACTTAGGAGGAAATCAAAACAACCTAAGTAATGTTTTAAGTACAAATGAAAATAATGACGAAAATAACGAGCCTCAAGTAATACGATGCTCTTCATATTATGACATTGATAAGTTCACCATTTTAGCAAACAGTAACACTAACAGTTTTAGTATTCTAAGCTCGAACATTCAGTCTATAAATGCAAAGTTTAATGAATTTGAAATGTTCGTAGAGGACTTACGTAGTATCAATTTAAAATTTAGCGCAATATGCTTACAAGAGACGTGGAAAGCTGATAATGATGATTTCTCTAAATTTTGTTTAGATGGATATGATTGTATAAAACAGGGGAAAAAGTGTAGCAACAAAGGAGGGTTACTAATATATGTGGGCAATAAATATAAATCTGAAGTAAAATGAATTTAGATACATACGAACACTGGGAAGGGCTAATGATTAAAATAACTGGAAATAGTTTATCAAAGACAATGATAATTGGAAATGTATATAGACCTCCAAGAACATGAAATGAAAATATTACAAAATTCATTGATGACAGTTATATCATCTCTGGAAAATAGCAATAATAATCTAATTATAGCTGGGGACTTTAATATAAATTTACTTAAAATAAATGAGAACATAATCTACAGCGATTTTTTTTATACTTTAATATCATATTGTCTCTACCCTCAAATTACATTCCCAACTCGTTTCACTAGAACCAATGGAACACTGATAGATAACGTTTTTGTAAGGTAGATAAATCCATATTAGAAAGCATTGCTGGGATAAAAAAAAACATTTTTAGACCATCAACCTTATTTTTTAAACCTAGGCAATATTCCAAAAATAGAATTTCCTCCCAAATTTATAAAAATTAATACACAAAGTGAACAAGCCATGTAGAAAGTAAAAATTTTAATTGATTCTTACAACTGTTACAACAAACTATATAAACATCAAAATGAGGACCCCAATCTAAATTATAACATAATGCATGAAGAAATTATGCGTGCAAAAAATAAGTACATGCCAATTAAAATAATGAAATTTAATAAATACAAACATAAAAATTCGACATGGATCCCTCAAGGTCTGCTAAAATCTATTAGATATCGGAACACACTTTATAAAAAATAAAAATGTCTGACCCTAATTTACCTGATTATGAGACCGCAAACACTATCCCCCATATTAAAAAGAAATATCCGTGCAGCTAAACAAATTTATTTTGAATCACGATTTAACCGATTAAAAAATGACATAAGAAATACCCATCGATGACATTCTTTCAAAAAATAAAGGAAAGAAAACATCCTCGACAATTGTTTAAGTAAGTTGTACTAGTATAACTGATAAAACCGATATAGCAAGCAAATTCAATAACTATTTTACAAACATAGGTCAAACTATTGCAGAAAGCATTCAATATAAAGGAAATAAAAATTATGACTACTACTTAAATACACAAGTTAAATTTGTTCTCAAATTTAAGAATGTTAATGAAGAAACTGTAAGGAAAACAATAAATGATCTTCCAACAAAAAACAGTATTGGATTTGACAGCATTTCTTCCAAATTGTTGCAAATAATTGATCCCACAATCATTAAATCCTTAACCCTAGTAATTAACCAAGTCACAAATGCAGGCATATTTCCTGATAAATTTAAAATTGCAAAAAGTAATTCCAATTTTCAAGAACGATGACCCGACATCATTAAAAAAATCATAGACCTATTTCTCTCCTTTTAATAGTTTCTAAAGTCTTAGAGAAAATCATCCACAATCAGTTATCTGCTTATGTTATTGATTCTAAGCTATTTTTTTATAATCAGTATGGATTTAGACCTAATCATTCAACCGAATATGTATCACTCAAACTAGTAGATAGAATCATTACTCAAATGGATAGAAATTACTTACCAATTAGTATTTTTCTTGACCTTTCTAAGGTATTTGATACTATTAACCATTCAATATTACTAAATAAATTAAGACACTGTGGCTTAGATGGCAAAACTCTTCTTTTATTTAAAAGCTATTTAAACAACTGTAAACAATACACTGAATTTGATGATACCACATCTGAAACTTTACTCATTAAAGTTGGAGCACCACAAGGGTCCATCCTTGGACCACTATTATTTACTATATATATATACATGATTTCTCACAAGCCAGCCAAATGTTTAACTTTATAATATATGCTGATGATATCACTTTATTTAGCACTATTGAAACTTCCAGTGATAGTGTCCAAAATAAAAGTACAGAATCTGTAATAAATTAAGAACTCCTCAAAATAGTTGAGTGGCTTAATATAAATAAGCTATCGCTAAATAAAAGTTAATCTAAATATGTGACCTTCCAAATGCCAAACAAAACTACACTGACATTATCTCTCCAAATAAATAATATAGATATTGAGAAAGTGGAAGAATTTAATTACCTAGGCTTAACTATAGATACTAACTTAAATTGGAAAAAAACACATAGAAAACATCTCAAATAAGCGTTCCAAAACTATAGGAACACTAAACAGATTAAAACATATGTTACCTTTAGAAATTAATCATGTTATACAATGCATTGATATTACCTCATATTAATTACTGTATAACGACATGGGGATATCAAGGAAACAGATTAGTGAAAATACAAAAGAAAGCAGTACGAATTATAACATTAAACAAATACAATTCACACACAGAACCACTTTTAAAAAAACTCAACACACTAAAAGTAGGAGACTTACTAAAATTACAAGAACTTAAATTTTATTAAAATACAGACATCAAAATCTACCTGTCTACTTATTAAACTGGCAAATAACCCCAAATACCTGCATTCACAACTATAATACTCGGAGAACAACTGAGCTACATACTTACAGAATTAAACACGAATTTGCCCAAAAAATTCTTAAATACAACTTGCCACATGTTATAAACAATATCCCTGATTTAGTCATAGACAATAATTATAGTGACTCATAGTTTGAAAGGTTTTTCACGTTATACCAAAAATTACATGCTACAAAAATATAATGACACATGCACTATTCTAAATTGCTATATATGCCAACTAAATTATGAATCAGCGTAACACGGTTCATGCAAATACAATTAAACTTCTTAATTTGTATACTTGCACACATGCTTACAAGCGAAAACAACACATAAAACGCACCAGAACAACACATCATCATAAATTGATTATACGTAAGACACAGACAAAAAAACATACTTTCTACTTTTCTAATATAGAAATATATGTATAGGGAATATATGTTTATTGTTATTTTTAGTTTGGGTGGCTCCTACGATAGCGACCAGTGTTGGTCTTAGTAGGAGTCTCCCGTCCCACAGCAAATATATTTTTCTTTTTCTTTTTTTTGGGTTGTTCTTGCATAATGTATTACTTTTGTTGATGATTCAATAGTTGTTATTATATATTATACAATTCCATATGCGTACGTATCATATGTATCTATATAATTTACATTGCCACTCAATGTAATTTATCTATGTTTTTCTGCTGTTGGGACAAATAAAATTATCCTTATCCTTATCCTTATACAACTACCGTTGGCGTATAGCTTTGGAATAGTTTATCTGTAAGCCAGAGAAATGATAATGTCAAGTGTTGTCGGAAATAAATATTGTTTAATGATTAATCAATTGCGCAATGACATAGTTTCGTTTCTGGTAGCCTAACCAGGTAACTTAACCTGTGCTGCAGACATTACATAAGACTTACCAGCAGCTGACGCGACATTGAAGAATAAAAAATGCTCAACGGAATACAATTACATACCTTCAAGTAGAGTCTGTATGTAGTGCGACATTTCTATATATTTAAAAAAAAACATTACACATGTATGCGATATCGGAATTTTCAGGTAGGTAACCATTCAAGAATATATGTCACCTCTGTGTCGACTCATGTTTGTGTGTATGGACCTACATCGTGCGATCGGCTGTTGTCTGGATGGTGAAATGCATACCGATTTTGCTACATGTTTACGTGTGATTTATTGGGACTCGCGAAGTGTGGAAAGAACATTCAGCGAGCACCCCAATCCCGGAGCTCGATTTAGCCTAAATGCAATACCAATGAATGTATGGACATGAAATGGCAAAACCATCGAGTGTTCCTTCAGTAACTCTAGTTTAGCCTGTATGGTTCATCAAATCATGTAACAACATCAGATAGCAAGACCCGGGAGCAAGACCAGCGAGCGTCCATGCACTGAAGACTTATTTAGCCAGTCTTTATATTCAAGGTCTCGTATCGTTTAGTATCTCAGCAGATATAGCAAGACCGGCGAGCATTCCTGCACTGAAGTATTATTTAGCCTGTCTTCCTATTCCAAATCTCGTGGGAAAAACACATAGAAAGAACAGCTAGTGTCCTTGCACTGGAGTCTCGTGGGAAGAACCTATAGAAAGAACAGCTAGTGTCCTTGCACTGGAGCCTCGTGGGAAGAACCTACAGAAAGAACAGCTAGTGTTATTGCACTGAAGTCTCGTGGGAAAAACACATAGAAAGAACAGCTAGTGTCCTTGCACTGGAGCCTCGTGGGAAGAACCTATAGAAAGAACAGCTAGTGTTATTGCACTGAAGTCTTGTGGGAAGAACCCATAGAAAGAACAGCTAGTGTCCTTGCACTGAAGTCTCGTGGGAAGAACCTATAGAAAGAACAGCTAGTGTCCTTGCACTGAAGTCTCGTGGGAAGAACCTATAGAAAGAACAGCTTGTGGCTTTGCACTGAAGTCTCGTGGGAAGAACCCATAAAAAGAACAGCAAATGGCCTTGCACTGGAGTCTCGTGGGAAGAACCTATAGAAAGAACAGCAAGTTGCCTTGCACTGAAGTCTCGTGGGAAAAACACATAGAAAGAACAGCAAGTGGCCTTGCACTGGAGTCTCGTGGGAAGAACCTATAGAAAGAACAGCAAGTGTCCTTGCACTGGAATCTTGTGGGAAGAACCCATAGAAAGAACAGCAAGTGTCCTTGCACTGAAGTCTTGTGGGAAGAACCTATAGAAAGAACAGCAAGTATCCTTGCACTGGAATCTTGTGGGAAGAACCCATAGAAAGAACAGCAAGTGTCCTTGCACTGAAGTCTTGTGGGAAGAACCTATAGAAAGAACAGATAGTGTTATTGCACTGGAGTCTTGTGGGAAGAACCCATAGAAAGAACAGCTAGTGTCCTTGCACTGGAGTCTTGCGGGAAGAACCCATAGAAAGAACAGCTAGTGTCCTTGCACTGGAGTCTTGTGGGAAGAACCTATAGAAAGAACAGCTAGTGTTATTGCACTGGAGTCTTGTGGGAAGAACCCATAGAAAGAACAGCTAGTGTCCTTGCACTGGAGTCTTGTGGGAAGAACCCATAGAAAGAACAGCTAGTGTTATTACACTGGAGTCTTGTGGGAAGAACCTATAGAAAGGACAGTTAGTGTCCTTGCACTGGAGTCTTGTGGGAAGAACCCATAGAAAGAACAGCTGGTGTTATTGCACTGGAGTCTTGTGGGAAGAACCCATAGAAAGAACAGCTAGTGTCCTTGCACTGGAGTCTTGTGGGAATAACCCATAGAAAGAACATCTAGTGTCCTTGCACTGAAGTCTTGTAGGAAGAACCTATAGAAAGAACAGCTAGTGTCCTTGCACTGAAGTCTTGTGGGAAGAACCTATAGAAAGAACAGCTAGTGTCCTTGCACTGAAGTCTTGTAGGAAGAACCCATAGAAAGAACAGCTAGTGTCCTTGCACTGAAGTCTTGTAGGAAGAACCTATAGAAAGAACAGCTAGTTTCCTTGCATTGGAGTCTTGTGGGAAGAACATATAGAAAGAACAGCTAGTGTTATTGCACTGGAGTCTTGTGGGAAGAACCCATAGAAAGAACAGCTAGTGTCCTTGCACTGGAGTCTTGTGGGAAGAACGCATAGAAAGAACAGCTAGTGTCCTTGCACTGAAGTCTTGTGGGAAGAGCCCATAGAAAGAACAGCTGGCGTCCTTGCACTGGAGTCTTGTGGGAAGAACCCATAAAAAGAACAGCTAGTGTCCTTGCACTGAAGTCTTGTGGGAAGAACCTATAGAAAGAACAGCTAGTGTTATTGCACTGGAATCTTGTGGGAAGAACCCATAGAAAGAACATCTAGTGTCCTTGCACTGGAGTCTTGTGGGAAGAACCTATAGAAAGAACAGCTAGTGTTATTGCACTGGAATCTTGTGGGAAGAACCCATAGAAAGAACAGCTAGTGTCCTTGCACTGAAGTCTTGTTGGAAGAACCTATAGAAAGAACAGCTAGTGTTATTGCACTGGAGTCTTGTGGGAAGAACCCATAGAAAGAACAGCTGGTGTCCTTGCACTGGAGTCTCGTCTATGTTGCCTGCATGTCTTCCAGGTGTAAGACGAGCAGCAGACACTAATTTCCAAGAATGTCTATCTATGGATATCAGTGGGAAGGTTTTAATGACCGCAGGGAAGTGCCACACTTAGGAGTGTGTTGTTGTTATATGCTTGTTGTCGCCGCCGCCGCCGCCGCCGCCGCCGCCGCCGCCGCCGCCGCCGCCGCCGCCGCCGCCGCCGCCGTTATTGTTGTTGTTGTTTTCGTTGTTTTCGTCGTCGTCGCTGTTGTTGTTGTTGTTGTTTTCGTTGTTTTCGTCGTCGTCGCTGTTGTTGTTGTTGTTGCTGTTTTCGTTGTTTTCGTCGTCGTCGCTGTTGTTGTTGTTGTTGCTGTTTTCGTTGTTTTCGTCGTCGTCGCTGTTGTTGTTGTTGTTGCTGTTTTCGTTGTTTTCGTCGTCGTCGCTGTTGTTGTTGTTGTTGCTGTTTTCGTTGTTTTCGTCGTCGTCGCTGTTGTTGTTGTTGCTGTTTTCGTTGTTTTCGTCGTCGTCGCTGTTGTTGTTGTTGTTGCTGTTTTCGTTGTTTTCGTCGTCGTCGCTGTTGTTGTTGTTGTTGCTGTTTTCGTCGTCGTCGCTGTTGTTGTTGTTGTTGCTGTTGTTGTTTTCGTCGTCGTCGCTGTTGTTGTTGTTGCTGTTGTTGTTTTCGTCGTCGTCGCTGTTGTTGTTGCTGTTGCTGTTTTCGTCGTCGTCGCTGTTGTTGTTGTTGTTGCTGTTGTTGTTTTCGTCGTCGTCGCTGTTGTTGTTGTTGTTGTTGCTGTTGTTGTTTTCGTCGTCGCCGCTGTTGTTGTTGTTTTCGTCGTCGTCGCTGTTGTTGTTGTTGCTGTTGTTGTTTTCGTCGTCGTCGTCGCTGTTGTTGTTGTTGTTGTTTTCGTCGTCGTCGCTGTTGTTGTTGTTGTTGTAATCCACGTAATTAAGGAAAATTCTTAATGGCGTAAGAATGTCCTCATAAAATAACGAGCCACGTGCAGTGTTTACATATTTTATGCTCAGAAATTGAATAACAATGCCCGTTGAAGCGAGAACAAAGGAAGTTAACATACACGTCGATACATACGTCGATACATACGTCGATACATACGTCGATACATACGTCGATACATACGACGATCCATACGTCGATACATACGTCGATACACACGATGTGTACGACAAACAGGCTTGTGCAGTTGGTTCGATCAACACATGAAAGACAAGGTTTCAAACAGTAACTCACAAATAACTGTGTACATTATATACATACATTGGCACAATGTTCGCGTGATCATTGATGTGGCTATCTTGCACTTTTTTCTCTAATAAATGGGCCATAAACGTGCACAGACATATCGCTCACTGATAGACGCGAATGTGAACATATCTTATGTCGAATGACGATATAATTAATTGCGCAACTATTTACATAAACTCGTGAAGCATACCTATTCGTTAATTCGTGTTCATATCAGACCTATGTCTACCACTGAGTACGTTCACCGACACATATCGGCCTTCCTTCGTCGCCGAGTTGGCCGCGTAACTATGTTCACGACGGGGCTGCTCACGTCGTCCTTCGTCCAACTGCATCCTGCCAAACTCGTGCGACATATCCGTTGCGACAGTCTCGGAGCGACGGTAATGGTAGTTGCTGGTTGGCTTCACGTAAATCTGGGTGTCGGTCGCCGCTTTCCGGTAGACGCGAAGCGGTCGCGTCGTCGACAATGTGGAGCTGTCCTCGCCATCCGTTCGGCCGGCCGTGTCTCGCCGACTCTGGCGGCCGGTGTTCACTTCGAAGTTGTCGTTGGAGGAGCGAGTCTGGCGGAAGGCCGGCGCGCTGGTCACGCCGTGGTGGTTGCCGTATACGCTGTCTGTGAAGTAATCCGACTCGTAGTGCGACGACAGTATGGGCCGCTTCAGCGTCGACACTCTGTTCTCCTTCGGGCTGCGCGCGTGCCGCGGGACGGTGAGGTACGCCTTGGAGAACCGGGACGAGTCTAGCTCGGCGCTGTCTCGGTCGGACCCGAACGACGAGAACGACGAGTGCTTCGCGAGAATGCTCGTGGCCAGACGCGATTTGAACGAGCGACGTAACGACGCCGCCAGGAGGCTGCCGTTGCTCTGCTTCTCTTCCTTGGCCTCTTTGCGTTCGGCGGCCCGCTTGGCTCTCTCGCAGGGCGGGGTCTTTCCGCCATTTTGCCGGCGCTCCTTCGAATTCAGTGACGGCGACGACGCATTCTTCGTGAATATCCCCGTGTCAGGTACCGACTGGTGCCGCGGGTCAAGATACCCGCGGTTGCGCGCGAACTTTATTAACTGTAGTCGGAAACCCTTATTCCACAGCACGACGGAACGTTTGGCCTTGAGTAGTTTGATCACCTCGAGGAGATACATGTGCTGGTTAGCCATGAGGTAGGCGGCGCAGACGGCGCCGCTGCGGTTAATGCCGAGATTGCAGTGGACCAGCACGTTCGTGCCGCGTCGCTTCGCCTTGTCGATGAAGCTGAACGCCTCGATGAAGTGCTGCATGATGTCGTACTCGATGCGGTCCTCGGCCGGGATAGCGAGGTAGGCCTCGATGCGAGCGCAGCGCGGGTACGGCGGCTTTTTGAAGTCGAGCCGGCGCGACCCGGCACAGTTGAGCACGTACGTGATGTCGAGCCGCTTCAGCCCGGCGATGTCGTCGGCGTTTTTCTGGTTGCCGATGAAGAGGTGCGGCGCGAGCTGGACGGCGTACTCCGGCGGGCCCGTCAGCGGGTACGCGTCCAGGATCTCCCGTATCTCTCGCAGGTACTCGCTGTCGTCGGCCTCGCACGCTCGCGCCACGCTGCGACCAGTCGGTTTGCTCTCGGAGCACGCCCGTCTACGCATAGCGCCGTCTGAAAGTAAACAGCACCGTCAGTTACGTGCATTGTTTACGAATGAGGAGGATGCATTATTTCTGTTTCGTCCGCCGCGGCGCACCATCTAGGTAGGGGTGGCGCGTCGCTGCAACACGGAGATGTGTGTAGTAGGTGTAATGTTCTAATTGGAAACCGCGCCGTAGTGTTTGTCGACCTGGTTGGTCCCAGGTAGGGAGGGAGAGAGGGGCAGGTAAACAGACAGAGACAGACCGATACAGACAGATACAGAGAGACAGCCACTGAGAGGACGGAGAGGGTGGGGAAGGGAAGGATAGGAAGAGGAGGAGAGAGCGGGAGAAGAAGGGAGATGGAGGAGAGAGAGAGAGCGGAAGAGGGAGGGGAGGGAGATAGGAAGAAAGGGAGAGAGAGAGGGGGAGGAGAGAGAGACAGACAGACAGACAGACAGGCAGACAAACAAAGGGAAAAGGAGCGTGGAAAAAAGAAAGGGAGCAGGGAGGGGTAAGAAAGATTGAAAAAGATATATAAAAAATAGAGGGGGAGGGATGGGTGTATGGCGACGGTGGCGAACGCAACAAAACAATGATCAAATGACACAACGAGAGTATAGAGCCAGGGAGGCAGGAAGTAAGCGTGTGAGTAGGTGAGTCATGGAAGAATGTATGTGAATATGTGAGTGACGGAATGAGTGAATGGACGAGGGAGTGCGCCTGAGAGCGAGTCAAAGAGTGAGCCTGAGAGTGAGTCAGGGAGTGAGGCTGAGAGTGAGTCATGGAGTGAGGCTGAGAGTGAGTCAGGGAGTGAGCGTGAGAGCGAGTCAGAGAGTGAGCCTGAGAGTGAGTCAGGGAGTGAGGCTGAGAGTGAGTCAGGGAGTGAGGCTGAGAGTGAGTCAGAGAGTGAGCCTGAGAGTGAGTCAGGGAGTGAGTTAGGGAGTGAGACTGAGAGCGAGTCAGGGAGTGAGGCTGAGAGTGAGTCAGGGAGTGAGTTAGGGAGTGAGGCTGAGAGTGAGTCAGAGAGTGAGCCTGAGAGTGCGTCAGTGAGTGAGCCTGAGAGTGAGTCAGGGAGTGAGGCTGAGAGGGAGTCAGGGAGTGAATCTGAGAGTGAGTCAGAGAGTAAGCCTGAGAGTGAGTCAGGGAGTGAACCTGAGAGTGAGTCAGAGAGTGAGCCTGAGAATGAGTCAGAGAGTGAGTCAGGAAGTGAGGCTGACAGTGAGTCAGGGAGTGAGCCTGAGAGTGAGTCAGGGAGTGAGGCTGAGAGTGAGCCTGAGAGTGAGTCAGAGAGTGAGCCTGAGAGTGAGTCGGGGGATTAGTAACGGAATAAGAGAGACGGGAACGCAGGCAATGAGAGTGTATGGGAGAGTATGTGTGATACAGACAAGCAGGCAAGTACGTAGGTTTAGACGGAAAGGCCCATTCAAGTCAACGATGCTATGATTTATACAGACACAACCCAAAATGTTACCGCGCATTTACCATGGGTATCAGATAATATGACGTACATAGGACATTTTATTTCCCGCATTCCTCAATATAACATACAATCATCTATGACACGTTTAATGCATCTATGACAAGCTACAACTCGTGAACATTCGCGGAGTGCAGTTTATTTGAAGAAAAAAACATAAATTCCCAAGTGTCGGCCGTCGATGCGGGATGAATATGCTGGCTAGTGATTTAAATGCATTCCAAGAAAAAACAGGCCCGCCCTCGTGGTTTTGAAAAGGGGATTCGAGCGTACAATCAGCCGGGGATTTCTGGAATTATTTTTTAAAATGCTATATTTAAAAAAAATTCTCAAAAAGGGGGTTCGTTCGGTCGACCAGAAAGGGCATGATGCACATATTTTGTGGTATCCACCAATGGTCGTGTAGACACAAACAACTGGTCGTATAACACGTTGTGCTAGCAATGCATCTTGTGACGTTGCAAACCACGACAAACAGGCTATTACAGGACACGGCAGACGCGTTTCGAATGAGAGACCGAGTTTAGCTACGTACGACCACAACTGTAACATGACTCAGTCTGACTGCCGGAACAAGCTGCATGTGGCAGGCCAACAGGGACGTCATTTGTTAATAGATAGTCTACACTATTTGTATTTTCGTTCGCACATATTCTTCTTGTAAACATGTTTACCCATACGTTGCCAAGCGGTTCAACGACCAGTAAGCGGCTTATTCATTCACCGATCGTCCTATGGGAACACGAGTACTTTCTGGTATATCATTGCTAAGGTTATTTCAGACGTAGAAGACGAATACCATAAAAACGCATCCAACACAACTTGCGTCTGAATTCGGGATAACAGTTCCTGAACTTGACAAGTCTATGCAGAACAGACACCAGTCGAGTGAACAATTATCATGGGGCCCATCTTCTGGACGACTGGATGATAAATTTTATTTCAGACATATTTCAGAGCTAAGTCCATCACTATTGAAATCATCTTAGTAACTGTTTACTGTATTCGTTCCAACTTATCCATGTCCTCCGTCTGAAACATAATTTACGCTCACATGCAATATGTTGAAGGGACCTTTCATATGTTGAAGGGACCTTTCATATGTTGAAGGGACCTTTCGTATGAGTGTCTCGCGCTGTCTCTTATTTGTCACGAAATGTTGTTGACGTCCGAAAATGTCATAACGCGATTGTTCATGCCATATAAATTACGAATTGCAAGGCCATAACACCTTTTCTTCACGTATCGCTACACTTTTCCCCGCCATTACATAACTCAAGTTCTGGTTGAGACACTGGCAGGTTGGCCCTGGCTCACTTGCTCCTTTGGACAGGGATTCACCTAGGTCACGAGACACTTTGTGAGGTCTTCATTACAGGTGCGTTGACTAATTATATATCACGCAGCTGTGTGGTTTGCGTGGTCTACCACCCAGGGACAACATGAAGGAAGCATCACACTCATCCATCCAATGTTAAACCTCCCCATCTACTATTAACTCTTTGTATTGTGTCAAACAAGTATATTTTGCCAAGTTAATTATTCCATATGCTTTTTATTTAAGTAACAACGAGCTTTGTTGAAGGCATACTAAAAAGACAACTAAACCACGAACATCGACTTTATCCATCATACGTCAAACGTTAATCTGCACTAGTGACCAAAACAACGCGATCGCCACTGTTCTCAAGACGTGCCCCGTGTCTTATCTCCGAGGTTGAAGGATGACCACTTGAGGAAGCTATTTGTCTTAAATTTATGTGGCATTATTACGTCCCTAATCTAGTGTATCTGCCGCGATCCTTACCGCAATCTATGTCTACATTCTACTATATCTTCATGAGTGGATGTTACCACGTGGATATCATCCACGACGGATCATGTGGTAAGATTACAGGTTGTAACCTTTCGCTACAACATATTTTTCTAGATGAACTGATTGACAACATCTTAATGTAACGTAAATTAAACGACCGTAGATCTGCACGGATGAAATGTATAACAATTTGGAAGTTTTCTGGAGATTTAGAATTATATGATCAAGAAGGTTTTTTAATTTTACATAGGACAAGAAGAAGCTTGCTGATTTGTTGAAAGAATGACAATGACAAAAAGACCCCAATCAACAAAAGAGTAACATCGTTATATGTTGTTCGTGCGTTTATACGCATTAACACAATACACAGCATACTCATCGACATGTGCCACCATCTTCTCTTGGAAGGTCGAATATCTTGGATAGCCACTACTGTCTCTGTTGCGCCATCCTGACTAGTCACATCAATTTCTGGCAGTTGTCAGTCCATGTGGCTCTCTGTCTTCGTCCACTTCTTTTGCCAACAGCCAGTCCTCCAAACAGTTCCCTTTGTGTGCCTTCGTGTGAATGTGACCAAAATACTTCAGTTTGTGCTTCTTGATATTGTGTAACAGTCAATTCTTTATCCAACCTGCCTGAGAACCTCTAAATTCGTGACACGCTCCGTTCAACTTATGCGTAACATCCTCCTCACAAACCACATCTCGAACTCTTCCAATCTCTTTAGACTCCTTTTGGTAATTGTCCATGTTTCTGCACCGTACACCATGTGCACCTAAGTAGCATTTCACAAGTCTTACGTTCAGCAGAAGGTTCAGTTTGACTTTGACAGTTAGCACTTTCGTCATGTTGCTGAAAGTTGTATGTGCTGTCTCTTAGAATGCTAAACAATAACTATGCATCATCCCTTCTCGCACTTTCATTAATCACCCAGTACACAATTGACTAAGTAAAACGTCACAACCAAATTATCCGACTCGTACCACTAGGTGTCGCGCCAGTTCGACAGCGTGTTGTTGTAAGACACAATGCCGTACGACTGTGGGTCGGCTGTTTGCTATTGAATCTGATATAAATTATAACAGCTTTATAACATTAAATCTCAAAGTTTGTTCATAGTTATCGTTGCAAGCTACGTGTATTACATGTGACTAATTGTGAAACATCGAAATAGTCACCGTGACATTTATCAGAATTCGATTACAGCTTGTTATGTTATCGGTTGGTGCAGAATTAGCTGTATCATGTTTGAGTTAGATAGTACTGTTTTGCCCGAGGAGTCTTTAGCAATCGTGTTCCGCTAGTGTTTTGCACAGAAGAAACATTGTGGTTCCCCTTTCCTTAATTCTTCGAATAAAATGTTAATTATTCCAACTAGTTCAATATATAACTATCTCATGTCCACACTTGAAAGAGGTTGTTTATCTCGATGTAATCCATCTACCAGACATATTTTCTTGAATTTAACGAAAATAGATTACTGAATCAGCCAGATTATGCTGGTCCGTGAGGTTGTTGCAGGACCAGTCTGCGTAGCCGGTTATTGCAGTTATCGTCAGAATAGAACGCAGTCTGGGAGTTATCTTTGACGTCAATGTTAATTTGAGACAGTACACATGTTGGAGCCCGTCCTGTTGCAACCTGCATTTAGCAAACGTACCGTTTCTGTTTTAACCACTTTCGTGAACTTTGTCGTGTTCCTCAGTATTTGTCTCTTTCTGTTCAAAGGCTTTTGTTAACAGTAGACTCGACTACTGCAATTCCCCCTTTTACAATATTGCTCTTAAGGATCAAAATTTCAACGTGAACAACATTGTTTGGCAATGGTAGTGACCTGGACTCTACGTTTCTCTCACTCGGTGCCACTTCTGAGATATCATCATTGGCTTCCTGTCCAATATCACCATTGGCTTCCTGTCCAATATCGTATCATTTTCAAGACTTATTCGTGCACTTTCGCGTAAGCAAACGGCATATTTACATTCAGTGCCCATATCTTCAAGACAACCTATTCAGCTTCGATCATTTAGTTCTCATCTACGTTTTGCTGCCATAGTTGAAACAAGCATTGGTACTATAGCTTTCTCGGTTGCTGCGCCAACTCTTTTGAATTCACCCCCAGTTAGTGTTAGGTCAGCAGGAAATATCTTAACACTTCGGTTTCTCGTAACCTTGTTTACCCTCCTTGGTCCATTGGTGTATCCATCCGTCTGTTGACAACTTTAACACTGTAGACCAACTTTGAGATGGCCTATCCCTACAGTTTTGACGCGGCTTTGAGTTCGGGTTGCTAAGGATTTTGGCGCAATAAAAGTTTTTGTATTCGCGTTTCCAAGTTTTTTGTCGCAAACAAATTGTGGTATTCGGGTTTCCAAGGATTTTGGCGCAATACAAGTTTTTGTATTCGGGTTCCCAAGGACTTCGGCGCAAGAAAAGTTTTTGTATGCGGGATTCCAAGGATTTTGGCGCAACAGAAGGTTTTGTATTCAGGTTTTCAAGAATTTTAGCGTAGCAGAAATTTTTGTATTCGGGATTCCAAGGATTTTGGCGCAACTGAAGTTTTTGTGTTGCATTGTATATGAGCTCGACACAGAGAAGTATTTGTTCATAATCGTGTTTTTGTAATCGTTTGTACGCAATGCTAATTTCGTTATAATAACATCGATTGTGTCTGTTTGTGCTAAATACTTGGATGAATAGCATGTTTGGTGTACAACAACCTGGAAACAAGAGAAGGGATCCAACGAGTTCACATTGGGTCTACTCTACTCACTGAAGCCAGCAAACAAGTGGAGCCGAAGTAAGACTAATATTATCGTTGGTGTTATGCCAACATTAGTTGATGCACAGCAGAGGAACAGACGACTGCGATATCATTGGGTGAGATTGCTGTATGCACCTCATACCAGAAACATGTAAAGGCTGCGGCATTGCGTAAAGAAAATTGAGAGAGGAATCTTAACAAGGTGACTGACGCCTTTGGCGTCTTCGGCATCTCTTTGGCACCTCTCAGGTTGTTGGTTCGTGATGTACGTGCAGCGATGTCATTTATCCAATAAATAAACCACTTGGTTCGAAAACGTGATGTGTTACAAAAACTGCGCGGCGCATCACTTAGCAGAGGAAATATTGTCGGCGACGTTGGTGGTACAGTCAAATCAAAATCAGTGAAAGAGCGAACCCCGATGTCGGTCGGGTGAAGGTTAACCGGCGAGGAACGTTCGCGTTGTAGCCGGGCGGACGTGCCACTGGACCGGCCGACTTACTGATCAATCAACACAAGGTCACTTAGCAGCTGTACGTTTCGTTCCTTGTGTTGAGACTCGTAAACAGACTTTGTGAATGTGAAACTAATACAACTGGGTTACACATTTTACCACTTTGGGTATATTTTACATCCCATGGCATTGCCACCAGATAGAAAGGACCTATACGTCTTCTTGTAGTGTCTCATCAGAAACACACGCATATATCCATCTTCATTCTGGTATACCAGGTGCTCAGTGAGTCGACAATGCGGACCCAACCCGAAAAGACAGCGTGTTGTAGTAGATGGAGAGGTTTCAAACTGGAAATCAGTTTTGAGTGGGGTACCACAAGGATCAATATTACGAGCTTTATTATTCTTAATATATATCAATGGCTTGGACGATAACATAACAATGAATGTATTGAAATTTGCGGATGACACAAAAGTGTTGGCAGATGTTATTAAATTTTGGGATGTGAAAACGTATACATACATGTAAACTATAAAATATGAGAGACTGTTCTAGGCACTACCTTAAAAGGAAAGGACTTAGGAGTAACAATAAGTGCTGATATGAAAGTTTCTGAGCAGTGTGGTATTGCAGCTTTGAAGGATAATCAAATTCTTGGGTTGATTAGGAGAAGTATAACTTAAAAGGAAACAAATAATTATACATCTGTATAAAACAACAGGTAGGCCTCATTTAGAATACTGTGAGGAGACCATATCGTAAGAAGGATACACATAGAACTGAGAGACCTTAGTTATGAAGTACGCCTAAAAGAATCTGGTTTAACAACCCTAGAGACAAGGAGGTTAAGAGAAGATCAAATTGAAGTTTCTAAGATATTAAATGGGTATGAAAATATTGATAGAAGTATTTTTTCTCACTCAAGAAAGATAATAGAACTAGAGGACATGAGGTAACATTAGTAAAGGGTCAGTGTAGATCGGATATCAGTAAGTACTCGTTCTCACAGAGGACAATAAATGAATGGAACAAATTATCTTCAGATTGTGTAACCGTGGGCAGCGTGAATACGTGGATGGCAATATTGTTAAAAGCCTATTTGAGATAATTTCTTTCAACTGTAACGTTTTTCTGAAATAATCCCAGCAATCGCCGTCTGATTGTGTACGTTCAAACCCCCCTTGAAAACCCCCCGAGGACGGACCTGGTTAGCATTGCCTGGTCACTACACGTGTACGTCACTCTGTCACATATCATAATCTTCACATCTTTGAATTTAACTGTGTCCTAGCCATTCATACGTAAGACACGTGGCAGCGTCGATACAGTTGTCTGACGTATGTAGCGTGACGCAACGTGATGCGTTTATTTTTTCTTTGACAGTCAACGCTACGATTTCACAAAAGGGTGTTGGCATTTTCCGAAACACGTTCGCGTTATCCATAATATTATACATGGCACGCATACAGGAAATGTGACACAAGCGGTTTACTTTGTTGTCGGACAACGTCCAGCTATGTCGCCCATCGCTATGTAGCGAGAACAACCAGATACGTGATGCACAAATTAATCATTTGAGCTCATTATTCTTTCGACAAGCCCCATCCGTGGGACACTCAAAACATTGCCTGTATAACACCCATGAGAATTTATCTAACTGACCCCCGCCAACGCGTTTTAGACATCTGTCAGAAATATACCTTTTTTCATGTTGAGCGGATATATATATATATATATATATATATATATATATATATATATATATATATATATATATATATATATATATATATATATATAATTATATATATATATATATATATATATATATATATATATATATATATATATATATATATATATATATATATATATATATAATATATATATATATATATATATATATATATATATATATATATATATATATATATATATATATATATATATATATATATATATATATATATATATATATTCCCTTGTGCCAGGTGCATGACGATTCAGCACGCTGCATCCAATTTTGACGTTTGACGAATCGTCTGAGTTGGCCGCTGCCTGTGGTTCGAATGCCCCCCCCCCCCCCCCGGTCACAGGCGAACGCGTTGAGTCACTGTGCGGACTTAGGATACTACCGTTATTTCTACAAGTTGTTTTTAAACCGGAAAAAATGGGGGGTCTGGGTTCGGTGGTTCAAACGAATCCCCTTTTGAGAAAATTTTCCTTTTGAGAAAATTTTCAGAAATCCGCCCGGAAATCCTCGGCTGATTGTGAGCGCGAGAACCCTTTTTTCAAAATCATGAGGAAGGGCCTGACATGTATCACGAGGAAGGGCCTCACATGTATCACGTGGAAGGGCCTCACATGTATCACGAGGAAGGGCCTCACATGTATCACGAAGAAGGGCCTCACATGTATCACGAGGAAGGGCCTCACATGTATCACGAAGAGGGGCCTCACATGTATCGTGTTGCATGTTTGTTTTATAAAAACAAACGGATAAAAAAAGTAAATTCAATGTACATTGGATCTGATTAGTATTGATTGCCACACTAGTCACACTGATAGCCGATGGCGCGATTGCGCCGAGACAACTGTAAGAACAACGTGTTTCGATGTAGCGAGACCAGAGTTTATTTCAACACCGGTTGTCAGTCGACATTTTAGTGAGACAAACCAACCCGTCAAAAAATCACCATGTTATTAACCTCGCTGACTGCATATAGAATTACAGTTATTTCTGCCGCATGAAAATCAATAACATCGACAAAGGCACTGTGTTGAACACAGAGGAACCAGGTAGACTAAGCGAAATCGGACGGAACGATGGTTACAGCACTGCTGTAGTGGCGTCGACTCTGATTTATTGAGCTATCTTTGGAGCCCCCGAAAATGACGATAATCTCGGAAAACATAAATGATAAATCGCAGGTGACAAACTGGAATGTAGCCAGTAATATAATGTTATGTCGCGGTGACCATGAGCATGGCCATGGTAGTTGGTGGACGTATGCATTCCGGTCAAACGATTTGCGAAAGTCCAGAAACCGTCGTGTACATAGCATGCGTGCTTGGGCGTGAACTTACCGTTTGTTGTCGATCGACCGGCCTAGTTAAAGAAGATGAAGAATCGACCAGGTAGGCCCTGGTAGGCGATCGGGTCGGCCCGTGCGGCTGCAACGATGCACAGGCCGCGAGCGAGATTTCAAGCAGCAGAGTCGACCCAGGTATACCAACAACGTCTCGGCGCGTTCTGGCCGCGTTCGGGGTCAGCGGCGCCCGCGAATCCAGATAAAGCTTCTCCGGAAATAGTTAAACCAACTGCACCGCCCGCCTGGAGTCTAAGTCCGAACGGCCAACTCCGCACACGAGTAATTATTTGCGCCGGAATATTTCCACCGGTCCGTACGACCGAGAGCCGAGCAAGGGCGCCCCAAGCGGAGCAAAAATGGCTCGCAAGAGGCAGGCGCAGTACGCAGTGGCTCGAGTAGTTCGCGGAACGAACTCGCACGCCGTCTATTTCGACCGCCGACTGACGCGTCAGCGGGTCCGGTTTCACGGCGCCGTTCCAGTGTCATTCATGGATTCATCCCAGCGGCCGCAAGTCCCTCGCCCGCGGGGTGACGGGAGAGGCGCGGAAGACACACCCTCAGGTTTATTGCCCACGCGAATGGCGCAGGTAAAGGGGCGTGTTTTGCCAGTGAAAACCCCTTGTGGATGGGGGTGTGAGTTAAGAACATACATTTGAATGAGGAAGTTTATTTCTGCCTAGAAATGCACTCACACTGGGTCAGTTCACCATTGCAGAAGCTTCAATACTATAACATATACTACATTGTGTATTCTAGTTATGTTCCAGTGTATAATCAAAACATGGGTTATCTCTTTTGAAGGAAATCCCTAAAGTAAATGTTTGATTGTCAACTGGTCTTGTAACCAATGGTTCGTGGTATGTACTTACAGCTGGGTCGGTGTCAACAACACCAAACTGGGGTTATTCGGTACGTGAGAATGTGATGTTAACCTGTTGAACAAATTATGTACGTCAGGTTAATAGCTAATGTTAGTAAGTCATTTTGGAGGTTTGTTCGATGTATTAAGCCTAAATTAGCAACAGAAAAACAGGTGTCGAAAAGTTTATAGTTAAACCACCCAAGGACAAAATCCAGATGGTGCCTAAGTTGATAGTACTGTTTAGACGCTTCCGTCTTCCCTTTAATCACTTCTCTTTAATCATGACATTTGCTAAATTGGTCTAACTTGGGGCGTCAATGTAATTGGGAAATAAGAAGGAGCCCTGGGAACCCTGGATTTGGCCCAGCTCCAAGAATTCAAAAGTTTAACTTGCAAAACTGGGCAAGGAAGATTGGCAGACGTCATTGTCCAGCGGTTGAGAGGGTGGGTGGATTTAACAAGTTGACCAATAGTAAAGCGTATTAAGTATTTAAGCAATCACAGCGTCTCTAGTGACGGCGTCTGATTTTGGTAAACTGGGAGTATAAATACCCCGGAGGAGCGTTTACAAGGGGGCGGCAAGACTATTTTAAATTCACACTGAGGTGTGTAGTCATGCTGATTTTTTGTAATTTCAGTAAGGGTGGTCCTGGCGGGCCATACCTGCTTTAGCATTAGATATAAAAATGTCCGGTCAGAATGTTCTTGTCAAATCTTCTAGACTTTAAGAGTCTGTATACATTTTAAGTGATGTTTACATTCACTACTTTTCTTTACGGTTTACAGTGATAGATATCTTCACTGTTATTTTTATTGTCATCGTGAGTGATTATATTGCTACTATGTACGTAGCCGTCTGATGTACAAGATTTAAAGCGCTTCGAACCTGGAGAACAATGCGTTGACTACTCTTCTGTAGTAATCTAATCTATATGTACTCATTGGTCGAGTGAATATAAATTCAGTTATGAATATCGACCTGGCGAGCGTAAAGAAGACGGACAATTAACATACATCTACATCTGTGAGAAATGCCTCCCGGACCATTGCGTACGGCCCCGAAAAAGACAAGAAGAGGGAGGCATGTATCTTACAAGGTTACGTTAAAAGTAAACCAAATACAAAATCAACTTAATTTCTGTATGTTGCTGCATGTGTTCGTGGGAGTATTGTAGGAATGTGTATACAAGCTGCCGGTTCGTTGTAATCCAAGATAAATGTTATATAATTATAGAAACAAGGACGTGTGCTGTTGACGTCTTCAATTCGTCGACAATCCTCCACCGGACGGCGTAACTGGCATGCCCTTCGGAGGTATCGGAAGGCCCCGTCGGAAGAACGCCTGCGTTGTCTCCCTGCGTTATCCCCTCTAGCTCTGCCAGAAGGTGTGCAGACGCTGTTGGGGTCTGGAAACAGTTGCTAGACTTAAAAAGGTGCGTTCTTATGTAGCGCGGTATCCAGTTATTGGGACTGCTCAAAGCACTTCACCCCCTGGCAGTACTTGTTCAACCCCTGGCAGTACTTGTTCAACCCCCTGGCAGTACTTGTTCAACCCCCTGGCAGTACTTGTTCAACCCCCTGGCAGTACTTGTTCAACCCCCTGGCAGTACTTGTTCAACCCCCCTGGCAGTACTTGTTCAACCCCCTGGCAGTACTTGTTCAACCCCCTGGCAGTACTTGTTCAACCTCCTGGCAGTACTTGTTCAACCCCCTGGCAGTACTTTTTCAACCCCCTGGCAGTACTTGTTCATTCTAGTGTCATCTCGATTTCATACAGCTGAGTGAACTGTGGCTAATGAAACTGCCAAAGTTTCGAAACGACAGGAAGAGGAATCGAATTCGGGTTCTCTCCATTGAGAGGCTGGCGTTCTAATAGCCTTCGTGAATGTTCGACGACGTTGACCGACCAAGTTGGCTGCGGTTATCCTACTCGAAGCCTGTTGTCGCGACGTCGTGCGAGTAGTACTCTACATGCGTGGGTTCGGTGGTGAATGCGTGGGCCTTTCACAGCTACGGCCAGCTGCTTCAACGGAATGTTCCGGCGACATGTGTACGGTCAAACTATGCTATCAATGGCTCAACGCCATCGGAGTCCGATTGCTGGAGGTGCTTCGTGTTAACAGGTACGCCACCTGTTGGTATAAGGGGCAGCTATACCTATGTTAAAACATCAAACATGCGACGGAGGGTATGAAGATTGTGAACGTTGGCTTTCAACAGTGGGACAAGGCAAAAGTGCTGTATTTTCCTACTACAAGTGCATTGGGTCAATTGGTATAAGATAAAAGGAACGTGCCCATCAACGTGTGTATTATTACCTTAGCATGTGTATTTGACTGTTCTGGGTGGAGCTGCTTCTGTAGAAGCAGCCAATGATACGCGGGCAGTACTGTGGGAATCCGCAGGATCGGCCTAAGCCAACTTGTTTGTCGTAAAATCGGTGGCACTTTGGTCCGTTTCTGCCGGTTAGAGTTCACAGGCAGTGTGCGTGGAGTTGACTCATTGGTAATCTGGCCAAAATAGTCCACTGCATAATCGCCAGCAAACACACATAGTTCGCATAGTGCAACCGTACGTTTGCGTTAGTTTGTGGCACACATTTTGTCACAACAACGTTTAACAACATGGAATACACCAGGAGGACATCAAGAGATGGCTATCTTTGGCAAGAAGTGCATTCGTAATACTCAAACAATAATTGTTATGGAAATCCACCAAACGTAGCATCAAAACAAAGCTGAAAAATTTCAGGAGCAATCTTATAGCTTTGATACTATATAGAGCTGATATCTGGAGAATGACACAAGCAGATGAGAATAAATTTAACGTTTTTCAAAGAATATGCCTACAATGAATACTAAAGATACATTGGCTAATGGAAATGTCAAATGAATGGCTATACAACCGTGCTTATGTGTCATCGATATCAGAAGACATCAAGATCAGACGGTGGAAATGGATCGACCACACATTGAGGAGAGACGGGAATAAAAACAAATAGCACGAACCTGGGCCCTGGTAAAGGAAAAAGAGGAAGGCCAAAATCAACACGCTGTGGAAGTGGAGTACACCAACAAGGATGGAGTTCTTGGAAGATGACAGAGAACGCACCTTGAGATCGTACGAAATGGCCGACGACGGCGACAACATCATCAACAACAACAACATAATCAACAACAACAACAACAACACAATCAACAACTATATTTCACAGCGTTTTATGTAGCTTCTTGTTATGGTGTTTTAGACACAACTATGCGCTAATGTCCATCTGCAACATTTCACAGACAAGTAAAACAAAAATTTTAAATATAAATTATTGTATTGCGAAGGCCGCTCAAAGCGCATTTGACGTCACCCCTGACAGACTTGTTCATTCCAATACCAGGTCGACTTCACCGCATCTACATCGCAACCACAAAACGTATGTCTATGTACGCAGTCGAGTGAACTGGGGCAACATTGAGTAAACCAAATTGTCCAGGCTTCAAAACGGCCACAAGACGATTCAAACTGCAGTTGTCGTTCGAGAGTCCGACGTCTTAAACCCGATGCTACCACTCCCAACAATGTTACTGCAATACACGCGTCCGTCCTAAACCCGATGCTACCACTCCCAACAATGTCACTGCAATACACGCGTCCGTCCTAAACCCGATGCTACCACTCCCAACAATGTCACTGCAATACACGCGTCCGTCCTAAACCCGATGCTACCACTCCCAACAATGTCACTGCAATACACGCGTCCGTCCTAAACCCGATGCTACCACTCCCAACAATGTCACTGCAATACACGCGTCCGTCCTAAACCCGATGCTACCACTCCCAACAATGTCACTGCAATACACGCGTCCGTCCTAAACCCGATGCTACCACTCCCAACAATGTCACTGCAATACACGCGTCCGTCCTAAACCCGATGCTACCACTCCCAACAATGTCACTGCAATACACGCGTCCGTCCTAAACCCGATGCTACCACTCCCAACAATGTCACTGCAATACACGCGTCCGTCCTAAACCCGATGCTACCACTCCCAACAATGTCACTGCAATACACGCGTCCGTCCTAAACCCGATGCTACCACTCCCAACAATGTCACTGCAATACACGCGTCCGTCCTAAACCCGATGCTACCACTCCCAACAATGTCACTGCAATACACGCGTCCGTCCTAAACCCGATGCTACCACTCCCAACAATGTCACTGCAATACACGCGTCCGTCCTAAACCCGATGCTACCACTCCCAACAATGTCACTGCAATACACGCGTCCGTCCTAAACCCGATGCTACCACTCCCAACAATGTCACTGCAATACACGCGTCCGTCCTAAACCCGATGCTACCACTCCCAACAATGTCACTGCAATACACGCGTCCGTCCTAAACCCGATGCTACCACTCCCAACAATGTCACTGCAATACACGCGTCCGTCCTAAACCCGATGCTACCACTCCCAACAATGTCACTGCAATACACGCGTCCGTCCTAAACCCGATGCTACCACTCCCAACAATGTCACTGCAATACACGCGTCCGTCCTAAACCCGATGCTACCACTCCCAACAATGTCACTGCAATACACGCGTCCGTCCTAAACCCGATGCTACCACTCCCAACAATGTCACTGCAATACACGCGTCCGTCCTAAACCCGATGCTACCACTCCCAACAATGTCACTGCAATACACGCGTCCGTCCTAAACCCGATGCTACCACTCCCAACAATGTCACTGCAATACACGCGTCCGTCCTAAACCCGATGCTACCACTCCCAACAATGTCACTGCAATACACGCGTCCGTCCTAAACCCGATGCTACCACTCCCAACAATGTCACTGCAATACACGCGTCCGTCCTAAACCCGATGCTACCACTCCCAACAATGTCACTGCAATACACGCGTCCGTCCTAAACCCGATGCTACCACTCCCAACAATGTCACTGCAATACACGCGTCCGTCCTAAACCCGATGCTACCACTCCCAACAATGTCACTGCAATACACGCGTCCGTCCTAAACCCGATGCTACCACTCCCAACAATGTCACTGCAATACACGCGTCCGTCCTAAACCCGATGCTACCACTCCCAACAATGTCACTGCAATACACGCGTCCGTCCTAAACCCGATGCTACCACTCCCAACAATGTCACTGCAATACACGCGTCCGTCCTAAACCCGATGCTACCACTCCCAACAATGTCACTGCAATACACGCGTCCGCCCTAAACCCGATGCTACCACTCCCAACAATGTCACTGCAATACACGCGTCCGCCCTAAACCCGATGCTACCACTCCCAACAATGTCACTGCAATACACGCGTCCGCCCTAAACCCGATGCTACCACTCCCAACAATGTCACTGCAATACACGCGTCCGCCCTAAACCCGATGCTACCACTCCCAACAATGTCACTGCAATACACGCGTCCGCCCTAAACCCGATGCTACCACTCCCAACAATGTCACTGCAATACACGCGTCCGCCCTAAACCCGATGCTACCACTCCCAACAATGTCACTGCAATACACGCGTCCGTCCTAAACCCGATGCTACCACTCCCAACAATGTCACTGCAATACACGCGTCCGTCCTAAACCCGATGCTACCACTCCCAACAATGTCACTGCAATACACGCGTCCGTCCTAAACCCGATGCTACCACTCCCAACAATGTCACTGCAATACACGCGTCCGTCCTAAACCCGATGCTACCACTCCCAACAATGTCACTGCAATACACGCGTCCGTCCTAAACCCGATGCTACCACTCCCAACAATGTCACTGCAATACACGCGTCCGTCCTAAACCCGATGCTACCACTCCCAACAATGTCACTGCAATACACGCGTCCGTCCTAAACCCGATGCTACCACTCCCAACAATGTCACTGCAATACACGCGTCCGTCCTAAACCCGATGCTACCACTCCCAACAATGTTACTGAATACACGCGTCCGTCCTACGTCGACTACCCCGCTATAGGTTGTGCCCCGGGTTTGGCCTGTATAACGACACGGACATTGAAGCGATTTCAAATGGTACAGATACCATTGGCAAACTGTGTATGTCGCAAGTTGTGTGCTGCAGCACCCTCCCTAGAGTGGGGAACAGCTGCTTAGCTAAGGGAGAGAAACCATCGTAGAAAAATCAGACAGGGAAATGTCTTTGAAGTATCCACAAAAGGACATTCGTTTATCGTGTCGACAAATGTTAGGGTTTAGGGAAATAAACAATACGGTTCTTTATAGCGCTTCTGTAGTGCTCTAGGACAAATATAAAAAAAATTCACTTCACCCCTGGTAGACCGATTAATTCAAACACCAACTCGACTTCTCTGGGAAGCATTCAGGCACACTGCAATTACTGTACAAAACCTATTCGCTGACGCAATTCCACGGCTGTCTATAGCCAGGTATTCCGTTATACAGTTGAGTTAAGTAGGACGGCATAGAGCGAACGAGATTTCCCAGGCTTCGAACAGCATATATGAGTTTATTAATCGTACGTGGAACCAGAGCAAGTGAGCAGCATTTGAAAGCATGTCATGGAACTTGTGATTATGCTACGTCATCATTACTAGGGGTGTAAAACACATCAAACTGTCGATGCTACGTCATCATTACTACGGGTGTAACAACACATCGAACTATCGATGCTACGTCATCATTACTAGAGGTATAACAACACATCAAACTGTCGATGCCACGTCATAATTACTAGGGGTGTAACAGCACATCAAACTATCGATGCTACATCATAATTACTAGGGGTGTAACAACACATCAAACTATCGATGCTACGTCATCATTACTAGGGATGTAACAACACATCAAACTATATATGCTACGTCATCATTACTAGAGGTGTATCAACACATCAAACTGTCGATGCTACGTCATAATTACTAGGGGTGTAACAGCACATCAAACTATCGATGTTACAACATAACTACTAGGGGTGTAACAACACATCAAACTATCGATGCTACGTCATCATTACTAGGAGTGTAACAACACATCAAACTATCGATGCTACGTCATAACTACTAGGGGTGTAACAACACATCAAACTATCGATGCTACGTCATAATTACTAGGGGTGTAACAACACATCAAACTATCGATGCTACGTCATAACTACTAGGGGTGTAACAACACATCAAACTATCGATGCTACGTCATAATTACTAAGGGTGTAATAACACATCAAACTATCGATGCTACGTCATAATTACTAGGGGTATAACAACACATCAAACTATCGATGCTACGTCATAACTACTAGGGGTGTAACAATACATCAAACTATCGATGCTACGTCATAATTACTAGGGGTGTAACAACACATCAAACTATCGATGCTACATCATCATTACTAGGGGTGTAATAACACATCAAACTATCGATGCTACGTCACCATTACTAGAGGTGTAACAACACATCAAACTATCGATGTATAGCAATAGTCGATGTGACAATTCAATACAGTGAACTCCGCTTAACAGAATCACTTTAGACCAGTGCAATGATTCTCTTAAGCGAATGTCATGAGAAATGTACTCAGAATGACGTGGAAGTGAATGTACGCCATTCACGGATTCGCCATTCCGAACAATCTGCCTCCAAGGCAGTGATGGTTTGGGATGGCTTTCCTGGCTATTCACTATTCCGTGAAACTATCCCATTACTATCGCAATAGTCATGAAACTATCGCAATAGTATTGGAATAGTTCTACAGCTATCGCAATAAGATCGCAATAGTTGAACTAAGCCTGATGGTCGCCCCTAATAATTTAGTTAATTAAATAATGATAGAGAGCGTAACAAAAATATGGTGTAAAGCGACACAATCACGTAGGCCTACGTGGCAAGAGCGCATTAGTCAGCAACTCCGAATATACCAAAATATACGACGACGAGACAGGATAATTATATATCCAGCGTAGCGGGAATAATTCATCTCGTTAGCGGGCTACGCTGCATTATGTAGCTCAAAGACAGACTATGCGTGCACAGATAGCCCAAAGACAGACTATGCATGCACAGATAGCCCAAAGACAGACTATGCATGCACAGATAGCCCAAAGACAGACTATGCGTGCACAGATAGTCCAAAGACAGACTATGCATGCACAGATAGCCCAAAGACAGACTATGCGTGCTCAGATAGCCCAAAGACAGACTATGCATGCACAGATAGCCCAAAGACAGACTATGCGTGCACAGATAGTCCAAAGACAGACTATGCGTGCACAGATAGCCCAAAGACAGACTATGCATGCACAGATAGCCCAAAGACAGACTATGCATGCACAGATAGCCCAAAGACAGACTATGCGTGCACAGATAGTCCAAAGACAGACTATGCATGCACAGATAGCCCAAAGACAGACTATGCATGCACAGATAGCTCAAAGACAGACTATGCATGCACAGATAGTCCAAAGACAGACTATGCATGCACAGATAGCCCAAAGACAGACTATGCATGCACAGATAGCCCAAAGACAGACTATGCGTGCACAGATAGCCCAAAGACAGACTATGCATGCACAGATAGCCCAAAGACAGAATATGCATGCACATATAGCCCAAAGACAGACTATGCATGCACAGATAGCCCAAAGACAGACTATGCGTGCACAGATAGTCCAAAGACAGACTACGTGAAATTCTTCACTGTTCCGATAACAATAACAATAACAAGTAGACCCATATGTTTTGCAGTCACTGCTAGAACACACAGTGGTGCCACCAGGCAGAGTCTGGTGTCATTAGCATGACCGATTTTGAGTCTACATGATTGCGCAGCGTCTTCGCAGCCACGTACGTCGGCGTACGTGGCTATGTGGCGAAGGTTGGATTCTTATCGATTATACCTGAAGTCGCCTGTCATTGAACTGACTATCTTCTCTTTGAACACAGCCAGTGTCGGTGATTGATCTATTCCATTCAGAGGGAGTCAGCCTTTCAAGGACAGCTGGACTGCCTGAAGTATCTGTAAGGAGAGAGCCGCGAGAGGGAGGAAAGAGGGACGGAGGATGAGAAGGAGGGAATGGGTGAGGGGAGGGAGGCAGGGAGGGGAGGTAGTGGAGAGAGGCAGGCATGAAGAAAGGAGGGAGGGGTTGAGGCAGGAAGGAGCTATGGAGGAACGAGAAGTGGGAGGGAGGGAGGGAGGGAGGAGGGAGGGGGGAGGGAGGGAGGGAGGGAGGGAGGGAGAGGGAGAGGGAGAGGGAGAGGGAGAGGGAGAGGGAGAGGGAGGGAGAGGGAGAGGGAGAGGGAGAGGGAGAGGGAGAGGGAGAGGGAGAGAGAGAGAGAGGGGGGAGAGACAGGGAGAGAGTTGTATTAGACACGCCTACGTGCCGCCCACTCAGCGTCTTGAGTGACTCAAGCTAACAGTTTACGACGTGACACCGGAACGCACTGCAGGTACTGCGCCGAAGTGTGTTTTATTATCCTATATACATCACTGCTTCCTCGTAGAATTATAAGATATGTTGGCGTGCACATGTGTGTTTGTGCGTGTTCACAGGGCAAACCGATTCATTTTCCATTCTCGAGATGCGCATTAGTTATAATTTGTGAACGAACGAATGAACGAGGGGATGAACGAGTGAACGAACTAGGAAACACATGAAGACGGACGGACGGACGGACGGACGGACGGACGGACGGACGGACGGACGGACGGACGGACGGACGGACGGACGGACGGACGGACGGACGGACGGACGGACGGACGGACGGACGGACGGACGGACGGACGGACGGACGGACGGACGGACGGACGGACGGACGGACGGACGGACGGACGGACGGACGGACGGACGGACGGACGGACGGACGGACGGACGGACGGACGGACGGACGGACGGACGGACGGACGGACGGACGGACGGACGGACGGACGGACGGACGGACGGACGGACGGACGGACGGACGGACGGACGGACGGACGGACGGACGGACGGACGGACGGACGGACGGACGGACGGACGGACGGACGGACGGACGGACATTAACATACATATGCGAACACTTCGCTGGCCATCTTATTTCAATGGTCACTGACCCACTGACGAATATACTGGTCTAACAACAGTTATACCGCGTTTAATGGTGGCCTACATGCATTATCTAGTCAGCGAGGTGTTCACCTTTGACCCGCCGTTGTGAGTCGGTGGTAGGGCGACAAAGATCGCGGACTCTGGCGTCGATGCCAGTCCAGCTGCCCTCCCCTCCTGCCACAACACGCCACGTCGGCTGTGCCGCACATGCGTCACTGCGCAACAAAGGTCGTCTGACAGCTGAATAAATCATTCGAATTTTATGTGCCATTAATTGATCGGTGGTGTGGCACTAAGGAGTCGCCGACACCACATATTGCAAACTGAGCGTTATACTATACCGCAGTCGTGTGAAAAGGATCCCTATCGCAGACACCCCCTATAAGACACAAGGGAAGGATCCGGGAGTTGTCCTACCGATACAGTGTAAGTCTATATCGCTACAAGCAAATTTAAGAAAAAGACCAGAAATTATATTGACGGTATAGGTGCCATGAAAACTTATCGAATAGCATCAACAATATGCATTAATTAATTTTAGGCGGTGCTCCATATAACCTGTGTCTGAATAAGTGCTTTTACTGTTCCAATACCGATGACAGGTACAAATGTGTAATGATCAGTCTAGCAATTTAATGGATAAAAATACCGTGTTGTGGTGATCTAACATCCTGCCCCAAGCACGAGCTATATCGATCTAATTAAGTTTGTTTAGAACTGCTACCACATAGGCTATATTGGTGTTTAATGGGACATGTGTGAACGCAAATGCTACAGACTAGCCGGACAAAGATGTAGGACTAAAAACACTGTGAGCGTCATCTTGACGCCAACGGCTTTCCATACTCTAGCACATAATTATGCATACCTAACTTGAAAAGTTTACTAAAACCACGCAGCATACTACACATGTTATGCCTGGCTAGCCAAACCTGGCAAGACTTTGTTTGTGATCGGTTATGTCCTCGCGTGACCCACCCATGTGCACTTTCTTTCACCGGTATACGATGGGCGTACCAAAATCCACTGCCATTTTATTGTAGAACGGCCAATTCAAGTGTGACGTATTGACAAATTGCGCGCGCCATAAAACTGTTGACAGTCACTACGCATGGGCAGGGCCTGAGCGAAGTCCCCGACGCAGCGATGATGTTGATCCAACTGGCAGCGGTTTTTGGTCTCTTTTTGCCTCTCCTCGGAGGCCAAAGCCTGCATGTGACGATAGAAGATCTGACGGACGATGCGGCTCACCAGTACATCAACACATACGACCACGTACTCGTGATCTTCCGTAAGTAGGCAGCCATAAAGTTCTCCCGCCGGGCCGGTGTCGATGCATGACGGTAACTGTGTGTTAACATGTGGAATTGGACACGTGGCACATTGTCACAGTTCGCCACGTGTTTTCTGATAGTCACAAAGCGTTTTGTATAAGGTTTGACCACGCTGTGTGCCTGAGTTTTGGATAACTGACAATAACAACTGATCGTCTAATTGTAAAAAAAAACTAGAAATAGTATGGCTGCAAGTACATATATTTGCCAGTTACGCCCCCTGGGGACCAACATAAAATAACATTAATTATTACAAACTCCCCACCAGTGGCGTCATCCACCATTTCACCACTGTCAGTGCATTAAAATTTGGTAAACTCTTCAAACTATGTTACATATATAATAATTATTAATAATTATACCACTCAAGTGCACATTTGCAATGACGTAACAAGTCGTCAACAACAATCATGTTGCCCAGCTAACCACTCCGCACCTGTCCATTTTGAATTGATAATCAAGTTGTGGCAGTGGTGACAGTGGGTCACCAGCGTGGCGCCACTGTTGCGGAGTGTGTATTATTATTGTGGTTGCACCAATGATAAGTATTTGGTTACATAACCACCACTGCCCTGGAACAATCACCAGAGCAGTACTTGGCTGGAATAGTTATGTGCACACATTTGCATGCAATTGATGCAAACATGCACACACTCGCACACAGTTCCAATTGTAAATCCCACTCAATATTGATCAATGATGGAATTCATGTTGTCCATACCAAATTACCAGAAAGTGTAACTTTGCACATTCATCGCAGTATTTCTGCTGGTATGATGTGATCATCAATCATCAGTATTATCTTCCACTGTCATGTTTGACGTAATAATTTTTCAGTTATGCGAAATGACGTGTATTAATCTCCAATTTAACAGATACTGATAGTTGCGATGCCTGTGAAGAGTCGATGGAAGGTCTTCATGAAGTTGCTGAATCCATTATTACTCCTGGTAAGATCTCTCACTCTTGTACTTCTACTAACAAAAAACAGTTTCTAAAAAAACTATGTTTTATTACAAATACGAAATATCGTAATGCATGCACGGTTAACATTTTATGTACTTTAATTATGTTAATGATTGTTATATTTAGTCTTAGTTATATTCGCTGAAATTAGATGTCCCATATTACTGTTTTTAACCCATTAGACCCCACAACGGCCATGGCTGGCCGCTCTGTGCAGTCCTGGAATGGCCACCGCAGGCCGCATACAGGACTCTCTATTAAAAAAAATCCTGGCAAATAACTACTGAACTAAATGCTACCAAATTTTGCCACACCCTAGCGGATACATTTTGCAACAACAACAGCTCGTTACATGCATGTGTTGCCCTTTCGGAAATCTTTTTGTTTTCAGTGGTGCAAAGCTAACACATATAGCTACATTTTCGTCGCTGGGTTGCGTAGGGTTATAGCATGGGATAATTTGTCAAATGTCAGTCGCAAGGTAGAAAGTTTTAACAAACTTACTATTGTGTCTTTGCAAATTGTGACCAAATGTCAACATTTTATTAATGTATCCTATTTCTATGTATACAAGCATGTGGAGATATTATTACTCTTCAAAATAAACACAACTTGTAATTGTCAATATTGAATAGTTTTTTACTACAGATTTTTGAACACAAGGAGGTAAAATCGCTCGAAATTTGCCAGAAATCCTGGGAACAGGGGAACATGTTTTAATAAAATGCTGGGGCCTAATGGGTTAATTAAAATACTTATTTCATGCCCATCTGATATTATAAAATGCAAACATCACAGTCCATAAATACTGTAATAATAAAATGTAATGAATAAATAACAAAAACAGTAGCGTGCTGTACATTTGAGACTAGTATTATGCTATGCTAAAGTAAACTCACCTGTTGTATTATACAAATGTAGTTTTGAAGCCCACTCATATGATGTGTATTGCCTGTTGTAGGTCTGAAGATGGTGAGGGTGACAAACTCTGTGCTTGCTGAGATCTATGGAATTGAGAGATACCCACAACTTCTCTACTTCAGGAAGACGTATCCCATCCTGTATAACGGTGAGTTCGTGCACTTTTTATGACAATTTTGATTTAGTAACTGACTAAGCAGTGAAGTGTTATAATTGCTCCGGTCCTTGTCTGGATATAGTAAGCTAACATTGCCTACTGGTATTGTATTACTGTGGGCATATGTAAGGGTAGTGAGCATAAATATGTAGCAAACCTCTAGAGACATTCATCCACTCTAAGCAGGTGGAAAATCTAAATTAATTAAGCTAACAATTTAGTTGTTAAATTCTTTGCTGCCAAGCTTTTTTCTTGTACTTCCCGTTTCCTATTATTATCTGCTGTCTTCACTTCATTATGCTAAAAATAGTAGTCTTCTTAGTGTTTGTAAACATTGTAATGCATTTACTGTATTTTACTACATGCCTACAAGGCTATAAACAGACTAGCCTTGGAGATATGATGTGCTGGTTATTATAATAATATATTAATAATAAAACTATTTATATAGTGCCCGATCAGTCAATATTGCTCTCATGCAATTTACAAACATGCAATCATAACTTATTAAAATATTATTAATTACATTAAAAATAAATGTATTAAAATAGATATTAATTATATTAAAAACAATAACAACAAGAAATATTCTAAAATATAGTCAATAAAAAGATGTGTTTTTAAAAGTGTTTAATACTGCAGCAGTGTCTTCCCTGTCCTCACTGAATCTGGAAACTGATTCCACAGATTGGTAGCGGCCACAGCAATATGACGATTACTGTGCTTGACCGTCTGCGAAGCCGGTGTAAGATAATAAAGTGATCCCCATAGAAAAGTGACCTGTAGAGTTTTAGCTCCTGTTGCTAATTATTTATTGTTCAGACGGCAATTTAAAAATAACGTAGGTATGTATGTCAGTTTGATATACATTCTTATTAAGTTATAACAATTATTATCTAATTATCTCCATTTATGTATTATATAGTTAGATATATGCTACTAATCAACCTAAATGTGTCACCAAACTCAACAACTCACAACAATAACCACTTACTGTGTTTCAGGGCTGGGACCAATTATGTAATTGTGATTGTAATTGATTACAACAAAATGCTGTAATTGTAATTGACTTTGGTTTTGAAATTGTGCTTCTGATTCTGTAATTGTAATTGAAATATGTTATGTAATTGCATCAATTACAGTATTTTTCTATAACAAACTACCAGAAATAAACTTGTTGAAAAACCTTAAAATCAAGATCTTAATTAAAACACCTGTAGGACCTGCTCATGTAATCAAAAGAATATTCAGATATAACAAGTGCATCAACAAAATACCTCTGGCCTTCCTTCTAAGCAATATTTAATTGCAGTCTGCCAGCAGACATTTCACATCTGGCTTCCAAAAGGTCGCCAAATATGCCAAAAGGCATCATAATTAGCTGTTATCAAGGTATACCCCATTTGGTCATTGGTCTGTCTTTTCTGTGATTCTGTAATCTTCTATCACAGTGTACACACTGAAGGGCCAGGTGGTGGTTAGTTGAGAGTGAGCTACAGCCCACAGGTTTATTACGTAAGAATACTGACTGGGCTTGAAGCCAAGAGACTCATGGTAGGAAAACTAGGGCACAACCTCAAAACAACTGCCAAGTAAACCAATTTGAGCATAACACAGTAGATAGAATGGGTGTACACCATGGGGGTATAGACAAAACCCCTTGGGACTTATCTTGATGTGAACATTGCTAATATACTGGTATGAATTATTTGTGGTTACATTTTATGAGTAAAATTGCTTTGAAGTGGCTTAGTAGATTGGAGAGACTCATTAGGATTTCAAATGGTTGTGGCCTTTGTTTATAGTTGTACTGTACTCCGTGTAATTAAACATTAATTAATCAACCAAGCAAACATTACATTATATTTATAAGGAACAATAATATTGATCTAGCAAACTGTATATGAAATCATGAAGTCATGGTTCAACAAAATGTACAAACATCACCAAGTCCATTATATTTGTTTATCAATCGTATTATTCACACACATAGTCAGCAACATACACGCTACATAAATAACAAATGGTTCTGCATAATACAAATGTAATTGAAATGGCGTAACTGTAATTGATTTGGAAATTTTAGAAGTGTAATTGTAATTGAACTGAAAAATTGAAAGTAATTGTAATTGATTAAATTTTTTGTAATTGGACCCAGCCCTGCATAGGGCAGTGTGTTTAAAAAAAAAATTTAGGATGGGGTCACATTTCTATATTGTGGTTCACAATTCAGTAGGCATACTGCTATAAAAAAGTGACCCCGGGTTAACATTTCTATATAGTAAAGTGATCCAGGGGCCACTTTTGTATGCAACACCAGTACAGATAATAAATACAAAGATGCGGATCTCAATTGCCAATTCGGGTGGTGTTGATTCATTAACTCCGTGAGATCTTCCGGTGCCAGACCATTTATCACAGAATCTACATGGAGAAGCACAGATCAGGCATAGACGAATTGGCAACCAATGCAAACGTTGCAACACAGGAGTAAAGTGCTAATATTTCCTGTCGTAATCCAAGCATTACATCACAAGCGCATGCACCAGGGTTTTGCAAGCATCATCAGTTATGCTTAACCGAATTTGCCAGATATTTCTATTTGATAGTAACATGACTCTATATGTGCAACCTGAGTTTCCATCGTTAATCCGCTATTGAACTGTGTCCAGATGAAATCACCATAACTTAATATGATTATTTTTATTGTTGTTGCCTTGTGTGTCATCACAGCTGAGAATATGGCTGGTTCGGAAGCTGCCTCGTGGTTGGAGGAGAACAAGGAGGTCTCTTCACAGATCCTGGATGACACAACCTTTGAACATCTCACCCAGGCTGCAACAGGGGCCACGACTGGCGATTGGTATATCATGTTGTGAGTATCTATCATTGTAGTGTTCTTGTTTGTGGTTGATCTACTGATTGTGGTAATGCTAACAGTATAAATAAAATTGACAGCTATCTGAGAATAGCAGGCCTCACACAGTTGAAAAATTGTATGACTCTTGATAAGTCAATTGCTTCTTTGTCCACTTGCCATCTGCAGTTTGAAAAGAGAATTGTGTCATCATTACATGCTTCATTAGTTGGATGGTGGCTTCATAGTAGCATCTTCATCTTTCCACATCCTCAGATGCAAATGCCCCACCAGTGGTGCCACACAGTGAATGTAATGTAAGTCACTCACTATTTCACCACTGTCACACAGGGCTGGGGTCAGTTACATTACAATGTAATATATTACTATTACTTTGTTTCTATTACTATTACATCCTGAAAGCAAAGTAATCTATGTTATTACATATGAATCTTTTACTATTACATTTTTCCATCGTAACTGTTTGCTTTCGATTAAACATTTTCCATTCAATAGTACAGTCGTTCTCAACAACAACTCATTATTCAAGCAATCATCAATAATCTACAGTGACAGTAGAATTTCATCTGAATATACACCACAACATGCCAGCCAGTATTATAGGAACACAAGGACTCATTTCAGATTTGCTCAAACCAGAACAGTTACTTGTTTGAAGTGTATCCTTTCATCATGTGATGCCAAGATATGTCCTTTGTTGTTGCTCACACACATTCATGGCTTTGTTTGGAGTTTATAGTAGAAGGCAGTTGTGCTGTGTGAGGCATCACACCTGTTGTCAGAATTGTCCTTTGAACTGCTTCTGCTGACCAAATTATACAAAGAACCAATACAGTTATTTGTGTAAACTGTACCTGGCTTCATAGCCTTGGTTGTCTTATCCATTGTCTTTGTAGGCTGTTGGAGTTAACACAAAATAAGCCAGCATTAATCCATATTGTCATAGAAATGTAATAGCTTAATTACTATTACATTGCCTTATATTACTATTACATTGTGTTCTGTACCATCTATTACTATTTCTTGAACAAATTTAATCATTACTATTACAATTACAATGTAATTGACCCCAGGCCTGCTGCCACAATTTACAATTGATGTGCAGATTCTCCACATCGTCATTTCATTTGGTAAACTCCTAATTTTGTTCAATAAATCTCTCAATTTCAATTGCATACAATCGTGGATAATGCTGAGCGGCACCAATGTTGGGGAGTTTGCCTCAGATCACCAGTGGTTTCTGTATGCATCAATCCCTGGTGTATTTCACATCACTATATCCAACATTACTGTTGATACAGTTGAGAACAATACAAGTACTTTTTATCAGCGTGTAAGTTGATTCCGTATTCTGTTACATTCATATTGAAAAATAAGGTGTTACCTGTCAGAATATGTATTGTGCTCAACAGAGCTTTCAGGACCATCATGGTCCCTTCATCGGCATTAGAATGCATTGTTGACCAGTGTCATGTGACCTGATTGTTGGTTGTCACATGACATGTTGCTGTCTTGTGACAACCAAAATCAAGGTCACATGACACCAAACAACAGCGCATTCTAACATGGACGATGGTCCCGAAAACTCCGTTGAGCACAAGTTCTCTGATAGGTAACAAACTTATTTTTCAAGTAGATTTTAATCTTAGGCCTAAATGAAATTAGATATGTTGATATATCCAAGTTACAATAAGATATGTACAAAGAATCACAGTATCACTGATTCAAAGTATCATGAAAAAGAATTGCAGTGTTAGACAGATATGTTCTGTGCATTTAAGATTCGAATCATCAAAGTGAGTTATGTTTGTTGAATCAAGTGGTTGGGTTGATGTAGCAATTGGAACAAAGTTCAGATGCACATTATTACAGCTGGAACCACTGAAGGTGATAACTCATTGGATCTCTTTCCTCGTGTTGATTCCACCCATAGGGTCCTGCATAAATCCTTATTTCGTCACATCATGCGCTGTTTCCCAGTGGGATGATATTTCCTCACCCATGCTCTCTGTGAGGCCTCTTCCCAGGTGGGTGCAAGTCAGCAGGTGGCAAACCATTTTTTAAGAAAATGACCCTGATTTATGAGCCATAAAATAAGTGCACATGTAGCTGAGCCATCATGTCTAATCAACACATCATGTGACATGTATTAACAAAGATTTTTATTTTTTAGTTACCAGACTGAATGTCAAACTCTACTGGCAACATGGGAAACCGTTTCATCTAGGTGAGTACTGCTAGTTGATGATTAGTCTCAGGGTAAATAATGAGCTCACATACTTGGTTATCATAAACCTATTTTACTCATGGTAGTACAAACACACTATTTGTATAAAATATGGATATGTTAAATACCTATCTTGTATTTTATCAACCAAACTAAAATTGGCTGAAAGCGTTGTTTATGAATAAATGCATAAAAAATGTGAGTTCAAATAAAATTCAAGAGTAATTTATCGCAAGACAGTGTAGCATAAGTAAACATTTTCTGAAGATGTCACACTGTTCTGTGTAGAGCTTTAGTATGAGCGGATTTAGAAATACATGATATGATGAGTGAAGCATTAACTCTATTTCAGACTCAAGTACAAGTTGAATGTGGCTATAGTGAAAACAGAAAGCAGCACGAAGATACAGCAGCGTTTCGATATTAACATCTGCCCACAGTTTATGTAGTAAGTAGCAGCCGTGGAGCAATATACAAGTTTCATATGGATGTCACTGCAGACGTTCACATATTGTCTATGGGGCGTAGTAGTTTGTGTAGAGTGTGTGCAGAGCTTTAAATTGGATCTTGTGTTTTTAAGGTCTTAAAATGGGAATTTTCAAAGAAAGGTCTTAAAAGGGTCTTAATTTTGATTTCACCCGACTGGGCAGAAGTCGTAGGTAGAATGGATTGCTGAACATCGCTTCTTTATTTAAGTGACACATTCTGATGAACGTTAATCACCAAATAAATAAATCAGGCCTACAGGGTGTTTGAACCAAATTTGTTGTTATTTTGTATTGAAGATAAAAGGTTTTAAATTGTTGTAGCAATGGTCATAAAAAGGTCTTAAATCTGATCTGTCCAAAGCTGCACACACCTTGTTATGAAATGTCCAGAACAATATCTTCATAGCAACTTTAAACAAGCCATCTTGATTTTGAAAATATTAATTAGTATTCACTGCCTAATTTATGCTATGCTATATAATTATTGTACAATTCTCATTAAACCTTACTTACTTACTTAGGCCCTTAACTCCTCGTGGAGCATAGGCCATCCACAACATTTCTCCAGCGCCTCCTGTCTTGGGCAATCCTCTCCAGTTGTTGCCAGCCATTCCCTGTTTGCTTGATGTCTGCCTCGAGGTCACGCCGCCAGGTGTTTTTTGGTCCCCCCCTCTTTCTCTTGCCTTGGGGCTTCCATGTCAGGACCTGTCTGGTTATGTTTGTGCTTGGCTTTCTCAAGGTGTGGGCGAGCCATCCCCATCTCCTCTTAAGGATCTCTATCTCTGTTTGGGCTTGGTGTGTTCTATCCCAGAGGTCTTTGTTGCTCACACTGTCCATCCAGTGTATTCGCAGAATTTTTCGCAGGCAATGGTTGACAAATGTCTGGATCCTTATCAGCGTGGTCTTGTTTATTCACCACGTTTCCGCTCCGTACAGTAACATGGACTTTACATTTGTGTTAAACAAGCGTATTTTTGTGGTTTCTTCAATTACCTTTGACTTCCACACATTTCTCAACAGGTGGAAAGCTACCCTTGCTTTGCTGATCCCTTTCTTTACGTCAGCCTCTGTCCCTCCATGCGTATCCACTATGCTGCCTAGATATCTGAAATCTTTTACCTCTTCCAGTGTGTCTCTCCCTCAAGCATGATTGGTGTTTCGCAAGTAGCATTTGTTCTCAGGATCTTTGTTTTCCTTTTGTTGATTTTCAACCCAACCCGCTCTGAAATCAATGCCAGTTCTGTTGTGTTGTCCTGCATTTTGTTCTCCTTGGTTGCTGTTTTCATGACCCAGTCTATGACTAGAATGAAGAGGAATGGTGACAGTAAGCATCCCTATGATTCGAAGTGTTGCAATCTGGTCAGTACACGATCTGTCCTGCTTGAAGCCTGCTTGCTGTTCATGCAAAGTTTGGTCCACTTTGCCTTTCATTCTCTCTAGGATTATTCTGTTTAGAATCTTCCCAGTTACTGACAACAACGTGATTCCTCTGTAGTTGTCACAGTGGCTCAGGTCTCCTTTCTTGGGAATCTTGTTAAGGTAACCTTTTTTCCATTCTGCTGGAATTTCTTCTTTTTCCCAGATCTCAAAAAGACTGTACAGCATTTCTACTGAAGTATTTACATCTGCCTTTAGTGCTTCTGCAGGGATACCATCAGGGCCTGCTACTTTCCCATTTTTCATATGTGCGATTGCCTTTTTTTGTCTGGTTGATTCTGCGGTGCTGGTCTGTTGAGCAGGTCTTCAAAATGCTCTGCCCATCTGTTAAGCTGTTTGTCTGCCCCTATCAGAATGCTCCCATTTTTGTCTCTGATTGGCCGCTCTGATTTCTTACACTTTCCAGCTAACTTCCTTGTTGTATCGTAAAGTTGCTTCATGTTCCTGCTAGCTGCTGCCTTTTCTGCCTCTTGTGCAAGTCCCTCCACGAAGTTCCTTTTGTCTGTTTTGACACTTTTCTTTACCTCTCTATTTGCTGCTGTGTGCTCTTTCTGAGCTATTACCTTTGCCGCCCTTGTGCGGCTGCTGTTGACTGCTTCCTTCTTGTCTCTTCTGGTCTGTATTTTCCTCATTGATTCTACTGAAAACCAGTCTTTCTGTTGGGGTTTCCTTCTGCCAGTTATATCTTCGCATGTGGTGTTTACTGCATCCTTGATGTGACTCCATTGGCTGTTGATGTCTACTCCCTCATCTTCATCATACAGCTCTTGCAGGACTTTGAATCTATTAGCTAATGCGACTTTATATTCTTCTGCTGTGCTTGGATCCTTCAGGAAATCCACATTATATCTTGCCTTTTGTCTTTCTTATTCTACTCCATTTCTTCTTAGCTTGAGTTTTAGCCTGGCTGTTACAAGGTGGTGATCAGACGCAACATCAGCGTCTCTCTTCACACGCACGTCTTGTAGTGATCTTCTAAACATTTTGTTTATGTCGATGTGGTCTATCCGATTATCAGTGACTTGGTCAGGAGATACCCATGTCGCCTTATGCATTCTTTTGTGTGTGAACACGCTTTCCCCAATCACAATGTTGTTTATTGCACAGGCATTCACAAACGGCTCCCCATTGTCATTCATCACACCCAGCCCATGAACCCCCATCACATTTTCATATCCTTGGTTGTCCAATCCAATCTTTGCATTGAAATCCCCCATAATCAGGTTGATGTTTTTATCCCCTAAATTGCTCATGATGTCAAGGAGTTGGTTGTAGGTTTCATCAGTCTTGTCGTTGGTTGGGTCGTAGCACTGCACTATGTTCATTTTAATCCTTTTGTTCTAAAGGATGCTGTTATGCACCTTGGTCCTCTGGCTTCCCAGCCAATAAGTGCTCTCTGTGCCTCCTTCCCCAATAAGAGGGCAATCCCCTCTGAGTGAGGGGCATCATCTTCCTTGTGTCCGGAGTATAGTATAATCTCTCCTGTTGTTAGTCGCAGTCATCCTGACTGGGTCCATCGGGTTTCGCAGAGCCCGAGTAGAGCGATGTTGAATCTCTGCATTTCTGCTGCCACTTGGGCAATTTTCCCCACCTCGTACATTGTTCGCACATTCCATGTGCCGATGTTTAAATTTTTCCTGTTCGAAAGAAGAATAGTCGGCATTGTGGCTTCCTTTCGGTTTTGACCGCAACACTTCATGCGCCCTGGTAAACCAGGCTCTATTTCTTCCAGGACAGACGTCGTAGTTTTATTTGTTGTGAATGTTTCTGTAGCGTTGGGTTTCTTTACAGGGTGGGGGTGCTAGCCCCATGCCCAACCCTCCTCCTTTCTCAGCCAGGCTTGGGACCGTCCATGGTGGAGTTTAAACCTTGAGCGATTGATAAACCACTGGGTTTCTTAACTACATGCATAGTGCAGCTTGTTGCTTTGGATGATAATCTTACGTTAATTAGTATTCATAATCACAAATTAAAACTATGACATAATGAGTGTCGATTTGTGGGAAATATCTGGAAAATCTGTGACCTAATTTCTACCAGGATAACACTCATGAAATTCTGAATGACCCGAAAACACTGCTACCAGGCGCTATAGTTTATGACAGTTGCCACAACATAAGTTTGCCCGTGTGTGTTTCAGTTTCCGCCTGGGCAAGATGTACCAGTACACAGGGCAGATGCATTCTGTACGAGCACTCATAGCATTCGCAGAAGTTGGCTACAAAAACGCTGCTGGCAAAAAGGTGCCCATGCCATCGACGCCGTTGTAAGTGTTGAGTGTGTCTGACTCTCAGTTTATGTGCTGGTTGGTTTGTATATAAACCAAACTGCCGCATGGTTGAACCTAGTTTATGGTGCTGGTTGGTTTGTATATAAAAGAAACTGCCGCATGGTTGAACCTAGTTTATGGTGCTGGTTGGTTTGTATATAAACCAAACTGCCGCATGATTGAACATAGTTTATGGTGCTGGTTGGTTTATATATAAACCAAACTGCCACATGGTTGAACCTAGGTTATGGTGCTGGTTGGTTTGTATATAAACCAAACTGCCGCATGGTTGAACATAGTTTATGGTGCTGGTTGGTTTATATATAAACCAAACTGCCACATGGTTGAACCTAGGTTATGGTGCTGGTTGGTTTATATAAAACCAAACTGCCGCATGGTTGAACCTAGTTTGTGGTGCTGGTTGGTTCGTATATAAACCAAACTGCCGCTCGTTTGAACCTAGTTTATGTGCTGGTTGGTTTGTATATAAACCAAACTGCTGCTCGGTTGAACCTAGTTTATGGTGTTGGTTGGTTTATATATAAACCAAACTGCCATATGGTTGAATCTAATTTATGGTGCTGGTTGGTTTGTATATACACCTAACAAACTGCCGCATGTTTGAACCTAGTTTATGGTGCCGGTTGGTTCATATATAAACCAAACTGCTGCTTGGTTGAACCTAGTTTATGATGCTGGTAGGTTTGTATATAAACCAAACTGCTGTATGGTTGAACCTAGTTTATGGTGCTGGTTGGTTTGTATATAAACCAAATTGCTGCACAGTTGAACGTATATTAGCAATTTAAAGCTTCTTTAGAACATCCTCCTCCATTGATTTAACCAAGAATCAGGTTCGTTGATGTTTAAATTTGTAGCGTATGAATAGTTTTAAGTGATATGCGCAGTCGGTTTAATAAAAGATACTTTATGCATAGTTTTGTTAGAATCATTGAAAGAATTGACTTCATTATATCAGATAATATACAAAAATGTGAATAACCTTATGCTGTAGCATATAATAATAAAACCAGACCACTTTTGCCATTTTTGACCTGATCCAGTCAAACATAATTTAATAGTTTGTACGATAATTTCGCCAACAGTAAGACAACTGCACAAATGAACTATGTCATAGTGGATATTAGACTGGTTAAATGTCATAGTGGATATTAGACTGGTTAAATGTCATAGTGGATATTAGACTGGTTAAATTTGTCATGAGCCTGAAACTAGACCAGCAAAAATGGTATTGAGGAGGGACCTTTAATTATGAAACATACATACAATAAACAAATGTATACATGCACAAAAACCTGCAAAACATGTATGTTCCCTAATTTGTACACAATATTTTGCACAAAGTGCCTACGAAACACTACAGTATGTATAATAATGCATGTGCACAAAACACAAATGTCAATTTGGTTAAACCTTTGCTACTAATCCTAGTAAACTGCATTGAACTGTCAATAACTACACAATGCTCTAACATGTTCTTGTTGTTTCAGTGATCAGCTCACTACCCGAGTGGTCCTGGCTCTAAAGGTGTGGTTTTTACCAAATACACTTTGACATTAATAAAACACTTATTTCATTATAAAGTTACGCAATCCATTTCTTTGCTCAATGTTATCTTTGCACCCCATAAAATACTGCTAGATCAGACACCCCATACACAAAGCATGCACCCCTCTCTTGGAGCGGGATACAAACTGCTAGACCAGACACCCCATACACAAAGCATGCACCCCTCTCTTGGAGCGGGATACATACTGCTAGACCAGACACCCCATACACAAAGCATGCACCCCTCTCTTGGAGCGGGATACATACTGCTAGACCAGACACCCCATACACAAAGCATGCACCCCTCTTGGAGCGGGATACATACTGCTAGACCAGACACCCCATACACAAAGCATGCACCCCTCTGTTGGAGCGGGATACAAACAATTGTAAATAATAAAAATGGAACATAAACATTAATTATTCATTTATTAATCATCAAATTTGGCCAAATTGGGAACATTAGTTTAATAACGAACATACTTTTCTACAATACTAGAACATAGCAGCAATGACGTTTTAATGACAAGGACCTTTTACTTATTTAATTTATTTGACTTATTTTATCTTAACCTATTTGAATATTATTAATGTCTGAGCAAGTTTTTTTCCAGTATGCACCACTATGTATGCACTATCTTATTCATTATTATTACTACTACTACTAATAAAGCCAACTTTCTGCTTACAGACAAACCCTACCATCATAGCCATCATCTTTGTTGCATCGCTGGCAGTTGTTGTAGCAGTTATATTGGCGACGAAGAGAAGGAGGATCAAGTTTGATTAATGAACAGATCATCACCCGTCTCGAAACACTTTGTAGCTGTAGAGCGTAGACTGCAGTGTGTGCAACGTAGACCCAGACCAAGTGAAACATCAACAACATCGATTCCAAACAACACAGAACGTAAAACTTGACTACAAGATTTGTAAAAGACATGAACAACGTACAGTGTATTTAGATTTTGATAGTTTAGTGTGTGTGATCCCATATCTGTGAATGATGTCAGAATTAAATTAAAAACGGTAATTAAGTAACTGTAGCAAACTTGACGCAACAAGATAATTCGGAAGTCATGTCTATTGCAAGTGTAAACAAACTGTATGTAAGCAGACAGTTTGTAAGCAAATGGGTTGTAAACAAACAGTAAGCAAACTGTTTGTAAACAAGCTGTATCTAAGCAACCCTGCTCTTATAGCCGCTCTTATAACTTTTTATTGTTTCAGAAAACTTACCATGGTGCTATCATTCTTTGTGCATGAAGAAATAGATTTTAAAAGATGTAATATAAAAGCTAGCAAGATAATTACTTGATAGTTTCATGTTCTTGGTCAATGGTGTTGTTGGTATGACTTTAAGGCTCTCACCAAATAGAAACCCAATGATATATATATAGTTGATGCAAGTAGTTTAGGATGTAGCGTTGCTGGTTATACACATTCCACCAGTTTATATACAACCCAGTTTCAATATGTAGGTATTACTGACAATAATGTTTGAGCACTGCCAGTTATAATAACTGCTTTTTGGTTGTTTGTTTCAACTGTTTTGGAAAATGGTGATATTGCAACAACGGTTAATTAGACGGATACAGATATTAAGATTTTGAAGTTTTATGCCAGTGCATAAAGAGTCACTTTAAATGGCTGTGGAAATATATTACACTATTTTATTGGCATATGTTGCTACATATTCAACTCATTGAGCTATGATTTAAATATGAAATGTTTCAAATGTTCCCAAGTTTTTCCATCACAAAACATTTGATAGCTTCCAATGGAATACTGTGCTATATATATATATATATATATACTGCAGCATGAAAGAAATAACACAGTGGCGTTATAATAGCTCCTATTTCCACCAACTTGCCCAAGGGATGAATTTGTGACAACAATATTTGTAGAAAAGGCAATAAAACTGAATGTGCTATGCGTTTGTCTCCTGAAATTAATAGTCCAGGGTTCTTGTGAATACAGTAACCCGACCCAGGACTCTTGTGAATACAGTAACCCGTCCCAGGGCTCTTGTGAATACAGTAACCCGACCCAGGACTCTTGTGAATACAGTAACCCGTCCCAGGGCTCTTGTGAATATAGTAACCCGACCCAGGGCTCTTGTGAATACAGTAACCCGACCCAGGGCTCTTGTGAATACAGTAACCCGACCCAGGGCTCTTGTGAATACAGTAACCCGACCCAGGGCTCTTGTGAATACAGTAACCCGACCCAGGGCTCTTGTGAATATAGTAACCCGACCCAGGGCTCTTGTGAATACAGTAACCTGACCCAGGGCTCTTGTGAATACAGTAACCCGTCCCAGGGCTCTTGTGAATACAGTAACCCGACCCAGGACTCTTGTGAATACAGTAACCCGTCCCAGGGCTCTTGTGAATACAGTAACCCGACCCAGGACTCTTGTGAATACAGTAACCCGTCCCAGGGCTCTTGTGAATATAGTAACCCGACCCAGGGCTCTTGTGAATACAGTAACCCGACCCAGGGCTCTTGTGAATACAGTAACCCGACCCAGGGCTCTTGTGAATACAGTAACCCGTCCCAGGGCTCTTGTGAATACAGTAACCCGACCCAGGGCTCTTGTGAATACAGTAACCCGACCCAGGACTCTTGTGAATACAGTAAGCCGTCCCAGGGCTCTTGTGAATACAGTAACCCGACCCAGGGCTCTTGTGAATACAGTAACCCGACCCAGGGCTCTTGTGAATACAGTAACCCGACCCAGGGCTCTTGTGAATATAGTAACCCGACCCAGGGCTCTTGTGAATACAGTAACCTGACCCAGGGCTCTTGTGGTGAATACAATAACCTGACCCAGGGCTCTTGTGAATACAGTAACCCGACCCAGGCTGTTGTGGTGAATACAATAACCCGACCCAGGCTGTTGTGGTGAATACAATAACCCGACCCACGCTCTTGTGGTGAATACAATAACCCGACCCAGGCTCTTGTGGTGAATACAATAACCCGACCCAGGCTCTTGTGGTGAATACAATAACCTGACCCAGACTCTTGTGGTGGATACAATAACCTGACCCAGGCTGTTGTGGTGAATACAATAACCCGACTCAGGCTGTTGTGGTGAATACAATAACCTGACCCAGGCTCTTGTGGTGGATACAATAACCCGACCCAGGCTCTTGTGGTGAATACAATAACCTGACCCAGGCTCTTGTGGTGAATACAATAACCTGACCCAGGCTCTTGTGGCGGATACAGTAACCTGACCCCGGTTCTTTGTGGTGATTGCAATAACCTGACCCAGGGCTCTTTTGGTGAATACAATAATCCGAACCAGGGCTCTTGTTGTGAATATAATAATCCGAATTCGGGTACTTGTTCGGGCTCTTGTGGTGACTACAATAACAATGATTTGTTAATTGACTGGTATTCATGTAGCCATCATAATGCATGCCTGATCCAGTTTGTAAACATTAAAAAAATTGTTTCTGCCAACAAGACTACATCATACCATCATTGTCATTTAACAGAATACAAGGCTGGCACAACAAAGCAAAAATCAGTCAATCTGACGTGTAAATATTTTCAGATGCAAATAAGCACATGTTGGCGTGGATACACATTTCGTACACAACAAAAATATGCACAACAAATTTGCATCTAATTATTCGTTTTATTCCAGTGGCAGAAATATTCTCTTAAAGGACGAACAATGTGCAGTATCACCACAAAAAAACCACCTCATTATGATGTCTAAAAACACGACAGAAAATATAATATACCTTATGCATTAAGTGGCATCTCAAACCACTGATATATAACGCACAAAACAAAAATCTCATGTAACATCAACCACCCTATGTGAAACTTTTAATTCAGATGTGTGCAACTTCAGCAGCTTTGTATTCACCAGGTGGTGCTTCAGTCGTTGTAAGCTATGCTGTCCACACATGCTCGATGTTGGCACCCTTATAAACTGTGACTGGAAAATATAGTCTTCGGGGAAAATACACCGACGTAAGATGCTAAACAAAATGGCTGATGACCACTATATATATATATTATATGCATTAACTGCCTGTGACCTCTGGATGGTTGGCAATAGCCTCTGTTGGTTCTATTGCTCCAGAGCCTAGGGGGTGAAAGCGTTATACAATCAACAGGCCAACACAGATGGTTGAAAAGGTGTAAAGAACCAAGCAAAAACACACATGGGAGTAGGATGTGGTAACTAAGAAATGGTTTCTTCCTATTTCATAGAGTAATATAATAATTAGAGCACTTTTAGAGCGCCATGGATCCAGGTGACCCTGTTCAAAGGCGCTGACACAAACATAGTTAAAGAGTCACGATTAAAAAAAAAAAATAGATAAATAAATAAAAACATAGCAAATCCAAGTTCATAGGACATAGCACTAAAAGTCGAATCAATTTGACAGTTAAGAATAATAAGCGCGTTTAAACAAGATAGTTTTTAAGAGTCTTTTAAAGGTGTATAGAGTCACATTTTCGCATCTCATGGGGAAGACTGTTCCACAGGCGAGGAGCAGCGATGCAGAAGGCACGATCACCATAATGGCGGAGATGTGCACTGCGTACAGTCAGAAGAGAGTCTGATGAGGATTGCAATGTTCTGCAGGGTTGGTAGAACTGGAGCAGGTCTGCGATGTAGCTCGGCGCAAGCAGATGAAGGGCTTTGAACGTCATCAGTACGACCTTGTATTCAATACGGTACCGGACAGGAAGCCAATGGAGAGTCTCTAGGATGGGTATGATGTGGTCATAGTGACTGGCTCTGACCACAATGTGAGTAATGTAGTAGATGGTCACATTGATTAAAAAAACGAATGAATGCGAGATCGTTCATCCAGAAAGACACCCTAATCATAATCACAAAGCAGTTCATGTGCTGTTCAGCTTGATGTCACAGCTTGATATATTCTAATCACTACGTCCTAGAAATGCATCCAATACCAAGATGAACACTGTAACCACAGGCTGTCCATATTATTCACAATAATATACATGTTTTTTTCAGAATCTCCCACATAAATATGAATCCCTAGACAAGCTGGCATGGGTCACTTATGTCGTTTTAAAAAATACCCTGTACCTCAATCAGGTGCAAATGTCTGAAATGATGCAAATGCACCTATACATGATTGCATTTAACTACAAATGTTTAAGATTGACACATCTGATTGTACGCATAGCAACTGAAGTTTGCAAATGTTTTTTTGTGAGTGTAAAAAAGCAACAAAGCAAAACCCAGCTTACATAAACTTTGTTAAGTCTAGTTAAATACAGTAAAACAGAGAGGCTATAGTCCCAGGAAACCAGCACACCACATTATAAGTTAAGACAGGCGCTCACATGGAACCTTCGGGGCAAAACACGGAGGCCGAGAAACACCTGGTGCAGAGATGTAGAAGCAGAGATGGCAAATACAGGGTGTAGATGGAAACAACTGGAAACGCCTAAAACCGTGTCTGGTGGAAAGTGTCATTAATGGCCTATGCTCCGCCAAGGAAGTCACAACAAACAGATGCTTTATTACTAAATAAAAACACTATTTGAAATGCAGTGCAAAGATTCCATAGCAAAATGTGAGATATATACAAACTATATATTCATGGACCATTTTAATATTGTGCGATTTTGAAATCTACATTTGAAAAATCACAAGACATGATACATTGTCGACAGGGATGCTGTCTAACCGTCCTACATTACTGGGTGTTATCTACGGCACACTATCATCATGTTGTGTGTTGTGACAGGTACTCGGCAGCAAGTCTGTGCAGAAACTGGTACTGCTCCTGGAAAACAGCAAGAGGCAAAAATAGTAATACACTGTCATGGTGGTTTCTCTAAATAGTTGCATTCTGAAATATCCATTGACACCAAGCACATTTTTATATAATTTTTGTTTTGTCAATATAGTCACTTTGTTGACTCAGATGACTTATGTAAAGGTATGTTCTTGTACAGCGCCGTGTTTAGTCCTTGAGACCACTCAATGTTTTACACTTCACCCCTTGGCAGACCTGTTCATTCTAAAACACACTCAACTTCTCTGGGAAGCATTCAGCCATGCTGCAATTACTGCACGAAGACAATTCGTTCACATATATCCACCTCTGCCTGTGGCCACGTACTCATTTATACAGCTGAGGCAACGTGAACAAAATTGCCTAAGCTTTTAAATAACAACAGGAGGATTCCAAGCCTTGTCATCTCAACTGTGACATATTACCGCAGTGCTACTGCACCCTACTGATGTATGTATCGGTATATACCAATAACATCTAACCTTTTTGAAACATATTTTGACTATGTTGGGGTGTGTTTGGGAGATTTTATGTATGGTTACATATAACATGTTATAGTTAAAACTGCTTCCTCAGATAGTTCAGCACATTGTGAATCCGTGGTGGGTCAATGCTGATCATGGGCATAACCTCCATCCTCTCACCAATCACATGACAAAGTTATGAAATTTCATCAAGGAAGAAAATCATGATTTTTCAGCATTTCGATTTTCACTTCAGTTAATGCGTGAACAAGAATTAATTAATTTAATAGTTTGTGTGACAATTTCACAAAAACTACACACAAAAGTTGCACAAACGAGCTAGCATGTTGCAGTGGATACTAGGTAGGATTGATTTTTTGCAAAATTTATCTGACATGAAGCTAGCAAAAAAATCTAATTTATTAAGCACCTTTAATTATGTGACATGTGGTTACATAATAAAATCCATGTCAATCTTCGTGTTCACCCACTACCCTGTGTTACTTTGTTTTACTATTGTATTGTCCTAAATATTTAGGCAGATTGATATGTGCTGGAAACAGCCATCTTAGATAATGTAATTTGCACCTGTTTCCAGCTTTAACCAGCACGATTAATATTATACAAAAATAAACAATCAGCATTCAATTATGATGATGATTAGGACAGAGCTGAAAAAACCTACCACACAATCTATGGCTTGAGGTCGCTTGTTGCGGACGTGTTGGGCCGAGTGAAAGACGTCCACATACTGGTCCACTGTGAGTGACCCAAGCAGGTGACTGGCCGCACAGAACAGACCACTGCGACTCACGCCATTCCTGATCACAGAGGACATAATACAGGCTGGAAATGTAACTACCTTCATTTAATTTTGTTTAAAATTATGCAATATTACAGAATGTTATTAATATATATAAATATATATATATATATATATAGATATATATATCTATATATATATATATCTATCAAACTTCTAAATATATAGTACCCTGTAATCAAAATATTAAAAAGCAGAAAGTTTCTTATTACAAAATCTTAATTCAAAAGTTATGCCTACATGCACTGCAGAATGACTGGTCCACTGTGGTCATCTTCACTCACTGGCCGGTTGACCAGTTCTATGAGACCCAGGATTGTGTTGGTGCTGCTGGGCAAGCGGTCAGTGTTTGGCCAGCCGGTCATCAGTTGATGCTGCTTCACTGTGTGCACCTTCTTGGGCTACAACAGTGTTATGTATGTAGTGTACACATATTTAGTGTACACATCTGTACACGTGTGCCTGGCTCGACATGTGTATTACTTCCCTAAATGTCTCTAATACAAACAGCAGCGTGTAAGCACCAGTCCCACGTCACATTAATTCAAGTGTCTCACACAATACAAACAGAATTGATGAATTATGCTTCTCTAATAAAAAATTACATTGCAAGTGGCTTTGTTGAACCAGAATGTTCATTGCATCTGTTGGTGTTGGTCACCAGCCAGCTGTCCTCTAGGTCCACTAGACATCTGTTGGTGTTGGTCACCTGTCTCACAGCCAGCTGTCCTCTAGGTCCACTAGACATCTGTTGGTGTTGGTCACCTGTCTCACAGCCAGCTGTCCTCTAGGTCCACTAGACATCTGTTGGTGTTGGTCACCTGTCTCACAGCCAGCTGTCCTCTAGGTCCACTAGACATCTGTTGGTGTTGGTCACCTGTCTCACAGCCAGCTGTCCTCTAGGTCCACTAGACATCTGTTGGTGTTGGTCACCTGTCTCACAGCCAGCTGTCCTCTAGGTCCACTAGACATCTGTTGGTGTTGGTCACCTGTCTCACAGCCAGCTGTCCTCTAGGTCCACTAGACATCTGTTGGTGTTGGTCACCTGTCTCACAGCCAGCTGTCCTCTAGGTCCACTAGACATTAGCAATGTGACATATGTCAGTGCTACGTCACACTTGCAGATCCATGTGCACACACACCAACGTTGATTGTGTGTGACAAAACAACATAAGGATCTATGTGATAGAGCGTTCCAAAGCTAAATAATAAATGTACTCTTACCTATTACTTGTTGCAACATTCAGACATTGGGTGCAAACATAAACATCTTAATTTGATTGTACTGAAATACACTGCCATGTAGATTACGTTATTATACACATTATGTCAGACAACTGTCAGAGTTAATGAGTGAACTTCTGCTTTACCGTCAATTTGTTCACATAATCGAAGGTTTTGGGGAGTCTGGAAATCAATTAAAGGCTTTGTATTTACAAATGTCTGTAAAACATACTGTACAACAAATGACAGAATGCAATAGTCTGGATACAGTCTTATATGATGTCATCTGTAAGGTCTTCATATACAGTTGAGGACAATGTCACAGACACAGTGCATACCTTTGCAGTGCTGTAGACAGTGAACTCCCGTTGAATGACGCCTTCTATACTGCTGTTTTGTTCACTCAACAACGTGACTGTCAACTTGCCATACGTCTTCACTGAGTCTTCTCTGCCAGGCCAATAGTGGATGCTTTCCTGTGTAATAAATATTAACTAACGAATGAATGACAACTTTATTTTATTAATGTAAAAATATAAAATTTTAAAGTCTGATTGTTTTATCGTAAAATCATGTTATAAAGTATAAAATATAACCATTCTAACATTTTGACTGCATAAATGTGTGTTAATGAACCAATATAAAAAATTTAAAATAACCGTTATCTGATTATGTATATCAACCTAGTCAATGAGCTTGCAATGTTAACATGCTATTCGGGGCGAAATATTCAAGTTAAACAGACAGCGGTCCAATTTTGTTTAATGTCGTTCATTAAATACACATTTGGGTGGTCAGGGTGCTAAAATAGATGCAGTTCATACCACTTAACATGATCATACGATAATAAAACAATATCAGACTTTGTACCATTAATATGAAAACATTTCTAGATTACAGAAATGAAGCACAAGCATTTTATCTTATGTCTTAAATTAAGGGGTCAGACTGGTTGTGAAATGTCATATTTTAATAACTGTCATATCTTAAAAAACTACTCATTCTATCTTGTTCTAATTTCTAATAATTATAACCGTGGTAACCAGATAATCTTAGAAATTGTGGTTTTGTGGGAAGATTTACCTGCGACTCCACTTCCTCAAGAATGACAATGGTGGGACACTTGTGGTCTAAAACCAGACGCCAGAAGTCAACGACTGTGTTTGGTAGAGGCATCTGTGTCAGTAGGTAACCATCATGCCTCCTGAAGCTCTGAATACAAGAATCAGGTGAATACCTTGAAGATATATTTATAGATATGTTCCTTGTCATGTTATGGAAACTCTTTAGTGTCCTCCAGTTTCCTTCATTACTACTTGACAAACCCTTGGAAACAGTACAGTTGTAAAGATACATTAACCCATGATACGATATGCATCGCGATATTTCTGTCACGATATGATATGTATCGCAATACATGTATAACGATACACAGAATTGTAAAGAAACAATTTATTTGTGCCGCATTGCATAGCTGTGTCTACTGATAATGCAATATCAAAGAAACAATTTTAATAAAAATATAGTGATATCTCTGATGCACGATCAAGTGAGATTTTGATAGGTAGCAAGTGAATTTGACTCCATTGGCATTGACTACGTTACAAATGGGTAGAATCAAAATGGCTTCCAAGATGTGCCTTAGAAACACGATTAAACTTTAGAAAATATGTTTGCATGTAACATGATTCTTGTGAAGTATATCGAGTATAGCATCGTGAAAAAGATATCGCAATTCATTGATGCATCAATGAATCACTACAGCCCTAGTTCTAGTAAACAAGTAATGTTTGTTCTATGTCATATTACGTAATACCATATGTATGGTGAACTGGCTCCATTATTCTCCTCAGAGTATGCTGTGAAGGACTTACGCACTACTTCCTACTACTTCCTACTACTACCGGTATTCAGGCTGATACATTTTTCTACTTTGATGTCTTCCAACCATCTGGTTACCTTCTCTGTGTGCAGTTCATCCTAGACCTGGTAGTTTCTGACTAGTCATCATATTCCCCTGGTCTCCTCTCCCAGTGTAAATAATGTTGATAAATTAATAACTCGCAACATCAGTTATGGAATCTCAGTTTTGATCAACTTGGCATCTGATGCCACAATCAACTGCCTTCTGCTCAGTGTCTTTCTGGTGCAGCTGTGTTTGAAATGTCCATCTGCTGCTATCCTTGTTGCACAACTGCATTACAACACTGTCCCAAACAAAACCCTGACTTACATCAACACAGACAGCATTGACACAGTCACTGGTTCGTGGAGATTCTCTTGATAGGTGTGGATGATTGTTGTCTACTGTAAGGCAACAATGTAGAGAACGATAAAAGCAAAACACACATACATACATATTACCCCCCCCCCCGCTTCTTAGCTTTTCTAGTTGTCTTCTCATCCTATCAATGTTGCGGCAGTCCATACTCTATGTTAACTCAGATGTACCAGTTAACTGGCCTAGTAGACTTCATGTGACAACATGTACACTGCTTTAAAACTGAATAAATTAACATTTCATTTCCATAATATACAACAGTTGTCATGTAAAATGTGATTTCTCAGGTATCAGATAATGCACTGATGTAGCTGCTATTTCTAACTTATAATTTGTTTAATATGTACATGTTTGTGGATATTGACTCTGAATAAAGATGATAATAATAATAATAATGCTCAAGTTTGTTATGACCTTAGAAACAAGAACGAAACTTCATGCCACAATAACTGAATACCACAATGGATATAACCTGGGATGGTCTCATGGCACCGTCTTCTTTGCTGGTTGCCTGTCTGCTGTACTTCACACTTTGGCTGTGGCTTTGCTGGTTTTACTGTTTCTAGCATCTGAAATGTCAAGTATACGTCAAATATATCAACGACAGAACCTTAATCTCCATGGAGGACAATGCAAATAATGGGCTCAAAAGTACAGCTAGTTAATGTGATATAATTAAGTCTGTTTATGATTAGCTGCATCTACATAGTTGTCATACATAGAACCATCCTCTTGTATCAAATAAAAAATAAACAATTACTGGTTGGTGACTTCAACTCAGCTAAATTGGTAGTAAAATTAGCATATTATCTTGTGCATATAGGTGAAAATATAGAGTCTGTTTGTTCTGGCTTCTCTATATGTGAGGGCAGCCTAAACTGAGATAGGGAAACTAAGATCAGTATTCAAATCTATCATCTCATCACTGTTTTGTTCTTTATTGAGATTTTCTTATTCCTTATCCAGGCCAATGTCAGTGAGAAAGTGAGTGGATTAATATCATGTCCATTCTACAGTGAAACCTGTCTATAGCAGACACCACCGGGACCATGCACTATGTCCGTTATGGAGAATCTGATTAAGTGGACACTCACTAAGTGGCGCCATTACGATTTGTTAATGGTCGCTAGTTGGTACCGTTGTGAATGGTACAAAGCTACAGTTAATAAAACAATACATGTATATACTATATATGTGGACCATAAACTTGGAAAATGTCATTAATCACACAGCGTTACTGCAGTCCACTGCATAGAAACCAGGTGGCGTATCGGTCCCATGTAATCACCATTTCTTTGACCCCTCTATAACTAAATGATTAATCCACCAAGTGACGTAATTGAAAAGAACTGTACGCGGTCCACTGCTGTCGGACAGATAGTAACATTGACAAATTTCTCCTTGTTCACTTTGGTTTGGGCATGGCTTGTGAGAGTTAGACTTTGAGTCTTTGTCAAAACAAAGCATGGTTAGGGTGAATGGAAAGGTGAGCTGAAACGGTTTTGATGAGAGAGAGAAGCCAAGAGGTGAAAGTTTACACAGCTGGCAGCGGCCTAGGCGAGAGTTAGGCAAGAGGCTTGCCTTATTTGGAGCACATTTCTTATACTTCTTGATGACATTATGCAGATGGTATGACACAGAATACATACTTAGCAAAGTTAGTGGGTATCAGCGGTGGCTCAGTTAGATTGACTCGTGGGATTGTCAATGCACTTTGACCGGTCCGCAAGCAGCAGGGTGACTATGAATAAATGGGTCCAAATTCCCTGTCTGTTGTCCAAATTAGCCAGGTGGCCAATATGGGCAGTTAGCGGACAGCACAAACTAACAGCAAGTAATTCGGGACTTTCAAAAGTGTGCGTTATGGACAGCTGTCTGCTAAGGCAGGTTTTAATGTACACTATACTTGTACTCAGTGGCCGTTTAGTTACTACAGTAACTAAAATCACCTGGAATTGTTTCTTGAGTTCTGCCATGTGTGCATCATCAACACACAACCTTTTGTACACAGCTGGGTACTGAGAGACAGGATAGGCAAGATGTCCTGTCTGTAGACCATCCAACAGTGCATGGTACAAGAACACATACTGTTCCTGCAAACACAGTACAGTGACAGCACTGAAACAGACAATCCAACAGTGGCCGGTGCAAGAACACATACTGTTCCTGCAAACACAGTACAGTGACAGCACTGAAACAGAACATCCAACAGTGCATTGTGCAAGAACACATACTGTTCCTGCAAACACAGTACAGTGACAGCACTGAAACAGACCATCCAACAGTGCATGGTACAGGAACACAGACTGCCCCTGAAAACTCACCACACACCATCCGATAGTGACGACAAACTGAGAACGTACAAATCCAGTAAAGAACATGGAAGCAAAAGATGTGCTATAATGTACATACAAGTGAAATGGCTTGTAGCAGAATAAAAAAATTATATGATAAATGTGTAAAATTTACCCGTGTCTCGACCATGTCCATTCTCTCTGTCCTCAAGTGGCAGGCAAAACTAAACACATCCACCTCACCCTCAGCTTGACCCTGGTCCAGTAGACTGTCCAGTGCAATGAAGGTTCCAGTTCTACCAACGCCACCACTGAAACAAAACAAGAAAAGTGACTGTCCATCTTGGCATTAAAACAACATTAAATTGACCTTGGCTACGATGTGCCATACCAAGTCACTTGGTGACAGCTAACAGACTTAGTCAAGAAATTACATTAAATAATACATTTCTTCTTTTTCAACATTAATGGATTTGACTCTTTACTGATGACATAAAACGATACCATTTCAATATGAATAGCCAACAGGGACATGTAGCTATGTCAATATGAATAGCCAACAGGGACATGTAGCTATGTCAATATGAATACCCAACAGAGACATGTAGTTATGTCAATATGAATACCCAACAGAGACATGTAGCTATGTCAATATGAATACCCAACAGGGACATGTAGTTATGTCAATATGAATACCCAACAGGGACATGTAGTTATGTCAATATGAATACCCAACAGAGACATGTAGTTATGTCAATATGAATACCCAACAGAGACATGTAGTTATGTCAATATGAATACCCAACAGGGACATGTAGTTATGTCAATATGAATACCCAACAGAGACATGTAGTTATGTCAATATGAATACCCAACAGAGACATGTAGTTATGTCAATATGAATACCCAACAGAGACATGTAGCTATGTCAATATGAATACCCAACAGGGACATGTAGTTATGTCAATATGAATACCCAACAGAGACATGTAGTTATGTCAATATGAATACCCAACAGAGACATGTAGTTATGTCAATATGAATACCCAACAGGGACATGTAGTTATGTCAATATGAATACCCAACAGAGACATGTAGTTATGTCAATATGAATACCCAACAGGGACATGTAGTTATGTCAATATGAATACCCAACAGGGACATGTAGTTATGTCAATATGAATACCCAACAGGGACATGTAGCTATGTCAATATGAATACCCAACAGGGACATGTAGTTATGTCAATATGAATACCCAACAGGGACATGTAGCTATGTCAATATGAATACCCAACAGGGACATGTAGTTATGTCAATATGAATACCCAACAGGGACATGTAGTTATGTCAATATGAATACCCAACAGGGACATGTAGTTATGTCAATATGAATAGCCAACAGGGACATGTAGCTATGTCAATATGAATACCCAACAGAGACATGTAGCTATGTCAATATGAATAGCCAACAGAGACATGTAGTTATGTCAATATGAATACCCAACAGAGACATGTAGCTATGTCAATATGAATACCCAACAGGGACATGTAGCTATGTCAATATGAATAGCCAACAGGGACATGTAGCTATGTCAATATGAATACCCAACAGGGACATGTAGCTATGTCAATATGAATACCCAACAGGGACATGTAGTTATGTCAATATGAATACCCAACAGGGACATGTAGCTATGTCAATATGAATACCCAACAGGGACATGTAGTTATGTCAATATGAATACCCAACAGGGACATGTAGTTATGTCAATATGAATACCCAACAGAGACATGTAGTTATGTCAATATGAATACCCAACAGGGACATGTAGTTATGTCAATATGAATAGCCAACAGGGACATATAGCTATGTCAATATGAATACCCAACAGAGACATGTAGCTATGTCAATATGAATAGCCAACAGAGACATGTAGTTATGTCAATATGAATACCCAACAGAGACATGTAGCTATGTCAATATGAATACCCAACAGGGACATGTAGCTATGTCAATATGAATACCCAACAGAGACATGTAGCTATGTCAATATGAATAGCCAACAGAGACATGTAGTTATGTCAATATGAATACCCAACAGAGACATGTAGTTATGTCAATATGAATACCCAACAGGGACATGTAGCTATGTCAATATGAATACCCAACAGGGACATATAGCTATGTCAATATGAATACCCAACAGAGACATGTAGCTATGTCAATAAAAATACCCAGCAACAGGGACATGTAGCTGTGTAAATATGAATACCCAACAGAGACATGTAGCTATGTCAATATGAATAGCCAACAGGGACATGTAGCTATGTCAACATGTAGCTATGTCAACATGTAGCTATGTCAATATGCTATGTCACATGTCTAGGTGATGGTGGCGGAATTGCCCCACCTATTTCATCTTAATTTCTAACTTCTAGTAGTGTTAGCAAATTATGTATTAGTATAATTCTTACACCACATGATTTGTAGATGAATGTAGACATCTGAGTAAGTGGTAGTGTTTTATGTAGTACTGATACATTCATGCATTCAAGACCTTTATTGACCCACATTTATTTGTAATTGTTTCATTTTCGTAAATTTAAACCATGGCATCTGGTAGTTAATAAATGTCAGAAAGAAATTCTAGCCATTTTCAATCTATCTGGTGTCGTGTTGTTACAATGCATAAATAACGTCTCACCTGCAGTGGACAATGATTGGTCCAGTGCTGTGGTCATCAAATGACCGGACGAGACGACGGAAGGCGAGCAGGGGGCAGGTGGACTTAGGAACCCCCTCGTCCACCCACGAGGTGAAGTGGAAGTGGATGATCTTACGATCATGTCCCTAGGGAGGAAACAAGAATACAGGAAAGAGGGAGAGTATTAGTAGTGTTAAACACAATAGTTGTTGCTTAGCGTTGATAATTATTGGAATTCCATAATTATTGGAATTCCATAATTATTGGAATTCCATAATTATTGGAATTCCATAATTATTGGAATTCCATAATTATTGGAATTCCATATTTATTGTACAACAAAGAAGTTTGTAAAAGAAAAAATTATAATGCACAATGTATCACTGAATATTGAACAATTATTAGACAATTAGCTTAGTTACCCAGCATCGCACAGGGAGAAAAGCAAGCCATAAACCTTTTCTAGTTAAAGCCACATAGGGGGTACATATAAATACTTTTGGGAAGTGTAGTTTTCTGGCATCATGCCATGTTTTTTATGCAGACGTGTACTTAATCAGCACTTCACAGCAACACACAGGAAGTAACAAGGATGTTGTGTCATTTGTACACTTCACACTCTATCCACAACACCTCTAACTATATTATATTATTTCAAGTTATTGCAAACTGCAATAACTTGAAAGGTATTCAAGACTGCTGCATACATCCAGTGACAGATTTATCTTTATAATTGTAAACATAGAAAAACATTTTATTCCACCGTTGCAATTTTGGCTACAGCTCTTTTGAAATTTTGAACACGGAATATGTCAGATATTTGACAGTCCAAAGAAAGAAAGAAACAAAGACAGCCACAAATTCGCTTTACAGACAGAGTTAGTAAAAATAAAAAATTATGACAGATAATGCATCACTAAATGGGTATGATTATAGATACTGAACAATTATGGACAAAGCAAAAATAATACTGCATGTGGTCATCAACACATATACAGTGTACTTTATGGTTCAACTACTCAGACAATTGCTTGTTGATCAATATACAAAAAATGTCATGTGCCTCATTTGTTGTACTTGACAGGTAACGGGAATGTCATGTGTTTGTCATACCTGGCAGGTAACGAGGAAGGTACGGATGGTGTAGTCAGAATATATGTCACAGCTCAGGGTAGTTACCCTAAACTTTCCATATTCTTTTCGCCCTCCGGTTTTTGAAGGCCAGTAGAGTTCACATATATTCTGTGCAAAACACAATTAAAAAAAATCACGAATTGCACAGTACACAAGACTTTAAGGATTTAGTCAGTTCTAATATAGTCAGTTCCAACACAGCAATTTCTAACATAGTAAATTGTATTTTCACAACTTTTACATTAAAATAAACACACACCAGAAGTAACACATTGACCTATTTACCTGAATTAATGTAATAATTCTGGCTGAACAACTTTTCAAAACTAAACTTAAAATGCTTTTCAAATAACTAATAATTTTTTTTTTTTACATAGCATCATATTCAATGCGTGCACTACATAAATAAAACTGTATCACTTCAAATATGGCGAAAATTTATGTTAAACGTACAAAGTCTGATAGTTTTATTATGAAATCATGTTATACAGTAAAAACAATATCTACCAGGTATTTAAAAATCTTGACCTTCTAAATGTGTTTTAACATTTTTCTAACCTAATTTGACCATTATTTGTTCATGAATATCAATAGTCAACTTGCCGTTTGATTTCCTATACCATTGTTTAGCGAGGTCAGGCGTTCATGGGATCATTAAAACCCGTAAAATGACGTTCCTCTATGCATGCAATCGAAACATGATATTCACACAGAAACATTTAAATTAAACAGAAAATGGTCAAAGAATATTTTGTTAATGTGGATCATTAAAACATGTGTTGTTGGTCAAGGTGTTAGGACAAATATAGTCTATACTGCATAACATAATTTTATGATAACACAGTCAGACTGTCTACCTGTCAAATGATACAATAATTGTATCATATGTGTTAAAGCACACTATATACCATTCCACAATCCGACAACTTGGTGAGCATGACGACACGATTGGTCTTTAGTTGCCAGATCAATCGCCACATGTCAGACACGGTGGTGTGTATTGGCCCTGCAAAATCATTACTAATTACAAACACGAATGCCAAAGCCAGTTTTACAGATGAAATAACAACCTTCTTAAGGAAGAAAAACAGGGACATTTGTATGAATTTTTCAAAACATTCTTCTTAGAAACAGGAGAGTCATATGCTTGACATGTTTAAAAATGGCAGTGAAAGAGATTTGGACTTTCAAGATAGGATTAGGGATTTAATCCTCTTGCTGCTGTTGGAAGCTTACACAATTTCAAGCCATCCACGTCGCCTCATTTCACTGAGTTTTATAAATAAGCTTCTGGCAAGAGACATTTACTGAATTCTAATCATGGAAGTATTAAAAAAAAACTACTTTTGAGAATTACTTGCAACATGGCTGAATTCTTTACATATAAGTTTAATGGGTATTGGGTCTGAGTTAACGTGTCTACAGTTATGGCTGGAATGGTGCAGAATACACTGTATGCTTTTCTAGGATTGCAACTATAATTCATAAAATCAGAATTTAAATATTTCATCCCAGAAAAGTTGTTACAAACCTTGTGATGCTACATACACTCTTCCCTTGTATCCCTGAAAAAATCGTCCTCACAATAATCATAAAATATTTATAAATTATACAATTAATTTTTTTGGGTATTGATAGCAGTTATTATAACATATACCACAACTGACACTTCTATTTAGCAATATTGAGGTCAGTCTACAGACAAGTACTCCCCAGTCTACTCAATGTAATGTTGAAGTCGTCGGTCTATAGACAATTACACCACACAGTCTACTCTATGTAATGTTGACGTCGTCGGTCTATAGACAAGTACACCACAGTCTACTCAACGTAATGTTGAAGTCGGTCTATAGACAAGTACATCACACAGTCTACGCACTGTAATGTTGAGGTCAGTCTACAAACAAGTACACCACACAGTCTACTCACTGTAATGTTGAGGTCAGTCTACAGACACGTACACCACAGTCTACTCCATGTAATGTTGAGGTCAGTCTACAGACGAGTACACCACATTGTCTACTCCATGTAATGTTGAGGTCGGTCTACAGATGAGTACACCACACGGTCTACTCACTGTAATGTTGAGGTCAGTCTACACCACACAGACAAGTACACCACACAGTCTACTCACTGTAATGTTGAGGTCAGTCTACACCACACAGACAAGTACACCACACAGTCTACTCACTGTAATGTGGCTTGCATTGATGTAGTCTGTTGGATTGTCATTATCGGTGTCCAGCAACACTCGATTGTGGTCATCTGCACACATAAAAACACACCTCTAATGGCCCATACATAAAAGGCCATAAAGTATTACAAATAAAGCTAAACAAATTGAATTAAGCATGTATGTGCAACATTAAATCAATGGTCTTCCAGTGTTGTGACCACATATATTAGTAAGAAGTATTTGAAAGTCTAATACGTCCGAGTTCTCTGATATTTATAGAAAAATATGCTCATATCAATAATGTTTACAACAAAATGCATTCATATATCTCCCTTCCATGGTGGTGCATTGTGGGAAGAGCAATGGTTACAGTTAATTATATTGTAAAATTTGCTGTAAACAATTCAATCACCAAAACAACCTACATGTCCAGAGGTTTCTGTACCGGTTTTTGATCCAGCTCACTGGATGTTTTGACACAAACATGCTGGATGTCTCATTGGGAAGTTTCTATAAGAGAGACAAATATATCTTGATCATATTTATTTTATTAAATCCTGACATTGTAAAATATTAGCAGCTGTATACAGTGTTTGCAGCTATTACTGACTTCATAGCAATAGTTAGTCCTTAATTTAATTTATACTCTGATACAAACAGTAACAAGTACTCTATATATTCACACAAAGCAGCAATCAGTACTTACTTTATATTATCGCATAACACCAATAATTGATATTATATAACATAAATACTTTCTCTGTACCCTTATGCAAAACTGTAACCTGTATTTACTTCACACTCGGAGACAAAATCATAACACTTACTTCAAATTCTGACACAAGGCCATCGTGAATCTGATCCCTCTCCATTATGTAAGCCTGCAGTGCTGCCACCTGTACCACGGTGCTGCCATGTGGCTGATTCTGGCAGCTTCTCTCACAAGACTGCCCCTGGTTCAGTACTGTAGGGGTAGCTGCTGGTTCACCTGTAGCACTGACAGCTGTAGATGGGCCAAGCTGGGCTGCAGCTTGAAGTCTGCTGGTGTGTCTGGAGTCCATTCCTCCTGGAAGGCAGACGTAACAAATGGTAGAAGACAGGTTTAGTCAGGGATGTGCCATTCCATTTGCAATGATTGGTAAAGGTTACTTTAGCTTCATAAAATCAACTTGATGGATGATTTTAAATTTGATGGTTTTACAGCAGTGGGAGACAATACTTCATTATGCATTTGTGCATTTTCAACAAGTTTGTTTGTATTATTAGAGCATATGGGTTTGTTGACTCTCGCAAATATTTTAACTCTGTGCAGCCAGTAACATAAAAATTATACATAGTTACTGGAGTTAATTTTGGTAGGTACTAAAAATCAGCACCTTTGAAATATCGAGGCCTTGAAATATTGTTCAATCTCACGTTAGATAGATCACTAGGCTATTTCTGCTAGTGTGTTGTCTCATATAGAGGCCACATGATATATAACTGTCTTTTGTGGATGTTGTATGACACGCCTGCCCTGTCATAAAAGCTGGAATAATTGGAACAAATAAAATATTTAACAATAGGTTGAATTTGCAAAAATCTAAGATGTACTCAACACTCAGTTAAACTTAGCCTTAACAGCTAAAATGTATGCAACTATTTACAATGATCACCCCTGGAAAATTACTGACAGTCAACACTGTCCATACTCCATACAGCATGGCATATGTGGCATACATACTGATTTTGTTCATACCACAATGAAATGTTCAGCAGTTTACTCAATTTATAACATCCTCACCTGCCAGCGGGAGGGATGTGGCAGTCTACACTAGATGTGTGAAGCCATGGCATGACTCAGGCATCAGCTATGTGAGGGATGATTGCGCAGCCTGAGCCGATGTTAGCACGCTAACCACGGTCCACAATACTTGGATTAGAAGCTGCACCAGTTACACCTGTATGCCAACATTAGTCAAAGACTTAAGTCACAAGTTATATAACCTGGTCAGGTTAACTCACACACAGAGGGCCTTTTATGTTATTCTAACTTTCTAACTTCACATTGTAACTTCAATTGTGCAGTATTGTGTAGGCCTAGTACAGTAGTAGCAGAAAATCTTTTAAGACCCAAATCGGTAGTGTGACCTGGCATCAATAAACTATAATTTGCAAATAAAACAGATAAATAAAGAATAAAATATTATTATAAAATATTGGTAAATAATTTCAATTAAGGTGACAACTAAAGGAACCCAAAACGGTTTATTTTTAATATATCTTTATTAGCAGGCCTGGGGTCTATTACATTGCAATGTAATATATGAAACATTGTAATATATTATTATTATTATTACTTAGTTTCCTTTCTATTATTATTACATGCTGAAGGCAATGATATATATTACTATTATTATTATTACATTTCAAGATATTACTATTACATTTTTCATTGGAACTATTTTCTTTTGATTAAACATTTTACACACTTAATCACTTACATAGATTCAAATTAACTGATTGGTGTACAATGAATTCATACATTTCCCAATTAAATTAACCTCACACAATTCCAGTCAGATGTAGAAGTTTTGTATATTCATTGGAATGAAACAAAAAAGCAATGTCACTGTCATATAACAGTCTGATTATCCCATAGTAGACCCATATAGCTCGGCTGCTGCTTGGCGGACAGTTAATTATTGGCTCAATGATAGGATGTTTTTCAAACTTTTGGTCAATAGTGTGCAAGCTAGCTACCAACTAAGAAAAACTCTGAACAGAATCTTCTGTTCAAACATTACCCAGAATGGCAGGCTGGCAGCTAGGGTTGGGGGATAGCAATGATTGACTGATTCAGATGTTAAAGACAGTCTGTTTAGTGCTGGAAGCCGGGAACCCCTGCTGGAAGCCTGGAACCCCTATCCTACTTCAGTGAATGAATGAATAGGCTTGTGTGAAAAGGATAGATAGCTGATGGACCTGGTTTCAAATGACCAATTAGCCAGCAGCAGTCACACTGTCTCCTGCTAATAGCACTGAAGTTTAAAGACTGTCATGATTTGGATACTAAACCATTTTATCACCACTGTTGGAAAATAAATAAATAAAATTGCATGTGAATAATTTAACATAATGCTTGTTCAAGTACCATTATGTCAAAATACAGATTTTTTGGTCTGATTATTTTCAATGAAATTGAATTTTGGTGTGATTGAAATGTTCAAATGTAATAGCAAAGCAATAGCTCAATTATTATTACTTTGCTTTCTATTACTATTACATTGCGTTCTGTTCCATCTATTACTATTACTTCAACAATTGTAATCATTACTATTACATATTACTATTACCCCAGGCCTGTTTATTAGATAAGCAAAAACATGTAAATTATTATTATCACATACAAACATATATATATATATATGTTTGTATGTGATACATGTTAACTTATTCAGTGCTTTGACTTATTCTACATATATATATATATATATATATATATATATATATATATATATATATATATATATATATATATATATATAATCTCAATTTTGTGTTTTCATTCAACAACTAAAATGCCATGTAACTTTTATTTGTACAGATAATAATTCGTTCAGAATTTTTAAGTACATTAATTAGGGTCATATATATATATATATATATATATATATATAGAATAAATCAAAGCACTGAATAAGTTAACAGACCGACATGACGCATTTCAATAAAAAGGATATAACTTCCGTAATTATGAAGATATTTATATAATTTGTTCAAGTTTACAAACACATCAATTAGGGTCATCAGTCCCATTGATATACATTACACAGTCATTTAATAAATCAACTGATGCAATTAAAGAGTCAATATTGGCTAATTAGCACAATATATAAACAAACCTATGCCATGCCGATGGGCATGATATGGCTATATGACCTCCTTGGCCTTGGGTTTGACTATAACTTGACTGTTGCTATGTAGTCTAATCAATGTATTTCAAGGAGATCTTTTACCTTTTGACCTAGCCATGAAAACGACCACCTAGAGCATCCAAACTTCTCCTCATATATCTACTATACATATACACATGTCACGTGGTCAAAAAGTACATTTATTTTCTCAAAACGATAAAAATTGCATGTAATTATGTATATGTTTCAGTATTACTTGTATTATTTCTGTGTGCTATATATGACATGTCATAGTATCATCAAATTGTGTTATACACATGCATCATGTTTACCTAATTTATTTAACTCATTAATTTCATAAAGTGTTTATTTTAAGCACATGTGCACTATGTAAGTGTACTTATTATTACATGTGCGTGCGTGCGTGCGTGCGTGCGTGCGTGCGTGCGTGCGTGTGTACTGCAACTAGTAAAATGTTAAAGTTGAAGTTATTGTAAATTAAATAATTGGTGATGATTACAGGTATTAATATGATGTGATGGCTGGATGTGATGATGTTTTAACCATATATTTTTTAATGTATGAAACATCTACATGCTGAATAAAAACATGTTACATTTCCTGAAGAATGCGTTATATGCTGCAATCTATGCGCATGTCTTATTTTGTGTTTACATTCATACTGATCATGAGAGGTAGCAACTGCTGATCTCTAGAGAAATAAGTGGTATCAACAGATAGATACAGGTATATACTAGTAACTAATTTTGCGACAAAGTAATAATAATATTTTTATTGAGGTCATTTATATTAGATTTGATAGTATGTTTTCAATTATGCATTAACACTGGTGCCAACGTAATTACTGCATTTAAAAATTGCAATTTTAGTTGGTATTAAAATAGCGTCATAAATCTGGACAAAGTCCATTCAGAGGTGCCTAAATTGCATATATAACACAATCTGATGATAATATGAATTAAACTATATATGATGTCATATATAGCACACAGAAAAATACAAGTAATACTGAAACACACACATAATTACACGCATTGAAGCACACACGCACAATTAAAACACATAAATACATAATTGTACGATGTTTGATTTCATAGCAGCACCGGCACACAGGGTTTTGGTGAAACTGAACGACGCCTTGTCAGATGCATCGATTTTACGGCAGCCTTGGCATATGCGTAGGTGCTGTGGGAGATGGCTATGTTTTGGTTTTATTTTTTGGTAAATTTTGAAATAGTAAATGTACTTTTTTGACCATGTGACATGTGCACATGTATAGTAGATATATGAGAAGTTTGGGTGCTCTAAGTGGTCATTTTCGCGGTTATATGCATACTCTTTTTATTCTACGGTCATAAGAAGAAAAAATAGAGCTTGGAATCTATTCCCCACTGAAATAATAAGACTCCCTCCATTCACCCCTTCCAACTAGCTGTGAGCAGGTCACCTCATGTGTCTGTAAGGAGGCCTAAATTATTAGGGCTTCATGCGTCGGTTTTTCCAGCATTTCTGTACCAGAATGCGTTCCTTACATCATTCCGCATATGTTCCAGTAAAAAAAGTTCATGTATTCTTTAAAAATATTGTGTTTTAGGCCACTTTTAATCAGTTTTACACATCAAAACAGCGGAACCGATTGCATAATAAACATGGCGCGTGTGCGATTTGCACATTAGTCACGCCTCGGTGCCATCAGAACCACGAAGGCGATGTTTGTGTGTATTGGACATACAATTACGCAACGTAAAAAAATTATGAGAAAAAATTGAGAAAATAGGCTCCAAAAATGTTTCAAACGAAGAAATTCTAGAAAAAAAATGAAAACATTCTCCACAGTTTTCAAATTAAATACAACATTTGTAGAGCACATACAGTCACTTCTAACGTAATATTTCATATTTTATTTAATGAAATATTTGATGTTGCAAATATTATTTGTATGAAAATTAGAATATGTATGAATATTAGATGTTATGTGCATGCGCAACTACAAGGGGACATCTCATTGCATGTCATTGTTAATATAATTAAATTTAAAAGAATGCATGGGTTAAATTATCTGTTGTTTGGTGAACAAAGATTATGGTTTTTGTAATTAAAAATTATACTGATGATATTGCATATCATGCGTATCTTTAAAGGGACAATTCATTGCATGTCATTGTTAATATAATTAAATTTAAAAGAATGCAGGGATTAAATTATCTGTTGTTTGGTGAAAACATTTTTTTTTTTATATTATGCTGATATTGCATGTCTGGTTTCCTTCTGATGGGGAGGGAGGGAGGGTGGGAGGGGGGAGGGGGAGGGAGGGAGGGGGAGAGGGAGGGAGGTAGGAAGGGAAGGAGGGAGGTATTCTGTGTTGTCCGTTTTCGCAGCAATATCCTGCGGAGAAATCGTGATGTAGTACCACCTTGCCAGTGATCGCAATGAAAGGATGCTTTTAATTCACATGTATTATGAGAAACTAATTAATGTTATTTAATATGAACAATTAAAATTATTTCTGAGCTATATCTTCTTCCCATTAGAAGAAGATATAGCTCAGAAATAATTTTAATTGTTCATATTAAATAACATTAATTAGTTTCTCATAATACATGTGAATTAAAAGCATCCTTTCATTGCGCATACACACATTCAATAAAATATATAACATTAATTAACATATTAGTAATTAATTAATCAACATGCTACACTATTGTAACTGCTAGTGTGATTTTGACGTGTAATAAATAAAACACAACAGTTTACAGTTATTTAGCTTTCTTAAAGGGATGGAGTCGTCATAGAGTATTCAGTATCCTTGCCACAATAATTATGTAAAAACAGAAATGTATTATTATCATTATGGGACTACATAACTTTTCATTATCATTACAAGCCATCATTGTCAGTTTCGTTATCATCACCATCAATGGCCAGTTATATGTAAAGAACTCCATGAACCAACTATTGTAAAAGTCGCAAAGTAACAATGGTGTTTTAAAGCTGTCTGCTGGTGTAGCTCATACTGCACTGCTGCCTGGCGGGTTTATTGATACAGATGTTAAAGACAGTAAGCTTACCACTGGTCTGGAACCCATATCAGTGAAGTGATCACCAATGAATGAATGGCTTCAATTAAAAGCCTGTCCCCATCAGGAGGCTAGTGTGAAAAGGACAGTTAGGTGGGGACTCTTGATAAGCCCATGGTGTCCTTGTCCACTTGCCATTTGGGAATTTGCCTTGGATGGCAATCTTGTTAAATATTGTTACATATGGAGTATGGACATAACTCCTCACGGACAAAACCCCTAACGATCATTATTATTTTGACCTTGCAGTCATACAACATAATTTTTCTGCATCTTGTTTATTTAAAATAATTCAGTCACGTACATGTTGACACTTCCTATGTATTGAATAGGAGAAATACCAATGATGTGGCTAATTTCGTATTAGATGATCTGTACACTTTTTATTATACAAAATCAGTAGACCTAGCATCACATCACAACATACATTTCTTTTGCCTGGAGATGGTAATGTAGGTATACAGACACACTTACTCCAGATATAATTCCCCCACCTAAATGGAAACTACGACTAAAAAACCTCCTCACATAACTACACAAAAATACAACATGCAGTATATGTAACAACCTTTATTTGCATTGTAAAAATTTAGTTACACATCTTTATTGTGAGTGCTAAGTACGAGTACACCACCTGTACCATGGCTAGTCCGGCACAGGCTTTATACAATTTTCCTGTTATTGTTGTTCCGATTAATGCTTCGTATATATACCCCTATGTAGGCGCATGCAGAAATAAGGTAAATTGCTGTAGGAAATCCTTGTCCAAGCCTAAATAATAACACTATTTAGTAAGTATTTACATTGTGTGGCTTTCTTCCGCGCACCGAGGGCCTCGGTCCGAGGCAGTTGCACAAAAGAAATTGCGTAGCATTTGCACGAACTGTCGCGCATAACCATTGAATACACATTGAATGCACAGGATTGTGTATCCGCTGGATGTGAGCTGTGAATGTGTTATCAGTCATTCGATCAAGAAATGTGTATTCAGACAAATCGGTGATACTACAACTGCATATAGACACAGCATATACGTGAAAAGCAATACATATGTGGTTTGGGTACTCACCAGTTTAGAATTATGAAAAAAACTAAATATGTATTTGGTGTACCCCAAAAATATGAATATGCATATAATTTAATTATTATTTGTAAATTATTTAAATGAACATGTTAATGTAAAGAGATTACATTAAATTGTAAATTTATATAAATTGACTTAAATTTATATAAAATGACTTAAATTTATATAAAATGACTTAATTAAATTAAAGTACTCCTTCACTCCCTCCTTAAAGTTGTGCATGCGCATGACATGCAATATCAACAGAATAATTTTTTTATTACAAAAACAATAGTCTTTGTTCACTAAACGACAGATAATATGAATTAAATGAAATAAAATTTAATTATATTAACAATGACATGCAATGAGATGCCCCCTTGTAGTTGCGCATGCGCATGACATCTAATATCAACCAAATCATTTTCAAATAAAAAAATATTTGCAACATCAAATATTTAATTAAATAAAAGATGAAATATTACGTTACAAGTGACTGTATGTGCTCTACAAATGTTGCATATAATATAAAAACTGGGGAGAATATTTTCATTTTTTTGTAGAATTCTTTCGTTAGAATTTTTTTTAGCTTACTTTCTCTTTTTTTATCTTTTAATTTTTTTACGATGCGTAATTGTAAGCACGATACACACAAATATCGCCTTCGCGGTTCTGATGGCACCGAGGCGTGACTAATGCGCAAATCGCACACACGCAATACAGCTACAAGTGTGCGCACTTTGTGCTTTTGTATTAAAAAACACACAAAACTTTGTTGATCTCGATGCTTGTAAATAAATATTTGTGTTAAATTCATATAAATCAGCGATTAAAAAAAACCGAAGTAAAAAAAAAAAATCATAAATCAATGATTTTTATAAAAAAAATTGGAGCGATTTAAATCAAATGATTTAAATCAAACAACCCTGCCTAAAACACAATATTTTTTAAAGAATATATTAACTTTTTTTACTGGAACATATGCCGAATGATGTAAGGAACGCATTCAGGTACAAAAATGCTGTAACAACCGTCGGCATAAAGCCCTAATAATTTAGGCCAGTTAAGTAAACGATTACCAAAAATGTATGGCGACTGCCTTTGCTACACACCCCTACGACCTATGTTAGCGCCAGAACAAAAGGGGCTGTTTGGAGTAAGAAAACAGAAGAGGTCAGAAAATAAAAGATCGCCTTTTTCAGCTTTATTTTGGTCCAATTTCGATCAGAAAAACACGACTATAAAAAGTATTTTACTGCTGTCCAAACTGCTGCTGTAACTCAGAAACATCCGATAATACACCAGCCTCGAGACTAAATAATCCACAAAAAAACAACAACTTGACCCACCTGCTAAGAATCGCTGCGGCGCTAATGTGAGCCAATTTTCGCCCACGCGGCAATGACGAATCAGCAGCACTGATCTATATATAATATATATTATAGATCAGTGATCAGCAGACAGTGCATTTGTTGACGTGTCCATCTACGATAGTGTTCCATCTAAAAAATGGACCAAACCCAGCTTTGCCGGTGTGTTAATGTCACTTATCGGACTCTTGTTCGGCTTCGCGAATCCGCCGAGAAGAGAATCTGGCAGCAGGGGCGGAGCCTGAGGCGTGGTCTCGATCATTGCTACAGTGATTTAACAAGATTTAACAACAAGATTGCCATCTTGAACAACAAGTTCCAGATGGCAAGTGGACAAGGAAGCCATTGGCTTATCGAGAGTCCAAAAAATTTCTCATCTATGTGTAGCCCGCCCTTATCAGATATCTGTCAATTCTATTTTTAAACATATTCACACTACCAGCATTAACACAATCATTTGGCAGTTTGTTCCGCTCATTAATCACCCTCTGTGAGAAAGAGTACTTTGTGGTTGCTACCCAGGCGTTGCTACCCAGGCGTTCCCGTGGAGCGCCAACATCCAATCAGCGTTATTATCGAGATTTGTTGTCTGATTTTAATTAAGTTAATTCGATATGCTATCCTCGAAACTGTCAGACGCATGCGCTCAATCTGAACCACGGGCAACTGAATCAGCAAAATCCCTAGCCTCGATTATCCAGGCTCCGCGATGTGGCGCCACCGTTTGTCGCACACATCTGGACACAGAGTGGGGTTCCCATTGTGACGGAAATTATGTATGCGCCCAGATTCTGGGCGCATACATAAGTAGCTAATTAAGCTCGACGATGACGCTGATTGGCTGCTGGCACTTCATCCGGTAACGCCTACAGAAATACAAATGGAGTCGCTACGAGTCGCACGTGCTATCGACATAGCAAGAGTCGTTCAATTTAGAATTTGCACTGTCACTGAGAAAAAAACCCAGTTTGCCTGCATCCAGAACATTACTGATGAACGTTATGTGATGGGAATACTTCCAACAGGGTACGGAGAAACCCTCATATGCACAATTCTCCCTCGTGTACTTTATAAGTTTATATGTTACCCGGAAATATCGGCTGGCACACGTTGACATGGTGTTGCCTTTTATTTACAGTTGGTCATCGGAAGAAAGACTACTCACGATCGATGGGCCTTGGACTTGGTGCAGTTCACCCGAAGCTGAGCGGTAGCACTATTGATACGGGTAAGCCATTGTATTGATTTAAGTTTCATACATATAGCATGATTATTACGGTAACGCAGATTTCTCATGTCACTCGTGGTTCATGTTTGCATTGCAATCAAATCAAGTTATTTATAAAAAAGGCACCTGAAAACATGTGAAAATAAATGTGATTTGGGGCTCTTATCCCCTTGTTTTTTTGTAAAGCATTATTTTAATAAATTGATTATATTTTATACAATTAAATCAAACCTGCATACGCCTATATTACTTCCTAATTAGCTTACCTAGTACCTATACATGGTACACCCATTTGGTATTGCAGTTACTAATATAATATGGTATTGATGTAGCTCTCAGCCAAAGATAGACGTACCCCCTCATAAATGCAACGCGAATAACCAAAGTAGCAAATTTTTCCTCTCTACTCTGTTTCTTGTATGTAAGCATAACCAGTTATTTTCCCATGCTGACTGATATATGGGTCAATCCGTGTCAAATTGACCAATTATCAGGAAATTTTAAAAAGTTGATGCCTCAGAATTTGCTTAAATTTTAACCGATGATTAGTAGCTATGTTTGAGCACTTCAGCAAAAGAAATAAGCATTTACATGCAAATTATATATGTAATGTGAAAGTGTCCAAAAACGCACCCACAAATGGACAATGGCCTGAACTTGCAACTAGTACACAATTTTGCTGACCAGAGAAAAGATGAGCACTTCTTTATGGCTTCTGGGGCATTCAATTTGAAGAAACTTAACTGTCAGTTTTTGAAAAATTTATCTCATCTGAATGCACCTCACTTTGCAACTTCAATTCTAATTTAATTTTTTTTTTTTATTTGTTTCAGTTCAGATTTACATTTGTTCCTGAAGTGTAGAAATAAAGGTTAGATTAATCTTAATTATACCATGCTCAAATTTTTTGTTATTCATTGGTGTGTGCCATTTTTGCATACATATGTGCCTTTCTGTGGGGAGATCCATATAACGCATATGTAATTGTAATTGAAACAGGACTAGTGTAATTCAAATGAAACGTAATTGATTTGATTTTGTGTAATTGTATGCAGCCTTGGCCATGTTTATTATAAAAAATATTAACATGGTATTATAAACACGCACGCACGCACTGTATATGCATGACAGCTGCATAGTGAATTTGTACTTGCCCGGTGACAAAAGCAACTACTGTGTCAATAGTTTTTGTCTGCTTATTGACATAATACTTCAGTCAGCAGCCTAGATACTGATATATTATTTTAATAGCATCTTCTGAATATGACAATTTTTATCTTTCAGAGACAAGGGAAAGGGTGAAATGGGGACTTTCTAGTTATGCTACAGAGTCCCAAAGCATTGTTTGCAGGACAGTGGAGGGCTATCATGTCAGGTGAGCTTTTTCAGGAGAGACTACATACAATTGTAGTTGCTGAGGCTCACTGCATTACCTAATGGTAATTGAAACTTTCATAATTATATCAGCAGTATCATACTACCATTTCTTTGAACCACAATGTATTAACAGAAACACTAACTGCAATTCCTCATTGTTTTTCATACATTAATAATTAAGTTTACATTATTTTAATTTATATTTTTTACAATGTTCATTATATTGATATAACTACTAAATGGGATATTACTGTCATGATAGAGAACTTTAGTTCCACAACTTACAATTAAAAGCAGATACAAAATATTATGGTTGGCCCACGCCAAACTTGGCGTTGTGTTTGTGCACATGAATGTGTATCATTTGTCATGCTTATTAACATCGATGCAAAGTTTCACTGAGAACTTGATTTTCAATGAAAATCATTCACAAATCATAACCCCTGTAAAAGTCTGATTTTAACTGTACTCTACATAGACAATTATGAAAAAAGCATAACAATTATGGCAAGTATTACTTGATAACAAGATCTGTTTTTAATAATTTAATTCCTGTATGCCACCAACTTAACACATTGGGCACTTGTTATGTTGTACACACATAAAATATGATAAATTATGATGTTCTGATGTAAAACAATACACATGAATAATAATATTGCTCAACATGCCTAATTAAATAAGAAATAACAATGGATCAGTATTGCTTTCCACAACACAACAATGTAGCAACTGAAATCCATTTCACAGATATTTACTAACAATAATAGTCCCTGTAACAGGGTTTGGTGGCAGTTGCAGATGAGCAACGTTTTTGGCTTCTCCAAATACTTAGTGTATTAGTGGTGTACATGTGGCATTGTTGTTCCAAAATTCGTCTTTGTTTCCTGCTAAACGTGACAACTCACATTTGTCATGCCCCAACAATACACAAAACACACTTCAGTAACTTATGCCATCCCCTAGTCAATTTACTATGCTAATGCTAACAACAGCTAATTTAAAACATGTCATTAACTTGAAAATTCAACGACTGTGACAAGGCTGCTTTTAAAGTAGGCAATTATTAATGGTGGCCAATTTGTGCATGTTTTTGTTTGATTAAATTACATTATAAATATGTTTTGGTTGTCTACTGTCTGCAACACCTATAAGTTTCAATCACACTTTGACCTGTGACAATGAACAATATTGATATCCATCATTATTGATATTCATCTGTTACATAATGTAACAATGGGTACTAGAACTAGACAAGGATATAGATACGCTTGAACGCATACAAAGGAGAGCAACTAAAATGATTCCAGAACTGAGAGACCTTAGTTATGAAGAACGCCTGAAAGAATGTGGTTTAACAACTCTAGAAACAAGGAGGTTAAGAGGAGATCAGATTGAAGTTTTTAAGATATTGAATGGGTATGAAAATATTGATAGAAATATGTTTTTCTCACTCAAGAAGGATAGCAGAACTAGAGGACATGAGGTAAAATTAGTAAAGGATCAATGTAGATTGGACATCAGGAAGCACTCATTCTCACAGAGGACAATAAATGAATGGAACAAATTGTCTACAGATTGTGTAACTGCTAGCAGCGTGAATATGTTTAAAAACAAGGTTGACACATATCTCAGGAGGGCGGGTTATAAGTAGATGAACATTGTTGGACTCTCGATAAGCCAATGGCTTCCTTGTCCACTTGCCATCTGGGCCTTTGGCTTGGATGGCAAATCTTGTTAAATCTTGTTAACTTCCTATGACCAAACCTTGTAGTAAATAGTGCATATGGTAATAACTACTAATTTAATTATTTTACATTCCTGTTATTGTAGGGCCAGTGACTTCCATGAAGATTATGTGCTGCAACAGTTACTCCAGCCAAGAGGATCGACATCCAGAATGAACTTTGCATGACGGCTTCACTAGAAATTTTGGCATGTCTAGATCAGCCAAATATTGTATATCAGGCTGTGAAATCCACACATTACACATGCATGGATTTACGAAACAGTGAATATGTGTATACTTAGCCGACAATGTCATATAGACTTATGCACTTTGCTGCAATGAGCCTATAATGTCCTGTGAACATTGGCATGGATTGGATATATGAAACAGTGAACAGTGAATATTGCTGTATTGTACTATTATTATGGTCTTCTTATAGTTCCTTTCATGACGGGCTGATGCCAACTTTGGGTATTGTCTTTTTCCATGTCTTCATATCAGCCTACAGTGAACAATAAATAAACATTACTTCATGTTGAAGTACAGGATATTATTTCTTGACACAGTGAAATATGAATATTGATGTACTGGGCCTGCGGTGTACTGTAAACCAGTTTTAACATTGGACTATAAATATTGTTGCATTATGCATGCAGGAAATTACAAAATGTATAATAAATTGTGTTTTTTCAAACAATTATTTCCATATGCAATAATATATTGGTGTTCTTTATAATTATACAGTAAACACTACACATTCTACATATTTTGCCCGTCGTGTATTTGGTTTGTTGATGTTCTAATATGTAGTGTGTGAATTGTAATATCCGCAATCGGTTTAATTAAAAAGTGTGTATTTTTGTTGAAATCATTGAAAGAATTTACTTTAGTTGTTCATTCTTGGTGGCTGTGCTGATTCTGCCTCATGACAGGAATGCAGGCTCATTTGTTCCGGCAGGCAACTTTGCACTTTGCAGCAGTGATATTCCAGTGGCATTTTAGCTATACATTTGATTTATGTATATGCTGATGTTTTATAAACTAACTTATTCTACCTATTTCTTTAACTAATTTAAGCACCTAATTTATTTTAGTCATTTAATTTATTCCTTTTATCTATTTTCACTCATTTTAATGTATTTTACTTATATATGTACAACTCAAGCTTTATATAGTACAACTAGAGCCTTTGAGCAGGTGTTTCACCCGGATACATGGCATGTTATAAATGTTTAATAATAATAAATCTGGTAGGGCTCAAAATAGTGGATATCCAAAATAGTAAACCCTGTGCGAGTCAATGCCGATCATGGGCTTGCCTTCCATCCTCTTGCCGATTACATGATAAAGTTATGAAATTTTAACAAAGGTGAACATTTTTATTTTTCAGCATTTCGATTTTTACTAAGTAATTTAATTGTGGAGTTGTAGTGGATACTAGGTAGGCTTGAACTTGAAAACAGACAAGCAAAAACATTTTATTGAGGAGGCATCTTTAAGTATACATAATTCAGTCTCCAAAAGATCACATTGTAGTAAAGTTAATTGTGTACACCATTTGCCCAGTACATTTGTAAACACCACTGTCGTGCATTATTTAAGGCTAAAATAGGTAATTTATCAATGTAAATATGTCAATGGAGGTCAAATAATCAGGTTAGTGTTATGGTTAACAATTACAACCTCTATTGACATGATATCACCATAATCCATACTTAATTAAAAATAAATAGATCATTAACACACGTAATTCAGTAACACGTAAAGTCAATAATGGGTATTAAGGTCAATGTGTATAATTATACATTCTACCTTACACTCCTCGCTCAGCTTACTGATCTCAAAAGTCGTACATGATTACTTAATTAGGGCATTTTTAACATAAATAGGTCAACGGTCATTGTAGGTCAAGGAAGTAGGTCATTGCAAGGTTATGTCAAGTTCACACATTATTAGGTCTTAAAACTTTTTATTCCACCTCAATATCTTCATTACCCCATTAGTACGGATTATGCCGTCTGCCCTTACATTCAGTGGCAGTGCAGCCCACAAACATCCAGATCACAAGATATGGACTCTAATCCTAGTGTAAAAAAATGCCCCTTTTTATGATACTAAAAAGTTCGCAAATAATAAATATTAAACAAAAATCAAAAAAGGGTTATACACTGCACAACATGCTTTATTACACCGAAATGTTTAAATGATTTGAAAATGTTTGCGTCCGTCTCCATTTGACACGCATCCTCACGCATCCTGTCTAAAAATAGGACTGCGAACTATTGAGAAAACTCAGATAATAAGCCTTTTATAAGGTAAGCCCAGAACTGGTCACAAGATCACGAAAACGCGGCAATACGTCAGATTACTTCAAAGATTGATGACGCCATAATTTTTGTGTATACAAGTGGTGCCACCTAACGACGGTAACAGTCAAAACATGCTTCTGTTGCCAGACGCTATTCTCGGCGGATTCACGAAGCCGAGAGAGAGTCGGATAAGCGAGACTACAAAATCCCTTGTTAGCCAAATAGTCTACCCAACAAGCACCTCACTTCCGGTAACATTGTCACGTTACCGTATGCGGCGCGATGGGTTATCTGTGCGTACAGTCGTTAATGTACCGCTTTTCATAAGAAATCCATATATGTTTTTAATGACAAGTAGGTATAGTGAAAGTTTATTCATTGGGACATTTGTGTAAGGTCATAGTATTCGGATTACGCATCGCAACGCCGAGATACGGATGTTGAAAGGTGAGTGGGGTCATTCCTAGTTGCATACCCTTATATATATATATCAGTTACAGGGGCTCAAGCTGATTCAGTTGCCCGTGATCTGAACTGACGATAAATGCGAGAGCTAGCATAAGAGGCAGTACAGCCAGAAGAAGACCTGTAAGAACCTGTAAGTATCAAATGATACAAGTTTACTCTTATTTTGTGAATTAGTGAAATTCCAGGATGAAACTGGGCGCATACATAATTTCCGTCACAATGAAAGCCCCACTCTGCATCCAGGAGATGTGTGCAACAAACGGTGGCGCCACAGCGCGGAGCCTGGATAATCGAGGCTATGCAGGTGTGCATTCCGCAACGCATTATCGGTGTTTGGTTTCTGCAATGTAGATAGTCCTTCTTTCTTTATAATACTGTAGACGCCCCGAATATCGAGGAATAAACTCGAGGAATAGCGTGCGGAACGAGCACTTTTCCAGTGATTAAAACGCAGCGGTATGAAAGTTAAAAACGAAAAAAAAACTATAATCATGATGTAACAAATTAAGATCTGACAAAAGACAATGTCAGTGATTTATTTGATGATTATATGTGGTGCCCCATCCATCCCTTCAGTTAAGACCTGAATGGAGGTAGGGATGTAGTTGATGGTGCATTTACAAGTACACTGTTCTAAAGTAGGATTGATGATGGGAAGAAGGAGTGTAGGTATGTGTCAATTCGAGAGTGCGGGATTTGGAGCTTCGCTTGATGTCCTATAGAGCTGCGGTTGCTGGGTTCAAGAAGTGCAGCAGGGTTCACATCTACAAGTCCGTTTATGATGTTATACATTATGCTGACTCTGTCTAATATTCTCCTTGATTGCAGGTTCTCAAGTTGGAACTGTGCGACCAATGCAGAGGCACTAGAGGTAGAACTGAAGTCGTGAAGGATGCGTCGAGCTGAGCGTCGTTGCACCATATCCAGTTAGGATTTAAGATATTGATGGTGGGAATCTCACACCACTGCTGCGTATTCTAGTACCGGTCGTACGATGCTTTTGTAGCAGTGTGCTGGGATAGCTGTTGGGCACCCTTTGAAGTTTCTGCACATGTAGGCGAAGGCTCTTACTCTGTTGGCCTTGGCTGCAGTTGCTTGTATATGCTTTCCCCAGCGGAGATGTTCAGTAATCTGAACTCCAAATGTATTTAGCACTTGTTACTTTATCCAAGGTTTGGTCGTGCAACGTGTAGCTGGGTTGATGACATTTCTCTTCGTTGAAGGCCATCTGCCATCTTCCTTCCCAGGATTCGAGTGTTCTGATGTCATTTTGTAGTTGGGTGGAATCAGTGACAGTCTTGATAGTGTTGTAAAGCATAGTGTTGTCGGCGAAGAGGCATATTGTGGACTTAATACCGTCACCAAGGTCAATGATGTAGATTAGGAATAGTGTGGGACAGAGGACATAACCCTGGGGAACTCCAGATGTGACTGCGCCAGTGTACGACAACTGTTCTGTCTATGAGGAAGTTCTGTATCCATTCATTGGTGTTGCCTGTGATACCGTATGCTTGTAGTTTGAGGAGGAGTCACTGACGTGGTACTCTGTCGAAGGCAGATCCAAGAAGATCATGTCCGTCTGACCACCTTTATCGATTTCACGTGCCTGGTCGTCAACCCTGAGGGTTAGTTGAATTTCGCAGGAGCGTTTCTTGCGGAATCCGTGTTGAGCATCTGTAATGATGTTTTTGAAGTTGAGGTTAATTTCTGACCTCACAATATGCTCAGCTTGCAGCATATAGGGAGAACAGCCGGTAGTTTGTTGCTTCACTCCTGTCTCCCGTTTTGAAGATGGGTTGGACCAGTGCATGTTTCCATGATTGCGGGACTTGGCCTGCTGTGAGAGATCTGTTGAACAAGGGGGTCATGGCTTTAGCTACATATTGGAGAAATACCATCTGGTGCTGCAGCTTTCCTCTGATTCAGGTTTACTAATAACTTGTTCCCTGACTGTGATATCAGGCATGTCTATATGGATGTCTTCATCAAGTTTGGGCATATCGTCAAGTTTTTCCATGGTGAAGACATTGCAGAACTGGTGATTGAGGATGTCAGCTTTGGCCTTACTTCCACTATGTGTAAGCCCGTTCTTCTTGAGAGACGATATGCCAGCTGCATCACACCACTTGCTCTTGATCAAACACCACAGGTTTTTTGTCGTGTCTTCAGCAATGGTGTCTTTCACAAAGTTTTGGTAAGCTCGTCTATTTACTTGCCTTGTTCCTTTCTTGATGATCTTGTATATTTTTCCAGTCCTTGGCCTTATTCATTGTTTTGGCCAGTCCCATGCCCGATACTTCCGACGAGATTGCCACTTCAGGTTGTTGTTGATCCATAGTTGGTGGTGCTTGATTGAACTGTTCTTTGTTAGTACATGCAATGTCAGTTGAACATTTCGAATAGGTTTTGTTGGGTGTATGAAAACTGTCGCTGTCATGCCTCACACTCCATAGACAGATTCCACACACAATAGAATAAGTTTGGGCGCAATCATAATCATAAGTCAAAATTGTTTTTTGTACTCACATAAACAATGATTATTAGTAGATAATTTTATACCAAGATAATATATCTAGCATGCAGAAATAATTATATACAGCTGATTCAAATAGGGTTGGTAAGCTGGCTCAACTAACACTTGGTGTGGGGTAAGTTGAGCCATTGCATTTATACACCTAGGGGCTACGTAATGTCCACGGGTTCGAGAGCGGGTTAGCATAGGCATTGGGGGTCTCAATAATGTCATTTAGAATGTTTTAGAAGGTCGTGGCTTGTTTAATAATATGTCGTCGTTCAAGGGTTGGCTATCTAAGGGCAATCATTAGATATGTTGGATTCGTGTTCCGTTTATAGTAATTTTTAACAAACCTGACAGCACAGTTTGTACTCTTTCAAGGCTTTTAACTTGTGAGATAGTGTGAGGATGCCATATGGGTCACGACCGAGTACTCGAGTTTTGGCCGGATTAGCATGTTGTAGGCTGTTTCTTTAACTAGGATGATATGTACCATTACATTACAGATGATGCAGGTTAGTGTTTTGGGTGTGTAGTCAGCAGGGTAAGATGTGTGGTTTTTTTTACTGTATGGGAGTTACTAATGCTTGTAGCCAGTCGTTACGAAGTTTTTTTGTGTCGTACGATTGTTGGGACATTTGGGTGACAATGGGGGTTATCTGCTTTGCAGTTTCTTGAAGGACTAAGGCTGGGAGTTCATCTGGGCCTGTAGTTTTGTTCTGGTTTCGTATTTCCAACTGCCCTATTACTCCATCTGTGCCAATTTCAAAAAGGGTCATTTATTATTTTACACTTACAAGTAATGGGCATTTGTAAGGCTACTGATAATTTTATAATTCGCCCATATCTTAACCCAGTTTGTATCTATTCTATTATGTTTAAATGTTAGTAGAGAGTGCAGAGATTATGTAAATGTAAAGCTTTATTAATTTATATGACACCATATCTATGCAATGGTATTCTATGGTGCTGTACAGAAATGGTATAGTAAAATGTCAAAACAGCAAAAACAAATGTCATAATATAAATTATTATAAAAAATAAAGCTATTTAAATGACTAAAATTAATAATTTAGTTATATGCTATGCTAAAATAATGAGTCTTCAATTTACTCTTAAAACCACTGATATCGTTGCTACTGTGCACGTCTTCGTGTAGGGAAATCCATAGTTTAAGTGCAGCCGCTGTAAAAGTGCGACTCCCCAGAGTTTTCCGCTTTGTCCGTGGTATATTGAGTGTCAGAGCATATTGAGATCTCAGTCCATAATGGACGTTTCTAGTAGTCAACATTTCCGATAGATACTGTGGACCACGACCATTTAGTACATTAAAAGTCAGCAAACATATCTTGTATTTAATGCGAAACTCAACTGGCAACCAATAAGTCGTTTGAGTGTAGGAGTTATGTGGTCATATATACCAAATGTGGCTATGGGCCAAAGCATGGATACGTTTTTCTGCACTTTGTTGACCAAGATACTTTCTGACCTTCCCGATATTATACAGTTGTACATAAGCTGCCCGAAAATTAGATTTGATATGATGTTCCATAGATATGTGCTTATCGAAATAAGCACCCACATTTCGCACACAATCTGATGCATATGAGGCGCCGTAGCGGCCAAACGGGTGATGAAACGGCAAAACCTGAACCGTTGAGTTCTGCAAGGACCGTCGAGTTATGTCTGCGAGAAGCACGTTTACGTTTGTAGCATTTACCGGATTTTTTCCGTTCATTGTCCTCTGTGATAATGACTTTGTGAGTGATCCATGAAAATATAGTAAATATCAATTACTCTGTTATGGTAACTTTTAGTAACTTGTATTTGGGTAGTATATTATGTTTTTTGCGGCATTACGTCACTGCACATCCTACAGCGGTATTTTCAGTGGTAACCAGACGGTTCTTGCAGAACTAGACGGTTCTTGCAGAACTCGACAGAACTCGACTATTCTTGCAGAACTCGACGGTTCTTGCAGGACTCGACGGTTCTTGCAGGACTCGACGGTTCTTGCAGAACTCGGCAGAACTCGACGATTCTTGCAGAACTCGACGGATCTTGCAGAACTCGACGGTTCTTGCACGACTCGACGGGTCTTGCAGAACTCGACGGTTCTTGCAGTACTCGACGGTTCTTGCAGAAAGAACGCGACGGTTCTTGCAGAACTCGACGGTTCTTTCAGGACTCGACAGGTTTTGCTCTTTCATCACCCTTTTGGCCGCTACGGCGCCTCATAGATGCATGTACTACACTGCTCCTGATGTCAATAGACATGTACTACACTGCCCCTGATGTCAATAGACATGTACTACACTGCTCCTGATGTCAATAGACATGTACAACACTGCCCCTGATGTCAATAGACATGTACTACACTGCCCCTGATGTCAATAGACATGTACTACACTGCTCCTGAAGTCAATAGACATGTACTACACTGCCCCTGATGTCAATAGACATGTACTACACTGCTCCTGATGTCAATAGACATGTTGGTGCATTTTGCGAGTTGTTGTGGAGTATCGATTAGGATGTAATCCATGTTTAAAAGAATGTCAGACTGAACCTTAACAAGATCAGTTTCGGTAGAGTGCCCTGCCCTGTAAGCAGACTGACAAGTTGGCAATGGAAATCCACGTTCTGAATGAAGACAAAGTTGGTTTACGACAGCCCGCTCAGTAAGTTTGGACACATATTGGAGATTTGATAGAGGGCGATAGTTTTATACTGAATAAGATGCATTCCTGCTTTGCTAAGCAGCAGCACTACAAGTGCAGTCTTCCATTCGTGTGGAAATTCCCCACTGGCAACAGAGCGATTGATGATGTGCGTGAGCAGTGGCAGTAATTTCTCAATATACTCCTTGACCAGCTTGGTTGGCATAGGGTCAATAACACAGCTGGTACTCTTAGATTTAATAACCAACTTGCGCACATCATCATCATCGGAGACCAACGCAAAAGTTTCTAAGTTAGATACTGAGATACACACACCCTCACTGGATTGTATAAAGGGTGGTTCGGTAACACCAATATTCATCCGAATTGCATATATTTTATCATAAAAAAGTTACCAAATTCGTTGAAAAGTTTTTCCACAGAATCATGTTGAGGTAATGGATAACACTGCTTCTGATCACACAGGGTGTTGATTAGGGCAAGTCATTTCTTTGAATCACCCTTAGCTACAGAGATTAAGTGAGAAAGGTGGCAGAATCGTTTGCTATTCAGTGCCCTGACGAATGTGTTCCTAGCGTAATGGAATGACAGCAAAGTGCTATTGTTTTTATCTTAGTCGGGGAGCACGGGTCCTAGTTTTGAGGGTTGTGTATCCTGCTATTTTTGGTTGCCCTGTGTTTTATTAAACTTCAAACGTTCCTGAATAATATTCCAGAGGGCAACCATCTCAGATCAGTTGGCTTCACTCTGTGAAAATTTGACTTACATTCAGGCCTGTGAGGTCTCGGAGTGGGCGTGTTGTCATAAATGGTCCAGAGACAAAGCATTGAACAATATGTTGAAAAAGCAACTTCGGTTTCGTCGTCGACATCACATAAAATGTACCATAGTTACCTTAATACATACTCAATAGCCATGGTTTATATATCAAAATAATCTCCATTCATTTATCTGTTGAACAGTGTAACACAATTGTAAAATAATGCTGAAGACCACACACTTGTTGTGTGACAATGGCATGACGTTAATCGTACTGGATTTCATGAAGTGCACATTTTCACTTCCTCATGTAACCGCATAGTTGTTGTCATCTCCATATGAAGCTAATGATTTGCAGTCCAACTGGCGGCGAATCTTTAGCACTGTGGTTTTATCAATGTCGTAGATGAAATTTATATAATCTTTTTCCTGAGAAGGCATGCAGAAAAGGTTGAAGTTTACAGTCGTTTATAGTTGTCCGAAAGATAAAATCTTGTAGCATTGATTTGTTGGTGTCAGATGCCATGAACTCTTTGAATTTGGGTGTCTTGATTTCTCATCTCACCTCATATTTCTTCTGTGGTTTCACGGCATTCCTTCTCTGTCGATCTGCTGCCTTTCTAGAATCACCACGGTCATACCTATCTCCTGGTAAGTGGATGATGTTGCAATTAGCTGGTACTGTGCGCATCAGCTTCCTCAGAAGTTTCTCTTGGTACTGGTTGAATGTTTCACCTTCAAGAAACTGATGCTGCTGAATGAAACACATCCACAACCACAACAGTACACTTGTCACTTGTTTGGTAAGTTCTCCCCCAACTTCAGGTGCGTTTCTTTCAGCACAGCTGTCAGCAATCTTGCCTTACATCCATGACGCATCCATCCATTTGGCTCATACAAGACTGGCTGTGCCTTAGAGCATTCATATTCTCCAATGGTTTCCTCAAGATTTACGTTTTTCCCAACAGCTTTCAGTTGAAGAATGTGTTTCAGCATAAAAACTTCATCGACCAACTATTCCTTCTACTTTTGAGGGAGAGTCTGCTTTTGTTTAGTCTGCAGTTCTTCAAAAGTGTGAAGCTTTACTTTTTGAACTTTCTTTGAGTTGTCGTTTAAGCATTTCTCGAACCCAGTCTTGCCAATTTATTCCAGGTCCTTCTTGATGGCTGCAGTGACTGTGTCTCCAGTGGCAATGTTAAGTATGTTGCTAGAGTTCACCGTGAAGGGGCTGATCATGTGCTGTTGAATGCATGCCACTATTTGATTGAACATTTCTTGTTTCCCTGCTTTATGGTGTTGTGTGACACTTCCAGCCTGCGGGAGGTTCATCATTTCTTTGAACTGGGATGAAATCTCAGATGACACTGGCTGTATGTAAAGCTACTAGGTTCTTGTTTTAGTATCCAGTCATATTCCCAAGACAACTCGCATTTCCTTCACCTCTCTGTCAGTTAGTACACCATTGAAAGAATCAGCCTTTCTTCTCACAACAAAGTGACCCTTCATGAAGTAGTGATATATATTTGGTGCTGTGTTCTTCAGGTTGTTCAATTCCTTTAGATACAGTGGCAGCGAATAGCCATAGTTGTGGTGACAAGCAGCAACATGTTACTAGACTCGGTGAAACTCTATTCCGAGTTGTCTCCACGGTGAGATGCAGCGAACCTCCGAAGAATGTCAACCATCTTTATGTAGGTTCTCCAGAGGACATGAGTGGGTGACTTGTTAAGGTCGTCATCATAGAGTTCCACCTGTTCCTGTAGTTTGGATATGGATTCCAATGGGAAGCGAGTTTCGTCGATGTGGGGGTCCATCATTTTGCTCTTTGTCCAGCAAGTTTCCTTTGTTATTGTAAGCCTTGGAATGTCCCCATAATTTCCTTTACATAGGCGAGTAAATGTTGCACTGCACACATTGTGAAGTTTGCTATTATTATCTTGGTCACAGTTGGCTTCTTGTGTGGTGCTCTCAACAATGAAGTCCAGCACATCTGTCGTCGCTTGATTTTATTTTGATCAAACGATTCTGTCATCTCCACATGATCCACTGACATGTGTTCCATCTTCTTGATCTAACATCTGATGCAATACATCTTCGGTAGCGTTCTGTTCATAGCCATACACGTTGGTGGCCATTGCATGGAAGGTTGACCCATGTGGTGTCTTTTCATGCCAATCTGCATTGTCGATGGCGAAATGTATTAACTTACACCCTGATATCGCTGGAGCGGAATATGCCTTTCTCTAGCTCCTCTTCCAACATTTGCATATAGATGTCAGATAGCGCTGGAAGGTGTCATAACTGATACTTTCGTTCATATGGTTTAACAGGGTGATTAAATTCTTGCTGCGCGTTTCATTGTAAATGATGAATACACTGGTCACTAGGAGGCGCAGAAGGTTGTACCGGTTTTTGTTGTCATCTGTTTTAAGACAATTTCTTCTTGCCATTGCTAAGCTAAGCTTGCGGGAGTAAAGTCTTATTTATCTTCATGTTCTATCCCTGAATCTAATTTGGGACAGTGTTTACAATTGATAATACATTGATAATACAGTTTCGCTTCGTAATGCGGACCACGCCCTTTACAGGATTGGGTTTCTGACAGTCAGAAAGGTATTTCTGATGTGACAATGTCAGAAACTGTCAGAAACTAGTTTCTGACGTCAGAATCCGTCAGAATCTAATACATGCTATATAAATTTATTATTTTCTGCGCTTGGTATGATGAACCTGCATTCTATCACATTTGGGTGACATCTGGTGACCACAGAACTTTCATCTAGCAACTGTTTTTCCATTACTTTCCACTTTAAACAAATTTCCCACTCAGCCTTAACTGGTCTGCCACCCTTAAACATGGTGCGCATAAGGGTGCTACTAGTATGACAATAAAAAAGTGGGTAATCAATTTGCACTTCTGACACATGTAGCAGTGTATCTATATGTGAAGATGTAGCAACAGGTGGCTGGCCAAGCAACTTGCTAGGTAGAAAGCATTGGGCCAATCAGCTTATACCTCCATCAAGCACAGACAGGTGCACATATTATAAAAGCAAGCTCAGACAATACTCTTACAACATTTAGTTGTAGCTCACTTGATAGTTTAGCTCTGGAAATTGGGACTTCAAATAATTGCCTGGACCTGCCTTGAATCTTTCGTTGATATCGATTTGTCTAATCTTATGCCATGAAGCTATGAATAGCTCACTATCAGCTCACACCAGTGAGCAGTACAACAGTACAGTTTTGTCTCAATTGCTTAAGTTTAACTCTTGTTGGCTTCCAGTTAGCTTATTGACACAGCCACACAGGTCTGTGAACAGTCCTAACCCATTCCCTTGAAGTCCTCTCCAATGTTATTACTGGTATGCACCTACACCCACCCAACTTCTTTCATGCTTTCCCAGTTGTGATTGACACCTGTCCTGCTCTTTTAAAAGCTGCCTGCCAAGTGAAACCGTGCTGCAACAATTACATAAATCTGTTATCATTTCTATCTGCTAACAAATTGGTAGACTGCACATAGTAAAAGTTGCAATTGTATATGACATGTAACAGGTTACCAATGCATTATTACTTTGATGATTTTCTGACATTTTGATGTCAAAAGTGTATTTCTGACGAGGCGGGAAATACCATGGTATTTACCGTGGTATTTACCATTTCGTCAGAAACTTGCCAACCCTGGCCCTATATTGTTCGCGCCGGCTGGGTTCTAGGCTAGGCTATGCGGTTTTAGTGCTGTTGAACGGGTTTTACATAGTTTATTTTTATTGTCGTTGTTAAACCGTCACTTTTATAATCCATGTATTGATATCATTTTATAAAATTCACCAGACACTAGACTGTCATCACGACAGTGTCACCGCTATTTATATTGGGTGTTTTTATCCTGTTCAGTGGCTTCGAGAGGTGATGACTTTGTCCTGTGCAAGCCACTTACCCTCCAACGGTCGGATGTCATCTCAATATTTCTCCAACCCACGAGAGTACAACATTCGTTGTCCTTTTTACACAGCTTGCCATGTCTTAACCTTTGTTGTAAGCCAACATTTAAATTAGTAATAATTCTACTGCTAGCAGGACTCAATCCTGGGCCTGCTGTCAGGCGTAACATTCGGTTGGCTACCACAAATGTTCGATCTGTTCGGGATAAGACGGCATCACTTAATGATTTATTAATTTCTAAAACAATGGACATTCTTGCTGTCACTGAGGCCTGGCCCAGACCACATGATACAGTCGAATGCATTGCCGACATTTCTCCTTCTGGTTACACCTTCCATCATCGACCACGTTCAGTTAGACGAGGTGGTGATGTTGGCTTTTTGGTATCACAACAGTTCAAAGTTAATTTACATTCGAACCCTGAAAACTCTAGTTTTGAATCTATCTGTGTTGAAATTTCAGATTCTTCTTTCTCCGCTTATTTCGTCTGTATTTATCGCCCTCCAGGACACCCAGCCAATTTATTTGAACAATTCCAGGATCTGTGGAAAATTTGGCTACTATGCGTTCAGAATTTTATATTTTCGGTGATCTTAATGTTCATTTGGACATACCTTCAGCAATAACAACTACCTATAATGAAATCCTGGTATCCTTTGATTTGAAACAAGTTACCTTTTCGACACACATACATGGCCACTGGCTCGACCTCTTGATAACTCGTTCAACTTGTTACAATATCCAGACATATACAGTTTCGGATGGTTTATCAGACCACCACACAGTCATTGTCGATGTTAACGTTTCCAGAACTCCAGTAGAGTCAAAACACAATGTGTATTACAGACTTAGTCATAAGATTAGCATTGCTGCTTTAAAGGCTGACATACTTAAATCCAACCTAATAAAAAATCCAAATGACACCTATCCGAGTTGTGTGGACAGTACTATCAAGCACTCAAGCCTTTACTTAACAAACGTGCACATGTGAGATCCAAATCTGTGTCACAAAAGCCACCCGCTCCATGGAAGACTCCTGAAATTCTACAATCTAAAAGGCGCCGTCGTTATCTTGAGCGTGTATGGCACAAATCACGCTCGTCTTTGGACAGGTTGCGTTATTCAAAACAGTGTCACTACTGCAACAGACAAATGGTCAAAGCTAAATCGGATTATTACACAAATATGGTATCAAATAACTCTGAAAGTCCACGTCAGCTATAGTACTGCATAAATCAAATTATGCACAGGCGGCCTGCGCGTTCTCTAGTAATTTCAAGGACAAAATCAGTCTTATCCGTTCTGCTTTCCCGGGTCATACTTTAAATATTGTAAATGTGGACTCTCCACGAGTACATTCTTTACTTGTATCGTTTGAACCTGCCACAGTTGATGAAGTGAGGAACATAATAATGTCCTCCCCAAATAAGTCCTGTGATTTTGATCCACTACCAACCATAATGTTGAAAGCATGTCTTGATACATTGCTCAAACCCATAACGGATATCATACATGCATCACTGTGTTCTGGCTTGTTTCCGGATGATTTCAAACAAGCCCATAACAACCCAATTATTAAAAAAAACATCTCTGCCTAAAGAAGATATAATCAGTTATAGACATGTTTCCAACAGCAGCTTTATTTCCAAAATACTGGAAAAAAATCGTAGCAAGCCGTCTAAGGTCTCAGCTCAAATTGCTTATCTAATGTGTCACAATTAGCTTACAAATAGTTTCATTATACAGAAGCTGCTCTCTTAAAAGTACACAATGACGTTACCCTAAACATTGACACAGGTAAAGTAACATCACTTACCTTGCTTGATCTGTCTGTCGCATTTGATACCATATATCACAACATTCTTATTAAATGCTTATCATTGTGGTATGGCATGTCTGGCACATCTCTGCGCTGGTTTTCATCATACCTAACTGGTAGACACCAAACCATAAAGATAGCGAACTGCTTCTCGGCCGCACTCCCCACTTCACGTTGTGTCCCCAATGTTCTGTTCTCGGGGGTTTGCTGTTCACTCTCTACACTACGCCACTCAGTTCTGTTACCCAAAGTCATAACTTAGATCACCACCTTTAAGCAGATGACACGCAGATCTACATTTCTTTGGCTACACCAGATACAAATCGCTCCATAAACCAGCTCAGCGATTGTCTCAACGAAATCTTCCACTGGAAGACTGACAGCAAATTAAAGTATGCAGATAAAATGCAGACAAAACTGAATTTCTCATCATTGGTACTCCAAAGCAGCGTGGCACACTTGAGTCAAAATATCACACCAGCAACCTCGGCACGGAATTTGGGAGTCACCTTTGATAACAACTTCAATTTTAGACAACATATTTCTCAAACGTGTTCGTTGCTGTTTTTATTAAATCCGTGACCTTCGCCGTATTCGCCGGTAGGCCCTATATGTCACTTTCTGTCGCTAAAACTATTGCAACAACTCTTGTTAGCAGCAGACTTGATTACTGCAATTCCCTCCTTCACAATACTGCAATCAAGGATATTACAAAACTTCAATGTGTCCAAAATTGTTTGGCTAGGGTAGTTGCACGACCTCGTTTCTCTCGCTCAGTGCCACTTCTAAAATCATTGCATTGGTTCCCTGTGCGATATCGCATTATTTTCAAGATCTGTACAATTGTTGCCGTACCAACTCTGTGGAATTCATTCCCCGTCAAAGGTAAATCAGCAGGAAATATAGTTTTATTTCGCCGTCATCTGAAAACCTATCTTTTTTATACTGCCTATCCTCCTTAGCTTCTTTGCACGTCCATCCATCTTGACGACTTGTCGCATTGTACATGATCACGAGAATGCTTAATCCTTTGGTTTTGTTGCGCCACTGAGCTTGGATTTTCCGAGGATATTGGCGCCAAAGAAGTTATTTTATTACTATTATTACTGCCTAGAGTGAGATATGTTAGAAGTTTACATATGGCATACAGAATGTGCTGGGATAGATGAAGTGCCTTTTCCTCCATGTCCTAGTGGGAGATCTTTGCCAGACAGTAGGGTAGCTGTAAAATTAAACATTTGACATGGGATCATATGCTGCTTGAGTGTGCGACATATTGAAGAAACTGTTACCATCGTCTCTGTCTTTCACATCACTGTTGGCAGTTTGCAGTTTACGCCGTTTGTTGATGTAGGCATTAATGCATGGCATATCATCGCACAATTGCAACTAGACCAACAGCCATTTGGGCTGCCACCGTATATATCGTCTCGTGTCTACGTAATTTATCGGTAGTTATTCTTGTATGTGCGTGTAGTTTTTGGTTCTATATTGCACGTGAACTATTGGATGGTACGCATGGCATATCATCGCACAATTGCAACTTGACCAACAGCCGCAGCAGGGTAAGCTTCCTATATTGCCTTAAATAGGTTGACGTTGACAGTTGTCCATGTAACGGCACCTGTGTGAACAGAACAATACGAATAAATTGTTGTGTTATTCAGATGATTAAATAAAAATTTATCAACAAATGTATCGTCTGAAACTTATCACTACTTTTAATTAGTAAATGTTGTATAAGTATTTATTCTTAAATATAATCTTAACTAGAACAAAGAAAATGGAGATGGTGCACTTCGTGAAATCCCGTCCGGTTGGCGTCATTCCACTGGCGGTTTGCGTAAGATTTAAAAATGATTAATACGCTGTAATACATGTCATTCACCAGTCTTGAACCGAATACCAATCTCGTCACCAATTCTACCAGATGGTCTCGGATTATCCTTCAGATCATAACCATTGGGCTTCAGTTCAGCACGTTTAACCGCATCAGTAGATGATAGACAAGTATCCGTCATCAGAACGACATCAATGTCAGTGGTGATTACATAGTCGCTAATGTCAGCTGACTTATATCTTATTGTCTGTTTTGGCAACGGACGATAATTACATCGTCGTTCTCTGTTGTTCTTGTTGCTGCTGTCATTGCTGTTGTTGCTGCTGTCATTGCTGTTGTTGCTGCTGTCATTGCTGCTGTCATTGCTGCTGTCATTGCTGGTGTTGCTGCTGTCACTGCTGTTGTTGCTGCTGTCATTGCTGGTGTTGCTGCTGTTGTTGCTGCTGTCATTGCTGGTGTTGCTGCTGTCATTGCTTTTGTTGCTGCTGTCATTGCTGGTGTTGTTGCTGTCATTGCTGTTGTTGCTGCTGTCATTGCTGGTGTTGCTGCTGTCATTGCTTTTGTTGCTGCTGTCATTGCTGGTGTTGCTGCTGTCATTGCTGGTGTTGCTGCAGTTGCAACATTCGGTATCATCCCAGTAGCCCCCGTGTATCTACTTCCTGTCCCCGTAGTCCCCGTAGCCCCCGAGGTGTGAGAATTGAGTGCCAGTAGCCCCCAGCGTGTGAAGTCATCCCTGTACTGCGAAATGAGGAAACGCTTTCCCCCAATACCATCTACAAGAGGTGACATTGATGTGGACGGCTATTACAGTCCAGGGAGATCGGTTCCTGCTAGGCGAGGATGGCAATGGAGTCGACAAGATAATAGTGTTCGTATCTGACTGGACGGAACATTTACAACAGCGCCAAGATTGTTTTACCAAATTGTCACACTGCATGTGTTCGTCCTTGGAGTGATGCTGCCACTTGTGCTTCGTCTCCTGCCCGACATAGAGGGGAACACCTACATTCGTTTCCTCAGCCTCGTGAAGGAAAAAGTTTGCATAACTCGGATTCACCATCAGTCCGCAACGCATCATGCAGTGTGATTTTCTAGGGCTGCTACTTCCACTGTGCCCAGTGTCTGTGGAGGAGACTTCAAAGTATGGGGCTCTCCGTCAGCTACAGAGAGAATGCTGACAACAGGAATAAGTTTCGTATGTTACTAGCAATGCCATTCGTCCCGGTGCCACACGTGAATTTGTGAAGAGTATAGTACCAGATGTACCCTGTGTTAGAGACTTCACTGACTACTTCGACAGCACGTCGATGAACGGGGTGGCTCAACTAACACTGCCTTCCCCTACATGTTATGTGACCGGGGAATTGAGCCGTATCTCAGTGCCATTGGACACATGATGGACAATCTCGGTTAATTTCATTGGCAAATCATGCATGCATATGGTTTTATGTGTGCAAACAAACAACTGATTATCAGCTTTGATCACAGTGTAATGTTTTATCACAATATAATGTTTTGATCAATGCTATAAACCCACAGTAATGTTTTTATATTATATTATCATTTAATGTATATTACTCTCAACCTTATGCAAACATTGTTGCTCTTTGAAAATTAATGACACTAACATTTTCATTTGAGCCTGTGTATCCATATGAAAACAATAATAGGGTCTTTACGGTTTCCCTCCGATCAAAAAAGTCCGATATTCCTCGAATGTGCACCAGATATATGACTATTTTCTTATTAAAAATTAGGTACGTAAATTTAAGGTGGGGCAGAACAACGATTGGAACAGGCATGCAGTGTTGGCAAAATGATAAGTAGTGCCACTAGCCCCCCGTTAGTGCCAGTAGCCCCTCCGGGGGACTACTGGCACGGGGGTTAGGGGTACTAAACTCAACATTCGACACTGGGTCATCACGTTGTGTAATCGAAGTAGTGCAACACAGCGAGCCAATATGGGGGAAGTCATGGAACTGACACAATGATTGCGCCTGGACACAGCCAATGTCACGTGAATTGGTCTGCACAACTGTATTCCACGTCGCTGGCCCCTTCTTGTTGGCTGTGTTCTGGAAATGCCATTCAGAGTCAATGCCTTCCACAATGGCCTGCTGACTGGCTTTCCTAGGACACTGCCAGCCAGCGGGTGGAGAGCCTTGGAAGAATAGTGCAATGCGGACGTCATATTTGACTGACCAGTTACTTCTGCTTGTGCTGCCTGCTGTTAGGTAAAAGTGTTCAAATCTAACAAATTGCCGCAGTATTTCTCTAAAATGATGATCTCTTCTCGTTCCCCGTACCTTCATGGCGTAGTGTGCGTAAAGTGACATGTAAAAGTAACTTTAAAACGTCAAATTACGCAGTTTATATAAGAGACTGTCCAATAGGCTGCCATATAGGCACACAGTGACGTCATCAACATATAGTGTGAGAGCATGGGCCACAGTTGATATAAGAAACTGTCCAACAGGCTGCCATATAGGCGCACAGTGACATCATCAACATATAGTGTGAGAGCATGGGCCACAGTTGATATAAGAGACTATCATATAGGCGCACAGTGACATCATCAACATATAGTGTGAGAACATGGGCCACAGTTGATATAAGAGATTGTCCAACAGACTGCCATGTAGGCGCACAATGGCATCACTACATTATATTGTCGGGCAATGAAGTCCATACATCCACTACTCTTTGATTGAAAAATCGGCGTCTCCATAGCTGGATAAATTGTACAGAGGTTGTGAGCTTTGGGCTGCCACCGTATATATCGTCTCGTGTCTACGTAATTTATCGATAGTTATTCTTGTATGTGCGTGTAGTTTTTGGTTCTATATTGCACACGAACTATTGGATGGTACGCCGATGCATTGACATTACATGGATAATACTCATTTTGTGCGATTTTAGTGTTTTTAAGCTGCCGTGCTAGTAACTATGACGCAGTGCATCAGACCCGCCTGCCAAATGTTGCCGCAGGTGGCCAAACAAGTTTACGTCGTCGTTGCGTGTCTTTGATCAAAGGTCTGCAGAAGCATCGACATTCTTGTCCACTTTGCACCATGTGACTAACTTTGGTAGGAACATGCCTATTACCTTCTCATTCATAAACCAGTGTCCATGCTTTACTTGTGTTTGTAAACATGCTGGCTTTCACGGGTCACGAACTGCGTGCCTTCGGGGTCATCCTAATGAGGGCCAGACAAATCATACCACTGACGACTTTGCAGACACTTAGGTCGTTAAATATTTGTTCCGTCGCAAGAACCCATCGAAGAAATACAGCGGGAATAAACCACTTTTGTTCGATCCCGACTGCAATCACATTTGATAGGAACTTTCCTAAAGCTGCACTCTCTGGCGCCAATTGTGTTAACTACGACAATATTACTCGTGTACCGTTGGCGTCATCATCATCATCTGATAAACGTGAACCTGGCGTTGAAGCCATGGGAATGTCTACAGTCACGCGTGGGTGCAGGGCTGGTCGTAACAAGCAACAACCAACTCGTCGAATAACAGGACATCGACCTACACGTAGTTCTGCATTCGTATGTCTACAACACAGCGTCAACAGTGCGAACCTGGCATCGCTAAGAATATCCCCTGCTACGCCACACGATGCGCCATTCGTCAATGTGGCATTACTAAATGCTCGTTCTGTTTGTAACAAAGTTCTTCAGATCAACGAATACCTCGTTGAACACAAGTGGGACGTTTTAACAATAACCGAGACGTGATTGAGGAAAACGGGTGACGAAGCTGGGATTGCAGAAGTGACTCCACCCGGTTTCCTCTTCCAGCATGTGGCGCGGTCATCTCGTGGTGGTGGTGGTGGTGGTGGTGGTGGTGGTGGTGGTGGCGGTGGTGGTGGTGGTGGTGGTGGTGGTGGTGGTGGTGGTGGTGGTGGTGGTGGTGGTGGTGTTGCAATCTTGCACCGCGACACACTTTCTACGAAGATTCTTTCTAGTCTCCATTTGGATACCATCGAACTTCTCCGTCTGCAGTTCTCTGCGGCTCATTGTACGACATTCAATATGTAGGAACTCTACCATCCGCCTGCTTCAAGTAAGTCATCTGGAACTTCATCCGACTTCTTTGCTGAACTCGAATGCTTATTTACGGAAGCATCTGTCTCCGTTATACCAACGATCATTGTTGGTGACTTCAATTTTCACTTTGATGATGAGACGAAATCAGAGCCGCTTCGTAATCTCCTCGAATCATTCAATCTGTTATAACACGTCCATTCACCGACCCATACAACCGGACACACATTAGACCTAGTGGAAAGTCACGACAGAGATAACTTGGTATCTTCTGTTGTCATTTATCCAGGTTCGATATCGGACCACTACCGCATAGAAGTGACATTGAATGCGTTGAACCCGTCAGTCGAAACATTAGTGATTGCCAAACACAACTTCCGCAACATGGATACTGCAGCGTTCAGTGATGACATTAAATCTGCTTGTGCAGGTATATGTGCTCAGGACAACAAGCGGAGGAATTAGTAACGTCATGTAACACCTGTCTCTCGGACTGTTTAGACAAACATGCTCCTTGGCGCTACGTTCGCGTCAAGAACAGATCGCCGCATCCCTGGAACGACGCTTAGATCGATGATGCAAGAGAGAGGGAGCGCAAATGGGAGAATCTGTGGAGAAGAACGAAACTTGAAATACACCGCCAACTATACGTCACCGCTTGCGGACAACTATATGTCACCGCTTGCGGACAACGATACGTCACTGCTTGCGGACAATTACAGAACGCTTCAGTCTTCATTTTTCTTACTCCAAACAGCCCCGTCTGGGGCTAACATAAGAGTGTGGTGCTTGGTGCGCATGAAAAATGTGCATATAAATGTGGAAAATAATAAATTTCGAACGCTAATAAGAAAAACATGTCTCGTATTCTGAGATCATTTGATGTCCAATGTTCTTCTCAACGAAGGCTGTGACACATTCTCACGTTTCTTCTAAGACAAGATCGATAAACTACGGACTAACTTGCACTACCGCACTGCCGTAGATCCAGCAGGGGACGAGACACCTTGTTTTGCTGACTCCATTCAAATGTTCGAGCCTACTACTATGACCGAAATCACATCTATTCTTGACGGGTAAGACGTGCACGCTTGACCCTCTTCCTACTACGCAAGTAAATGACAACATGGAAAGTGTCGTGCCTATAATCACCTATAGTACAAATGCCTCACTCAATAATGCTGTTATAGGCGTTTGTAATATATATATATATATATATATATATATATATATATATATATATATATATATATATATATATATATATATATATATATATATATATATATATATGTTATATTAATATATGATTATTATATTATATTTTATTACACGAGATATATTTTATATTCTTATTTTAACTAGCGTGCATAATGTATTTGTATAGAATTGCATGTTTATTTAGCAATGTTATAACTATTTGTCTTGTAAAGCGCCACGAACAATTTAAAATTGGATCTGGTGCTATATCAAATAAAATATATTATTATTATTCGTATACTGTTGTTTGTTTGATTTTTATTGGGGCCTCTGTTTTTTTAACATTGTGAATATGTTGGTGTCATCAGCAAACATTCTTACATTACTATTCACTGTCTTGTATACCATTTGTATGCTTGGTCCATCCCCACTGGTGACATCAAGCCAGAATATGCACCTCTTACCATTATTCGCAGTTTTGTGTCCGAAGGGAAATCGGCTATCCATTCTAAAATTTTACTTTTTATTCCAGATAGTTTCTGCAACAACCTCTTTTTCAGGAGTTTGTCAGATGCTTTTTGAAAATCCAAAAAATAACATCAACACTATGTCTCTGATCAGGGCTGTAACAAGTAGAAAATTTTCTACTTGAGTAAAAGTAGAAGCAGATCCTGAAAAATCTACTCAAGTAGAAGTAAAAGTACCCCCAAAAAAATCTACTTGAGTAAAAGTAGAAAGTAAAAATGTCTACTTGAAGTACAAAAAAAGTAGACCATGACTCACGAGCTCACAAGCATAAGAACGAAAATAGTACTTTTTAAGTTTAACACGTGCAGACAAACACACACTTCCACACACTGGTAAGCCAGCAAAAGATTGTAAGGCACACCGGGTTACACGAACGCTTTTTTCAGCTTTAGCAGCAACTGCTGCTCAAACTCTGCATCCCCGATGCACGCACGCAGTGGCTTAAAGGTGAGGCCTACTAAACAGACGCTCGCAGGCTGCACTGGCAGACAGAGCAGTGTTCAGTTCGACAAACAGGGTGCGGAGCTTTGGATCCGCCGCCAGCCCAGAGAGATGCTCCGAGTCATCCGGCAGGTGACGCTCCAGCTGGTCGAACATGGGGGCGCGCCGCTACTTCCTAGCGAAGAAATCGTCCTCGCTGGCGGGCGAGGAGCTATCAAATGGCAGCCTCCTCGAAGGGGTCGATGACTCATCCATCTCAGCCAGCCTCTGTTCCGGGGTTAATTTTGAATTAGCGAATCAGAAGACAGATTACGGATTCACGCGCGGTGATTCCGCGCGTAGTGTGTATGCCGTTTCTGTATGCAGCGGAAAAAAAATAAAACGCCCGGTGTCGATACTTCGTTACATTTACAAAAGTAACACGTAATTCTACTTCGTTATAAGTAGAAGTATATCCATAAAAATCTACTTGGTTTACCAGGGGGCTTTAGGGTTTGGCTTCTTCCATTCTCTTAGCGCCACATTTTCACTTCCTCTTTGCTCAGCTTAAAGTATTTCCATCTCTCGTTTACTCCTTTTGTTTCCATTTCTTCTTCCCACTTAACATTATGAAAGGCTGCTTTAATTGCTGCCATATTCGCTTTCCAGTAATCATATCTTTTCCTACCATATACTCTTGCCGAGTATGTAATGAATGTCCACACCAATCAAACATTATCACTTTTCCCCTGTGGAGCAATAGATTTTTGGCCCCAATAAAAATCAAACAAACAACAGTGTACGAATATTAATAATATATTTTATTTTATATAGCGCCAGATCCAATTTTAAATTGTTCGTGGCGCTTTACAAGACAACTAGTTATAAAATTGCTAAATAAACATGCAATTCTATACAAATACATTATACATGCTAGTTAAAATAAGAATATAAAATATATCTCGTGTAATAAAATATAATACAATAATCATATATTAATATATATATATATATATATATATATATATATATATATATATATATATATATATATATATATATATATATATATATATATTACAAACGCCTCTAACAGCATTATTGGGTGAGGCATTTGTACTATAGGTGATGATAGGCACGACACTTTCCATGTTGTCATTTAGTTGCGTAGTAGGAAGAGGGTCAAGCGTGCACGTCTTACCCGTCAAGAATAGTTATGATTTCGGTCATAGTAGTAGGCTCGAACATTTGAATGGAGTCAGCAAAACAAGGTGTCTCGTCCCCTGCTGGATCTACGGCAGTGCGGCAGTGCAAGTTAGTCCGTAGTTTATCGATCTTGTCTTGGAAGAAACGTGAGAATGTGTCACAGCCTTCATTGAGAAGAATATTGGACATCAAATGATCTCAGAATACGAGACATGTTTTTCTTATTAGCGTTCGAAATTTATTATTTTCCACATTTATATGCACCTTTTTCATGCGCACCAAGCACCACACTCTTATGTTAGCCCCAGATGGGGCTGTTTGGAGTAGGAAAACTAAAGACTGAAGCGTTCTTTAATTGTTCGCAAGCGGTGACGTATAGTTGGCGGTGTATTTCAAGTTTCGTTCTTCTCTCGTTTACTCCTTTTGTTTCCATTTCTTCTTCCCACTTAACATTACGAAAGGCTGCTTTAATTGCTGCCATATTCACTTTCCAGTAATCATATCTTTTCCTACCATATACTCTTGCCGAGTATGTAATGAATGTCCACACCAATCAAACATGATCGCTTTTCCCTTGTGGAGCAATAGATTTTTGGTTCTTAATCATATAATCCTCGTTTATGGAAATTAAATCTAACATTGACGGTTCATTTCCTAAATCTTGTGTTAAAATCAATATGTAGTTTTAGGAATAAATCATGTTTTGCCTCCAAAAAAAATGCTAGAAGTGAATTATCACTACCTATCCACAAACAGCTTTTCCAGTTATTTTCAGGGAAATTAAAGTCCCCAAAAATCAGTAGATTAGATATGCCGTGTTTCTCGACTGCTTTATTCATTAAACTAATAAGCAATTTGGTATTTTGTTCAGTTGAGCCCGTACTCTTATATATGCATCCTACAAATAGCTTGTCCTCCTATTTAGTGTAATGATGCTCCATACGGACGACTCAAATCCGTGGTGTTTAGTTCTGTACATGGTGCTGACTGCATGCAAGCCATTCCCAGTATAGAGAATAACCCCTCTTCCGCGGTCATCTCTGTTTGGAGTTAAACCTTCCAGATTAATATCACCTTCACTATAGGCTCGCGCTACTAGGCAAAGTCAATCGCCCTACAATTTTTTTCATCTGGCTGTTGCCGTAGTAGGGCGAAGGTCTCGCTCAGCCGAAACATAAGTATTTTCATGAAACGTGAAACCTTACAAAAACGCCATAAACAGAGCAATAAACACGTCTTTCGTGTCTGTATGCAGTCTTACATGTATATCACTAAAGTTACCTGACAATAACCATGTAAAAGTGTGAACTTATTACCTTTTTGTCAGAACGCATGTGCTTGTCATAGAGTTACATCATTAATCATCTCTCTATAAACTACTAACTCACTAACGGGTGTTTTATTTATGTCTGTTCTGCTGGCCCACTCTGGCCTCATTCTACACGAAATCGCGTTTGATCATGTGACCCAAAGGCAACATCACGTGCACAGTATGGCGGCTAATTGTGAAATGTTTTCTATGTCACCGATAAAAGTACTCATAAGTAATTATTTGGAGCACATTTCTTCAGTTTCTTGACGCCCAATTGTCGGTTGTATGTCACAGAATACACATGTGAAACGGTTAGTGCGTATTGGTTTTAAAACTAAAGTTATTAGTTCCGTAGCCATTTGGCTACGCAAAGTCCAAATCGGCGGTTTAGCAAATGCCGCCAAAGACGTTCGCCCCAGAGACGAAGAGTGGGGCGGACAAGTTTGCCTACGCGCTACCGGTGCGGCGGTGGCCATTTGGCATTTGGTTGTTGTCTTCATATCCATTTAAATGTCTTGGAGCACACGAATTCTGAACGTATCGACCATACTCAATAGCCCAGTTCGTTCTCTCCAAATGTTGACATTTCGATTGTCAAACGCGTGACAAAAGACAGTGATAAACGGTGGCGCCACCTCACGGAGTTAATCGATGCACAAGTGGGTGAGTGGCCAACTACCTAGACCTTCCGCTATGCGGAAAAACATTCTCCCCCTAGCGGGAAGCCAGAAAACAGATCCAGATTCATTTATAAGTTACGACGGGTCAGAGATATAATTGTAAGTTTTAATTTATGGCAACAGTATAAGCTAATTGAATGATGCATACACGTTTCTACAGTTATATAAAGAATAACGTGTTTCACATAAGATTATTTAATCGAAATAGCACATGTACGTGTTTCGCGGGCTAGCGGTTGAAACGGCGCGCGTTCTCTCAGGCCTGCCAAACGCATGTTAGGGGCCATCCATAAAGTATGTCACGCTCGAGGGGTGTCCGGGCAGCGAGCGTTACAGAGCGTTACATGGGGATGGGGTGGGTCTTGGCGACCATTACGTTCGTTATTTTTAAAAGTTTTTTGTGCTCGTCTAGCTGTTGATATCAGACTGGTAGTACTGTCATACTGATTACTAAATATGCCTGTTTTGTAGAGGCGCACCAAACGAACATTTGATTTATTATTAGTTCTACAGACCTATTTTCTACATGTGAACTACAGATGCCATTGTTGGCTCCCAACTCTCAGGTCGGGTGGTAAACGTATGCATGGAACGGAACCATACCAATCCAAACACTCCCAGGACAATTCAGTGTTAGCACATCATTCCAAAGGGATCGTCACAAAACTCAACTACAGTCAACAAATCCAAACGCAAATAATCATATCAACCAAATATTGTGTCATTTTTTGGAAGCAAATATACTCAGTGCCTGCATTCAAACCAAGTGTTCCATGTAGAGTCGACACCCCAGTGCCTGCATCCAAACCAAGTGTTCCATGTAAAGTCGACACCCCAGTGCCTGCGTCCAAGCCAAATGTTCCGTGTAGAGTCAACACCCCAGTTCTTGCATCTAAACCATGTGTTCTGTGTAGAGTCGACACACCAGTGCCGCCTGTCGCCTCTATGAGGACATGTTTCAAGTGGTTATTAATGTCACCCTGTGGGGCACTTTTCAAGTGATTCTTACTGTCACATCTTTAGGAACACACTACTCATAATACTTATCTTTTTAAAGTCATTTGTATAATGCCATGTATATATATACTGTATATAATATTTTTTTATGTTTTGATTTCTGACCAAGACAAGTGGATTGTTTATTATGATTATTTGCAAGTGATGTAAAATAAATAAATTATTTTGTTGTCCTCTGACTCCGTTTCCGATGTTGAATTTTTAAATAATAGTTACAGTGTTTTTTTTACCATATGAATTTGGTTATAGGTGATGAATACTTGAAATATATAGATTAGCTTAGGTCATTGATGTGGCTGTTTTGGGAGTAAATGCTCCGTACAAATTATATATATATATATGCACATATATCACCGATTTGTAAATATTTTTAGTTAAAAAATAGCAAAAATATTTGGCTAAAGCAATATTTCTTTGGCTAGATAAAAATGGGGGACTTTAGCCAAAATGGCTAAACAGTTTGCAGCATCAGAACTAGCCCAGCTTCACTTTTACCTTCGCTGCAGGATTCTGTAATGCCAATAACATATTAGGCTTCAGTACTGTTACCACCTCTTTAAATTCATCCATTTTATTATTTAAACTCTGTGCATTTGCGTAATAACAATCAAATAATCCTTTGTGCCTAGAACTGAAATGCAATGTGCTTTGTTTGTGCTTATGCTTCTTTTTGTTCATTTTGCTGAGTGATTACAACTTCTCCTCCCCGTTCGGGGGTAACAACACGTGACTAGCTTTTTGTCACATGCTTTTTTCCAGCTGTTGCAAGAGCTCGTTTTTCTCTAGTTGCTTGAGCTTGAGCTCCTGTCTCCTCTTTCTGAAATTCTGAGTCTGATTTACCCCTTACCTCATGTTGTCCCTTAGTTCCATCCCTGCAATTAACTATTTTCCCAACTCATCAGATCGGTCTGACCCCCCCTCTCTCTCTCTCTCTCTCTCTCTCAGTTCCTTTTGTAACTCTCTGTACTTTTCCCTCTCCTTAATTGTTTTATCTGGTGCTAGGTAGATGTTCCTGTGCATTTCACTCCTGGCATTTCATAGCAGTTTTGCTTTGTTTAACACTTTCATTTCAGCTTGTGCATCATTGAGTTTAAGTAATATTGGCCTTGGCTCATTGCCACACCTAGTTATTTCCTCTACTTTGGCTTATTTCACTCCAAGGATTAATTTCTCTACTTCTTTATCATTTGTTCTTCTTTCTCTGGTACATTGCAGAGAATGACATTGTTCTGTCTCTTCTTTTTCCTTCTGTTCCTCTTTCATGTCGTCATCAAGTTTCATGTAAATAACCCTGTCCATGGTGTTTTCAACTTCCCCTATTTTCTCACTTATCTGCTCTACCGATTCCTTTACTGTACCCAAGTTATGTTTGTTTAATGATTTCGACATGTTTTCTACAGTGCTTTCGACCTTCATTAGTCTTTCATTAACATCTGACTGTTTAGTCCTCTAGTCGTTGAAAAATCTAAATGTTATCCCTACCATCGGTTGACATTTAGTGCAAAAACCATCAGGTTATCGTTTTTTAGTTTACAACTGCCTTGTATTCTGATTCAGTCATTTTAGGTTTTATGCATTTACGGTGGATCCATAGAATGTGCCACTGGCACCCCACTCCGGGACGCAGACAACGCCCCTGAAAAGCCTAATTTGTAAAAGAATAGGAAGGAAGTGCACGCTAACATTAATTTCTCACCAATACCTCAATATACTATGCCCGATATTGCTACACAGTAAAACACTTGTAAGTGTAAGCCTATATATATCTATCTTAACAAATTTACGGCGAAAATTTTTGAAATGGTCTGAACTATGCGCCACCTAGCGGAACCCTCCTATTATTTGGTTGGTCATTTGCTCAAAATGTGGGAATGCCAATATTTTCTCGTTTATTTGCCTTAATAAATTACCAGAATCGTTTTGAGTTAGTTTTCAGACTGTCTCCAATGTGGTTGTTAACATAGTCTTTGTAAGATTTTGCTAAAGTTTTACCAGCTTGCTTTCGGAGGTCCTTAAATTTTTCCCAGTCGCTGTTTTGTCCAGTTTGCTCTGCCTTTTTGTGGCTCCTGTTACATTTTGTCCGCATTCTAGTTAATTCACGTTATCTAGGGGAGGTGGGTTTTAGATTTGGTGTTTCGGCTAGGTATGTTATTGTTAATCAAAGTAGTCAGTCGTTCATGAAAGAAAGTCCAGTTTATATCTATATCCTGTGAATTGGGGTCCATGTTAAAACACTCACAACTTACTTTGTCTATGGCCGTCTTTAAGTTTGTCCCAGTCTGCTGATTTGTAACTATGAAATTTGTGGGGGGTTTCCTCTTGCAAACTTTAAGTTAACATTGAAAGTGACGGATTCATGATCACTCATACCAAGAGTGGTATGGGTGTTGATGATAATGGAGGGATTTGAGGTGAATATGAGGTCAAGAATGTTACCAGAAGCGACACGTGTGGGGTCGGTTACCATGTTTTGCAGCCCAAAGTCATTAATTATTTCAAGTAGTTTATTATGCTTGCTAAGTGAGTTTTCATCCAAACTGTTTCACAATTTTAGTTTAAATTTTGAAGAGATTCAGCTACAGTGTCATCAAGGAAGGTTATGAGGACTCAACCGCCGTGGACATTCCTGTCCTTTCTGGTGGTCTCATAGTTGGGTAGGAGAAAAGAGCATAGTTTTCTTCTAATTTAGTTTCAACTAGAAATATTATATCTGGGTTATTGAACTGAATAGTTGCCTTTAATTAGTTTGCTTTTTCTATGCACTTAATGCTGTTGGTATTTAACAAAATTCCTTTAAGTGTGTTTCCTTGGGTTTTCTTGTGACATTCGGGGGTTGAGGTGTTTTGGGGGTTTGGGCCGAAAGTTGAGTCTGCACTGCTCATTGCTAAATAAAGAAGGGTTAAAATTTGGAATGCCACAATGGTCATAGAACCAGAACGCACTTTGATTAATCAAAGACTTGTAGGATGATGGGGATATACCAATATAATGTTTATGCAAAATAACAACACAAGTCCAGCGTAGATTGAAATAGGCCAAAGAATGACATTTAGATTTATTAATTAAGGAGCATGAAATTAGGCAAGCATACACCATCAAAATAAGATACATCCAATAATCTCAGCAAGCATGCTGGCCCCCAAAAGGTGTTTACACATAATTAGTAAATCATGCCTATCAGCTACCCACTACCAGTACTATCTGTACCACTACTGACTTATATACAATTCACATGGTATCGGTGGGGGTCACTCCGCCGTGAATTAACCATACACATACATGTACAAACAGAAAGGCTGGGGTACTCGATCCCCCAGCCAAACATGGTAAATGAAAAAAGTGGGCTAACCACCCAACATTCTTGAACAATTCATAATGAACATTATGGAAACACAACACACAATGTATAAAGGTGTTACATATCTAGACATTAGTCAACCAATAACTACTAAAACATCAGACCGAGAGGTAGGGCCAAACAGCCACACAAATGTACTCGTTAAAAGTACCCGCACTAAAAACCCTGTGTACACTACTGAAAACTTAGTGGAGGGAAAAGCGTTAATGCAGAACCTCATGTACCAAACTATAACAGGGAAAAGCGTTAACAAATTTTTTTAAAACTTTGTGAACTACCTCTCTGTCTTCAGTGTTTCACAGTGTATCCCTACATAATGCACCACTTGATTTATTAGATAAAACTGGGTAACAACTGTTAACACAATATTAGGGAGGGAGGGTGGGATTTTTCAAACGGATCGGAATAAACCGAACAACAAAACTGATCTTGCAATAAAATCAACAAATTCAGCGATAACGAATAATCAGTAACAATAGAAATTCGGAAATATTTGCAGCGCAAAGGTCTCACAACGACACAAGCTAACTTGGAAATCGAGGGAGGCTGGCTCTAGGTCACGTGGTTGGTGTATCCTTATGCGTGAGCGAGTAATTAGGCCAATACTTTCTCTACCATAAAAGGTCTAACCTCAAATCGCCTTCATTGCCTTGTCATCTCGCATAAAATCCTTTATGAGCCGCTGTCACATAAATTCATTTATGCAAAATAACAACACAAGTCCAGCGTAGATTGAAATAGGCCAAAGAATGACATTTAGATTTATTAATTAAGGAGCATGCACCATAGATTACATTCTTCACAGAGGATAGCCTTGTCTTGGTTTCTGACAGGCTGATGACAACTTCCACAAGGATAGATTGGACACCCATATGGGCCAGGGATGGGATGGATGTTGCCTGAGAGTGCAATCAGTCCACTGACATAGAAATATGTAAGAATGCCTGATTTGAATTTTATTTTGGGTGGGAATTTGACTTGGGGTTTGAGCATATTATTTTGGCTTAATTTTTAAATTTGATCAAGATACGCGTTGACATGTTCCAATGATCGTGGCTATTAGGAGGATAACAGTGATAATTTGCATTAGCCCAAGATTAGTCCGTGTGGAGTTTGAGACTGGGTGAGATGAAGATTTCCTAAAAAGCAGATCTGAATACTGAATTTAAATACATTTTGTGGCATGGTTGTCTAAAAATTAATTCCAAATACAAACATGTGGTGACATGAAAAAGAAGTAGGCTTTATAATGAAATATATAGCAGTCAAACGAAAAGAACAGTCAGCATTGGAAGTCCGCCATCTTGGACATTTTAAATTTTGGTGTTGCGATAGATGGTGCTGTTTTGCTTAATTGTATTTGTTGTCAGTTTGGTCTGTCTGATTCTGTGTGATCAGTGGATTATGTTGAGTTGTTGTACCAGTTGTGATCATTGATTGTGTTGGTGAACATGTTGTATTTTAGTTATATGTATGGAGCAATGTAGCAGACTCATACCACCCTGATGAGGGCACAGACCTCCTCACTTATCTGACTCTCACCTTAATTAGGCCCATCTAGTATACAAGATATGCCTATGTGATAATGTGTAAAATGTGTCAGCCTCAGGCCACCCACAAATACTCATTAGTTATTTATTATTTCCACTTAAATTAGATTGCCTTCATAATTAAGACCCCTGTATACAAGACCCATGTATACAAGACCCCTGTATACAAGATCCATGTATACAAGACCCATGTATACAAGACCCCTGTATACAAGACCCATGTATACAAGACCCCTGTATACAAGACCCATGTATACAAGACCCATGTATACAAGACCCCTGTATACAAGACCCATGTATACAAGACCCCTGTATACAAGACCCATGTATACAAGACCCATGTATACAAGACCCCTGTATACAAGACCCATGTATACAAGACCTCTGTATACAAGACCCATGTATACAAGACCCATGTATACAAGACCCCTGTATACAAGACCCATGTATACAAGACCCCTGTATACAAGACCCCTGTATACAAGACGTATACCAATGTGAGTGCACCAAGGCCGCCAGCAAAGATTGAACCCATGAGTCAGATGAGGAAGTCATGCATCACTGCCACAGTTGATCACTCTCACAATCAGTGCACACAAGAAACATGGCGGTTAGACTTGACACTGGTTGCTTCTACTTCCTGTTCATAAACTTGGTGTTTCTACTTTTGTTTACCAAACCTGTGTCACTATCAGGTAGGTCGGATATCTAGACTAATAGACTACTAGTATATTTCTTGAATTTGGTCACTGGTCTGTTTACAACTATAACCTGTTGTATGAGGACAAACATTGACAAATACATTACAGGCCCAACTTAACACCCCCAATAAACTATGTGGAATCACTGAACTGCTCTGAATACTCGACTGATCTGAACACAGAACTGATCATCCAGGACTTAGTTAGATGTTAGTTGTTAACATGACAACAATGTGACATGACATTTCTTTTTTCCAATTCTCTAGGCAACATGGATTTCTATAACAGTTTACTGACATTGTGGCTAATGGTTCTTAGATATTTGCTCACAGTGGAGTAGAATGGGACAATCCTTTTTGTCTGACAGTCAAATATCTATTATGGTAGACATAGGGAAATAGTTAAGAATGTAAGTTCTCTCCAATATGGCACACATATTTAACAGGTTGTGTGTGAACTTATTGTAGTCTGTCAAAGCAGGTTGTATGTCATAGTGATCTCTCAAGATAGGTTGTTAGTGAGACAGTGGTCTCAAGATATTGTCTGTGTCGGTGGTTTCCCAGGACAGGTTGTGACAGTGGTCCCTCAAACTTTCAGACACACTGCCACTTTCATTTAACATAATAAAGTTTAAATAATTTGTTGAAATGGTAGATATTTTGGAATGGTGTCTTAAAGACAAGTGTCAGTGCATAGCAACTGTTGATCATACTGGATTCTGTTAAACTAAGATTCTTATGAGCTCATAAGCACGATTTCACTCTAAATCCATTTTTCGTATGAGGTTACCTTAGAAATGGACTCCTGGACAAACATTTTGTGAATGTATGAACATGAGTGACTTAACTAGGTGGTAAAGGCAATTCCCCTTACATAGCGTAGATGATTAGTACATATATGTCAATGGGGATTGCCAAGATGTAATAAATGTGGGGCCCAGAAACCACATAAACAACCCCAGACAAAACACAGGTTTCACAATTTTTTTCATATATGATTTACTCTAGCGTTTATTTAGAACCCCAGTTAGCCTGCTATTATAAAGTACTTAGTGATTTACTTAATTTAACGCACACAGGCACATACATACTGGACATAGTATGCATAATACAGCATCCTAAAATGGTACCAAATCATTGCGTCAAAAATATGTTTGATCTTAATTGTTTGTTTGACACTTGCAGATATCTGCAGATTTGGCAGTGACAGTGGATGTATTTTCCCCTGTCATTGTCAGTCCAGTGACCGCTGTGACAGAACAACTGGACACTGTGACAATGGCTGTCTGCAGGACATTCGGTCTGGAGGTCCATTCGGTGGTCCTGGATGTCAGATAGGTAGGACAACTCATCATCTTACAGGACCAGCTCACGGGGGGGAGCAGGAAGGAAAACATTCAGTAGTGTCAAACAGGAATAATACATTTCAAAACTTAGTTCCACAATTTAGTGTGAACGGATGCACACACACATGCTCATGCATGCACACACACACACTCATGCATGCACTCATGCACACACACGCACACACACGCTTGCATGCAAGCACAGGCCTATCCAAGCACATCTCTCGAATGATATGCAGATATGCTATTTTTTTACACTTATGTGAAAAACTGAGGAACCGTTCACATGCCATCTTCAACTTGTTGCTTTGAATGACAATCTTCACTGATCTTGTGAAATCTTTTATTAAATATTATGATTTATGCCATGTTTGCACTGTGTCATACATAGGTCAGTGCACAAAGAATATGGATCTTGATGATATATGTGACTTGTTCAAAGTTCATTTCATCTGCTAAGTCAGTATATCTGTGGCTGCTGTGAGGCTTAGACAACATGCTGAAGAAATTATATAACATATAGGTCACTTAGTAACAGTTTAATAATATATTATGATTTGACTTTCTAAATGAAACCAATGACATCTGCTGTACAGTTCTATTCACTGTCAAAACATACATTACAGGCATTGTTGTTTCAGGGAATGTGGCTCGTGGTAAGAGCGCCTCTCAAGTTGGAACCTGGGCTGGCTTGGTGGCCTCCAGAGCAGTGGATGGTGTTGCTGACCCCAATGATAACTCTCACTGTGCTCATCCTCTGGCATCTGGAGGAGCCAATGCCTGGTGGCAGGTGGATCTGGGGGGTGTCTATTTCATCAGCAACATCACCATTGTCAATGGCGGAGGTACAGGAAATGAATGCTGTTAATATAATAAATACATAAATTCCAGCAGCTTAATATACAAACTATTAAGAGGATGTGCTTATACACTTAGTGGGAAGACAACAATATATTTTCACCTTTCCCTAACTGAAACTTATGCTATAATTGCAGTTGTTTCTTGTGTAAGATTTTTTTTTACATTTACCGTTCTGGTTACAAAGACAACTTTAAAATGAAACAAAAGTCTTGATTTGGGAGCTATGCACCTAAAACAGAAACTAATCATTTGCAATGACAAGCAAGAATATCACATTAGTGGTTTTCTCAGAATTTGTTCTAAAAGTGGAATAGCCGGCCAAATTTATGTTTAACTGGGGGCTGACATGTTAACCAGTGTGACTGATAAGTGCCTGTGCAGTTACCAGAACTCGGTTTACCAAGACTACCTTTGTGATGTACTAAAGGTGGCGGGTATATATGCAAGTAATGAAAACACAACTTATTCTTCATGACAGGTAAGTATACTAATGTACTGCTCTATCAGTCTGCCATTAAGCAGTTCTGTTCAGTAGTGGCTTTTATCTAGCCTGTTATGTAGTTGTTACATTCTCGGAAGCGAAACATGATTGTTACTGGCCTGAACATGCATAGCTATTCACACACAGCCACCCATACCAGATCTGCGAGAACATCCACACAAATGAATGACGGAGATGACATTAGTGAGTCCTCAGCGATGAGGAAAAACTTTGTCAAATTCGCGCAAGAGAAAATGGACTTGTCACTGCCTGAGGTCGAAATCACAGCTATTCACGACCTCCCTAAACGCAAGGATGGGACGACGCCACTGATCGTTCAGTTTTTGTCAACCGACAAAAAGACTGAACTAATGCGCAAGCGGAAAATGCTGAAGGGTAGCAATGTCTACCTGAACGACCACCTCACTCAGAAGAACAACGAACTATTCGCTGAGGCCCGACGCCTCAAGAAAGAAAGCAAGATCTACAGCACATGGACGATGAACTGTAACATCTACGTGAAGAAAACTGAACAAGCAAGCAAGGTGACGATCAAATGTAAAAATGACTTGGACAAATTCTAAGATGGCTGCACTAGTACAGACAGTTCACTCACAGTCCATGAAGATCATGCGTGTTGTGGGGACTATTATATGGTAACTTTTTTGTATTTTGCTTTATTATGTTGTTTTTTATATTGAACTATTGGTTATGTTCCCACGAAGTATTATCACATATTATTGTAATGGCTAATGCTAACCTCACCTCACCTATCCTCTTCAGGCCCACTGGCGCATCAGGCCGAAGTACATCTCCAGCTCGCTCTGTCAGCTGCTACACGTCTGGCTTCGTTCCAGCTGCTCCATCCTAGTATGCGTCTTTCATTTTCAATAGTTGATCGCCACGTTGTCTTTGGTCGACCAACCTTTCTTCTACCTTCAGGCATCCAGGTCAATGCCGTCTCACATTTGCTGTTCTTGTCCATTCATAGGATATGTCCTACCCACTTCCATCTTCTTAACTTGACCTCAATGCTGATTGTCTTCAATTTTGTTTTTGCGAGAATATCTCGATTTGATACAACGTATGACCATCGAATTTGTAGGATTCGTCTTAAGCACTTGAAATAAAATGTATCTAACTTTCTGTTGTCTCCTTCGTTAATTTTCCATGTTTCACTTCCATACAACAACACTGGTTTAACAAGTGTGTTATAAAGCCTCAATTTTGATCTCAATGTGTATATATTTGAACTCCATATTTGCTTTAGTTTCATGAAGGATACCCTAGCTTTACGACTTCTGTGCAATGTCATCGCCACCTCCTCCTTGCTTACAAACGTTCGCACCAAGGTAGTTATAGTTGTCCACTTCCTTTAGCTCTTGATCATCGATTAGTATTCTGTTTTTGCATGCACTTGCTGTTTATCCTTAATATTTGAGTTTTCTTTTTATTTATTCTTAGTCCTGTCCTTGCTGCAAATTGATTGTGTAGCATGTGTGTGTAGCATGATGACATGAGTGTGTAACATGATGACATGTGTGTGTAACATGATGACATGAGTGCTATGTCATTGACAAAGTCCAGGTCCTCTGGTTTTGACGTGAAGTTCCATCTTATCCCTGTTTTGTTTCCTGCTGTTGTGTCATTATCCAGTCCACTACTATCAAGAATATAAATCCAGACATTACATCTCCTTGGTTAACTCCAGTTTTGACCTTGAACCACTCAAATTCCTCACCTTCGTCTAACACTGCACATTCACTATCTTCGTATAACATCTGTACCATATGGATTATCTTGCATGGAATTCCATAGCTCTCCATAATTTTCCATAGACTCTCTTGGTGCACTGAGTCAAATGTTTTTTCAAAGTCCACAAACGTGATACATAGAGTTGCCTGCCATTCCACTACCGTAAAATAAATATATGTTCTACTATGCCTCTCCAACTTCTGAAACCTGCTTTTTTGCCCCTTAACATGCTGTTAACTCCATCTCTTATTCTGTCAATGAGTACTCTTCCGAATACTTTACTAGGAACAGATGTCAAAGTAATTCCTCTCCAATTTCCGCACTCTGTAAGGTCACCTCTCTTCGGTATTTTTATGATCAGTCCCTGCTTCCACGTTTTGGCACTTTCTCTTGTTCCCAAAATGTTATGAATAATTTGACAAGCCATTTCTCTGTTGTATTCATGTATGCTTTTAATAATTCTGCTGTAATTTCGTCCTTGCCCCCTGCTTTCCAGTTTTTCATCTTCCTTAGCGCTGTTCTAATTTCTGCTTTTGTTATTGGGTCAGTGCTAATTTCATGATCGGATCTATCTCCTCATCTGTTACAGGGTCATCAGGTATAGGTCTATTAAGGATTTCCTCAAAGTGTTCTTTCCATCGCATCCTTCTGGCCAATACTTCCGTTATTAAATTTTCACATTTGTCTTTCACTGCATTTGTTGTCTTACGTTTGTCATTACTGAGGGTTTTTGTAATATCATACACTTCTTTCATTCTTCCATTATGTGCTGCTTCCTCTGCTTCCATGGCAAGGTGGTCAACCCACTTCCTCTTGTCTTGTCTCATGCTCTTCTTCACTTCATTGTCTTTACACCTATGTTTATCCATGTAATTCTGCTTAATCCTGTCTGACTTTGTCTGCTCGATGTTGTTCTTCAGTCATTTTCTCTCTTCTACTAGCTCCCACGACTCCTTGCTGATCCATGGTTTTTGCCCTTTCTTTTTGTACCCCAGTACTTCTTGAGCTGTTTCTTTGTATGCATCCTCAAAGTCTTGCCATTGTTTCTCAACTTCTTCGTCATCTGTTTCGTCGTAGTCTTGTAATATATCATATTTGTTGCACAACTTCAGTGAGAATTGTGCTTTAATGGCTGGTTGCTGTAACTTAATTATATCAAACTTCTTTCTGATCGCCTTGTTCTTTTGTTTTCTCTTTAGTTTCAGCTTGATTTTTGATCGCACTAATTGGTGGTCGCTCGCAATGTCGGCTCCTCTCATGGCCCTAGTGCCCATTACTGATGTTCGGTGTTGCCTGCTCACTAACACATGGTCTATTTGATTCTTTGTCTTTCCTCCTGGAGATGTCCATGTCTGTCTATGTATCAGTTTATGTGGAAAAAAGGTACCTGTTACCACGAGGTTATTGAGTCCGCAGAAGTCAACAAATCTTTTTCCATTGTCATTTCTTTCACCTACTCCATGGCTTCCTATTATGTTTTGATATCCTTTGTTGTCTTCTCCAACTTTGGCATTTAAATCCCCCATTACTATGAGTATGTCTAATACTCTAATACAATTAGACTCATGTCTAAGGTGTAATCAAATATTACATAACTATGCCATAAAATGTGAGCTATGTGAGGCATTTTTTCATAAACAGTGCAAAAATAACACCACAACAATTCAGGTTAATCCGCTGTAAAAATATAAACTCGTACATCATGTTATGAAGTTTTTCCAATTCAAAATATTAGTGATGATGAAATTATATTTGAAAATTCTTCTGTTGAAGTCAATTATGACATTTATAAATTAATGGATAACTGTTCACAATTTAATTTTGACTCCTTTAAGTATTCAGATTATAATCCCTATGATTTTGGAAATTATATTGACTCAAACATTTTTTAAATAATAATCTATCATCAAAATGTCAGTACAGGCTGTATTACACAAATTTACAATTCACTGAGAAAATCAGTAAAGTTAATGGATTATCCTTTATACACTTTAATGCAAGAAGTCTAAAAACAAACTTTCAAAAGATTAAACACTATATACTAGAACTTAATCTTCAATTTGATATAACGGCTATATCTGAAACATGGGGTGATCCAGATTTAATCGATGATTTTATATAAACAGTGATGATGCTTATCAAGTCACCAGAGGAATCCGAAGGGGTGGTGGTGTTGCTATATACACAAATAAGGAATTATCATGCAAAATGGTGGAAACTAAATCAATTGCAGTAGAAAATATTCTTGAATATGTTACTGTGGAATTAACCATAAAGAACCACACAAATGTTGTAGTCAGTTGTATGTACAGAACACCAGGGTCGAACTTAGATACCTTTTGTGAAAACATAGAACATATTTTGAGTGACGCTAAATCCATTAAAACAATATTTGTGTGTGGTGATTTTAACATAGATTTGCTAAAACATGACAGTCATAATAGTATAAAAAAATGTCCTAGACATAATGTACAGTTTGGGTCTTTACCCATTAATTGATGAGCCTACTAGGGTCACAGATAGCTTAGCTACATTGAGAGACAACATATTTACCAATGAATTGCGCCACAACCTTACTTGTGGTATCCTTTTCAAAGACATTAGTGATCATTTACCAATTTTTGCACTTTGCGAGTATAATATAAAAAGAAATATTATAAAAGAGTTTCAGCATATTAGAACGGTTACTGAAGATACATTAGCTTCACTTTCAAATGAATTGGGTTTTAAATGTAAATGATGTTAATCAAGCTCATGATAATTTTCTACACATATTTATAGATATATTTAAAAAACATTGTCCAGTGAAAAGAGTTTCCAGGAAAAGTTACACCAGCAACAAGCCTTGGTTCACCAAAGGTTTAAAATGTGCTTGTTTGAAGAAAAATAAGTTATATAAAGCATTTATTATATCGAGATCTGCTGAAGCGGAACAGAAATATAAAACTTACAAAAACAAACTAACATCTATATTAAGATTTACTGGAAAAAAAACTACTATAGCACATTGTTAGAAAAACAGAGAACAAATGTTAAAGAAACTTGGAAAATATTAAATAATGTAATTAACAAAGAGTATAATAAGCCAACATACCCAAAATATTTTTTAAATAACAAGCAACTCTCAAAAAGGAGGATATTGCCAATGGATTTAATAATTTTTTTTACAAATGTTGGCCCTAACTTAACAAAGAATATTTCAATACCTGAAAAAGATGTATCAATTTATGATTACTTGGAAGGAAAAGTTGATCATACTATGTTTCTAAGTCCTGTTGATGACAAAGAAATTATTAGAACTGTACAAAATTGTAAAAATAAAAAGTCAACCGATTACAGTGATATTAACATGAGCTTAATTAAAAATGTAATTACAAAAATAGTTCAGCCATTTGGTCACATATGTAATGTATCTTTTAAAATGGGTGTATTTCCAAGCAAATTGAAAATTGCCAAAGTTGTTCCACTTTTTAAGTGTGGTGAAAAGAATGTATTTACAAATTACAGGCCATTATCATTGTTACCTCAATTCTCGAAAATTCTGGAGAAATTACATAATAATAGGATGGACAAATTCCTCAAAAAGTATGATCTACTCAGTCCAAGTCAGTATGGTTTTAGGTCTAATATGTCAACTACTCATGCTCTTTTAGAATTAGTAGAAGAAATTACAAGTTCACTAGATAATAACAAGTATGCTATTGGAGTATTTGTTGACCTTAAGAAAGCTTTTGACACTGTTGATCATGATATACTGGCTAACAAATTACATTTCTATGGTGTGTGTGGTGTTGCACATAAATGGATACTGAGTTTAAAAAAAAATATACAACAATTTGTTAATTTTAATAACTGTGACTCAGAAATACTAAATATATCTTGTAGTGTTCCGCAGGGCTCTATTTTAGGTCCAAAGTTGTTTATTATGTACATCAATGACATTTGTAAAGTATCAGAAGTGTTTAAATTTACTCTATTCGCTGATGATACAAATTTATTATGTTGTCATAGTGACTTAAATGAACTTGTTCAAATGATAAATGCTGGATTGGATGAACTCCAGGTGTGTTTTCTGCAAATCGATTGTCTCTTAATGTAACGAAAACTAATTACATGTTTTTTTGGAATCGCAAATTGACTGTTGATATTTCTGTTAAGATAAATAAAGAAACAATAAATAGAATAAATGTCACTAAATTTTTGGGTGTTATGATGGATGATAAATTAAACTGGAAAAATCATATTTGTTTAGTAAAATCAAAACTTTCAAAGAGCTGTGCTATTATGTACAGACCCAGCTTCCTGATTGACAGACGTGGTTTGCATATTTTGTACTATTCTCTTTTCTTGCCGTATATCATGTATTGTGCTGAAGTATGGGGCAACACATATGCAACAAATGTTCAATATTTAGTTATATTACAGAAAAGGGTTATAAGGTTACTTTGTGTTGCCAAGAGACTGGACCATACAACTATGCTATTTTATAATCTGCACATTCTTAAAGTGCCAGGTATAGTGGAATTAAAAACTGCAATTATTATGTTTAAATCATTTCACAACTTATTACAACTGAATGTACAGCAGTTTTTCAACATATATGAATCAGTATATTCAACCCGACAGGAATGTAATTTTATACAAAAATATGCACGTACCAGTTTGAAAAGCATGTGTATATTAAAGGAGTAAAACTGTGGAATGCCCTCAATAGTTCATTGATTAGTTGTAGAAGCGTTCATCAGTTCAAGAAGTATTATACAGACAAAGTATTGAATAGTTAAATGCTAAGTTCTTAACCATTTCTTGTAGAAAATTAGTAACTTCAGTTATTGTGTTTATTATCTTAGTGTAAACTAAATTAATGATCAGTAGAACATAAAGTATTGTAGATTGTTATTTTAGTTTGTTATTAAGGTTTTCAATTCATGTTCCAATATTTTCTTTTGTCCTGCTATGAACATACATGGAAATTGTATTGTTGCACTTTGAATCTTGACAATAATGGCACTCTAATAAATACAGTAGTTACACGTTCAATCAAGTATTTTATTCTAGATATGTTAAATTACTAACAGGGTAAACATTATAAGTATTATACTTCTTTTTACCCTTTTTCGACAAATTCAATTAGTGTTATGTACTGTATGAATTATGCAAATGTATGTTTTGTTGAATAAATCCATTCAATGTAAAAAAAAATCATTGATTAGATGTTCTGTTCACACATCCATATCTGGAGAGGTGTTCAGCTCACGGGAATTCTTCCATCACAAGTGGCATCTCAGCTCGGGTGGTTGTGCGGCTGGCTGTAGCAGTACAGGCTATAGGAATGTGACCCCCATAGAAATGTGACCCCTGGGTCAGTTTTCTATAATAAAGAAGTGAACCCACCTATAGATTTTTGACCCCCATTGCTAATTATTTATTGTTCAGACAGCAATTTACAAATAACAGGTATGTATATATGTCAGTTTGGCACACATTCTTATTAAGTTATAATATAATGTTTTAGGATCAGGGTCACAATTCTATAGTGGAGGTCACAATTCAATGGACAAATTGTTATAGAAAAGTGACCCCCTTGAATGTTCACCTTGTTGCTAATTATTTAATGTTCAGACTACAATTTAAATATAGCATAAGTATGTATGTATGTAAGTTTAGCATACATTCTGTTTAAATTTTGGGTTTGTATGGAGCATGTTAACAGGAAAAAAATCTAGGTTTTGGCCTGTGCACCTATAAGAGTTACTAAACCATAACCATTTGCATCTACAATTAACAATATCATGCCAGTGGTCTACTAGGAAAACTTTGTTGAACACACATCATCTTAATTTCATAGGCCATGCCATACTGTTCCATAACCCTATGTCACAAGTGTCTAAGTCTAAAAAAATTTGCTCGCCAAATGAAAAAATATTTGTATACACCTATTTCTATATTTGCACATATCATATGGCTATGCTGTTTGCATCCATACTCATGTTTGAGACTTAGCATTGGTTCTGTGTATGCCAGCCTCCCTTAATATGTCACAATAGTCTAGGTTTTTTTTCATAGAACTGCACATGAGCTTATCGGTCATGCTGGTTAACATGTCAGTGCTCAGTCAACTGGAGAAATGACTGGAATCTCCCACTTTTAGAACACATTCTGAGTAAACCAGTGTCGTGATATTCTTGATTTTAGTTGCACGTTTTTAGTTTTTATTATCTCTTAGGTGCATAGTCCCAAAACCATGACTTGTTTCGCTTTAAAATAGGTTTATGCACACACAAGAATAGCTCGTATATAAACAACGCAATAACACAACCCCTAATTAATTAAAATTATAATACAGGGCTTATGCAGGAATTGATTATATTTAACTAAATTAATAAATACCATATGATTATATTATATATATACCAAAGTTCCCATTTGTGTGTTATGTAGTTAGATATATGCTACTAATCAACCTAAATGTGTCGCCAAGCTACAAACCACTTATCATGTTTTAACATAACTTTCTAGAGGGTCACAATTATATAGTGGAGGTCACAATTCAATGGGTATGTTGTTATAGAAAAGTGACCCCGGGGTCACAATTCTATATAGAAAAGTTAAACTGTTTGCCATATGCCTGGCATGCTCTAGGAAGATGCTACATACCACATGATTTATAGTTGATGTCGCTTAAGTTAGGGTTTTACTGCTGCAATTACCTCATATCTTCCTTTTGTTTTTTTGGCTCACTTTAACTGACTTTCCTTCTGAAGTCATAACAATTGTGCTTTTGTAGACTCAGCTGCATGGCAGATGTCTATCACCTTGCACATTCAACTGTTTCTCTCAAGAATACTAAAGACAGTTTTGTCTCAGATCATAAGATCTTCTTGATCTGCAAATTCACAAAGTGTTGCTTTACTGCTCAAGTCTTTCACCCACTGGTCTATATATTCGTCGTAACCAGGGTCTCTACTCCAAAAATTATACTGCTCATATAATGTGTTTTTTTGCAGTTTACAGTAGTGGCAAACATTTTTGAGTACCATTTCCCAATTGTTGTTTTTCCTAGTTTGATATTGTCAGGGCCAGCCAGACTAAATTTAAATTGACAATCTAAATTGATAATCTCTAGCTTCAGGTCATGCTGTATGTAGTAGTGTAGTGACTTGCATGCCTGGTGCTTTCTTGTTCAGTTCGCAACAGGAACTGTTATTCCCAACATCGCCAGGGTTTCGTACAAATTTGACGCATCAAAAAAGTTACCTGGAAGCATGACAAGTTCTTTTCAGTGGCTTTTTAACAGACAGTTACTGACACCATATTATGTTTGCTGAGTCCCGATTGTAGCATTCAGTAGATTACGGTAATGGCAGTCGACTGTATTACCCGCTTGACTCTTGACTGTTTATTCGTTCGATTACAAGTTGTAAACTAAAGCCAATGTGTTGTGGTCATTACAACTTTACAAATGTTGACAAGGATGGGATCGTAGCAAAATTCGACAGTGTCACAGTCAGAGAAACCAATGAATGTTTTGAGAAGTTTATATTCAACAACCGAAACTAAAAATGAAGCGAGACATTCTTGCAGTTCGTAACAGCAATAAGAGTACTTATTAAGTCCTGCAATTTCTGCAGTAACTGCAGTAACTCCACATTATGCGATAGAATCGTCATCTGTGTCCAAAATCGTGATATCCAGGAAGCACTCCTGAAGGAGTGCAACATATCTTTGGAGTTAACAATCAACACATGCAGAGCAGCAGAAAATGCAAGTTTGCATAGTAAGGCCATTTGCCCTGAGACTGTCAGTCAGCAAATCAAAATATGCCCGCAAACCAAAACCAGGAAGTCCGAGAAACCATGCACAGGATTACATGAAAGGACACAGAAACAAACATAGACAACTGGACCATGCGAGTCATCCACAACAACCAGCCAATGGAATAATCTGTCAACTGCACGGATTTGATTACCATATTATGGAGTGTGTCCTGCGGAAGGAGAGACTTGCAAAAAACGGAATCACTTTGAAAAAGTATTCAAAAAAAGAAACAGGAAAGCAAACAGGTTTGACATGTTCAACCTGCTTACAACAACTGACTGGTGACTCAAGCAAAGATGAATATGTGTGGGTGGTTGACAGCTGGTCGACAAAGGGACAAAATAAAGGAAAATCACCTATGACCATGATCGCTGTGAATGACATCAAAGTAAGAATGATGGTTGACACAGGTGCATCAGTAAACATGATGGATGAACAACTGTATGATACGATTCAGAAACCAATGTTGTAAAAACACAGAGGACCAGAACTCTTATCCTATGGCAGTGGCAAACCACTGAACATCCTTGGTGCGTGTGATGTGACAATCGAAGCAAAATCCGCCATTCAGTGTCATCATCGTAAAAGGCACTCACAGATCTCTGATTGGTTTCAACACCATTCAGTAGTTAGGACTAGTGAACATTGTAAACAAAATCAACACCGAGTGGGAAGAAGAGTACCCCATTCTCACAAAGGCTATTGGGAAACTGAAAAATGTGCAAGTCAAACTCCACATTGATCAATCTGTGCGACCAGTTGCAATAACAAACCGGAAAATCCTGTTCCACATGAGACCTAAGATTGACGAAGAGGAACAGCGACTTCTTAGTGAAGAAACAATAGAACGAGTATTAGTTGGTGAACCCACTTGGGTCCCCAATTATCACTCCACTGAAGAAGGACAGCGCCATACATTTGTGCATTGATATGTGTGAGCCTAACAAAGCGATCATACGAGAATGCCACAACATGCCAACGCTAGATTAACTCATACATGATCTCAGCAGGGCAACTGTATTCAGTAAACTGGATCTGTTCAATGGTTACCACCAGTTGGAGCTTCATCCATCGTCCAGATACATCATGTTGTTCAAAACGCATAATGGCCTATACATATACAAAATACTGAACTTTGGGATATCGTTAACGAGTGAAATTTTCAAGGAACACATTAGGAATGTCATTAGTCATATTAAGTCAACAAAGAACATTAGTGATGACATAATTGTGTATGGAAAAGGAGAACATGCACATGAGTGGCTGAGACCCTCAAAACACTGCACGAAAATGGACTGATGGTGATGCTAGATAAACGTAAAACCAATATGCTCTTGATAGAGTAGTACAGGATGATCTTCAGCAAGGATGGCATGTCATCTGAACCCAAGAAGGTGCAAGCTGTCAAGGAACTACCACCCCGTCAAATGTGGTGAAGCTCAGGAGTTTCCTAGGCATGATGAACTACCTATCAAGGTTAATTAAAGATTTTTTCATGAACAGTGAATCCTTGAGGTGCCTCACTAAGAAAGACATCGACTGGGTATGGACAAGAGATCAGGACATGCAGCGGTGGAAGATGTATGTGCTGCACACTTAAATGTAAACAAAACAACAATGACAATAGTTGATGCCAGTCCATTAGGTTTAGGCAGCATACTAACTCAAGACGGTCATGTAATCGCCTACGTGAGCTGCTCCTTATCGGATGTTGAAAGCCACTATAGCTAAAACAAAACGCAAAGCTGTGGGCATCGTATGGAGCTGTGAACACTTTGATCAGTTCCTCCAAGGAGATACTCACTTCACGATCATCACTGACCATAAGCTGCTTCTAGCCATATGGAAGAAACCTATACCGCCATTAAGCATTGAATGATGGGGCCTGCGACTGCAACCTTACAACTTCACTTTGAAGCACATATTGGGAAACAAAAACCCAACCGACTACATGTCCAGGAACCCGTTAATCATGACTGGGACATCTTGACACCAAAAGATGGCTGAATATTATGTGAACTTTGTCGCACCGTCCAACATACCCAGTGCGATGAACATCGAGGTTGTCAAACTTGCCACTGAAACAGATGACATGATGCAGATGATCATCACTCTTTGTAGAAATGAATGATGGTTTGAGATTTGCAAATCAGATGACCCAGTGACGCGAGAGTTCTACAAGGTCAGGGAAGAATTGACTGTCGCTGACAACAACAAACTACTACGGGGGATGAACGTAGTCATCCCAGAGTCCCTAAGAGACCAAAGTTATGGCGCTTGCACATGAATGCCTTCAGGGGATTATCAAAACAAAGGAACTCATAAGATTAAAGGTATGGTTTCCGAAAATGAATGATGAAGTTGAGACAGCAGTAAGTCAGTGTTTCGCCTGCCAATGCACATATAATGGAAACCCACATATTGAACCCCTGCAGATGTTAGATATGATGATGTGCCAACAGGACCTTGGAGAAAGTTAAGTGTTGACCTTCTTGGCCCTTTGCTGTCAGGAGAAGAACTCATGGTCCTGGTAGATGAATATTCAAGATACCTGATAATAGAAATTGTTCGTTCAGTGTCGGCAAACACTGTCATCCTAGTGCTTAACAAAGTACTGACAACGTTTATGTATCCCGAGGTTATCAAATCTGACAATGGGTCTCCATTTAATTCAGATGCATTCAGTTTGTTGACCATGGGAAAATGCACAAGCTGAAGGTTTCAATAAGCCCTTGGTGAAGGCAATTCGATCAGCTGTGTTGGAGCAGAAAACTAGGAAACAGGAAATGTATCAGTTCTTACGTCAATACTGGGCCACACCACACACATCAACAAAGTTTTCCCCACATCACCTTCTGTTTGGTAGAGAACCTGTAACAAAACTGTCTTACGTCACAGTGAATGATAATCATGATAACAACGAGGTCCATGCTGCAGCACAAAGAAACGATAAGCAGACAAAACAGACCCAAAAGACATATGCAGATCACAGAAACAGGGCCGCTCACAATGACCTGCAAGTGGAACACTGTGCTCATGCACTGTGATAAGAAATCCAACAAGCTGTCCACTCCTTTCTGTCCCAAACCCATGGTGATTAGTGACATCAAGGATACAGCTGTTATGGCAACAAATGATAGGCATGCCATTCGTCGAAATGCATCCCGGCCAAGAAGATGTTTAAGCCACTTCCTGCCTCTGAAAAAGGGTGAAAGTCCCAGATACCACGGAGGCTCCCAAAACGATGACACCAACTGCAATATGCTCAGATATGAGACAGCCTGAAGCTATAAGTAACAACATCCCATACCGCATGATGTCAACTAATCGCTGAGAACACCCACGTCCCCACGTCACAATGAGACACCAATGCGACAACGGCCACAACGACAGTTTTACGCCCCTCACCATCTGAATGACTATACATTCTAGTGGAAATGCATGTATGATCAGGAAATTTAGCACGAGTCTGACATTTATACGGTTGCAGTAGTATAACATTTGGGATGGGAGGAATGTTGTGTTCGGCAGATTATGGTAATGACTAGCTGTCGACTGTATTACCCGCTTGACTGTTGACTGTTTATTCGTTCGATTACAAGTTGTAAACTCAAGCCGACGTGTTGTGGTCATTACAACTTTACACTGATAGCCAGAGCGAAATACTTGTCTGTACCAGTAACTTAAAGTAACCCGTTACAGCACTATACTTGAAACTATAAATAATAGCATAACATGACAATGATTATATGAACTGGTGCATACGTACTCTCTGCTGCCCTACATCAATCTGATGTTTTTAAAATGTCATTGGAGATGTGTAGTTTAACCCTCCATATATGAACTATTTTTTTGTGAATATTTGCCATACTAATGAAGGCTCACAAAAGTATGCTGAATTAAAAATGTGGCTTGAAATTAAAACTTGAACCCATCCTCACTGTATGCATGATTATTGGCATAGCCCAAAGTAAATGTTTCTACTCTTTCATTTTCCATGTGAGGTTCAAATAAGAACTTTGGCTGGATATATACGATAACATATAGAATGCCACGTTTTACCTTGACAATCACATAGGCATGTTTCCTTGTTTTTTTATTTCTCAATTATTGCTGATTAATCTATGTAGTTTCAATAAGTTTTTAGAAGAAAATAAAATCCCAATGTTGCTGAATTAAAGTTCAGTAAATTCATTTTGTTTACATATTATTTTTGGATATGTACGGCAAACCACATATTGATTTAAATAATTTATTTTACAATTGCTACTTGTGCTATTATTGCATATTCAATTGACAGGGCCATATCTTTCTTCTTCACATAAAACTACCTTCTCCTAAATGTGCCTTTTCCTTTCTTCTCCTCTCTTTCTCTCCACCCCTTTCTGTGCCATATCTTTCTTCTTCACATAAAACTACCTTCTCCTAAATGTGCCTTTTCCTTTCTTCTTCTCTCTTTCTCTCCACCCCTTTCTGTGTTTCGTCCTACCTCCCTATTTTGTACATTTGTAACTTTTGAAGCTATTCCATTGACACAGTCATTGTCCTCTTATTTCAGCTGGCAACTACCTGCATCATTTTACTATCAACATTGGCAACTCATCTAATGCCATCAACACATTGTGTATCCACCACACAGGCTTAGTAGCAGATAACACAAATGTGACACTGAATTGTGAGCAACAACTGTGGGGACAGTATCTCAAGATAGAGAAGATTTCTGGTTCCAACAAGAATCTTTTACGTATTTGTGAGGTGCTTGTCATTGGATACAAGTACAGAGGTATGTTCTACTACAAAAACACATCAATATTTTCACCTACTGTTGCAGGGAGACAGGGAACCCGTAATAAAAGTAATATATAAAGAAATCATATCCTAATAGAGGTCACCCAAGTTCTAGGAATTATTTAACTTTTGAACAGTTTTGACAGAATTAGCTCATTAGGTCTGATTCTGATGCCAGCCACTCTGTCTGCTTATGTGTGCAATGACTTGATGGATGATAATAACAGCTGCATTCCAATAGAGAACTTAGTCTGAACAAAGTTTATACTTTAGATTGGCCGTCATATATAACTATTTTAAAGATATAGAATTTTGTCCCACATAATGGATTGGGTTGGATATATATTCACAAAATGTTTAAATAAATTATAATGAATAAAAAGTAGGCAGAAGTTGGTTCATATTGGTGGGTGATTAGCTGGAATAAATAGGAATGTTTAATAATAAAATAATAAAGTCTTTTATAATGTTGTTTCAATCATTTGTTCTGTTCAAAGCGCTTTACAAGTTACACATGCAACTCAGGTGTTGCTCAATATGTCCTCAATTGATTGGTTCCCTGGGATTATGGGGCATTGTCTGTGGAACCATTGCATTTTATGGTTCAGTGATTTTCACATGTAATTGACTGTGCTGCAAATTGTGCTGTGTGACATTAAAGTGTGGGGGATTCTAACAAAAGAAATCACCATCTCCGACCATATTTTTCTGTCAAAGCTGTACATTAATTAATTATAATGGCTTGGGGTTTTCAATCAAATAGAGTAATGAAATTTATAATTCCCAAACAGAGCTACTCCACAAAAACTCGGCATGTTAAAAGAAGATTCTTAAATTACAACAATTATAATGTTATAGATACATACATAATGACTTACCAGTTTATTAAAAAAACTGGAGTATAATTCTTAACTATGACATGCATAGTTATGATATGTGAATCAAGAAATATATTCTTATAGAACTAAGCACGAATTTGCAAAGAAATGTCTTAGGTATAATTTTTATTTAATAACATTCCAGCTATAGTCAATGAAAAGCTTAATACACAGTCTACAGGGATTTGCAGAGTATTTTTTTTTACAAAATTATAAAGTTAAATGTACAAGGCAAAATTGCTATATATATATATATATATATATATATATATATATATATATATATACACACGTATGTAACAAAATTGAAATGACAGCCACCTGTCAACCGTATGCTGAACAGAAGTGCAGTAAAATATTTACAGGAATTAATCCATTTATATTTCTTTCAAATTTGTGTTTTGTTTGTCCATTATATAATATTAATATATCTGATGGAATGCCAGACATGACATAATTAAGCCTGACATGTGATATTTTCAGATTGTCCAAGTGCATGTATTGGAAACTGTGACAACGTCATTGGCTGTGACAAATGTACAGCAGGGAAACAGCTGCCAAACTGTACCAAAGGTAGGAACAAAGCTCTGTATGTTCAACGTAAGACAGTGAATGGAATCTTGCTTTGGCTGTTTGCTTGGTGTGTTTGTAAGTCAGTTGTCATCTCTGACAAATCTACATGTTTAATTAATAAGTCAACACACTTAATTAATGTAGACATATAGGCCAATCACAACCAGTGTAACTAACTGCTAATATGTTGCTTTGTAGCTATCCAACTTACCAATTTGCTGAAAAAAACTTAATTCCTTGATGCATTTTGGGGTAAAGAACACTTGTTTTTGTTCTTTAACCACTGCTCAACTAATCCTTGAGCCTTGGGTGGCTCAACTAGCCCCGTTTTGACAATAAAAGCTTTATTAATTGATTTCTCATTAATGTGTGATGTAAATAATCTCCTTCCCTGTGCATAGTTAAACAAAGTGCACAGACAATGAAGTCTGATCACATGCGTTGATAGTTTACACACCAATCACCATAATCACAATAACCAAAAGTTTAAAAAAACACAAAAAAACATTGTATGTTGTATGTCAGTTGTGTTCTAATAACATGTTCAATCACTGGCTATTACAATTATACTATTACATTTTGTTTCAAAAATATTTTCTTTTGATTAAACATTTTTGAGTATGTACATGTATACATGTTGTGTTCATTCAGTAGTAGAGTAGTTTGCAACAATAACTCCTTATTCAAACAATTATCTATGATTTGTTGGTCTTGTTGGTTTTTTTCTTACAATATCCAATCTGATATGTGCTGAACAGTCAAAATTAAAGCTGTGTTCACGGATATTCGCGTTCACATTGAGTTGGACCAAAAGTTGGTATAAGCGGTATTTCGCAACATAAACTCCTTAGTCAATCAAGAACATATCATAAGAAGGATATAGATACGCTTGAACGCATGCAGAGGAGAGCAACTAAAAGTATTCCAGAACTGAGAGACCTTAGTAGTGAAGAATGCCTGAAAGAATGTGGTTTAACAACTCTAGAGACAAGGAGGTTAACAGGAGATCAGATTGAAGTTTTTAATATATTGAATTGGTATGAAAATATTGATAGAGATATGTTTTTATCACTCAAGAAAGATAGTAGAACTAGAGGACATGAGGGAAAATTAGTAAAGGATCCGTGTAGATTGGATATCAGGAAGTACTCGTTCTCACAGAGGACAATAAATGAATGGAACAAATTGTCTATGGATTGTGTAATTGCTAGCAGCCTGGATATATTTAAAAACAAGGTTGACATATATTTCAGGAGGGTGGGTTACACATAGATAAACATTGTTGGACACTCGATAAGCCAATGGCTTCCTTGTCCACTTGCCATCTGGGCCTGAAATTTGGCTTGGATGGCAAATCTTGTTAAATTTTATTAAATCTTGTTAAATTGTTGGTCTTAGTCAAAAGTAAAGCTGTGTTCATGGGTGCTCATGTCCACACTGAGTTGGATCAAAGGTTGGAATAGGCATAGGTATGAGCTGCTGGTTTTTGTTCAAACATTACCCAGCCTGGCAGGACAATGAGCTGCAATGATTCATTGTTACATTTAAAGACAGTCAACTTAGTGCTGGAACCCTTGTCCATTAAGTGTTCATTGGTGAAATAATGGCCAGCATGTTGGCTGGGGAAACTGATTTCAAAGGATCATTGAAGGTTGTGCAAACTGTACATAGCCACCCAGCCTTAATTGTCTTTATGGGCTGTAGGAGCTAACACAACAGAAGCCAGCATTATTCACAGTTGTACACTCCTTTGATGTTTGGTATGTGAAGGTGGCTTATGTGAAGAATAGCTAAACATAAACACACAGGTTGATATTTATGCCTAACTACCTAATAACATTTTATTTTGATATGCATGTGATTTAAATATTCAGCTTGTAATAGAAAAGTAATAGCTCAATTACTATTACATTGCTTTATATTACTATTACATTGTGTTCTGTTCCATCTATTACTATTACCTGAATATTTATAATCATTACTTTTACATATTACTATTACTCCAGGCCTGGTAGAAAACATGTTAATGTTAAACCATTAAGAACTTTCATTAGATATTTATTTATGCATGGACATACATGCTTTTGGTCGAATCCCATGAAACATCGACATGTGGTGTTTTCGGATACTGCTAATTAAAAACCATGTTTAGAATGTGCTGTGGTCTTGTACATGTAGCGTGTAGCAACTTTAAGTAATTTCAATGCTACCAACATGTTGAGTCTGACTGAAAATGTCACATTTCTTCGATTGTTTTTTATGTGGAAAATTTTTTCATCTGCCTTATGAGTCCTAAATTTAAGACTGCTCAAAATGGCAGAAAACATTGGCACAGATAATTTGTACTGTAAAATTTAGTATTTTGTTTAACTTTTGATATGCATAGTAACAGTATACACAGAAAATTTTTATGACGTATGCAAAGAATTTATCAAAAAGAAAAATCAGTGGTGGTCAATAAAAATGTCTGCCTTACGAATCCATTAAGAACAACCGTAACTAGAATACCTATGGAGATTATTAAAATGTACTGCATTATAAATAAGCACTTTGGGTAAGGCACCTTCAGCAGGAAACATACATTTTTGGATTCAATATCTTCTGACTTGGAGATGGGATTCATAAGGCAGATCAGTCCATTTAAAAACTTGCTATGGAATGTACAAAAACCTGTAGATATGCTTAAATTATGTGAAATAGCAGGAATCGTATCCTTTTGTATTTTGATGAGTAGTACAAGTATTTTTGTCTACTTTTACAAGATGAATTCATTCATTTATAAGGTTAGAATATGTAAATGTTACGTTGGAAATATGAGATCTACTGAAATAACTGATGTTGGTACAGTATATTGTTCATTTAGTAAGGTAAACGTTGTTGCCTAACTCAAAAGAGATAACTGGCATAGTTAGTGGTCAAAAAGTGGTTAATTATTGCTCCGAACAGATGGGGATATGTAAGACAGAGGGATTCGTGAGGCAGATCGGCCCTTCAGGAAACTCGCTGTAGGGAGTGTATAAAAATGGCGGTGATGATAAGCATTTTATAGTTTGTAAAATAAAATTCACAAAGCCAAGAATGTACATATGCTATGGGGGCATTATTGACCATGAATTCCATCTGCCACATACATTCTATATATATAATTTATTAATTACTAGCCCTACCCAGACAAGTGTTGGTAGGGCAATGGCAATGACAATGACAACTTCACGCTCCAAAAATCAAGTATAACTGCCAATTTCATGAAGAGTTCGGTGGGCAGTTGATGTAGATCGCGTATCAATCGTAGAAACTTATATAGTGTTGCTAACCATTTTATGAAACTGCAATCTCCTATTGTTCTGAGTTACATAATCTGTACACCAAAACCACATAGGTTCCTTTGTAATATTCCTACCCCCTTGGGGAATCAGGGAAATTTAGAAAAAAAATACTGTATTGAACCATCCCTGTGGCCCCCGGCATGCACACAAAATGTCAGCCCCATACACGTGAAACCGACAGCGATATGAGGGAACATACAGACAGAGTCACAAACTACTTTATAGTATACACTGTAGATATATATATAAAGCCCTGGGGTGGGGGTTGGGCCTCTATTACTGGAGGCCTGGTGGGACAAAGGACCGCCCCATCTTTGCTACTTCTACTTTTGTCATTTAATAATTGTTTCTCAATAAGCAACTTTGTATTGGCAACTAAGCAATATCTCATTTGATATACATGTATTGTATTTTATTGTATTGTTCTTGATGAGTATGTTTGTGCTAGCTGCCAAGCTACTTTTCATTGATTCATATTATTTTCTTTTGGTACAATTATTAAATGACCTTTACCAACAATCACTCTTTGTGTGTTCCTGTAGCAAACAAGCTCAGGGTTCTGCCATTAAGCATCAGCAGGGTATAAATGAATATTTTTACACATGTCAAAATAGTGTTTATACAATGTGAGGTGAAAATGACTGGTTTAATTGTTGCGGTAGTGTTAGTCTGTGATCTTCAGTCCGCAACCTGGGAAACAGTCCGCAGTATGCGAAACGGTTCGTGGTCAAATGACGCTAGGTGATCACGTGGCAAACGAGAGTTACTCCCTTTGTGTTGGAACTCTGAGCCACGCTAGACGTACTTTGCAGAGCCATCACATTGGAAGTTTTTCTTCCCACCATCCTCCCCTGTCTACCTCCATTGTTCGCGTGTTGCTTACCATGTTATTATTCTGTATTGTATGTACACATTCAACTCCTGATAGTTCCTAATTTGGTTGTGATAAACAATCACAATTGTGCGTTAACGCTTTCCTTCATGTATAATTTTCCCATAGGGTTTTTAGAAGGTTTTAGTGCGTATAGTCTGTATTCACTTGTATACACAATGTCTTGGTCAGCAATATGTATGCTGTATGACAAACTTTTAACAATTGAATTTTTCTTTCATGAGAATCCCAATGGGATTGTGGTACATAACCTTTAATTTTTAGATGCATATTTGACTGGTTAGTTGATCGTTGTACAGCATTGTTATGATGATGATATTCTATGTTTATGTGGTGGGACAAAGGACCGCCCCACCTTTGCTACTTCTACTTTTGTCATTTAATAATTGTTTCTCAATGAGCAACTTTGTATTGGCAACTAAGCGATATCTCATTTGATATACATGTATTGTATTTTATTGTATTTTTCTTGATGAGTATGTTTGTGCTAGCTGCCAAGCTACTTTTCATTGATTCATATTATTTTCTTTTGGTAAAATTATTAAATGACCTTTACCAACAATCACTCTTTGTGTGTTCCTGTAGCAAATGAGCTCAGGGTTCTGCCATTAAGCATCAGCAGGGTATAAATATATATAGTTCCAGTTCTTCAATCACCAACATGGTACATTACATGGCAGGACAATAAAGAAGATGACAAACATTGTTGCTAAGGCAGTGAAGATAATTACGGACATGGGCCAGTTTGTTGCATCTTTACCAAAAACGCAAACCGGGATTAAATTTGTGCACTTGACGTCAGTACAACATAGATTGAAGCCAGCCAAGAAAGAATGTCTGCCTGGAACATGACACCCATCAAAGGTCTGGTAAAGGTGCCTGCCTTCACCAGGGACACATCATGGTACGATACCTGCTGCTATGAAAATGAACAGTATCATCTGTGCTGTCCTGGGTGGCAGGCGATTGGCGGCCTCATACGTGTACACGTTGCGCAAGTTGAGAAGGCAGCCGAGTACCTCGTGAACACAGTTACTGATGGGTATCTTGGCTGACACAAGACACAATATGTGGAAGCCAACAAGCAGGGTGGGAGAGACATGGGACAGAATGGGAGCGACAGTGGAGAGGAAAGGGTCAACAATGAACAGAACAGGGAAGGCAACAGACAGGAAGGGACAGGACAGTAGAGAAAAGGGACAGGACGGGACAGGACAGGAGAGATAAGGGACAGGGCAACAATGTGGGATTTTATGAATGAAACTATGTGACGGCAGTTTATGAGGGTCAGTGGTACATTGGCCTAACACAGGAGCACAACATTGAAGAAGATGTCTTGATGTGGCAATCATGGAGAACAATAATAAAAGGGGGCTTCACTATAAAATGTGGATTGCCATAGGGATGATGTATTGAATGTTAATGAAGCACCTACCAAGGATGCTAAGGAAACAAGGAACATGATGGATGCACTGTTTTGCAGTCACCAATAACTTAAAACAATGGTTGGAAGAGATACAACAGTGTCTGCTGAACACCATGACTAGGCACTACTGGTTTTGTTTTAACACCGTTGAATGGAATCATGTCTTGGATTTGTAAGACTGATGAGAGGAATACATCTTACACTTTATCAATGTACTGTGGGGAACACAGTGGGACTACGTCTATTTTATGGCAGCCAAATATGAAAGTGACACAACTGATTTTATTTTGCATCGTTGGAACCTCAATGTGTTGACTTTTCATGGGATCCGACCATATACCTTCACAAACAAATAGATTTTGGGATTTTAACTTGCCTGAACAAAACAATTTTCACAAAATATATTTATGCAAAATAACAACACATGTCCAGCGTAGATTGAAATAGTCCAAAGAATGACATTTAGATTTATTAATTAAGGAGCAGCAAATTAGGCAAGCATACACCATCAAAATAAGATACATCAAATAATCTCAGCAAGCATGCCGGCCCCCAAAAGGTGTTTACACATAATTAGTAAATCATGCCTATCAGCTACCCACTACCAGTACTATCTGTACCACTACTGACTTATATACAATTCACATGGTATCGGTAGGGGTCACAGCTGTGTATGTTCAACTTAAGACTGTGAATGGAATCTTGGTTTTTCTGTTTTTTTAGCTCCAGGCTGGTCTAAAGTAAGATTGTACTAAGGACACTTTCTTGCAGACTGTGTTATTTATAGGTACCCATGTAATTAATCTAAAACATTAAATAATGCATTAATTCAACTAATGCAGTGATTTTCTGTTTTGAGTAAAGTGGATTCATTATTTTCTAAACTGTTTGTAATTTTATAATGGATTTTGATTTCTAGCTATGTGTTGATAGCATTAAGCCATTAAGAACTTTTATTACATATTAATTTTATGCATGCATCACAAACAAATAAATCTTAGGATTTTAACTTGCCTGAGCAAAACAATGTTCACAAAATATATTTACACCAATTAATTTTAAACAGAAACGTATGTTCTATGATAATCATCACAACATTTTCACCACAAATACTACTAGAAACATCTGTACATACTCTGTTGTAGACTGTGATGCAGGCAGTTATGGTATCAACTGTGCCAAGTCCTGTGGTAACTGTACTGGTTCTGATCCTTGCAACAAACAGACCGGGTCTTGTAGTGGTGGATGTCAACAGTGGTATGTCAGTGTTGACACAGATGGACCCAACACTTGTAAGGCTTACATCAGTAAGTACAGTTTATATTCAGTTGATGGATATAATTCTTTTTACTCTTCTTTGTTTTACTCTTCAATGTTTCAACAACTACTCAAATGTACTCATAGTACACATGAACCCATCTGTGTATCAGAGTTTCTAAAACTGGTATGATTTTATTTCTAAAAACCTTAATATTTTATGCAATTAAATTACATAAGCAACTTTTAGTTAGTCTTCTTTTCTCCAGGTGCATTTATTATTTAGTGTTTTGTCTTTGTGTAGAAACTACACAGTACTTCATTGATGTGATGAAAATATTGACTAGTGTTACTTAAACTTACTTTACTTTATCCATCTGCTGTTGCCGTGAAGTGTCACTGTTGCCGTGAAGTGTCACTGTTGCCTTGAAGTGTCACTGTTGCGTTGAAGTGTCAATGTTGCCTTGAAGTGTCGCTGTTGCCTTGAAATGTTGCTGTTGCTGTGAAGCGTTGCTGTTGCCTTGAAGCGTTGCTGTTGCCTTGAAGTGTCGCTGTTGCCTTGAAGTGTCACTGTTGCTGTGAAGTGTCACTGTTGCCTTGAAGTGTCGCTGTTGCCTTGAAGTGTCACTGTTGCTGTGAAGTGTCACTGTTGCCTTGAAGTGTCGCTGTTGCCTTGAAGTGTTGCTGTTGCCGTGAAGTGTCGCTGTTGCCTTGAAGTGTTGCTGTTGCCTTGAAGTGTTGCTGTTGCCTTGAAGTGTCACTGTTGCTGTGAAGTGTCACTGTTGCCGTGAAGTGTCACTGTTGCCTTGAAGTGTCACTGTTGCCGTGAAGTGTTGCTGTTGCCGTGAAGTGTCGCTGTTGCTGTGAAGCAATGTAACCTTTGTAGACCGCTTTGATAAGTTGATTCATTGTGTGTGTATTTCTTTGTAGTTAGAGTTGATTACAAATCAAGCTACCATGTGGTGTCACTGTCAGTGACAAGTTCCTCAGTGAATGTGAGTTGGCCGAAGTCAGACCAAGTGACCGCTGGACTGGAGAGTTACTATAGATATGTAGTTGAGGCTACAGCAAGTGGTCAAGACCCAAAGCAAGAGATCACACAGTTTGAGACTGGACAGGGTGACCAGACTGCAGTCATATCTGACCTGACACACAACACGGAATATAAGATTACAGTGAGGATTTGTGCCAGACACAACTCAGAGAGACTCAATGGATCTGCTGGATATCCACTTACAGTGAAGACTAAATGTACAGGTAAGTAACTTCTGTCTAGTTCTAGTTGTTTCCAGCACTCGGCAACATTCAATAACTGACTAGTCCATATGTTGTGGTTACTACAATTGCATGGTGTTTCAATGTCTCATTCAACTAGCCAGCCTTTTTCAGAACATTATCGCCAATCCAACCTTTATATGCTGGCAATGAGGGTGGTCACTGCCAGGGTGCATGTCATCCTCAATTGTTTTGTAATATCCCAAATTAAATGAGATGGGACTGACATTAACATGATCATCTGAGTCACAAGAGATACACAGTCTCCAATGTTGAAAGCCAGGTTTCTACACCAAACATACCCAAGCCCAGCCTGGGTCTTGAACTCGGAACTCTCATGTAAAGGTGATGTGCATTACCGTGCCTCTCTCACTATATATATCACACATGTTCACCAGTGACAACTGTCAATGTCAAATACATAGGAAGTGTACTAACAGAGTGTTGTGTGATGCTTCAGTTAATTACAATCCTGTTGTGTTGTTACAGCTCCAGTGAGGCCAGAAATAAAGACTGTTACTGCCAGTGATCCTGGTGGCTCTGACCATGGAAGTCTTCAAGTCAGTTGGCAGGTATGTGTACAGGGTCTACTCATTTAGTAAATAATATGTTTTTGTATACAATCTTACATTGTGTCTCTTATAATAAGAAGTAAAAGTGAAACATAGAATGACATCGGTTCAATACTGACATCAGTTTAATAATTAATATTTAAAGACCTAGCTTTTAAATAAAAAAATTAAAAGCACTATTTATCTAAAATACATTTTACAACCACACTTTTTATATAAGAGCAATGTTGCTATCTTTTTATATTTAACATATAGAATAAACAAAGTTCAAAATTAGAAACCATTTTAAGGTGTGTGTGCGTGTGTGCGCGCATGCGGGCATGCATGGGTGGGTGGGTATGTGTGTGCGTGTTTGTGTGAGTTTGTGTGTGTGTGTTTTACATGTGTGCACAATATCCATGTATCTTACTTATGTGAATTTTGAGTATTGTCTTTAGTTGTGCATGCATATGTAACAGTTCATGATCACACATGAATTTTTATATTTATTATATTTTGCATAGTTTACGAAACTTCATAGACTATGCATTTAGAGTTATACATGATTTTGGAGGGTATCGTTTAATGTTATTGGTAGATTGTGTTTTTGAGATTGCTTTTCAAATGAATGTTTAATACCAACAATGTGAATTTCATGTTGTCTGCGTGTATTGTGGTTATGTATGTTTATGTTTGTAATTAACTACCAGTGTTGTAGGTAAGCAGGTAATTTGTTATTTATTAATTTATAATAAAATTTAAGTTCTTGCAATGCTTGCATATCTTTGACTGTTAACAGATTCATAGTTTTAAATAGTGGTGAAGTGTGTTCATTATATTTTCTCTGCGTAATTATCAGTATTGCCTTTTTTGAAGCTTCTTTATTCTTTCACATTGAAACATCATGTCAGTGTAATTAAAAAAACATATATTGGGACTTTTGGTTATGCAACCAACTTAGTTATGCAATATATAACTGGTGAGAAAAAGTCTGATAACCTATGCTTGTTAAATGGGACCTGGTTGTCTTTCCTACCATGTAATTTAACATTTGATAGAGGTATTATGTGCCCTTAAACAACCTGAACAATTTGCTGTGAAGTTTTGAAATATTACTAAATAACTGCCAAAAGGAACACAGTAAAAGTTGCCTGGGGGGCCACTCAATACGTTGTCAGTATACCATTTATCTGACTCCCCTAAACACTTAGACATTATACCCTTTTAGAAATTATACCCTTTTCAAGTTGGAATATAACCAAATTTATACCCTTTAACATGCACAATTTGCATTGTTCTATGATATAGATTAATTCACTAAAATATTTTATTCATAGATTAATATTAACTAAAATTACATAAAATTGGCCTGAAATTAAATCACAGCTCTTGTTCTAAATATATACCTTTAATTATCCAAATATGATGCATGCATCAACATACGTTGATGCACAAAACATACATGGAATTTGTCTCAAGAGTGGTATATTGGTGATGTGTTGAGTGCCCCCTGAAGAAGTTGTGTTTTCTGACAAAGCTGTGTTCAACCTGTGCCTGTTTGCAGACTCTTGGAGACAGCGGCTGTGACTACGTTCAACAGTTATTGGTTCAGTACAGGTCTGACATTAGGGGACAGTGGCTAAGCAAATCTGTAACCAGTTTGACACAGACCACAATTGACAGTCTTCCAACAGGAGTCTACAGGGTGCGTCTGTCTGTGACAAACAACGAAGGCATTATCAGTGTCAGTGACACATCTTCTCCAACTGCTGTTCTCCGTAAGTAAAACTGACATTCATTGATCCCCCTTTATATATTGATCCCCTTCATGTATTGATCCCCCTTCATATATTGATCCCCCTTCATATATTGATCCCCCTTCATATGTTGATCCCCCTTCATGTATTGATCCCCCTTCATATATTGATCCCCCTTCATATATTGATCCCCCTTCATGTATTGATCTCCCTTCATATATTGATCCCCCTTCATGTATTGATCCCCCTTCATATGTTGATCCCCTTCATATGTTGACTAACTACAACATAATTACATATATTGACTAACTACAACATAATTACATATGTTGACTAACAACAACATAATTACATATATTGACTAACTACAACATAATTACACATGTTTTGACTAACAACAACATAATTACATATATTGACTAACTACAACATAATTACATATATTGACTAACAACAACATAATTACATATGTTGACTAACTACAACATAATTACACATGTTTTGACTAACAACAACATAATTACACATGTTTTGACTAACAACAACATAATTACATATATTGACTAACTACAACATAATTTCATATATTGACTAACAACAACATAATTACATATATTGACTAACTACAACATAATTACATATATTGACTAACAACAACATAATTACACATGTTTGAAATTGATGTTTTCATATTAGATTTACATACAATATCTTTACATTTGAAAAATGTGTGTCTGTAGCATTTTCCCAAGTTCCTGTCTTAAGGGTACATGTTGGGTTTAGTTTTTAATTGTCATATTTGATTGCATTTGCATAATGACACATTGTGACTACTTTTTGAGGGTACTTCACATATTAAAATTCATACATCTAATTATGACATTGAAATTGAATTTTTAAGTCAACTGTTTATCTGTATCATTGGTAACCTTTCTGAATACTTTTGTGTCATCTGTAAATTTTAGTACGTTGCTAGATATGTCATCCTCCAAATCATTTATATAAATTAAAAACAGTATGGGGCCTAATACTGATCCCTGTGATACCCCACTCAAAACAGATTTCCAGTTTGAAATCTCACCATCTACTATTACTCTCTGTTTTCTGTGTGTAAGCCACTTTTCTATCCAGTTGATTACACCATTACCTAGACCATGGGCTTTTAGTTTAAGTAACAGTCTTTGATGTGGTACTTTATCGAAAGCTTTCTGAAAATCTAAGTAGACAACATCCACTGGTGACCCGTCATCTACACACTTTGTAATTTCTTCCAAAAAACATAAGAGATTGGTTAGACATGACCTTGCTTTTAGGAACCCATGTTGAAATGTATTTATTAATTTATGTTTTACAAGGAATTCCACCATGTGGTCTCAATTAATGTTTCGAGTAATTTACATACAACTGATGTTAAACTCACTGGTCTGTAATTTTCTGGCTTGTTCCTCGATCTCTTCTTAAATAGCGGTGTAATGTTTGCTTCTTTCCATTCTGAAGGAACTATTCCTTCTTCTAGTGACAAATTAAACACTTTCTTAAGTGGTGTACTAATTTGCTCAACAATTCCCTTAAGCAGTTTTGGTGGTATCCCATCATCATATCATTTCAGGAATAACTAATCTAAATGTTCTGATTTTCTCGCCCTCATATTTAGCAACTGGAACTGGAAGTGAGCTGATATCTTCGGTTGTAAAAACTGAGCTGAAATACTCATTCAGGACCTGTGCCATTTGAAACCCATCTGAAATTATGTTTCTACCGTTGTTTTCCAGTGGTCTGACCTTATCTCGAACTTTCTGTTTACTCCTTACATAAGCATAGAAACTCTTGCTGTCATTTTTATATTAACTGCCAATTTTTTTCAGAGGTTCTTTGGGATTTTCTAATTTCAGTTGTAGCTAGGTTAAGTGCATCTTTGTAGTTTGTGTAGTCTTCTACATTTCCAGTGTGTTTATACACCATCCACAGCATCTGTTTGTGAAAAAAAATTATAATAGCCTCTTTAGACAGGTGTTTCTTCTGCAACCTTTTTCCTTGTTTTCTTAATGGAACAAATTTCTCAATAATGCTCTCAATCTCATATTTTAAACAAGTCCAACATTCTGTTGCTGTCTTGTTCTTCAGCAAGTTTTACAATGAAGATATTAAACATTCCAATGATACAACTACCACTATGCTAAGACTGTAATAATATAATAGTTTGGTGATTTATTCATATGTTGCCAAGGGGTAAACAGTCCACAAACTAGTGAGTAAATGGTCATAGCTATGCACGTCTCTTTGATGGCAACATGCTTAATTTCTTTGTTTTATATATTTTATGATCTTTGTAGACATATTTTGTTTTATATCCTTGTTTTATTATATTTGCACATAAATTGTGTTCCATTATGTTCTTTCCTCATTTGTTCTCTTTATGCTTTTGTAAAGAATTTTGCCCTGTTTTTTGTACTTGGTGTAAAGAGCTAAAATAAATTGTTTTAATTTGATCAAGCTATTCTTTACATGTCAGTGTTTGTTGGTTGTACCTTCGACTACAACACCACCAGCAACAGGACCATCACCAACAGCAACAGGACCATCACCAGCAGCAACAGGACCATCAACTGTACCAAAAAGCTCCAGTGGTTCTGCAATCATTGTAGCTGTAGTCGTGCTGGTTCTCGTCATCCTTGTCATTGTTGCTGTGCTGCTCTTCATCAGGTACACATTGCTCCACTTACATAGAGACCATGCTCTGAACGGGCTTTATGTCATCAGGGATCAACTGGATAGACAAATGGCTGACACACAGAAGACAAACAGTAATAGTAGATGGGGAGATTTCAATATGGAAATCAGTTTTGAGTGGGGTACCACAGGGATCAGTATTAATATCTATATTATTTGTAATGTATATAATTTGATGATGATCTGCTTTGACAGGCATGTCAGGGTTGTTATCTATCTTCATGAACATCAACTTGCAGAAGACCTTGCCTGGGATGGATATCAGGGAAATTGTTCAGTAATTTGAGGGTGTTAACTTGTGTCCTTTCCTGTTTAATTTTGTATTGTGATTTTACACTTAGCTAAAGAAGTTACTGCCAGCAGTTTCTTACTGGTCGTTTCTCTGTAGATTCCGATATGGATTATACATTGGACATAGGAGACCACACACCCCTAGCAATGACCACACATCTCCAGGTGGGTGACATTTACAGAACATGATTTCTTGAGGGACATTGTGGTATAGTGATTAGAGCCTCCCAAACTGGTGTCATCGCTGGTTCAAAAGTCACTACCACTTTGAGCATATGAAACATCTTCAGTCCTTATTGATTCAATTCACTGTGCTGTATAGATGAATACCTAATGTTTGTTGCTGTGTTACACTGGTGTCAAGTCAAGAGGCAATTTATATTAATATCCACTTTCTACGACTAATCTCTGTTATATCATAGTACCAGGCATATGAGCTAAAATGTCTTGAAAGAGGTAACTTTGTGGATATTGTCTTAGAAAGTTACATTTTATTTTATATTTTCATAAAACAAACAGTTGTAGTCTTGGTTGATGACAGTCTTACAGTAGGTGGGTCATATGTTTTCTTTGTGGGGTTTTGGGGTAGTAGTTTGATGTAGTTAAAGTTTGGGTGCATTTCATTCATTACTACATTTCCTTACAACACAGTATAACAATTAAAATTATCCAACATACTGGAATCACAAAAATAGAAATTCAACCCTCTTGGTATATTACTACACTTGCATGACTGATGTGGTCCTGTGTCTAGCAGATTCAGGGCAAATTGAGTTAACTACAGCAGACTACTTCACTGCCTTAGCTACATCAACAGCCCAACAGCCACCTGAGGAAAACATCTACGAGAAACTCACAAACGACAAGACTTTGGTGCAGGTGGCAGCACTGGAAGTCTATGTGAGAGACAGGGACAATGTGCCTAACGGCTTTCTGGCTGAGTACAAAGTAAGTTCCAAGCTACAGTATAATCAGTATATAATGCTATCAATGAGTACCTTTGTAAAAGTACAGCTATGTCCTGACTGGTTTTCAAAAGTACAGCGCAAGTACTTATAACTTCTGTGAACGCAGTCTATGATAAAACTACAATGTAAATACCACGGATTACTGACATCAGCTTGTTGAGTACAATGTAAATACAGCAAGTTCTGTCGTTTCTCAGGTCAATGGCAGTGGTGATTGTAGCAGAAGAATAATTGCTGCGGCTGTTCTCATGGCGACATCATGTACAGGTGTAAACATGTGACAGATTGTCCAATGTAGTCTATGTTGGGTGTTGAAGAAATAGTGTTGTTACAGCAACTGTCAGCGAATGAAGGAATAAATGTTGAGGCGTCAGCTCGACCAGAGAACAGGACAAAGAACAGGATCAAGACTATCCGTCCATGTACGTCAGAACCAGTCTTGTTATAATCTTGTAGTTGTCATAGAAATGTAATCATTTCTTACTATTTATATTAACAAATTCAGAATGTAACCATACCTTAACTTTGTGAGTGTTTGGTTAATAAATATATAGCCAAGTGTTGATGACAGTTTGAATTTGAAGTGACAGGCATTTTAATTTGGAATAGTAGTAACTGATTATGTTAGCATTAACATTAACTGTTTGTTTTGACCTGTCAGATGATACCACTAGAGTAGTGATGGACACAGATGGTGACAATCCTTCAGATTACATCAATGCAAGCCACATTACAGTAAGTAGACCTTTGTTTACGTTTGAGAAAAATATATAACTTACCCAACATGGTAAGTTGGTTGATATGTTCATGTCAGGCCTTGTGATGTGCAATAATCCATGTATGAAATATTAACTTACGTTCTATATACCAGGTTTATACACCAGTAGAATTAATACATTGAATGTAATGTAAATTTTTCTTTGCACATTTATACAATCATATAATGATTGGACGAATAAAGTATTATTGTATTGTATTGTTTTGTATTGTACCAATTTGGATAAAATTGTGTTGCCATTTCCTGGAATTATGGACTGAGTCAGTCATTGATCTATTTTCAGGGATACAGAGGAAATGCGTATGTTGCATGCCAAGGTTTGTACAACTGGTTAGTCTGTGTATTGTTTATATTTGACAACCAGTACACTACTATATATTTTTTTAGTAAATGTTAATTAGCATTGTGCAGATTTCACGTTTTACAGGACACCAGCTTTAAGATTACATAACTGAAAAGTTAAATATAATATTTTCAACAACAATTCTTTCAAATCCACAAAACGTGAAAGATAAATTGAAGGTATTTGAACAAGATTCCACCATGATTGAGGCAGGAGAAACAGCTTATCAAGTAGTTCATTGAGAGGTTTTCTTGCAGGACCAAAAGGTACGACAGTGTCAGACATGTGGAGAATGATCTGGCAACTGAAGTCTAGTCGTGTTGTCATGGCTACTCAACTGTCAGACAATGGAATGGTAACATTTTGATTTCATTTTTCTTTTTCTTATTACATAAGAATTCAAAAATATTTTTGAAGAATTTACTTGGAAATATGTATGTATGTATGTATGTATATGTGCTATCTCACATGCAAGCTTGAACACACCTATATGCACACATTTAAACACATGCATGCATGCACACATGATCATGTACACATACTATACATACAAATGTGCATGGTTACACATGCACATTTCCTGGACTATCATGTATGTACACACACATATATATATATATATATATATATATATATATATATATATATATATATATATATATATATATATATATATATATACATGTATGTACATGTATGTATGTACATGTATGTATGTACATGTATGTACATACATATGTGCATGCATGCACACACATAAACAGATACTTTCATATATGGATGTAATACACGTATCCACATCAGTGACGTATTTGGGGGGGGCATATTGGGCTTAATTAGCTTAATTTTTTATTTATTTCGGAACCAGTTGTGCCACTACATGGTAGCATGGTAAACTAATGGGTGACTAAACTTGCCCCCTTTTGAGGGATCCTAGATACGCCACTGGTCCACATGCACATAACATTCCAGTGTTGCTCATTTGTATTTTATCTAGAACAAGTGTGACATCTACTGGCCACTGACTACTGGGGTTCAAGCACAATATGGAAAGTTCACAGTGATCACCTTGACGTGTGATGTGTACTCTGACTACACCCTGCGTACCTTCCTGCTTACTTGCCAGGTAAGATAATCACACCACATGACTGCCTTACCTATATGAACCCAGATTCAGAGCAATTTCTATCTGCAGTTGTAGCTATGGTAGTAACCAAAGTCTTTCATTAAAAACGTTGTATTCTGTAACAGCCGAATTATCCATAAGATTGGTTTCAACTGAAAACTTGGTTTTGATTTTTAGTAGTGCAACATTGCTTGTTTAAATTTATCTTGGATGTTTGGACACCAGGAAAGTTCAACATTCTTTTTTTTCTGCATGATCAAAATGAAAGGTCTACGGTTTGACAATGTCCAGGGAGACTGTCAATATTGATATCGATCATCAGTTTATAACATATTAAAAAACTACTACAATGCACCAGATTGGCTCACACTATTATATAATTAAGTCGTCTTTTGAAATAAGCCCATGTCCCTTGGTGTATTAAAATCCACTTTGTAATGTTTCCTCTGACAGGGTGAAAGACGTACAATTACCCATTTCCAATTCACCTCTTGGCCTGACAAAGGGGTGCCTAAGTACACTTACCCCTTGCTCACCTTCCGGCGTCTCGTCCGCTCGTTTGATGACCGCAGCACTGGACCTATCATTGTCCACTGCAGGTGAGATATTGTTGTTGAGAAACTAGAATTCCCTTGAGATAGGTGCCAGCATGTGTTAAGTCATAGAGTCTGTTTTATGATGAGTTATAGCTAACAAACTACTCGTCTTGCACGTTACGGAATCACAGAAATAAGAAGAGCATTTATTGTACAAACTGTGCCACATTAGTGTGGTTTTGTCCATTTTGTTTGGTGTCGCTGTTCTGGCTTCAACTTTCCATTCTCAAAACATTTAGCAATTGGTGATCATGTGACCAAGACATGATAATTTCACCTTAAACTCAATGTATTCATATTAAGTCATTCACATTCATATTCATTATTATTGCTTTAGAACAACGTTCAGCCTCGACCATTATATACATTATGTAGAGAGATAAAGCTGCACTGTCCAGTTATTTTTCTTGACATGCTATAAAGTTGAGTGCATATTTTGAAGGTTATTCGCCTACTGATTGTAAGCCAAATGTAGCTTTAGTAGAGCTTGAAATAATGTAAACAATTATGATCAGACAAGTATGTTATGTATAATTATACTATTACTTCACAAAAACATTTTATATTCTAGTACCCACAAATGTTTGCATAGAACAGCAATAGAATTACAGTTAGTTCGAACAAACACCTCCAGCTACGGGCATGTTGTGTGTGTGTCTGAAGGTGTTATTTTATATGGTTGTCTTGTGACCTGCCTGGCTATCTCTAACTACTTTGTGTTGTTTCCAAGTGGTGTTGATATATCGTAGTGCTGGCGTTGGGCAGACTGGAACCTTCATTGCACTGGACAGTCTACTGGACCAGGGTCAAGCCGAGGGTCAGGTGGATGTGTTTAGGTTTGTCTGCCACTTGAGGACAGAGAGAATGGACATGGTCGAGACACAGGTAAGTTTCATACATGTGTAATTATCACATGATTTGTAATAGTGACTCTGCTGCTAGGCATTTAAATTATTGGTAATTACAAATTACATCATGAAGATATTTCAAATGAAATGTTGTAATTGTCAGATGTTCAAAATGCCCTGACATGATGTTTTACATTTCTTCAGGGCAAGCCCCTCCATGAGATTAGTTTAAGTTGTTTTACTTGTTCAAAGTCACTTGTCACTGTGCTGTATTTCCACGACCAGTATGTGTTCCTGTACCATGCACTGTTGGATGGTCTGTTTCAGTGCTGTCACTGTGCTGTGTTCACAGGGGCAGTATGTGTTCCTGCACCATGCACTGTTGGATGGTCTGCTTCAGCGCTGTCACTGTGCTGTGTTTGCAGGGGCAGTATGTGTTCCTGTGCCATGCACTGTTGGATGGTCTGTTTCAGTGCTGTCACTGTGCTGTGTTCACAGGGGCAATATGTGTTCCTGTGCCATGCACTGTTGGGTGGTCTGTTTCAGTGCTGTCACTGTGCTGTGTTCACAGGGGCAGTATGTGTTCCTGTGCCATGCACTGTTGGATGGTCAGTTCCAGTGCTGTCACTGTGCTGTGTTTGCAGGGGCAGTGTGTGTTCCTGTAACATGCACTGTTGGACAGTCTTTTTCAGTGCTGTCACTGTGCTGTGTTCACAGGGGCAGTATGTGTTCCTGTGCCATGCACTGTTGGATGGTCTGTTCCAGTGCTGTCACTGTGCTGTGTTTGCAGGGGCAGTGTGTGTTCCTGTAACATGCACTGTTGGACAGTCTGTTTCAGTGCTGTCACTGTGATATGTTTGCAGGGGCAGTACGTGTTCCTGTACCATGCACTGTTGGATGGTCTACAGACAGGACATCTTGCCTACCCAGTGTCTCAGTACCCAGTTGTGTACAAGAAACTGTGTGTTGATGATGAAGATGCAACTGAACTGAAGAAACAATTCCAGGTGATCTGAACTTCACGCATCATTGATCATGTAACACATTTATAATGAGGATGGTGGGATATATTTACTTGTATATGAAATAGAAACAGGGTGCAAAACTGTACAAACGAAACAGTCCAAACCTATTTGTCGTCAACATTTGTTTTTTGTTTGTTAATTAATTGCTTCAACGTTTTGTGCATCATGTTTTGTCTTTCTGACCCATGTGTTTGTTGATACACACTGCAGATGCTGGAGACCCTAAAACCTACTCGGCCTGCTCCCTCCTGTGCTGCATTGCAGAAGGTCAACATAGCCAAGAACCAGAGCCTGGATGTCATACCAGGTAACTTGCTTCTAACTTCTTTACATTCCTTGCTATCAAGACTATTTCTATACATCTCGGTCATGTGTGTGGGGTGTAGTGGCTCGGATGTTAGAGCACCAGACTGTCGATCAAGAAGACCGGGGTGTGCTACTGTTTCAAAGCTTAGGCAACTTTGTTCACCCAATCTGCCTGTGTCTTTCAGAAGAAACACTAAAAGCCGTAGGTCCCCTTCTATCTGGTGTCTATGCCAGGGGAAGTAAAAGATCCCACACAGGGGGTAAATGTGTGACCTGCTGTGAACTCTTGTCTCTCCACCACATGAGTCACGGCAGAAGCATCCATGATGTAGCTCAGTCAATTCTACCAACCACCTCACATGAAGACACGACTGAATGAAATCTGACTAGTGGTCGCAGAATTAAAGTTAAAATTTCTTTATTAATTTGCATATCAATAACATACACTGAAGAAATTCATTATATTAAATTTAATATTTTTCTTTAACTTTTGTGAAAATGTGAAAGTGACATTGTGGCACTTATGCCTACAGATGACAAGAATCGCCCCTTTCTGTCGACGAAATCTCCCGGGACAAATGACTACATCAATGCTGTGTTTGTCGATGTAAGTAGAACACAGTTTTTACATTGTCTTTCTCTGTCTGTGGAATATGCAGCTGGAAAATTAAGTTCTGAATAAGATTATAGAACCCTCTATTCAGGTGAAGTGAAGCAACATATTAGACTGTGTCATGCCAATTATTAAACAATTATAAAAAACTAGCTTACACCCATCTATGTAGCAGAAGGGATGAAACCACATTTGATATTCAAATAGACTGCCATTATAACATTTCTTCGGATTCCTGCACAGTTTTTTCGGATGATTTGATGCTTCATAAACGTGATGTGTGAAATTTGACAAAATCACATAACTTTTAGAAAAACACACCCAAAGCAGATTCCCCTCAATTTCGGCCCCATCAGCAATTTCCAGTGACTGATTTAGAAATGTTGTTAACGAATTAAAGATCTATTGAAGCAGTAAAACAAACATTAACTCTACCGACGTGTCCGGTGTGAAAGTACTCATTAAACAACCACGAAGGTAGTCATTTACAGTTATTTTCTACCTGTCGGACAAAGATGGACACGGTGGGTGATTTGAGTGTTGAACCACTCTGTGGCATTTGTTGGCCACAGGTCACAGTTATGATCCAGCTGTCATTACCCAAATAAAGAGTCCCTAGGATAGTAATGAATTAGTAAATTTATGAGAGAATTTTTATCATTGCCAATTGGTAGATCAGAGGCCACTGGTGCAAGGAGGCAAAGGAACATAGAAAGAGGCGAGTGGATGTCGGCGCACGGGGGGAGATACTGCCCCCAAACTTAGTATGTTAATAATATATAGACGGTGGGGTCACGGCTACACCATCTGGAGAGTGGTCACAATTCGGCTACTGTTTCCATCTTTGTCCGCAAGGAAGAAAAGCATTCTAGTAACTAACTATAAATACCTGCCTTTGTGGTGTCTTAAATACATCGCCAGTTGGTAGATCAGAGGCTGCTGGTGCAAAGAGGTGAAGGATCGTAGAAAGAGGCGAGTGGACGTCGGCACCTGGGAGGAGATACCGCCAGATTGCCCCCAAAGTTAGTGTAATAATATATAGATGATGGTAAGCTTAGTTGATTTTGTACTTGATTGTTGTATTCAGAGCTTCTGGAGACACAATGGTTACCTACTGACTCAGATGCCTCTGCCAAATACAATCGTTGACTTCTGGCGTCTGGTTTATGATCAGGAGTGTCCCACAATCATCGTGCTGGACGAGGTGGAAATGGAGGTAATTTTTTTCTGAGATATTCTCTTTTTATATCCATCATTTCTGTTGCTACAGCCACAGTTGAAATGCAGTGAAAGCAAGATGCAGAAATCATTGACAGATGTTCACCAAGTTATAATAAGACAAGTGTACAATCATAGAAAACTCTTCATAGTTACAATGTTGTTGGAATGTGTTGCGAATTCATGTAAAAAATTATACGCCAGATATGATTAGCATAAAACGATAATGCAATAATCCATACTGGAAATAACTGTTTTCATTGTTCGTCTCCTCCTTCCTGGAAAGAGTCATTAATGATGATCAATTCATGCTTGATAAATAGATTTCACATGGCGGTTAAATTACCATGCCAGTTTTTCATACGTATGTGTTAAATATTTAACAGGGAAGCTCCACTTACTGGCCAGAAAAAGACCAAGACCAAATGTATGGGTCCCTGACAGTGAAACAGCTGCAAGAAAGTGACAGTAGCATGGCAGGTGTCATTGAACGCACACTCAGAGTACACGTCACTGCAAAGGTAAACAGCTGGGTCAATGTAGCACCATTCTCTAGATAACCTTTTGTTTACAGCCAGTACCAAATATGTTTGTTTATTGTACTGGATGCCTGACCAGTCGTTGTGCATAATATAATATTCCCTTTTTTACAAGAATCAGAAGAAACTTGTGCAAAATATCCAACAAATTGTTAGAAAGGTTGTTTTTAGTAAAGAAATTAAATTACGAGTACACCCCCCGAGAAGAAGATGCTCACGATAAAAGTTGTGGTGCACGTATTACCAAATCAACAACTTTTTTATATGATGTAATGGTCGCATACCTAGACAAGCAAACCACAACAATGGTCATGATTGAATACTCAATGGTAACGAATGAACTGGCAGCCATTCTTGCATACGCCAATGGCAGGTATTGGGCATAAATAGAAGACATTTCCTTTAGTTAAGTCTCATAATATCAAAAGTGTTCCAGAATGAACGAGTAAAGGTTGGTAAAAGGTAAAGTCATCCCCCAGGCATTACGCCTTAGGAAGCCACGAAGGCTTATATGGCCAGTGCTTAAACCTGGTTTCTGTAGTGCGAAGCAACTTAGAGTGCAGTTATACTGACTCTCCTGGACGGGACACTAGTCCATCGCAGGTACCTTCCAAACAGTGTTTGTACTCATTTGCAGCTGAGTAGACTGAGGCAAAGTAGGGTAAACGAAATTGCCTAAGCTTCGAAAACGAACCGTGCCCAGTGTGGGTCTTGAACTCACAACCCTCGAATTTAGAGTCCAACACCTGCCCTCCCTGAAGAATGAATGAACGAGTAAGCTGTGGAAAAGATCTAAAGAAGTTTACATTTTAATTATGATATTAAAAAGTCCTGGCTTTCATTTGGTTAAGTACACATTGTTCTGATATGCTTTGTAATGCAAAATATTCTTTACAATTAATGCCCGTGTATCTGTGGTTTGAACTCTAACTACACATATATGTGTATGATATGATGTTAGTTCCTGTGTTATGTATTAAGGCCCGTACAACTTCAGTCATCTTATTATTGTAGCCCAAGAAGGTTCACACAGTGAAGCAATACCAGCTGGTGTCCGGCTGGCCAAAGACTGACCGCTTGCCCAGCAGCACAAACACACTGCTGAGTCTCATGGAACTGGTCAACCGGCCAGTGAGTGAAGATGACCACAGTGGACCTGTTATTCTGCAGTGCAAGTAGGTTTAGGGCATACATACTACAATCATATTATGTTCATAAATAGGTACTTACTTGATCTTGATATTAAAATCACAATTATTTTCAGTAAAAAGTAAATCAAAATGCTTTAATTTATAATATTTATTTATCTGATTTTTTATTCTTCACATTCCTCGTTCTCTATGAACAGAAATGGTGCAATTCGAAGTGGTCTGTTCTGCACGGCCAGTCACCTGCTTGGGTCATTCACAGTTGACCAGTATGTGGATGTCTTTCACTCGGCCCAACATGTCCGCAACAAGCGACCTCAAGCCATAGATTGTGTGGTACGTTTCTCTCTTGTTCTCTTGATGTATGTTTCAGTAAGTTGTATTCATGGCATCTGTGGAGAGGAAGTTACAGTAATAATTAATTATCTTTTTGATAAAAAAGGGGGTGTACACTTATTAGGACATAATATTATGCTAAATAGGTCGAATACGGTATATCTTGCCAACTGTCATTGCCCTTCTTGGGTAGCAGATGGTTGCTGATCCTTTGCTGGCTCCTGACTAGTCCCACATTTGTTACATGCTGAGCCATTAGATGCATCAGTTGTTCCTTCATTCGATACACTGTGTTGTAGTGATGTGTCTATAATGCACAAACATACCGTTTATTATGACTCACAGAAGCAGCAGTGATTGAGTCAATATTGATCAAAAACATAAGCGATCAGTTTGTAATCTGAAATGACGATATTGATTGATTGAAATAAAATATCTCCTGTTAGGGGTACATTTCATGTATTATGTTTCTCAACGATTTGTCTTCTTCACAGGAACAGTACAAGTTTCTGCACCTGTTTGTCGTTGACTACCAGCAACAATTCAGGACGTACGAGAACATAGATTAGAAGATCTGTGACACAGGAGCAGAGGACAGTAGTTTGTGTCAACACAGGGTAGTGTGACAGATAGACTGTTGGTTATCTAGCTCTTCTGTTCTCAACTTCACTTCTTCATCAAGTAGTACACAAATCATGATCAGAAGTAATTTAATAAACCTTCAAAAAAGCAGAAATATTCACAACATAAATGTACATCAGTTTAATTTTACCGTTGTCATCAGGTACAAGAAAGATATAATCATGTAATCGTTAGTTAGATGAGTTAGCTAAATGGTATGTTCATGACTGAGCAGGTTGTAGCAAGTTGTTAAGAATATACACAATATATTACTATTCAAGAGTTCTGGAAGAATGATGTATACTTGCATGATAAAACAATGGTTATTTCTAGAACAAGTAAGATTATTAACTTCACAAATTACGTTAAAATTGTTGAATGTTATATTAACTATATTATTGTATTAATCAATACTATTGTATTAATCATGTAATCATGTAGTGTAGACTAATATTTTTTAGGTATTTTTTATATACAAATTATGTAATGTGAATAAGGGCTGTATATGCACTGAAGTTAGACATATGAAAACATAGATTAAAAGATCTCTGTGACACAGGAGCGGAGGACAGTAGTTTGTGTCAACACAGGGTAGTGTGACAAATAGACTGTTGGTTATCTAGCTATTCTGTTCTCAACTTCAGTTCTTGTTAAGAGTACACACAATATACTCCTATAGAGTTCTGGAAGAATGCAGTGTAGGTGGTGATAAAACCATGGTTGATTCTAGAACATGGAAAATTATTAACTATTGCACTAATAGTGTTGAAGCTACATGAGTATATTAAAAGCACAGTATAGTATTAATCATGTAATCATGTAGTGTAGGCCAATATTTTTGTTAGCTATATTTTTATATACATTATTAATTAATGTGAAAAAGGGCTGAATCTGCATTGAAGTTGGAGGGGCTTCTGTCTTTCAAGTGGAATTGAAACATCCAACGTCACCTTAATGAAGTGTCAACAGCACTCGAAGAAGTTAATGAAATCATTCCCAACAATACCAGTTTGTACAGGACAAAAACCACGACAAGATTGATAACAAAAATGTTTTATGTGCAAGTGTATACAGTGGATATACATGGATAATAGACAAGCATATTCGATATATTACAATTTCACCTTGTACTGCAGAGGTCACTTGTGTAAACATAAACCAGATCACAGCTATTGGCATATAGGTTGACACCATCATATTAGGGGTCATGTGATGTATGAGGTTTGGTGGTCATGTGACAGGTGGGTCTGTTATGCTAGCAAAAAGCCTATGACTTTGATACTATAGCTAACGAGCTATGTCATGCAAAGTGATAGGAATGAAAGTTTAATAATCACTACCAAAATATATTCCTTTGTCACTATTAAAAGTAAAATATGAATAATGAAAGTTTAATTCTTTTATACTTTTGATATGATGGTACAGCCGGTGTCCTCTGTATGGATTTATGTGGGTAAATACAAACATATTTCCTGTGTCCAAATATATATTTACCACAAATATTCAGCAATATATTACTGGTATGTATGCATGTATACATGAAAAACAATGTTATAGGTATAAAAATACACAAGTATTCTAGAAATGATTGTCATGTCAATAATATACAAATTTAAATTGAACAACACCGGGTTTTAAGCACGAGTTGGTTCAGAATGTTGTATTGTATGAGCTTGATACCAATAATCAAATATGAACAATTCATACAACTGTTGTGCCAATGTGTGATGGCATTTGGAATTATTCAAACATCATAATCGAATGTTATTGATCAACTCGCCAAATACGGCTTGAACTTGGCTGCAATACGGGATCTAGCATGTGGCAATATGCTTGTTAGCATGATAATGTTATTAATCAATATGCTTGGTAGCATGATAATGTTATTAATCAATATGCTTGTTAGCATGATAATGTTATTAATCAGCTGTTTATGCTGTATTCGATCAATAACTTAATCAATAAAATATGGTTCTAGCACTACTCTGTATATGCATATGTGATATGGGTTGATCAGGATAAAATACACATACATTCATTAATAATAATATATTTTATTTGATATAGCGCCAGATCCAATTTTAAATTGTTCAAGGCGCTCTACAAGACAAATAGTTATATTTGAGTTACAAATTTGAGCTACAAACGTCCCTATTATTTATAATGTATTAATGTACACAAAGGGAGATTACATTATCTGACAGATATAAACATTATGTAAATTTGTAATGGTCTCATAGTGTACAACAAATATCTTCTTATTAAATGTTCCTATGTTGGTACGTAATAATTAAAAACTCAACTAATGTCATTGACAGAGTAACTCAAGTTTAGAGTTGTAATCAGTACACCTGCTTTCAATAATATTGTAATTAAAATGTTAACATTTGTTCATACTTGATAATACAATAGAGTATCATCTGGGTTACAAAGTGACTAATGTTAACTCTACATAGCTACATTGATATGATAAAGAAAAAATTTTCTATTGAGATTTACTTACTCAACGTTTTAGCTACCACTGGTAGCCTTCATCAGGAACTGAATTCTAGGACAATTAGTTCTGCTCACCAGTTGGCATGGCAACCAGACCGTCCCACATGTGCAGATTCAGCCACGTGTGACTAAGTTTAAGTTTACTCATTTCTCTATATTTCGGCAATTATCGTTTACCTCTCAATTCAACTCAACTTTATTCTCAAAAACCTTATTAGGTTACACGAGAATCACAATGTTGTATACTGTTACAATGTGAGACGGCTATAAGTGTTTGTAATCCAGGCTTCAATAATACTTATAAATTACATTGGTAAATGGTTTTACCAAAATACAAAACACAAAAGTATCACAGGAAGATCAACTTACAACTTAAAACTATTTAAAATCTCCTGTACGAATTTACATAATTTAATTAGCTTTGCATGACTTGTCAAATTAAACAGCTGATCCATTTTTAAAGTGTTTGGCCTCACAAAATAATATCTAGATATAAACTTAAGTCTAGCTTATTGAAAAAAGTACATTTAAACAAATAATGAAACTCATCCCCAATATCATTACAATCACACATAGTACAGTATCTCTCTTGCCTATCGATTCCACTATACCTGCCTTGCTGAATCGGCAACCGATGATTACAAGTGTGAAATTTACACAGAGGTCTAGATAGATTTGGTGGTAAAACTAGCAAATATTTCTCCATTTTAAAATCATATTCAATTATTCTATAGGTTGTACACCCATTGCTACTGCAAATATTACTACCCCACTGCTGATGATACTGGTCAGTAAGTTTTAATTTGACAACCGCTTTAAACCATTTAAGGTTCACTACTTCGTGATTCAGCCACAAGTTAGATAGGCCAATGCTATTTAAAATGTATTTAACGTGAGTAATCCAGGGGGATTCAAAGATATTTTTAACATATAATTGATATAATAATTTATACATAATGCAAGACAGCTTAGATTCCTTTCCTGTCAATAGTTTCCCCAAAAAATTCAACAATCTACTGTTTATTTTAATATTTAGTGGAAATTTAGTGGAAAGTTCTCCATAAACCATGAAAATATGTGTTCTATTGTTTACCCCAAGTAAAATTTTACTAAATTTCCTATGTAGCTTTTCAATTAACATAACCTGAAGAAGGCAAACAATGATTGCCAAAATGCAGAGAAATTAGTAAACTTAATAGTCATGTTCACAAGAGATTTCAGCCAGTAGCCTTTTTAAGATGTTGCATAATACATCTGACTGGCGAGTTAGTATCATGTACAATTGGTCTAAACAAAATACAACTGTAATTGTAGAAAGGTTGCCTAGTAACACTTGCTATGTACTAGAAATGCACATTAAAGCAATGCAGATTATTTTGTATAGAAACATGCTCTGTAGCTGAATGTGCGTACACTAAGATATATACACCTGAAGCAAAATTGCATTAATTTCCACCAGGGAAATGGGATAAAATATAAAAACATAACATCATCTTATTTAATATTTTGGGTATACCAGTACACGATATATATATATATATACATATAGATATATATATAATGAAATTTACCCTCCTCCTGTGCATGTGCGTACTATAAAACAAAATCAAACAGTGAGATTCTCCAACAACTTCAGACCTTCCAAGTTTTCATATTTGGTCGGTGATCTTGCACCTAATTGACATTTCATCCAATCCCTCTCCACAATTATTCTAAAACATCAAATGTTTAACATGTAAATTCATATGCCAACTGAATAGCTTCGTTTTTGTAATAAAATTGCTGATTACTTTACCATGTCATGTGATAGGAATAATTAATGAGATCAGTTGTGTTTATGTAACTTCTCACCTATACCACTCATTCATTCTTCCCACCTAAGTTGATTCAAACACAGACATACTCATTCTGGTAGTATAATTGTAAAACTTGGAAGGTCAGAACTTTGCTACATTTAGCATAACAGATAACTGTATAAGCATTATGAGTAACATTTGATAATTTCACTTCTAGGCTTATCTCGATCCTAGATTGAAATCACTAACCCTCATTTGCTAACAGTTAATGTGCAAACAGAGCAGTGATATTAAAGACCAACCACCGACCATAGACATGATCATTCCAAATCTGCTGTACGTTGCTGGCACCAGATGCCTATTTCTTGCAAGCATAAATTTGGTGTTCCACGTCATGCATGGATACACTGTCTCCACGATACAGTCATTGTGTTTATGTTTATTGTCTCCACGATACAGTCATTGTGTTTATGCTTATTGTCTCCATGATACAGTCATTGTGTTTATGTTTATTGTCTCCATGATACAGTCATTGTGTTTATGTTTATTGTCTCCACGATACAGTCATTGTGTTTATGTTTATTGTCTCCACGATACAGTCATTGTGTTTACGTTTATTGTCTCCACGATACAGTCATTGTGTTTATGTTTATTATCTCCACGATACAGTCATTGTGTTTATGTTTATTGTCTCCACGATACAGTCATTGTGTTTATGTTTATTGTCTCCAAGATACAGTCATTGTGTTTATGTTTATTGTATCCATGATACAGTCATTGTGTTTATGTTTATTGTCTCCATGATACAGTCATTGTGTTTATGTTTATTGTCTCCACGATACAGTCATTGTGTTTATGTTTATTGTCTCCATGATACAGTCATTGTGTTTACGTTTATTGTCTCCATGATACAGTCATTGTGTTTATGGCACCTTCAGTTGTTCTTTGACATCTTCATTATTTCGGCAGTAGCTTCACATATAAGAGGTCATTTTGGCATCTTTTATGTCCACATGGCGCCTTCAATGTGTCTTTGACATCTTCATTATTTCAATGGTAGATTCATATATGTAGGATCATTTTGCTGCTGGAAGTCCATGACCAGCCTATATAGGAACTGATACTGCTCCTGGAAGCAAATCACAAACATTTAACAAAACTTGGAAAAAGCAAAGGTGTTTGAAATGGGTTTGGCAGACCACACAAATATATCTATTGTATGTGCCTGCATGTATGTGTTCGTCTGTGTGTATGTGTGTATATATACAGAAATGAATGAAATAATTATTATTAGAAAACACAGCTATATTGTATAACGCGATAATAGCAGAATTGAAAGCGACCTACCACACAATCTATGGCCTGAGGCCACTTGTTGCGGACATGTTGGGCCGAGTGAAAGAAGTCCACATAATGGTCAACTGTGAGTAATCCAAGCAGGTGACTGGCCGCACAGAACAGACCACTGCGACTGGCACCATTCCTGTAAATATGAACATATTGCAGAAAGGCAAGTCTACTTCAATCTAAGTGAACAGCAACATCTTGAAAACCTTTAGAATAATTCTCTCTAAAAAAATGTTCTGCTTTTGTCCATACATCATTCATTGCACATTTTTCAACTGTATGTCTTCAGTTCATTACCCCGGTTTCGCCCATTCCTTTATGTCATGCCTCCATCTTCTTTGTGGCCTTCCTCTTCTTTCCTTGCTCTCCACCATGTCTTTGTGGCCTTCATCTTCTTTCTTTGCCCTCCACCATGTCATTGTGGCCTTCATCGTCTTTCTTTGCCCTCCACCATGTCTTTAGAGATGTCTTTGACTCGAAGACTACTTCTTCTCTTGTGTTCTAACCACTTCTGTTTGCATTTACGGACTTGAATCATAATTGGTTTTTAGAACATTGGTTCAACTCGGTTCATGATAGCTACTTCTATGGTTTGTCATACATATCATGTCATCCAAAACCTCCATCTTCTTCCAGAATTATAACCTTCACAATCATTTTATAGTCACATACGTATGCATGCAGATAATATATTACATAATTTTTAAATAGTTTCAAATGCTTTTATGCTCAATTTTACAAGTGTGGATGACCACAACCGAGGTAATCAACATTTCTGTTTTGCAAAGGGCAGTATTAAATTCACCAAGTTATATCTAGTACATCACTGGGTGTCATGACTTCACAATTTTGGCCTCTCAGTGCTGTACACTTGTATGTACACATGTATGAACACTTGTATGTACACATGTATGAACACTTGTATGTACACATGTATGAACACTTGCATGTACACATGTATGAACACAAATCAAACAGCTGACAAGTTACAAGACTAGCATTGCTAACTGGTTACAGAGGGCCTTTTATAGGCAAACTGAAACATTATGGTATTCTAAGCTTACATGCACTGTAGAATCACTGGTCCACTATAGTCATCTTCACTCACTGGCTGGTTGACCAGTTCCATCAGTCTCAGGAGTGTGTTTGTGCTGCTGGGCAGGTGGTCGGTGATCGGCCAGCCAGATATCAGCTGGTACTGCTTCACCTTGTGAACTTTCTTGGGCTACAACAGTATCAAGACCAAAGTTGTACTGACCATAATTTTGCAAACAAGCATCTATTCTATAAAGTAGTTTGTGGTTTTGTTTGTCGGTTCCCTCGTATTTCCGTCAGTTTCTCGTGTATGGGACTGAAATGTGGTGGGCGTGCTCGGGGTGATTTTTACGTTAAAACATTTTATAATTCCCCGGGCGGTGGAGATCTTACTAAGGAACTTAAGTGGATGGTTAACGTACATTACCTTGCCTGGAACAATAGTGGTTCGTACGTACAGTTGTTAGCAATGCTGTACGTGGTTTCTATAATTGTCCCGAGTTACGTGATCTATGTCAAATATCCACATAAGTTCATTCGTATGGTACAAAAAAATGACAGTTGTATCCATCATTGCCATTTGCATTGCTCTACAAAAGCTTGTCTGGGTAGTGCAAGGAGTCATATGTTCTTGCAGTGGTTGTCTTTTCTCCCGTGCTAGGTCGAGTAACTTGGTTAGCAAATCATAAAGTAAATGTTATGTGAAAGTAACTATCTTTTCACCTCTGCCGTGATGTAGACACAGAGTTCACTTTCAGTCACGTCTGGTACGATGCTGGGCTTTTCCTTCAGAAGCTCAACTGTCAGAGAGCCGTGTGTCTGCTTTGGATCTTCTTCAACAGGCCAGTAGGGTGTGCAGTCCTGGAAATGTGTCATATTCGTACATAGAATCAATGTTTGTTGAGAAACTAGATACACATACAGTGATACTAGAAAGACAATCCAGTTTCTTGGAATGTTGCATTAAATATGTTATTTACCTCACAAGAAACTTGAAAGTTTCTTGTGAGGTAAACAGCATGTTTAATATAATATGTATCACATTCATTTTAACATTTCCAAATGTGCTGTATGTATAGTGTCATCAAGGAACATTTACCTGAGAATCCACCTCGTCCAGCACGATGATTGTGGGACACTCCTGATCATAAACCAGATGCCAGAAGTCAACAATTGTGTTTGGCAGAGGCATCTGTGTCAGTAGGTAACCATTTTCCCTCCTGAAGCTCTAAATGTAACAAACACACAAACATCTGGTAAACAGGCAATATTTGTCATATGTCACATTATGAATTACTGACAAAATATTTGATACAATCCCCTTTCCTCCATTTCAGCGCCCAGGCAATTTTTTTCACACCATATATTGCCCTAGTTCATCCAGCTAGCTGTATAAATATATACCTGGCAATAGTGGAATTATGTGAACAAATAGCTTTTGCACAATAATTGAGCATCTTTATGTTTGCCAGAGAAAATGGCCTGGTATTTCAAGAAAAGGTGTGCCAGAATTTGGGTGTAGAGGACAAGGAAAAGACAATATAAGAACCACACTTTTGTGTTTAACTGTTGTAATCACCTAATTTTAATAATTATAAAAATTAGATATGAGAATGTGTACTAGTCAATTTTAATTTATGACATGTATGTCCTGTGGCTTGCAACTCTGTATGCTACGGGAAATGTGTTTTCATTTCAGAAAGCACATTTCAAAATGTAAGATACTTACATCAATATAGACAGCATTGATGTAGTCACTGGCCCCTGATGACTGCCTCGACAGATATGGTCGAAGGTTGTCATCTAAGTACAAAACGATACAAACACGTCATAATATTCACAAACAAAATTAATAAAGTAATTCTCCTTTTTATTCACACATATCCTATTAAATATACAAATATATAAATCTGCCCAAGAAAACTAAATTATAAACCATAAAAAAATTACTGTACATGAATTTTTTAAACATTTGCTATCAAATCAGAATATTTCTTTATTTTCTCACTCTTTTCCTGGTGAACAGTAGACATGGTAAAATTGTAGGCATACCATGTTTGTTTGAAAATGTAAAATGCAATTACACAAAATTTGTATTATGTTGGGTCACAAGTTTAATAATAATTATTAAGTCTAGGCCACTCTCAAATTCTTTCTGTATCGTCAAATCTTGTATTTGGGTTAATAAATTATTATTAATGTTGTAACCTGGAATGACATCAAATGTTTGGTTCTTTGCCTTGTTGATCTCCTTCAGGCCATCACAGGTGGACGCTGGCTCAGCTGGCTTTACGGATTCCAACGTCTGAAATCATTAAAATCCAGCATGTCACAAAGGTTCAAAACATGCTAATAGCTATAATATTATGACTAAAATTTCCACTAAGCAGTGTTTGCATATAGCATCTTTGCTAGTTTGCTTTTATCCTTTAGTGCATTTTTGTTTTGTAAAAAATCTATTCTTACTCAGAATATAATTATTTAATGGCTGCAATGCTAAATCACCTGGAATTGTTTCTTCATTTCTGTCCAGTCTGTGTCATCAACACTCAGCCTCTTGTACACGGCTGGGTACATGGACACGGGGTAGGCAAGATGTCCTGTCTGTAGACCATCCAACAGTGCATGGTACAGGAACACGTACTGCCCCTGTAAACACAGCACGGTGACAGCACTGAAACAGACCATCCAACAGTGCATGGTACAAGAACAAGTACTGCCCCTGCAAACACAGCACGGTGACAGCACTGAAACAGACCATCCAACAGTGCATGGTACAGGAACACATACTGCCCTTGTAAACACAGCACAGTGACAGCACTGAAACAGACCATCCAACAGTGCATGGTACAGGAAAACATACTGCCCCTGTAAACACAGCACAGTGACAGCACTGAAACAAACCATCCAACAGTGCATGGTACAGGAACACATACTGCCCTTGTAAACACAGCACAGTGACAGCACTGAAACAGACCATTCAACAGTGCATGGTACAGGAACACGTACTGCCCCTGTAAACACAGCACGGTGACAGCACTGAAACAGACCATCCAACAGTGCATGGTACAGGAAAACATACTGCCCCTGTAAACACAGCACAGTGACAGCACTGAAACAGACCATTCAACAGTGCATGGTACAGGAACACATACTGCCCCTGTAAACACAGCACAGTGACAGCACTGAAACAGACCATTCAACAGTGCATGGTACAGGAACACGTACTGCCCCTGTAAATACAGCACAGTGACAGCACTGAAACAGACCATCCAACAGTGCATGGTACAGGAGCACGTACTGCCCCTGTAAATACAGCACAGTGACAGCACTGAAACAGACCATCCAACAGTGCATGGTACAGGAACACATACTGCCCCTGTAAATACAGCACAGGGACAGCACTGAAACAGACCATTCAACAGTGCATGGAAAAGGAACACGTACTGCCCCTGTAAATACAGCACAGTGACAGCACTGAAATAGACCATTCAACAGTGCATGGTACAGGAACACACACTGCCCCTGTAAACACTGCACAGTGACGGCACTGAAACAGACCATTCAACAGTGCATGGTACAGGAACACACACTGCCGCTGTAAACACAGCACAGTGAAAGCACTGAAACAGACCATTCAACAGTGCATGGTACAGGAACACATACTGCCCCTGTAAATACAGCACAGGGACAGCACTGAAACAGACCATTCAACAGTGCACATGATACATTTGAAGGCGTATTTGGTGCCCCACCTTCAGAAAAAAAGAGTTATGTAATAACGTACACTAAAAATTGCAGATAGGGGCATCAAAGTATAACTAATAAATAAATATTGTTTCTTTGAGAAATGGACATATTTAATTTCTAATACTAAGCATCTTGTATACAATTGGATGAAGCCACAAATGGACATGCGAGTCTTGCCTGAGTCTGTATCATGTGCATCCTCTCTGTCCTCATCTGGCTGACAAAACCAAACACGTCCACCTCACCCTCGGCTTGACCCATGTCCAGTAGACTGTCCAGTGCAATGAAGGTCCCGGTTCGACCAATGCCGGCGCTGCAACATAAAAATACATGGCATACCAAATACACATCCACACGGCAGAAACTGCTGCCTTCGTCTACACGCCATGTCTCCAATGTCCAACAGTGCATGTGTGCAATAGTATGAGTGGCCAGTTATAAAGGTCCAGGTAAGCTGGAATCAAACTTTGGGTCAATTACATTATTATCAACCACCAATTCAACACCAATTACAGTATACCAATTCCACCTCAAAACTGCTGATTCCAATTATCAATTCCATATCGAAATAATATGTGAACAGAGATAATATTATAATCAATGATATATTCAATGCAGCTTCATTTAATTTCTGTATATTATGGTACATAATGGCAAACAAATGTGATATATATGCAACTTATTATGTTATTGACTATTTGTAGCGACTAATTTAAGTTAAAAAGTTACATAATGTAATTGTAAAGTAACCGAGAAAACAATTTATATTTTCAACAGTTCCAGTTCCAAAAACCTTTAAAAACATACACCAATTCTGGAATGGTATTTCATTTACAATGTAACTGACCCCAAGTCTGGCTGGAAATAGTTTTGAAGTTGCACAGGTAACAAAGTTGAATAACAAAAACCTACGATTATCCTGACAGCTGTATATATATATCAAGCCTGGTAGTTTTATTATTTTATTTTAGTAATATTGTTACAAATGTTACAAAGTATCCCCACCTACAGTGGACGATGATTGGTCCAGTGCTGCGGTCATCACACGACCGAATGAGGCGGCGGAATGCAAGAAGGGGGTATGTATATTTTGGCACCCCCTTATCAAGCCATGTTGTGTACTGGTAGTGGGTGACTGTTAGACTGTCGCCCTGCAGGGGGCAAACATAAACAAAGGTAAGGGTGGAAACAGCAAGCTTACCACATGAACATTGATGCAGGATTCCAAACATAGCACAGTTTTAACAACAAGAGTTAACAAGATTGCCTCTAAATCTAAAACCCTGATGGTAGGCGGAAAAGGAAGCCATTGGCACAGCAAGAGTCCAACAATTATTAATCTGTGTGTAACCAGCCATTATGAGATATTTGTCAATTTTATTTTTAAACATTCTCTGCTAGCATTTACACAATCAGTAGATAATTTATTCCATTCATTTATTGTCCACTGTGAGGATGAATACTTTCTGATATCCAGTTTACATTGTTCCTTGAGTAATGCTACATCATATACTATAGCTTTTCTACTGCCCTTAAGTGTAAAAAAATACGTTTATCAATATTTTCATAACCATTCCATATCGTAAAAACTATTATTTTATTTTAAAATAAAATATTTTGTTATTTGGGAGTTTGGATTGTCAACATTGTCATAATATAATACAATGGAACACCAGGGTGCTGTGATTGTCACACATGGTACGTACAAATGTTGTGATTGTCACATATGGCAAGTAAGACTGTTTTCATGTTCACACCTGGCAAATAAGACTATTGTCACTGTCACACCTGGCAAGTAAGACTGCTGTCATTGTCACAACTTGCAAGTAAGACTGCTGTCATTGTAACATTTGGCAAGTAAAAGTGTTGTCATTGTCACAACTGGCAAGTAAGAGTGCTGTCATTGTCACACATGGCAAGTAAGACTGATGTCATTATCACACCTGGCATGTAAGAGTGTTGTCATTGTCACACCTAGCAAGTAAGAGTGTTGTCATTGTCACACATGGCAAGTAAGACTGCTGTCATTGTCACACCTGGCAAGTAAGAGTGTTGTTACTGTCATACCTGGCAAGTAAGAGTGCTATCATTGTCACACCTGGCAAGTCAGACTGCTGTCATTGTCACACCTGACAAGTAAGAGAGCTGTCATTGTCACACATGGCAAGTAAGACTGCTGTCATTATCACATCTGGCAAGTCAGACTGCTGTCATTGTCACACCTGACAAGTAAGACTGTTATGATTATGGTACCTTGTAGGTGATGGTGTAGTCAGCGTAGACTTCACTGGCCACAGTCGTCACTGTGAACTGGTCATATTCCTCCTGCGCCCCAACGGTTGCTGGCCAGTAAATGTGACATTTTGTCTGTGACACAAACAAAATGACATCATCAACAATGGCATTATGCATGATTATGTTAAAGATAGATGCATGACACTTCTGTATTTATTTCTGCACAGAACTTGTTGCACAGGCTAATACATTATTGTTAATTTTAATATCAGACTGGTGTGAGAGTTTCAGGAGGAAACTGGTAGAGTCGGTTAAAAAGTTGATTGAACAAGTGGAACGAATGGAAGGGGAATGTTTAATGAAGAGAGCGGATGTGCTCAGGATGAAGGAGAAGAGAAAGACCGTGGCAAATGAGATTGGAAAACTGCATGAAGAGAGATTTGGTGGGATCTGGGGGGGGAGAATGAGAATGATGGATGGGGGTTGTAGAGATGGGTGGTGGAGAAGGCAGTGAGGGTGGGGCTTCTGATCCAGTCTTCTCCTTTTCTCTGCTCTTGTTATCCTCGACCATCCTGCCACCTGACTATCCCTCTTCACTCACTCGGTTATCTTCCTTTTGTTGCACATTCTTCCTTTTTCCATTTTCTTCTTCTTACCAGCTTTCTCCCTGACATTGCCACTGCTCTCCTTGTTCTCACCACCTCTGTTCTCCTCGTTTTCACTACATCTGCTCTCCTCGTTCTCACCTCCTCTGCTCTCCTCAGTCTCACCACCTCTGCTCTCTTCGGTCTCACCACCTCTGCTCTCCTTGGTCTCACCACTTCTGCTCTCCTCGGTCTCACCACCTCTGCTCTCATCATTCTCACCACCTCTGCTCTCTTCTGTCTCACCCTGCCCTGTCATCATCAAAATCATATGCCTTAGCTCAATTACCTGCTCCTGCAGATATTTCACTGTCATACACCCCGTACGCACGAAATGAAAATCATCCGCCTGCACCTCCGCCCACGAATTAACACACCCGGACTTTGCAAAGTCTATCCAGCTGTCGCAGCTAGAACATATCAAATTACGTTTCGCCGTTACCTGGCGTTTGCACGGCGCCATGTTAGAAATTCAATTTATATTTGTTTATAATCCGTTTATAATCAATTTATACTAGGTAGTCTTCACAAAGACTGTTTTTGTGTTGTAATACACACTTTATAGTATTTTACTTATGTCCGAATTAAATTTACAACTACTGCCTTGCAACTGATATACTTTCTATGTAACAGCTGACTATAACAAAACGTAATATCGCTCGCGCTAACGAAATTTCAGTGACCTTCCTTAAATTACACTGAATTACTACCTACGGCTAACTTTTAACAATAAATGTTGCTAAAACAAAATATTCAGGTTTTCAATCTTTAATATGTACTAAATTAGTTACAATAATATTATGTCTCGTTTTATGTACCCAATCAACTGACAACAACAAACCTTAATTATCGCTCGCGCTACCGAGTCTTCGGAGATCTATAGCTAAATTTTAACAGCAACAATACTGGTCGGTGTAGTTTTCGACCTAATATAATACGCCGTTTAAAAAAATCTGAAGAAACATTTTGTGCAAGAGATCGATATACCAAATCAGCAAAAGCTACTTAATTTATTAAATGCAAACAAATTATTAAAACAGTTGTTTTGAGTGAAAAACTTACGAATATTAAAACAGTTGTTTTGAGTGAAAAACTTACGAATATTGAACGTCTGAACCATGTCGCGCGAGTCGAGGAAACCGGCGGAATTCGACCTATATTTATGGCAAGCCGTACAGACAAACGTTTTTAATTTTACCACTTTGTTCCAATTATGTCAACTTTTTATAACAACCAGGCTTCACATAGCGCTTTATAAAACACATACACATATATTTGTATTGAATATATAAGGTTAATGTAGTACATTTTTTCTCGTATATTTAACACATTTTAATTATTCCTACTTTTATGACAAGACTAGCTTGCCATACTTCTACCACAAAAAGGGCTATTATTGTCACGTGGCCACGAACGAGACATGCGTCAGTAGACGCTCAATAATAATGTCTGGTAAGCATGCAAAGTCGGTTTTTTTTATCAAGGTATGTATATCATAAACGTGTTCCATGTTATATTATATATAAAAATATATTTTGCTCAGACAACACTCTGTATCGTTATTGTCGTAAACAGACGCTGTCCGATCAATATGCCACGCTTTAGACAAATATCCAATCCACCAAATTCAATTCCGTGTTCTCCTCAAGATTTCCCAAGATCTGTGCTTATCGAAATAAGCACCCACATACGAAATATTTCGCACACAATCTGATGCATATCTCTATGAGGCGCCGTAGCGGCCAAACGGGTGATGAAACGGCAAAACCTGGCGAGTCCTGCAAGAACCGTTGAGTTCTGCAAGAACCGTCGAGTTATGTCTGCGAGAAGCACGTTTATGTTGGTAGCATTTACCGGATTTTTTTCCATTCATTGTCCTCTGTGATAATGACTTTGTGAGTGATTCATGAAAATATAGTTAATATCAATTACTCTGTTATGGTAACTGTTAGTAACTTGTATTTGTGTAGTATATTATGTTTTTATGTCATCTGTCATGCCTGGAGGGTTGAAAGTAAAGACATTTATTGTGGCCGAAGTTCGTTTGATGTATGAATAAGGAAACGATTGGTGTATAAAGGTTGGTAATGGGCATATTTTATTGCCAATTGGTATGCACTTCAAGCATACCAGGAATATAAAATGAACATATAAAGCATTGTATACACGAGCCTTAGCTCAACAAGGCAATGTAAAGTTACTGAAGTACACAAAGACAAACAGTAAATATATGAATTTATGTGACAGCGGCGCATAAAGGATTTTATGCGAGATGACAAGGCAATGAAGGCGATTTGAGGTTAGACCTTTTATGGTAGAGAGAGTATTGGCCTAATTACTCGCTCACGCGTATGGATACACCAACCACGTGACCTAGAGCCAGCCTCACTCGATTTCCAAGTTAGCTTGTGTCGTTGTGAGACCTTTGCGCTGCAAATATTTCCGAATTTCTATTGTTACTGATTATTCGTTATCGCTGAATTTGTTGATTTTATTGCAAGATCAGTTTTGTTGTTCGGTTTATTGTGTTCAATCTTATCGGATATTTTTCGCTAGTGTGTTCAGGTGAGTTTCTGTTGCAAAGACGGACGCCGCTTATCCGCCATTTTGTTACCTCCGACCCTTGGACTGCGAAAGGTAATCGTCATTCGTTTACGCATAATTTGTTATTATTATCCTGACGAATGGCTACTAAACCTTTGGTTTTAGTTCTGGGCGCTAGCCACATTTACTGGTTGCAGCGTCTTGTCGCATCGGAGGTAGATTTTGCACAAGGTTCTTTCCGCGAGGGTTTGGATTGTCGGATCGCTTTCGAAGGCTATCGGGGCGGTACGGTTACCACTATGGAACGGAACCGGGTTTTGGGCCCGGTGGCACAGTCGGTTAGCGCGCCGTACTTATAAACAGTACCGCCTGGCAACAGGCGTGGCAGACTGAGATATGCGGAGGTTGTGAGTTCGTTCCTCACCCGGCGCACATCTTATGTGATGGTTAGCATTGCCCCTTCTCAGCGAACATCAGCTGTATTGGGGGAATGGCCCTATGCTATGGTGTACGGGTCATTTTTAACTTTATTCCGCCATACGGTGTTAATGGTCAGTGAATGAATTTTGGCCCTATGGTGTACAGGGCATTTTTAATTTCATTCCGCCATACGGTGTATATGGTCGGTGTATAATTTTTGGCCCTATGGTGTACAGGACATTTTTAATTTCATTCCGCCATACGGTGTATATGGTCGGTGTATAATCTTTGGCCCTATGGTGTACAGGGCATTTTTAAATTAAATTCCGCCATACGGTGTAAATGGTCGGTGTATAATCTTTGGCCCTGTGGTGTACAGGGCATTGCTAATTTTATTCCGCCATACGGTGTAAATGGTCGGTGTATAATCCTTGGCCCTATGGGGTACAGGGCATTTGTAATTTTATTCCGCCATACGGTGTTAATGGTCGGGGTATAATCTTTGGCCCTATGATGTACAGGGCATTTTTAATTTCTGTATTCCGCCATACGGTGTAAATGGTCGGACTAGAGGAAGGGCCCTATGGTGTACAGGGCATTTTTAAATTAAATTCCGCCATACGGTGTAAATGGTCGGTGTATAATCTTTGGCCCTGTGGTGTACAGGGCATTGCTAATTTTATTCCGCCATACGGTGTAAATGGTCGGTGTATAATCCTTGGCCCTATGGGGTACAGGGCATTTGTAATTTTATTCCGCCATACGGTGTAAATGGTTGGTGTATAATCTTTGGCCCTACGGTGTACAGGGCATTTTTATTTTTTATTAAATTCCGCCATACGGTGTAAATGGTCGGTGTATAATCTTTGGCCCTATGGTGTACAGGGCATCGTTCATTTTATTCCGCCATACGGTGTAAATGGTCGGTGTATAATCTTTGGCCCTATGGTGTACAGGGCATTGTTCATTTTATTCCGCCATATGGTGTAAATGGTCGGTGTATAATCTTTGGCCCTATGGTGTACAGTGCATTTTTTAATTAAATTCCACCATACGGTGTAAATGGTCGGTGTATAATCTGTGGCCCTATGGTGTACAGGGCATTGTTAATTTTATTCCGCCATACGGTGTAAATGGTCGGTGTATAATCTTTGGCCCTATGGTGTACAGGGCATTTGTAATTTTATTCCGCCATACGGTATTAATGGTCGGGGTATAATCTTTGGCCCTATGGTGTACAGGGCATTTTTATTTTCCTTATTCCGCCATGCAGTGTAAATGGTCGGTTTATGTTCTTTGGCCCTATGGTGTACAGGGCATTTTTTATTTATTCCGCCATACAGTGTTAATGGTTGGTGTATAATCTTTGGCCCTATGGTGTACAGGGCATTTTTATTTTCCTTATTCCGCCATACGGTGTAAATGGTCGGTTTATGTTCTTTGGCCCTGTGGTGTACAGGGCAGGTTACTTTTAATTTTTCGTTCCGCCATAAGGTGGGTATGGTGGCTGTGATGGTGTTTCCCACAGCGTACAGGGCATGGTAATCATTAATTGTCTTATTCCGCCATACAGTTTGAATGGTCGGTTTATGCTATCGTTCCTACGGTAGTGCATGTTAATTTTGATTTCTTGTTCCACCATACAGTGTAACTTGTCTGACGATAATATGGGTCCCCGTGCGGTTCATGGCATGGTAATTTTATTATTCCTCCATTCGGGGTAAATGACCGGTTTACACTATTCGTCCCTACGGTGTACAGGGCATGGTAATTTTCTTTTGTCTGATTCCACCATACAGTTGGATTACCGGAGCGGGTATCGTTGTAGTATGTGAGTGGATAATGTTGGTCAAGGGTTAACCATGGTCCCTAGTTTGTAATGACACAGCGTACATAAGGTTCACATTACTACGATTGGGTGCAGTGTTCAACTTGAACAGTAAATGTTACAGCAACGGAGCAACTTCATAATGAGATGCGCGTGATGCGGGAGTTGTTGCGTGTAGCGCTGCGACAGGTCACGACGCGGTTGCGTCAGCCTCTGTTGATCTCCAGGTGGCGGCATCATCCGCAGTGGCTCCATCGAGTCATCCGATCATCCGGCCAGCTTTTGCCGTTGGCACCTGCTGCTCCAGCGCCTGTGCCCTCAACGAGTGGACAAGCCAATGTTCACTCTTCCTCCAGTGCTCGTCAAGCGGCGACTTCCGTGGCTCCTGAGCCAGTGCTCTCTTCGAGTCGTCAGGATACTGGCATGGTGGATCCTCCTTGGCCGACAACCGACCGCTTGATGGAGACATCCACAGGTCGTGTAAACGAGGAAATTGGATTAAGCCATGCAATAAGAATATTGAAAATGTAACTAATCTGTGCGGTGGAAGTGGAACAGTTTTGTTAACCCATGCTGTGAGTAAGCGGATCTAAATTTAGTTATTCCATGCAGTGATAGGGAGGAGTTGTTCGTTATTTCCAGGCGGTGTCACGGGTGTAAATAAAAAGATAACGTTTGCTAAGCCATGTGGTGTAAATGGCACAATTGTATTCCGTACGTTGGAAATGGAGGGGTTTCTGTATACCGTGCGGTGTAAACGGAGAAGTGATATGGCGTAGTTTGTTGTTCCATGCGGTGTAAATGGAAATTAAGTTTTCGTTAAGCCATGCGGTGTAGATGGCACAATTGTATTCCGTGCGGTGTAAACGGAGCAGTTTCTGTAGTCCGTGCGGTGAAAACGGAAAGTGATATGGAGAAGTTTTGTTATTTCCATGCGGTGTAAATGGAAATTTACTTTTGTTAACCCATGCGGTGTAAATGGCACAATTGTATTCCGTGCGGTGTAAACGGAGCAATTTCGATAGTCTGTGCGGTGAAAACGGAAAGTGATATGGAGGAGTTTTGTTATTTCCATGCGGTGTAAATGGAAATTAACTCTTGTTAAGCCATGTGATGTAAATGGCGCAATTATATTCCATGCGGTGTAAACGGAGCAGTTTCTGTAGTCCGTGCGGTGAAAACAGAAAGTGATATGGAGAAGTTTTGTTATTTCCATGCGGTGTAAATGGAAATTTACTTTTGTTAACCCATGCGGTGTAAATGGCACAATTGTATTCCGTGCGGTGTAAACGGAGCAATTTCGATAGTCCGTGCGGTGAAAACGGAAAGTGATATGGAGGAGTTTTGTTATTTCCATGCGGTGTAAATGGAAATTAACTCTTGTTAAGCCATGCGGTTGAAATGGCACAATTTTATTCCATGCGGTGTAAACGGAGCAATTTCGATAGTCCGTGCGGTGAAAACGGAACGTGATACGGAGACTTTGTTATTTCCATGCGGTGTAAATGGAAATTAACGTTTGGTAAGCCATGCGGTGTAAATGGCACAATTGTATTCCGTGCGGTGGAAACGGAGCAATTTTTGTAGTCCGTGCCGTGAAAACGGAAAGTTATATGGAAAAGTTCTGTTATTTCCATGCAGTGTAAATGGAAATTAACTTTTGGTAAGCCATGAGGTGTAAATGGCTCAATTGTATTCCGTGCGGTGTAAACGGAGCAATTTCTGTAGTCCGTGCGGTGACAACGGAAAGTGATATGGATAGGTTCTGTTATTTCCATGCGATGTAAATTAAATTAACTTTTGGTAAGCCATGCGGTGTAAATAGCACATTTATATTCCGTACGGTGGAAACGGAGCAGTTTCGGTAGTTCGTGCGGTGTACACGGAGATGGTGGGTTAACCCATGCATTAGGAAATTTATTGAAATTTTCACTAATCCGTGCATTGCAGGCGGAACAGTTTTGTTAACCCAGGCAGCGAGTAAGCGGATGTATATTTGGGTAATACATGCAGTGATATAGAGACGTTTTGTTATTTCCATGCGGTGTATATGAACGCTAACTTTTGTTAAGCCATGCAGGTAAATGGCACCATTGTATTTTGTGCGGTGTAAGCGGAGAATTGATATAGAGAAGGTTTATTTCCATGCAGTGTAAATGGCACAATTGTAGTCCGTGCGGTGAAACGGAGGAGTTTCTACATTCCATGCTGTGTAGATGGAAAATTTGGTGAATCCATGAAGTGGACAAATTACTGAAATTTTACTAATCCGTGCAGACGAGGCGGAACAGTTTTGTTACCCCTTGCAGGGAGAAAACATATGTAAATATGTTTGTTTTGTTAGGTCCATGCATTGTAATTGGAGTATAAGTTTTATTAAGGCATGCAGTGTAAATGGCACAATTGTAGACCCCCTTTATATTCCTTGCGGCAAATGGAGAAGTTTTTGCATTCCATGTTCTATTTAAGCCATATAATGTAAATGGAACAATTTGTATGTTAATATAGGTGACCGTACGTTAATGTTTAGTTATTCTCAAACCCGGTCTGAACTGCATGGGCTAGCTATCCCAAGATGCCCTGCACTGGACACTTCCACATGCGTGGCATGGGGTGTTAGGATGTAACCGGGTTTGGATCATGGCACCATCCATTACAAGACATAAAATTACTTCTGGCTGTGCCATAAGTTGTCATTTATGTCATCTGTCATGGAGGGTTGAAAGTAAAGACATTTATTGTGGCCGAAGCTCGTTTGATGTATGAATAAGGAAACGATGGTGTATCAAGGTAGGTAATGGGCATATTTTATTGCCAATTGGTATGCACTTCAAGCATACCAGGAATATAAAATGAACATATAAAGCATTGTATACACGAGCCTTAGCTCAAACAAGGCAATGTAAACAAAGACAAACAGTAAATATATACATATATCTATACAATGCATGAAACTGCTACTCTACATGACATCAAAGGTGAGGGGCAATCTGCCACGGGTGCTACTCGTAATGAGGAGCGCCACCCCCACCCAAGGCCGGCATTACGTCACTGCACATCTTACAGCAGTATTTTCAGTGGTAACCAGACGGTTCTTGCCGAACTCGACGGATCATGCAGAACTTGACGGTTCTTGCAGGACTCGACGGTTCTTGCAGAACTCGACAGAACTCGACTATTCTTGCAGAACTCGACGGATCTTGCAGAACTCGACGGTTCTTGCAGAACTCGACGGTTCTTGCAGCAAGAACGCGACGGTTCTTGCAGAACTCGACGGTTCTTTCAGGACTCGACAGGTTTTGCTCTTTCATCACCCTTTTGGCCGCTACGGCGCCTCATAGATGCATGTACAACACTGCCCCTGATGTCAATAGACATGTTGGTGCATTTTGCAAGTTGTTGTGGAGTATCGATTAGGATGTAATCCATGTTTAAAAGAATGTCAGACTGAACCTTAACAAGATCAGTTTCGGTAGAGTGCCCTGCTCTGTAAGCAGACTGACAAGGTGGCAATGGAAATCCACATTCTGAATGAAGACAAAGTTAGTGTACGACAGCCCGCTCAGTAAGTTTGGACACATATTGGAGATTTCATAGAGGGCGATAGTTTTTACGGAATAAGATGCATTCCTGCGTTGCTAAGCAGCAGCACTACAAGTGCAGTCTTCCATTCGTGTGGAAATTCCCCACTGGCAACAGAGCGATTGATGATGTACGTGAGCAGTGGCAGTAAGTCCACAATAGACTCCTTGACCAGCTTGGTTGGCATAGGGTCAAGAACATAGCTGGTACTCTTAGATTTAATAACCAACTTGCGCACATCATCATCACAATAGACTCCTTGACCAGCTTGGTTGGCATAGGGTCAAGAACATAGCTGGTACTCTTAGATTTAATAACCAACTTGCGCACATCATCATCATCGGAGACCAACGCAAAAGTTTCTAAGTTAGATACTGAGATATACACACCCTCACTGGATGGTATAAAGGGTGGTTCGGTAACACCAATATTCATCCGAATTGCATATATTTTATCATAAAAAAGTTACCAAATTCGTTGAAAAGTTTTTCCACAGAATCATGTTGAGGTAATGGATAACTCTGCTTCTGGTCACACAGGGTGTTAATTGGGGCAAGTCATTTCTTTGAATCACCCTTAGCTACAGAGATTAAGTGAGAAAGGTGGCAGAATCGTTTGCTATTCAGTGCCCTGACGTATGTGTTCCTTGCGTAATGGAATGACAGCAAAGTGCTCTTGTTTTTATCTTAGTCGGGGAGCACGGGTCCTAATTTTGAGGGTTGTGTATCCTGCTATTTTTGGTTGCCCTGTGTTTTATTAAACTTCAAACGTTCCTGAATAATATTCCAGAGGGCAACCCTCTCAGATCAGTTGGCTTCACTCTGTGAAAATTTGACTTACATGCAGGCCTGTGAGGTCTCGGAGTGGGCGTGTTGTCATAAATGGTCCAGAGACAAAACATTGAACAATATGTTGAAAAAGCAACTTCGGTTTCGTCGTCGACATCACATAAAATGTACCACAGTTACCTTAATACATACTCAATAGCTTAATATATCAAAATAATCTCCATTCATTTATCTGTTGAACAGTATAACACAATTGTAAAATAATGCTGAAGACCACACACTTGTTGTGTGACAATGGCATGACGCCAATCGTACTGGATTTCATGAAGTGCACATTTTCACTTCCCCATGTAACCGCATAGTTGTTGTCATCTCCATATGAAGCTAATGATTTGCAGTCCAACTGGCGGCGAATCTTTAGCACTGTGGCTTTGTCTTTTTCCTGGGAAGGCGTGCAGAAAAGGTTGAAGTTTACAGTCGTTTATAGTTGTCCGAAAGATAAAATCTTGTAGCATTGATTTGTTGGTGTCAGATGCAATGAACTCTTTGAATTTGGGTGTCTTGATTTCTCATCTCACCTCATAGTTCTTCTGTGGTTTCACGGCATTCCTTCTCTGTCGCTCTGCTGCCTTTCTAGAATCACCACGGTCATACCTATCTCCTGGTAAGTGGATTCTGTTGCAATTAGCTGGTACTATGCGCATCGGCTTCCTCGGAAGTTTCTCTTGGTACTGGTTGAATGTTTCACCTTCAAGAGACTGATGCTGCTGAATGAAACACATCCACAACCACACACTTGTCACTTGTTTGGTAAGTTCTCCCCCAACTTCAGGTGCGTTTCTTTCAGCACAGCTGTCAGCAATCTTGCCTTACAGCCATGACGCATCCATCCATTTGGCTCATACAAGGCTGGCTGTGCCTTAGAGCATTCATATTCTCCAATGGTTTCCTCAAGATTTACGTTTTTCCCAACAGCTTTCAGTTGAAGAATGTGTTTCAGCATAAAACTTCATCGACCAACTATTCCTTCTACTTTTGAGGGAGAGTCTGCTTTTGTTTAGTCTGCAGTTCTTCAAAAGTGTGAAGCTTTACTTTTTGAACTTTCTTTGAGTTGTCGTTTAAGCATTTCTCGAACCCAGTCTTGCCAATTTATTCCAGGTCCTTCTTGATGGCTGCAGTGACTGTGTCTCCAGTGGCAATGTTAAGTATGTTGCTAGAGTCCACCGTGAAGGGGCTGATCATGTGCTGTTGAATGCATGCCACTATTTGATTGAACATTTCTTGTTTCCCTGCTTTATGGTGTTGTGTGACACTTCCAGCCTGCGGGAGGTTCATCATTTCTTTGAACTGGGATGAAATCTCAGATGACACTGGCTGTATGTAAAGCTACTAGGTTCTTGCTTTAGTATCCAGTGTTATTCCCGTAAGACAACTCGCATTTCCTTCACCTCTCTGTCAGTTAGTACACCATTGAAAGAATCAGCCTTTCTTCTCACAACAAAGTGTCCCTTCATGAAGTAGTGATATATATATTTGGTGCTGTGTTCTTCAGGTTGTTCAATTCCTTTAGATACAGTGGCAGCGAATAGCCATAGTTGTGGTGACAAGCAGCAACATGTTACTAGACTCGGTGAAACTCTATTCCGAGTTGTCTCCACGGTGAGATGCAGCGAACCTCCGAAGAATGTCAACCATCATTTGCATATAGATGTCAGATAGCGCTGGAAGGTGTCATAACTGATACTTTCGTTCATATGGTTTAACAGGGTGATTAAATTCTTGCTGCGCGTTTCATTGTAAATCTAATACATACATCTAATACATGCTATATAAATTTATTATTTTCTGCGCTTGGTATGATGAACCTGTATTCTATCACATTTGGGTGACATCTGGTGACCACAGAACTTCATCTAGCAACTGTTTTTCCATTACTTTCCACTTTAAACAAATTTCCCACTCAGCCTTAACTGGTCTGCCACCCTTAAACATGGTGCGCATAAGGGTGCTACTAGTATGACAATAAAAAAGTGGGTAATCAATTTGCACTTCTGACACATGTAGCAGTGTATCTGTAGCAACAGGTGGCTGGCCAAGCAATTTGCTAAGTAGAAAGCATTGGGCCAATCAGCTTATACCTCCATCAAGCACAGACAGGTGCACATATTATAAAAGCAAACTCAGACAATACTCTTACAACATTTAGTTGTAGCTCACTTGATAGTTTAGCTCTGGAAATTGGGACTTCAAATCATTGCCTGGACCTGCCTTGAATCTTTCGTTGATATCGATTTGTCTAATCTTATGCCATGAAGCTATGAATAGCTCACTATCAGCTCACACAAGTGACCAGTACAACAGTACAGTTTTGTCTCAATTGCTTAAGTTTAACTCTTGTTGGCTTCCAATTAGCTTATAGACACAGCCACATAGGTCTGTGAACAGTCCTAACCCATTCCATTGAAGTCCTCTCCAATGTTATTACTGGGATGCACCTACACCCACCCAACTTCTTTCATGCTTTCCCAGTTGTGATTGACACCTGTCTTGCTCTTTTAAAAGCTGCCTGCCAAGTGAAACCGTGCTGCAACAATTACATAAATCTGTTATCATTTCTATCTATATGTGAAGATCCTTCCTCGTTAAGCATAAATTATTAAATTCATCTCGACATGGATTCCTTAAAGCGAGGTCATGCTTAACAAATATGTTATGTTTTTTGGAAGAAATCACTAAGTGGATAGACGTGGGATCGCCAGTAGATATTATCTACTTAGATTTTCAGAAAGCTTTTGATAAAGTGCCACATCAAAGATTACTACTTAAATTAAAAGCCCATGGTATCGGGGATAGCATAACTGACTGGATAGAACAATGGTTGACTGACAGAAGACAACGAGTTGTAGTAGATGGAGAAGTTTCAAATTGGAAATCGGTTTTGAGTGGGGTACCTCAAGGATCAGTGTTACGACCTATATTATTCTTAATATATATCAATGACTTGGACGACAGTATAACAAGTAACGTACTGAAATTTGCGGATGACACAAAACTGTTTAGAAAGGTTAATACTGATGGTGATAAACAACATTTACAAAACGATCTAGACAGATTAGTGAAATGGTCTGAGAAATGGCAGATGTTGTTCAATTTTGGGAAATGTAAATGCCTACATACAGGACATGGGAACTTGAATGTAAACTATAAAATGGGAGATACTGTTCTGGGTACTACTGTAAAAGAAAAGGACTTAGGAGTTACAATAAGCGCTGATATGAAAGTTTCAGAGCAGTGTGGTATTGCAGCTTCAAAGGGTAAGCAAATTCTTGGATCGATTAGAAGAAACATAACATACAAGGGAAAATAGTTAATTATACCTCTTTATAAAGCAATAGTTAGACCTCATTTAGAATATTGTATACAAGCATGGAGACCATATCGTAAGAAGGATATAGATACGCTTGAACGCATACAAAGGAGAGCAACTAAAATGATTCCAGAACTGAGAGACCTTAGTTATGAAGAACGCCTGAAAGAATGTGGTTTAACAACTCTAGAGACAAGGAGGTTAAGAGGAGATCAGATTGAAGTTTTTAAGATATTGAATGGTTATGAAAATTTTGATAGAAATATGGTTTTCTCACTCAAGAAGGATAGCAGAACTAGAGGACATGAGGTAAAATTAGTAAAGGATCAATGTAGATTGGACATCAGGAAGCACTCGTTCTCACAGAGGACAATAAATGAATGGAACAAATTGTCTACAGATTGTGTAACTGCTAGCAGCGTGAATATGTTTAAACACAAGGTTGACTCATATTTCAGGAGGGCGGGTTATAAGTAAATGAACATTGTTGGACTCTCGATAAGCCAATGGCTTCCTTGTCCACTTGCCATCTGGGCCTTTGGTTTGGATGGCAAATCTTGTTAAATCTTGTTAAATCTGCTAACAAATTGGTAGACTGCACATAGTAAAAGTTGCAATTGTATATGACATGTAACAGGTTACCAATGCATTGCTACTTTGATTTTCTGACATTTTGATGTCAAAAGTGTATTTCTGACGAGGCGGGAAATACCATGGTATTTACCGTGGTATTTACCATTTCGTCAGAAACTTGCCAACCCTGGCCCTATATTGTTCGCGCCGGCTGGGTTCTAGGCTAGGCTATGGGGTTTTAGTACTGTTGAACGGTTTTTACATAGTTTATTTTTATTGTCGTTGTTAAACCGTCACTTTTAGAATACATGTATTGATATAATTTTATAAAATTCACCAGACACTGGACTGTCATCACGACTGTGTCACCGCTATTTATATTGGGTGTTTTTATCCTGTTCAGTGGCTTCGAGAGGTGATGACTTTGTCCTGTGCAAGCCACTTACCCTCCAACGGTCGGGTGTCATCTCAATATTTCCATAACCCACGAGAGTAGAACATTCGTTGTCCTTTTTATACAGCTTGCCATGTCTTAACCTTTGTTTTAATCGCAAGACAAACCAATCCCCCATTGTACGCCAACATTTAAATTAGTAATAATTCTACTGCTAGCAGGACTCAATCCTAGGCCTGCTGTCAGGCGTAACATTCGGTTGGCTACCACAAATGTTCGATCTGTTCAGGATAAGACGGCATCACTTAGTGATTTATTAATTTCTAAAACAATGGACATTCTTGCTGTCACTGAGACCTGGCCCAGACCACATGATACAGTCGAATGCATTGCCGACATTTCTCCTTCTTGTTACACCTTCCATCATCGACCACGTTCAGTTAGACGAGGTGGTGATGTTGGTTTTTTGGTATCACAACAGATCAAAGTTAATTTACATTCGAACCCTGAAAACTCTAGTTTTGAATCTATATGTGTTGAAATTTCAGATTCTTCTTTCTCCGCTTATTTCGTCTGTATTTATCGCCCTCCAGGACACCCAGCCAATTTATTTGAACAATTCCAGGATCTGTGGAAAATTTGGCTACTATGCGTTCAGAATTTTATATTTTCGGTGATCTTAATCTTCATTTGGACATACCTTCAGCAATAACAACTACCTTTAATGAAATCCTGGTATCCTTTGATTTGAAACAAGTTACCTTTTCGACACACATACATGGCCACTGGCTCGACCTCTTGATAACTCGTTCAACTTGTTACAATATCCAGACATGTACAGTTTCGGATGGTTTATCAGACCACCACACAGTCATTATCGATGTTAACGTCACCAGAACTCCAGTAGAGTCAAAACACAATGTGTATTACAGACCTAGTCATAAGATTAGCATTGCTGCTTCAAAGGCTGACATACTTAAATCCAACCTAATAAAAAATCAAAAAGGACACCTATCCGAGTTGTGTGGACAGTACTATCAAGCACTCAAGCCTTTACTTAACAAACGTGCACATGTGAGATCCAAATCTGTGTCACAAAAGCCACCCGCTCCATGGATGACTCCCGAAATTCTACAATCTAAAAGGCGCCGTCGTTATCTTGAGCGTGTATGGCACAAATCACGCTCGTCTTTGGACAGGTCGCGTTATTCAAAACAGTGTCACTACTGCAACAGACAAATGGCCAAAGCTAAATCGGATTATTACACAAATATGGTATCATATAACTCTGAAAGTCCACGTCAGCTATAGTACTGCATAAATCAAATTCTGCACAGGCTAGTAATTTCAAGGACATAATCAGTCTTATCCGTTCTGCTTTCCCGGGTCATACTTTAAATATTGGAAATGTGGAGTGCATTCTTTACTTGCATCGTTTGAACCTGCCACAGTTGATGAAATGAGGAACATAATAATGTCCTCCCCAAATAATAATGTCCTCCCCAAATAAGTCCTGTGATCTTGATCCACTACCAACCATAATGTTGAAAGCATGTCTTGATACATTGCTCAAACCGATAACTGATATCATACATGCGTCACTGTGTTCTGGCTTGTTTCCGAATGATTTCAAACAAGCCCATAACAACCCAATTATAAAAAACCCATCTCTGCCTAAAGAAGATATAAACAGTTATAGACATGTTTCCAACAGCAGCTTTATTTCCAAAATACTGGAAAAAGTCGTAGCAAGCCGTCTAAGGTCTCAGCTCAAATTGCTTATCTAATGTGTCACAATTAGCTTACAAACAGTTTCATTATACAGAAGCTGCTCTCTTAAAAGTACACAATGACGTTACCCTAAACATTGACACAGGTAAAGTAACATCACTTACCTTGCTTGATCTGTCTGCCGCATTTGATACCATATATCACAACATTCTTATTAAACGCTTATCATTGTGGTATGGCATGTCTGGCACAGCTCTGCGTTGGTTTTCATCATACCTAACTGGTAGACACCAAACCATAAAGATAGCGAACTGCTTCTCGGCCGCACTCCCCACTTCACGTTGTGTCCCCAGGGTTCTGTTCTCGGGGGTTTGCTGTTCACTCTCTACACTACGCCACTCAGTTCTGTTATCCAAAGTCATAACTTGGATCACCACCTTTACGCAGATGACACGCAGATCTACGTTTCTTTGGCTACACCGGATACAAATCGCTCCATAAACCAGCTCAGCGATTGTCTCAACGAAATCTTCCACTGGATGACTGAGAGCAAATTAAAGTATGCAGATAAAATGCAGACAAAACTGAATTTCTCACCATTGGTACTCCAAAGCAGCGAGTCAAACTTGAGTCAAAATATCACACCAGCAACCTCGGCACGGAATTTGGGAGTCACCTTTGATAACAACTTCAATTTTAGATAACATATTTCTCAAACGTGTTCGTTGCTGTTTTTATTATATCCGTGACCTTCGCCGTATTCGCCGGTAGGCCCTATATGTCACAATCTGTCGCTAAAACTATTGCAACAACTCTTGTTAGCAGCAGACTTGATTACTGCAATTCCCTCCTTCACAATATTGCTATCAAGGATATTACAAAACTTCAACGTGTCCAGAATTGTTTGGCTAGGGTAGTTGCACGACCTCGTTTCTCTCGCTCAGTGCCACTTCTAAAATCATTGCATTGGCTCCCTGTGCGATATCGCATTATTTTCAAGATCTGTACAATTGTTGCCGTACCAACTCTGTGGAATTCATTCCCCGTCAACGTTAAATCAGCAGGAAATATAGTTTCATTTCGCAGTCATCTGAAAACCTATCTTTTTGATATTGCCTATCCTCCTTAGCTTCTTGGCACGTCCATCCATCTGTTGACGACTTTTCGCATTATACATGATCACGAGAATGATTAATCCTTTGGTTTTGTTGTACCACTGAGCTTGGATTTTCCGAGGATATTGGCGCCAAAGAAGTTATTTTATTATTATTATTACTGCCTAGAGTGAGAGATGTTGGAAGTTTACATATGGCATACAGAATGTGCTGGGATAGATGGAGTGCCTTTTCCTCCATGTCCTAGTGGGAGATCTTTGCCAGACAGTAGGGTAGCTGTAAAATTAAACATTTGACATGGGATCATATGCTGCTTGAGTGTGTGACATATTGAAGAAACTGTCACCATCGTCTCTGTCTTTCACATCACTGTTGGCAGTTTGCAGTTTACGCCGTTTGTTGACATAGGCATTAATGCATGGCATATCATCGCACAATTGCAACTAGACCAACAGCCATAGCAGGGTAAGCTTGTATTCTGTCAAGCTTGTCTGTATCATTTAATTCCTCTGCTGTTCTTTTTAATGATTGTCCACGACTTTGGGTCATTGCAACGCTAGCTCTCTCGTGCTTTGTAAATGGCTTTTAACAAATAATGCACTGAGTCACATAGTCAAAAGTACTCCTCGTGATCTTGTCAAGTAGTCAGGTGTGGCCACAGAGACATTATCATGTTCGTCATTGTCCTGGGTTTCTGCAGACATACCAGCCATCCGTTTCTTGGCAGCCAAATCACAGCTCTTCTGCAGAATATACCAACGTCTGCATTCCCCATGCCACATCACAGATTTGTGTTCCAATATATCTGGCACCAAATCTGTTTCTAATCGCTTTGCAATATGGTCTTGCCTCTTCTCAATGGCAACACATGCAGTAACCGATCTAACTCTCAGTAGTGTTGTGTGAGTGTCCTTTTGGCAAATTTTGCATCGTTCAAAGTTGGTTAGCCCAATGGGCCCCGTCGTCCCAAGGCAGATTGTTTCTTCCATCATGCGTCACATGTTAGCCAACCTGATCAAATCTAAAAACTGAGAAAGCAATTCATGATATTGCGGCATTGATGCTAATTATATGTAAGTGTTGTGACAATACTTATTCCTATATTGCCTTAAATAAGTTGACGTTGACAGTTTTCCATGTAACGGCACATGTGTGAACAGAACAATACGAATAAATTGTTGTGTTATTCAGATGATTAAATAAACATTTATCAACAAATGTATCGTCTGAAACTTATCACTACTTTTAATTAGTAAATGTTGTATAAGTACTTATTCTTAAATATAATCTTAACTAGAAAAAAAAAAATGGAGATGGTGCACTTCGTGAAATACAGTCTGGTGGGCGTCATTCCACTGGCGGTTTGCTTAAGATTTAAAAATGATTAATACGCTGTAATACATGTCATTCACCAGTCTTGAACCGAATACCAATCTCGTCACCAATTCTACCAGATGGTCTCGGATTATCCTTCAGATCATAACCATTGGGCTTCAGTTCAGCACGTTTAACCGCATCAGTAGATGATAGACAAGTATCCGTCATCAGAACGATATCAATGTCAGTGGTGACTACATAGTCGCTAATGTCAGCTGACTTACTTCACACAGAACATGGATTAACCAGGGCGAGTTGGAGTTCCCTTGTCCGTCGTGATGGTGTATTGACTCGCTTAACACATATCAGATTGTCCAGATTAATTCCAGTGTTTTTGCGTCGACGTTTGCCTGTTTTGGCAACGGACGATAATTACATCGTCGTTCTCTGTTGTTCTTGTTGCAGCTGTTATTGCTGCTGTCATTGCTGTTGTTGCTGATGTCATTGCTGTTGTTGCTGCTGTCATTGCTGTTGTTGCTGCTATTATTGCTGTTGTTGCTGCTGTAATTGCTGTTGTTACTGCTGTCATTGCTGTTGTTGCTGCTGTCATTGCTGGTGTTGCTGCTGTCATTGCTGGTGTTGCTGTTGTCATTGCTGTTGTTGTTGCTGTCATTGCTGGCGTTGCTGCTGTCATTGCTGGCGTTGCTGCTGTCATTGCTGGCTTTGCTGCTGTCATTGCTGTTGTTGCTGCTGTCATTGCTGTTGTTGCTGCTGGTGTTGCTGCAGTTGCAACATTCGGTATCATCCCAGTAGCCCCCGTGTATCTAGCTCCTGTCCCCGTAGCCCCCGAGGTGTGAGAATTGAGTGCCAGTAACCCCTAGGTCAGTATGCTTTTGGTTTAACACACCCTCTCTAGTTTCATCAAACGATTGTTGTCTAGATATTTCTTCTCAAAGGTAATTGTAGGTGGCGTTAATCATTTGAAGCCCCGTATAACGGTCATACATAAATTGTGTGGTGTGGAAAGCTCACTGCCCTAAGATTTAAAGTAAAAATCCTCTACATAAAGTTAGTTTGACTTGAACAAAACCCAATTTCACCCACAAAAGGTTAATTGCCCTCATCCAGGTATAAGCTATTGCGAGTTAATCAGTAGAAAGCCAATTGCCCTCACTTTTAACTGAACAAATCAATGTGGTGTTCCATGTCTGCCAGTTCACACGTGTCTAGCCAATAAGGAAAGGACATTTTGAGCTACTCTGCTCTAGCTGGCCTGAGTTTCATGTTAAAATTTATAATCGAGTTCGGAATGACATGAAACATGGCTGCCAGCGTCGAGTTCGTCGAAGATGACAGGGGACACCTTGTTGGCGTTTTGAATAGTTATACGTATCACAAATCTAAAGAGTTGACAAATGGCATAAAGTTGACATGTAGTAAGAGGAAAAGTGTGAGGTGTAAGGCATTTCTGGTGGTCAGCGATGACGGAACTGTGGTCAAAGCTGAAGATAGCCACGATCACGAACCCAACCCTGGTGATGTACAAGTGAGACAGTTGAGAGGAAACATGCGAAGGCGAGCCAGGGATGAAACGACATCAATGCAGGCGATTTACGACCAAAGGTGAAAAGGAAAAGGTGAAACTGCTTCAACAAAGTTCTACCGCGACGGCGTCACCAGCTGAGACAGCATCTGCTCTGCCTCAGTACCAGCGTGTGAAGTCATCCCTGTACTGCGAAATGAGGAAACGCTTTCCCCCAATACCATCTACAAGAGGTGACATTGATCTGGACGGCCAGTGGACAACTAGAGTCCAGAGAGATCGGTTACTGCTAGGCGAGGATGGCGATGGAGTCGACAAGATAATAGTGTTCGTATCTGACTGGACGGAACATTTACAACACCGCCAAGGTTGTTTTACCAAATTGTCACACTGCATGTGTTCGTCCTTGGAGTGATGCTGCCACTTGTGCTTTGTCTCCTGCCCGACATAGAGGGGAACACCTACATTCGTTTCCTCAGCCTCGTGAAGGAAAAGTCTGCATAACTCGGATTCACCATCAGTCCGCAACGCATCATGCAGTGTGATTTTCTAGGGCTGCTACTTCCAGTTTGCCCAGTGTCTGTGGAGGAGACTTCAAAGTATGGGGCCATCCGTCAGCTACAGAGAGAATGCTGATAACAGGAATTGGTTTCGTATGTTACTAGCAATGCCATTCATCCCGGTGTCACACGTGAATTTGTGAAGAGTATAGCACCAGATGTACCCCGTGTTCAAGACTTCACTGACTACTTCGACAGCACGTCGATGAACGGGGTGGCTCAACTAACACTGCCTTCCCCTACATGTTATGTGACCGGGGAATTGAGTCGTATCTCAGTGCCATTGAACACATGATGGACAATCTCGGTTAATTTCATTGGCAAATCATGCATGCATATGGTTTTATGTGTGCAAACAAATAACTGATTATCAGCTTTGATCACAGTGTAATGTTTCATCACAATATAATGTTTTGATCAATGCTATGAACACACAGTAATGTTTTTATATTTTATTATCATTTAATGTATATTACTCTCAACCTTATGCAAACATTGTTGCTCATTGAAAAGTAATGACACTAACATTTTCATTTGAGCCTGTGTATCCATATGAAAACAATAATAGGGTCTTTACGGTTTCCCTCCGATCACAAAAGTCCGACATTCCTTGAATGTGCACCAGATATATGACTATTTTTTTATTTAAAATTAGGTACGTAAATTTAAGGTGGGGCAGAACAACGAATGGAACAGGCATGCAGTGTTGGCAAAATGATAAGTAGTGCCACTAGCCCCCCGTTAGTGCCAGTAGCCCCTCCGGGGGACTACTGGCACGGGGACTAGGGGTACTAAACTCAACATTCGACACTGGGTCATCACGTTGCGTAATCGAAGTAGTGCAACACAGCGAGCCAATATGGGGGGAGTCATGGAACTGACACAATGACTGCGCCTGAACACAGACAATGTCACGTGAATTGGTCTGCACTGTGCTCCACGTCGCTGGCCCGTTCTTGTTGGCTGTGTTCTGGAAATGCCATTCAGTGTGAATGCCTTCCACAGTGGCCTGCTGACTGGCTTTCCTAGGACACTGCCAGCCAGCGGGTGGAGAGCCTTGACAGAACAGTGCAATGCGGACGTCATATTTGACTGACCAGTTACTTCTGCTTGTGCTGCCTGCTGTTAGGTAAAAGTGTTCAAATCTAACAAATTGCCGCAGTATTTCTCAAAAATGATGATCTCTTCTCGTTCCCCGTACCTTCATGGCGTAGTGTGCGTAAAGTGACATGTAAAAGTACCTTTAAAACGTCAAATTACGCTGTCCAATAGGCTGCCATATAGGCGCACAGTGACATCATCAACATATAGTGTGAGAGCATGGGCCACAGTTGATATAAGAGACTATCATATAGGCGCACAGTGACATCATCAACATATAGTGTGAGAGCATGGGCCACAGTTGATATAAAAGACTATCATATAGGCGCACAGTGACATCATCAACATATAGTGTGAGAGCATGGGCCACAGTTGATATAAGAGACTATCATATAGGCGCACAGTGACATCATCAACATATAGTGTGAGAACATGGGCCACAGTTGATATAAGAGATTGTCCAACAGACTGCCATGTAGGCGCACAATGGCATCACTACATGATATTGTCGGGCAATGAAGTCCATACATCCATCACTCTTTGATTGAAAAATCGGCGTCTCCATAGCTGGATAAATTGTACAGAGGTTGTGAGCTTTAGGCTGCCACCGTATATATCGTCTCGTGTCTACGTAATTTATCGATATTTATTCTTGCATGTGCGTGTAGTTTTTGGTTCTATATTGTACGTGAACTGTTGGATGGTACGCCGATGCATTGACATTACATGGATAATACTCATTTTGTGTGATTTTTGTGTTTTTAAGCTGCCGTGTTAGTAACTATGATGCAGTGCATCAGACCCGCCTGCCAAATGTTGCCGCAGGTGGCCAAACAAGTTTACGTCGTCGTTGCGTGTCTTTGACGAAAGGTCTGCAGAAGCACCGACATTCTTGACCACTTTGCACAATGTGACTAACTTTGGTAGGAACATGCCTATTACCATCTCATTCATAAATCAGTGTTCATACTTGACTTGTGTTTGTAAACATGCCTATTACCTTCTCATTCATAAATCAGTGTTCATGCTTGACTTGTGTTTGTAAACATGCAGGCTTTCACTGGTCAAGAACTACGTGCCATCGAGGTCATCGCAATGAGGGCCAGACAAATCATACCACTGACGACTCTGCAGACACTTAGGTCGTTAAATATTTGTTCCGTCGCAGGAACCCATCGAGGAAACACAGTGGGAATAAATAACTTTTGTTCGATCCTGACTGCAATCACATTTGATAGGAACTTTCCTAAAGCTGCACTCTCTGGCGCCAATTGTGTTAACTACAACAATATTACTCGTGTACCGTTGGCGTCATCATCATCATCTGATCAACGTCGAAGCCTTGGGAATGTCTACAGTCACGCGTGGGTGCAGGGCTGGTCGTAACAAGCAACAACCAACTCGTCGAATAACAGGACATCGACCTAGTTCTGCATTCGTATGTCGACAACACAGTGTCAACAGTGCGAACCTGGTATCTCTAAGAGTCTCCCCTGCTACGCCACATGATGCGCCATTCGTCAATGTGGCATTACTAAATGCTCGTTCTGTGTGTAACAAAGTTCTTCAGATCAACGAATTCCTCGTTGAACACAAGTGGGACGTTTTAGCAATAACCGAGACGTGATTGAGGAAAACGGGTGACGAAGCTGGGATTGCAGAAGTGACTCCACCCGGTTTCCTCTTCCAGCATGTGGCGCGGTCATCTCGTGGTGGTGTTGAAATCTTGCACCGCGACACACTTTCTACGAAGATTCTTTCTAGTCTCCATTTGGATACCATCGAACTTCTCCGTCTGCAGTTCTCTGCGGCTCATTGTACGACATTCAATATGTGGGAACTCTACCATCCTCCTGCTTCAAGTAAGTCATCTGGAACTTCATCCGACTTCTTTGCTGAACTCGAATGCTTATTTACGGAAGCATCTGTCTCCGTTATACCAACGATCATTGTTGGTGACTTCAATTTTCACTTTGATGATGAGACGAAATCAGAGCCGCTTCGTAGTCTCCTCGAATCATTCAATCTGTTATAACACGTCCATTCACCGACCCATAAAACCGGATACACATTAGACCTAGTGAAAAGTCACGACAGAGATAACTTGGTATCTTCTGTTGTCATTTATCCAGGTTCGATATCGGACCACTACCGCATAGAAGTGACATTGAATGCGTTGAAACCGTCAGTCGAAACATTAGTGATTGCCAAACACAACTTCCGCAACATGGATACTGCAGCGTCTGGGGCTAACATAAGAGTGTGGTGCTTGGTGCGCATGAAAAAAATACATATAAATGTGGAAAATAATCAATTTCTAACGCTAATAAGGAAAACATGTCTCGTATTCTGAGATCATTTGATGTCCAACGTTCTTCTCAACGAAGGCTGTGACACATTCTCACGTTTCTTCCAAGACAAGATCGATAAACTACTGACTAACTTGCACTGCCACACTGCCGTAAATCCAGCAGGGGACGAGCCACCTTGTTTTACTGACTCCATTCAAGTGTTCGAGCCTACTACTATGACCGAAATCACAACTATTCTTGACGGGTAAGACGTGCACGCTTGACCCTCTTCCTACTACGCAACTAAATGACAACATGGAAAGTGTCGTGCGTATCATCACCTATAGTACAAATGCCTCACTCAATAATGCAGTTAGAGGCGTTTGTAATATATATATATATATATAGTATATATATATATATGTTATATTAATATATGATTATTATATTATATTTTATTACACTACATATATTTTATATTCTTATTTTAACTAGCATGTATAATGTATTTGTATAGAATTGCATGTTTATTTAGCAATTTCATAACTATTTGTCTTGTAAAGCGCCACGAACAATTTAAAATTGGATCTGGCGCTATATCAAATAAAATATATTATTATTATTCGTATACTGTTGTTTGTTTGATTTTTATTGGGGCCTCTGTTTTTTAACATTGTGAATATGTTGGTGTCATCAGCAAACATTCTTACATTACTATTCACTGTCTTGTATATCATTTGTATTCTTGGTCCATCCCCACTGATGACATCAAGCCAGAATATGCACCTCTTACCATTATTCGCATTTTTCTGTCCGAAGGGAAATCATTCTAAAACTTTACTTTTTATTCCAGATAGTTTCAGCAACAACCTCTTTTTCAGGAGTTTGTCAGATGTTTTTTTGAAAATCCAAAAAATATCATCAACACTATGTCTCTGATAAGAACTGTAACAAGTAGAAAATTGTTCTACTTGAGTAAAAGTTGAAGCAGATCCTGAAAAATCTACTCAAGTAGAAGTAATAGTACCCCCAAAAAATCTACTTGAGTAAAAGTAGAAAGTAAAAATGTCTACTTGAAGTAGAAACAAAAGTAGACCATGACTCACGAGCCCACAAGTATAAGAACCAAAATAGATAGTAATTTTTAAGTTGAACACGTGCAGACAAACACACACTTCCACACACGTAAGTCAGCAAACGTTTGTAAGGCACACCGGGTTACACGAACGCTTTTTTCAGCTTTAGCAGGAACTGCTGCTCAAACTCTGTATCCCCGATGCTCGCTCCCAGTGGGTTAAAGATGAGGCCTGCTAAACAGACCCTCGCAGGCTGCACTGACAGGCTGCAGTGTTCAGTTCGACAAACAGGGTGCTGAGCTTTGGATCCGCGGCCAGCCCAGAGAGATGCTCCGAGTCATCCGACAGATAACGCTCCAGCTGGTCGAACATGGGCACGCGCCGCTTCTTCCTAGCGAAGAAATCGTCCTCGCTGGCGGGCGAGGAGCTATCAGATGGCAGCCAGCCTCTGTTCCGTGGTTAATTTTGAATTAGCAAATTAGAAGACAGATTACGGATTTACGCGCGGTGATTCCGCGCGTAGTGTGTATGCCGTTTCTGTATGCTGCGGGAAAATAATAAAACGCCCGGTGTCGATACTTCGTTACATTTACAAAAGTAACACGTAATTCTACTTCGTTACAAGTAGAAGTAGATCCATAAAAATCTACTTCGTTACAAGTAGAAAGTAAAAGCAACTACTCAAGTAAAGTAGCAAAGTAGATATACTTCAAGTAAAGTAACGAGTATTTAAATTGTTTTCTAATAAATGTTTTAACATTCCATCCCTCACACAAGATTCCATCAGTTTAATGTCTAGACAAGTTAATCTCACTGGTCTATAATTACTAGCCATAGACCGGGATCCTTTCTTATAAATTGGATAAATATTTGCTAATTTCCAATCTAATGGTACTATGCCTCTATAGACAATGATTCAGTGCATATTAGAAAAACGTTTCAGCACAATCCTTCAATATATTTGGATGTGCACCATCTGGACCACAAGCCTTGTCTTCTTTTAACTTATGTAACTTTATAACTGCATCTAGCTCAGTAAATGTGATCTCGTTTAAAACCTTGTTTTCAAAGAACCTCCTTAGAACAGAAGCTATTTCCTGGTCATTTGTTGTGGTTTCACAGTCCTCCTTTCTTAAATGTGGTATGACTGGTTTTACATTTGGTTTACTTCTTACATAGCCATTGAAAAGCTTTGGCTTGTCTTTAATTATCTTGTCAAAAGCTTCGTTTCGTACTCACTTTGTGCTTTTTCCGGATACTATTGTTTTTATTTCTTTGCTTCTTATATTCTTCATACTCTTTGTTGCTACCAGTTTTCATACCTTCTCCAAAGTTGAATCTGTTTCATTATCGATCTACAGACTCTCTTAGTTTGCCAAGGGGCTTTAGAATTTGGCTTCTTCCATTCTCTTAGCGGCATATTTTTTTCACTTCCTCTTAAATTTTCAGCTTAAAGTATTTCCATCTCTCGTTTACTACTTTTGTTTCCATTTCTTCTTCCCACTTAACATTATGAAAGGCTGCTTTAATTGCTGCCATATTCGTTTTCCAGTAATCATATCTTTTCCTACCATATAATCTTGCCGAGTGTGTAATGAATGTCCACACCAATCAAACATGATCGCTTTTCCTCTGTGGAGCAATAGATTTTAGGTTCTTAATCATATAATCCTCGTTTGTGAATTAAATTAAATTAAATCTAACATTGACTGTTCATTTCCTTCCCTAAATCTTGTGTTAAAAACAACATGTTGTTTTAGGAAAAAATATTGTGTTGCAACCCAAAAATGCTGGAAGTGAGTTATCACTACCTTTCAACAAACAGCTTTTCCAGTTATTTTCAGGGAAATTGAAGTCCCAAAAAATCAGTAGATTAGATATACCGTGATTCTCGACTGTTTTATTCATTAAACTAATAAGCAACTTCGTGTTTTGTTCAGTTGAGCCCGTACTCTTATATATGCATCCTACAAATAGTTTGTCCCTCTTATTTAGTATGATGATGCTCCATACGGACGACTCAAATCCATGGTGTTTAGTTATGTACATGGTGCTGACTGCATGCAAGCCATTCTCAGTATAGAGAATAACCCCTCTTCCGCGGTCATCTCTGTTTGGGGTTAAGCCTTCCAGATTAATATCACCTTCCCTAGGCTCGCGCTACCGGTGCGGCGGTGGCCATTTGGGCCATTGACCACGCGGCATCGGATTTGGCTAAAAAAAGCCAGTTTGGTCACCACCATTTTTGTTGAAAAGCATGCAGCGAATTTGTTGTTGTCTTCATATCCATTTAAATGTCTTGGATCACACGAATTCTGAACGTATCGACCACACTCAATAGCCCAGTTAGTTCTCTCCAAATGTTTACATTTCGATTGTCAAACGCGTGACAAGAGACAGTGGTAAATGGTGGCGCCACCTCACGGAGTTAATCAAGGCACAAGTGGGCGAGTGGCCAAACTAGCTAGACCTTCCGCTATGCGGAAAAACATTCTCCGCCTAGCGGGAAGCCAGAAAACAGATCCAGATTCATTTATAAGTTACGACGCGTCAGAGATATAATTGTAAGTTTTAATTTATGGCAACAGTATAAGCTAATTGAATGATGCATACGCGTTTCTACAGTTATATAAAGAATAACGTGTTTAATATAAGATGATTTAATTGAAATAGCACATGTACGTGTTTCGCGGGCTAGCGAGGTGCAGCGGTTGAAACGGCGCGCGTACTTCTCTCAGGCCTGCCAAACGCTTGAGCTAACGCAGGAGTTTGGACCAACGGCTTTTAGTGTCTCTTCCGAAAGACACGGGCAAAGTCGGGTGAACGAAATTGCCCAAGCTTCGAAACGTCGGAGGTGGAATCGAACCACCGTCCTCTCGATCTACTACAGGCGGGTGCTCTAACCATTAGACCACCGCTCCCCTTGACCTTGTCACGCTCGAGGGGGTGTCCGTGCAGCGAGCGTTACATGGGGATGGGGTGGGTCTTGGAGACCGTTACGTTTGTTATTTTTATAAAGTTTTTTGTTCTCGTCTAGCTGTTGATATCAGACTTGTAGTACTGATTACTAACTATGCCTGTTTTGTAGTGGGGCACCAAACGAACATATGATTTATTATTAGTTCTACATACCTATGTTCTACATGTGAACTACAGATATATGCATAATAGGTGAGGGGGGGTCTTTCTCAAAACGAACGTAGTTTTAAGGAGCGTGCACGACAGCGTGACTAGGGGTTGGGGGGTCTAAAAAATACTGTGACGTACTTTATGGATAGCCCCTTAGGTATATATAAAAGCCTGTAAAATTTATAATAACAAAATTATGGAACTGAAACTTGGTGCATAAACAATTAACAAAATTACCTTTTCAGAAATATAATTGTACTGGAAAGGTAATGTACTAATGGTTGCAGTCCATGCAGTAATGTAACAGGTTAATTTTTTTCTGATATACCTAACTGCATTTCTTGCTTTTAGGCTCTTCAGTGGGGTAGTTATATCCATGGTGGTGGTATTTGTGGTGGTATCCATGGTGGTGGTAGAAAAGTAAAGGCACTCAACAAATCGCTGTGATGCAGCCCTACTTTAAACGAGACGGCATTTCATTGAGGATATTCCTGCTAGTTTGAGATACCTAGGTGTACTTAACCCAGAAAAAGTTACTCAAAATCTACTACCAAAGGACATGCCTGAAGAACATATCAGTGCAGTACCCGTGGAAACCCATGGTGATGGGAATTGCCTTTATAATTCCATTTCCATTTGCCTCGTTGGTGACAATTCCCTTGCCACATCATTGCGGGAGTCAACAGCTGTTGAACTGTATCTCAATGCAGACTACTACACATAACATCCACATCCCCAACAGGCTACAGAGAGTAGTGCAATAGTTTCACATGATTCAGACACAATGTTCGCAACTTTTTTACGTGTAGAAGCAGCAACGATTTTTGCTGAATGTGGAAACAGATCAGAGGCTATTAGAAAGGAAGCTGCTGTTGGGAACCACACTTGGAGTGGCCATTTCAGTGTAATAGCCCTGTGCAATGTGGCCAGTTCTGTAATAGGTTGTGTCTTTTGGGGAATGATGCCAGGCACGCGATCTTTATACCATGCCAAAGTTGTCCAGCATGTACTGCAAGGGCTTCCTGCTTTGTGTATCATGTGGTCCCAATGTTCTTTGTATGACTACAATCAGGATCTGTGTACGAACCAAATCACATTGTGCCATTGTTGGCTCCCAACTCTCTCAGGTCGGGTGTTAAACGTATGCATGGAACGGAACCATACCAATCCAAACACTCCCAGGAAAATTCAGTGTTAGCACATCATTCCAAAGGGATCGTCACTACAGTCAACAAATCCAAACGCAAATATTCATATCAACCAAATATTGTGTCATTTTTTGGAAGCAAGTATACTCAGTGCCTGCATTCAAACCAAGTGTTCCATGTAGAGTCGACACCCCAGTGCCTGCATCCAAACCAAGTGTTCCATGTAAAGTCGACACCCCAGTTCTTGCATCTAAACCAAGTGTTCTGTGTAGAGTCGACACCCCAGTGCCGCCTATCGCCTCTATGAGGACATGTTTCAAGTGGTTATTAATGTCACCCTGTGGGGCACTTTTCAAGTGATTCTTACTGTCACATCTTTAGGAACACACTACTCATAATACTTTTTAAAGTAATTTGTATAATGCCATGTATATATATATATAATATTTTTTTTATGTTTTGATTTCTGACCAAGACAAGTGGATTGTTTATTATGATTATTTGTAAGTGATGTAAAATAAATAAATTATTTTGTTGTCCTCTGACTCCGTTTCTGATGTTGAATTTGTAAATAATAGTTACAGTGTTTTTTGACCATATGAATTTGGTTATAAGTGATGAATACTTGAAATATATAGATGAGCTTAGGTCATTGAGGTGGCTGTTTTGGGAGTAAATACTCTGTACAAATTATATATATATGTACATATATCACCAATTTGTAAATATTTTTAGTTAAAAAATAGCAAAAATATTGGCTAAAGCAATATTTCTTTGGCTAGATAAAAATGGGGGACTTTAGCCAAAATGGCTAAACAGTTTGCAGCATCAGAACTAGCCCAGCTTCACTTTTACCTTCGCTGCAGGATTCTGTAATGCCAATAACATTAGGCTTCAGTACTGTTACCACCTCTTTAAATTCATCCATTTTATTATTTAAACTCTGTGCATTTGCGTAATAACAATCAAATAATCCTTTGTGCCTAGAACTGAAATGCAATGTGCTTTGTTTGTGCTAGTGCTTATGCTTCTTTTTGTTCATTTTGCTGAGTGATTACAACTTCTCCCCATTCGGGGGTAACAACACGTGACTGTAGCTTTTTGTCACATGCTTTTTTCCAGCTAATGCTAGAGCTCCTTTTTCTCTAGTTGTTGCTTGAGCTTGAGCTCCTGTCTCCTCTTTCTGAAATTCTGAGTCTGATTTACCCCTTACCTCATGTTGTCCCTTAGTTCCATCCCTACAATTAACTATTTTCCCAACTCATAAGATCGGTCTGACCCCCCCCCTCTCTCTCTCTCTCTCTCTCTCTCTCACTCTCTCTCTCTCTCTCTCTCTCTCTCTCTCTCTCTCTCTCTCTCTCTCTCTCTCTCTCTCTCTCAGTTCCTTTTGTAACTCTCTGTACTTTTCCCTCTCCTTAATTGTTTTATCTGGTGCTAGGTAGATGTTCCTGTGCATTTCACTCCTGGCATTTCATAGCAGTTTTGCTTTGCTTAACACTTTCCTTTGAGCTTGTGCATCATTGAGTTTAAGTAATATTGGCCTTGACTCACTGCCTGTGCCAAGCCTAGTTATTTCCTCTACTTTGGCTTATTTCACTCCGAGCTCTTCTAGGATTAATTTCTCTACTTCTTTATCATTTGTTCTTCTTTCTCTGGTACATTGCAGAGAATGACATTGTTCTGTCTCTTCTTTTTCCTTCTGTTCCTCTTTCATGTCATCATCAAGTTTCATGTAAATAACCCTGTCCATGGTGTTTTCGACTTCCCCTATTTTCTCACTTATCTGCTCTACTGATTCCTTTACTGTACCCAAGTCATGTTTGTTTAATGATTTTGACATGTTTTCTACAGTGCTTTTGACTTTCATTAGTCTTTCATTAACATCTGACTGTTTAGTCCTCTCATCGTTGAAAATTTTAGATTACATTCTTCACAGAGGATAGCCTTGTCTAGGTTTCTGACAGTCTGATGACAACTTCCACAAGGATAAATTGAATGCCCATATGGGCCAGGGATGGGATGGATGTCACCTGAGAGTGCAATCAGTCCACTGAGGTACAGATGTGTAAGAATGCCTGATTTGAATTTTATTTTGGGTGGCAGTTTGACTTGGGGTTTGAGCATATTATTTTGGCGTAATTTTGAGATTTTATCAAGATACGCATTGACACGTTCCAATGATTGTAGCTATTACGTGATAATTTGCATTAGCCCAAGATTAGTCCGTGTGGAGGTCAAGACTGGGTGAGATGAAGATTTCCTAAAAGCAGATCTGAATACTGAATTTAAATACATTTTGTGGCATGGTTATCTAAAAGTTAATTCCAAATACAAACATGCGGTGACATGAAAAAGAAGTAGGCTTTATAATGAAATATATAGCAGTCAAACGAAAAGAACAGTCAGCAGCGGAAGTCCGCCATCTTGGACATTTAAAATTTTGGTGCACATGTTGTGATAGAAGGTGCTGTTTTGCTTAATTGTATTTGTTTTCAGTTTGGTCTGTCTGATTCTGTGTGATCAGTGGATTATGTTGAGTTGTTGTACCAATTGTGATCGTTGATTGTGTTGGTGAACATGTTGTATTTTAGTGAAATATATGGAGCGATGTAGCAGACTCGTACCACCCCGATGCTTCATAATTATTAACAGTATGACATATTTCTTTAGTACTGTGGATTTAGAGTCACCCCTGTATACAAGACCCTTGTATACAAGAACCATGTATACAAGACCCATGTATACAAGACCCCTGTATACAAGACCCATGTATACAAGACCCCTGTATACAAGACCCATGTATACAAGACCCATGTATACAAAACCCATGTATACATAACCCATGTATACAAGACCCCTGTATACAAGACCCATGTATACAAGACCCCTGTATACAAGACCCCTGTATACAAGACCCATGTATACAAGACACCTGTATATAAGACCCATGTATACAAGACGTATAACAATGTGAGTGCACCAAGGCCACCAGCAAAGATCAAACACATGAGTCAGCCGAGGAAGTCACGCATCACTGCCACAGTTGATTACTCTCACAATGTTTTCATCAGTGCACACAAGAAACATGGCGGTTAGACTTGACAACGGTTGCTTCTACTTCCTGTTCATAAACTTGGTGTTTCTACTTTTGTTTACCAAACCTGTGTCACTATCAGGTAGGTCGGATATCTAGACTAGTTTCTTGAATTTGGTCACTGGTCTGTTTACAACTACAACCTGTTGTATGAGGACAAACATTGACAAATACATTACAGGCCCAACTTAACACCCCCGATAAACTGTGGAATCACTGAACTGATCTGAATACTCAACTGATCTAAACACAGAACTGATCATCCAGGACTTAGATGTTAGTTGTTAACTTGACAACAATGTGACATGACATTTCTTTTTTTCCAATTCTCTAGGCAACATGCAAGGATTTCTGTAACAGTTTACTGACATTGTGGCTAATGGTTCTTAGTAAGATATAATCCCTTCTGTCTGACGGTCAAATATATATTATGGTAGACAGGGAAATAGTTAAAAACGTAAGTTCTCTCCAATATGGCACACATATTTAACAGGTTGTGTGTGAACTTAGCAGGTTATATGTCATAGTGATCTCTCAAGACAGGTTGTTAGTGAGACTGGTCTCAAGATATTGTCTGTGCCAATGGTCTCCCAAGACAGGTTGTATGTGACAGTGGTCTCCCAAGACAGGTTGTATGTGACAGTGGTCTCTCAAGACAGGTTGTATGTGACAGTGGTCTCCCAAGGCAGGTTGTATGTGACAGTGGTCTCCCAAGACAGGTTGTGTGTGACAGTGGTCTCCAAATACAGGTTGTGTGTGACAGTGGTCTCCCAAGACAGGTTGTGTGTGACAGTGGTCTCCCAAGACAGGTTGTATGTGACAGTGGTCTCCCAAGACAGGTTGTATGTGACAGTGGTCTCCCAAGACAGGTTGTATGTGACAGTGGTCTCCCAATACAGGTTGTATGTAACAGTGGTCTCCCAATACAGGTTGTATGTAACAGTGGTCTTCCAAGACAGGTTGTATGTGACAGTGGTCTCCCAAGACAGGTTGTATGTGACAGGGGTCTCCCAAGACAGGTTGTATGTGACAGTGGTCTCCCAAGACAGGTTGTTTGTGACAGTGGTCTCCCACTCTTCACTCTAAATCCATTTTCCTTATGAGGTTACCTTAGAAATGGGCCCCAGGACAAACAATTTGTAAATGTACGAACAGAATGACAATGGACATTGCCAGGGACTTAACTAGGTGGTAAAGGCAATTCGTCTTACATAGCGTAGATGATTAGTACATATATTTCAAAGGGGATTGTCAGTTTGTAATAAATGTGGGGCTCACAAACCACATAAACAACCCCAGACAAAGCACAAGTTTCACAAATTTGTTCATCTATGATTTACTCTAGCCTTTATTTATTAGAACCCCGGCTAGCCTGCTATTATAAAGTACTTAGTGATTTACTTAATTTAACACGTACAAGCACATACATACTGGACACAGTATGCATAATACAGCATCTTAAAATGGTACCAAATCATTGTGTCAAAAATATGTTTGATCTTAATTGTTTGTTTGACAGTTGCAGATATCTGCAGATTTGGCAGTGACAGTGGATGTATTTTCTCCTGCCATTGTCAGTCCAGTGACCGCTGTGACAAAACAACTGGACACTGTGACAATGGCTGTCTGCAGGACATTCATCAAGGAGGTCCATTCAGTGGTCCTGGATGTCAGATAGGTAGGGCAACTGACCACTGTCCACTCATCATCTTGCAGGACCAGCGCTTGGGGGAGCAGGAAGGAAAACATTCAATACTATCAAATAGGAATACAGTACTGTTTTAATTGATAAATAATTATGTTTCAAAACGTTGATTCACCAATTTAATATGAAAGGATGTACACACACACACATATGCATGCAAGCACGGGCACATCCAAGCACATATAATAGAACTTCTCTCAAATGATATGCAGATATGTAATTTTTTTACACTTAGATGAAAAACTGAGGAATTGTCCACATGCCATTTTCAACTAAATTGTTGCTTTGAATGACAATCTTGACTTATCTTATTAAATCTTTTATTAACTGTTGTAATTGCACCATGTTTGCACTGTGTCATACGTAGATCAGTGCACAATGAATATGGATCCTGATGATATATGTGGCTTGTTCAAAGTTCATTTTATCTGCTAAGTCAGTATATTTGTGGCTGTTGTGAGGTTTAGACAACATGCTGAAGATAATATGTAACATAGAGGTCACTTGATAACAGTTTAATAATACATTATGATTTGACTTTCTAAATGAAACCATGCAATAATTACTTGGCACAATGTGACATCTGCTGTGTTACAGTTCTATGCACTGTCAAAACATACCTTACATGCATTGTTGTTTCAGGGAATGTGGCTCTTGGCAAGAGCACCTCTCAAGTTGGAGCCTGGAATGGCTTGGTGGCCTCCAGAGCAGTGGATGGTGTTGCTGACCCTAATGATGACTCTCACTGTGCTCATCCCGAGACATCTTATGGAACCAATGCTTGGTGGCAGGTGGATCTGGGGGGTGTCTATGTCATTAGCAACATCACCATTTTCAATCGTAAAGGTTCAGGAGGTAAGTGTTCTTCTATATTATAAATAGTTTGTGATTGTCTGTTAGTTCCCTCACATCTTCGTCAGTTTCACATGTATGGGCCTGAAATTGTGTATGCATGCCCGGGGGTCCATTGGGATGGTTCTCACATTAAAAATATAAAAAATTCCCAGGGGGTGGGGAGATTATGAATGACCCTTGTGGATGTTTGACGACGATTACGTAAAACAGAACAAATCAAGTTCATAATTACGTACATTTGTTAGCAATCTGTGCATTTTTTATATTCAGTTCAGAGTTATGTCATCAGTGTCAAATGTCATTATACGTACTTCTTCGTACTGTACAAACGCTTCGTGAAACCAGCAGTTGGGCATGAAGTTGTCATTGCTATTGGCACTGCCCTACCAACACTTGACTGGGTAGTGGAAAGAGTCATAAGTTCTTGCAGTGACTACCTTTTCCCATGCATCGCCGAGCAACTATGCTAGTAATATAATAAATATATACCTTTATTCTAGCAACTTAAATAAAATAAAGAGGTCCCTGTCTCATTGACATTGATACAAGCTGGCATATGTATGTATGTATGTACTGGAATGTGTGTATATGTATGTATGTACATGAGTGGATGGAATTCCTCCAAGACTACTAATAGAAACAGTAGAACAAATTATTACACCACTTGCAAGAGGCATAAACGGCATAATTGACTGGATGGCTGACTGACAGAAGACAGCGTGTTGTAGTAGACGGGGAGGTTTTAAACTATAAATCAGTTTTGAGTGGGGTAACATACTTAAATTTACGGATGACACAAAATTAAAAGAGTTAACATTGATGGAGATAAACAACATTTACAAAACGATCTAGACAAATGAGTTAAATGGTCTGAGAAATGGCAGATGTTGTTCAATTTTGGGAAATGTAAATGCCTACATACAGGACATGGGAACTTGGATGTAAACTATAAAAAGGGAGATACTGTTCTGGGTACTACTGTAAAAGAAAAGGACTTAGGAATACCAATACGTGCTGATATGAACGTTTCAGAGCAGTGTGGTAATGCAGCTTCAAAGGGTAATCAAATTCTTGGGTTGATTAGGAGAAATATAACATACAAGGAGAAAAGGCCAATTATACCTCTGTATAAAGTGTTCAGTGTAGATTGGATATCAGGAAGTACTCGTTCTCACAGAGGACAATCAATGAATGGAACAAATTATCTACAGATTGTGTAACTGCTAGCAACGTGAATATGTTTAAACACAAGGTGGACACATATCTCAGGAGGACGGATTACACATAGATGAAAAATGTTGGACTCAATAAGCCAATGGCTTCTTTGTCCACTTGCCATCTGGGCCTTTGAATTGGATGGCAATCTTGTTAAATCTGTGTATTCACTTATGTATGTACATACGTATGCACAACGTACGTATGCATGCATGTATGCACGTTTAAAAAAATTGCATATACGTCTGCAAACCTACTACATATGTGCATTGTTTTGTTTTTACTTGATCAACAAGAATCTTATGGTTTCTCTAAACAAATTACCCAATGTGTTAATAGTTTTAGGATCAAAAACATTCTAACTACATATATCTATCAGTGATGATTGTGAAATAGAAATTAGAAAGACAACATGACTATTCCTATGTGGCTGTTAAAGGGGGGGGTGAAGCACTCGAACAACCATAGCCCAAACATAATAACATACCATTTACAGTATATATCACCCTTATATGATGGGCGCAACGCCACGGTAATTTTGTAATATCCTTTTTAACTTTGCCATTATCTTCGCTGGGCGGCGCCATATTGCTCTGCGGGGGGTTCAGCGGCAGAGTGGTTTGAGTACGAGTTCCTGGCACCGCGTTCACACAGTAAAAACCTCTCGGAAAAACGGCCGAAACGCATGGAAAATCGAATAAAAAGAAAACTGGTGTGCACTGGATGGATCCTGGATATATCAACTAGTACTACAAATGCAAGGAAAAAACTTTTGATCGACTTCCGAGGAAGAATTTGCAGCGGAAAAGGTGGTTGCAAATGCGGAAATTGCCGTGAAATTGTCCGCCAGCCGCAGGCTCTGCGAGTAACCACTTTTCCGATGCAGATTACAAGACAAAAGACTATGTGATGAGCATGGACAGACGGTGAGCATCAAGATGTCATTCTTGGTCAAAGACACCGTTCCATCTTAGATCTTTTTTTTCGCATATGACCATGCATCTACTATTCTGCGACAAGGAAACGTCAGATATCAGAGGGCAGAGCGATGCGTAGGAAGCGACGAGCCGAAACCAGGTTAGTAAATTGGATTACCGTTACCATTGTGACTTATCACTACGATTACAATATAGTTCCACCCCAATAAGCACAGCTGTGCTTCAACGTCAGCATATATATGACCCACAGTAAATCGAAATGTATGAATACAATAAAGTGCAAGTAAGTGTTAATAGTTTGATATAATTACGAGTGTTTTCTAATCCGCCGATTTATTTTCGACGTGATCAGACGTACCGTACCGTCAATACGTGGCCGTACTCAAAACAATAACAATAACTCAGTAAGTGCTACAGGATATACTGCAGCCTTATAACATGGGCCATGGCGTATGTACTAGGCAAAATTATTCAAGAAAATAATTTGATATTATTTATTGACAGTCATAATAAGTCTCATACTCCTGTGTTCTAAATGCCTATATAGAGAGCAAGCAGCAAGCGTAAGGCTAAGCCTGGGGGGGGGGTTAGATGCATGGGAGAAACACGACCAAAAGACAGTATAGACTATAGTGCAACAGAAGCCTACTGTTGCTGTTTACATTTCAAATTCTTTACGGAAATATTTAAAATATACAAATACTTTCATTGTGATTAAGTGCAAATGCAGTTACAAAAACTTTTTAAAAGTATTTAAATATTTAAGTAAAATGCATTTCACCCATGCAATGTCTAGCTGGAAAGGAAACTAACTAAGGCATCGTCATCTACCCAGTTGAACACTGTCAGATTACATGTCTGCTTTCTATAATGACACTTTACAATTTCTGTCTGAATTCTTGTGACTTGACAATAAGGCAAAATTATATAAAATTAATTTGCTTTATTGATCAGATTAAACCCCACATGTAATAACCGGAAGTTCATACAGATGTATTAATTACATTTTATTCTAAGTCGACTGATAACACTGTAATGAATATCGTGGGGAGAGGGGGCAACTGTCGGCAACCCACAATAGTATTAGTACAAGCTATACATATGAAGGAAGTATATCAGGCATGGGGTCAATTCTGTTTTGTCAATTCCAAAAAATCAGTTCTAATTCCGCCTTGCAAAAAATCAATTCCAACTGTTAAAATTCTAGGCTAAAGAAAAATTCAAATCCAATTCGTTTTAACACAGTTTTATTTGTCACGTGTGCACAATCATATTTAATTAGATATGATTAAAAAATTATTGTTCGTTAAATGCACACACACACACACATATATATATATATATCAGGTTTGCCATATAAAAACTTTAAAATGGCATCCAGCCATTTCATATGTACTTTCTGCTGCGACCTCTCCTGGATTTTTGCCAACAAAACCAGACATTTTGGACAGCCCTGGACAGTTGGGTCATTAATCTGAGTTTTTAACAGTTTCCCCTGTTTATATCGGGTCCAGGTCATTTGCCCCCCTTCCAGACATTTGCCCCTTTGTCACTTGCCCCCCAGACATTAGCCCCTTGCCTTTATTCAAAATCTGGACATTTGCCCCCTGTCCATAGCTTCTGGATTATTTGTAAGTTTTTTTAAGAAATGGTTTTTTTTTTAACTTATTTTTTTATTTCTGAACATGAATTCAAGATATATATTATCCTAATTGCAATTAATGTTCTTTGTGTCAGATCAGCCAAGTAAATTACTTTATGTAGTTGGAGATGATCCTATAATCAAAGGATTATCTTTATTGCAATTGTGGAAGAAGCCAGTGACATTAGGACCTGGACATGTTAGGACAATTGAGGATATTTGAAACAAGCCATCTCAACAAGGTTTCTTTTGAATTGCATTTACCATGGAGAGTTGGAGTGACTCCATTTTCCTATAAAACTGGATGCACAAGCCAGAGTTGTCAGAATTCACTTATAACTTCACCATGGAAATTACTACTAGCATTTGAGGAGGTCAGAAGCTATGTTTTGAGTGTCATTCCTACACCAAGAAGGGGGACCAACAAGATTACTCTTCATTGGGAGTGAAGCCAGCGTCGATCCTGATCATGCAAGGGTGCTGTGGTCACTGATCTGATCTCCAGATCCAGAATGTGATCAACAAGACTGCCTGCAACCATGATGGTGACACGGCACAGATAGAAGCTGCCAAGGTCCGTGAGGACCTGAAAACTAAGGCAGCTAATACCAGGGGCACTCCAAACCAGCTGATCTCTGACTCGTTACTGTCCACCACTGTTTGTGGAAGCATCACCCCAAGAACCCATCTTCCACCACTGATCTGACTATCAATGATACCTGGAAGACAACTGGTGACAAGATCATCTCATACACACTCCAGGGGATAGGCCATTGCATTAGGCTAAAGTGACTTTGACTTGTCATTGAATGTTATGTTATTGTAGTAATAATGATAAAACTGCAAACTGATTTTCACTTGTCAACTATCATAGAAAAAAGGGGCAGATGTCCGGGGGGGGGAGCAAATATACTAGGAGGCGGATTTATATCGCTATCAGTTGTGGTATCATTGATATTTCATCAAATTTACTGGAAAGTTTGAGTCTTCAACATCCTAATCTCCAACATGTATTCTCCATGGGGACATTTTTAATTACTACAAAGGGCAAACCCTACAGCCACATGTAACAGCATTGTACAGGTGACCAGTGACATGTTTAGTATGGGAAACTTGTGGGCTGAACATTAGGCTTGGATAAACAAGGGGCTGCATTCAAGTGGGGCAGGCTTCCTCTCTCACACAAAGGGAATGAGCAGGCAGGTGCCCTTAATTGGCAATCTCTGTAAATAAACCTTGTACACTGAGAAAGAAAATGAGGCCTGAATGGTCTGATTTTGGTTTTACTGTCTGTTACAGTAACTTTGTATTTCTTTTTGATGCAAATGCTTGATTAAATTGTTCTTGGTCACAATGTTTCAATACCAGAGTAGACAGTGTCTATGCTGTAATGTTGACAACTTCCTGGCTGTTACCAGATTCAGGGTGACATGCTAATAGCAGACAAATATGATTTTAAAAGTAATATAAGTAAATATAAGGGTAAATATTAACAGTATCAAGTCAATAATTCCAACAAAATCAATTCCAATTCCCAAAAAATAAATTTTGGAAAAATAAATTCAATAAAAAAAAAATGTGAAGTCAATTCCAATTCCGGAACTGGAATTGAGGGTCAGTTCCAATTCCGGAATGGAATTGACCACATGCCTGAAGTATATTCATGACAATATCTTGTCTCTGTGTACTACAGCAACAGTCATGAACAGTATAATTGAATTGAAACAAGCTTATGTCTGTGGGGCTTTTGTCGAGAGGGGCTTTTGTCCATGCACCATACTATCTAGCAGATGCTTTCAGTATAATACCTAATAATTATATATATATTTACATATATACATATATATATATATATATATACACGTGTGTGTGCGTGCAGCATTTATAAGGTAAAGATGTCACAAGCATAGATCTGCATTTGGTCTAATAACAATATTCATGCATTATGTTATCTAAATCGAGTGTCAGATATAAAATAAGGAACCCCATAGAAAGTGTACCTATGGGTCCATATTTTGTTATGGAATTTGGACCCCTTATAGAATTTTGACCTCCCTGGCCCATTGAAAACAGTGCAATGTTGATTAGATAATATAATGCACTTTGGAGCTAGGATGCTACAATTTTGGTTACATGCGTTTGGTTATGTTACCAGTGGCATTCGTCAAACTGACCAAACAGATTCATTAAAAACATTAAGAGATCACTGAAAGACCCATTGGTTGAATTAACATGGCTCCATAGGGAAAATGCTTTTCCCTGTGGTTGATTACTTTATACATTCTATATGACACTGGCACTCTTATATTCTAAAAATAATATATACAAGAGAAAGTTTCTCACATTGTGATTCATTTTTATTATGCAAAAGATGAATTTTGTAAAATTTTCAAGTCACTGTATGTGTAATCTTTTCAGATGAAGGATTCACCATTGGTTCGTACAAGTACAGGTACTAGTTTTGAAGCATCCAGCGCTACGGGTGATGCCGTCAATCTTTACATTACGGATGTCACCTTTAGTGCCATCACTGCTACTACTGCTGTGGCACTACATACAACTGATGCTGAAATGCAAATCGATCCGGTAACGATATTTCAAGTGCGACACTTCGCGAATGCTGCTGTAGTCACGGATGACATTATTGCACCAATGAACGTTGATCATGACTACTCCTATGTGAAGCTTCCATCAGATTCAGTGAGAATAAAGACATTGGTGCAGATGATGCACACTATGTGATAACAGCGACATAACCGAGGGTGACTCAAGCAGCTCCGACACCTATGAGAAAGAGAAGAAGTTTGTCATTCGTGAGAAAAACTTATGTCACTTTTCTGCACCTGCCACACACCAAACAGCCATAAACTGTGACACAGGTTGTACTCATGTCTGATCTATCAGCCAAGGTCTTTCGGATACTGGGGTGTCTGTCAGGAAAGTGTGCTGATTTCTACCCCTGGATGAGTGAAAGGTGAATTGAATATGTTAGGAGTACATGTACTATCAGTCAGAATAAGTAGTGTATTGGTGTATATTTAGTGCCAGTAGTGTATTGGAACAGATGGTTGGTGTGCAAGTACTATCAGTCAGAACAAGTAGTGTATTGATACATATGATTGGTGTACATTTACTGTCAGTACAAGTAGTGTATTTGGTAGAGAATGAGACGCTTGGTTTACATTTGCTGTCGGTAGGAACAAGTAGTAGATTCAGTCAGAACAAGTAGTATATTGGATACACATGATTGGTGTACATTTACTGTCAGAACAAGTAGTGAAATGGTGCAGATTCCAGAATGAGATCATTGGTGTACATTTACTGTTGGTAGGAACAAGTAGTGTATTGGTATGCATGATTGGTGTACGTTTACTGTCAGTCAGAACAAGTAATATTGTTACACATGATTGGTGTACATTTACTGTCCAATCAAAACAAGTAGTCTATTGCCATTGGTACAGATGATGATGGTGAAACAGTTAAAATGCCTTGGCTTTATAAAGATTAATTATTTTCTAAGCTAAACTACCAGTATATTTGATATGTTGTGGCATAATAATGATGTGTGTAACTGTGATATCCATGTTCCAGGTTGTATTTCCAGGTGGTAGAAGTCACTGTTTTTAATCAATGTTTAGTCTTGGTTTCAGTCGTTCTAGTTAGCCTTATTTCTTTGGTAATTGTTTTTCTATGTGAATAAACTGTTGATATATTTTATGTTGGTCTCAATATAAATGAAATTGTATGTAGTGACATGCAAGATGCTGCAGGTAACATTTTTGTTGACAGAAATGGGATATGGATAAGAAGGCATTCACATCATTCAGTTATTAATATTTTAGTGGGAATTTTTGTAGTTTTCCAGGTTGTTTTTAGACCTGCTGCATACTGTGGGTGCCTCACAATTTGTCTATATCAGACTATCAGTACACTCACCTGTGTCAGGTCAATCTCCATAGCTAAACTTTCCATCAATTCAATTCGGTTCAGAATAGACATCACAGATCCTTCCCACATCGCAGGATGGGATTACTTGTCTTGCCTTTCCTGAGCCTGAAATATAATTTGTCATGGTTAGTTGATAGCACTAATTCCATAATTACCATAATAGTTGCAAAACTGTGAACATTACATACTGTCAGTAGTTAATTATTGTTATTTAAATGATTACATTGCACCAAACAACAAGGTGTTGTGGTGTGCTACAGAGAGGGGTGATTACAAGTACGAATATTGATGTAATCATGATTACAGTAATTATTGCAATCACAATTACTAATGTAGTCATGATTACAATCATTATTACAATCACGATTACGGTAACATTTAAGAATATATATATATTCACATAATGAATTAAATAAACCCTCATGTTATTATTGTCATCAATGTTATTCAACACAAAATCAAACACAATATTAAAATACAGTCACGGTACACTTCATTAGATTAGATACAAAATAAAGAGAAAAGCCTGCTTGCATTGCCATTGTAGTTCGGATCTCGCCCTCAGGCTAGGTAAAAGAAATATGCAGAAAAAATATGATTATTAAAATGGCAATGATTCGATAACAATTGAATTACTGACCTGCTATCTATAGGGCGAATCAATGAGTCGGCACGCAAATCATGCAATGACAGCAGACCAACATCTAGCACCGCTCTGTTTGTGCATATCGACACTACAAAATCATCGTCTTCGCCTTCGTACGGTGATGCAAGCACCAACGCGGTCGGGCACACGGTGCTGCATAGCCTATAGCCTAGCCCTAGGCATGGTAGCTTCCTCGGCGCAGCATGATGACTCAACCTAAACGTGCGCAGACATCGGGACGCAATTTCCACAGGTTCACCACATCACATTACCTAGTCAGGAATCGTTGACAGTCAAAGCGCTGTTGTAATTTTTCCTGAATCCAACGTCAACAAAGTCAAAGGCGAAGCCGACCTGGAGTCTGGAGCGTGACTCGCACACTCGGTGACATTTTACGACTGTCAACGGTTGTTTCCGTGTGGCCTGTCGAACTAGACTCTTCGTCTGTGGTTTCCATTTCTCCAAAGATAGACAACTATTACGGAAGTTCAGTAAACCACTAATCGCTAGTAGCAGATCTGGTAAAACTGTCACAAGCGATGCATCCATCTTGTCAACAAGTAAAAAATAGTTCCGGTATTCCGTTATCGCATATTCTCGTTGGTTAGCGTCTCGTGTGTTCGAGAAGTGTGGCGTTTTCCACGATTGTTTGCGTGTTTTGTTGTAATTTCTTTAACTTTTTTTATTTGGAACGAACAAAAACGCTATTTTGTTGATGTGTGTAAACACTTGTATATATAACAGAGACCCATATCTTTTTTTTCGCTCCAGAATGCCTATTTACGAAATAAATCGCAAAAAATCGAAAATTTACATTGATTAGATATACGCGACTCAAACCACTCGTTTCGACAACAAGATGGCGATACGCAGTGATGTATTTTGTCGATTTTGGTCTCGAACAAAATCAGTTTTTCAGTTTATCTCATAAATTAGCAGGTATCTGTCACCATTAATGCATAGTTAGATAATATATATTTAAATATACGCCATAACACAAAATTGCTTCAGTTCCCCTTTAAGGGTAAACATTAAATTTTAAATGTTATCCTATATAGCCAGCCAAAGTTCGTATTTGATAGACTCCCATAGGAAATGAAAAAGTACAAACATTTACATGTGCTATGCCAATGATCGCATATACAGTGAGGGTGGTTTCAAATTGTAATTTCAAGCTATATTAAAATTCAGCATAGTTTGACAAGGCATCAATATTCAACCCAATGGCAAATATTGACACAAAACAGCTCTTATATTGGTTGCTAAATTCAACGCACTTAAATAACATATAAAGTATTGAAAACATTGAATTGTTGCAGGGAAATACAGACTAATCATGAGCCATTTGTGGCTATTTGAATAGGGACACCCCACCAAAATGGGCACACCCCACCAAAATAGGTAGAGTGTGCTTCCCAAGGTTTGTTTATATATTATGAATCATGATCCACTTGCATTCTTTAATAATAAAATACACATCATAAGTCTGAATTATGGCTTGGTGAAAATATACTTGAAGAACACAAGAAGCAGGTTGAAAACATCACAACCAGACGATTTACCAGGGAACAGAACAGAGTGTCAACGGTGATATAGTCCGGCAGCCAGAGGCCATTTTTTGACCTAACCCCATTTTGCCTGATATAGTTTTTTCTTTGTTGATTATTCATCTCTATCATGTATATAATGACATCCAGGGGGTGTGGAGTTCTCACCCTTGAACATTTTGAAAAATAAATTCAAAAATGGTCACCAAAATCAACTTTTTATCATATCTTCGCAACCAGACAAGATACAGACATGATTGAAATGTTATTTTATATGTTTCCAGACATGAGAAATTTGATTCCACCATAATTGATATGAAAAAAATAAAACAAGATGGCGACCATAAGTATGTTACAAATGGTTGCCGACTATGCGATAAAAGATTATATTTCATGTTCCGCGAACAAAAAAACATAAGAACATGCAAAATAAATTTTCCATGTGTTATCATATGAGGAGAATTACATAAGATCAGCATTTCGTGAAATTCTTACCTTTCTAAGCATCAGTCCTCTTCATCTTCATCATGTAGGACGTACTTGCCGCTCTCATTTTGGCAGGCCTGTCCACCCTGGCATGCGCAAAATGGTGAGCATGCCATGTCAGAGCTGTTGCAGCTGCACTTGTTCGTCCTACATGGCATTTCACTCCGACATGAGCACTTGCATTATCAGCTTTAGCAACCCTGTTAGGGCTAACGAGGTATATGGGGGGACAGTAGTTGGATTTAGCGCAGTACTCCCCTCCTCCTGTGACCAACCGTAAAATGTAGGGTCTAGTACAGGTGGGTTGGGATCCAAAGCATGAAGCCAAATTGCTACTTGTAGATGGGCTCTGGCTACATTTTGTTCGAACGCTTCACTTGTGGGTGGTAATGAACACAGCTTTGGTGCGGAAGCCTTGCTTCTGCTTACTTTAGAAAACCACATTTGTTGGCGTGCTTCCGTCATCGAATGACATCTTTGCTGACCATAGCAAGCCAACATGAAGTGTGTGGCCTGGTCCACTACTTCCGAAAACGGTGGTCCGCCTGTGTTTCCCAGTAAGTTGAGAGAACATTGGCCATGTCTCAGAACTTTCAGAGCTGCAACCTTGCTAACGCCAAAGTATGATGCCACAGTATCACAACCTGTGAGACCATGAGCAGCTAGTAGAACTTTGCAGGATATACTGCCCTGGTGACAGAAATACAACAAGAGAACAAAGATGTCGGTGTCATCTGCAACGACCAGGACGGTACCATCCTCTACACGTGAAACTTGTTGCACAATCAGAGTGTCTCCCTCCTCCTGCATTGTAGCCATGTCTTGACGTTTGTTTACACAACCATTTGCGATTTCTATAGGAACCGGGTCTCTGCCAGTGACAACTAGTTTGTGCTTTTGAAAGTCAGTCTTGTGCGAAACCAAATCCTCGATGATGAGAGCAATCAATTGATCTTTGTTTGTGGTGATGGTTAGGATGACTATTTGTGGTGGCAGGTGAGCTGTGCAACATAATGTGTAGACCCTGCTTGCTCCTTTGTCCCTGCTGCATCAGGTTTCCTCCTTAGTACTGCCCTCGATGTATCTGTCGAACACCAGATAGACGTCACTTTTTGCCAAGTGACCGTGTAGGTAACTGCGGAACCTTAAGCGCATTCTTGAGATTGGATTTCGTTTTGGCATCCCTCATATTTCCATTTTCATCAAACATAGACATTGGGATAGGTAATAGTTCATGGCCCATTAGCGTGGTTGTGTCAAGATCGCGTGCGCTAGACTGCAAGCCCATGCCAAACACTTTAGCATCTCCGACTTTAATGTGTTTCCTGGATAAAGCCATGGTAGTCACAATTTTTGGTATTGAATCATTAAATCCACCAGACCAACTGCGTTCGAAAGACTCCATCTGTGTTTTTCCCACAATTGCACATTGGCGACATTGACCGAGGAGTGATTCACAACTTGCCCAGTGACAATGTTCATCAGCCCATCTGGATGTTGCCCTGGGTCAAGTGGATCTATGCAAAGTTCCAATTTATCGCATAGAGCTTTCCTGTCTTGATTGTCTCCTTTGATTCTTGCGGCTGTTTCTTCTTTGTACCTCATGAAGGTAGTTTCAATGGCCGAGAACTTGAAATATACCGTTTGTCGCAATTTCGCAACCGTTTTCATTGCGTTCTTTACATTTAACAAATGAAATGATGGTACTATAATATTTTTTATGTCTGAGAACATGTAAAAAGACGTTTTAATCGTGTGTGTACGTTACCTGGTTGAAAATATGTGACAATTTGCATAGTAGACAACCATTTTTAGGCCGCCATCTTGTTTTCTTTACATTTTTTCATATCAATTTCATTTCAATTATGGAATCGAATTCCTCATGTCTGGAAACATATAAAATAACATTTCAATCATGTCTGTATCTTGTCTGGTTGCGAAGATATGATAAAAAGTTGATTTTGGTGGCCATTTTGGATTTTTTGATTAAAAAAAAAATTCTCAAGGGTGAGAACTCCACACCCCCTGGATGTCATTATATACATGCTAGAGATGAATAATCAACAAAGAAAAAACTATATCATGCAAAAAGGGGTTACCCCCCTCGGCTGCTGGACTAATAGAGCATAAATCTCCGGGATGAGATTTTTACAGTTTTTCACAGATTTCTGGTTTTTTCATGGCCAACAAATATATAATATATAATATAATATAATATTTTCTTGCCCCATCTATCTATTTCTCTCAATTCGTGATGACATCAAATTCAGAGTCTAATTTATATCTGAAGTTGTTTTCTTCTTCTTCCTAATGTCCCACCCTTTAATTCATTAAGAGGATAACGCTAATTTTTTTTAGCTTTTTCTGTGTGTTTAGTAGGAGATAATGCACGCTAAATCTATATCGTATTTTGAATGGAGGGGGTGGTGAGAGGATGAGGTTAAATATCATTCACGTCAAATCAGAGTATTACTTTAGTGGGGTCAGGCTAATTAAAAAAAAAAAATCTTACAAAATATTTTCAATTAAAGCTAGAATCTGCATAAGAAGACTCAAGAATTTAGATTCTATTAAAAATATAAAACTTACACATATAGTGGAACCCAACTGTCAAAATATTGATGACACTTGTTAAGCATGTTAAAAAACATGACCAGACCAGATGGATAGATGGATCAAGCAGTTTGCAGCATAGCTGTTAGATAACCCTGTAGGTTGACCCCCCACTCCTCCTAATCTGAAATGTATTTTGTATTAGAAAAGTCAGAATTTTTATTTTGCTCCTTGTGAGAGTCCTGATTTTTAACATTTTGCTTTGTTCCAAAATGTCTCAGAATTCACCACAGAGCATCTTATTTTAAACATTTTCCTGGTGGAGGTCACCCACACCCCCCTAGCAGGAGGAGGTGTGGGGGACGCACCCTCCCTTGCGACGACCTTTGGCCAACGTCCCCTCCCTTCTTTCAGGCCCTTATCATCTAGTCATTTCAGGTTGTTTTTTTCTTGTGCCTGTCACATCCCTGAAATCTTGAGATAGTAATCAAAATAGTTGTGTTTGAAGAAAATCGTAATTCATATATAGTTTATATATCTATGTTTTTGATCCTAAAACAATTAACAAATTGGGTCAACTTTTTAGATTTAGAGACCCCACACAAGACCAGATGTGTTGGCTGTGAAATCTGTTTGAAGAGAGTTTAGTCTGTCAGCATCTAGGGCCTTCAGGGTAGGATTGGTAGAATGCCAATCGCTTTTTGGAGTATTTGTGTGGGGTATTTCAATGACAACCAAGGAACTATATGAAAAACACATTAAAACATGTTCTTAAATGACATGATATCCAGTCCTTAGGACTGCTCAATGCACTTTATACTTCACTCCTGTTGGACCTGTTCATTACAATACCAAATCAACTGATCTGAGAAGCACTCAGCCATGCTGCAATTACCTCTAAAAAAATATGTGTCCAGATGATTCCAGCATTGCTTTTAGCCACGTTTTCATTCATACAGCTGAGTTAACCGAATGAAAATAGCTTCGAAGCAGCATCAAGAAAATTTGGACCCCAGTCTGCTCAATTGAGAATCCCTTATTCTAACCAGTCTGCTAATTCACCTCATTTCATGCCAGGAACATGATTAATCTAATTATATATGATCAAGTCAAAACGAAAAACAATGTACCCATGTAGTAGGTTTAGCAGACATTATGCACAGATGCCAAGACTACCATATTGGTGGTAAAACTACCACCTTTTTATTTTTTTACATAATCTACCACTATGCCAGAATTTACTCTAAAACCGCAATTTCAAGGTTAAAAAATAAAATTGTTTCCTTATGAATTGAAATATACTGACAAACCACCACTTCACATAAAAAATGCATTGGAAATGCATCAGAATTAAGTAACTAAACCCCAAAATAGAAATTTTGTCCACACTACCTCCTCATGAACATGGCTACTTGTCTCAGTATATCCCACACTTTGGTAAGAAATAGCATATGCTTTGTGGACAATGTGGTCTTCTCAAGAAAGATGTGACATGGGTTCGGGACAGTGTGTACCAGAAGCAAATAGACAAGCAGAAAGAAGTTGTGTTGGAGAATGCCTGCCTGAAGTATTACATTATAGCAGAGCAACTGATGCTTCACAGAAAGGGTTCGTGACAGTATTGATCTATGATAGCAGACTACTTGCATTTGGTTTGAAAATGCTGACAGAATGCCAATCGAGATACAGTAAAAGTGAACATGAAGCCAAATCCAGAAAACAACAGACATTGAACTGCAATCTCAAGGAAATCATGCATAAAGAATGGGTGGAAAACTGATCTGAGGCTATATTTGTCCTTCAGGAATGGAAAAGGTGTTGAATGCTTCTGTAAAATGTGCGAGACTTGCCAGGAACTCCAGGGCACAAACAGACGTGAGCCATTGTTACTGTATACCACCATGCCCATAGCAAGTTGTTGCATCAGATCTGTTTGAGATTAACAGCCGCCAGTATCTGTTGATCATTGACACTAGTTGATGAAATCCGAACTCCAATGATGAGCCAGACTGTCACAGATCATCTGAAGACATACTGCACATCATTCGATCATCCAGACAAATTTATGATGTACAATGGCCCACAGTACAGTGGACAATCTTTCAAGAATTGTGCTGACTCATTTGAGTCACAATGATCCAGGACAATTGCTACAACAAGAACGACTGGAGGAATGACAAGATATAATGACAACATGACAAGATGAGTGGTAACAACCTCTCCCCATTTTACATAGGACAGAGAGTACGTGTACAAAGTTGACAAAACATGGTCTACAGCGACAGTGAGTGAAATGTTTGTAGAACTGAGGAGCTACATCGTCCTCTCTCATTGGTGGACGACTCCCGTACAATAGTTTACACCTTCGAGAGCTGGCAGCTGGACTAACACATGGTATCTCCAGGTGTGCTAAGTGGTGGGAAGATGTTTTACCCAGTAACCATAGCAGTATTTCATCTGAGGTTAGTGTAAGCAGCATTCCACCTGACTGCAAACCATAGTACGATGTCTCCTACTTAGAAGTCCATGAGAAAACGAGACAGGCACCCCAGTGTTTGAGGGACTATTGATTGGAATAGTCGGGACGTTTGATGAGAAGGATGTTGGAATATGGCATTGACTATGGTATAATTCAGACCAATTTGGGTTGTGGTTTATGTACGAACGACAAATTACGCTAGAGCTACTATGAACATCATGTTGATTAAAAACAATCTCTATTTGTACACACACATTTATATCATATATCATTTCAGTTTAATTGTAGGCTGTGGGTGGTAAGCTTATGCTTAAATTAAGAATAGACCACTGTAAGGCAAGTTTGAAGATAAAATTGCGTTTATTACAGCTCAACTAAAAAATTATACAAAACCAAGTTTCTCAGTCCTTGCACAATTTACACCTCTGGTCTAACTTCAGTATGACATCAAAGTACAAAATGTCAACCAAAAGTTCAAAATACAACCAAGAGCGGAATTAATACAAAAGTTAAGAACAAAAAGAAAAGATGGTATTAAACACAATAATAAAGACGACCCAAAAGACGACTGGCCACAGTCAGGAGTGGGCCAGGACTTGCATTCACCTGTACAAATACAAACTGAACAAGTAAGTTATTTGCATATCATAGTGTCCAGTGTAAGATGAAACATCAACATCTGATAGTTCCAACACATTGGTGTTGTTCACAATATTGTATGTAAAATACCTGTTATCTTATTCAGTACTAATATGTAATAATATTATTGTTTATCTGTAAGTTCTTTAGCATACTTGTAGGTACTAATATAATACTAGTATACTACATGTATAAACCCTTAAATATAATAAATTCAACAGTCAACAATGTTGTCAATTTCACGTGTGCATGGCCTGACTAGCCTAGCTGTTACTCATACAGAGTAAATACAACTAACTACAGGACAAATAGTCAGCAATAATAGTTCATTAACTATATTCTCTAAATTGCATTACATTATACCACTTGCAAGAGTGTTCAACTTATCATTAAAAGAGGGAGTTGTTCCTTTTGAATGGAAAGAAGCAAATATCATACCATTATTTAAAAAGGGTTCCAGAAATAAGTCAGAGAATTACAGACCAGTGATTTTAACGTCAGTGATTTGTAAATTATTAGAAAGGTTAATAAAAACCATACGGTGGACTTCCTTGTTAGGCATAAATTATTAAATTAATCTCAACATGGATTCCTAAAAGCGAGGTCATGCTTATCAAATATGTTATGTTTTTTGGAAGAAATCACTAAGTGGATAGATGAGGGATCGCCAGTAGATATTATCTATGTAGATTTTCAGAAAGCTTTGACAAAGTGCCACATAAAGGTACGTTCTTATATAGCTTGGTATCCGTTCCGTAGGACTGCTCAAAGCCCTTTACACTTCACCCCTGGCAGACCTGTTCATTCCAAGGCCATCTCAACTTCTCTATCTGTATTGCCAGGTACTCATTTATACAGCTGAGTGAACTGTGGCAACATGGGGTGATCAAACTTGCCAAAGGTTCGAAGCAACCGCAGTAGGATTTGAAACCGAGTTCTCTCGATTGATAGTCCGGCCATCTAACTCATATGCCATCATGCCCCACAAGATTACTACTTAAATTAAAAGCCCATGGTATCGGGGATGGCATAATTGACTGGATAGAACAATGGCGACCGACAGAAGACAGCATGTTATAGTAGATGGAGAAGTTTCAAACTGGAAATCAGTTTTGAGTGGGGTACCACAAGGATCAGTATTAGGACCTTTATTATTCTTAATATATATCAATGACTTGGATAACAATATAACAAGTAACGTACTGAAATTTGCAGATGACACAAGTGTATAGAAAAGTTAACACTGATGGTGATAAATGACATTTACAAAACAATCTAGACAGATTAGTGAAATGGTCTGAGAAATGGCAGATGTTCAATTTTGACAAATGTAAATGCCTACATACAGGACATGGGAACTTGGATGTAAACTACAAAATGGGAGATACTGTTCTGGGTACTACTGTAAAAGAAAAGGACTTAGGAGTTACAATAAGTGCTGATATGAAAGTTTCAGAGCAGTGTGGCATAGTAGCTTCAAAGGGTAATACAATTCATGGGTTGATTAGGAGAAACGTAACATACAAGGAAAAAAGCTAATTATACCACACTGAGTTGGATCAAAAGTTGGTATAAGCAGTAGTTCACAACAAAAACTCCTTAGTCAATCAAGAACATATCATAAGAAGGATATAGATACGCTTGAACGCATACAGAGGAGAGCAACTAAAATTATTCCAGAACTGAGAGACCTTAGTTATGAAGAATGCCTGAAAGAATGTGATTTAACAACTCTAGAGACAAGGAGATTTAGAGGAGATCAGATTGAAGTTTTTAAGATATTGAATGGGTATGAAAATATTGATAGAAATATGTTTTTCTCTCTCAAGAAAGATAGCAGAACTAGAGGACGTGAGGTAAAGTTAGTAAAGGATCAGTGTAGATTGGATATCAGGAAGTACTCATTCTCACAGAGGACAATAAATGAATGGAACAAAAAGTTTGACACATATCTCAGGAGGGCGGGTTACACGTAGATGAACACTGATGGACTCTCAATAAGCCAATGGCTTCCTTGTCCACTTGCCATCTGGGCCTTTGGCTTGGATGGTAAATCTTGTTAAATTACCCTGGGTGCTGCCATCATGTGGTGGGTAACTAACTAAAGAAGTGACTACCGGGTATGTCACATAATGGTTGCACTAGTGACACTATATGACATATTTGGATGCCTCATATCAAATAAATATTTCAGCACTCTTGGAAACTCAAATAATGGCATGGGAAGATATTAAACTCTATTTGAGAAATGGTCAGTACTGTTAAGGAATCAATCACAGTGTTGTGTGATCGATCATTTTTTATTATATTCATTCTGAATTTCATTCCCTGTTGTTGCATAACTTATATGTCTGAGATTGTGATGTGATAATGAGTACAAACGTGATAGGAAGAGAGAAGACTTCTGATTGGCTGTCCTGCTTCATCTCCCAGTTACTGGCCAAAGTAAACCTTATGTTGATAATGGCGTCAGTGAAGTTGGGCATGGAAAAGAAAGGCTGAAGTCACTTTCTCGATTCTTGTCAGTGGTTCGCGACATGGCAAGGAATAAATGAATCTGCTCGATGCAGCATAACTGCCAATTGGCTGGGTCCATCAAGCAAGCATACCATGCAGGTTTATGCACACACCTTGACACAGTGAAACCACAGATAAAACAATAAATAACACACTTTTTTCTTTCATTGTGTGGATATTGTTACAGGTTGAGATACAAATAGAAACAGTGACGTATATAAAATATTTGGATTAACTTATATGATCAATCATTGATCAGTTAGATAAACTAATGATTGATTATGAAAATGTTTCCAGTTCCCAAAACTAGTCTTTTCCTTATCTCCTTTCTCTCCTCCCTTTCTCTCTTTTCCCATCTCCCTGTTCTTGCACATGACTTTTGAAACTACTCCATTGACACAGTCAATTTTGACTCATTTCAGTTGGCAGCAACAACCTGCATGATTTTACCATCAACATTGGCAACTCATCTGATGCCGTCCACAGAGAGTGTGTCCGCTACACAGGCCCTGTAGCATCAAGTTCAAGTGTGACACTGACTTGTGGACAACAACTGTGGGGACGGTATCTCAAGATAGAGAGGATCACAGGTTCCACAAATAGTGCTAGGTTACATTTCTGTGAGGTGCTAGTCACAGGATACAGGTACATAGGTACGTTCTACAACAAAACGCATCAATATTAAAAATTTTCACCTACCGTTATAAGGTAACAGGGAACTCATGGTAAAAGTATGTAATCTCTTTCCGATGCTGATGTCTGTCACTCTGTCTATTTATGTGTGCGTGGTGGTTTTGCACTATCATGATGGATGATAATGATAGCTGTATTCAAACAGAAAACTTAGTCTGAACTAAGTTAAAAAAATTACAGATTGGTAATTTGGCTACCATATAACTTGTTTGAAGATAATGACTGGTATTTGGGATAAAATTGTAATTCTGTATAACTGGCTCTGTGAACAATTCAACAGTAGGCCTACATTGTGACTTATTTAAGACTAACATGTTGTTTTCAGATTGCACCAGTGATTGTCAAGGAAGTTGTGACAATGTCATTGGCTGTGACACATGTAAAGCAGGGAAACAGCTGCCAAACTGTACCAAAGGTAGGAACAAAGCTTAGTATGCTCAACATAAGACTGTAAATAGAATCTTGCTTTGGCTGTTTGCTTGGTGTGTTTGTAAGTCAGTTGTTGCTTTTTAATGTAATTAGTATGCAATAGTATGCATGTATGATCTGGTGAATCCATGCAAATATGCATGTAGTCATGTATGTATGTCTGCATGCATGTGGTGTTATATGTTCATTTATTTATGTGTGTGTGCTTGCGTGCGTGCATGCATGCGTTCAGGCGGGTGGGCGGGTTGGTGTGTGCTGTTTCATCCATACAAACCTGCATACTTGTAGTGATGCATGTACAAATGTATGCACAGGCAAAACATATGTAGAGTCAAACCAGCTCAAGCGACCATCAACGACCACAGTCAACTCATCCTTTCACACAAGTTTTACATGTTAAAAGACCTGCATTAAGTGACCACCTGTGCCAAGAGAACACTTTATGCAATAACCAACACAAGTCCAATGTAGCACCCACCAACCCACGCATGCACCCACCCACACGCACGCACGCACGCATGCACGCACCCACCCACATACACACGCACGCACGCACACACACACACACACACACACACACACACACACACACACACACACATGCACACATGCTCACATGGAACACTATAGGCCCTATACTGTTTTTAATATATATATATATATATATATTATAAATGATTTGGAAGATGACATATCTAGGAAAGTACTGAAATTTGCAGATGACACAAAAGTATTCAGGAAGGTTACTAATGATACAGATAAACAAAATTTACAGGATGATCTAGATAAATTAGTTAAATGGTCAGAAAATGGCAAATGTTATTTAATTTTGGGAAGTGTAAATGCATACACATAGGACATGGAAATATGGACGAAGAATATAAAATGGGGGATGCTGTACTAGGTAGAACCACACAAAAAAAGGACTTAGGAGTAACATTTAGTGCTGACGTGAAAGTTTCAGAGCAATGTGGGATTGCTGCTTCGAAAGGACATCAAATTCCAGGGCTAATTAGGAGAACTATCACGTATAAGGAGAAACAGCTAATTGTACCCCTGTACAAAGCAATAGTTAGACCACATTTGGAATATTGTATACAAGAATGGAGGCCGTATCGTAAGAAGGACATAGACAAGCTAGAAAGAATACAACGAAGAGCAACTAAAATGATTCCAGAATTGAGAGACCTTAGTTATGAAAGCCGCTTATTACAATGTGGTTTGACAACACTAGAGACCAGGAGACTAAGAGGAGACCAAATAGAAGTGTTTAAAATAGTGAATGGTTATGAGGATGTTGATAGGAATATGTTCTTCAAACTTAAAGAAGGCAGTAGAACCAAAGGACACAAAGCAGCATTAGTTAAGGAGCAGTGTAGGTTGGACATGAGAAAGTATTCTTTCTCACAGAGGGTGATAAATGAATGGAACAAACTGCCAAATGATTGTGTTAATGCTAGTAGTGTGAATATGTTTTAAAATAGAATTGACAGATATCTGATAAGGGAGGGCTACACATAGATGAGAAAATTGTTGGACTCTCGATAAGCCAATGGCTTCCTTGTCCACTTGCCTAGTGGAACTTGTTGTTTGGGATGGCAATCTTGTTAAATCTTATTAAAAACATTTAAACCACAACTACTGCATTTGTCATTCAAAAACCTGAAAATTAGACAGTGTAGTTTATGTACTAATATAAATCTAACTTGCTGCAAGACCTGATTAACTGGATATTTGGGCCATAGTTCAGCATACTGAAAGTTTCAAAGAATTAATTGATAAAGTGAGAACCCTTTCTTGCAGACTGTGTTATTTAGAGATAATTAAAAACATTTAAGCATTAAACTAATGCAGTAAATTTCTGTTTTGAGGAAGATGGAATCATTATTTTCTGAGCTTTTTGTAATTTTATAGTGAATTTGGATTTCTAGACATGTGTAGATAGCTGGCCTGTGGTATATTACATTGCAATGTTATATATTACTATTACTTAGTTCTCTTACTGTTACTATTACATGATGAAGGCAATGTAATCTATTACTAGGGGAAGGCAATGTTAGTTGAGCCATTTTTCATTCTGTTTGATATCTAGGGCACAGTCATATTCATAAGTCAAAATTGTTTTTACTCATATAAACTATTATTATTAGTAGATCATTTTATTCCAAGATAATATATCTAGTATGCAGAGGTGAGCATATATATAGCTGATTCAAATAGGTTTGGTAAGCTGGCTTAACTAACACTTGGTGTCGGGTAAGTTGAGCCACCGTGTAGCGTAAGTTAGGTTAATGCTTTATTTGTATAATTTACTTAGGCCTTGTACTAAAATTTCATAACAAATCAGCCAACACATCTACCTAATGGGTAAAGCGCATCTCTGACAAATCTACACGCTTAATTAATAAGTCAACACACTTAATTAATATAGACATAGGCCAATCACAACCAGTGTAACTAACTGCTAATATGTTGCTTTGTAGCTATCCAACTTACCAATTTGCTGAAAAAAAATTAATTCCTTTATGTATTTTGGGGTAAAGAACACTTGTTTTTGTTCTTTAACCACTGCTCAACTAATCCTCCCTTGAGCCTTGGGTGGCTCAACTAGCCCCGTTTTGACAATAAAAGCTTTTTTGCAAAATAACAACACAAGTCCAGCGTAGATTGAAATAGGCCAAAGAATGACATTTAGATTTATTAATTAAGGAGCATGAAATTAGGCAAGCATACACCATCAAAATAAGATACAGCCAATAATCTCAGCAAGCATGCCGGCCCCCGAAAGGTGTTTACACATAATTAGTAAATCATGCCTATCAGCTACCCACTACCAGTACTATCTGTACCACTACTGACTTATATACAATTCACATGGTATCGGTGGGGGTCACTCCGCCGTGAGTTAACCATACACATACATGTACAAACAGAAAGGCTGGGGTACTGGATCCCCCAGCCAAACATGATAAATGAAAAAAGTGGGCTAACCACCCAACATTCGTGAAAAAATCATAATGAAATTTGTGGAAACACAACGCACAATGTATAAAGGTGTTACATATATAGACATTAGTCAACCCATAACTACTAACCCATCAGACCGAGAGGTAGGGCCAAACAGCCACACAAATGTACTCGTAAAAAGTACCCGCACTAAAAACCCTGTGTATACTACTGAAAACTCAGTGGAGGGAAAAGCGTTAATGCAAAACCTCGTGTACCAAACTATAACAGGGAAAAGCGTCAAAAAATTCAAAAACTTTGTGAACTACCTCTCTGTCTTCAGTGTTTCACAGTGTATCCCTCCATAATGCACCACTTGATTTATTTAGAAACAACTGGGTAACAACTGTTAACACAATATTAGGGAGGGAGGGTGGGATTTTTCAAACGGATCGGAATAAACCGAACAACAAAACTGATCTTGCAATAAAATCAACAAATTCAGCGATAACGAATAATCAGTAACAATAGAAATTCGGAAATATTTGCAGCGCAAAGGTCTCACAACGACACAAGCTAACTTGGAAATCGAGAGAGGCTGACTCTAGGTCACGTGGTTGGTGTATCCATATGCGTGAGCGAGTAATTAGGCCATACTCTCTCTACCATAAAAGGTCTAACCTCAAATCGCCTTCATTGCCCTGTCATCTCGCATAAAATCCTTTATGCGCCGCTGTCACATAAATTAATTTATGCAAAATAACAACACAAGTCCAGCGTAGATTGAAATAGGCCAAAGAATGACATTTAGATTTATTAATTAAGGAGCATGAAATTAGGCAAGCATACACCATCAAAATAAGATACATCCAATAATCTCAGCAAGCATGCCGGCCCCCAAAAGGTGTTTACACATAATTAGTAAATCATGCCTATCAGCTACCCACTACCAGTACTATCTGTACCACTACTGACTTATATACAATTCACATGGTATCGGTGGGGGTCACTCCGCCGTGAGTTAACCATACACATACATGTACAAACAGAAAGGCTGGGGTACTGGATCCCCCAGCCAAACATGATAAATGAAAAAAGTGGGCTAACCACCCAACATTCGTGAAAAAATCATAATGAAATTTGTGGAAACACAACGCACAATGTATAAAGGTGTTACATATATAGACATTAGTCAACCCATAACTACTAACCCATCAGACCGAGAGGTAGGGCCAAACAGCCACACAAATGTACTCGTAAAAAGTACCCGCACTAAAAACCCTGTGTATACTACTGAAAACTCAGTGGAGGGAAAAGCGTTAATGCAAAACCTCGTGTACCAAACTATAACAGGGAAAAGCGTCAAAAAATTCAAAAACTTTGTGAACTACCTCTCTGTCTTCAGTGTTTCACAGTGTATCCCTCCATAATGCACCACTTGATTTATTTAGAAACAACTGGGTAACAACTGTTAACACAATATTAGGGAGGGAGGGTGGGATTTTTCAAACGGATCGGAATAAACCGAACAACAAAACTGATCTTGCAATAAAATCAACAAATTCAGCGATAACGAATAATCAGTAACAATAGAAATTCGGAAATATTTGCAGCGCAAAGGTCTCACAACGACACAAGCTAACTTGGAAATCGAGAGAGGCTGACTCTAGGTCACGTGGTTGGTGTATCCATATGCGTGAGCGAGTAATTAGGCCATACTCTCTCTACCATAAAAGGTCTAACCTCAAATCGCCTTCATTGCCCTGTCATCTCGCATAAAATCCTTTATGCGCCGCTGTCACATAAATTAATTTATGCAAAATAACAACACAAGTCCAGCGTAGATTGAAATAGGCCAAAGAATGACATTTAGATTTATTAATTAAGGAGCATGAAATTAGGCAAGCATACACCATCAAAATAAGATACATCCAATAATCTCAGCAAGCATGCCGGCCCCCAAAAGGTGTTTACACATAATTAGTAAATCATGCCTATCAGCTACCCACTACCAGTACTATCTGTACCACTACTGACTTATATACAATTCACATGGTATCGGTGGGGGTCACTCCGCCACTAGGTCACCCTCTGTGACCGACCCAACTAGCTCCATTTTGACAATAAAAGCTTTTTTAATTGATTTCTCATTAATGTGTGATATAAATAATCTTCTTCCCTGTGCATAGTTAAACAAAGTGAACAGACAATGAAGTCTGGTCACATGTGTTGATAGTTTACACACCAATCACCAAAATCACAATAACCAAAAGTTTAAAAAAACATTAAAAAAACATTGTATGTTGTATGTCAATCGTGTTCTAATAACATGTTCAATCACTGGCTATTACTATTACTATTACATTTTATTTCAGAAATATTTTCTTTTGATTAAAATTTTTTAGTATGTGCATGTACAAGTATGCATGTTGTGTTCATTCAGTAGTAGAGTAGTTTGCAACAATATCACCTTATTCAAGCAATTATCTATGATTTGTTGGTCTCTTTCTTACAATATCTAATCTGATATGTGCTGAACAGTCAAAATTAAAGCTGTGTTCATGGATATGTTTTTATCACTCAAGAAAGATAGTAGGACTAGAGGACATGAGGGAAAATTAGTAAAGGATCCGTGTAGATTGGACATCAGGAAGTACTCGTTCTCACAGAGGACAATAAATGAATGGAACAAATTGTCTATGGATTGTGTAATTGCTAGCAGCCTGGATATGTTTAAAAACAAGTTTGACATATATTTCAGGAGGGTGGGTTACACATAGATGAACATTGTTAGACACTCGATAAGCCAATGGCTTAAATTCCTTGTCCACTTGCCATCTGGGCCTGAAATTTGGCTTGGATGGCAAATCTTGTTAAATTTTATTAAATCTTGTTAAATTGTTGGTCTTAGTCAAAAGTAAAGCTATGCTCATGGGTGCTCATGTTCACACTGAGTTGGATCAAAGGTTGGAATAGGCATAGGTATAAGCTGCTGGTTTTTGTTCAAACATTACCCAGCATGGCAGGACAGGGAGATGCAATGATTCATTGTTACAGTTAAACATAGTCAACTTAGTGCTGGAACCCTTGTCCATTAAGTGGTCATTGGTGAAATAATGGCCAGCATGTTGGCTGGGGAAACTGATTTCAAAAAGACCATTGAATGCTGTGTAAACTGTACATAGCCACCCAACCTTAATTGTCTTTATGGGCTGTTGGAGCCAACACAACAGAAGCCAACATTATTCACAGTTGTACACTCCTTTGATGTTTGGTATGTGAAGGTGGCTTATGTGAAGAATAGCTAAACATAAACACACAGGTTGATATTTATGCCTAACTACCTAATAGCATTTTATTTTGATATGCATGTGATTTAAATATTCAGTTTGTAATAGAAAAGTAATAGCTCAATTACTATTACATTGCTTTATATTACTATTACATTGTGTTCTGTTCCATCTATTACTATTACCTGAATATTTATAATCATTACCGTACTATTACATATTACTATTACTCCAGGCCTAGTAGAAAACATGTTAATGTTAAACCATTAAGAACTTTCATTAGATATTTATTTATGCATGGACATGCATGCTTTTGGTCGAATCCCATGAAACGTCGACATGTGGTGTTTTCGGATACTGCTAATTAAAAACCATGTTTAGAATCTGTCTGTGGTCTTGTACGTGTAGCGTGTAGCAACTTTAAGTAATTTCAATGCTACCAACATGTTGAGTCTGACTCAAAATGTCACATTTCATCGATTGTTTTTCATGTGGGAAATTTTTTCATCTGCCTTATGAGTCCCAAATTTAGGACTGCTCAAAATGGCAGAAAACATTGGCACAGATAATTTGTATTGTATAATTTAGTATTTTGTTTAACCTTTGATATGCATAGTAGCAGTATACACAGAAAAATGTTATGATGTATGCAAAGAATTTATCAAAAAGAAAAATCAGTGGTGGTCAGTAAAAATGTCTGCCTTACGAATCCATTAAGAACAACCGTAACTAGAATACCTATGGAGATTAGTTAAATGTACTGCATTATAAATAAGTACTTTGGGTAAGGCACCTTTAGCAGGAAACATATATTTTTGGATTCGATATCTTCTGACTTGGAGATGGGATTCATAAGGCAGATCAGTCCGTTTAAAAACTTGCTATGGAATGTACAAAAACCTGTAGATATGCTTAAATTACGTGAAATAGCAGGAACGATATCCTTTTATATTTTGATGAGTAGTACAAGTATTTTTGTCTACTTTTACAAAATGAATTCATTCATTTATATGGTTAGAATATGTAAATGTTACATTGGAAATACGAGATCTACTGAAATAACTGATGTTGGTATAGTATATTGTTCATTTAGTAAGGTAAACATTGTTGCCTAACTCAAAAGAGATAACTGGCATAGTTAGTGGTCAAAAAGTGGTTAATTATTGCTCCGAACAGATGGGGAGATGTAAGACACAGGGATTCGTGAGGCAGATCGGCCCTTCAGGAAACTCGCTGTAGGGAGTGTATAAAAGTGGCGGTGATGATAAGCATTTTATAGTTTGTAAAATAAAATTAACAAAGCCAAGAATGTACATATGCTATGGGGGCATTATTGACCATGAATTCCATCTGCCACATACATTCTGTATATATAATTTATTAATTACTAGCCCTACCCAGACAAGTGTTGGTAGGGCAATGTCAATGGCAATGACAACTTCACGATCCAAAAATCAAGTACAACTGCCAATTTCATGAAGAGTTCTGTGGGCAGTTGATGTAGATCGCGTATCAATCGTAGAAACTTGCATAACGTTGCTAACCATTTTACGCAACTGCAATCTCCTATTGTTCTGAGTTACATAATCTGTACACCAAAACCACATAGGTTCCTTTGTAATATTCCTACCCCCTTGGGGAATCGGGGAAATTTAGAAAAAAAATACTGTATTGAACCATCCCCGTGGCCCCGGGCATGCACACAAACTTTCAGCCCCATACACGTGAAACGGACAGCGATATGAGGGAACATACAGACAGAGTCACAAACTACTTTATAGTATACACTGTAGATATATATATATATAGTTCCAGTTCTTTAATCACCAACATGGTACATTACATGGCAGGACAATAAAGAAGATGACAAACATTGTTGCTAAGGCAGTGAAGATAATTATGGACATGGGCCAGTTTATTGCATCTTTACCAAAAACGCAAACCGGGATTACATTTGTGCACTTGACGTCAGCTCACCATAAATTGAAGCCAGCCAAGAAAGAATGTCTGCCTAGAACATGACACCAATGAAAGGTCTGGTGAAGGTGTATGCCTTCACCAGGGACACATCATGGTACGATACCTACTGCTATGAAAATGAACAGTATCATCTGTGCTATCCTGGGTGGCAGGCGATTGGCGACCTCGTACGTGTACACATTGCAAATGTTGAGAAGGCAAATGAGAACCTCGTGAATACGGTTACTGATGGGTACCTTGGCTGACACAAGACACAATATGTGGAAGACAACATGCATGGTGAGAGAGACATGGGACAGAATGGGAGAGACAGTGGAGAGGAAAGGGTCAACAATGAACAGAACTGGGAAGGCAACAGACAGGAAGGGACAGGACAGTAGAGAAAAGGGACAGGACGGGACAGGACAGGAGAGACAAGGGACAGGAAACAATGTGGGATTGTATGAATGAAACTATGTGATGGCAGTTTATGAGGGTCAGTGGTACATTGGCCTAATACAGGAGCACAACAAAGAGGAGGATGTTTTGATGTGGCAATTATGGAGAATAATAATAAAAGGGGGCTTCACTATAAAATGCAGATTGCCATAGGGATGATGTATTGAATGTTAACAAAGCACCTACCAAGGATGATAAGGAAACAAGGAACATGATGGATGCACTGTTTGACAGTCGCCAGTAACTTAAAATAGTGGTTGGAAGAGACACGACAGTGTCTGCTGAATACTGGTAGTGTCTGCATTACGAGTCCCAGTCTGCCTCACGAATGCCGCTGTTGTACTAGTGTTACATGTTTTCCATATTAATTAATTACAGTTGTGTTAAGTACATCTACATTTCAATGTATTTGTTATTTAGAAATAATGATGTATCAAATACAAGTACAAAAAAGAACACAAGATCTGAGGTTACAGTAGGAATGTAGCGTGGCAATGATGTTTGCTTATACAGTCATCCACAAATAAACGATTTCCAAGTGGCTATGACTATTAAACCAACAGAATTAGTTTTGTGTTTTCTAGTAGCTTTGTGCATTTTTGTCTGCCTTATGAATCCAAATGCGAAACCTTCGTTGATGATTTACTTCAGACTGCTGCAAGATCCTCTATTTCAAAAAACAAACACATCTGGCAATAATCTTAGGATTACCTTTATTAATTTTAGATGGCCGCATTGCAAAATGAGTAATGTCTTCAATATTATAGCCAATAAAACAATGCGGATAACCATCTATATAAATATGAACAAGTATACACTAATTAAAACAAAGTCTTTTATGTTTTTTGATAGCAGCAACATTTTGTGTATGTCACAGTCATAACATTTTGACTAGGCACTACCGGTTTTGTTTTAACACCACTGAATGGAATCATGTCTTGGATTTGTAAGGCTGATAAGAGGAATACATCTTACACTTTATCGATGTACTGTGGGGAACATAGTGGGACTTCTCAAACACCACTACATGTCTATTTTATGGCAGCCAACTATGAAAATGACACAACTGATTTTATTTTGCATCATTGGAACCTCTATGTGTTGACGTTTCATGGTATTCGACCATATACCTTCATAAACAAATAGATCTTGGCATTTTAACTTGCCTGAACAAAATAATTTTCACAAAATATATTTACAAAAATTTTAAGCAGTGTATATGTGCTATGATCATCATCACAACATTTTCACCATAACTTCTGCTAGCAACATCTTTACAGTAAGAACACACACTCTGTTGTAGACTGTGATGCAGACAGTTATGACATCAACTGTGCTGAGTCCTGTGGTCACTGTGCTGGTTCTGGTCCTTGCAACAGACAGACCGGGTCTTGTAGTGGTGGATGTCAACAGTGGTATGTCAGTGTTGACACAGATGGACCCAACACTTGTAAGGCTCACATCAGTAAGTACAGTTTATATTCAGTTGATGGATATAATTCTTTTTACTCTTCTTTCAATGTTTCAACAACTACTAAAATGTACTCATAGTACACATGAACCCATCTGTGTATCAGAGTTTGTAAAACTGGTATGATGATATTTCTAAAAACCTTAATATTTTATGCAATTAAATTACATAAGCAACTTTTAGTCTATTCTCCAGGTGCATTTATTATTTAGCATTTTGTCTTTATGTAGAAACTACACAGTACTTCATTGATGTGATGAAAATATTGACTATTGTTACTTTAACTTACTTTACTTTATCCATCTGCTGTTGCCGTGAAGCATCGCTGTTGCCGTGAAGCAATGTAACCTTTGTAGAATGCATTGATAAGTTGATTCATTGCGTGTGTATTTCTTTGTAGTTAGAGTTGATTACAAATCGAGCTACCATGTGGTGTCACTGTCAGTGACAAGTTCCTCAGTGAATGTGAGTTGGCCAAAGTCAGATCAAGTGACCGCTGGACTGGAGAGTTACTATCGATATGTAGTTGAGGCTACTGCGAGTGGTCAAACCACAAAGCAAGTGATCATACAGTTTGAGACTAGACAAGGTGCCCAGTCTGCAGTCATACGGGGGCTGAGACAACACAGATTATGAGATCAGAGTGAGGATCAGTGACAGTACACAGACACTTGAGGGGTCTGCTGGTGGTGCACTTCATGTCAAGACTAAATGTAAACGTAAGTCTGAAGATAAATTATACTTTATCATTACATGGGATTAGATCACTGGAGATTTGTTAGCATGGACAATTTATATTTGCTCAAATTTAATTAAAGTTTAAAGCAGTTCACACATGGCATGTGTTCACATTAATAGGTTGGTTTATGAAATGATGAAAAGTTGCTTTCTAGGCTCTTATATTGCATGGGTATTTCAACTGCCTTCTGTTTGCTTCATACTCAGTTGGTGATGGTGGCTAGTGTATATAAATAGTGCATATATCTTTTGCCAATTTTCCAAAAAAGCTATCATCCACAATACATTTTTTTTACAAATGGCCATGGACGCAGTTCAAAGCTAATAACCAAACATTTGAATTACACCTGTAAATGTAATAACAGAACAACTATGTATGTGTAAATGTGAATGCATGAATGTGTACTTTATGTTACATTGTATGTTAATTACAAATAAATTGCTTTGTCTCAGACCCTGACAAGCCCAAGATAAAGAGTGTCACTGCTGGTTCTGACCCAGGAAGTCTAAAGGTCATCTGGGAGGTGGGTGTTCATCTGGGAGGTGGGTGTTAATCTGGGTGGTAGGTGTTCATCTGGGAGGTGGGTGTTCATCTGGGAGGTGGGTGTTCATCTGGGAGGTGGGTGTTCATCTGGGAGGGTTTGAACTATGGAGTCTGTATTCTAAGGGGCTAACCATGAAGTATGTCACACTATTTTTTTATACACCCCACACCATTGTCATGCTTCATAATGCTGGCCTGTACACGCCCCCTAAAACTACGTTCATTTTGAGAAAGACACCCACCTATTAGGCATAGCTTTATTTTGCATAGACCTACGTTGATTTTTCACCAAGTTTGTAGACTTTTTGCGCACCATTACAGATTTCACTAATATGGTGGCCTGTATGCCAGTGATGTGTCAGGTCTTAGAACAGGTCTCCATGGATCAATCAACATTTTATTCACAATTGTCTTGCATTTTAACTATATTCTTATGTTCATGGTTTGATCCTATTAAATCTCTGTCTCTCTCGTAACGGTAATGTTTACCCCACCACCCCACCCTGCTAAGCATGGCATACTTTATGGATAGCCCCTAACAGCTATGCACTTAATATTTTGTGCTGCTAACGTAATAATAATAATTAACTTCTATGGCGCCTATATCCTCAGGAACCTGAGCTCAGAGGCTCAACAAAACAGAATCATTAAACATAATCATGAAAAGGGACGCACAAAAGTCGTTATCAAAATGAGGGACCAATGAAGATTTATCGTATAACTGCAATTTTGAATCAATAATTTTGTCTTGAGTTTCATCTTTAGCTTCAGATGTTTTCAAAATGATGGGAAGTAAATTCCAGACTCTAGGCGCAGCAACAGAGAAAGCACGCTTGCCGAAGTTAAATATAGTTTTAGGAACAATGAGTTGTTGTGAAATTGATGATCTGAGATGCCTAGGGATATTTTAAAGATGCAGGAGACTAGCCAAGTAGGGTGGGTGTTGTGTATATAGAGCATAATATAAGAGTGGACAGTTTAAAATTTATTCAGTAAGTAACATGAAACAAAACCATCTGCTACCACAATGTCTCTTTTCAATCAAAGCACCTTTCCTGAGACAACATGCTAGTGAACTTCACAAAGACTGTTGCAAATATATCTTTAAGATTTAATATTAAATTTCCCTAAAATATATTTTACAAACAAATGTTTGATGCAGTAGCATGAATAAATAATTTCCTCTGTTAAAATACAAAATACAGATAATTGTTTTACATATACAAATTCTTAGGATCTGTGGCATGTTACGTGAGGTGGAATTAACACATTATTAGTTGATTACTGAGATTTATAGTACGTTACATAATTTGTGTTCCTTGTAGATACAAATGCACATAGATAAAGGCTTGAAGTGCAATTATTGTGTTACAGTTATGTTTATTATTAAAAGTACCAAAAGGCAGAAATGATTGGCAGTGAAAATAAAATTTTATAATAGTAATGATGATTACTAGTCCATGATGACTCCATCATTAATCAGATAGATTGCAATTAATATTGGCATTTATGGTAAGAATGAAGTATTTACTGACACTACCAAAATACTAGCATAAATGTATTTAATACATTTATTCTGTTGTCACTAATTTAAGTGACCTTACATGTATTATTTACTATGACACTTTGAAATATTTACAATATGTTGTGACTGCCAATATAAGTGAATAGAAGTTGTTCTGACAAAGCTGTGTTCAATCTGTGTCTGTTTGTAGGCTCTTGGAGACAGCGGCTGTGACAACTTTCAACACTTGCAGGTTCAGTACAAACCTGAACATCAAGGAGAGTGGAAGACCAAGTCAGTGCCAACTTTGACACAGACACAGATCACAATTAACAAACTTCCTGCTGGAAACTATAGTGTGAGACTGTATGTGGCAAACAATGGAGACATTACCAGTTTCAGCAACCCAACTCTAAATCTAGCCAATGTTCTCTGTAAGTATAAACCAGTGGACTACATTATGGTTAAATATATTCAGTATAAACATCATGGGCTGAAATTGGACTATGTTTGAATAGTAAAGTTTGATAAAGTTTTGTATCTTATGACTATGCACATTCTGATGTCAGAATTATGACTTGGCATCTGTGCCAGATCCAATTAGATTTTTTACATTGGACCAACATGAAGCCACTATCAACATACACATGCACATATTGACCTTGTGTGATGTGACCATTTAACAGTTGTGTGCATCAATTGGAGTAGCAAACATTCATTACACAATGTTAATAGTTTGGACTAAAGGTAAAACTGGTCTACTAAATATAAATCATGTATCACCAGAAACATAAATGTTAGCATTTCTGATTTAAAAAAATCATTACATTTATGACAATCTTCAAGCTGGAAACTACAGTGTGAAGGCATTAAAAGTTTCAGTGATGCAACTACTACTAGTATATAAGTATATAATGGCTATTTATTGTCCAGTCAGTTAATGGCTCTTTGGTGGCAACATGCTTCAGGTTCTAAACACATTTTTAATTGTAGTCTATATCTAATGTTATATTAATGCTGGACAACACATTCAGTAACATGAAACCACATTAAGCATTTCTACGAATTACCAGGTACCAAGACCAGAAGGATCATTTTTATGATCTTTTTAGACAAATCTTGTTTTATGATGCTTATTTGATAAAATAAATTCAATATTAATTTTATGATACTTATACATACACATATTTTGTTTTATAGTGTTTATTTTTATGATCCTTATACACAGATTTTTTTAATGTTAATTTTTTTTATCCTTATACAAAGATTTTGTTTTTTATACTTGTTATTTTAGCCACACACACACACACGCACACACGCATATTAATAATATTAATCCATTAATTAAGTGTTGTGTACTTCTCCTAAGACAATATCTGAATATGTAACTATATGTTGACTACTCCGAACAAAAGTAGTTTAGATGGTAAAGTAGACAACATTGCTATCAATAACATACATTACGTTCTTCCCTCATAATTCTGTATATTTTTTTGTAATGAATTTTGCTCCGTTATTTAAACTTGGCATAGAGAGTTACAATAACCTACTTGAGTTGATCAAATCATTCACTACATGTCAGTGTTTGTTGGTTGTAGCTCTGACTACAACACTGCCACCAACAGCAACAGGACCATCAACTGTACCAAAAAGCTCCAGTGGTTCTGGAGTCATCATAGCTGTGGTGATGTCTCTGCTGGTTCTCGTCATCCTTGTCATTGTTGCTGTGCTGCTCTTCATCAGGTACACATTGCTCCACTTACATAGAGACCATGCTTTGAACGGGCTTTGTACTGTCAGGGATCAACTGGATAGAAAATGGCTGACACACAGAAGTCAAACAGTAATAATAGATGGGGAGATTTCAATATGGAAATCAGATTAGAGTACAACCTTACGCAACCTCTGACATCAGTTGTTGCAGCTCCAGCACTGACAGCTGTTGCCATGAAAACTAGTTAAACAAAGCAAAGTCCGACGGGAGAAAGCTACGCCTACTAGGCCTACACCTACCCAAGAGCCCAGTACTTCTAAGACCACTGCAACTCAATCGAGAGCACACAACAGTTCTGATCCACCCAAATATAGTCAATTGCAGCTCATCAAGGACATCGAAGGCTGCAGAACTGGTCAATGGTGCACCATTTTGTAAGATGGTAAAATCTACACTTGCATAATGCAACGAGTAATGGATGTGACAAAAGAAACTGTGGCGGTGCAGTGCATGTAAATTGTGGGACACAACAGGTTCCGATGACCTCTGAAGGATGACACTGCAGAATACATATTGCAGTTGACACTATATACAGGCATAGTGTAACGAGTAATGGATGTGATGAAAGACTCTATGGTGCCAGTGCATGCAATTGCGAGACAGAACATGTTGTGATGGGCTCTAAAGGATGTCGATCATTTCCCCTAGCCTACTCCGGAGCCATTGACAGAAGACAATGAACATTAGGCCCAGTTAACATTTCATTTGGCTGTTGATTAATTTTATGTTCATAATGAAAACTACATTTTACCCACGCATTAATTAAAACATAATTTGTTTGTCCAGTCAAAAAAGACATGGGACATTGTGTAGGGTGGATGGAACTGCAACGATTATGAACACTGGTATTTATTAGTATATTGTATTTGACTAATCATAACGATTTTTCTTATAATGAACACTGTGTTACTTATATATCAATTCATAATTATACTTAGTCCTATATAGTCATTTTACTTTTGATCCAATCGAAGACACAGGGTGGTCCAATCGAGGAAACTGTGGCCACGATTGGACCGTTTTGTAATTTTTTTTAGATTAATTTTTTTTTAAATTCATCAATGGCTTTCTTGTGATTAATAGCTTGTTGTTGAAAATAACATATAAACTCTACGTTAGTATATTGTTTACCTCAATTCAATTTGTTTTCGCATCTATATTCAAGTTTATCGTTAGGGGTCCCAATCCCAGCAACTCTCCCCTAGATGGGGAGATTTCAATATGGAAATCAGTTTTGAGTGGGGTACCACAGGGATCAGTATTATTATTTATAATATTTGTAATGTATATAATTTGATGATGATCTGATTTGACAGGCATGTCAGGGTTGTTATCTATCTTCATGAACATCAACTTGCAGAAGACCTTGCCTGGGATGATATGGGGAAATCGTTCGATAATTTGAGGGTGTTAAGTTGCGTCCTTTCCTGTTTAATTTTGTATTGTGATTTTACACTAAGCTAAAGAAGTTACTGCCAGCAGTTTCTTACTGGTCGTTTCTCTGTAGATTCCGATATGGATTATACATTGGACGCAGGAGACCACACACCCCTAGCAATGACCACACATCTCCAGGTGGGTGACATTTACAAAACATGATTTCTTGATTAGAGCCTCCCAAACTGGTGTCATCACGGGTTCAAAGGTCACTACTACTCTGAGCATATGAAACATCTTCAGTCCTTATTGGTTCAATTCACTGTGCTGTATAAATGAATACCTAATGTTTGTTGCTGTTTTACATGTACTGGTGTCAAGTCAAGAGGCAATTTATATTAGTATCCACTTTCTACGTCTAATCTCTGCTATATCATAGAACCAAGCATATGAGCTAAAATGGCTTGAAAGAGGTAATTTTTTGGATATTGTCTTAGAAAGTTACATTTTATTTTATATTTTCATAAAAAAAACTTACTGTAGGTGGGTCATATGTTTTTTTTTGTGGGTAGTAGTAGTTTGATGTAGTCGAAGTTTGGGTGCATTTTATGCATTATCACTTTTCCTTACAACACTCTGTAACAATTAAAGTTATCCAATGTACTGGAATCACAAAATAGAAATTCTCTGATTTCCTTCTTGGTATATTACAACATTTGCATGACTGATGTGTTCCTGTGTCCAGCAGATTCAGGGCAAACTGAGTTAACTGCGGCAGACTACTTCACTGCGTTGGCTCCATCAACAGCCCAACAGCCACCTGAGGAAAACATCTACGAGAAACTCACAAATGACAAGACTTTGGTGCAGGTGGCAGCACTGGAAGTCTATGTGAGAGACAGGGACAATGTGCCTAATGGCTTTCTGGCTGAGTACAAAGTAAGTTCCAAGCTACAGTATAATCAGTATATAATGCTATCAATGAGAACCTTTGTAAAAGTACAGCTATGTCCTGATTGGTTTTCAAAAGTACAGCGCAAATACTTATAACTTCTGTGAACACAGTCTATGATAAAATTACAATGTAAATACCATGGATTACTGACATCAGCTTGTTGAGTACAATGTAAATACAGCAAGTTCTGTCGTTACTCAGGTCAATGGCAGTGGTGATTGTAGCAGAAGAATAATTGCTGCGGCTGTTCTCAGGGCGACATCATCTACAGGTGTAAACATGTGACAGATTGTCCAATGTAGTCTATGTTGGGTGTTGAAGAAGTAGTGTTGTTACAGCAACTGTCAGCGAATGAAGGAATAAATGTTGAGGCATCAGCTCGACCAGAGAACAGGACAAAGAACAGGATCAAGACTATCCGTCCATGTACGTCAGAACAAGTCTTGTTATAATCTTGTAGTTGTCATAGAAATGTAATAATTTCTTACTATTTATATTAACAAATTCAGAATGTAACAAGATTTAACAAGATTTGCCATCCAAGCCAAAGGCCCAGATGGCAAGTGGACAAGGAAGCCATTGGCTTATCGAGAGTCCAACAATGTTCATCTACTTATAACCCGCCCTCCTGAGATATGTGTCACCATACCTTAACTTTGTGAGTGTTTGGTTAATAAATATATAGCCAAGTGTTGATGAAAGTTTGAAGTGAAGGCATTTTAATTTGGACTAGTAGTAACTGATTATGTTAGCATTAACATTAACTGTTTGTTTTGACCTGTCAGACGATACCACTAGAGTAGTGCTGGACACTGATGGTGACAATCCTTCAGATTACATCAATGCAAGCCACATTACAGTGAGTAGACTTTTGTTTACATTTGAGAAAAATATATAACTTACCCAACATGGCAAGTTGGTTGATATGTTCATGTCAGGCCTTGTGATGTGCAATAATCCACGTATGAAATATTAACTTATGTTCTATATATCAGGTATATACAGCAGTAGAATTAAGACATTGAATGTAATGTAAATTTTTCTTTGCACATTTATACCATCATATAATGATTGGACGAATAAAGTATTATTGCATTGTATTGTTTTGTATTGTACAAATTTGGATAAAATTGTGTTGCCATTTCCTGGAATTATGGACTGAGTCAGTCATTGATGTATTTTCAGGGATACAGAGGAAATGTGTATGTTGCATGCCAAGGTTTGTACAACTGGTTAGTCTGTGTATTGTTTATATCTGACAACCAGTACACTACTATATATGTTTTTTAGTAAATGTTAATTAGCATTGTGCAGATTTCACGTTTTACAGGACACCAGCTTTAAGATTTAAGATTACATAACTGTGAAAAGTTAAATGTAATATTTTCAACAACAATTCTTTCAAATCCACAAAACCTGAAAGATAATTTGAAGGTATTTGAACAAGATTCCACCATGATTGAGGCAGGAGAAACAGCTTATCAAGTAGTTCATTGAGAGGTCTTCTTGCAGGACCAAAAGGTACAACAGTGTCAGACATGTGGAGAATGATCTGGCAACTGAAGTCTAGTCGTGTTGTCATGGCTACTCAACTGTCAGACAATGGAATGGTACACATTTTGATTTCATTTTTATTTTTCTTATTACATAAGAATTCAAAATATTTTTGAAGAATTTACTTGGAAATATGTATACATAAATGTATGTGCTATCTCACGTGCAAGCTTGAACACACCTATATGCACACATTTAAACACATGTATGCATGCACACATGATCATGTACACATACTATTCATACAAATGTGCATGGTTACACATGCACATTTCCTGGACTATCATGTATGTACATATATATATATATATATATATATATATATATATATATATATATATATATATATATATCTATATATATATATATATATATATATATATGTATGTACATGTACATACATACATACATGTACATACATACATATATATATATATACATGTATGTATGTACATGTATGTATGTACATACATATGTGCATGCATGCACACACATAAACAGATACTTTCATATATGGATGTAATACACGTATCCACATCAGTGACATATTTGGGGGGGGCATATTGGGCTTAATTGGCTTAATTTTTTATTTGTTTCAGAACCAGTTGCGCCACTACATGGTAGCATGGTAAACTAATGGGTGACTAAACTTGCCCCCCCCGTTGAGGGATCCTAGATACGCCACTGGGTCGCATGCACATAACATTCCAGTGTTGCTCATTTGTATTTTATCTAGAACAAGTGTGACCTCTACTGGCCACTGACTACTGGGGTTCAAGCACAATATGGAAAGTTCACAGTGATTACCTTGACATGTGACGTGTACTCTGACTACACCCTGCGTACCTTCCTGCTTACTTGCCAGGTAAGATAATCACACCACATGACTGCTTTACCTATATGGTACCAGATTCAGAGCAATTTCAATATGCAGTTGTAGCTGTGGTAGTAACCAGAGTCTTTCATGAAAAAAGTTGTATTCTGTAACAGCCAAATTATCCATAAGATTGGTTTCAACTGAAAACTTAGTTTTGATTTTTAGTAGTGCAACATTGCTTGTTTAAATTTATCTCGGATGTTTGGACACCAGGAAAGTTCAACATTCTTTTTTTTCTGCATGATCAAAATGAAAGGTCTATGGTTTGACAATGTTCAGGGAGACTGTCAATATTGATATCGATCATCAGTTTATAACATATTAAAAAACTACTACAATGCACCAACCTTCAGATTGGCTCACACTATCATATAATTAGGTCATCTTCTGAAATAAGCCCATATCCTTTGGTGTATTAAAATCCACTTTCTAATGTTTCCTCTGACAGGGTGAAAGACGTACAATTACCCATTTCCAATTCACCTCTTGGCCTGACAAAGGGGTGCCTAAGTACACTTACCCCTTGCTCACCTTCCGTCGTCTCATCCGCTCGTTTGATGACCGCAGCACTGGACCTATCATTGTCCACTGCAGGTGAGATATTGTTGTTGAGAAACTAGAATTCCCTTGAGACAGGTGCCAGCATGTGTTATGTCATAGAGTCTGTTTTGTGATGAGTTATAGCTAACAAACTACTCGTCTTGCACGTTACAGAATCACAGAAATAAGAAGAGCATTTATTGTACAAACTGTGCCACATTAGTGTGGTTTTGTCCATTGTTTGGTGTCGCTGTTCTGGCTTCAGCTTTCCATTCTCAAAACACTTAGCAATTGGTGATCATGTGACCAAGACATGATAATTTCACCTTAAAATCAATGTATTCATATTAAGTCATTCACATTCATATTCATTATTATTGCTTTAGAACAACGTTCAGCCTCGACCATTATAAACATTATGCAGAGAGACAAAGCTGCACTGCCCAGTTATTTTTCTTGACATGCTGTACAGTTGAGTGCATATTTTGAAGGTTATTTGCGTACTAATTGGAAGCCAAATGTAGCTTTAGTAGAGCTTGAAATAATGTAAATAATTATGATCAGACAAGTATGTTATGTATAATTATACTATTACTTCACAAAAACATTTTATATTCTAGTACCCACAAATGTTTGCATAGAACAGCAATAGAATTACAGTTAGTTCGAACAAACACCTCCAGCTACGGGCATGTTGTGTGTGTGTCTAAAGGTGTTATTTTATATGGTTGTCTTGTGACCTGCCTGTCTATCTCTAACTACTTTGTGTTGTTTCCAAGTGGTGTTGATATATCGTAGTGCTGGCGTTGGGCAGACTGGAACCTTCATTGCACTGGACCATCTACTGGACCAGGGTCAAGCTGAGGGTCAGGTGGACGTGTTTAGTTTTGTCTGCCACTTGAGGACAGAGAGAATGGACATGGTCGAGACACAGGTAAATTTCATACATGTGTAATTATCACATGATTTGTAATAGTGAATCTGCTGCTAGGCATTTAAATTATTGGTAATTACATCTTACATCATGAAGATATTTCAAATGAAATGTTGTAATTATCAGATGTTCAGAATGCCTTGACATGATGTTTTACATTTCTTCAGGGCAAGCCCCTCCATGAGATTAGTTTAAGTTGTTTTACTTGTTCAAAGTCACTTGTCACTGTGCTGTATTTCTAGGAACAGTACGTGTTCCTGTACCATGCACTGTTGGATGGTTTGTTTCAGTGCTGTCACTGTGCTGTGTTTGCTGGGGCAGTATGTGTTCCTGTACCATGCACTGTTGGATGGTCTGTTTCAGTGCAGTCACTGTGCTGTGTTTACAGGGGCAGTATGTGTTCCTGTACCATGCACAGTTGGATGGTCTGTTTCAGTGCTGTCACTGTGCTGTGTTTGCAGGGGCAGTATGTGTTCCTGTACTATGCACTGTTTGATGGTCTGTTTCAGTGCTGTCATTGTGCTGTGTTTGAAGGGGCAGTATGTGTTCCTGTACCATGCACTGTTGGATGGTCTGTTTCAGTGCTGTCATTGTGCTGTGTTTACAGGGGCAGTATGTGTTCCTGTACCATGCACTGTTGGATGGTCTGTTTCAGTGCAGTCACTCTGCTGTGTTTGCAGGGGCAATATGTGTTACTGTACCATGCACTGTTGGATGGTCTGTTTCAGTGCTGTCATTGTGCTGTGTTGCAGGGGCAGTATGTGTTCCTGTACCATGCACTGTTGGATGGTCTGTTTCAGTGCTGTTACCATGCTGTGTTTGCAGGGGCAGTATGTGTTCTTGCACCATGCACTGTTGGATGGTCTGTTTCAGTGTTGTCACCATGCTGTGGTTGCAGGGGCAGTATGTGTTCTTGCACCATGCACTGTTGGATGGTCTGTTTCAGTGCTGTCACTGTGCAGTGTTGCAGGGGCAGTATGTGTTCCTGTACCATGCACTGTTGGATGGTCTGTTTCAGGGCTGTCACTGTGCTGCATTGCAGGGGCAGTATGTGTTCCTGTACCATGCACTGTTGGATGGTCTGTTTCAGGGCTGTCATTGTGCTGCATTGCAGGGGCAGTATGTGTTCCTGTATCATGCACTGTTGGATGGTCTGTTTCAGTGCTGTAACTGTGCTGTATTTACAGAGGCAGTATGTGTTCCTGTACCATGCACTGTTGGATGGTCTGTTCCAGTGCTGTCATTGTGCTGTATTTACAGGGGCAGTATGTGTTCCTGTACCATGCACTGTTGGATGGTCTGTTTCAGTGCTGTCACTGTGCAGTGTTGCAAGGGTAGTATGTGTTCCTGTGTACCATGCACTGTTGGATGGTCTGTTTCAGTGCTGTCACTGTGCTGTGTTGCAGGGGCAGTATGTGTTCCTGTACCATGCACTGTTGGATGATCTGTTTCAGTGCTGTCATTGTGCTGTATTTACAGGGGCAGTATGTATTCCTGTACCATGCACTGTTGGATGGTCTGTTTCAGTGCTGTCACTGTGCTGTGTTGCAGGGGCAGTATGTGTTCCTGTACCGTGCACTGTTGGATGGTCTGTTTCAGTGCTGTCACTGTGCTATATTTACAGGGGCAGTATGTGTTCCTGTACCATGCACTGTTGGATGGTCTGTTTCAGTGCTGTCACCGTGCTGTGTTGCAGGGGCAGTATGTGTTCCTGTACCATGCACTGTTGGATGGTCTGTTTCAGTGCTGTCACTGTGCTGTATTTACAGGGGCAGTATGTGTTCCTGTACCATGCACTGTTGGTGTCCCAGTACCCAGTTGTGTACAAGAAACTGTGTGTTGATGATGAAGATGCAACTGAACTGAAGAAACAATTCCAGGTGATCTGACATTCACGCATCATTGATCATGTAACACATTTATAATGAAGATGGTGGGATATATTTAGTTGTATATGAAATGGAAACAGGGTGCAAAACTGTACAAACGAAACAGTCCAAACCTATTTGTCATCAACATTTGTGTTTTGCTTGTTAATTAATTGCTTCAACGTTTTGTGCATCGTGTTTTGTCTTTCTGACCCATGTGTTTGTTGATACACACTGCAGATGCTGGAGACCCTAAAACCTACTCGGCCTGCTCCCTCCTGTGCTGCATTGCAGAAGGCCAACATAGCCAAGAATCAGAGCCTGGATGTCATACCAGGTAACTTGCCTCTAACTTCTTTACATTCCTTGCTATCAAGACTACTTCTATACATCTTGGTCATGTGTGTGGGGTGTAGTGGCTCGGATGTTGGAGCACCAGACTGTCGATCAAGAAGACCGGGGTGTGAGGTCACCTGCTACTGTTTCAAAGCTTAGGCAACTTTGTTCACCCCACTCTGCCTGTGTCTTTCGGAAGAGACACTAAAAGCCGCAGGTCCCCTTCTACCTGGTGTCTATGCCAGGGGAAGTAAAAGATCCCACACGGGGGTAAATGTGTGACCTGCTGTGAACGCTTGTCTCTCCACCACATGAGTCAGGGCAGAAGTGTCCATGATGTAGCTCTGTCAGTTCTACCAACCACCTCACATGAAGACACGACTGAATGAAATGTGACTAGTGGTCGCAGAATTAAAGTTAAAATTTCTTTATTAATTTGCATATCAATAACATACACTGAAGAAATCCATTATATTAAATTTAATATTTTTCTTTAACTTTTGTGAAAATGTGACAGTGACATTGTGGCACTTATGCCTACAGATGACAAGAATCGCCCCTTTCTGTCGACGAAATCTCCCGGGACAAATGACTACATCAATGCTGTGTTTGTCGATGTAAGTAGAACACAGTTTTTACACTGTCTTTCTCTCTCTGTGGAATATGTAGCTAGAAAGTTAAGTTCTGAATAAGATTATAGAACCCTCTATTCAAGTGAAGTGGACCAACATATTAGATTGTGTCATGCCAATTATTAAGCAATTATAAAAACTAGCTTACACCCGTCCATGTAGCAAAGGGCATGAAACACATTTTGTATTCAAATAGACTGCTGTTATAACATTTCTTAGGATTCCTGCGCAATTTTTCGGATGACTTTATGCTTCATAAACACACGTGATGTGTGAAATTTTACGAAATCACAACTTTTAGAAAAACACCCAAAGCAGATCCCCCTCAATTTCGGCCCCATCAGCAATTTCCAGTGACTGATTTAGAAATGTTGTCAACGAATTAAAGATCTATTGAAGCAGTAAAACAAACATTAACTCTACCGACGTGTCCGGTGTGAAAGTACTCATTAAACAACCACGAAGGTAGTCATTTACAGTTATTTTCTACCTGTCGGACAAAGAGGACACAGTGGGTGATTTGAGTGTTGAACCACTCTGTGGCATTTGATACCCACAGGTCACATTTATGTACGTCTGTCATTACCCACATAAAGAGTCCCCAGGATAGTAACGAATTAGTAAATTTATGAGTGAATTTTTATCATTGCCAATTGGTAGATAGAGGCCACTGGTGCAAGGAGGCGAAGGAACATAGAAATAGGCGAGTGGATGTCGGCGCATGGGGGAGATACTGCCATACTGTCCCCAAACATAGTATGTTAATAATATATAGACGGTGGGGTCACGGCTACGCCATCTGGAGAGTGGTCACAATTCAGCTACTTTTTCCATCTTTGTCCGCAAGGAAGAAAAGCATTCTAGTAACTAACTATAAATACCTGCCTTTGTGGTGTCTTAAATACATCGCCAGTTGGTAGATCAGAGGCTGCTGGTGCAAAGAGGTGAATGAACATAGAAAGAGGCGAGTGGACATCGGCACCTGGGAGGAGATACCGCCAGATTGCCCCCAAAGTTAGTGTAATAAAATATAGATGATGGTAAGCTTACTTGATTTTGTACTTGATTCCTGTATTCAGAGCTTCTGGAGGCACAATGGTTACCTACTGACACAGATGCCTCTGCCAAATACAATCGTTGACTTCTGGCGTCTGGTTTATGATCAGGAGTGTCCCACAATCATCGTGCTGGACGAGGTGGAAACGGAGGTAATTTTTTTTTAGATATTCTCTTTTTATATCCATCAGTTTTGTTGCTACAGCCACAGTTGAAATGCAGTGAAAGCAAGATGCAGAAATCATTGACAGATGTTCACCAAGTTATAATAAGACAAGTGTACAATCATAGAAAACTCTTCATAGTTACAATGTTGTTGGAATGTGTTGTGAATTCATGTAAAAAATTATATGCCAGATATGAATAGCATAAAACGATGATGCAATAATCCATACTGGAAATAACTGTTTTCATTGTTCTTCTCCTTCTTCCTGGAAAGAGTCATTAATGATGATAAATTTATACTTGACGAATAGATTTCACATAACGGTTAAATTACCATGCCAGTTTTTTATACGTATGTGTTCAATATTTAACAGGGAAGCACCACTTACTGGCCAGAAAAAGACCAAGACCAAATGTATGGGTCCCTGACAGTGAAACAGCTGCAAGAAAGTGACAGTAGCGTGGCTGGTGTCATTGAACGCACACTCAGAGTACACGTCACTGCAAAGGTAAACAGCTGGGTCAATGTAGCACCATTCTCTAGATAACCTTTTGTTTACAGCCAGTACCAAGTATGTTTGCTTATTGTACTGGATGCCTGACCAGTCGTTGTGCATAATATATTCCCTTTTTTACAAGAATCAGAAGAAACTTGCGCAAAATATCCGACAAATTGTTAGAAAGGTTGTTTTTAGTAAAGAAATTAAATTACGAGTACACCCCCCGAGAAGAAGATGCTCACGATAAAAGTTGTGGTGCACGTATTACCCAATCAACAACTGTTTTATATGATGTGATGGTCGCATACCTAGACAAGCAAACCACAACAATGGTCATGATTGAATACTCAATGGTAACGAATGAACTGGCAAAGCCATTCTTGCATATGCCAATGGCAGGTATTGGGCATAAATAGAAGACATTTCCTTTAGTTAAGTCTCATAATATCAAAAGTTTTCCGTAATCAACGAGTAAGCTGTGGAAAAAATCTAAAGAAGTTTACATTTTAATTATGATATTAAAAAGTCCTGGCTTTCATTTGGTTAAGTACACATTGTTCTGATATGCTTTGTAATGCAAAATATTCTTTACAATTAATGCCCTTATATCTGTGGTTTGAACTCTAATTACACATATGTGTGTATGATATGATGTTAGTTCCTGTGTTATGTATTACGGCTCGTACAACTTCAGTCATCTTATTATTGTAGCCCAAGAAGGTTCACACAGTGAAGCAATACCAGCTGGTGTCCGGCTGGCCAAAGACTGACCGCTTGCCCAGCAGCACAAACACACTGCTGAGTCTCATGGAACTGGTCAACCGGCCAGTGAGTGAAGATGACCACAGTGGACCTGTTATTCTGCAGTGCAAGTAGGTTTAGGGCACACATACTAAAATCATATTATGTTCATAAATAGGTACTTACTTGATCTTGATAATAAAATCACAATTATTTTCAGTAAAAAGTAAATCAAAATGCTTTAATTTATAATATTTATTTATCTGATTTTTTTATTCCTCATCCTGTATGAATAGAAACGGTGCAAGTCGAAGTGGTCTGTTCTGCACGGCCAGTCACCTGCTTGGGTCACTCACAGTTGACCAGTATGTGGACATCTTTCACTCGGCCCAACACGTCCGCAACAAGCGACCTCAGGCCATAGATTGTGTGGTAGGTTTCTCTCTTGTTCTCTCGATGTTTGTTTAAGTAAGTTTTATTCATGACATCTGTGGAGAGGAAGTTACAGTAATAATTAATTATCTTTTTGATTAGAAAAGGGGGTGTACGCTTATTAGGGCATGTATGCTAAATAGGTCGAATACGGTATGTCTTGCCAACTGTCATTACCCTTCTTGGGTAGCAGATGGTTAGCAGTGCTGATCCCTTGCTGGCTCCCGACTGATCCCTTGCTGGCTCCTGACTGATCCCTTGCTGTCTCCTGACTGATCTAGTCCCACATTTGTTACATGCTGAGCGATTAGATGCATCAGTTGTTCCTTCATTCGATACACTGTGTTGTAGTGTTGTAGTGATGTGTCTATAATGCACAAACATGCCGTTTATTATGACTCACACAAGCAGCAGTGATTGAGTCAATATTGATCAAAAACATAAGCGATCAGTTTGTAATCTGAAATGAAGATATTGATTGAAATAAAATATCTAATGTTAGGGGTACATTTTATGTATTATGTTTTTTAATGATTTGTCTTCTTCACAGGAGCAGTACAAGTTTCTGCACCTGTTTGCCGTTGACTACCAGCAACAATTCAGGACGTACGAGAACATAGATTAGAAGATCTGTGACACAGGCGCACAGGACAGTAGTTTGTGTCAACAGAGGGTAGTGTGACAGATAGACTGTTGGTTATCTAGCTCTTCTGTTCTCAACTTCAGTTCTTGTTAAGAGTACACACAATATATTACTATACAGTTCTGGAAGAATGCAGTATAAGTGATGATAAAACCATGATTGATTCTAGAACATAGAAAATTATTAACTTTAGAGATTGCGCTAATAGTGTTGAAGCTACATGTGTCTATTAGAAGCACAGTATAGTATTAATCGTGTAATGTGTAGTGTAGGCCAATATTTTTGTTAGCTATATTTTTATATACATTAATTAATGTGAAAAAGGGCTGAATCTGCATTGAAGTTGGAGGGGCTTCTGTCTTTCAAGTGGAATTGAAACATCCAATGTCACCTTAATGAAGTGTCAACAGCACTCAAAGAAGTTAATGAAATTAATCCCCACAATACCAGTTTGTACAGGACAAAAAGCAAGACAAGATTGATAACAAAAATGTTTTATGTGCAAGTGTATACAGTGGATATACATGGATAATAGACAAGCATATTTGATATATTACAATTTCACCTTGTACTGCAGAGGTCACTTGTGTAAACATAAACCAGATCACAGCTATTGGCATATAGGTTGACACCATCATATTAGGGGTCATGTGATGTATGAGGTTTGGTGGTCATGTGACAGGTTGGTCTGTTATGCTAGAAAAAAGCCTATGACTTTGATACTATAGCTAACGAACAATGTCATACAAAGTGATAGGAATGAAAGTTTAATAATCACTACCAAAATATATTCCTTTGTCACTATTAAAAGTAAAATATGAATAATGAAAGTTTAATTATTTTTTTATACTCTTAATATGATGTTACAGCCGGTGTACTCTGTATGGATTTATGTGGGTAAATACAAACATATTTCCTGTGCCCAAATATATATTTACCACAAATATTCAGCAATATAGCACTGGTATGTATGCATGTATACATTAAAAACAAAGTCATAGTTATAAAAATACACAAGTATTCTAGAAATGATTGTCATGTCAATAATATACAAACTGAATTTGAACAACACCAGGTTTTCAGCAAGAGTTGGTTCAGAATGATGTATTGTATGAGCTTGATACCAATAATCAAATATGAACAATTCATACAACTGTTGTGCCAATGTGATGGCATTTGGAATTATTCAAACATCATAATCGAATGTTATTGATCAACTCGCCAAATACGGCTTGAACTCGGCTGCAATACGGGATCTGGCATGTGGCAATATGCTTGTTAGCATGATAATGTTATTAATCAATATGCTTGGTAGCATGATAATGTTATTAATCAATATGCTTGTTAGCATGATAATGTTATTAATCAGCTGTTTATGCTGTATTCAATCAATAACATACACAATTAATAAAATATGGTTCTAGCACTACTCTGTATAGGCATATGTGATATGGGTTGATCAGGATAACATTCATTAATAATAATATATTTTATTTTATATAGCACCAGATCCAATTTTAAATTGTTCATGGTGCTTTACAAGATAAATAGTTATATTTGAGTTACATATTTGAGCTACAAACGTCCCTATTATTTATAATGTATTAATGTACACAAAGGGAGATTACATTATCTGACAGATGATGCATTTAGATGAATAAACATTATGTAAATTTGTAATGGTCTCACAGGGTACAGCAGATATCTTCTTATTAAATGTTCCTATGTTGGTACATAATAATTAAAACTCAACTAATGTTACTGACAGAGTAACTCAAGTTTACAGTTGCAGTCAGTACACCTGCTTTCAATAATATTGTAATTAAAATATTAACATTTGTTCATACTTGATAATACAATAGAGTATCATCTGGGTTACAAAGTGACTTATGTTAACTCTACATAGCTACAGTGATATGATAAAGAAACAATTTTCTATTGAGATTTACTTACTCAACATTTTGGCTACCACTGGTAGCCTTCATCAGGAACTGAATTCTAGGACGATTAGTTCTGTTCACCAGTTGGCATGGCAAGCAGGCCACGTGTGGAACGGCCTTCTTGCCATGCCAACTAGTGAGCAGAAGAACTAGTCGTCCCAGAATTCAGTTCCTGATGAAGGCTACCGGCAATCGCTGAAACGTTGAGTAAGTAAATCCCAATAGTTCATTATTATCTACCAATTTTATTAACATTTTCACGAATAAAGGCTGTACAGTTATATGTATTGGATCATTACTGCTGCTGGTTTCTGTGGTACTTTCCCGATTTTAGTAGCATTAGTGAAAATGTTTATCAAGTTAGGGAAGTTAATTACAGTAGATTAAAAAAATTTTGAACACAACTATTATCGTTTACCTGAACAAGGCAAGTGATGATTGCCGAAATGTAGAGAAATTAGTAAACTTAATAGTTGTGTTCACAGGAGATTTGAGCTAGTAGCCTTTTTAAGATGTTGCATAATGCATCTGACTGGCGAGTTAGTATCACGTATAATTGGCCTAAATAAAATACAACTGTAATTGTAGAAAGGTTGCCTAGGAACACTTGCTATGTACTAGAAATGTACATTAAAGCAATGCAGATTATTTTGTATAGAAACATGCTCTGTAGCTGAATGTGCGTACACTAAGATATATACACCTGAAGCAAAATTGCATTAATTTCCACCAGGGAAATGGGATAAAATATAAAAATATAACATCATCTTATTTAATATTTTGGGTATACATGAGATATATATATGTATATAAAATGAAATTTACCCTCCTCCTGTGCATGTGCGTACTATAAAACAATATCAAACAGTGAGATTCTCCAACTTCAGACCTTCCAAGTTTTCATATTTGGTCGATGATCTTGCATCTAATTGACATTTCATCCAATCCCACTCTATATTTATTCTAAAGCATAAACATGTTTAACATGTAAATTCATCTGCCAATGAATAGCTTCGTTTTTGTTATAAAATTGCTGATTACCTTACCATATGTCATGTGATAGGAATCATTAATGAGAGCAGTTGTGTTTATGTAACTTCTCACCTATACCACTCATCCATTCTTCCCACCTAAGTTGATTCAAACACAGACATACTCATTCTGGTAGTATAATTGTAAAACTTGGAAGGTCAGAACTTTGCTACATTTAGCATCACAGATAACTGTATAAGCATTATGAGTAACATTTGATAATTTCACTTCTAGGCTTATCTCGATCCCAGATTGAAATCACTAACCCCCATTTGCTAACAGTTAATGTGCAAACATTGGCAAGAGCAGTGATATTAAAGACCACCCACCGACCATAGACATGATCATTCCAATTCTGCTGTACATTGCTGGCATCAGATGCCTATTTCTTGCAAGCATAAATTAAACAGTTCATACAAGGCTCTCTTCGCGACTCTCTTTGGTGTTCTATGTCATGCATGGATACACTGTCTCCACGATACAGCCATTGTGTTTATGTTTATTGTCTCCACGATACAGCCATTATGTTTATTGTCTCCACGATACAGTCATTGTGTTTATGTTTATTGTCTCCACGATACAGCCATTGTGTTTATGTTTATTGTCTCCACGATACAGTCATTGTGTTTATGTTTATTGTCTCCACGATACAGTCATTGTGTTTATGTTTATTGTCTCCACGATACAGCCATTGTGTTTATGTTTATTGTCTCCATGATACAGTCATTGTGTTTATGTTTATTGTCTCCACGATACAGCCATTGTGTTTATGTTTATTGTCTCCATGATACAGTCATTGTGTTTATGTTTATTGTCTCCATGATACAGTCATTGTGTTTATGTTTATTGTCTTCACGATACAGCCATTGTGTTTATGTTTATTGTCTCCACGATACAGTCATTGTGTTTATGTTTATTGTCTCCATGATACAGTCATTGTGTTTATGTTTATTGTCTCCATTATACAGTCATTGTGTTTATGTTTATTGTCTCCATGATACAGTCATTGTGTTTATGTTTATTGTCTCCACGATACAGTCATTGTGTTTATGTTTATTGTCTCCACGATACAGTCATTGTGTTTATGTTTATTGTCTCCACATTACAGTCATTGTGTTTATGTTTATTGTCTCCATGATACAGTCATTGTGTTTATGTCTATTGTCTCCATGATACAGTCATTGTGTTTATGTTTATTGTCTCCATGATACAGTCATTGTGTTTATGTTTATTGTCTCCATGATACAGTCATTGTGTTTATGTTTATTGTCTCCATGATACAGTCATTGTGTTTATGTTTATTGTCTCCATTATACAGTCATTGTGTTTATGTTTATTGTCTCCATGATACAGTCATTGTGTTTATGTTTATTGTCTCCATGATACAGTCATTGTGTTTATGTTTATTGTCTCCACGATACAATCATTGTGTTTATGTTTATTGTCTCCACGTTACAGTCATTGTGTTTATGTTTATTGTCTCCATGATACAGTCATTGTGTTTATGTCTATTGTCTCCATGATACAGTCATTGTGTTTATGTTTATTGTCTCCATGATACAGTCATTGTGTTTATGTTTATTGTCTCCATGATACAGTCATTGTGTTTATGTTTATTGTCTCCATGATACAGTCATTGTGTTTATGTTTATTGTCTCCACGTTACAGTCATTGTGTTTATGTTTATTGTCTCCATTATACAGTCATTGTGTTTATGTTTATTGTCTCCATGATACAGTCATTGTGTTTATGTTTATTGTCTCCATGATACAGTCATTGTGTTTATGTTTATTGTCTCCATGATACAGTCATTGTGTTTATGTTTATTGTCTCCACGATACAGTCATTGTGTTTATGTTTATTGTCTCCATGATACAGTCATTGTGTTTATGGCACCTTCAGTGGTTCTTTGACATCTTCATTATTTCGGCAGTAGCTTCACATATAAGAGGTCATTTTGCTGCTGGAAGTCCACGACCAGCCTGTATAGAAACTGATACTCTATGGCGTCTTTTATGTCCACATGGCACCTTCAATGTGTCTTTGACATCTTCATTATTTCAATGGTAGATTCATATATGTAGGATCATTTTGCTGCTGGAAGTCCATGACCAGCCTGTATAGGAACTGATACTGCTCCTGGAAGCAAATCACAAACATTTAACAAAAGTTGGAAAAAGCAAAGGCGTTTGAAATGGGTTTGGCAGACCATACAAATATATCTATTGTATGTGCCTGCATGTATGTGTTCGTCTGTGTGTATGTGTATATGTATACAGAAATTAATTAAATAACTATTATTAGAAAACACAGCTATATTGTATAACGTGATAAGAGCAGAATTGAAAGCGACCTACCACACAATCTATGGCCTGAGGCCGCTTGTTGCGGACATGTTGGGCCGAGTGAAAGACGTCCACATACTGGTCAACTGTGAGTGACCCAAGCAGGTGACTGGCCGCACAGAACAGACCACTGCGACTGGCACCATTCCTGTAAATGAAGAACATATTGCAGAAAGGCAAGTCTACTTCAATCTAAGTGAATAGCAACATCTTGAAAACCTTCAGAATAATTTTCTCTGCTTTTGTACCATACGTCATTAATTGCACCTTTTTCAACTTTACGTCTTCAGTTTATTACCCCGGTTTCGCCCACTCCTTTATGTCATCCCTCCATCTTCTTTGTGGCCTTCATCTTCTTTCTTTGCCCTCCACCATTTCTTTGTGGCCTGTATCTTCTTTCCTTGCCTTCCACCATGTATTTGTGGCCTTCATCTTCTTTCCTTGCCTTCCACCATGTCTTTGTGGCCTTCATCTTCTTTCCTTGCCTTCCACCATGTCTTTGTGGCCTTCATATTCTTTCTTTGCCCTCCACCATGTTTTTGTGGCCTTCATCTTCTTTCTTTGCCCTCCACCATGTCTTTGTGGCCTTCATCTTCTTTCTTTGCCCTCCACCATGTCTTTGTGGCCTTCTTCTTTCTTTGCCCTCCACCATGTCTTTGTGGCCTTCATCTTCTTTCTTTGCCCTCCACCATGTCTTTGTGGCATTCATCTTCTTTCCTTGCTCTCCACCATGTCATTGTGGCCTTCATCTTCTTTCTTTGCTCTCCACCATGTCTTTGTGGCCTTCTTCTTCTTTCTTTGCCCTCCACCATGTCTTTGTGGCCTTCATCTTCTTTCCTTGCTCTCCACCATGTCATTGTGGCCTTCATCTTCTTTCTTTGCCCTCCACCATGTCTTTGTGGCCTTCATCTTCTTTCTTTGCCCTCCACCATGTCTTTGTGGCCTTCATCTTCTTTCCTTGCTCTCCACCATGTCATTGTGGCCTTCATCTTCTTTCTTTGCCCTCCACCATGTCATTGTGGCCTTCATCTTCTTTCTTTGCCCTCCACCATGTCTTTGTGGCCTTCATCTTCTTTCTTTGCCCTCCACCATGTCTTTGTGGCCTTCATCTTCTTTCTTTGCTCTACACCATGTCATTGTGGCCTTCATCTTCTTTCTTTGCCCTCCACCATGTCATTGTGGCCTTCATCTTCTTTCTTTGCCCTCCACCATGTCTTTGTGGTCTTCATCTTCTTTCTTTGCCCTCCACCATGTCTTTGTGGCCTTCTTCTTCTTTCTTTGCCCTCCACCATGTCTTTGTGGCCTTCATCTTCTTTCTTTGCCCTCCACCATGTCTTTGTGGCCTTCCTCTTCTTTCCTTGCTCTCCACCATGTCATTGTGGCCTTCGTCTTCTTTCTTTGCCCTCCACCATGTCTTTGTGGCCTTCATCTTCTTTCCTTGCTCTCCACCATGTCATTGTGGCCTTCTTCTTTCCTTGCCCTCCACCATGTCTTTGTGGCCTTCATCTTCTTTCTTTGCTCTCCACCATGTCTTTGTGGCCTTCTTCTTTTTTCCTTGCCCTCCACCATGTCTTTGTGGCCTTCATCTTCTTTCTTTGCTCTCCACCATGTCTTTGTGGCCTTCATCTTCTTTCTTTGCCCTCCACCATGTCATTGTGGCCTTCATCTTTCTTTGCTCTCCACCATGTCTTTGTGGCCTTCATCTTCTTTCTTTGCCCTCCACCATGTCATTGTGGCCTTCATCTTCTTTCTTTGCCCTACACCATGTCATTGTGGCCTTCATCTTCTTTCTTTGCTCTCCACCATGTCTTTGTGGCCTTCTTCTTTTTTCCTTGCCCTCCACCATGTCTTTGTGGCCTTCATCTTCTTTCTTTGCTCTCCACCATGTCTTTGTGGCCTTCTTCTTTTTTCCTTGCCCTCCACCATGTCTTTGTGGCCTTCATCTTCTTTCTTTGCCCTCCACCATGTCATCGTGGCCTTCATCTTCTTTCTTTGCCCTCCACCATGTCATTGTGGCCTTCATCTTCTTTCTTTGCCCTCCACCATGTCATTGTGGCCTTCATCTTCTTTCTTTGCCCTCCACCATGTCTTTGTGGCCTTCATCTTCTTTCTTTGCCCTCCACCATGTCTTTGTGGCCTTCATCTTCTTTCTTTGCCCTCCACCATGTCTTTGTGGCCTTCATCTTCTTTCTTTGGCCTCCACCATGTCTTTGTGGCCTTCATCTTCTTTCCTTGCCCTCCACCATGTCTTTGTGGCCTTCATCTTCTTTCGTTGCCCTCCACCATGTCATTGTGGCCTTCATCTTCTTTCTTTGCCCTCCACCATGTCTTTGTGGCCTTCATCTTCTTTCTTTGCCCTCCACCATGTCATTGTGGCCTTCCTCTTCTTTCCTTGCACTCCACCATGTCATTGTGGCCTTCCTCTTCTTTCCTTGCACTCCACCATGTCATTGTGGCCTTCCTCTTCTTTCCTTGCTCTCCACCATGTCTTTGTGGCCTTCCTCTTCTTTCCTTGCACTCCACCATGTCATTGTGGCCTTCCTCTTCTTTCCTTGCACTCCACCATGTCATTGTGGCCTTCCTCTTCTTTCCTTGCACTCCACCATGTCATTGTGGCCTTCCTCTTCTTTCCGTGCACTCCTCCATGTCATTGTGGCCTTCCTCTTCTTTCCTTGCTCTCCACCATGTCTTTGTGGCCTTCCTCTTCTTTCCTTGCACTCCACCATGTCATTGTGGCCTTCCTCTTCTTTCCTTGCTCTCCACCATGTCATTGTGGCCTTCCTCTTCTTTCCTTGCACTCCACCATGTCATTGTGGCCTTCCTCTTTCCGTGCACTTCACCATGTCATTGTGGCCTTCCTCTTCTTTCCTTGCTCTCCACCATGTCATTGTGGCCTTCCTCTTCTTTCCTTGCTCTCCACCATGTCATTGTGGCCTTCCTCTTCTTTCCTTGCACTCCACCATGTCATTGTGGCCTTCCTCTTCTTTCCGTGCACTCCACCATGTCATTGTGGCTTTCATCTTCTTTCTTTGCTCTCCACCATGTCATTGTGGCCTTCATCTTCTTTCTTTGCCCTCCACCATGTCATTGTGGCCTTCATCTTTCTTTTACTCTCCACCATGTCTTTGTGGCCTTCATCTTCTTTCTTTGCCCTCCACCATGTCATTGTGGCCTTCCTCTTCTTTCCTTGCACTCCACCATGTCATTGTGGCCTTCCTCTTCTTTCCGTGCACTCCACCATGTCATTGTGGCCTTCCTCTTCTTTCCTTGCACTCCACCATGCCATTGTGGCCTTCATCTTCTTTCCTTGCACTCCACCATGTCATTGTGGCCTTCATCTTCTTTCCTTGCACTCCGCCATGTCATTGTGGCCTTCCTCTTCTTTCCGTGCACTCCACCATGTCATTGTGGCCTTCCTCTTCTTTCCTTGCACTCCACCATGTCTTTGTGGCCTTCCTCTTCTTTCCTTGCCCTCCACCATGTCTTTGTGGCCTTCCTCTTCTTTCCTTGCACTCCACCATGTCTTTGTGGCCTTCCTCTTCTTTCATTGACCTCCACCATGTCTTTGTGGCCTTCCTCTTCTTTCCGTGCACTCCACCATGTCTTTGTGGCCTTCCTCTTCTTTCCTTGCACTCCACCATGTCTTTGTGGCCTTCCTCTTCTTTCATTGACCTCCACCATGTCTTTGTGGCCTTCCTCTTCTTTCCGTGCACTCCACCATGTCTTTGTGGCCTTCCTCTTCTTTCCGTGCACTCCACCATGTCATTGTGGCCTTCATCTTCTTTCCGTGCACTCCACCATGTCATTGTGGCCTTCATCTTCTTTCCTAGCTCTCCACCATGTCTTTGTGGCCTTCCTCTTCTTTCATTGACCTCCACCATGTCTTTGTCGCCTTCATCTTCTTTCCATGCCCTCCAACATGTCTTTGTCACCTTCATCTTCTTTCATTGACCTCCACCATGTCTTTGTGGCCTTCATCTTCTTTCTTTGACCTCCACCATGTCTTTGTGGCCTTCATCGTCTTTCTTTGCCCTCCACCATGTCTTTAGAGATGTCTTTGACTCGAAGACTACTTCTTCTCTTGTGTTCTAACCACTTCTGTTTATGGACTTGACCCATAATTGGTTTTTAGAACATTGGTTCAACTCGGTTCATGATAGCTACTTCTATGGTTTGTCATACATCTCATGTCATCCAAAACTTCCATCTTCTTCCAGAATTATAACATCTCGACAACCTTCACAATAATTTTATAGTCACATACGTATGCATGCAGATAATATATTACATAATTTTTAATAGTTTCAAATGCTTTTATGCTCAATTTTACAAGTGTGGATGACCACAACTGAGGTAATCAACATTTCTGTTTTGCAAAGGGCAGTATTAAATTCACCAAGTTATATCTAGTACATCACTGGGTGTCATGACTTCACAATTTTGGCCTCTCACTGCTGTACACATGTATGAACACTTGTAAGTACACATGTATGAACACTTGTATGTACACATGTATGAACACAAATCAAACAGCTGACAAGTTACAAGACAACTAGGATTGCTAACTGGTTACAGAGGGCCTTTTATGGGCAAACTGAAACATTACGGTATTCTAAGCTTACATGCACTGTAGAATCACTGGTCCAATATAGTCATCTTCACTCACTGGCCGGTTGACCAGTTCCATCAGTCTTAGGAGTGTGTTTGTGCTGCTGGGCAGGCTGTCGGTGTTCGGCCAGCCAGATATCAGCTGGTACTGCTTCACCTTGTGAACTTTCTTGGGCTACAACAGTATCAAGACCAAAGTTGTACTGGCCATAATTTTGCAAACAAGCATCTATTCTATAAAGTAGTTTGTGGTTGTGTTTGTCGGTTCCCTCATATCTCCGTCAGTTTCTTGTGTATGGGACTGAAATGTGGTGGGTGTGCTCGGGGTGATTTGTATATTAAAACATGTTAAAATTCCCTGGGCAGTGGAGATCTTACGAAGGAACTTAAGTGGATGGTTAACATACATTACCTTGCCTGGAACAATAGTGGTTCGTACGTACATTTGTTTGCAATGCTGTACGTGGTTTCTACAATTGTCGCCGAGTTGCGTGATCTACATGAAATATCCACATAAGTTCATTCGTATGGAACAAAAAAATTAAAGTTGTATCCATCATTGCCATTGGTATTGCCCTACAAAAGCATGTCTGGGTAGTGCAAGGAGTCATAGGTTCTTGCAGTGGTTGTCATTTCTCCCGTGCTATGTCGGGTAAATTGGTTAGTAAATCATAAAGTAAATGTTATGTGAAAATAAATATCTCTTCACCTCTGCCGTGATGTAGACACAGAGTTCACTTTCAGTCACGTCTGGTACGATGCTGGGCTTTTCCTTCAGAAGCTCAACTGTCAGAGTGCCGTGTGTCTGCTTTGGATCTTCTTCGACAGGCCAGTAGGGTGTGCAGTCCTGGAAACGTTTCATACATAGAATCAATATTTGTGGAGAAACCAGATACACATACAGTGATACTAGAAAGACAATCCAGTTTCTTGGAATGTTGCATTAAACATGTTATTTACCTCACAAAAAACTTGAAAGTTTCTTGTGAGGTAAGTAGCATGTATGATATAATATGTAACACATACATTTTAACATTTGCCAAATGTCCTTTATGTACATTGTCATTAAGAAACATTTACCTGAGAATCCACCTCATCCAGCATGATGATTGTGGGACACTCCTGATCATAAACCAGATGCCAGAAGTCAACGATTGTGTTTGGCAGAGGCATCTGTGTCAGTAGGTAACCATTTTCCCTCCTGAAGCTCTGAATGTAACAAACACACAAACATCTGGTAAACAGGCAATATTTGTCACGTGTCACATTATGAATTACTGACAAAATATTTAATACAATCCCCTTGCCACCATTTCAGCGCCCAGGCAATTTTGTTCACACCATATATTGCCCTAGTTCATCCAGCTAGCTGTATAAATATGGTGGAATTATTTGAACGAATAGCTTGCACAATAATTGAGCATCTTTACGTTTGCCAGAGAAAACGGGCTGGTATTTAAAAAAAAAGGTGTGTCAGAAGTTGGTCGTAGAGGACACCAAAACGATAATATAAGAAAAAACACATTTATGTTTAACTGTTGTAATCAGTTAATTTTAATAATTATAAAAATGAGACATGAGACATTTATGACATGTATGTCATGTGGCTTGCAACTTTGTATGCTGCGGGAAATGTGTCAAACATTTTCATTTCAGAAAGCACATTTCAAAATGTTAGATACTTACATCAACATAGACAGCATTGATGTAGTCGCTGGCCTCTGACGACAGCCGCGACAGATATGGGCGATGGTTGTCATCTAAGTAAAAAAATGATACAAACGATACAAACGTCATAATATTCACAAACAAAATAAAGTAATTCTCCGTTTTATTCACACATATCCTCCCTCTTAAATATACAAATATATATATATATATCTGCCCAAGACAACTAAATTACAAACCATAAAAAATACTGTACATGATTTTTTTAAACATTTGCTATAAAATCAGAATATTTCTTTATGCTCTCACTCTTTTACTGGTGAACAGTAGATATTGTAAAATTGTAAGCATGCCATGTCTGTTTTGTAAATGTAAAATGCAATTATACAAAATGTTTATATGTTGTGTCATAAGTTTGATAATAATGATTAAGTCTAGGCCACCCTCAAAGTCTTTCTGCATCATCAAATCTTGTATTTGGGTTAATAAATTATTATTAATATTGTAACCTGGAATGACATCAAGAGTTTGGTTCTTTGCCTTGTTGATCTCCTTCAAGCCATCACAGGTTGACGCTGGCTCAGCTGGCTTTACGGATTCCAACGTCTGAAATCGTTAAAATCCAGCATGTCACAAAGGTATAAAACATGCTAATAGCTATAATATTATGATTAAAATATTCACTAAGCATTGTTTGCATATAGCATCTTTGCTAGTTTGTTTTTATCCTTTAGCCCATTTTTGTTTTGTAAAAAATCTATTCTTACTCAGAATATAATTATTTAATGGCTGCAATGCTAAATCACCTGGTATTGTTTCTTCATTTCTGTCCAGTCTGTGTCATCAACACTCAGACTCTTGTACACGGCTGGGTACTTGGAAACGGGATAGGCAAGATGTCCTGTCTGTAGACCATCCAACAGTGCATGGTACAGGAACACATACTGCCCCTGTAAACACAGCACGGTGACAGCACTGAAACAGACCATTCAACAGTGCATGGTACAGGAACACATACTACCCCTGCAAACACAGCACGGTGACAGCACTGAAACAGACCATCCAACAGTGCATGGTACAGGAACACATACTGCCATTGCAAACACAGCACAGTGACTGCACTGAAACAGACCACCCAACAGTGCATGGTAGAGGAACACACACTGCCCTTGCAAACACAGCACAGTGACAGCACTGAAACAGACCATTCAACAGTGCATGGTAGAGGAACACACACTGCCCCCGCAAACACAGCACAGTGACAGCACTGAAACAGACCATCCAACAGTGCATGGTACAGAAACACACACTGCGGCTGCAAACACCGCATGGTGACAGCACTGAAACAGACCATTCAACAATGCATGGTACAGGAACACACACTGCCCCTGCAAACACAGCATGGTGACAGCACTGAAACAGACCATTCAACAGTTCATGGTGCATGAACACACACTGCCCCTGCAAACACAGCAGAGTGACAGCACTGAAACAGACCATTCAACAGTGCACGTGATGCATTTGAAGGTGTATCTGGTGCCTCACCTTGGGGAAAAAATAATGTATACTCAAGATCGCAGTTAGGGGCATCAAAATATGACTAATAAATAAATATCGTTTCTTTGAGAAATGGACATATTTAATTTCAAATACTAAGCATCTTGTATACAATTGGATGAAGCCACAAATGGACATGCGAGTCTTGCCTGAGTCTGTATCATATGCATCCTCTCTGTCCTCATCTGGCTGACAAAACCAAACACGTCCACCTCACCCTCGGCTTGACCCATGTCCAGTAGACTGTCCAGTGCAATGAAGGTCCCGGTTCGACCAATGCCAGCGCTGCAACAAATGCTGCCTTCGTCTACACTCCATGTTTCCAATGGCCAACAGTGCATGTGTGCAATAGTATGAGTGGCCAGTTAGAAAGGTCCAGGTATGCTGGAATCAATGCCAAAAAATAACATCTATTTTTAGAGCAGCTTCATAAAATTTTTGTTTATGATGGTACATAATGGCAAACAAATGTGATATATATATATGTAACATATTATGTTATTGACTATTTTTTTTTATATTTAAGTTAAAAATTACATAATGTTATTGAACAAATGTTACAAAGTATCCCCACCTGCAGTGGACAATGATTGGTCCAGTGCTGCGGTCATCACATGACCGGATGAGGCGGCGGAATGCAAGAAGGGGGTATGTATATTTTGGCACCCCCTTATCAAGCCACGTTGTGTACTGGTAGTGGGTGACTGTTAGACTGTCGCCCTGCAGGAAGCAAACATAAACAAAGGTAAGGGTGGAAACAGCATGCTTACCACATGAACATTGATGCAGGCTTCCAACCGTTGCACAGTTTTAACAACAAGAGTTAACAAGATTGCCACTAAATCTAAAACCCTGATGGCAGGTGGAAAAGGAAGCCATTGGCACAGCAAGAGTCCAACAATTATTAATCTGTGTGTAACCAGCCATTATGAGATATTTGTCAATTTTATTTTTAAACATTCTCTGCTAGCGTTTACACAATCAGTAGATAATTTATTCCATTCATTTATTGTCCACTGTGAGGATGAATACTTTCTGAAATCCAGTTTACATTGTTCCTTGAGTAATGCTACACCTTATACTATAGCTTTTTTACTGCCCTTAAGGGTAAAAAATACTTTTATCAATATTTTCATAACCATTCAATATCGTAAAAACTATTATTTTATTTTAAAATAAAATATTTTGTTATATGGTAGTTTGGATTGTCAACATTGTCATAATATAATACAATGGAACACCAGGGTGCTGTGATTGTCAAACATGGTATGTACAAATGTTGTGATTGTCACACATGGCAAGTAAGACTGTTTTAATTTTCACACCTGGCAAATAAGACTATTGTCACTGTCACACCTGGCAAGTAAGACTGCTGTCATTGTCACACCTTGCAAGTAAGACTGCTGTCATTGTCACATTTGGCAAGTAAAAGTATTGTCATTGTCACAACTGACAAGTAAGAGTGCTGTCATTGTCACACATGGCAAGTAAAACTGCTGTCATTGTCACACCTGGGCAGTAAGAGTGTTGTCATTGTCACACCTAGCAAGTAAGAGTGTTGTCATTGTCACACATGGCAAGTAAGACTGCTGTCATTGTCACACCTGGCAAGTAAGAGTGTTGTTACTGTCATACCTGGGAAGTAAGAGTGCTGTCATTGTCACACCTGGCAAGAAAGACTGCTGTCATTATCACATCTGGCAAGTCAGACTGCTGTCATTGTCACACCTGACAAGTAAGAGAGCTGTCATTGTCACACCTGGCAAGAAAGACTGCTGTCATTATCACATCTGGCAAGTCAGACTGCTGTCATTATCACACCTGACAAGTAAGACTGTTGTGATTATGGTACCTTGTAGGTGACCGTCAAGGTACGGATGGTGTAGTCAGCGTAGACTTCACTGGCCACAGTGGTCACTGTGAACTGGTCATATTCCTCCTGTGCTCCAACGGTTGCTGGCCAGTAGATGTGACATTTTGTCTGTGACACAAACAAAATGACATCAACAACAACGGCAGTATGCATGATTATGTTAAAGATAGATGCATGACACTTCTGTATTTTTTTCTGCACAGAACTTGTTGCACAGGCTAATACATTATTGTTAATTTTAATATCAGACTGGTGTGAAAGAGAGTTTCAGGAGGAAACTGGTAGAGTCGGTTAAAAAGTTGACTGAACAAGTGGAACGAATGGAAGGGGAATGATTAATGAAGAGAGCGGATGTGCTCAGTGTGAAGGAGAAGAGAAAGACTGTGGCAAATGAGATTGGAGAACTGCATGAAGAGAGATTTGGTGGGATCTGCAGGGGAGAATGAGAATGATGGATGGGGGTTGTGGAGATGGGTGGTGGAGAGGGCAGTGAAATGAGATCAGTGATGGAGGCAGAAGGAAAACAAAAATCGAGGACCAGTATCGATCCCTTCCTCACCCATACTTCAGGGACACAGAGGAGAGCAACTACATTATCATGGCAATTAGTAAGTACCTTCCCACAGTCCACCAGCTGTGTAGTCATGACGATACGACTGGCCTTCAACTGCCAGATCATTCGCCACATGTCTGCCACTGTGGTGTCCTTTGGACCTATAAAAACATGTTTTGGTAAAATTGCAGAAAACATGATGAAATCACGTCAACCAATTCTGACTTACTGAAATTTATAAGTAGGCCCTACACATAAAATGTGTTTCTTCTTCTGACCAAGTATATCCATATCTTCTTTCTGATGGTCGCTGAGATATACTCATGTTGACATTCTTCTCTTACTTCTGCTGGTCATTGAGATATACTCCTGTTGACACTCTTCTCTTACTTCTGATGGTCATTGAGATATACTCCTGTTGACATTCTTCTCTTACTTCTGATGGTCGTTGAGATATACTCCTGTTAACATTCTTCTCTTACTTCTGATGGTCGTTGAGATATACTCCTGTTGACATTCTTCTCTTACTTCTGATGGTCACTGAGATATACTCCTGTTGACATTCTTCTCTTATTTCTGATGGTCGCTGAGATATACTCCTGTTGACATTCTTCTCTTACTTCTGATGGTCATTGAGATATACTTCTGTTGACATTCTTCTCTTACTTCTGATGGTCATTGAGATATATTCCTGTTGACATTCTTCTCTTACTTCTGATGGTCATTGAGATATACTCCTGTTGACATTCTTCTCTTACTTCTGATGGTCATTGAGATATATTCCTGTTGACATTCTTCTCTTACTTCTGATGGTCATTGAGATATACTCCTGTTGACATTCTTCTCTTACTTCTGATGGTCATTGAGATATACTCCTGTTGACATTCTTCTCTTACTTCTGATGGTCATTGAGATATACTCCTGTTGACATTCTTCTCTTACTTATGATGGTCATTGAGATATACTCCTGTTGACATTCTTCTCTTATTTCTGATGGTCGTTGAGATATACTCCTGTTGACATTCTTCTCTTACTTCTGATGGTCATTGAGATATACTCCTGTTGACATTCTTCTCTTACTTCTGATGGTCATTGAGATATATTCCTGTTGACATTCTTCTCTTACTTCTGATGGTCGTTGAGATATACTCCTGTTGACATTCTTCTCTTACTTCTGATGGTCATTGAGATATATTCCTGTTGACATTCTTCTCTTACTTCTGATGGTCATTGAGATATACTCCTGTTGACATTCTTCTCTTACTTCTGATGGTCATTGAGATATACTCCTGTTGACATTCTTCTCTTACTTCTGATGGTCATTGAGATATACTTCTGTTGACATTCTTCTCTTACTTCTGATGGTCATTGAGATATACTCCTGTTGACATTCTTCTCTTATTTCTGATGGTCGTTGAGATATACTCCTGTTGACATTCTTCTCTTACTTCTGATGGTCATTGAGATATACTCCTGTTAACATTCTTCTCTTATTTCTGATGGTCACTGAGATATACTCCTGTTGACATTCTTCTCTTACTTCTGATGGTCATTGAGATATATTCCTGTTGACATTCTTCTCTTACTTCTGATGGTCATTGAGATATACTCCTGTTAACATTCTTCTCTTACTTCTGATGGTCGCTGAGATATATTCCTGTTGACATTCTTCTCTTACTTCTGATGGTCATTGAGATATACTCCTGTTGACATTCTTCTCTTACTTCTGATGGTCATTGAGATATATTCCTGTTGACATTCTTCTCTTACTTCTGATGGTCATTGAGATATACTCCTGCTGACATTCTTCTCTTATTTCTGATGGTCACTGAGATATATTCCTGTTGACATTCTTCTCTTACTTCTGATGGTCACTGAGATATACTCCTGCTGACATTCTTCTCTTACTTCTGATGGTCATTGAGATATACTCCTGTTGACATTCTTCTCTTACTTCTGATGGTCATTGAGATATACTCCTGTTGACATTCGTCTCTTACTTCTGATGGTCGTTGAGATATACTCCTGTTGACATTCTTCTCTTACTTCTGATGGTCATTGAGATATACTCCTGTTGACATTCTTCTCTTACTTCTGATGGTCATTGAGATATACTCCTGTTGACATTCTTCTCTTACTTCTGATGGTCATTGAGATATACTCCTGCTGACATTCTTCTCTTACTTCTGATGGTTGTTGAGATATACTCCTGTTGACATTCTTCTTACTTCTGATGGTCGCTGAGATATACTCCTGTTGACATTGTTCTCTTACTTCTGATGGTCATTGAGATATACTCCTGCTGACATTCTTCACTTACTTCTGATGGTCATTGAGATATACTCCTGCTGACATTCTTCTCTTACTTCTGATGGTCGCTGAGATATACTCCTGTTGACATTCTTCTTACTTCTGATGGTCGCTGAGATATACTCCTGTTGACATTCTTCTCTTACTTCTGATGGTCATTGAGATATACTCCTGCTGACATTCTTCTGTTACTTTCTATTTTACTCATACTGTGACATAAACATTTGATTACAACAATGTATTTAAATGTGTAAATGATTATCAAGTTGTAACACTAACCTTGGCATGCAACATATGCATGTTTTCGGTCTTTGTATCCCTGAAACATAAAAAATCAAATTAGAACACAGTTCCTAAAGACACTTACCTGAAGCAGAGCAACAGTTGCTAACACAGTGGGACCATAATTGTACTGACAACTGACATATGCAACATCTGGTTACTGTTGTTACAACATCACAAAATAAATCCTGGTACATCACACAATGTATATTAAAGATATACTGGCCAATGAAAGTATCAAATGAAGAACTTTACAACTGCACTTGTATGTCACCAATATCAGAAGACATCAAAATCAGTCAATGAAGATGGATCGGTCACACACTTAGGAGAGGACACTAACCTGGGCCCTGAAGGTAAAAGGAAAAGAGGAAGGCCAAAATCAACAAGGAGAAGGACTGTTGAAGTAGAGAGGAACCAACTAGGATGGAGTTCTCAGATGACAGAGAACACAGCTAGAGATTGTGTGTAATGGCAGAAGTTACTAAAAGGCCTTATGCACCAACTAGGATGCAAAGAGATAAGTAAGTAGTAAGTAATGTCACACTATCTGCACACAATAATATTGAAGTCAGTTTACAGAAAAGTACACAACACAGCCTACTCATTGTGATGTTGAGGTCAGTCTACAGACAAGTACACCACACTGTCTACTCACTGTGATGTTGAGGTCAGTCTACAGACAAGTACACCACACTGCCTATTCACTGTGATGTTGAGGCCAGTCTACAGACAAGTACACCACACAGTCTACTCACTGTGATGTTGAGGCCAGTCTACAGACAAGTACACCACACTGTCTATTCACTGTGATGTTGAGGTCAGTCTACAGACAAGTACACCACACTGTCTATTCACTGTGATGTTGAGGTCAGTCTACAGACAAGTACACCACACTGCCTATTCACTGTGATGTTGAGGCCAGTCTACAGAAAAGTACACCACACAGTCTACTCACTGTGATGTTGAGGCCAGTCTACAGACAAGTACACCACACTGTCTATTCACTGTGATGTTGAGGTCAGTCTACAGACAAGTACACCACACTGCCTATTCACTGTGATGTTGAGGCCAGTCTACAGACAAGTACACCACACAGTCTACTCACTGTGATGTTGAGGCCAGTCTACAGACAAGTACACCACACTGTCTATTCACTGTGATGTTGAGGTCAGTCTACAGACAAGTACACCACACAGTCTACTCACTGTGACGTAGTTTGCGTTGATGTAATCTGTTGGATTGTCGTCATCACCCTCCAGCACTACTCTAGTGGTGTCATCTGACATGAAAGCACACCCAGCATTATGCTTCAACACAAAACTGAGATGCAACCAAATGTACATAACAAATGTAGTCTTATGTAGTACTTTTCAAACATTTCAAAATGGTTAGCAAAACTTAAAATGCGTTAACAAATATGTTTAGTAATCAAATCATTGCTCCTCACATTACTCAGTATGTAATCAGTATTGATAAGAATGGCTTAAAAACAAACTACATCCACCGGTCAAGTTGCTGACTATGTCAGAGAAAGATTAATCTAATATTCCATAATACACATAGTGTTAGATTAATATCATGCCATCCATATCAGAGATGTGTTATTCATACATGATATATGTTAAGTATGTCACTGCATGTGAAGGGTATTACAATACTATGACAAGTATGTATTAGACCATCTGCTGGAAAATGTGACTTACATGCCCAGATGTTCCTGAACCGATTTTTTGGTCTGTTATCGGGATGTTTTGACACTACCATGTTGGCCATCTCAGTAGCCGGCAGCTTCTGGAGGGCAGCCAAACATTTCTTGGTTATACATTTAACTTGGTGGCAAAATATAGTTTTCCCACTGTCTTTGTCACCTCCTCATCCTGTCTCCCTCTCTGCCCCTGTTTAACCCCCTCTACCTTCCCTTCTACCTTGTTCCCTCTCCACTCTATCCCTCTTCCATGTATAATAACACTGCTTTGATATTATTTATCCAAGCTGCTGAATGTCTTCTTGTTGATTTTCTGTCTACATAACTTTCAAGAAAATATAAGGTTCTCTCAGAATGTGGTCAGTTTTCTCTTTTAGATGTCTCTGTATAGTGAATTGTTCATTCTGTTAATACTTCTCCATTTTGTGTTCAATTATTATTCATTCTGTTAAGACTTCTCCATTTTGTGTTCAATTATTATTATTCATTCTGTTAAGATTTCTCCATTTTGTGTTCAATTATTCAGTTGATTTTTATTATTTTTCTACATATCAACTGGCTCTACCTTTCTGTTATATTTTTCATTAGCATCCTACCTCCAACGATATGCTCACAGACTAAGCATACATAACAATTTACAAAATTCTTTTTGTCATTAACCTTACTTTCCATCTCAGCAACTGTTCTTTGCTCGATTTCTGTCACACATTTTGTGTTGCACGAAAGTAGCAACTATGATAGCTTGCATGTAGCAACACCCCATAATGGGGAACACACAAACAAACCAACACCGCCACTTACACCGAACTCTGGCTCAAAGCCACCACGCCTAGTGTCCCTCTCTTTGATGTAGGCCTCCAGTTCATCCACCTGCACCTTCGTGTCATGTCCACCAATGTTGTCATAAACAACCTCATTCTCTTTCTCCGGCACCTGCTGTCTGGGAGCCACTGGTGGACCAACTGTGACACTGGCTGCTGGAGCTGCTGCGCCCTCAGTCTCCTCATTTTCAGCCATGTTGCACTGTTCAAGGTTAAAGGCCTCATTATCCTCACCTTCTGGAAAGAATGGGTGAGTCAGAGATTAAAGGAATGGGTGAATCATGGCTTAAACGAACAGGTGAGTCAGAAGTCATGACTTAAATGTACTAGCGAGTCATGGCTTACATGAATGGGTGAGTCATGACTTATAGGAGGCATGACAAAGAGGAAAAGTTGAGGCATGACTAAAAAGAACAGATGAGTTATGACTGAAAGCAACAGGTGAGTCAAGACTTAAAGGAACAGGCGAGTCATGACATAAAGGAACAGGTGTGTCATGACATAAAGGAACAGGTGAATAATGATTTAAATGAACAGGTGAGTCATGACTTAAAGGTAAAGGTGAGTCATGACTGTAAGAGATAGGTCTATCATGATTTAAATTTACAAATGTGTCATAACTTAAAGGCCTAGGTGAGTCATGACTTAAAGGACCAGGTGAGTCATAACTTAAAGGACCATATGAGTCATGATATAAAGGACCAGGTGAGTCATAACTTAAAGGAACACGTGAGCAATGACTTAAAGGAACAGGTCAGTCACGACTTAAAAAGCCAGGTGAATAATGACTTAAAGAAACAGGTGAGTCATGATATCAAGGAACAGGTGATGTGATGACTCAAAGGAAGAGGTGAGTCATAACTTACAGGTACATTTGAGTCTTGACTCAAAGAGACAAGTGAATAATGACTTAAAGGAACAGATGAGTTATGACTTAAAGGACCTGATGAGTCATGACTTAGAAGAACATGTGAGTCACAACATAAAGGACCAGGTGACTCACAACTTAAAAGGACAGGTTAGTCACACCTTAAAGGGACAGGTGAGTCACAACTTAAAGGGACAGGTGAGTCACAACTTAAAAGGACATGTGAGTCACAACTTAAAGGGACAGGTGAGTCACAACTTAAAAGGACATGTGAGTCACAACTTAAAGGTACAGGTGAGTCACAACTTAAAGGGAGAGGTGAGTCACAACTTAAAAGGACATGTGAGTCATAACTTAAAGGGACAGGTGAGTCACAACTTAAAAGGACATGTGAGTCACAACTTAAAGGGACATGTGAGTCACAACTTAAAGGGACAGGTGAGTCACAACTTAAAAGGACATGTGAGTCACAACTTAAAAGGACATGTGAGTCACAACTTAAAAGGACATGTGAGTCACAACTTAAAAGGACATGTGAGTCACAACTTAAAGGGACAGGTGAGTCACAACTTAAAGGGACAGGTGAGTCTCAACTTAAAGGGACAGGTGAGTCACAACTTAAAAGGACAGGCGAGTCACAACTTAAAGGGACAGGTGAGTCACAACTTAAAGGGACAGGTGAGTCACAACTTAAAGGGACAGGTGAGACAAATGTTACCTACCAGGAGCAGTACGAACACCAAGTATTTTCGTGGACACCCTATCCCAGACAACTCTATGTCGAAGCCTACCAACAGAATTCATTATAAAAACATATATTTGAGATAATTAAACCTACTATCAGCTGAAAGGTAGATTTGTTTTAGAATGAGTTCCATCTGCCAACGGTAAAGTGTGTGCACACCATTACAATGTCAGTAGCATTCAGACAGAAACCAGCTTGAACCAGCAATGGCTGGGCTGACTGACAATTGCACAGACTAACTCAAAGGCTATCATGAGCTAATGAACATAGTTTAAGATATCAGCTAACATCAGGAATCCTGGCAACGTAATAATAGTACTGTCAGTGTGCTGCATACATAAGCAGTTCTTTGATGTGCAGTGATGGGTGACTTGCCCAATACACAACTGTTACTCATGCCAGCAACAAACAATGTCTCTGTGACCTTTGCATGATAATGACATATACTGGCCCAAATTTAGCCATCCAAATACAAAATTCCACAAATAAAACTTTCAGATACTATCTTAATTGAAACCATAACAATGTATTTAATTTTCAACTTATTAATGAAGAAACAATATCTAAAACAATAGATGATATGCACACAAAAGCAAGTTGCGGATTTGACGGTATTTCTTCACGGCTTCTAAAGTTAATTAAACCTGTTTTGACAAAATCTTTAACTTTAATCACAAACCAAATATTAACTACAGGTATCTTCCCCGACAAACTCAAAACTGCCAAAGTAATACCAATTTATCAAAAAGGGGACGAAACCCTATTCTGCAACTACAGGCAAATATCAATCTTACCTGCAATTTCAAAAGTAATTGAAACAATTATTTACAACCAGCTAGATTTTTTCTTAAAAAGACACAAACTTATGTACGATAGTCAGTATGAATTTAGAAAGGAACATTCTACGGAATTTGCCGCTCTTGAATTAATTGATAGGATATTGACACGTATGGATAATAAGAAAATATCTATAAATATTTACTTGGACCTGTCAAAAGCATTTGACACTCTGGATCACTCAATATTACTCGATAAGATAGAGTTTTATGGCGTAAAAGGAGTAGCTTTAGACCTATTCAAAAATTACTTAACAAATAGAAAACAGTTCGTAGAATTTGAAAGCGCCCAATCAGATATGCTTAATATATCCACAGGCGTACCTCAAGGATCAATTCTAGGCCCTTTGTTATTTATAATTTACATAAATGACTTTGCCCAATCTAGTCCAAAATTCAACTTTATTATGTACGCCGATGACACGACACTTTCAAGTACCCTAGATTCTTTTGCACAATATAGGAAAAATAAAAATGTAGAATTCTTAATCAACACAGAACTGGACAAAATTAATGAGTGGCTTAAATTAAACAAATTATCTCTAAATGTAAATAAATCCAAATATATGATTTTCAAAACGTCTAGAAGAAATATTATGATAAATCCACTAAATATAAAAATAGATAATACATATATCGATAGAGTAGATGAGTTCAATTTCCTAGGGATAAGTTTTAATGAACAATTAAACTGGCAAAGCCACATAAAAAAAATGTCAAATAGGTGCTCCAGAATTATAGGTATCCTAAATAAACTCAAACGATTGTTACCTCTTAATATAAAGATTATGTTGTATAACACTTTGATATTTTCATATCTAAACTATGGCTTAATGGCCTGGGGCTATAGATGTGATAGAATAAAAAACTTCAAAAGAAAGCTATCTGAATTATATGTTTAAACAAGTATAATGCTCATACCGATCCACTGTTCAAAAGACTTAATTTACTAAAAGTAGAGCATATTCTAAAATTGCAGGAACTAAAATTATATCATAAATTTTCAAACAATAAACTACCTGTCTACCTGCAAAACTTACCACTTGATCAAAACAATAGTGTTCACAACTATAATACACGTGGCCAATATAATATACATACGATCAAGGTACACCACGAGTTTGCTAAACGAAGTCTCAGATACAGTTTGCCACATACCATAAATAATGCACCTGATTTAATAAAGGACAAGATCACCACTCACAATTTACATGGTTTCTTAAATTATATCAAACTTCATTATCTGAATGCATACATTGAACAATGTGCAATCCAAAATTGTTATATATGTCAACATGACTATGTCTCCATTCCTCCTTGGTTAAAAATCACTCTATGTATATCCGGTTGTAGGAATATAATTGGCATTTGTAATATACAGACATATCTATATTAATTTTGTTCACTCAGTAATTATGCATTAATATCTATAGGGATTTTTTTTTAAATAACAGGTGAAATTAATCGCCAGGGTGGCTCCTACGACAGCGATTAATTTTTAGTCTTAATAGGAGTCTCCTGTCCCTTATATGACATTATCTTTTATTTTCAGACCACACTCTATATTCTTACCAGTTCGTTTTCTCATGTCGACATAGATGTAATATATTGTATGGTTTTTGTGTTGAATACTCTGTTTTGTTGTCTTTGGGACGAATAAATATTTCCTGTTTCCTGGTCATATTAATAAACCAAATTCTGATATTTAGTCTTTGTATAAGCCAAAGTCAGATTAATTTCTTTTGTACAAGCCATGGTCAGCATCTGGTCTTTGTTTAATTCAAAGTCAGAACCTTTCCTTAGGTATGTGTCACAGTTAAAGTCTCATCTTTATATACGCCAAAGTAAGACAAATCTTTTGTGCAAAGCCTGATCTTTTTATGAGCCAAAGTCAATATTTTCTTTTGTAAGTGTCAATATCAGTGTAGTCTTTGTATAAGCCAAAAGTTAAACAAAGCATTTCTACCAATAACTTCATAACCATTCAATATTTAAACAAATTTGTCTCGTGTTATTTAAGCAAATTTGTCTCCTATTATTTAAGCAAATTTGCCTCCTGTTATTCTCCTGTTCTGTAGGGTTGTTAAACCACATTTTATTATGCTTTTTTTATAACTAAGGTCTCCCAGTTCTGGAATCAGCTGAGCTGCTCTTCTTTGTGTTCCTTCTGGCTTATGTATGTCCTTCTCATGATAAGGCCTCCATGCTTGAATGTAATATTCTAAATGAGGCCTATTTGTAGCTTTCTATAGCTCTTTTTCTTTAGATTATATATCTCCTAATCAACCCCCAAGAATTTGATCAGCACTAATTGTTACTCTTACTTCATTTTCTTTTATGGTTCTACCTAGCATACGTTCCTCATTTTATATTCTTTATGCATATTTCCACGCCCTGTGTGTAAACATTTCCATTTCCAAAAAATTTTATAAAATTTTTACTTTTCAAAACCATTCGTCTAGATGATCTTCTAATGTTTGTTTATCTCCATCTATTTTAACCATTCTAAAAAAGACTAAACTCAAAGAAGAATTATTCTTCCATGAATTCCTGTACAGTGTACATTGACTGATATATATATTTATCCCTGTGGTACCTCACTCAAAGCTGATTTGATTTGTTTGAAATCTTTCCATCTACTATTAACTGTGGGGGAATCTGCCAGTTTTGCACTGGGTTACTTAATGTATTCATGAATAACAAGGTGACCATGTGAGCGGGACTACTGATCATAGTCGTGAGGTGACTGTACCACTGAGGTGACCGTAAACCGAGCTTCAACTGCACTAATACTGATCCCTGTGGTACCCCACTCAAAACTGATTTCCCCATCTACCATTACTCTCTGTCTTCTATCTGTCAGCCATTTGTCTATCCAGTTGATCCCTGACAGTACAAAGCCCAGTCAGAGCATGGTCTCTATGTAAGTGGAGCAATGTGTACCTGATGAAGAGCAGCGCAGCAACAATGACAAGGATGATGAGAACCAGCAGAGACATCACCACAGCTATGATGACTCCAGAACCACTGGAGCTTTTTGGTACAGTTGATAATCCCGGTCCTGTTGGTGATGGTCCTGTTGCTGTTGGTGGCAGTGTTGTAGTCGGAGCTACAACCAACAAACACTGAGATGTAGTGAATGATTTGATCAACTCAAGTAGGTTATTGTAACTCTCTATCCCAAGTTCAAATAACGGAGCAAAATTCATTAAAAAAAACACCATAATAATGAGGGAAGAATGTAATGTATGTATTGATAGCAATGTTGTCTACTTTACCATCTAAACTACTTTAGTTTGGGGTAGACAACATATAGTTACATATTCAGACATTGTCTTAGGAGAAGTACACAACACTTAATTAATGGATTAATATTAATATCTTAGTGCATCTTTGTGTGTGTGTAGCTATGGCTAAAATAATAAGTATAAAAATAAAATATTTGTACAAGGATAAAAAAATTAACATTAAAAAAATCTGTGTATAAGGATCATAAAAATAAACACTATGAAACAAAATATGTGTATGCATAAGTATCATAAAATAAGTATTGAAAAAATGTATCAAATAAGCATCATGAAACAAGATTTGTCTATAAAGATCATAAAAATTATCCTTCTGGTTTGGGTACCTGGTAGTTCGCAGAAATGCTTAATGTGGTTTCTTGTTACTGAATGTGTAGTCCAGCATTAATATAGCATTAGATATAGTCTACAATTTAAAATGTGTTTAGAACCTGAAGCATGTTGCCATCAAAGAGCCATTAACTGACTGGATTGTGGTCTGTGGGTTTGTTTACCCATTTGTAACATATAAATAAATCAATAAATAGCTGTTATATACTTATATACTAGCTTTAGTTGCATCACTGAAACGTTTAATGCCTTCAAACTGTAGTTTCCAGCTTGAAGATTGTCATAAATGTAATGATTTGTTTTATCAGAAATGCTAACATTTATGTTTCTAGTGATACATATATAATATATATATATATTTATTAGACCAGTTTTACCTTTAGTGCTAACTATTAACATTGCATAATGAATGTTTGCTACTCCAACTGAAGCACACAACTGTTAAATGGTCACATCATACAAGGTCAATATGTGCATGTGTATGTTGATAGTGGCTTCATGTTGGTACTATGTAAAAAATCAAATTGGATCTGGCACTGACGCAAGTTATAATTCTTACATCAGAATTTGCACAATCATAAGATACCGAACTTTGTCAAACTTTACTATTCAAACATAGTCCAATTTCAGCCCATGTTGTTTATACAGAATACATTTAACAAAATGTTGTCCACTGGTTTATACTTACAGAGAACAGTGGCTACATTTCCGTCACTGAAACTGGTAATGTCTCCATTGTTTGCCACAGACAGTCTCACACTGTAGCTTCCAGCAGGAAGTTTGTCAATTGTTATCTGTGTCTGTGTCAAAGTTGGCACTGACTTGGTCTTCCACTCTCCTTGATGTTCAGGTCTGTACTGAACCAGTAACTGTTGAAAGTTGTCACAGCCGCTGTCTCCAAGAGCCTACAAACAGACACAGATTGAACACAGCTATGTCCGAACAACTTCTATTCACCTATTTTGGCAGTCACAACATATTGTAAATATTTCAAAGCATCATGCATAGTAAATAATATATGTAAGGTCACTTAAATTAGTGACAACAGAACAAATTTATTAAACACATTTATGCTAGTATCGTGGTAGAGTCATCATGGACTATTAATCATCATTACTATTATAAAATTTTCACTGCCAGTCATTTGAGCATTTTTGCCTTTTGGTAATAATAAACATTACTGTAACACAATAATTGCACTTCAAGTCTTTATCTATGTGCGTTTGTATCTACAAGGAACACTAATTATGTAACTTACTGTAAATCTCAGTAATCAACAAATAATGTGTTAATTTCACCTCACCTAAGATCCTAAAAATTTGCATATGATTTAGATTTAACAAGATTTAACAAGATTGCCATCCCAAACAACAAGTTCCAGATGGCAAGTGGACAAGGAAGCCATTGGCTTATCGAGAGTCCAACAATTTTATCATCTATGTGTAGCCCGCTCTTATCATATATCTGTCAATTCTATTTTTAAACATATTCACACTACTAGCATTAACACAATCAGTTTGTTCCATTCATTTATCACCCTCTGTGAGAAAGAGTACTTTCTCATGTCCAACCTACACTGTTCCTTAACTAATGCTGCTTTGTTTCCTCTGGTTCTACTGCCTTCTTTAAGTTTGAAGAACATATTCCTATCAACATCCTCATAACCGTTCACTATTTTAAACACTTCTATTTGGTCTTGTCTTTGTGTCCTGGTCTCTAGTGTTGTCAAACCACATTGTAATAAGCGAATTTCGTAACTAAGGTCTCTCAATTCTGGAATCATTTTAGTTGCTCTTCTCTGTATTCTTTCTAGCTTGTCTATGTCCTTCTTACGATATGGCCTCCATGTTTGTATACAATATTCCAAATGTGGTCTAACTATTGCTTTGTACAGGGGTACAATTAGCTTTTTCTCCTTATACATGTATGTGATAGTTGTCCTAATTAGCCCTAGAATTTGATTTCCTTTCGAAGCAGCAATCCCACATTGCACTGAAACTTTCATGTCAGCACTAAATGTTACACCTAAGTCTTTTTCTTGTGTGGTTCTACCTAGTACAGCATCCCCCATTTTATATTCTTCATCCATGTTTCCATGTCCTATGTGTATGCATTTACACTTCCCAAAATTTAATAACATTTGCCATTTTTCTTACCATTTAACTCATTTATCTAGATCATCCTGTAAACTTTGTTTATCTGTATCATTAGTAACCTTTCTGAATATTTTTGTGTCATCTGCAAATTTCAGTATTTTGCTAGATATGTCATCTTCCAAATCATTTATATATATTAAAAACAGTATAGGACCTAATACTGATCCCTGTGGTACCCCACTCAAAACAGATTTCCAGTTTGAAATCTCACCATCTACTATTACTCTGTCTTCTGTGTGTAAGCCACTTTTCTATTCAGTTGATTACATCATTGCCTATACCATGGGCTTTTAGTTTAAGTAGCAATCTTTGATGTGGCACTTTTAGCTTTCTGAAAATCTAAATATACAACATCCACTGGTGACTTTGTAATTTCTTCCAAAAAAATAAGAGATTGGTTAGACATGACCTTGCTTTTAGGAACCCATGTTGAGATGTATTTATTAATTTATGTTTTACAAGGAATTCCACCATGTGGTCTCTAATTAATGTTTCGAGTAAAAACAATTACCTGAATTTTGTATTTTAACAGAGGAAATGATTTATTCACGCTATTGCATCAAACTTTTGTTTGTAAAACATATTTTAAGGAAATTTAATATTAAATCTTAAAGATATATTTGCAAAAGTCTTTGTGAAGTTCACTAGCATGTTGTCCCAGGAAAGGTGTTTTGATTGAAAAGAGGCACTGTGGTGGTAGCAGATGCTTTTGTTTCATGTTATTATTGTTCCTAAGACTAAACTTAACTTGGGCAAGCGGGCTTTCTCTGTTGCTGCACCTAGGGTCTGGAATGAACTTCCCATCACTTTGAAAACATCTGAAGCCATAGCTACCTACCGTAAAAACTCAAGACAAAATTATTTATTCAAAATTGCATTTCCACCATAAATCTTCGTTGGTCCCTCGTTTTGATGACAACTTTAGTGCGTCCCTGTTCATGATTATGTTTAATGATTCTGTTTTTTTGTGGCTCTAAGCTCAGGTTCCTGAGGATATAGGCACCATAGAAGTTAATTATTATTATTATTACCTGGACAGCACAAAATATTCAGCACACAGCTGTTAGGGTCCATTCATAAAGTACATCATGCTGGGTGAGGTGGCTGGGTAAACGTTATGGAGCATTACATGGTGTTGAGGGTATCTTGGCTGGGGAGAGGGAGAGAGATTGAACATGAACAAAGTAATATAGTTAAAATACATGATGATTGTGAATAAAATGTTGATTGATCCATGGAGACCTGTACTAAGACTTGATAGATCGCTGGCATACAGGTCACCATATTAGTGAAGTCTGTAATGGCGTGCAAAAAGTCTACAAACTTTGTGAAATATAGATGTAGGCCTATGCAAAATAAAACTATGCATAATAGATGGGTGTCTTCCTCAAAGTTAACATAGTTTTAGGGAGGGCTGTACAGGCCAGCATAATATGAAGCATGACAACAGTGTGGGGTATCTAAACAAATAGTTGACATACTTCATGGTTAGCCCCTTAAAATACAGACTTCAAACTTCAAACCCTCCTACACCCACCTCCCAGATGAACACCCACTTCCCAGATGAACACCCACCTCCCAGATGAACACCCACCTCCCAGATGAACACCCACCTCCCAGATGAACACCCACCTCCCAGATGACCTGTAGACTTCCTGGGTCAGACCCAGCAGTGGCACTCTTTATCTTGGGCCTGTCAGGGACTGAAGCAAGACAATTTAGTTGTTATTAACATACATTGTAACATAGACTACACATACATGCATTCACATTTACACATACACAGTTGTCCTGTTACTTAATTTGCAGGTGTATTTCAAATGTTTTGTGAATTGGGTGCACAGATATCTGCTCAAATGCCATTTCCTCAAAAGTGCTTTTGTGCTTTGTAAATTGGCAGGTGTAATTAAAAGGAAGTTCATAAAGACAACAAAAGATAACATGTATACGCTGTACATATGCACTAGTTATCACCAAATGTTCACATTAATTGATTAATGTGAACACATTCTATTTGAACACAGCTTTAAACTTTGCTTTGATGTGAGCAAATATCCATTTTTACACATACATGGTTGTTCTGTTATTACATACATGTGTAATTTAAATGTTTGGTTATTACCTTTGAACTGCATGCATGGCCATTTGTTGAAAAATGTATTGTGGATGACAGCTTTTGTAAATTGGCAAAAGATATATACACTATTTATATATACTGGCCACTATCACCAACTGAGTATGAAGCAAACAGAATGCAGTTGAAATACCCAAGCAACTTAAGAGCCCAGAAAGCAACTTTTTATTCTTTCATAAACCAACCAATTAATGTGAACACATGCCATGTGTGAACTACTTTAAACTTTAATTAATTGTGAGCAAATATAAATTGTCCATACTAACAAAACTCCAGTGAGCTAATCCCATGTAATGATAAAGTATAATTTATCTTCAGACTTACTTTTACATTTAGTCTTGACACGAAGTGCACCACCAGCAGACCCCCCGAGTGTCCGTGTACTGTCACTGATCCTCACTCTGATCTCATAATCTGTGTTGTGTCTCAGGCCCACTATCACTGCAGACTGGGCACCCTGTCTAGTCTCAAACTGTCTGGTCACTTGTTTTGTGACTTGACCACTTGCAGTAGCCTCAACTACATATCGATAGTAACTCTCCAGTCCAGCGGTCACTTGGTCTGACTTTGTCCAATTCACAGTCACTGAGGTACTTGTCTTTTTCATCAGCTGGGGTGTTGAAGTGTAATCAAATTTGGCTGTAAAAACACCTCTATTTTAACTTATTATCAAAATGTCAGTGTGTTTAGACAACTTTAATAGGTTCAGACAGCATTTTGCAGCTAACTGTAGAAACTGAAACGATCAGGACAGACATAGACTACAAAACTATGAACCTACAATTGTAATAAAGTGGACCATATGAAAACTATTGAAACACAACATGCATATAATATAGGATCTGTTGATTCTGAATCGTTTGCTTAAAAATTCAATGGAAATTATATTTTGAAAAGTAATGTCAGTGCTACATTTAGATGTACATCTTTTAATATGTGAAGTATCCTCAAAATTAGTCATTATTCAATTGCAATCAATAAAGATAATTAAAGTGTAAACGTGCCCTTCAGATAGGAACTTCAGGAAATGCAACAGACATATATTTTCCATACGTAAATATACTGTATGTAAATCTAATATGAAAACATCAATTTCAAAAACATCCACTTCATGCAAGGACTATAAGATCTCACTTTGCTGCTATTTCATGATTTATCAAAAGTGCCATTGTAAGACAATGCTGTGTGGCATGTTGTCATATTGGATATACTGTATATATAATCATTGTTTATCATGCTATAACATATACATCATAGGATGATCACATCATTACATAAAGCAATAAATCTGTACAAAATATACAAGCATAATGCAGTAGAAATTCAATATTATGTAGTTACATGTACAAAGAAATTACCTAGCATTTCAGCAATCATAGTCTTACTAGGTTTAACTAATACCAAATCAATGAAGTTTTTTGCAAAGCTAAAGATACAATATATTAATCATGTTTTTATATATGAAGTATTCTTCAAATGAAGGGAAGTGCTATGCACGGTAGTGCTTTGCACGAATATGTAATTATGTAAGACAAAATATGAAGAGGGGTCAATGAATACCAGTTTTACTTACAGAGAACAGCAGTTGGTGGAGATGTGTCACTGACACTGCTAATGCCTTCATTGTTTGTCACAGACAGACGCACCGTGTAGACTCCAGCTGAAAGATTGTCAATTGTTTTCTGTGTCTGTGACAAACTTGTCACTGACTTATTCTGCCACTGTCCTTGAGAGTCAGATTTGTAGTGAACCAGTAACTGTTGAAAGTTGTCACAACCGCTGTCTCCAAGAGTCTATAAACAGACACAGAATGAACACAGTCAGGAAAGCACAACGTCGAGTGTGTCACTTTTGGCAGTCATATAACAAAACTTCACAGTAAATTCATCAGGTTGCAATTTTATCAAATGCTAAATTACACAGCAGGAAAAATTGCACAAATTCTGATTATCCAGACACCATCAGATTCCATTTAACAAGCATACATTTTGGGGCTATTTCTCATCAATTATATATTGCATAATTAAGTTGATTGCATAACCAAAACTCCCAATATATATATTTTTTACATTACATTAATTTGTTGAGAATGTAGCAGTTAGCATAAGTTTCACATTTGCCTATCATGTGTGTCTGGTTAAAGGCAATATTAGTAATATAAGTTTCATTACTTACTATAAATTCAAATAATCTGACATGACACTAATCCCGAAGGAGCAATCAGCCATAAAGCAGCAACCAGTTTACTTGTTCTATATCTTTGATTGTAAGACATTTTAAATGAAAAGGATTGTAACAGTGCTCTTATATAAAAAGCGTGGTTGTAAAAATGTATTATAGAGAAATAGTGTTTTTTTAGTTTGATTAATTTAAATGCTAGGTCTTAAAATATAATCAGTAGTTTATATAGTGCATATGATGCCATTATTGAACTGATGTCATTATTGAACTGATGTCATTATTGAACTGATGTCATTATTGAACTGATGTATGTTCCACTTTTACTTCTTGTTATAAGAGGCACAATGTAAAATCTTATAAAAAACATATTATTTACTAAACGAGTAGACCCTGTATGCATACCTGCCAACTGACTTGAAGACTTCCACGGTGAGAGCCAGCAGGAACACTGGCAGTAACATTCTTTATCTCGGGCCTCTCTGGAGCTGAAACAACACAACAGGGTTGTAGTTGACTGAAGCATCACGCACAACCCTCTGTTAGTACTTTCCTATGTATTTAACATTGATAGTTGTCGCTTGTGAACATGTGTGATACAGAGAGAGAGAGAGAGAGGCATGGTAATGTAGTGGTTAGCACATCACCTTTACATGACAGAGTTCCGAGTTCAAGACCCAGGCTGGGCATGGGTATGTGTGGTGTAGAAACCTGGCTTTCAATATTGGAGACTGTGTACCTCTTGTGACTCGGATGATCATGTTAATGTCAGTCCCGTCTCATTTAATTTGGGATATTAAAAAACAATTGAGGATGATATGCACCCTGGCAGTGACCACCCTCAATGCCATATTATAAAGGTAGACTTGGAGATAATGTTCTGAAAAAGGCTGGCTAGTTGAATGAGACATCGAAACACCATACAATTGTAGCAACCACAACATACAGACTAGTCAGTGAATAGAATGTTGCCGAGTGCTGGGAACAACTAGAACTAGTTAGAAGTTACTTACCATTACATTTCGTCTTCACTATAAGTGGGTATCCAACAGATCCATTGAGTCTCTCTGAGTTGTGTCTGGCACAAATCCTTACTGTAATCTTATATTCCGTGTTGTGTGTCAGTTCAGATATGACTGCAGTCTGGTTACCCTGTCCAGTCTCAAACTGTGTGATCTCTTGCTTTGGGTATTGACCACTTGCAGTAGCCTCAACTACATATCGATAGTAACTCTCCAGTCCAGCGGTCACTTGGTCTGACTTAGGCCAACTCACATTCATTGAGGAACTTGTCACTGACAGTGACACCACATTGTAGCTTGATTTGTAATCAACTCTAACTACAAAGAAATACACAAGCAATGAATCAACTTATCAAAGCGGTCTACAAAGGTTACATTGCTTCACGGCAACAGCAGATGGATAAAGTAAAGTAAGTTTAAGTAACACTAGTCAATATTTTCATCACATCAATGAAGTACTGTGTAGTTTCTACACAAAGACAAAACACTAAATAATAAATGCACCTGGAGAAAAGACTAACTAAAAGTTGCTTATGTAATTTAATTGCATAAAATATTAATGTTTTTAGAAATATCATCATACCAGTTTTAGAAACTATGATACACAGATTGGATCTTGTGTGCTGTGAGTACACTTTAGTAGTTGTTGAAACATTGAAAGAAGAGTAAAAAGAATTACATCCATCAACTGAATATAAACTGTACTTACTGATGTGAGCCTTACAAGTGTTGGGTCCATCTGTGTCAACACTGACATACCACTGTTGACATCCACCACTGCAAGACCCGGTCTGTTTGTTGCAAGGATCAGAACCAATACAGTTACCACAGGACTTGGCACAGTTGATACCATAACTGCCTGCATCACAGTCTACAACAGAGTATGTACAGATGTTTCTAGTAGTATTTGTGGTGAAAATGTTGTGATGATTATCATAGAACATACGTTTCTGTTTAAAATTGATTGGTGTAAATATATTTTGTGAACATAGTTTTGCTCAGGCAAGTTAAAATCCTAAGATTTATTTGTTTGTGATGCATGCATAAAATTAATATATAATAAAAGTTCTTAATGGCTTAATGCTATCAACACATGGCTAGAAATCAAAATCCATTATAAAATTACAAACAGCTTAGAAAATAATGATTCCACTTTACTCAAAACAGAAAATCACTGCATTAGTTGAATTAATGCATTATTTAATGTTTTAGATTAATTACCTGGGTACCTATAAATAACACAGTCTGCAAGAAAGTGTCCTTAGTACAATCTTACTTTAGACCAGCCTGGAGCTAAAAAAAACAGCCAAAGCAAGATTCCATTCAGTCTTATGTTGAACATACAGAGCTTTGTTCCTACCTTTGGTACAGTCTGGCAGCTGTTTCCCTGCTTTACATTTGTCACAGCCAATGACGTTGTCACAGCTTCCAATACATGCACTTGGACAATCTGAAAACATCACGTCAGGCTTAATTATGTCATGTCTGGCATTCCATCAGATATATTAATATTATAGATTAATGGACAAACAAAACACAAATTTGAAAGAAATGTAAATGGATTAATTCCTGTAAATATTTTACTGCACTTCTGTTCAGCATAAGGTTGACAGGTGGCTGTCATTTCAATTTTGTTACATACGTGTATATATATATATAGCAATTTTGCCTTGTACATGTAACTTGATAATTTTTTTTTTTAAATACTATGCAAATCCCTGTAGACTGTGTATTAAGCTTTTCATTGACTATAGCTGGAATGTTATTAAATAAAAATGGTAAATTATACCTAAGACATTTCTTTGCAAATTCGTGTTTAGTTCTATAAGAATATATTTCATTCTTGATTCGCATATCATAACTATGCATGTCATAGTTAACAATTATACTCCAGTTTTTTTAATAAACTGGTAAGTCATTATGTATGTATCTATAATAACATTGTAATTGTTGTAATTTAAGAATGCCATCTACTTTTAACATGCTGAGTTTTTGTGGAGTAGCTATGTTTGAGAATTATAAATTTCATTACTCTATTTGATTGAAAACCCAAAGCCATTATACAGTAATTAATGTATAGCTTTGACAGAAAAATATGGTCGGAGATGGTGATTTCTTTTGTTAGATTCCCCCACACTTTAATGTCACACAGCACAATTTGCAGCACAGTCAATTACATGTGAGAATCACTGAACCATAAAAATGCAATGGTTCCACAGACAATGCCCCATAATCCCAGGGAGCCAATCAATTGAGGACATATTGAGCATCACCTGAGTTGCATGTGTAACTTGTAAAGTGCTTTGAACAGAACAAATGATTGAAACAACGCTATAAAAGACTTTATTATTTTATTATTAAACATTCCTATTAATTCCAGCTAATCACCCATCAATATGAACCAATTTCTGCATACTTTTTATTCATTATAATTTATTTAAACATTTTGTGAATATATATCCAACCCAATCCATTATGTGGGACAAAATTCTATATCTTTAAAATAGTTATATATGATGGCCAATCTAAAGTATAAACTTTGTTCAGACTAAGTTCTCTATTGGAATGCAGCTGTTATTATCATCCCTCATGTCATTGCAAAACCCTCATGCACACATAAGCAGACAGAGTGGCAGGCATCAGCATCAGACCTAATTCTGTCAGAACTGTTCAAAAGTTAAATAATTCCTAGAACTTGGGTGACCTCTTTTAGGATATTATTTCTTTATATATTTCTTTTATTACAGGTTCCCTGTCTCCCTGCAACTGTAGGTGAAAATATCGATGTGTTTTTGTAGTAGAACATACCTCTGTACTTGTATCCTGTGACAAGTACCTCACAAATACGTAAAAGATTCTTGTTGGCACCAGAAATCTTCTCTATCTTGAGATACTGTCCCCACAGTTGTTGCTCACAATTCAGTGTCACACGTGCTTTATCTGCTACTAAGCCTCTGTGGTGGATACACAATGTGTTGATGACATTAGATGAGTTGCCAATGTTGATATTAAAATCATGCAGGTAGTTGCCACCTGAAATAAAAGGACAATGACTGTGTCAATGGAATAGCTTCAAAAGTTACAAATGTACAAAATAGGGAGGTAGGACGAAACACAGAAAGGTGTGGAGAGAAAGAAAGAAGAAGAAAGGAAAAGGTACATTTAGGAGAAGGTATTTTTATGTGAAGAAGAAAGATATGGCCCTGTCAATTGTTTATGCAATAATAGCACAAGTAGCAATTGTTAAATAAATTATTTAAATCAATATGTGGTTTGCCCTACATATCCAAAAATAATATGTAAACAAAATGAATTTACTGAACTTTAATTCAGCAACATTGGCATTTTATTTTCTTCTAAAAACTTATTGAAACTACATAGATCAATTAGCAATAATTGAGAAATAAAAAAGCAAGGAAACATGCCTATGTGATTGTCGAGGTCAAACATGGCATTCTAAATGTTATCGTATATATATATCCAGCAAAAGTTCTTATTTGAACCTCACATGGAAAATGAAACAGTAGAAACATTTACTTTGGGCTATGCGAATGATCATGCATACAGTGAGGATGGGTTCAAATTTTAATTTCAAGCCACATTTTTAATTCAGCATACTTTTGTGAGCCTTCATTAGTATGGCAAATATTCACACAAAAATAGTTCATATATGGAGGGTTAAACTATACATCTCCAATGACATTTTAAAAACATGAGATTGATGTAGGGCAGCAGACAGTATGTATGCACCAGTTCATATAATCATTGTCATGTTATGCTATTATTTATAGTTTCAAGTATAGTCCAGTGTAACGGGTTACTTTAAGTTACTGGTATAGACAAGTGTTTTGCTCTGGTTGAATAAAGCTGGCCATCGGTGTAAAGTTGTAATGACCACAATACATTGGCTTTAGTTTACAACTTGTAATCGAATGAATAAACAGTCAACATTCAAGCAGGTAATACAGTCGACCGCCATTACCATAATCTGCCGAACACTACATTCCTCCCATCCCAAATGTTATACTACTGCAACTGTATAAATGTCAGACTCATGCTAAATGTCCTGATTATATAGTCATTCGGATGGTGAGGGCCATAACATTGACTTTGTGGCCGTTGTCGATTTGGTGTCTCATTGTGTGACGTGGGTGTTCTCAGTGATTAGTTGACATCATGTGGTGTGGGGTGTTGTTACTTAGAGCTTCAGGCTGCCTCATATCTGAGCAGATCGCAGTTGGTGTCATCATTTTAGGAGTCTCCATGGTATCTGGGACTTCTCCCAATTTCACCCCTTTTCAGAGGCAGGAAGTGGCTTAAACATCTTCTTGAACCGGGATGCATTCCGACGAATGGCGTGCCTGTCATTTGTTGCCATAACAGCTGTACCCTTGATGTCGCTAATCACCATGGGTTTGGGACAGAAAGGAGTGGATAGCTTGTTGGATTTCTTATCACAATACATGAGCACAGTGTTCCCCACTTGTGAGCAGCCCTGTTTCTGTGATTTGCATATGTCTTTTGGGTCTGTTTTGTCTGCTTATCGTTCATTTGTTATCATGATTATCGTTCACTGTGATATAAGGCAGTTTTGTTACAGGTTCTCTCTCAGAAGGCGATGTGGGGAAAACTTATTGGTGAATCTTCTGTGATGAAATCCACTGTGCTTTGCAAACAAACCGAATGCATCTGAATAAATGGAGATCTATTGTCAGATTTGATGACCTCGGGATACCCAAACGTTGCCAGTACTTTGTCAAGCACTGGGATGACAGTGTTTGCCAACACTGAACGAACAATCTCTACTATCAGGTATCTTGAATATTCGTCTACCAGGACCATGAGTTCTTCTCCTGACGACAAAGGGCCAAGAAGGTCAACACTTAACTTTCTCCAAGGTCCTGTTGGCATATCTGACATCTGCAGGGGTTCAATATGTGGGTTTCCATTATATGTGCATTGGCAGACAAAACACTGATGTACTGCTGTCTCAACTTTATCCTTCATTTTCGGAAACCATACCTTTAATCTTATGAGTTTCTTTGCTTTGACAATCCTCTGAAGGCATTCATGCACAAGCGACATGACTTGGTCTCTTAGAGACTCTGGGATGACCACGTTCATCCCCCATAGTAGTATGTTGTTGTCAGCGACAGTCAATTCTTTCCTGACCTTGTAGAACTCTCGCATCAATGGGTCATCTGATTTGCAGATCTCGAACCATCATTCATTTCTACAAAGAGTGATGATCATCTGCATCATATCATCTGTTTCAGTGGCAAGTTTGACAACCTCGGTGTTCATCGCACTGGGTATGTTGGACGGTGCGACAAAGTTCACATAATCTTCAGCCATCTTTTGGTGTCAAGAAGTCCCAGTCATGATTAATGGGTTCCTGGACATGTAGTCAGTTGGGTTTTTGTTTCCCAATATGTGCGTCAAAGTGAAGTTGTAAGGTTGCAGTCGCAGGCCCCACCATTCAATGTGTAATGGTGGTGTAGGTTTCTTCCATATGGCTAGAAGCAGCTTATGGTCAGTGATGATCATGAAGTGAGTATCTCCTTGGAGGAACTGATCAAAGTGTTCACAGCTCCATACTATGCCCAGAACTTTGCGTTTTGTTTGACTATAGCAGCTTTCAACATCTGATAAGGAGCAGCTCACCTAGGCAATTGCACGACCGTCTTGAGTTAGTATGCTGCCTAACCCTAATGGACTGGCATCAACTATTGTCATTGTTGTTTTGTTTACAATGAAGTGTGCAGCACATTCATCTTCCACCAGTGCTACTTTGAGTGAATTAAATGCCATGCATGTCCTGATCTCTTGTCCATACCCAGTCGATGTCTTTCTTACTGAGGCACCTCAAGGATTCACTGTTCATGGAAAAATCTTTAATGAACCTTGATTGGTAGTTCATCATACCTAGGAAACTCCTGAGCTTCACCACATTTGACGGGGTGGTAGTTCCTTGATAGCTTGCACCTTCTTGGGTTCAGATGACATGCCATCCTTGCTGAAGATCATCCTGTACTACTCTATCAAGAGCATATTGGTTTTACATTTATCTAGCATCACCATCAGTCCATTTTCGTGCAGTGATTTAAGGGTTTCAGCCACTCATGTGCATCTTCTCCTTTTTCATACACAATTATGTCATCACTAATGTTCTTTGTCGACTTAATATGACTGATGACATTCCTAATGTGTTCCTTGAAAATTTCACTCGCTGACGATATCCCAAAGTTCAGTCTTTTGTATATGTATAGGCCATTATGCGTTTTGAACGCCATGATGTATCTGGACGATGGATGAAGCTCCAACTGGTGGTAACCATTGAACAGATCCAGTTTACTGAATACAGTTGCCCCGTTGAGATCATGTATGAGTTCACCTAGCGTTGGCATGTTGTGACATTCTCGTATGATCGCTTTGTTACGCTCACACATATCATTGCACAAGTGTATGGCGCTGTCCTTCTTCAGTGGAGTGATAAATGGGTACACAAGTGGGTTCACCAACTAATACTCATTCTATTGTGTCTTCACTAAGAAGTCGCTGTTCCTCTTCGCCAATGTTAGGTCTCATGTGGAACAGGATTTTCCAGTTTGTTATTGCAACTGGTCGCACAGATTGATCAATGTGGAGTTTGACTTGCACATTTTTCAGTTTCCCAATACCCTTTGTGAGACCGAGGTACTCTTCTTCCCACTCAGTGTTGATTTTGTTTACAATGTTCACTAGTCCTAACTCCTGAGTGGTGTTGAAACCAATCAGAGATCTGTGAGTGCCTTTTATGATATGCAAATGATGACACTGTATGGCGGATTTTGATTCGATTGTCACATCACACACACCAAGGATGTTCAGTGGTTTGCCACCGCCATAGGGTAAGAATTCTATCTTAACATTGTCGAACCTGCTTGCTTTCCTGTTTCTTTTTTTTAATACTTTTTCAAAGTGATTCCGTTTTTTGCAAGTCTCTCCTTCCGCAAGCACACTCCATAAATATGGTAATCAAATCTGTGCAGTTGACAGATTATTCCATTGGCTGGTTGTTGTGGATGATTCGCACGGTCCAGTGGTCTATGTTTGTTTCTGTGTCCTTTCGTGTAATCCCGTGCATGGTTTCTCGGACTTCCTGGTTTTGGTTTGCGGGCATATTTTGATTTGCTGACTGACAGTCTCAGGGCAAATGGCCTTACTATGCAAACTTGCATTTTCTGCTGCTCTGCATGTGTCGATTGTTAACTCCAAAGATATGTTGTGCTCCTTCAGGAGTGCTTCCTGGATATCATGATTTTGGACACAGAGGACGATTCTGTCACGTAATGTGGAGTTTCTGCAGTTACAGCAGAAATTGCAGGACTTAATGAGTACTCTTATTGCTATTAAGAACTGCTAGAATGTCTCGCCATTCATTGGTTTCTCTGACTGACACTGTCGAATTTTGCTAGGATCCCATCTGGCGATGTTGGGAATAACAGTTCCTGTTGCGAACTGAACAAGAAAGCACCAGGCATGCAAGTCACTACACTACTACATAAAGCATGTCCTGAAGCTAGAGATTATCAATTTAGATTGTCAATTTAAATTTAGTCCGGCTGGCCCTGACAATATCAAACTGAGAAAAACAACAATTGGGAAACGGTACTCAAAAATGTTTGCCACTACTGTAAACTGCAAAAAAACACATTATATGAGCACTATAATTTTTGGAGTAGAGACCCTGGTTACAACAAATATATAGACCAGTGGGTGAAAGACTTGAGCAGTAAAGCAACACTTTGTGAATTTGCAGATCAAGAAGATCTTATGATCTGAGACAAAACTGTCTTTAGTATACATGGTGAACAAGTAAAGGAGAGATTCTTGAGAGAAACAGTTGAATGTGCAAGGTGATAGACATCTGCCAGGCAGCTGAGTCTACAAAAGCACAACTGCTATGACGTCAGAAGGAAAGTCAGCTAAAGTGAGCTAAAAAAACAAAAGGAAGATATGAGGTAATGGCAGCAGTAAAACCCTAACTTAAGCGACACCAACTGTAAATCATGTGGTATGTAGCATCTTCCTAGAGCATGCCAGGCATATGGCAAACAGTCTAACTTTTCTATATAGAATTGTGACCCCGGGGTCACTTTTCGATAACAACATACCCATTGAATTGTGACCCTCACTATATAAATGTGACCCTCTAAAAAGTGACCCTCTAAAAAGTTACATGATAAGTGGTTTGTAGCTTGGTGACACATTTAGGTTGATTAGTAGCATATATCTAACTACATAACACACAAATGGGAACTTTGGTATATATAATATAATCATATGGTATTTATTAATTTAGTTAAATATAATCAATTCCTGCATAAGCCCTGTATTATAATTTTAATTAATTCTGATTGTGTTATTGCATTGTTTATATACGAGCTATTCTTGTGTGTGCATAAACCTATTTTAAAGCGAAACAAGTCATGGTTTTGGGACAATGCACCTAAGAGATAATAAAAACTAAAAACGTGCAACTAAAATCAAGAATATCACGCCAGTGGTTTTCTCAGAGTGTGTTCTAAAAGTGGGAGATTCCAGTCATTTCTCCAATTGACTGAGGGCTGACATGTTAACTGGCGTGACTGATAAGCGCATGTGCAGTTCTATGAAAAAACCTAGACTATTGTGACATATTAAGGGAGGCTGGCATACACAGAACCAATGCTAAGTCTCAAACATGAGTATGGATGCAAACAACATAGCCATATGATATGTGCAAATATAGAAATAGATGTATACAAATATTTCTTCATTTGGCGAGCAAATTTGGTTAGACTTTGACACTTGTGACATAGGGCTATGGAACAGTATGGCATGGCCTATGAAATTAAGATTGCAAATTATTAGTTTCTGTTTTAGGTGCATAGCTCCCAAATCAAGACTTTTGTTTCATTTTAAAGTTGTCTTTGTAACGAGAAGGGTACATGTAAATTTAAAAAAATCTTACACAAGAAACAACTGCAATTATAGCATAAGTTTTAGTTAGGGAAAGGTGAAAATATATTGTTGTCTTCCCACTAAGTATATAAGCAAATCCTCTTAATAGTTTGTATATTAAGCTGCTGGAATTTATGTATTTATTATATTAACAGCATTCATTTCCTGTACCTCTGCCATTGACAATGGTGATGTTGCTGATGACATAGACACCCCCCAGATCCACCTGCCACCAGGCATTGGCTCCTCCAGATGCCAGAGGATGAGCACAGTGAGAGTCATCATTGGGGTCAGCAACACCATCCACTGCTCTGGAGGCCACCAAGCTACCCCAGGTTCCAACTTGAGAAGTGCTCTTACCACGAGCCACATTCCCTGAAACAACAATGCATGTAAGGTATGTTTTGACAGTGAATAGAACTGTACAGCAGATGTCATTGGTTTAATTTAGAAAGTCAAATCATAATATATTATTAAACTGTTACTAAGTGACCTATATGTTATATATTTTCTTCAGCATGTTGTCTAAGCCTCACAGTAGCCACAGATATACTGACTAAGCAGATGAAATGAACTTTGAACAAGTCACATATATCATCAAGATCCATATTCTTTGTGCACTGACCTATGTATGACACAGTGCAGACATGGCATAAATCATAATATTTAATAAAAGATTTAACAAGATCAGTGAAGATTGTCATTCAAAGCAACAAGTTGAAGGTGGCATGTGAACGGTTCCTCAGTTTTTCACATAAGTGTAAAAAAGTGGCATATCTGCATATCATTCGAGAGATGTGCTTGGATATGCCCGTGCTTGCATGCGAATATGTGTATGTGTGTGTGTGTGTGTGTGCATGCGTGCGTGCGTGCGTGCGTATGTGCATGCTTGAGCATGTGTGTGTGTGCATCCATTCACACTAAATTGTGGAACTAAGTTTTGAAATTTAATTATAAATGTATCAACTAAAACAGTATTGTATTCCAGTTTGACACTACTGAATGTTTTCCTTCCTGCTCCCACCAACAGCTGGTCCTGTAAGATGATGAGTGGACGGTGGTCAGTTGCCCTACCTATCTGACATCCAGGACCACTGAATGGACCTCCAGACCGAATGTCCTGCAAACAGCCATTGTCACAGTGTCCAGTTGGTCTGTCACAGTGGTCACTGGACTGACAGTGACAGGGGAAAACACATCCACTGTCACTGCCAAATCTGCAGATATCTGCAAGTTAAGATAAAAACACAAACATAATGTTCATGAAAATGTTCATCAAGTTGGTATATATATATATATATATATATATATATATATATATATATATATATGAATTACAAATTTTCTTCAACCACAACTATTTTTATTACTTACTCAATGATACAAGCAGCTAACCGACGACCAAATCAGGGTTCTCAGCAAAGGACTAAACTTCATGGTTACACCAGACAAGCTGCCGGTGGAGGAATTCATACATCAACACAAAATCAGAGCAATTAAGATATCAGGTGGCTGGGATTATGAAAACAGCAAAACTACCGAAACCAAACATTAACAGGAAAGAGAGACAAGCACTAGCAGAGCTGAAAAAAGTATAATGACAAGGGAACAGACAAGGGAACAGACAAGGGAACAGACAAGGGAACAGACAAGGGAACAGACAAGGGAACAGACAAGGGAACAGACAAGGGAACAGACAAGGGAACAGACAAGGGAACAGACAAGGGAACAGACAAGGGAACAGACAAGGGAACAGACAAGGGAACAGACAAGGGAAAAGCAATAGTGATTATGGACACTGACGAGTATGAACAGAAAGTCACCACCGTGTTATCAGATGATAAAACGTATGAGAAACTGAAGAAAGACTCTACGCAAAAATACAAGAGACAGTTAGTGTCAATCATAAGAAAATTGAAGGAAGATGGCAAAATTACGGAAGAACAGTATAAGTACCTGACAGCTGAGAATGTATCGAGGATGTACTGCACTCTGAAAATTCATAAGCGAGACAACCCTCTCAGACCTATTGTGGATTATACCGGATCAATTGGGTACAATGTATCAACATCACTGGCAGATCTACTAGCTCTGATTGTGGAAAAAACATCACACCACATAAAGAACACAAAGCACTTAGCCAATGAAACGGCTTCTATCATGATTGAACAAGATGAGATGTTCCTATCACACGACGTTGTGTCTCTCTTCACCAACACCCCAATCAACAAGACACTGGATATCATCAAGAAACAACTAGAAGCTGACACAAAACTGAAACTATGGACAAATCTAAATGTAGATAACATAATGGAGCAGATGAAGTTCATCGTCACAACCATATATTTTAGCTTCACCATTTCTCAGCAAAAGTTTGGCACAGCAATGGGAAGTTTGGTGTCACCTGTAATTGCAAATCTATTCATTAATTGGCTGGAACAACAAGCTATTCTCACAGCCCCAATAACTTGCAAACCGAAATTATGGAAGATATATGTGGACGATGTGATGGAAGTAGTGAGGAAGGGATGTGAGCAAGAATTGACAGATATCTCAACAGCATAGACAGGCAGCATTAAGTTCACATATGAAGAAGAGAGCGACAACTCCCTGTCCTTCCTGGACATACTTGTGATATGAAAGGAAGATGGGACAGTGAAACTCCAAGTGTATCAGAAGAAGATGCATACAGACCAATATATGAACTTCACATCTCACCATCCGTTACACCAGAAACTAGGGGTCATCGTATCAGAGCCAGAAGACAGAGAGAAAGAGGTGTAGCACATCACCAAAGCACTAGAAAGATGTGGGTGCCCAAGTTGGATCATAAAGAAGGTGAAAAAACAGTAATCTCAGAAGGAAAAAACAAAGACATGAAAGAAAAGAACACAGAGAAATCCAAAGGTATTTTCACACTTCCATATGTCAAAGGAGTAACAGAACCTACACAGCAGATTTTAAAATACCACAAGATCGCTACATCGGTCAGACCTCATCAAAACATCAGGGTAATACTAGTGCATCCAAAGGACAAAGTGGAAGATAGCAAAAATACAGACTGTGTATACCAGATCCCTTGTAAGAGCAGTAACCACACATATATCGGCAAAACAAGGAGAACATTTGGAACAAGACTAGAAGAACACAAGGAGGTTGAAAACATCACAACCAGATGATTTACCAGGGAACAGAAGAGAGTGTCAACGGTGATAGAGCATAAATCTGCAATAACAGACCATGCAGATAGGAACAATTGCATCATAGACTGGGAGGGGGTAACAGTGATTGACAGAACAGAACAGAAACACAATCTGGATCAAACAGGCCATATGGATCCGAAAGACAACTCCAGTCATGAATCAAGACAAGGGGGATATAGATTGAGTCACATATGGGACGGTCTGCTTACCAAGACAACAGGTAAGTAGAGAAAGAATTTGCCATCCCAGAATTCCTGATGAAGGCTGCCGATGGCAGTCAAAACGTTGAGTAAGTAATCAAAATAGTTGTGGTTGAAGAAAAATCATAATTCACAAACATAATGATTTGGTAGTTTTTGGATATATCCATGTGTATGTATGAATATACATAATATTACATATGTATGTACATCTTGGATAAACTACTAACGATACACATTTGCATGCACAAAGACGCCACCCCATCAGCCAGACACAATAATCTTGATTCATTGTGATCAAGACCTCCACCACGGCCAAACGATTAGACACACTGAGATGTTGTGTTGTGCTACAATGTATTAATAATTAGTTTGATATATTATATAAAAAGTTCAATCTTATACCAATAGGCAAATGTTACCACATGCTAATTCATTACCGCATACTGTATTTCCCTACACTGCAAAATTAAATGTTTACCATCGGTCTTGTTAATACTCTCACTGACTAGCTTTTTACCAATCTTGCCTTCATATACCTGACATTGGCATTGACACATATTATAGGCTCTCTTGAAACAGGTTAAAATAGCCAACATACATCTGACCACCACAGAAGAACTAATTGCATTCTTGTAATTTTATTGTTGAAGCGGTCAGACATCAATAAAAACATCCTAGTTCCAACAGTACAGATCTACTGTTTAAAAAAATGTATAAATATATTGATCTTATACCTACAGTCAAAATAACTGCAAATGTTTATTTTAATTTGTGCATATATAACTTTCATGTATTTATAGCTAACTGCATAAGAGCTGACTGGATATGTTACGTAGGTAGTCAGCAGTTTCAATTAATGCACCATACTAGTGACAAAAGTGTCAAATGTCTAATAAACACAACTTATTGATGGCCTTAAGTCAGGGTATTTTTTTCTGAATTTCTACTGGGCGGCAATGTCTCGAAAGGACCTGATAAGGCATGACTGGGCAAGTTAGCCTGACTGGGGGGTAAATGAAATGATTGGGGCAATGCCCCCACTTTATATGTAAAACATGCCCCACCATAAGTGATATGCTGCCATATTGGTCGTGCCACAACAGTGATACCTTTATTTCCTGCACAATTGTTTCAGACTACCCTCTAAACTTATCAGGGCAACAGAGGGTTCCTGTTACTAGCTTGCCTGCTTACTAAGCCTACTTAATAGTACATAGACACTTGCACAGCTAGTTAACCATGTCTCACCCAGAGTAATACCCAGTTCCACAAGTTCTGTCTTTGTAAGTACTTACATGGAAATGACAACTATAAATACTACTGACAACTGGTTCTGTCAATATTCCAATAAAGATTCCAACTAATTGGTTACTACAAAGTACTACATTCATAAGTTCTTTTGAAACAGATCCTTGTTTTTCAAAACATAAGAGCAACAACAATCACCTCATCTGATTATTGTAGAACCGAAATGATCACTCACAAAGGAAGTGCTGATAGCATTCTTATAATCGCGCTCTACTGGAAACTTCCTTGTCCAAACTACAGTGCATTTTCCCATTGGTGGCCATGTTAACAGTTTGTCTGATTATAAGAAAACTGGACATTCAAAAATTCAGGAAAAAAATTCACAGCCACTACCTCTATGCCATTGATATTCTGAACAAGTTTCATAACAATCACACACCTCCAGTTCTCTAAATCATGTCACAAATGCGCCTACCCTCACAATTGGCAGTTTTTGCCAATACTTATGCGTCTTTGAATCTACTTCGTAAAGCAACATCTCACTGCAAAAGATGCATCATTTCAAACATTCCAAGCTTGAATGTTTGAATCACTGAAATCGGCTAAATTGCATATAGTGTCAACTGAGTTTTCTCCATGCCTCAACTACCTACAGATTGCCAATGCTCACATAAAAGTTTTGCAAGATGTTAATTGTCAGGTGTCCACTTTCACACTGAAGTGTCCACATTACCAAAATTATATGATTTTTTGTGGTGAACCATAGCCAAACTGTATAGCCTAATTAAGTAAATTAGCCTAATTACAGGCTTGTTTTAAAATATGCTATCTATAAATAACAGATGTCACTTGCACTAGAACATATTTAACCAGGTCTGTTGCCACCAATCACGGTAATTAATTCATAATTTTTAATCTAGTACTACAGCATGACCAGTAAGTACACGTTCACACAGGCCTAGGGGCCATTTCACCATGACCAAGAATATATGATATTCTTATCTCCTCGCAATAGAGTTACTGTATTTTTAGATGTAAAGTTGGGTTCAATGTCCACCCTCTGGGCCCATTCACAACCCCCGAGACTGTCCACCCTCTGGGCCCACTCACAACCCAGGCCCAGAGACTGCCCACCCTCTGGGCCGACTCACATGCCTGTGGTTACCTTTTCGTGTTTATTTACTTCTACAAGGATATGTATTCACCCTTAATTCAGGTATGATTGTTCTGATTGCAGCCAGGTGATCATATCAGTGAGAACTCTGAACATAGTACCACTATATAAATATATTCTAGACCTGTTCCTGACATGAAATGGGATGAATTAGCAGACTGGTTAGAATGTGGGATTCTCAATCGAGCGGATCAGGATTCAAATCCTCTTGATGCTGCTTCAAAGCTATTTTCATTCAGTTAACTCAACTATGTAAATGAAAACGCGGCTCTTGGCAATGCTGGAATCATCTGAACACATATTTTTGTGCAGCAATTGCAGCATGGTTAAGTGCTTCCCAGATCAGTTGATTTGGTTGTAATGAACAGGTACAACAGTAATAAAGCATGAAGCACATTGAGCAGTCCTAAGGACTGGATACCATTTCATTTAAGAACATGATTTAAATGTGTTTTTATATAGTCCCTTGATTGTCATTTAAACCCCCCCCCCCCCCACACACACACACACACACACACACACACACACACACACACATACACAAATACTCCAAAAAATGATTGGCATTCTGCCAATCCTACCTTGAAGGCCCTAAATGCTGATATACTAAACTCTCTTCAAACAGGTTTTGCAGTCAACACATCTGGTCCTCACTGAACCAAAACGATTACTCACAAAGCCAGTGCTGATGGCTTTGTTGAACCAGTCACACATTGCCAGAAACTTCCTCTTTCAACACCACTGGCTGTATCAGATAACATCTTTGAAATTGTATGGTTATATATCATTCTTATGGGAGCCAGTAATAACCAGGCACCATAAACCTTTAGAGATCACTGTCATCAAAGACCTGTTGAATCAGAGACCAGTTTCATGTTTTGAAAGACTACTGTCACTCAACATCATAATCCTGAAATCCTGACAAATGTTACATGCCTTGAGAAATTGTTGTTAGCAACTTAGCAGGTAGTATATAATACTACTATCAATGTTGGGAAATCACTGTTGACAGATGTTACATGCTTGAGAGATCACTGTTGACATATATTACCTGCCTTGGGAGATTACTACTGGAAGTTACATACAGATATTACTTGTATTGAGAGATCACTATTAAGTGCTGACAGATATTACTTGTCTTTAGAGATCATTGTTGACAGATATTATCTTTCTTGATAGATCATTGTTGACAAATTTGATCTGTCTTGAGAGATAAGTGTTGACATAATTTTATCTGTCTTAATAGATCAAAGCTGACACATGTTACATAATTTTTATCTCAAGAGATCATTGTTGATAACTTGATAGATATTGCATGTGCTGAGATTATATGTGCAATCAGCTGCGATAATCTCATGAGATCCAATCAATATATCCCAGTTTGTACCACAAGCTCCTTTTGAACATATACAACAAACCGGCAGACATAAATAATCAAATGGGTTCATTTGTCATCTTACGGATTTCTGTTATCAGCCTTACAGGTGTGTACCACTTAGGGTTGGCACCTATGCACTACATATATACAATCTTCGTAGGATAATGCACATAACTACTTCCTATTTGTGACAATGGTAGTAAGTAGAACTATGAACATTACCTGTGGCCCTCGATAATGATATACTTCCTCTTAATAATAATTATAGCAAGTGGAATGTGTGATTTTGTTGCCTTGAATGTTATGAGTGTGGCTGGATTTAATTACAAAACAGGTCACGGTTACAATTATAAACAAAACCTGGTACTCAACTGGAACAGGATGCCCCCCAAGTGCTTTAAATGTTAAACACTCTTAACACCTGCCTATATATTGTTTATGTATATTTTGTTTATTTGTCAGCTAGTTAGTTATGCTTCATGACTGTTGGATCTGTGAGGCTCGTAGCCTTCTTGTCCTTTAAAACTCTAGCAAATGATTGGTTAAAAAGTCACCTAAACTGAAGACTGTGCTTCATGCAATGTACACTTGGTTTCTGAATCATAAGTGTTTTTGTTGTCATCACTGGTTTTTTTTTTTTTTCATACATGCCATTCTATTATCATGTATGGATGTGTGTCACATGTTTTAATTGTGGATGAAATATTCTTATGTGTGCAATGGGATGTTAACTTTTCCACAGAGCTGTCTTCAGTGCACTCTTCAGCCAACAATTATCATTATGTGTTAGGTGGTTGATAGCCTGGTACAGTAGTTATTTTCCAAATTTTCCAAATGCCCACACCTCGTCATCATGATTAGGTTTCCTGTATGCTCAGGTAACGGTGTGGTTCAGTTGGAAATGCTTCATCTTTGATCAATTTAGTAAGCCACATCAACACATTGGGAGGACAGATAGCCAGGTTGCTGCATTCTATGTGGTGCATCCAAGTTCTGTATTATTAATCAGCATTGCTCACCACATACTATTGACCGGGAACAGAAGGCAGCACTTAGTAATGGGGAAACTATAACTTCCTTGTGCAGTATCGTATGACCATATACGTGGAGATCATGCATGAATTGGAGTTCTTGGAAAGTGTGAATACTCTTGCTGTCACCAGAAATACTGTCTAAAGACAACCAAATACTGTCTAAAGACAACCATGCTAATGACAGTACAGTATTCTTTTCGTTTCTTTAATGACTCAGTACTGTGACAGCCAGTCACTGACAGGAGAAACTATGCAACCGTTTGATTTACTATCGTTGGTATAGCAGTGAATCACATGGTAAATGTCTGGATTTGATACAGTTAGATCGCAGCTGTGTATTTGACGACTGCTATTAGAGTTTGGTGTAATCCAAACAACTTTCGTATACAGCATCCCACTCGTCTATCAATCGACTTAGGCATCAGTCTAGACATCAGTCAACTTGATATCTTTCGGAACACCTACGGCTACGCCTACTTAACATCGACCAATCCCAAACAGTGAACAAGACATACCAGTGACAAAACAAGAACTACTAATTCAACCGACTTCATTAAACTTACCAGAAGCTGACACAGATACGAAGATCAGAAGTAGAAACGCCAAGTTTGCGACGAGGAAGTTGGAACTACCGCCTGCCCCGCACGCCGCCATAGTTGACGTCTGCTCTGCAGTCGGTGTGGCTCGCGCTTCACGCTTGGCTAATTGGGTCGGCGACGGCTGAGACCAGCGATGTGTGACTACGTGCTCTCTTGTCATGGTAGTATTTTGATCTTGCATATACGTAGCTTGAGGCCTCAAACATGTGATGGTGATTATTATTAAATAAATATCACATATATAGATTATACAACAATGGGCAACTCCGTGTAGAGATTTCTTTTTCCAAGACAAATATTTTGATATATCTGTTAAATAACAAAGGAATTCTTTTTTTCTCAAATAAATAAACAATTAAATTATAAACAAACCTAATATTTGGACGTATAACTCCATTTAGTATTTTTTTTATTGTTTGTTAATTGTAATAACTATGAACCAATGTGTAACATAGATTTACAAAGCATAGCCATAAGCGTCGAAACTGGGAGGGCCTGGAAGGGGCCGAACTTCCCACTATTTTTGGTGTGTAGACCCTATATGTTCAGTACATGTTTTTCAATATGTTCGCAAAGTCAACTTCGTGGCCCCCCATTCATCAGCTTACAACGCCACTGCAAGGCATGCTCAACTATGCCACCATAGTACGACTTGACATTGTATATATATATATATATATATATATATATATATATATATATATATATATATATATATATATATATATATATATATATATATATATATATATATATATATATATATATATATATATATATATATATATATATATATACCGTATTGGATCTAATTATAATACATCCCTTTTTAATCGGCAGGATTCATAATTATTGTAATTTGACTAGTGTGGAACAATTGAAAAGTGTCGCAATCTGGTGTTAAACAGTTCTTCTACACTAATCACCAAATGACACCACTAATGTAAAACAGTTACACATCATTGTCTAAAGAAAATAAATTTTGTGTACGCTTATAAGCATAGATTCCATGACATTTTTCCATGACCCAATTTTATTTCAAGCTGTACATTTATTATATATATATATATATATATATATATATATATATATATATATATATATATATATATATATATATATATATATATATATATATATATATATATATATATATATATATATACATTACGTTGCTGAAAATAAGATGGATATATATGTTAATGGTTAATGTTTCATTCTTTAGTAAATGTGTTTGATCTATGCAATTCATTAGTCATTAATCCGCTGACAAAGTGTCTCTGGTAATGTGGGAATTGTGTACTAATTTCTACGTCGATCTCTTCTTTGCCTTAGCTGCTTAGCGGCTGTCACTCTCCACTGTGTGCGTGCGTGCGTGCGTGCGTACTTGCGTGCGTACATGAGTACGTGCGTGCGTGCGTGCGTGCGTGCGTGCGTGCGTGCGTGCGTGCGTGCGTGCGTGGGTTCTCACACTACGTAACAATGAAGAGATTGCCTTCTCTCTTGTATTTTTATGTCCGACATTGACCACATCCTCTGGAAGTCCAATCCAAAGGCGGATGGCTGTTTGTATGAATGTCATTTATAGCAAACAAACAACATACGAGGGTCCGGAAGTAGCCAATACCCCTGTAATGATAATAGCTCATGGTGAACTGCAAGAGGATACATATAACTATCATACTGGACGGTGTTACATTTTGTCCGCCAAGGGAAACCTTGCGAGACCTCTATCGTACTACTTTGTGTTCAACTCCTATCGCACTTTCTGTTGATCGTGAGCGATTCCCCTACAGTTCCATCATCCAGGCACTCAAAGGAATTAACATATGACAACAAATAATGCTGTTTACGATTTTTCTTTATTTTTAGAATGATCGCGTTGAGTGTCCTTTCGTTCACACCACTGAGACCGACCCGTGCGAAAACAAACATGTATAAGCCAGGTGACATAACCACTTGGAAGTTTCTGAATTCGTAGCTTAAGTACAGGCGATTTTAATAACACATGATTCTGATTGTCTTCAATTTGAATAGGTTGAAAGTGGTGCAGTGTATACCACTAATAATAGAATTACTGATGCATTATTCTGTATTTTAATGCAATGTTGTCTTGGCGCGTTTTTCACCAATAAGATGTCGTTATAGTGTGGTCGTATACTTCGAAGGCGTAGCAACGACGACGACGGTGTGAATGTGCGCCGTTACGGTCGCATCGCGTTCCAGACGTTCTACCTTACTGACACAATGCATGACGGACGAAGGCCATACAACGGCATTCATCCCTCGCTGTCTGCGCTATTCCTCTCTGTCTTAAAATTGTTTTCTTATATTCAATATATAATAAATGGTGTAAGATAGTTTCGCTTTGAATTGAACGGCATGTTTCTAGCTCAGTACTGGTAGGACAAATTCCGTCAAAAGGAACTTCCTTTCCTGCTCAATTTTGGACGTGGTCTCTATGTTTGACAGGCGTTCCTTGCCGACGTCGTGTGGGATGGTGGCGTAGTACTTGGACGAGAGCGCCCATAGCTGGGCCTTCATTCTCGACTTCTTTACAATCTGTTCCAGCTCGTCCAGCAGATCGTAGCCTTTCAACACCTGTGCCATCGAAAGCCGACCGAGCAGGGAGTTCTGGCGCTCTGAAATAAATCAGACGGCCGACTGAAGTTAGCACTAATAGCAATTCTTTGCCTCACTGGATTTTACGCTATTTTAATGTCGTGTGTAAATTATTAACCAACATACCCAAATATTTCGTTCATCGTGGGAGAGCAAAATAGTTTGAAATCCAAAGTCAATAAAACCGAGAACGTTCTTATAAATCTTTGTCCGTTACGATTGACATCAGTTGCGGTTCTTGCCGCTTTGGTTATTGAATGGAGCATTTCACGAATCTAGACCCTACAACACCGATCACCTGCTGTGTTAACCTCCTGGTCGGGACACACGATGTTCCGGACGTACTCGTACGCTGTCTGAATGTAGCTCCTCAATGTGCTGTCTGTCGTCTCTAGTTTCTGCACAGAACAGTTTGTATTAACCTTGACTGTAGCTACTTGTTCGTCACACAGCTCTAGCAATATTTGCCTTTTCCAGTAGTGAAACAAGATGATGTGTACATAATGCCGCAGTCAAAGACGATAGCCGCACGTGTAAACATCCTCGCGCACTCCTCTAATCCGTTTTTCAAATAATATTTCCCACTCAAAGAAAACACATCTATCAATTAGCGCTTTAAAAGACGAACAATTAAAGTAGTGCTTCGTGGGGTTTAGACCGGCAGACAGTACTTGTACCGTAACAATCATAGGCATGGAAGTTTACAACGTGAATCACACCCAAGTAGTCATTTCATTTTAAATCGTTTCATACAGGCGCCATATGTTGTTGATAGGTATGAACATTCAACCCAGTACAATTGTTTGACCTACAATACATTCAGAGAATAAGCTCACTGTGTCGAGCACTAGTTTTTCCTTTTTAAAAATGATAAGACTTGAAATGAGGGTTGGTTTTCATAAAGAAGAAGTGGAGGACGAGGAGGAATAATAATAAGACTAGAAGAAGAAGACAAAAGAAGAATAGAAAAAGAGAAAGAAGAAAAATAGGAGGAAAAGAAGACTAGAAGAAGAAAAAGAAGAGGAATAGGAGGAAGAAGAAGAACAGAGGAAGACTGTGAATAGGAAGAGGAAGAAGACTAGAAGAATAAAAAGAAGAGGAATATGAGGAAGAAGAAGAATAGAGGAAGACTGGGAATAGGATGAAAAAGAAGACTAGATGAAGAAAAATAACAGGAGGAAGAAGAAGACTATAAGAAGAAGGAGAAGCATAACGATAACAACTTATTTATCCGCACCGTCTGGCTGTAGTCAATGTCCAGCTCGCCGTAACTGTCGACCTTCGGCCGACGTCGTTCGTCAACGGACGACCAGAACCAGTTATGGCCGGTTTTGTTCTGGTACATCCGAGTAAACTCGACGATGGCGGCTATATGTGGAGAAATCGGCCCCATCAAAGACTTCGTGGCAACTTGACCCTGCAGAAACAAAACTATTTCGTTAAACAAGAGTTACCCAATTAGTCATATTCCAGCAGGCCCGTAAGGGGTGGTCCGTGGCTCAGGACTGGAGGTATACCCGCTCTGTAAAAAAATCCTTTTCCCTAAATACGACCCCTTGTGAGTCCTAGCTATAACAACGTTTACAGTGAGGAAAGAACAGTATAGTGACCGATTTCAGTGTTGGTTTTCAACACAATTAATCGGCTTACTACCATGCATACATTGCATCTAACGTGCGCGGCATCCATAATCGTGAATCTGGGGACACCAGGAGTGGTAGCATTAGAACAAGCCACACCAATTGTTATCATACGTACCATTCGACCACATCGATACCAAACGTAGGCCTCTTCAGCGGACGTTTGCAGAACCTGGCAGATGAAATAGGTGTTCTGGTTCTTCTTGACGTCGCATTGACAAATGACGAACGAGTAATCTTGAAGTACCTACCAGAACGAACAGTGTAGAACACACGATAAGTTGCCTTCACTCACAGTTGACGGCTGGGTTCAATACAGGTAAAGTTGATAATTAATGAGAGTGACGGAATTTGTTTCAACACAGTAAAAGTACCAATACATTTATGAGCTGAACGTATCTGTGTCTGCAATATAAAAGATCTACATTGTATGATATAAACGCACCAGTTCATGAATAATTTAAATCGTTAGGTCGCACCCGATTTCGTTAGGTCGCACCCGAACTCCGCAATTGTTTTCAGAGTAACATGTATTTTGTCAATGCTAAACACATATGCAGCCACACACGCACGCACGCACGCACGCACGCACGCACGCATGCACGTACACACGACCTACAACGATGCAAAATGCGTTCGCAGGATACTTACACAACGAAATTGATAAGGAACAAATATCGCATTACTCATTAAATTGTTCTTCGTTTATGCTATGCTACGTATCCCAAGCCCTAATGCATACATATCGAATCACACCAACCTCAGAAGGTATCTGTAGGGGACATTGTGGATCGACTTCCGGTTTGTCGTTGGATTTACTTCCAGCCAACTGTCGCAGCAGTGACGTAATGCTTTCAAGCGGCAAGCAGGGTACGCAGCTTCCCGCTTCAGCGTCGCCATCGGACGACGCACCGGCTTGACAAACGTCCGCTTGTTGAGACTTGCTTTTCTTCTGTCTTTTCGACGGTATTGCCCCCGGTCCAGTTTTATGCCGCTTCCTGGTGTCTGTAGTGTTGTTAAATGGTGTTGTTGTCTTGTTCAGTGGTGTTGCCTCACCTACATTCTCCGGTTTCGTCACCGACTGGTCTTTTGTTCCAGTTTCCACCACAACGTCGTCTCCGGCGTCATACGACACAGTCGAATCTTCGAAGTTATATGGAATGTTCGCATCGTCCCCGGAATCTATCGAAATCGGCTCAGACTCAGTGGTGCTGTTTTTCGTTTTACTGTTCCGCTTCGCTTTTGGCTGAACAGCTTTTCTTGTGCGCTTCGTTGCGGTTTGTTTTTTAACTTGTTTCACACCTTTCTTGCTCGTCTTGCTGGCTTTAGGTTCCGCCACCAGCTGGCTGCTACTAGTATCGGCTTCTGGTGTAGTTTCTACCGTCGGTGCTTCCATACTCGACATTTCTTCCTCTCCGGGCAACGCCAACGTTACTACGGTCATTTCAGGCACGACCAGCTTCTTTTCTGGCACCGATATCATGATGCCTTCTGATGCCATTACGCCATCCATTTCTGATGCCACTGACATCTTCTCTTGTGACGCCATTCCTGTCTCGACTTCAGATACCATTTGCTCTACGACTTCCGATGTATCTGATTCCATTACTACTGAAGTCTCAGAGAAACTGGTTTCCGATGCCATAAATACCATCGTGTCCGAAATGACTGGTGTCATATCTTCTGGTGTTTGAGCTGCCATAGACGTCTCCATTTCTGATGCCGCCGCCGTCGCCATAGGTTCTGAAGTTATCGGGTTCTCCGCTACGGAAATAATCGTTTCCGCCAGTTCGGGCGTCATCTGTTCCTTTACTTCAGATGGCGATTCTGCTTTCATTTCTGGTGTGACTGGCGTCTTCTCTTCCGATGCGTTCGGTTCTGCTCCGTACCATTCTGAAAAAATTGGTTTCTTCATTTCAAATTCCAATGGTATTAGCATCGCCGATGCAGTTAGTTCCATTTCTTTCTTAATTGGAACCAGGACTTCCGATGCCATATATGCTTCAAATTCTGATGACATTTTTTTATCCGTTTTCGGTACCATCTCTGTCGGTGTCTCTGACGCTACTGGTATGAAGACATCTGACACCATTTCCACGACTATGTCTGGTATTATTTGTGGTGCCCTTTCCGTCATTTGTCCCGATGCAACAGGCGTCGCGACTTCATGTGCCATTTCAGCGGCCGCTTCTAATGCCATTTCTCCCACAACGTCTGCCGACACTGCTGTCGTCTCGTCCGGTACGACAGACTCCATCATGTCTAATAACACACAAGCCGCTACCTGCTGTCCCAGTGAAACGTGCGCCGTGACTTCGGATGCCATTTCAGCTGCCGCTTCTGGAGCCATTTCTGCCACAGTTTCTGAAGTCTCTGGTGTGTCCGCTTCCGTTGTCATTTCTCCAGCAGCGTCTGCCGATACTGCTGCCGACTCGTCTGGCATCATTGGCTCCATCGCGTCTAATACCACTTGTGATGTAACTTCTGTAGCTGTCTCAGTTGTAACCTCGGCACATGGATGCGCTGCCATCTCTGACGCGAGCGACCCGTCGGTGGCGTTGTCTGGCCCTGGGTGCGCCGACCTGTAGCGGTTGAAGGCGTCGAGCAACTCACGAGCAATGCTTCCGCCACTCTCAAACAAGGACGAAACATCAACGGCTCCCTTCGGCGACAGCGCACTGCCATGTTCCAGGAGTGATGTGATATTCACGTCAGACATGGCGATGAATGTGTTCCCCTGGAAGTATCAACAAGCAAAGTCATCAGATTCGTGGTTCAAGATGGACACATAAAGGTAAATATGTACACAATTGATCAAATATGGTGGCGACCAATCGTTTTTCAAAAATAAACAATCGGAGTTACGTTGTGGCAATCGTGTAGATATTATGTCGTGTATGATGTTTAACAAGATTGCCATCCATGACAACCACGCAAGTGGAAAAGAAGTCACCTTTTGGCTTATCACAGGTCTGTTAACCGCATAGTGTTGTGGTGTACATTGTAGCTTGTACCTCTCTCATACACGCTTTCAGTTATAGCTAGCTCATTCAGGGAAATAGAAAGTGGAGAAATGACCGAAGGAAGGAGTGTGTGGCGTGAACATTACGTACGTGTGCTATCTTCAATGGCGACTGGTTCAAGTTTCTGCTGCAGGCGGCCATCTCCTTGAGCGTGGACACGGAGCAGCCAAGCAGGAAAGTGCGGTGACAATGCACCGCGTCGCCGTCTTCCCTTGCCGGTGCACGTGTCGCCTGTCCCGGTGAGGCATTGGTGCTGCACAGGGGATCTTGTTGTTTCGGCTGTTTAGCAGCCAGGTGAGGGAAAACATCGCTGTCGGTGTTGCGCTTCATCGTGATCGGGGCAGTGCCGAACCGCATCCCGAGATCCATGTAGGTTACGTCATCTCCGTCCTTCGGTTTCACCTTCTCCTCGTCGTTATCGACCATCCCCGGGTCCGGCGACGACAGAACTGACGTAGACGTGTTGTTGCTGTGCGTTTGGTTGTCCCGCCTTGCTATGCACTGGTGTGTGTTCGTCTCGATCGACTGGTCGCATCCTTGCGACATCCGTTCGCTGCCGTTGTCTGTCTCCTCACTACTTTCTGGGTGCGAACTCGATGGTAACTCCGTCATCGCTAGCGACGCAGGATGCAAAAATCAAAGTGACTTCCCCGTTGATGTTGCACGTCCAGAGAAGGAACAGACTGTCTATGGAACTAGTCCCGACAGGATTGCCTCGACTCCTGTATTTGACGAGGAGTGGAGCACCCTGGAAAATACAAACGTTTTAGTAGGTACTGAACCAACAAACCGTGCGCACAAACACACGCTCGCACACACGCACGAAATGCACGGACGCATAGACTTGCCGGTATGCAAGACGTTTAGACAAAGCAATGTTCCCGTACGCACACAGTGCCATGCATATTGTTATGTTAAAATAACATCGCATAGGGTGTTGTTCTCTAGGACGGGATGTCCCAATCTCTCAGTGAAGTCGTGAGAACTGATCTTTGTTTCGCTATTTATTAACATGGGGATAATTGAACATATGATCTTCGCCATATACCGCAGACTCAATCAACTCCGATTGTTTCAAGTTCTAACAAATGGTGGGACGTGATATGTCGACCTCCAAAACAAGTGGGAAGTGGGAGGTGGAAACCCTAGCCACACCCTCAATGTAACCTTCTCAAGTTTGAAGGTATTATAATTTTTTATGATGTCATTAGCTGCATTTTTAGACTCTAGACGTTGACTTTCATTTTGCTCGTTAAATTTATTACTCTTCGATATTGTGGCCAACGTACACAGAGCGTAACTTAGTTGATTGCGCTCAATCGACACAGGTAGGCCTTCCATAATATCACCTGCATGGCTAACTCCGACAAGTAATCTTACCTGGTTGTTATAGATAGTAGTGTATGGACGGGCCGGTCAACAGTTTAATATGTGCTAAGTCTTCGCGTTCGTTTTCTGTGCATTCTTCACTTTTGCGTTATTGTTTGTTCCAGTTTGAACAATTTTGAACGGTTGTATTGCGAGTTTCACAATTAAACGTCGTATTTCATAGATGGTATGTTTTGCACAGCGTGACAACTGCCGAATAAAAAAAACTGGTTACGTCATAATCGAACGCATTCTGGGAATTTACCAAAATACTCCCTCAAGAAAACATCAACAGTATTACTATGTTAGCTGTTTTTTAAAGGGATGGTGCTCCAAGAGTGACACTTCCATTGTGTATGCAAATAGGTGCTTTGTAAAAAGGCAAGTGCTTGAGAAATAATTGGTATTCACCAACTGTGACGTAGGTCTAAGCATACGAATATCCAGAACGTCACGATAAAGTGTCTTAATTGTACCCAGGTGGCCGATATGTACATAAACATGTTCATGCATGTGTGCTTCCCTAAAGCCCCAGAAGCCACACAACAACAACGCAATGAGCTTTGTCCGCGTAAAAAAATAACGTTGGATTTTAATCAGTTGCTGGCATTGCACAAGACGGGTGGCCTGCATGTGAACAACGAGGCTCTGTTGAATTTAAGACGACTGCAACAATAGAGCATGGACTTATATTTATAAATATATGTCCATGATTAGAGTCTTTGATTATACGGTACTCACGTGTTTACGTGAAAACTGAAATGCGTTAATGGAGTAGTTCCGTGCAGGTGCACAATCGAAAAACAATGTCGTCCCATATGCACGCAGGCCCTATAAGTAATGTGTGTTCGTGCTGCATGCCACCGTTTCAAGGAACACTTGTGATTTATTTCGATGATGTCATTATAACAATGTTGTAACACATACTACAGTGGTGGCGGTGACGGTGGCGGTGACGGTGGCGGTGACGGTGGCGGTGACGGTGGCGGTGGCGGTGGCGGAAGCGGTGACGGTGGCGGTGACGGAAGCGGTGGCGGTGGCAGTAGTAGTAATAAGGAGACCCATAATAAGAACGAGTTGATGAAGAAGAATAAGAATAAAAAGAATAAGAGGATAATGATGAAGATTAAGAGGAGGAAAAAGAAGAGAATGCGGATGAAGGGGGAGGAGAAGAATAAGAAGAGGGGGAGGAGGAAGAAGACGAGGAGGGAGAAGAGGAGGAAGTTGCAAGGGTAAAATAGTAACGTACATACCATTAACAATTATAAATTAATAATAAAACGTAACCTTCAAAATCAATCTACCTGCAAAACCAGCCACATACTGAATGCATACTTGTAGTGCGTCATCTTGGTAAAGCTATTTTATCTTTAAGTCCTGAGTTTGAGTGCATGCTAACGACGCTACGTAGCCATTATATGGATATTTATTTTAACCCCCCCCATCAGTGGCGCCACTCAGCATATAACCACTGCCACAACTGGATTATATTTTTTTTATTCAAAATGGACAGTGCGGAGCATGTGACTAATTCATAAAATAAAATAAAACTGTTATCAGTTGCTATCGATGCAATTCGAATTAACTTTGATTATATTAACACAAATGTCCGACTGAAAAGTTAACTCAGGCAAAAAAAGTTTAGTTTAGCATCTCGATAATGACGCTGATTGGCTGCTGGCGCTTCACGGGAACGCCTACAAAAAATGGAGTGGTGACATGCAGTGGGTAACAACGAGACCACGCCTCTGCGGCCAGACTCTCTTCTTGGCGGATTCACGAAGCCGAGCAAGAGTAGGATAACCGAGAGTAGTAACGCGATTGTTGTTTCCGATTTGTTACGGCATTGCAACTATGAACTTAGACTTAGTACACGTAACATAATTTCAATCAAAAACGAACGTTATTTTGTTCCCATACATATTTTCAACGCACACATTATCCACAATTGCATGCAATTGAAATTGAGAGGTTCGTTGAAAAAATTAAGATTTCTGCCAAATTAAATTTAATGACGATGTGGATAATCAGCACATCAAACGTAAGTTGTGGCCATGGCGAAATCGTGAGTGACTTATTAACTATGTGGCGCCACTAGTTGGAAGTTTGTGGGTTTTTTAACGCCCTCTAGCGGATACCTTTGAATAACCAGGAGTATCCGGAGTGTAGATGTTACGTTCTACGTTTCGAGGATGAGCAGTAAACTAAATTACGTTTGCACCTGTTACTACTCTCATAACTTCTTCATCAGACGATTAGGTCATGTTGTATTTGTAGACCGTGCTCAGTTTATCAGAGACTACGCACAGGTACTACAGGCGAATACAAACTATTTACTAGTCACGTAGTGTACTGTGTGAGTGTGTCTGTGACAGTGTTAGCTGAGTGTACCTCGTCTTACTGAGTCTGAGACGAGTACTGTCTTGCCACTGCCACTGCCACTGCCATTAGTTGGTTGACACTGTCCAACACGCTGGAATAACATGCTGAGGAATAAGACCACAATTGAATGTTGGAATATTAAAAAATATGTAATTGAGAGTATCATTGATCAAATTGTTCCCCTGAAAAAAAACAAGGAAAACGGTCTAGAAAGGAACACGTCAAAAGAAGCTATTAGAAAAAATTGAGTACAAGCAAATTATGTGGAGGGTTTATAGACGTACCAGAAAGGATGAAGACTACACAAGTTACAAGGAGGCAGTTCATGCAGCTATGAATGAAATTAGACAGAGTACAACACTCTGCTGCCAGATTTGTTAAACATGATTACAGACGGAACACAAATCCAGCAGATCTAATTACTGCCCTTGGATGGCCAACCCTTGAATGAAGACGCATTATTAAACAAGCCACAATCTTCTACAAAATTCTAAATAACATTATTGAGATCCCCCCTCCAGGCTTACTAACCCGCTCTCGAACCCATGGACAATATGTAGCCCCCAGGTGTCGTATAAATGCAATGGTCTTTTCATTTTATTCCTGAGCCATTCGCATATGGAATATGATTCCACCAAAAATTACCAACATAAAAAACCGCAAATCATTTCAAGAAGCTATCATGGAACTCCCTTTCACGGTTCACCACACCTCACCTAAGCTGCCTTTAAAATGCAGTGCTCAGCGTAAACTTATCCATGGTGTGGGTATGGAGACTCTGTGTGCATGTGGCAAGACAGCGACAGTATCCATACATACAACCAACCCATTAAAAATTTTCATCTAAACATCCTATACATAAAATAAATAAAACTATCAGATAAAAACCCTTTCAGCAACATTAAAGATACTAGTCTCTTAGTTGTATGTACCACCCACAGCCCATGCACACAGTCCACCACAAACTCCTGTGTTAGCCCAAGATTGGACTGTTTGGAGTATAACCACTTGAGACTAGACAATGTAAAAGAAGCTATGAGCAAAAATTAGCATGCAGTGGAATAAGGTTGGACCACTATAGAAGACAGTGCTGGAAATATAATATCACAAGGTTTTTTAATGGCAGAAGACCTAAATGAATACTTCAGTTCTGTGTTTACCAGAGCGAATATTAGTTCATTACCAGTTCCAGACCAGAAGCTAAATTTCAGGATGCTAAATCCGACTATTTAGGGCAGTTAATTGTAACTCCAGAAATGGTACCTAATGGAAAATAAAGGCAATGCCAATGAAGGACAATTAATCACCTGGAGTGGATGGAATTCCTCCAAAAATACTAATGGAAACAGTAGAACACATTATAGTATACCACTTGCAAGAGTGTTCAACTTAATTATTTTAATTGTCATTAAAAGAGGGAGTGGTTCCTTTTGAATGGAAATAAGCAAACATCATACCATTATTTAGAAAGGGTTCGAGAAATAAGTAAGATAATTACAGACCAGTGAGTTTAACATAAGTGATTTGTAAATTATTAGGTTAATTAAGGACCATATGATAGACTTCCTTGTTAGGCATAAATTATTAAATCCATCCAAACATGGATTACTAAAAGCGAGGTCATGCTTAACAAATATGTTATGCTTTTTGGAAGAAATCACTAGGTGGGTAGACGAGGGATCACCAGTAGATATATACTTGGAATGGCTTGGATTTTCGGAAAGCTTTTGAGAAAGTGCCCCATAAAAGATTACTATTTAAATTAAAATCCCATGTTATCGGGGATGGCATAATCTGACTGGATAGAAGAATGGCTGACTGACATATAAGACAATGTGTTGTAGTAGATGGGGAATTCAGTTTTGAGTAGGGTACCACAAGGATCAGTATTAGGACCTTCATTATTCTTGCTATATATCAATGCCTTGGGCGATAACATAACAAGCAACATACTGACATTTGTGGATGACATAAAAGTGTTTAGACGGGTTAACAATGATGGTGATAAAAAACATTTACAAAACGATCTAGACAAATTAGTTAAATGGTCTGAGAAATGGCAGATGTTGTTCAGTTTGGAGAAATGTAAATGCCTACATACAGGACATGGGAACTTGAATGTAAACTATAAAATGGGAGATACTGTTCTAGGTACTACTGAAAAAGAAAAGGATTTAGGAGTAACAATAAGTGCTGATATGAATGTTTCAGAGCAGTATGGTGTTGCAGCTTCAAAGGGTAATACAATTTTTGGGTTGATTATAAGAAATATAACATACAAGGAAAAAGACATAATTATACCTCTGTATAAAGCAATAATTAGGCCTCATTTAGAGTACTGTATAAAAGACTTGGAGACCACATCAGAAGGATATAGATACGCTTGAAAGAATACAGAGGAGAGCAGCTAAAATGATTCCAGGACTGGGAGACCTTAGTTATGAAGAATGACTGAAAGAATGTGGTTTAACAATCCTAGAGACAATAGCAGTTAAGAGGAGATCAAATTTAAGTTTTTCAGATATTGAATGGGTATGAAAATATTGATAGAAATATTAATTGTTTCTCACTCAAGAAAGATAATAGAACTAGAGGACATGAGGTAACATCAGTAAAGGTTCAGTGTAGATTGGATATCAGGAAGTACTCATTCTCACAGAGGACAAACGATGAATGGTACAAATTATCTACAGATTGTTTAACTGCTGGCAGCGCGAATATGTTTAAAAACAAGGTTGACACATATCTCAGGAGTTTGGATTACACATAGATTTAAAATGCTGGACTCTCAATAAGCCAATGGCTTCCTTGTCCACTTGCCATCTGGGCCTTTGCCTTGGATGGCAATCGTGTTATACATTGAGACTGAAGGGTTATCCCTTCTGTTCTGAGCGCCTTCATTGGTTTCAGTCATGGAGTTAAGGTAAAATTGGGCTGCGAGTATCGAAATCAAATGCTATGGCTATTGGATCCCGTGCCATGGTTATGAGATCCCATACTATGGTTATTGGATCCCGTGCCATGGTTATGAGTTCCCCTACTATGGTTATTGGATCCCGTGCTATGGTTATGGAATCCTTTGGTTGTGGTATATTCTATTTCCCTCTCCAGTCTCTCTGGGGCAAATATAACTGGCTGGAGAGGCTCTCTGTCTGCAGGTGGTGAGTTCAGTGATATCTGGAGAGCTTCTCTGGGCAGTTCTATTCATTTTGCTGATTTATCTCGTGGAGGTTCTGCCCCTCTCCATTACAAATAGAAAGACCATTTCTTGCACTGGAGAGAACAGAGACAAATAGAGACCCTATCTACGCATCGCCATGGCATAGGCATAACAGTAACATGCTATGGTGATTATGTATACACGTGTTCTTGTGGGAGGTCCAAGGCTCATTATGTTCTATTTTACTGATCTTTGATCCAGCGTTTCATTACTGCATGCATGTGATATAAGCTTTTGGTGTCAATAGTAGTTTTTCCATTTCCTCAGTATTAGTAATTTTCTTCTGTTTGCTTTGTCCTTTAGTTATCTGTTTTAAAAAGGCCTAGAGCTACCAATGTGCTAAGTACATTTATTTTATGTAGTTTATTATGGTTTATGTTACTAGGTTTTGAAAGAGAAGAGGATTTCATCCGAAAAAGATGTTGAAGCTATTTTGAGTGAGGTATGCTGACTTACTGTCGTGGTCGTTATTTGATGACCTAGCTCCCATCACAAGCTCTGTATAATTAGTGCACCACAGTGTTACGTGGATGTGTTGATCTGTTAACTGTAGAATACCTTCTTAGTGAAACTTTGCGTGTAACAGCTTACGTCAGAGCTTCAGCGAAGAAAGAACCAGGGCCGAGAATACCTAGAGAGGCGAGCAGAGATTCAAAGATGTTACACTCCATTGCACACTCACCTGTATCATCTACAGGTAATTTGTTTAAAAGTAACATTAAAAATATAGCATGAAATGTGAATAAGATTTAGAATTAGACACATTGAAAATGTGATTTTACTACTTGAGCTGTTCCCGCTGTAGCAGTATCACTTGTTGGACATATTTTCGCACAAAATGATATGTAGAGCATATATTCTAGTATATATGGGGGTGTTCACAGGTTTCGGTGAACGGTGGCGTTATGGCCCCACCTTTTAGGTTACATAAATATATAGAGTAGGAATTTTAGCAAGTAGTGTATTCCAGTAATGCAGTATATGCAAATAGGTTTTTGTCGGTATTGGGTAATGTTTTAATGTGCTGGTGATGATGCCATGAATTGTCTTGTGTTGTAGGAATATTACTACATGTACTGTATTGCTATGTCGAAGTGTGGGCTCTGGGAGCATTGTGTCCAGGCGGCTTTGTATGAGGCTCAGCCACATGCGTGGCGCATGTTACAGGGTCCACACTTCATGCTTTTAATCGGAATAATATGCCATTAGGCATACTCTTAATAAATGTCATTTATTTGGCCTTTTCATATCCTTACACCTGGCTTGCGTTGTTGGTTGCATAAATATATATATGTAATGCTGTTCTGGCAATCTTGACAATGATAAATATATATTAGTTTGCTGCTAACAAATATGTCATGGACAATCCTGTTACTGAATTAATAATAGAGTATCTGTAACATGGAAATAAATTAATGTTGTAAAACTGTTTCAGGAATCATTTCTGACAGCACGATTTCTAGAAATGGTTCGTTACAGCCAATCTGATGGTGCCTCTGTTGAAGGCCTGATGTCATTTGTTGAATGGAACAAAGGTGTGCATCTACGTATCTGTGTGTTGTTATTACAAAATACATCCTTGCTCACGTGCGTGTTGTTCTCATTAGAACAAGTAGTAATTGTTCCTTTCTTTGTTCTATGTTTTCATCTCCCTGCGTGACCCATTTTCTTTGATACATGTCACCAATCTTCTTATGTATAATTGTCAGAACTTTTTCATAAAAATGTCTTTCTTTCCAACCAACCATTATTCTCCACATCAATTCTTCCATGTGATCACTTCACGCATTTATCAGTGTACAAAATAATTTTTGTGTCTGGCAGTAAATTAAAACACATCATCTCTTTTCTATAGACACTATCTCAATTGGTGAAAGTGTCTGGCAGTAAATTAAAACACATCGTCTGTTTTTTATAGACACTATCTCATTGGTGAAAGTGTCTGGCAGTAAATTAAAACACATCGTCTGTTTTCTATAGACACTATCTCATTGGTGAAAGTGTTCAGCCTTCGGTGTCACTTACTTATGTTCTTCTGTTCTTGCAGCAGAGAAAATGTATGGGTTTCCAGTGTTCACACAGAAGTTCTGCATCGAGTTCCTGGCTGAGTTGGAACATTTTGAACTGAGTGACTCACCAAAGGGACGCCCAAACACAATGAACAACTACGGTGTAAGTCTAACCAGTCTTGTCCTGCAACAAACCAGTCATTATAAACTTGAAAAAACATTTGCAATATAGTACTGACTTGTTCCAAAGCTTTGTTTACAGACATTTGGTTGGGATGCCAGAAAATCTTTATAATAATTTTTTTTTGCTATTAATTATAATATTATGTATAATATTAATGTAAAAACGCAAAGTTAACAAAGAATATGAAATCCCTAAGTAATTAACATAACAGATTTGGGATTGTACGATTTTAAGCCATGTGTCTTACAGTGGAAACATAGTAATAGCATTGGCAAGTCAACCAGCCAAATATTGGCTTATTTACTTAGAATTCTACCATTGCATAATATTGGCTTATTTACTTAGAATTCTACCATTGCATAATATAAGGGATCAGGTTTCTGATGTTTATTGATCATGGCTGACTGATTGTTTCTATGTCCCACTTATTGATTTGATTGTAAACACTAAAAAGCTAGATTCTAAATACATAATTCTAAATACTGCACCAACATACGTTTCATAAATCTAATTGCTTTTTTAAGGTAACAATATTGTACAGAATCAATTGTGTATACCGGTAGCTACATTCAACAGCTGTGATTTGATCAACACTGTGACCAGAACAACTTCACAGTTTTCCTAAAAATCTTCAATTGCGTGCACAGCTAATAGGAAACCTTGTCTCAACAAAAATAACATTTCGTATGAGTTATTTATTGAATATATTTTTTCAAAATTATATGACATATTCAGTTATATTTTGTAATTATAATTTATAATCTTTCTTATTGACTGAACTGCAATTCTATATAACTAGAATTCATAATCTTGGCTTCAGATTCTGTTGAATGAACTTGGATTTGATGAAGACTTCCTGAACCGACTTAGAGAAGACTACATCACCCCCATCACTAGACTGCTCTTCCCAGAGTGTGGAGGAGATTGTCTCGACTCCCACAAAGCATTCATCGTCAAGTACAAAACAGACGAAGATGTGGACTTAAACTATCACTACGATAACGCTGAAGTCACACTGAATGTTTGCCTGGGAAAACAATTTGAAGATGGAGCCCTATATTTCGGAAACATGCGCACCGAACAGCAACCAAACACAGCGTTTACAGAGTACAAACATAAATTGACACATGGCTTGATTCATAGAGGACAGCACATGCACGGAGCAATGCCGATCACAGACGGAGAGCGATACAACTTGATCATGTGGTTGCGAGGTTCCAAGATCCGTAACTCTTTGTGTCCGATGTGTAAAAATACACCAGAGTTGATTGAAACTGTTGGATTTGGAGATGGATTCACACAAGATCATGTTAACGTTTGTACAGTGGAATAACATATCAACTTTTGAACGGAATTCTCCTAAAACGGGAATGGTGATAAATCTGTTTTCTTGTCAAATTTACGTATAATTATGTACTTGTTAGTGCATACTGTAGATACAAGTCATCTAACAAAGTTCATGGCCTTGTTTTCAATATGAAACACTTTTTCTTGTCAAATATAAATGGTTACGTTAGTCCATATTATTGATGCATATTATGTAACAAAGTTCACTTTCAATATAAATAAAACACAACTTCACAATAAAGTTGACTATAACTTTAATACAGTGGCAAATGTACAAATAACTACCCAACTGTTTTTTTTATAAAATACATGTATCGCTACCCTTTCTACATGCAATATCACTCACTATTTATAACTGTAAGTACAGGTTTAGCAAACTATTGTCTCGTGCATGATAGTCAATGTTTTGCATATGTATATCAGATGATATCGGATAGTCGTTGTCCTTTCAATCGTACCAAAACAGTATTGGAGAGATTATTTATTACATACACACTAATTCACCTTTCAACATCAGATTACATTTATTTATACAAAGTTTGCACATTTCATTCATTAATACAGGAATGCAAACTGTTTGTTTTCTCTGTTGAAAGGGAAACATTACTGAACAGAGTACTTTGTAAACAGGGAGAGATCAGTCATTCCATATTAAATCATATTTCATTGTTGCACTGATGGTCTCCATTTTGAATCATACATGGTTTGCTTTAGTAATCTGCATCTCGAAAGTTGTCACCTACATTTTTGCTAGAAATCTATTTCTTGGTGTAAAAAAATTTATTAGTCAATATTTTTGATGACTGACTGTGGCAGAATATCATACAGAATGTGTATATCCCGAGAATCACAATTTCATTGTTTAAACCAGACAACAATTTTGTATCAAACTCATTCTAATAGAAGATCAGAAGGTCATGTTTACACAATACATTAATTCTCTGCCCCAGTAACCTATCTAATTTTAGTCGGCTGCACACAATGAATGCAGCGACATTAAATGCACAAGATTTATTTGAAATGTACAACTTGCCTCATACACAAACACGTATCCTGTGAGTACGAACAAGAAACACACCAGCAGAGAGGTGACAATGACAAGTAATCGCTGTTGACCGACCCATCAATTCTGAACTTCATTGTGTGCCCTAGCGTGGAATGTTTCTGGCTGCAGCATACTCGTTTCAACCGATGCCCATCAGAGATGCAGCACCATAAATAAACAATTGCACATAAAATCGAACAAACATCCCATCAAGGGAACGACAGGGATACAGTTCTGTACTGTCCTTGAGACAACAAACCACATATCCATGATGTGCAACGTGACTGCCTCTGACCGTTCAACTGCCATATCGACAAGAGGTATGTCCATGCAGATGGCAGCACTGTCCAACAGCCAAATCATGCTGCTGCTGCTGCTGCTGCATTTTTATTGTGGCGATGATTTGCCAGCAATTTCTGTCAGCTGCCTCTTGTACAGCTCCGCCTCGTGCTCTTTCCTCCGGAGCTGCTCTTTGAACTGCTCCGCTTGCCGCTGTGCCTGCTCCAACTGTTGTCGTAGTAACTGGCTGTTGAACTGCGTTGCTGTGACAACCTTCACCTTCTTCATGGCCGGTTCTCCGCTACCACTTTCTGCAGCAAAGTCAAGTTGTGCCTTCAGTGGGCAGTTTCAATTATCTGGTGGAGAAAGTATAATTTGCTACCTGACACAAAAGCTATGCTGGTAGTACAATACCTCCTTTCAAATGTCAATGTAATTATCTCAGTCGCCTCTACATTACGTCTCTTTTTCAAAGTATGCACTTAAATTTGTGAGAAATAAAATCATGCCATAGCAGATACAGATAGCAAATACAAAAAAAGTATAAGTAATTGGGAGAAATTTCTCAGAAAAAATGTACTTGAAGCAAAGGTAACATATTTACGTGGACATTTTTAAGTATCTCATTCGTGTAGAAAAGTAGCCCACAAATATATTCCAAAAAATATATTTATTTTCAAAGCATACATACGCCTTTACGTCATGCTAAATACACCTAGCTACAATAGTAGAACACAATATGCCACAAAGCAGACGACTTTGAGGACGACTGTTCCTGGTCAATACTTGCCTGTTGTGACAGTGTCTGACTTGATGGTCACTACTACAGGGGTAGGTGTAGTGGACGCTGGGGGCAGGTCTGATGATTCGCTCACTATAGCAATCACTTTCTGCAACACCATAGTGACTACATCTAGGAAAGAGGCTAGTGGTAGTTCTGACTATAAAATATGTCTATCACAGATGATCATCACTTATAGCATACATTATAGTAACATTATTTGTTCTACACATAAAAAATAATCAATCTTTCTTTTCACTTGTAACATGGACTTGGTGCAGATGGAAGAAAGACGACCATCAAAGAGAGCAGAGGCTATAATACAGGGGTAGACCATATTTACGATCTATGACTGCATTAAGATAAGGATGTAAGATATATAACAACTAATCAGTCTGAACCCTTTATAATAATGTCTTTATTCACACACACAGTATGGTTTATACGTAAAAAAGGTTATTTATATTGCATTATAATATGAGCAGACAAACTTGCACACAGACCATCGTATGTGTTATGTCTAAAAATAAGCTACCAAAAATTATTTGCACAGATGGATCAAGGGTTTCTAAAAAAGAAACATTCAGGAAGAACATACGGACAGTACAACCAATCGTTTACACATTCCAACCAAAACAATGGTGTAATAACAGATCAAACCAGTCACCTGACCACCCACCTTGTCGACCGTTTCTTCCAACTCGGAGGTCGTCTCCGTGACAACCTCCTCTTCCGTTTCAGCCACATTGTTTTCAATGTCATCTCCAACTTCTTGCGTTGGCTCAGTTGATGATGAACCGACGTTCTCCTGGCGCACAAAGTTCAGCGCTAACTTCCCGGCTTCTGTACAAGACACAGCCAGCAAATTAACAACTTCAGTCGTTTGTTCACTTCTTCATCCAGCAAAATTTTAATATTAACTAATGGTGGTATGAGAACTGGTCATGCTAAATATGTAGAATCCAAGTCACCCCAGAGAACTCTGATAAATGAACAATGACAGTGAAAAGTAAAATTTAATGTAAATACCTGGCGGATTCCTCCATCTATTGACAACGTTAACATTACATATTGATTTCCCGATTGCCTTACCATTTTGTTTCAATGCACCTCTGAGCTCGGCCCCAGGTTTCTGAGGATTTGGCCGCGATAGAAGTTTTTGTATTATTATAATCATAATCGTAAATGCTGACCTGTAAGAGCGAGCGTTTGTCCATTCTCTATGCTGCTAGTCACTATGGTGGCTGTGTCTGTGTCTGAAATCATGGTGATGCCATGCGTCTCCAGCCAGTTGAGGGCCTCGGCCGCTGTCGTACCTGACACGCAAGACAACAGGCTACTGTACATCTGTCATACCCGACACACAAAACAACAGGCTACTGTACATCTGTCTTATCCGACACGCAAGACAACAGGCTACTGTACATCTGTTGTACCCTACACGCAAGACAACAGGCTACTGTACATCTGTCGTACCCGACACACAAAACAACAGGCTACTGTACATCTGTCGTATCCGACACGCAAGACAACAGGCTACTGTACATCTGTTGTACCTGACACGCAAGACAACAGGCTACTGTACATCTGTCGTATTCGACACGCAAGACAACAGGCTACTGTACATCTGTTGTACCTGACACGCAAGACAACAGGCTACTGTACATCTGTTGTACCCGACACGCAAGACAACAGGCTACTGTACATATGTCGTACCCGACACACAAAACAACAGGCTACTGTACATCTGTCGTATCCGACACGCAAGACAACAGGCTACTGTACATCTGTTGTACCTGACACGCAAGACAACAGGCTACTGTACATCTGTTGTACCTGACACGCAAGACAACAGGCTACTGTACATCTGTCGTACCTGACACGCAAGACAACAGGCTACTGTACATCTGTCATACCCGACATGCAAAACAACAGGCTACTGTACATCTGTCGCACCCAACACGCAAGACAACAGGTTACTGTACATCTGTCGTATCCGACACGCAAAACAACAGGCTACTGTACATCTGTCGCACCCGACAGGCAAGACAACAGGCTACTGTACATCTGTCGCACCCGACAGGCAAGACAACAGGCTACTGTACATCTGATGCCTAGCAATAAAACCCAGTAGTAATAGTTTCCAATGATGCACTATAAAAAATGTGCAATAAAGTTCTGCAAGATACTCCTGCACAGAGAGCCATGGAATTCGCTGTACTAGGGGCTAACCAATACAGAGACTGGACAGGTGCCACTGCAGAAACCTGTTTCGTGTGCTGCAGGGCGACCTCAAAGAAGTAGGACCATGTGCACTCAGATCGAGGAAAAATAAGCAAAGGACTTTGGTTGAGGATAAGACACAGTGGTCAAATGGGAAGGACTTATTGCAGCTGTAGAAGAGATAGAGACAGAGTTACCTTCATCAGACCAACAGCAGTACAGCTGTGCACTACTGCCTTAATGCTGCACTACGCCATGGAACAAAGAAAGCGGCTTACTTGATGTATTGGCAGCATCCAACGGGGCCGTTGCCTCGGCCAGTGCTGCGAGTGTTGCGAGTACCGCAGTACTGCTCTGTTCCATTACTTCTTCCGAGGAGTTGGTTGTTGCAACCATTGTGCTAGGCGGCGACGTGTCTTCTGGCTCTGAAAAATAGTCGCACCACTTAAAATAGTTAGAAATTCATTACAACTTGAGATATGGTCACTACTTGAGATATGGTCACTACAGTACGACATGCAGGATACACATTATTAGCTATGAATTTTTTTATTTGTCCAACAGATCTGCTGACTTTGGTTTACAGCATCTATTTTGGAATTGACTAAAATTATAAAATGGAATTCTAAAATGATATACAGCTGTACACATTGGGTAGACTGGATATTATCATTTCTGTCGCACATGTAGTCTGTTAATGACTGGGCAATGCAAAGAACAACAGTAATTTGTGATTGTTTATCACATAAAGGTTACATAATTTCTGCATAAACCTGGTTACAACATGTGACAAATGTAATCTAAAAAACACCTACATAAAATAACAATGAGGACAGTGCTCAGCCTTTCACGTCACAGCACAATGACGGGTTTCCGTTGCAACTTGTGTCTTTTAATAACACTATTTACCTATTTTGTTGATTTTCATGAGGGCCACTGGCTGTGGCTTTGGTATATGCATCTCCTGTATAACTTGTGCAGCAGGGATCTCTGTGGTGATCAGCTGTTCCGTAGTTGTCACCTCCTCTATTACTGTTGGGTCAGTTGTGATCTCAACTGTGTTCTCCTGCACAGACAAGTTATTCGCATCAACTACAGTCTAAAGAGGAAGATCTGTCACTTTCCTAAGCAGTTGTAAAGCACTAAAATTACTACAGTAATGCTGGGCAGAAAAAGTTGATACCACTGCAAACTTGTACCACTTGTCCACAGAATGCAACATTCACACATTTGAGTGAGGATCGGGTTCTTTTGTAATTACGTGAATAATTACAATTAGTGTAACTGTAGGTTGCAACACTGTAATTGAACTGTTATGATGCTGGGCAACTGACCATTGTAATGGAACCCAGTCCTGGCAGTGAGAACGGATGAATTCACCTAACACGGAGCAGCAATGGAACATGTCATCTTGTTATTGTTATATTTTAATGTGCACAATTGTAATAGATTTTTTGGACACGCTGTTATTGCATTTGAGCTTTTATGTTTTATACCTGACCATTGTAATTAAACCCAACCCTGCATGATGCAATTCATCAGCTACTACTGTATAAAATATACAAGTAATTCCTGCAGAGTAACAATATTCCATTGGCTCTAGACATATACAAATTTTACTAGATCCACTGTGCGGGTTAACCAGGGTTGAAAAAAAATCATGATTACAATTTTTTTTTTATATTTAAATCGGATTTTTTTTATTTGATTTTTTTTTATCTGGTATATAGACATTTATATAGATGTTTATATTTATAAACTCTTTCAAATGTGTTCTATCCAAATTGATTTGGGTACTTATCTTAACAGAGGGTACATGATTTTTGCTTATATAAAGACATTAGACAATGTCCATAAGGCCTCACCCCCTGTAGTTGCACAATCTGTCTTGGAAAGGAAAAAGCTGTGTGTCTGTGGCTGTAGCAGTGATAATTATTGTTTGCTGAGAGGGTGGATTAGCACATGTCCAGGGCTCTGTGTACTCTAAGGGTTTCCAACCAGACTGCAAACTGGTACAGTATTAAACAATTGTGGCCCAGACTGTCTCACTTGAGGCAACATACTGAATTGGTAACAAATAGCACAAGCTCTAAGTGGACTTAAACTCAGGGCTTCTGACTTGAAGACAAGTTTGTGTGGCTTCACTGCATTCAGAAAGTGAATAGCTCAAACTTACACAATGTCATAAAATATTTGATTATCAGGCTATCTGGTGACAATAAACTACACAATGAACTTTGTTGATCTCAATGCTTGTAAACAATTATTTGTGTTAAATTCATATAAATGAGTGATAAAAAAAATCGGAAGTAAAAATATCATAAATCAATGATTTTTTTGAAGCAATTTAATTCATGATTTAAATCAATGACTTAAATCAAATGATTTAAATCAATGATTTAAATCAAACAACCCTGGGGTTAACAAAAAAAGTTCTCACCCTTGACATCTGAAGCAGATCTGCTATGTCTGTCCGTCCAATCGACAGTGCAATATCAACAGGTGACCGGTCAAACTAGAAGAATGGCAGTGAAAAAAACAACTGGTCATTTTAGACGACCATCACAGTACAATATGTTTAATGTTTATTAATTTATATATCACCAAATCTATACAATGATATTCTTTGGTGCTGTACATAAAAAATAAGAGTATTACATTACAAGAATGAAACACTCAGTGTTAGAGCTTTGTGGGACTTACATAGGAATGAATCCACACCATTGCAATTACATGTCCATTTCTAAAGAAGGTCAAAAAGCAGATACAGTACATATCGGGTTCAAACAGCAGCCATTATTGTGATAAAACCACAGGAGTGAGTTTGTATTAAATGTCTCCTATATTAACTTTGAAAGCAGGTGTGGGAAAGGCAGGAAACACCAGTAAGTGTTTAAAAAATTACGCCAAGGGGCAGTGTACCCCCGTATGAACTTCGTCTGAAAATGTTGCCAGACAAATGGACCAGCAACTTTCAAAAGTTGCCTTCCCCCTGAAAAGCCTGCCCCAACACATTTTAAGAACATTTGTTAACACATAAAACATGATAAAACATAATAATCAATATATTTTGTCTTCATTTGGTTTTTATTTCCTGTTAATATATCAGTGAACATGGGAGTTGATAGTTTATAAATGTGCAGCAATCTCCAAACTCTCAAAAACTATCAGAAACGGCCGAGCTAGACCATTCTAGTCTGATTCAAAAGCTGCTGCACCCTCAACCAGATGGTGTCCTGTCACCCTATGCACTGTCCGTGTAGCTGTAGAAACATAACAAATAGTCAGGGGCAGCTTGTCTCCCATTGGGCCTGGTCGACTTTTGTGTTTTCTAGCTATTTCTGCCTGATGATTCACGTTTACTACTTATCACTGGACATTTAGTATGTTGGATATGACAATCCAATTTACACTCCCAAAATGCCCTACATTTAATTATACAATTCAATGGTCAAAATATTCATTTGCATTGTGTTCTGTTTTATTGGTGGTATTCAAAAGAATGTCCTCTATTAAATGTCTACCTGGTAAACCATTAGCATAACCATTTCGATCCCTGACAAATATGAAAAATATAATTGAAACAAAATGTTCTAGGTGTTTTGATAGCACCAGTCTGTTGTCTATCAGTCATATTCATCAACTGAATATATATGAATATATATGAATATATATGAATATATATATATATATATACATATATATTAATGGCATTCGTTAAACACACATTGACAGTAAACGTATATTTGCTTGGATTTGTGAGGCAGAAGTAAAAACCGTAACGGTCATCGACATACCACAGGAAATTTATTCAGACTCAGTGCTCAGCATATCTTTTTTCAAGATCTACAACATGTCTACTTTATGTAACCAAAGCATGAAAACGATATACAAATTTTTTTGGTGTATCTGAAAACACCACATGCCAATGGTTCATGAGATTCGACCATATATAAAATCTAGACAATAATATCATATGGTGCTATAAATAATAAAAACAGAAATACAATTATGATGAGCGATAATACACTAAAGGTGAACATTATTTTTTACATGGAAAAAAAACAGGTTTAAAAAAATTATTGCTTACATATATATCCCAATAGTATAAGTGACATTTAAATCAGTACTAGTAATATATAGCTGACGAGTCAACACTAGTGGCAAATATATACTGAGCTACTTCAACATGTAGAGCCCTGAAACCAAATTGTGGAAACTCACCTTGTTTTCACAAGATATGTCGGCAGAGTGTTCCAGAAGCAGTTCTATAACTCGGATGTGACATTTTTCTACTGCCCAGTGTAGAGGTGTCATCTTCAGCTGAAAATAAAATGTACATATTCAAATCTACATATATCCATTTACTATACAGGACAGCACCTATCATTTCAACAGAGTGTGTTAGCAAACAAAGTACTTTTTAAAGGTTTGCAGGTGACTGACACAAATCAAATAAATAAGCCAGTGTCATAAAATATCTTAATATATAGGATATATTTATTTGCACATCCTGCAAATTAGAGTTTAATATATTCATTAGGTGACACCAAACATTCAATGTGCTTGATCTGCATAACATGGTTGCCTGAAAGTGTAAGTTTTTGTGACAACAAAACCAACCATATCTTTGGCTTCAACATCTGCTCCATGTCGAAGCAGTAGACTGACAATATCAGCACGGCCCTCTTGGGCCGCTATGTGGAGTGGTGTCCGGTCGACCTTGGTGCGTGCATCGCGGCTGATGCCTGCCCTCAAGAGAACTTCAGCAGTTTCAACATGGCCACCTTGGGCGGCGAAGTGCAGTGGCGATGTGCCAAGCTGAGAAAAACAACAAGTCTCTTCCTGAATGTGTTGTTTCATAATAAATATAAGATTGAAAAAACAGGTACCATTTTTCCACATAAACTGATACATAAACAGACATGGACATCTCCAGGAGGAAAGACAAAGAATCAAATAGACCATGTGTTAGTGAGCAGGCAACACCGGACATCAGTAATGGACACTAGGGCCATGAGAGGAGCCAACATTGCGAGCGACCACCAATTAGTGCGATCAAAAATCAAACTGAAACTAAAGAGAAGACAAAAGAACAAGGCGATCAGAAAGAAATTTTATATAATTAAGTTACAGCAACCAGCTATTAAAGCCCAATTCTCACTGAAGTTGCGCAACAAATATGATATACTACAAGACTACGACGAAACAGACGACGAAGAAGTTGAGAAACAATGGCAGGACTTTGAGGATGCATACAAAGAAACAGCTCAAGAAGTACTGGGGTACAAAAAGAAAGGGCAAAAACCATGGATCAGCAAGGAGTCGTGGGAGTTAGTAGAAGAGAGAAAACGACTGAAGAACAACATCGAGTAAACAAAGTCAGATAGTATTAAACAGAATTACATGGATAAACATAGGTGTAAAGACAAAGAAGTGAAAAAGAGCATGAGACAAGACAAGAGGAAGTGAGTTGACCACCTTGCCATGGAAGCAGAGGAAGCAGCACATAATGGAAGAATGAAAGAAGTGTATGATATTACAAAAACCCTCAGTAATGACAAACGTAAGACAACAAATGCAGTGAAAGACAAATGTGGAAATTTAATAACGGAAGGATTGGCCAGAAGGAAGCGATGGAAAGAACACTTTGAGGAAATCCTTAATAGACCTATACCTGATGACCCTGTAACAGATGTGGAGATAGATCCGATCATAAATGAAATCAGCACTGACCCAATAACAAAAGCAGAAATTAGAATAGCGCTAAGGAAGACGAAAAACGGGAAAGCAGGGGGCAAGGACGAAATTACAGCAGAATTATTAAAAGCAGATATGAATACAACAGAGAAATGGCTTGTCAAATTATTCAGAACATTTTGGGAACAAGAGAAAGTGCCAAAAACGTGGAAGCAGGGACTGATCGTTAAAATACCGAAGAAAGGTGACCTCACAGAGTGCGGGAATTGGAGAGGAATTACTTTGACATCTGTTCCTAGTAAAGTATTCGGAAGAGTACTCATTGACAGAATAAGAGATGGAGTTAACAGCAAGTTGAGAGACGAACAAGCAGGTTTCAGAAGTGGTAGAGGCACAGTAGAACAGATATTTATTTTACGAAATATTATAGAACAGGTAGTGGAATGGCAGGCAACTCTATACATCATGTTTGTGGACTTTGAAAAAGCATTTGACCCAGTGCACCGAGAGTCTATGGAAAATTATGGAGAGCTATGGAATTCCATGCAAGATAATCCACATGGTACAGATGTTATACGAAGATAGTGAATGTGCAGTGTTAGACGAAGGTGAGGAATCTGAATGGTTCAAGGTCAAAACTGGAGTTAAACAAGGAGATGTAATGTCTGGATTTATCTTCTTGATAGTAGTGGACTGGATAATGAGAAGCACAACAGCAGGAAACAAAACAGGGATAAGATGGAACTTCACGTCAAAACTAGAGGACCTGGACTTTACCGACAACATAGCACTCATGTCATCATGCTACATACACATGCAAACAAAGACAAGACAACTGAATCAATTTGCAGCAAGGACAGGACTAAGAATAAATAAAACTCAAATATTGAGGATAAACAGCAAGTGCGAAAACAGAATACTAATTGATGATCAAGAGCTAAAGGAAGTGGACAAGTATAACTACCTTGGTGCGAACGTTAGTAAGCAAGGAGGAGGCGGCGATGACATTGTTAACAGAATTCGTAAAGCTAGGGTATCCTTCATGAAACTAAAGCAGATATGGAGTTCAAATATATACACATTGAGATCTAAATTGAGGCTTTTTAACACACTTGTTAAACCAGTATTGTTGTATGGAAGTGAAACATGGAAAATTAACGAAGGAGACAACAGAAAGTTAGATACATTTTTTTTCAAGTGCTTAAGACGAATCCTACAAATTCGATGGCCATACGTTGTATCAAATCAAGATATTCTGGCAAAAACAAAAATTGAAGGCAATCAGCACTGAGGTCAAGTTAAGAAGATAGAAGTGGGTTGGACATATCCTACAAATGGACAAGAACAGCAAATGTGAGACTGCATTGACATGGACACCTGAAGGTAGAAGAAAGGTTGGTCAACCAAAGACAATGTGGCGATCAACTATTGAAAATGAAAGACGCATACTGGGGTGGAACAGCTGGAACGAAGCTAGACGTAGCAGCTGACAGAGCGAGCTGGAGGAGATGCACTTCGGCCTTATGGGCCATTGGGCCCGAAGAGGATAGATGAGGTGAGACTAGGTCTAAATAACTGGATATTAAGGGTTAAAAATTAGCAGTAGCAACACTGGCAATTGCTACTCGTATCATTTCTCAAGTTAGTTTCAACCCATGAGGATAATACATAGAAGTGACACAATTTACACAGAAATTCACTTTGGCTAACAAAATGTGAATGATGTAATTTTGGTACAACAGAAAATAAAGTAATAAGCGTACCCAATCAGTTGTGAATGGTGCACCATTTGACATGAGAGTGCGTACTTCATCTGTCTGGCCGACTTTGGCAGCCTCGAGCAGCCGCTTACCCAAGTCAACCAGCGACATGGGTAATGTGTTCCTCCTCTGATGGCTGCTAAATCTGGGGTACTCTTGGTTTCCTTTTGGGTATCACCCCTGAAATGTCAAGAAATTAAACTTATTATATGTACATTGGGATGCACAACAAACACATATAGCAATATCAGTCCGCGACTAACAATATACAACTGCCTCATAAGAGCCATATGAAAGTCAAGCTTTTGAAAGATACTAAATGTTTCAGGACTCAGAGTGAAGGAATGCATGCACGTCAAAATAATATGAGCAATTTAGGACTGTAAAAATTTTACAGTGCGTGTCAGCTGAAATGGTTGCACAAAACCACTGAGTAATGTGCAGGGCTCGAATTTGGCGACGGCCATGTGGCAATTTGCCGCAATGCCCTGACAACTGGCCTTAGTGCCTCAACAATTAAACAATGTTTCATGGCCAAACAGGCCGTGCTTTCTAATATACTCCATTTCAATTGCAACGTTGTCGGGTGAAGGCAACGTCGTCGGGTGAGGGCAACGTCGTCAGTTGAAGGCAACGTTGTCGGCAGAGAGCAATTCATTCAGACACAGCTTCTTTATAGCACCCGGATGTTTTTTACAACAACACTAATTTATCAACATATTTATTGTATTTGTGATATGGCATTTTTCTACTGGCCTTGGTGCCCCCTAAAATATATAAAAGCCAAGGCCAACTGGCCTTGCCCTCAGGTTTGCCAAATTCAAGGCTTGAATGTGTAAGCATTTACTGTTAGAACCGAGTATTTTTTGCAAATAATCTGAAACTGTGACACCAAGTAAGACATTTGCAATGACATTTGTACTGCAAGTGTGAATGCTTTAATTATAACTAGCATATCTGCGCGCGCTCAACCGTGCAGATTGGCATAGACTGATGACAAGAGTGGTCGAAATGACACATGCAAAGCATACATAGTTTGCAACGTACACATGCTTATCATCATCGTCATAAGGCAGCACAAATATTAAACTGAACATATTTTTCTCAAATTCTATGCTAGGCAAAACCAGACTATTTGAATGGTTGCCGTGTTCTCACTTTGGGTAATCATGTATTAGATTGGTCTTAGAAATTATTTAACCCGCAAAAAGACATTATCATATTCTATTACCTATCACTGTTGATAATGCCAGTGTAATTCATGGATCTATTTGAATAAAAAACACAATATTTAAAAACAAGATATGCCTTTTTTTGTATGTAAAATGATGGAATGACAACTCCTCACTGAAGACAGACTTGAATTGGGCGTTTAGTATTTCGGCTTTGCTCGTACTGTTGCTTTTCAGGAAACAATCCTGGTTTTTCAGAGGAGAGACACCTGTTGATTCTTGACGCTTGTTCTTGGTATATGACCAGAATTTCTTCGCGTCAGAGTTGAAGTCTTCACTAATTGTTTTCGAGGTAACTTTTGCCCACTTGTTTGATGCCGTACTTCACTTCGGCTTGTAGCAGTCGATGTCTCTTTTCTTCCCTGTCTTCCTTGCCTTCCTATGGGCACTGTGCTTTCTCATGATATCCTTCCGGATGGAAGTGTTTATCCAGTGGTTGCTGTACCGTGCTGCCATGGTTTTAGAAGGGACTCGCTTCTCAATGATGCTCAGGACTGTTTCCTTAAAGTCTGCCCTTGCTTGGTGTATCGTCTGCTGCAAAAACATTCACTAGCCACCACAAATATACAAAGCAACCAAAATTACAAAAATAATACGAAGAACCTTCCAATTCCTAGACACACACACACTTTCTTGCCAATATATAAGACAATGGTTAGATCTCACCTAGATTATGCCATAGCAGTACGGTATCCATATAAGAAACATAAAATAGCAATAGAAAATGTCCAGAGAAGAACCACAAAAGAACTACCTGGTATGGGGGACTTGTCATATATAGAAAAACTAAAATTACTGAAGCTACCCACATTAGCATACCGAAGGCTAAGAGGAGACATGATAGAAGTCTATAAAATAATGCATGAAATGTACGATAATGAATCTGCACCAAACCTCCTGAAATGGGAGGATGTGTCATTAAGATCAGGAAATAGAGGATACTCTCTTAAATTATTTACACAAAGACCAAAAATAAATCTAAGAAAAAATGCATTCCCTCTTAGAGTGGCTGAACCATGGCATAGTCTCCCAAACTCTGTAATACAAGCTAGATCAATACTCATTTAAAAACCATCTAGACAAATTCTGGTCTACCCAGGCAATAATATACGGCTATGAATCTCCTTTAACAATAACTACAGGAACCGGAAATTATGATATAAAATATTTGATTCTGAAGAAGATTTGATCATGGAGGAAACATCTGGACCCTGCGATCAGAATCATCATAAGTCAAGGACCATCTGGCTAAGCCTGAAGGGGTACTGGTTTCTTAAATGCTGTGCGTATACCAGTCAATGTCGGGGCTGTTAAAGTCGCCGCCGATGATCAGCACATTGTGTTTGGCTTTCCTCTTCAGCTTATCAAACTCTTCTTTGGTCGATGCCAGGTACGGGTTGTCAAACCTTTTTGGGGGCCTATAGTAGGCTGCGACAGAGTTTTTTCTGCTTTAGGAGCGTGACAGTACCGCTGATAATCTCTGTTCATTGGTTTTTTAATGTCATGCAATTTCAGCTCATGTTTAGCTGCAATAAAAACTCCTCCGTGAGAATCGGTTCGGTCTCGCCTGTGAACGTCAAAGCTAAGGAAGTTGGGGAAGAACTCTGCAGAGCTGACATGTTCATTCTGCTATGATTCAGTTCCCAGGATTATGTCTGGGTCCGTGGACTCGATGAGGGCCTCAAGGTTTCTAGCCTCAGAGACGAACGAATACCGTAGTCGCGTACTAGTAAAATTTACTAGATCATAATGTTGAACGTATTGTTCACCAAACTGGAACCAATTATTGTAGTGGTAGTGAGATTCATATTAACGGGATTGCGACAATATTGTATATATATATATATATATATATATATATATATAGGAACAAGACGTAACGAAATTACGCTCGTGGTCACATTTTTGTTTTTCTTGGTAACCGTGGATTCAAATAAAACGCTTCCTGTCTTCAGTCGCCATTACAGTAACGTGAAACGGAAGTTGCATGTGCTCTTGGTGTAAACGTTCAAACGCCTCGTAAACAAGCGTAGCAAGCATTTATCAACATACGACAATTGTTGTACCATTTAACAATTACCAAAGTAAAACAAACCTGGTTCGATTTCCTTTGATGAATCATAAGAAATTTATCGATATATAAACTCACAGCCGGAAGTCCATTTGTTGTTCCGGAAGCATGTGCTGAACAATATATTCGAACTATATCATTACGCATAACAATATAATGTGTAATGTTTTAATAAATGTTTTATACCATGTATTTCAAACTTTACGATACTTGCAAAAAATACTTCGCTTACCTCAATGTCATTATATTTTGAGTTATTATTACAAACATTTGATGCACTATGTTGCGTTGTCGGTATGTATTTAATGGTTGTTGTGATGTGGCACAAATTCACGAAAGTTCTCGCGCTGTTTCAACGATATAGAAATTAGGACATGCGCACTATGAAAAATCTTATTTTGACCACACCTGTTCCGGTTGATTTTAAGCGTCAAAAGCAGTTTTTTCTGGGCAACGTTTCTCATAACTGCACAGCGTTGTTCGAGATTGCATGTATCGTCTATACTGCTTTTAATACACGTGAATCTGTACTTTGATGCAGGTGTTGTTTTGACGGTTGCGGCATTTTGATACGTATTCTTGAAAATGCCGTCTGCTAGTCGTGTTGCTGGTGGGGCGACAAAACATCTGACTCGTAGACGCAGGCAAAGCCAGACTTCAAAGAATATTGTTCACCAGTCTTCAGCGGGAACCGCCTTACTTGTGTGAAGAAGTATATTCCACAGCGAACTTTGCGGTACATTTCGTTCATTTATTACAATTATGTTGCACTGACGGTAACTGTCCGGCATCTGGGCGTGATACGCAACTCGCAAGTGACTGGTGTCAATGGTGACAGACGAGGACTGCTTATGTTAAGAATAAGTGTGATGAAACATAGCCTGCCACAGTCAAATGGTATGCAGGGCAAGGCAAGGAAATGTCGTGGCTGTGATGTCCAACACTCACCATGCCAGAGATGTAGTAATTGCATGCAAAAACAGCATTTCCAAGATGCAGTCAGTGGCAGAATTGCTGTTGCTATCAAAAAACAACATTCGTCCAGTTGTCATTGACAGTGTGGCCCAACTGTGTGATGCTTATCCACAGTGCAAAGAATCCATTGTCACACAGATGAAAGGATTACTGGTGTTAACAAGTCGCGTCCAAGGATACCTGCAAAATACGACATCGCAGTGGGATGAAATTTGTACGTGCATACGAGACATTACAGAAGTGATAGTAGGACTGACAGAACTTTGCTCTGATGCCGCGTACTTGTGTGTATTGAGCAAGCCATCATGCTTGCCTCTTATTCCTGGAATTGTGGATTCCTATAAAGTGTCAAGAGCCAACCTGGAGATACATTTAAGCTGTCAGCAGATTCAACAGCTGTCATACACAGAATTGACTCCACTGTTATTGGTTCAGCTGTGTTGCAGCATCAACCGCAATCTCGCAATTTTAACAGAGTGTTGTAAACGAGCCAGTGAACAAACGAATGATCAGTACAATGAAGAGCAGTTTAAACTGTGTACTAAAAGTTTTACAGCTTGTGGAAGTTGTGTTGTGGCCAGTATTAAGTCATTCAAGGCACAACCTTCAGAAGCCACTCGGCTGAGATGTGTAAAATTTTGTGAGGCACTTTCAGCATCAACAGATGCCTTGGTAAACTTTGCAACAGAAAGTCAGTTTGGTTGGAAAGCTGGAATTATGACACCACAGGCTGATGAGGCAAGGAAAGCAATTCTAGGTAAGCCAGTTAACTGTATTTTTTTTCTTTTACCGTCATTGCTGATATAATGTTATTAAATTATTAAAGAAACCCTTTAGTTAATTATTCCTCTCAAACAAAGCCATTAAGTAGAGTAAATAAATTTGTAGTCATATTTTCAAGTTGTTTATAGTTGTGTACACAATAATGTAAATAAATAAAGACATATTAAGGTTTTTATCATCGTTTTGCTAAACTTAAAATTGTCCTACTGGCCTGTGTGATTTACTGGTATTCCAATTAGTTTCCTATATCTAATACTATTTCTTTGTCATTGCAGCAGCATCTCTAAGCCTGATGTCTGCGTGCGTTCAGCTGATGAAGGATGTCAAAAAACTATCTTACGATAGACAGAACATAACATACCGACAGCATCTTCATCAATGTACAGTCGTCATATCACAGTCGTCTAGTCAACTAACAGACACTCTAAGGCAGTATATGTCACAGCAGAAGAGATTTCATGTAGGACACTCGACTTCATCATCGACTGCACCAAGGTAGCCCAATGCATTACTGCTCATGCTTGGTGATCTCTCCGCTTGGGAACTCTAAATATGCTTTACAACAGCACCGTGTTTGTTAACTTAATCATAGTTCCACAAATGAATTTCAAGAACTACACATTCTCAGAATGCTGATTGGCTCCTTTGAACTATCTGACAGTCTGTGTGCATTGCATCATTGCAGTTGGTGAGTATATGTTCACATTGTAATATGGTTATGTATGTGTACAAAACATATTCTGGATCTGGATAATTACTCAGCAAAGTCCTTCTAGGATATTGCACTGATGGTTTATTGAAGAGTGTCCTTCTCTAGAGTTAGTGAGTCCATCGCAGGTTTTTTCCATTTCCCTGCATAGGCACCAGGTAGAATGGACCAACAGCTTTTACTGTCTCTTTCGAAAGACATATTTTAACTAGAGGTAGGGAAAAAGGTTTCATATACAAGGGGCTCCCATCTTATTTGATGGCTAAATATGTCAGGAGAAAAAAATACTATTTTTTCTTTTTATGAACTAGAGCTAAAAAGTAAAAAAAAATTGTGAAACATTAATTTTTGGCATGATTTTGTCAATTATAGGGCTACAATCATGATTTATCTATCTAAGGAATTCTTCTATGTTTTTAAGAGTTGAATTTTAATGTCACACATATAACGCAGATTTTCATAAAATAACATTTCCAAATGGTTCATAAATCAGCATTTGACTACTTATGTAATACCAAAATATAAAAGACAAACAAAAATATTTAGTTATATAATGTATGAAATATAAGCAGGGGTAGAAATTAACTTTTCTGGGCAGTGGACCACAGGACCACCAGCTCTGGAAATCTGGTGGTCCTGCCAAATTTCTGGTGGTCCGTACCAGATTTAGAGAATTGAAGGTAACTTACGTGAAACTCGGACAACCGAATAATGCACAACACATTATTTTTTAATGAATTTACAGGGTTTTTGTTAAGAGTAATTTACCCGGCTATGATGGTCCATGTACACGGCTATCGTAGAGGAAGGCTGATTTTTATTATTCCTCGCGTTGGCTGATGACCGACCCGCTTTTGCATTAAATATTGCAGCGTCGACATCCCACAGACAGGTCAGCGATCATTGATGATCATGACATGTGGCAGCAAAACAGCGCCAGTCAACGAATGTCATTTTGCGTTAATAAACGGCAGATATAAATCATTCACACAGTCATTCGCAAAAGCATATTTACTTCCCATAATTCGTAGCATTACTTGTGGTTTGTAGTTAGTAGACAGTCCGCCAAGCGCCTAGCAGACAGATCGGCAACCACATCACGCATAGCGGACAGATCGGCAACTATGCCATAGCAGCGCTTGTTCAGCAAAATAAGATGTCTAAGAGACAGCATACTAGGGCATTTTTTTTAAAGCATAAGAAAAGGTAACGTTTGTTAAAGCATGTCCAGAAATGTTAAAGTCACCGAACTTGGCCAACATTGTCCTTAAATAGCGTCTGAATATTCCTACTAGTGACCTAGCCTGAAATGGCAAAAGGGATCAAGTGATGATGAGGTGTTTTTGAGATATTGGACAAAACATAGTATTGCTTTGTTCTCTTGTGCATATTACAGCACAGTAATTATCCACAATTCTACAGACTATTTGACTGTGTATTTATATGAATGACTTGTATACTGGTTGCTGCACCATTCGCTATAGCCTAGGACCTGGCCCTGGCCTAAGGTTAGCTAGTGCATAATATAATTTGTGTCATTCAATAATTGTAGTTTTTTCATTAAAAACTAATTTTGTAACATGTAACAATGTGTCTGTACTGCAACGATGAAATAATTGTTAGTGATTTATTAGAATATGGATGTCTTAGGAAAACGTTTCTTCTGATTTTTGTGAAAATGGCATATTACATTACATACTGGCTCAGTGCAATGATTCTTATACTGTTTATGACGTTGATTATTTGGTGACTTAGTGTTTCCTTTTGAAAAAAATGTGTGACAAAGAAGGAAGTGCTATCAAATCAACTTTGAATAACCCCCCTTAACAAACACGACCATTTCCAATGTTCGTGTCAACAAGGTACTATTGGTAACCTTTGCTGTTTGTTGCTGTGTGATAATTCCTAATTTTCATTAATTTGTTACACGGTCATGAACATGTGCATGGGCATTATTGGCCTATTTGGTACAAAAAGGCGATTATGCAAAACAGTAATTTTCTATTGGTATATAAACTCCTGAAATTTTAATATGTTGTTTACCTAATAAAGGAATGTGCACTACTTGCAAAAATGGCTATCTTAGAACTTGTCCCACATTATCATTTTGGGATGTTGAAATTCGTAACATATTGGAAGAGTAAAAATTATATTATTTAATTTTACTTAGCAATTGTTGAAAACATGATTGTATAAGCCAGACCTGTAAAAGATTGGAACCCTGAAAAGAGATAATTAAAAAAACATTAATCATTACATCAATGGTTTAGTCAATTGTTACATAAATTAATTACAATAACTTGATATTACATCCTAAAATGCAGGTACAATTACATTATAATATAAGTTCCTCGTGTATCCACAGTGGTCTGATGAAACGTTTTACGAAAAAAGACGCTACCGCACAATTGCTATGGAGTTCGAAAGCCACCCTGACACTCTATGGCATTGAATTAAATAAGCATTTTATGCAGAACACGTTATCACCAATTTGTGCGTTGCTATATAAATTGTGTTCTACTGCATCTATAGATAGAAAAAACAATTATATATATGTATCGCGTTTTGCAGCAAAAAACTTTTACCTCCACCACTATCAACTAGATGACAGCACATAACTAGTTTTAACTCGGTTGACATGATTTTGGCGCATATACACGCTTCAGTGGGTAAACATGTTGGGGCTTTTGTTTGTCAATATCTTTCCTGTGGTGATTATTACGAATAGTTGCGTACATATTCATCCAATGCAGTGAAACGTTTCATAAGTTTAAATTACGTCAATAATAACCATACTATCCCCCAGATGTTCGCTTCAAGCTGTTCCCATAAAATTATGTCTAACGCGAGATCAGAGCTCTGATGCGAGATCAAGCAATATTTCAATGTTCAGTTTTTTTTCAGTGAATTGGCGTGTTTCCCATGTCATGTTACATCATGGCTGATGGTGGCAAGTCAGTGGAACAAGTGCGTTGGTCGGTGTCTTGTCATATAAAGGTGTCTTGTCATATAAAATATCTCCTGTGTTTTATCAGCCAGTATAAAGACCGTCTGACGCTTTTGGCACTGGCTCATGGGTGAACATGGTCCAAAAAATGGTTAAAAATTTCCAGTGGCCCACTGGACCACCACACATGAGTGGTTTGGTGGTCCAAGGGCATTTTTGGTAGACTTGGGCCACCAGACCACTGTTAATTTCGAACCCTGATAAGTGCCACACAAGTAATGCTACATTACGTGTATGACACCTAATACCTATATACAATGGCCAAATGTAATTTCACAGGCTTTTAATTAATACAATTTGAAAACACATGTTTGCTAAGCTGCTTATTATCATATATATCAATTTCTAACAAATCTGGCATTGTCCAGCAAATTTACCTCCATGTAAATGGAGGTCATTTAGCAATTATGATTTGATCATCTGACAGTGACACCATTAACAAACCTAGCTACTTTTGCTGATTTACATTGCCAGATTATTTTAGTTAAAACTGAAAACCACTGAATAATAAAAGAAAATGTTGAAAGAAGTTGTGGCAAGCTGTCTGTAAAATAATTGATTCGTTGAAAATAATTAATCTTGAAAACAGAACTTTTGTTTTTATTGCTTGCAGGAGTAGTAACCAACTAGTTAGATGGTGTTAGATTAGTACCATGTACAAAATAGTATTCGTTATTGGCGAAAAGCTTGCGCTAGTCCACCAGGCAGTAACAGTGTGTACCCTGGGGCGTGTCAAGCAGAGAAAATAAAAAGCGAACAACGGTAATTGGTCGATGCAACTGAAGTGAATCAACTGTATGTGACACTGGGAGGAAAATGGAGAATACGTTGGGTACTGCACCTCAGTTGATAATGACTCGATTGTCAAATTTGTCATTGACCATATGCGCTGTGTTGGGCAGCCATAATTATCAATACAGTAGTACCTGCACTCAACGGACACTTCTGTATCCAAGCAAGTGTCCCTACATGGCAGGTGTCCCCTCATCGGAGGGACAGGCATGCTGGAGTGGAGAGCTGAAATAAGGTGCGTTAGGTGTTCCCATGTCTGCCACCAGGGTGCTACTAACCAACAGTGATCGCCGCCCGCTGCTCCAAGTCCAAGAACGCTGTCGAAGCCACAGTGTGCTTGCAGCATTGTCTTATACGGCAATATGCAATTTATAGAGCTTATTAAACGGGTCAACTACCATCAACGTGTATTATTAAATGTCACACCCTGTTTAATTGTTAACTGAATAAAATACATGTACGTATACCGTTATGGAACTATGATGATGATGTACAGAACTAATAGGTCTACGAATCGAAAATAATAACCTGGATTTGAGCAGCTGAAAATGTATGAGTTGACACACGCAGTATGTAAGCTGATTAAACATAGAAAACGACAATAGGCAGAATTAATAATCGTTTCACCTCGATATCTTTCCTGTGGTGATTATTACGAATAGTTGCGTACATATTCATCCAATGCAGTGAAACGTTTCATAAGTTTAAATTACATCAATAATAACCATACCATCCCCCAGATGTTCGCTTCAAGCTGTTCCCATAAAAATTATGTCTAACGCGAGATCAGAGCTCTGATGCGAGATCAAGCAATATTTCAATGTTCAGTTTTTTTTCAGTGAATTGGCGTGTTTCCCATGTCATGTTACATCATGGCTGATGGTGGCAAGTCAGTGGAACAAGTGCGTTGGTCAGTGTCTTGTCATATAAAGGTGTCTTGTCATATAAAATATCTCCTGTGTTTTATCAGCCAGTATAAAGACCGTCTGGCACTTTTGGCACTGGCTCATGGGTGAACATGGTCCAAAAAATGGCTAAAAATTTCCAGTGGCCCACTGGACCACCGCACATGAGTGGTTTGATGGTCCAAGGGCATTTTTGGTAGACTTGGGCCACCAGACCACCGTTAATTTCGAACCCTGATAAGTGCCACACAAGTAATGCTACATTACGTGTATGACACCTAATACCTATATACAATGGCCAAATGTAATTTCACAGGCTTTTAATTAATACAATTTGAAAACACATGTTTGCTAAGCTGCTTATTATTAAATATATCAATTTCTAAAAAATCTGGCAGTGTCCAGTAAATTTACCTCCATGTAAATGGAGGTCATTTAGCAATTATGATTTGATCATCTGACAGTGACACCATTAACAAACCTAGCTATTTTTGCTGATTTACATTGCCAGATTATTTTAGTTAAAACTGAAAACCACTGAATAATAAAAGAAAATGTTGAAAGAAGTTGTGGCAAGCTGTCTGTAAAATAATTGATTCGTTGAAAATAATTAATCTTGAAAACAGAACTTTTGTTTTTATTGCTTGCAGGAGTAGTAACCAACTAGTTAGATGGTGTTAGATTAGTACCATGTACAAAATAGTATTTGTTATTGGCGAAAAGCTTGCGCTTGTCCACCAGGCAGTAACAGTGTGTACCCTGGGACGTGTCAAGCAGAGAAAATAAAAAGCGAACAACGGTAATTGGTCGATGCAGTTGAAGTGAATCAACTGTATGTGACATATGTGACCATATGCACTGTGTCGGGCAGCCATAATTATCAATACAGTAGTACCTGCACTCAACGGACACTTCTGTATCCAAGCAAGTGTCCCTACATGGCAGGTGTCCCCTCATCGTAGGGACAGGCATGCTGGAGTGGAGAGCTGAAATAAGGCGCGTTAGGTGTTCCCATGTCTGCCACCAGGGTGCTACTAACCAACAGTGATCGCCGCCCGCTGCTCCAAGTCCAAGAACGCTGTCGAAGCCACAGTGTGCTTGCAGCATTGTCTTATACGGCAATATGCAATTTATAGAGCTTATTAAACGGGTCAACTACCATCAACGTGTATTAGTATTAAATGTCACACCCTGTTTAATTGTTAACTGAATAAAATACATGTACGTATACCGTTATGGAACTATGATGATGATGTACAGAACTAATAGGTCTACGAATCGAAAATAATAACCTGGATTTGAGCAGCTGAAAATGTATATGAGTTGACACACGCAGTATGTAAGCTGATTAAACATAGAAAACGACAATAGGCAGAATTAATAATCGTTTCACCTCGATATCTTTCCTGTGGTGATTATTACGAATAGTTGCGTACATATTCATTCAATGCAGTGAAACGTTTCATAAGTTTAAATTACATCAATAATAACCATACTATCCCCCAGATGTTCGCTTCAAGCTGTTCCCATAAAAATTATGTCTAACGCGAGATCAGAGCTCTGATGCGAGATCAAGCAATATTTCAATGTTCAGTTTTTTTTCAGTGAATTGGCGTGTTTCCCATGTCATGTTACATCATGGCTGATGGTGGCAAGTCAGTGGAACAAGTGCGTTGGTCGGTGTCTTGTCATATAAAGGTGTCTTGTCATATAAAATATCTCCTGTGTTTTATCAGCCAGTATAAAGACCGTCTGACGCTTTTGGCACTGGCTCATGGGTGAACATGGTCCAAAAAATGGCTAAAAATTTCCAGTGGCCCACTGGACCACCGCACATGAGTGGTTTGATGGTCCAAGGGCATTTTTGGTAGACTTGGGCCACCAGACCACCGTTAATTTCGAACCCTGATAAGTGCCACACAAGTAATGCTACATTACGTGTATGACACCTAATACCTATATACAATGGCCAAATGTAATTTCACAGGCTTTTAATTAATACAATTTGAAAACACATGTTTGCTAAGCTGCTTATTATTAAATATATCAATTTCTAAAAAATCTGGCAGTGTCCAGCAAATTTACCTCCATGTAAATGGAGGTCATTTAGCAATTATGATTTGATCATCTGACAGTGACACCATTAACAAACCTAGCTATTTTTGCTGATTTACATTGCCAGATTATTTTAGTTAAAACTGAAAACCACTGAATAATAAAAGAAAATGTTGAAAAAAGTTGTGGCAAGCTGTCTATAAAATAATTGATTCGTTGAAAATAATTAATCTTGAAAACAGAACTTTTGTTTTTATTGCTTGCAGGAGTAGTAACCAACTAGTTAGATGGTGTTAGATTAGTACCATGTACAAAATAGTATTCGTTATTGGCGAAAAGCTTGCGCTAGTCCACCAGGCAGTAACAGTGTGTACCCTGGGGCGTGTCAAGCAGAGAAAATAAAAAGCGAACAACGGTAATTGGTCGATGCAGTTGAAGTGAATCAACTGTATGTGACACTGGGAGGAAAATGGAGAATACGTTGGGTACTTCACCTCAGTTGATAATGACTCGATTGTCAAATTTGTCATTGACCATATGCGCTGTGTCGGGCAGCCATAATTATCAATAGTGATACCCCACACCTGGGGATTCTGTAGAAGTAGAACGCAAGCAACTTCTTTCTGTAAAGCTAACCGGGGACTGGATGGTGTCATTCTCGTGAAGTATGACTTTCAAATTAACCAATGGCAATGACTTCACAACTGCTGTCAACCTGCCTTGGTGAGACTGGTTGTAAACATGAACACTGTCTATCAATGTTATATTCACGAGTTGACCAAAACATAAAGGAGTGAATTAGGGAGGCAGAGAGTATCTTAATGAGTTCCTCATGACTGAAAACATGCTATAACCATTACTATAGGGCTAACAATAAAAACAAATAATGAAAACTATTTTACTTGATGTAAGCCTGTTTTTAAATAAAAATGCTATTTTCACAAAAGTGACCAGTCTTAGGCTTTTGAATATAATTTTTAATGGCTTCCTTGCGTCTAAAACCAGGATTAGATAGTTAAATCATGATTGTAGACCTATAATTGACAAAATTATGCTAAAAACTGTTTTTCATTCAAAAATCACATTTTAAGCCCTAGTTCATTAAAAAGTAAGAAATCGTGGATATTTCACCAATTTAAAATTTATTTTCTTTCTCCTGATTTATTTAGCCATCAAATAAGATGGGAGCCTAGGGATCTAGCAATATCACAAAAATAAGTGACAGTTTCCCCCACCCGTATTTAAACATTATATTTTAATTACACAATTTGTGAAATGTGTTACATTTCTCTGAATTAAGCAAGTATTTTTATTTCCCTTTGATGCCACACTGCCATAATGCTGTTTATGGGTATATCTAGTATAATATACCCAGTTTTATTTGCTACTTATGTGTTCCAATATTTATATTCTAAAAATTTAATAATATTTGCCTTTTTTTCTCTAGAGATCCTCTTGTAAAAAAAATTCTTTCCATCTTCTTTAGCTAAGTATCAAATTTTTTGTAACTCTCCAAGTCATTAAGAACTCCACATTTAGCATATTTACTATTACTCATTGTCTTCTATTATAAATGTAATTAAAATACAACATATACATTTAGAAAAATCACTAAATGCTACCATAAAAGTTGAGGTGCATAAACAATTAAACATCGTGATTGTAATAAATGTAATTGTGAAAAGCTTTAGTCAGTGGGTTTCTGCTATGTTTGCAATTTCATGAGATCAGATCACTATTTGTAATTAATTAGTAAAATAGCCAAAGTGTTATGTAACACATAAATTCTTCTCTGTTTTAGATATTCAAGAATGATGTTATCAGTCATGTGAAAAAAGTTGCATACTTGACGCCAGATAATTTTGCTAGAATTATTATTACTTTGTAGCTCCTGGCTATTTATGATTATATATAGACTTGCATAGCTGAACACTACACATCAGCAGCTGTTGGGCATTTCCACCGTGATTCGCGTTACATTTTTGCCCATTTCAGGAACATTATTTTGGAATATCATATAATAATGTATTTCAAAAGTTCAACTTATGCATAGAGGAACCTATTGGCATAAGGTATTAAATGATATCAATAAATAATAATTTGATTACATAACATGATTTTTAATTGTATCTAATTATAGCATGACTTGCGTTACAGCAAAAGGAAAACATAAAAACCTGCTTTGATACATGTCAAATTTCTCCTCAAAGTATAAATGACAGAAAACAATGAATACCCTTGTATGAATCACAAATAAATAGGGTTTAAAAAAACACCTTTAGTGATTTGAAATTTTGTCAGTAACATACACAAATATTACATAATCAGTGTGACTCACGTTACTGTGACTCACATTACATGAAATCCACTATCACAGACCAAGTGATCAGGCACACTTTAGCTTGAGGGAAATGGATTTTTCAGTCTGTAATTTAGATAATACACAATATTACATATAAAAACATACATTAGTCTTTTTTAAATAATATATAAAGGAAGTAATACACACTTGAACAGGGTGTTTTAAATCCAGAAATGTTTTAATCACAGGAAAAGAAATGCACAAGACGATTGTTTTCGTAAAAATGTTGACCTAACAATTACTTTTGCAAGAACACTTGCATGCAAGTTTTATTATAAAGACCAACTAAACATGTTTAATGATCGAATGTTCAAGCACACAAGTTTTGAACCCACATGAGATCATTTACAGATCCAGAAAGCCAAAATCCCCACAGTTGTTGACAATGAAGGGTGGCTTCAGTCTCTTTGCCAGTTTGTCAGTGGTGTAGAATATCTCATCTGGAATAACAGGCCATTTCCAATTGTTGCCCGTCGGCACCATGACTGAAACCTGGTATTCACTGCACACAATTTTCTGAACCTCTCCAGGGTACATGTTACCTTGATATTCAACTAGACACCAATCTGTAACGGAAATTCTTGAAACATTGTCATTCCACTCATCAGAGTCCATATCTGACGTCAAGGGGAAGTGGACTGTTTTCCCCTTCTCATAGGTCACATAGTGGACTCTAGCTATTCCCTGGATTAGATTGGCATCTTTGAAGACCTGGTCTATGCCCAATGCTTTATTGATCTTATCAATCTCACATGGTTTTACTTGGACCACTTTGACATTGCTTGTGCCTGCTGCTTCTGTGAAACTTGATGCATTGTTTACAATGTTCTTTCTGTTTCTAACAGAGTTCCACACTACACGCTTCACAGATGTTTTATTAACAAACAGGAAATACAAATGATTATGGGATATATTGCTAGCAACCTTTTTATATAGAGGGCAGCATTATCACAAGTAAAACATAATAATGCTGCCTTCTTTATTAAGTCTTTGCAACTAATTCATATATGTCTTAGTAGAAGAGATAAATCTAACAACTGCATTGTGACTCGCGTTACGGTATCTTTTTTGTGACTCGCGTTACACATATTGTGACACGCGTTACACATATTCAGGGTCCAATATCATAGTATAGATAGACTAGACATGGATGTTGTTTGTATCATTTAATAAGGTATAAAAAGGTATAAACAAAAGGAGGAGATTTATAACTGGCAGTCTCATGCTATAAAAGGTTGCTGTGTAGAATGAAAAATCTATGATTTTGTGACTCGCGTTACATCAAAGTCACCACCTCAGTCTAGAAGCATCTCCCGAAAAAAACAGAATTGACTCAGAAATGTTATTGTCAGAATACATGAGACTAAGGCCTCATAAAATAACAGCAACTGAGCAAACCAAGAAAGTAACAGAAAATAGGGCTGAAAAGGGCTACTAATTATTTATATTTCAGGTGAGTGAAATGTTTTCATTACAATGCTAATGTTTGAACGTAGCGTTTTCACATAAAGCATTGTGCAAATATTGAAACATAATGTTTTCCTACACCTTTACATTATGCCCTACAAAAAAAACTAAGATTTCCTTGAAATTCAATAAATAAAATTTAAGACCATTTTCCCTGTTTTCATGGAAATGCCCAGTTGTTGAATGCTGAAAAAATTGCATCCATGGTATAGCAGCAAGCGAAGCTGACATCATCTCGTTTATATGCATGGTAGATCTGTGCCATGATTGAGTTTGCATTCCAAGATTTCTTCCCTCCATTGACAAGCACATTTTATTGTGTCGACCACACCCACATATCTATTCAGCTGAGCCTGGACTCATTTAGGTACAAACCATAAACCAAGCAGCAGGCAGCCACCCAGAAACTGCCTCTATAGTAGCTGTTGTCCTTCATGATATGGAGGCACTAGGACGCCAAGAGCATGCCAGCAGCATTCCTTGGGTGGTGCCTGTAGGGTGTTGCCCAGTCCTTGCATAACGATTTTGCAAGAGTTACAATAAATCACTGGTCCAGTTTTATTCTTGTCAGTCCAACTGGTGATTTTCAAGCTGCTACAGAGTAGTTATTATGCAATTAAGTTTTATGAGCATATTTTGCATGTAATTTAACAACCTGAACTATGCAACCATAACATTTTAATTAGTGTCATAATTTAATTTTTTTCAGCAAGCCTAATACTTATTTCAACATATATCTGTTTTGGGCTCATTTCAGCTACAGTAAAGGTAAACATTTTGTGTCTGTATTTGATCTTGTATGACAGATCAGTGAACTATGTATTGTAGACGCTTAAGCTGTTCTGCAATTATTGCATGGAAACTATTCATTCCCATAGTTTCACTACTATCTGTAGTCAAGTTAGGTACTGTGTAGCTGAATGAATGAAATTGTCCAGGATTCAACCCTCTGCTCTCAATTTACAGTTTGATGCGCCATCACTGTGCTACTAAACCCTTTTTAAATTATCACAAGATATTTACTGATATCAATACTGCCCAGCAGTTGTAACTTCTTGGTAAATCATAACGGATTCACATTTTCATTCAATCTAATCGTTTTCAACTCTTGTGCCAGATGCTCAGAGCCTGTATGTGTTGCTTTGGCGGGGAAAAGTGTAGCGACACAAGAGAAGAATTTGTCATTCAGATCGAATTACAGCACAAAGAGTTTTGTAACAACTCTGTTACCCCTGGTAGCAGTAATAGTTGCACAACACGATTCTAAAGTTGTGTTATTGTTAATGGCCTAGAGGTCATAACCATTAAAAAAATATAAATGCATTACAATGGAAATGTAAGTTATTTCGTATCGTAGATCAGTACAGGTTGCTGAAGGCATTCGTTTGCTTTTGGGAGGAGTTGCTAGTGCTGTTGTATATAAATATATGCATGACCTTCGAATTGCCGACATAAACAGCCCCACCTCACATAGAACTAATGGGATCAGTGTAGAACCATTTCTCAGATTGCAGCTGCAATATCTGTTACTCATCCAGTAGTTTTATTGCTCCTTCCAAGAGGTTTCCATGCTTCTCATAACTGCCTAGGCCATGCCGTCCTCCATCCTTCCTGTCACCACTGTCTTGCTCCATTATGACAGTGTAATGTTCCCACATCAGTAAAGAATTCTTGAAACATGATTGGAGTGAATGCCATAATTTGTATATTGAATAATGCTAGTGTTTCTCTTCATGGAGAGAAACAACATGGAGGAGAGGTTTAATAATCAGAACATTATGTTGAAAGTCACGAAATAAGTAATTAGTCAAATATCTGGCTGTTACATCAGTGTGGAAGCAAATCTGGGATACCAGTTACATTATTACACCACCATATTAGTGCATATTAGAGCATTTTTTATGCATGTACATATCAAATGTATGATGACTGGTCATGATTATATTCAATTAATTTGTAGGATCTGCGACAACAGGATACCACAACATGGAAGCTGCGATGTGTCCTTGGAGACCCTTTCGTCTGTGTCAAGTAGTGCCAATGATGTGCACACATGACTGTGTTTGCTTTGAGGTTGACTTCTCTTACACAGATGCCTTCCATACAAGTGCACTTTGTGCTGAAGCACACTTCCCAGTGCCACACCCATTGAGTTCGGTGGGTTATCTGCCTTGGGAACTTTCTGTGTGATAAAGTTACACCCAGTGGTTCTAAATGTATGCAGCAATACAGCTTTTCGAACACACTAGTAATTTGATCGGCCAAATGTAATGAGCAACTGGCATTCTGACAGTGATTCCGTCACGTCACGGATTTGCCTGCAACTTTTGGTCAGATGTGGCTGTGAATATAGTATAGCTTATATGATGATGAGTGTATTTATTTGTCACAACACATGTGCCCTATTGTCGAAGGGGTAAAGGTATTTTCATAAATTGTGTATTTAAATTTATTGTAAACTGTTTGTTAACTTTAAATTAATTTCTCCTGAGAGGGAACTGATGATTTGATAAGTTCTGAACTGTGAAACTGTTTGTGAATGTAAAATGTTGTGTATTTCCCATGTTTGTGCATTCCCATCAACTTCGTCTGTACATGTGTATAATTATATTCACTGGCAGTTTTAAACATGTGTAGGGCCTTCTTGTCACACAGTTGACAAGTCAGACATTGTTTATCAATAAATGAAAATGAATGAAGTTTGAGCCAACAAATTAACATAGAACATGCTAGCAATAGCGCAGCCCCTCTAGGTGAATTACTTTCACCCAGTCTGTACACGTCAAACTAACACACCTCTGGAATAGCATTATGTGCCATATTTCATCTTATTATTCTGCCAAGATTGTTTCCTTTATCTATATGCATAAAATTACCAATTCGTGGGTGGAAAGAAAATATTAATGTGCACAAAGTGCAAGCAAAAATCTAGTTTAAAGAATATTTAAGATTTATTTCTTCAGTAAGAATTTTTTTAAAGGTGTATCCTCACTTCGATTTTTTGCTAGTCTCATTTCAAAGTAATTTTGCAAAAAACCAAACCTACCTAGTATCTACTGCAACATTCTAGCTCATTTGTGCAACTTTTATATGTAGTTTTTGTGAAATCATCAGACAAACTATTAAATTACTTAATGATTATTAAAGCATTAAGTGAAGTGAAAATAGAAATGCTGAAAAATCGTGATTTTCACCCTTCGCGAAATTTCGTAACTTTGTTGTGTGATTGGCGAGAGGATTGAAGTCAAGCCCATTGACTCACACATCATTTACCATTATGGATATCCACTGTCTTTATCCTTACCACATCTAACGACTGAAGTAAATTTTTTCGATGATTTAAAAAAAAATAGGCATTTTTTATTTAACTGCGCACATTACTTAAGCTAGTCATGCACTACACATTACTTAAGCTAGTCATGCACTACACATCTGGACATAAATGAACCGGATTCATAATGGGTTGAACCATTTGAGGAAGCAGCTATAACTCAAGAAAAACTTCTTGCATTAAGAATATTTATTTCATATGTTTTTCTTGAGTACTAAAATGTTTTCTTAATTAAGAAAAACTTTCTAGCATTAAGAAAATTTATCTCAAATCTTTCTTCAATAACAAATATCTTCTCCATTCAAGAAAACGTTCTTATTCAGTCACATATCTGGAACTTGCTAAGAAAAAAATCCTATTAATTTTTTTAATTCAAGAACATTTTCTTGTTTCAAGAAATATTTTCCCTGGGGAGGATTTTGAAATTTTTTTCACGTACGAACCATCCCCATGTAGTCACACACTATAGTAAAGAAGTATGGTGGTTAAACAAATTTATTTTAGATTTCGGTCTATAACTTATATAAGAGGATCCATTAATTTTTCATGCTGGTGTGAGATTTTTAGACTCTGTATTGTGTTTTATCATACATTTATACCAGTGAGTTGATACCTAACTTTATTTGCATGTATGTACACCATAGCACAGAGGAGATACAAATTGTGTACAGTTTTGATGCAGATATCTTACAGGTGCTCAACGGACAAACACAGCATTTCCTGTGTTTACTATGCACATATTTAAAAGAGGGCGTGCATCTTGAGTGTGGACATGCACTTATAGACTTCTCTGTTTTGTTAGTGGACTCTTGTCCTATGGCTGCGCTTGATTGTGTTATGATTCATTGTATCAATGAGGTCGATTCTTTGGTTTTTAGCTCCGACTTGCATGTAAACACTGTACACAACATACCAAACCATTGAAAGTGCTCAGTGCGACCCATTTGCATGAGACACTGATCAGGACTCTTGTTGTTGTTATCTCAAGACACTTGCTAACCAGTGAATAACTTCATTAAATTTATTAACCGTAGATCAGCTCAGTTTTTAATTTGGCTTGTTTTTCTGAGTTAGGTGCACTTTCAGTCTTCAAACAAGACCATGCATAATATGTTTTCATCCAGAGGTTTGTTTCCATGGGCTGGTTTCTTTCAAGCATACTATTACAGTCGAACCCATATTTATCCGCATGCCCAGTACTTTGGTTCTCAAGGGTTTTGGCTGCATCATAAAATAATGATGCACAAAGAATAAAGAACGAACTAATAAGGTTTCACTGTAATTTGTACGGTGTTTTATGGATACTAATTTTAAGTTGTTTGCATTTCATAAAACACTGTACGGTTTTTAACATTCAGCACACTTACTCCGCATACTAATAAATCCTATGCCAATCAGGGTAAAATAACCAACAAGATTTTATTAAAAGAATAGAGTAAACAGTGTGTTGTCTAGATATGTATAAACCTATTAACTAACTGTCCTAAGCATTTAATCATTATTACATTTCCACCAGTGCAGGAATGTGGAGAAGGTTTGAAGTGATGATGTGGTCATGCTTGTTTATGTGAATGAATGGCAATCATACATTAGCATGTCAATCTATTGTTTATGTGAATGAATGGCAATCATACATTAGCATGTCAATCTATTGTTTATGTGAATGAATGGCAATCATACATTAGCATGTCAATCTATTGTTTTGAAAATATGATTAAGAAGAACATTAATACTCAAACAGTATTACACTATTCTTGGCGTTTCAGACAGTGTAATATGATCAATAGCAATATCTTATTTTATCTGGTGATCAGTTTATTTAGTGTATAATCTTCTGTGAACATATTTCTGATCTACTGCTGTACATGTGTTGACAGAAATGCATACATTGCACTTTTGTTTGGAATAGTTTTGTAAATTATTGTACCTGGTAATGTATATATTGTAGTTACGAAACAATGGCATTTTTTGAGGTCCTGTTTGTACAATGTAAATAACCTCATACATGTGCCAGCTAATATTCTAAAGCACACCTGTCTATTGTGTATTATCTTGATATCTACTGGTGTATTTTGTTGGTGATTTGGTGGAATGAACTGCCTGGTACATTTTTTGCACATCATTAGCCGCATATTTATCCATGAAAATGTTACCATTGAAGTTATCATGATGTTACCATTGCAGTTGTCATGATGTTACCATTGCAGTTGTCATGACGTTACCATTGCAGTTGTCATGACGTTACCATTGCAGTTGTCATGATGTTTCCTAAGAAAAATTTTTGTTCAGTGTCAGTGAATAAAACAGTCAAGATCCTTGTATTATTTCCTATGTATTTGTGTCCAATTACAAAATGCTCTAGATTCTAACTCCTCAGTTCCTTTGCATGTTGCAGTTTAGAGCTAATTCTTTATTATAAATAAAACTAGGAATATATTGGGCCAAACTTTGTGTATATGATCCCATGAAGCAAATATTATTATGCAACATTAGCTACATCAGTTAATATTTCTTGCCATTGCTGCTGCATTATGATACCTTATTTGGATAGACCAATGCAAAATCAAATGTGAACTTTATTCAGTAGTGCGTTAGAATTAATGTGTTATGATTATTGTTAAGTAGGTACTGTTCACATATCTAGATGACGCATTGACTATTGATAATAATATATATAGTAAATAAACATTGCCTCTCTACTTATGTGTGTATGTCCATGATTTATACTCCCATGTCAGATAGAATGCCTGATCTGCCTAACCGGCATTACAAGTAATCTTTCCAACAGTTCTGGACTGTAACATTTGCTGTAGTTGACAATCGTATCAAATAATAGATATGTAGATGTATTAGGGTTTGACACAAAGAAGGTGGAAATGAGTTGGTAACATGTGTAAACAAACCATGACAGCAAGATGGCAGACATATCACATGATGGGTGGTGCTTGAAAGATAATGATCTCTTCAGTATACAAACAAATGGAGACAGTCTCAGGCCTGTCTAAATGTAGGCCTACTTTATTAAAGTAGTGAGTGCGAGCGAAGTCCTGATTAATATGCCTCTTTGCAATGTTGTAATTTATATTCCACCTTGAGCCCGCACGCCTGGGATCAACCTTAATGTAAATACACACTCATGCTCAATCAAATGGATCATTAAGCATGTAATAAAAATACATCACATCACATTTGACCAAAATGATTGTTAAATATTTTGCCAAATTCAAACAAGAATAATGTCGACAAAGGTCGAATGAGTTGGCCGAAATATTCAGAAAGAAAACAAAAAAGTTTCTTCAGAAGTAAATACCATGACAGATGTAACCTTCCACCCCAAATGCAGGAATGCAGGCCCAAACCATAATTGATGGGTGGCGCTATGGCATGGCCTTGGAGGTAGTTGATTAAAAATGCTGAATCCATCAATGACGCTGGTCTAATCAGTGAAGGTCAATGTTATCTGCTGATACATGTTGCACTGCTTAACACAAGAATACCAGTGATAAGCAGGTGACACATTTGGTTTTTAAGCAACAAACAACGGGAAATCAATGAAGCTTTGTGATTTACGAATCTCACATGACAACATGCATGACCTATGACCTCTTCATGCATGACTTGACATCTCCAGCCAAGCCATTAGAAATAATGGCTGCTGCTACTCCTGACTAATTTATAATTTAGTTTGTAGAAATATCAATACATTAAACAAAACTATTAAAATGGAATGTTTATTCTTGTGCGTGGGTGCGTGCGTGCATACATACATATATACACATAATACAATATAAAACACTTCTGTTGTGCTAAAACTACCTTTTTTAATATTAGATAAAAAGTTGCTTAACATTTTCAAGAACTATTTTACTATTGTGGAATAATACATTTATCATTTAGTTTTTGCTGTATTAGTGGTTAAAATTAATCTTCATACTAGGCATTCTGAATGGCACCACATCATTATGGTGATATATACATAAATGTCATTTTTATTAATAACATTATAATTACACTATAATGCATATATATGTAATTTATAGTTGGCAAGCTGTCAGGTGCAGTAACTGATTAAATCCTAGTTATATTGTAACTACTAACTAGGCAGTATGCTGCCTGCGATTGTGACATTAAGTGTAAGACACAATGCGGATTGTTATTTATAAAAATGCTGCTTAAAGGCTCATGTTGTACATTAGCTGTAAACAGTAATGAGGGGTGTGGCAGGCATCTCAACCTCCCATCTGCCACCTGTTTTGGGAGCCAACCTCCCACCATTTTTTAGGCCTAATCTCCCACTTACTGTCACACCTGCCATATTTTTGTTGTGATACAAAAATCGACAAATGTTGACATTTTGTAAAAAAACACCTGCCAACCTTAATTAATGATGTAAACCGGAGGCAATCTATCAATAATAGTCATCAATTACATTAAAAAAATCCAATATGGTTAAGTTAATTATTGATGTGCACTATTGGGTATATCGTAATGGTATGTTAATTTCAGCTTGTCAGTTTTGGCAACAGTTTGTCATCTTGAATATTTAAATGGTGATTATGGCTAATGTCAACACACACATAAGTCAACATGTTTACGCAGAGGGCGACTTGTCTAGCATGTCAAATTTTGTGACAGTATAGTTTCCTTGTCACTGGGAATATTTAAACAGTCATTGTTGACATGTATCTGCACCCATGAGAGGAGTGGACATGTTTGTAGGGAGGGTGCGTCTCTTTAAGTGTCTAATACTATGTGTAGACTCCTGCAGATAATGGTATGTGTACAAGTACTTTGGTTATATAGATGATCCCTAACATGTGTGCTAAGTACTAGTAACAACACGTTAAGACTATGATGACCAAGTAAACAGATGTCTCTTCGTATATCGCACTCAAGGATTTGAAAATGTTCTTAAAAGTACAGTGTTTTTTACATGTACAGTAGATGGAATTATAGTTGATTAATGCAGTAATGAGACAGATAAGTTAAAAATAACGAATATTGAAATATTAATTTTACTAAAAACTGCATGGTTCTATGCTTCATAATTTTATTATTTTGTGGAAAGAAGTACTATTACATATGAAACTAAGATGACCAGTTAATTGTGAGCCAGACCTGTAATCGAGGAGGGGTCAAGGGTGGTGTCCATCCCATGACCCCCATTGGATCAAATATCAAGGTCTGTGGTCCACTACATTTCCTAAATATGGCCCCTTGTGGACACACCGTAGTACTGAATGTACAGCCGTTGCTGTTTCTATATAACAGCCCAGCAATGACTATAATACTCACATTGCAATAACACATATTAAACAAAAACTCCATATTCATTTATGAATTTATTTAATATATGTACTGTCACTTGCTTTCCTTTTAAACACACACTATCATGTCACTCACTCATAAATCATTAATGCATTGATCATGCGTATGTTAGATACAGTGCAATATTCACAGTGAAAGTGGAAAATCTTCAATTACAGTTTTTACACACATTAGCTGTGGACAGGCCACTGTTTTATGTAGCACTTTTTGCTTGCTCCCTGCAGCAATTATTTTTGAACCAAAATATATGCGACACTGCATGAGAAACTGGCTTTAGTAGGAAAATCATAAACCGAGATATCAGCATTTTCCCTAACGTTAGTTTGGTTTATTTCCTACAAAGTGGAAGTTCAAGTGGACGCCCAAAAAATTAAAACCATTTCAGTTAATTCATTTCTGTTTTTTTTATGACATACAGAAATTAATACACTTTCAGAAAATACTGAAATCTCAATTTGTGATTATTCCGACATAAGCTGGGTTTTCCCATGTAATGTCAAATATGCACATATTTGAGGACTACAACACTGATACTATGCACATATTTGAGGACTACAACACTGATATTATGCACATATTTGAGGACTACAACACTGCTACTATGCACATATTTGAGGACTACAACACTGATACTATGCACATATTTGAGGACTACAACACTGATACTATATGCACATATTTGAGGACTACAACACTGACACTATGCACATATTTGAGGACTACAACACTGACACTATGCACATATTTGAGGACTACAACACTGATACTATGCACATATTTGAGGACTACAACACTGATACCATATATATATATGCATATATTTGAGGACTACAACACTGATACTATGCACATATTTGAGGACTACAACACTGATACTATGCACATATTTGAGGACTACAACACTGATACCATGCACATATTTGAGGACTGCAACACTGATACTATGCACATCCCCGGCACATGAAGACATCATGTAGTTACTTGGAAGTCATGTGATGGTGAGCTTCTGGTGTATATTGATTTTTAGGAGAAAAATTACAGAATTAGATTAATTTTTTTCCAACAGGCTGGCAAAAGAATAAATATTAACATATCTTATTTACAGAGATTCAGAACAAACAATTGCTAAAGATCATTGAAAAACGTCACCATTGCCACCAAAGGAAAATAAATAGTGATCTGATCTCAGCTGCTACAGAATCTGCACCTCAGCAGCTGCACTGGTAACTTTACTAAATATGCCCTAAGCTCTGCCATGCATTGCCCCACCCAGAAAGCCATCATTAAGGGTGTGTCCATGTTCCCCTCTGTCAGGGTCACTAATATTTGAGGACTCCATGGTGGGATGTTGATACAGCCAATGTTGACAGTCTGTCTGATGTATGTGTAAATATAACACAGCCATCAGTAAACATATAGACATTGACAGATTGGCAGAATCACTGGGTGGAGACGAGGTTGATGCGATGAAAGATTAGACAATAATATCATCATCTGTAGACTAAGCCGCAACTTGTTGAACCCTGTGCCACACCCAGTGAAATGTGCACAAGTCTAGGGAGCCAGCTGGGAAAGAGCTCCATCAGGGGAAAATAGTTTACAGGATAAGATAGCTCAGTTCAGGAACGGACTGTCAGTTTGTGTAACAAGTCAATGAACTCACACATGAATTACTGTATGGTACATGACAGATGTGCATGCATTAAGCAAGTGATTATTATGTTATGAAAACAGACTAATAAAAAAACTTTATATAATGGTGATGACAATATTGTAATTACAGTTCTTGGTAATAAAAAGATTTGTATGAAATAAATGTTCATTAAGACCTTGAACACCCTGTACTTATTTTAATTAATTTATTTACGTATTATCAAAAATAGATAAGCGAGTTTGCTTATATCTATTTTTTTATTTTGTGATAATTATAATTCTAGCAAGAGAACTACACAACGAACAGCTCAGCTTCTTTAATAAGATATAATTAACACATTATTTCTTGCAATAAATAAAAGTTTAATTGCTACAAATATATGCATAGAAACTGTAATAACATGCTAGAAGATAATTTAACTAACTCGTTCAGATTTTCACTTCTTAGTGAAACAACTCGACTAATAGAAATAAATGTTACACAGGTGACATTGGATGGCATACAACTCAGTACATCAGTGATTTAGTGGCGCCAACACTTGTTGTGTGGACGATGCTGTTAAATCTTGGTCGGTTCTTCAGATCATCACCTTTGCCCTTCTTGTGTTTTGATGCCAGAGTTGGATTTCTGTAAAACAAAAACTTATTGAATAAAATGTTTTCATTTCTCAACATTTAATGTGGCTGAAATGGTATAGTGGTAATCGTTAACAAAATATATTTCAGATCCCTGTTTTTGGCTAGAGATGCATACGCACACTTTGTATTATTTTATATCGTGTTAGTGCACATTGGTTCATAAAATTGGACTGATCATCAAATAAATACTGTTTGTATGTGCATGCAATTGTGATAACATCAAGACCATTATTATGTTGTCATCCAAATTTAGCAAGATTGCTATCCACAGCAACATGCTCAAGATGGTAAATTGATAAGGAAGCCATTGGCGTATCAAGAGCCCAAATATTTTTCATCTATCTATATGTGTCCTGTGTATATATATATTCATATGATATCCACATGTGAAATAACAAACAAATGTTGTAAGGTTTCCATAATGTAAATGCGCTTTCTACATCTAGAAAGTCACGTTGTTGCTAATATCAGCGCCTGTGATGAAATCATACAGACTCATACAGACAGTTAATGCAAAGTAGATCTCTGCCCAGAGTAAAGCTCTTCAACAATGCCAGAGCTAGTAGACACGATGTCTGGTAGTGAATGATGAATATAGCAAGACAGCTGGTAGAGACTGCTGTGTGGTCTACTTACGCAAGCAGTATGTCAATAGTCCTCTGTGTGTCTTTGCTTTTTCTACTGTTTGTACCAAACACCAAGCACTCAATGTTGTAGCACTGCAACAGAATACACACAGCGGGTGAACAATAATCCTGCAAATGTTTTTGTGCAATGGTTTTGTGTAACTTTTTTTAGTTTTTTGTGACGATACACTTTTTGTGACGTTTTTGTTACGTTTTTGTGACGTGTTTGTGTAATGTTTTCATGTAATATTTTGTGTGCCTTTTTTGTAAAAAAATTTGGAACGTTTTTGTGTAACGTTTTGTGTAATGTTTTTGTGTGACATTTTTGTGTGACGTTTTTGTGTGACATTTTTGTGTGACGTTTTTGTGTTACGTTTTTGTGTAATGTTTTTGTGTGACGTTTTCGTGTAACATTTTTTTTGTAACTCTTAAAAGCTAATAGTACAGTGCAGTGATCGCATGTTGATTAAAATCATGAAATTAGCAGTTGTCAGTTAATACAACCAATGCGGGACGTGGTAGCATGGTGATTAGAATGTCAATTGAGAGCACTGAGATTGAAATCCTCTCTACACCACTTAGAAGCTTGGACAATTTCAGCACATTACCCCAGTTCACTCAGCTGTGTAAATGAATACCTGGCTAATCTGCAACTGTGTTCACTATGTCTACGCATATACATGGCTCTAAATATTGGGATATGAAGAATTACTTATTTCACCTTTTTAAGACCACGCAGTCCTTTCTCAGTGTCACCCTGAGACATGTGAATGGATCCAATGAGTTTCCATGTGTCAGCTACCTCAGCCGACAGGTCCCCATACACCTCACTCTTGGCTTCTATTGTGGAGCGCAGTATCTTGATGCTCTCCTGGAGAAAGACGACGGGAGTATTCATGACATACAATGGAATTATTGTAAAATCCTTTTCATCATAGATACTAGTGACTGCTAATGCTTTCGTAAAGAAAATAAAAGAACTAGAGGATACAAAGTGCCTTTGAATAGTGTAGGTTGGATAACAGAAAGTATGCACAGAAAACAATATATAAATAGAACAAATTATCTACTGACTGTTTGACCAAGGTATGTAATTAACCAATTGTCTGACTAAGGTATATAACTGACCAGTTGACTGTCTAACTAAGGTATGCAACTGACCGGCTGTCTGCATGACCAAGGTGTATAACTGACCAGATATCTGTCTGACCAAGGTATATATAACTGACAGCTCTCTGTCTGACTAAGATATATAACTGACTGATTGACTGTCTAACCAAGGTATGCAACTGACCGCCTGTCTGCATGACCAAGGTGTATAACTGACGAGCTATCTGTCTGACCAAGGTATATAACTGACCGTCTGTCTGTCTGACCAAGGTATATAACCGACCGTCTGTCTGCCTGACCAAGGTATACAACTGACCGGCTGTCTGTCTGACCAAGGTATGTAGCTGACAGGATATTTGACCAAGGTATGTAACTGACTGGCTGTCTGTCTGACCAAGGTATATAACTGACCGGCTGTCTGTCTGACCAAGGTATATAACTGACCGGCTGTCTGTCTGACCAAGGTATATAACTGACCGGCTGTCTGTCTGACCAAGGTATGTAGCTGACAGGCTATTTGACCAAGGTATATAACTGACTGGCTGTCTGTCTGACCAAGGTATGTAACTGACTGGCTGTCTGTCTGACCAAGGTATGTAACTGACTGGCTGTCTGTCTGACCAAGGTGTATAACTGACCAGCTTTCTGTCTGACCAAGGTATGTATCTGATCGGCTGTCTGTCTGACCAAGGTATGTAACTGACTGTCTGTTGGTCTGACCAAGGTACGTAACTGACCAGCTGACTGTCTAACCAAGGTATGCAACTTACTGGCTGTCTGTCTGACCAAGGTATGTAACTGACTGGCCGACTGTCAGACCAAGGCATGTAACTGATCGGCTGTCTGTCTTACCAAGGTATGTAACTGACCAGCTGTCTGCCTGACCAAGGTATGTAACTGACCGGCTGTCTGTCTGACCAAGGTATATAACTGACCGGCTGTCTGTCTGAACGGATCATGAGGCGAGCCAGTTCGTCCTGCACCCTTAGTGTCTTCTCGTGGTTTGGCCCATACTCGACCTGGTAGATGGCCAGACACTCGTTCAGGTAACTCTCTGCTGATGCTGAAACACCAAGTATATGGCCACCTTGTATGATATGACAGGTTGACAATCACATGGCTAGATAATTAACCAAAAATGTATTTGATAGTGGGAACTTCAAAAATCTCAACCTGAGCTCCTTTGTAAGAAAACAGAATCATAAAATCTATATAACTGAATTACATTTATTTGAAGAATTAGTTTCTTAAATGTTTGTGTAGTGATGCATTCAGCTATTTGTGCATATGCACGAAACCAAGAAGAGGACTTAATGTGTTTTAAAAATAAAAAAATTATTGTTTTTAAAATATTTTCCTTGTATATAAAAAAATGCATTTTCAGGGCATCTGATCTGACAGAAGTGTAGAGGTATATTAAGTGTAGAGGTATATTAAGTGTAGAGGTATATTAAGAAATGCTGTAAACATGCAAAGAGAGGTTCAGCCAAACACAAGTACGCAACAAAGGGAGACTTACTTTCTGCATCTTCCTGACCGACATTGGAGTAAGCCGCAGCAAGAGTCTGAGCTGTCTCTGCCACCTGCACACTGCTGGAGGGGTAGCACAACAACATGAAGACACACAACAACATGAAGACATAAGCTACAGTGCTTCAATATGTGTGTTTTCATGAAAGAGCAGATAATTAGATAGAATCTTCTTGATGTAGAATTGTAGATTAAATGATAAATAAATGTTGGTTTTTAGTTATCCTAATTGTTGGCTTTTTTAAGGTATTTTGAAATCAACTGTAATAAGCCAAACTGAAAACAAATCTAAATGTACATCTAACTATGGCTCCCATGTTTCAAACATTAGTTAATGTACCTCTACACTTAATTGTCACCTTCTGGATGAACTGTGCTCCCCAACAGATCTGGCAGTGGCAACCAAAACAACAATTGTGTGTGTGCAGTTTTGGAGAGACACAATTTGATGATGCAAGGGAAAACGTCACTACATTGGCTTACTTGCTGTAATGTATGTACTTGCCTGAAGTGATGGTGTGTGTGTGCAAGTAATACTCAACGATCGATGTACTTGGCTGAAGTGATGGTGTGTGTGTGTGTGCAGGTAATACTCAATGATGTACTTGGCTGAAGTGATGGTGTGTGTGTGCAAGTAATACTCAACGATTGATGTACTTGGCTGAAGTGATGGTGTGTGTGTGTGTGTGCAGGTAATACTCAACGATGTACTTGGCTGAAGTGATGATGTGTGTGTGTGTGTGTGTGTGTGTGTGTGTGTGCAGGTAATACTCAACGATGTACTTGGCTGAAGTGATGATGTGTGTGTGTGTGTGCAGGTAATAATCAACGATGTACTTGGCTGAAGTGATGGTGTGTGTGTGTGTGTGTGTGTGCAGGTAATACTCAACGATGTACTTGGCTGAAGTGATGGTGTGTGTGTGCAGGTAATACTCAATGATGTACTTGGCTGAAGTGATGGTGTGTGTGTGTGTGTGTGTGTGTGTGTGTGTGTGTGTGTGTGTGTGTGTGTGTGTGTGTGTGTGTGTGTGTGTGTGTGTGTGTGTGTGTGTGTGTGTGTGTGTGTGTGCAGGTAATACTCAACGATGTACTTGGCTGAAGTGATGGTGTGTGTGTGTGTGCAGGTAATACTCAATGATGTACTTGGCTGAAGTGATGGTGTGTGTGTGTGTGTGCAGGTAATACTCAATGACTTACTTGGCTGAAGCGATGGAGTGTGCCTGCAAATAGTATTCGATGGCAGTCTCATGATCCGCATGTTTTCCTTTACTCTGTTCTACATGCGATTCATTAAGGACATCAACAGAAGTACAAGAGAAGAACACAAAAAAGATGACTGCCTAGGACTTAGACACTCTAAGACAAAATTTAGTTTGATCTATTGTTATCCTCATATAGACAACAGTGTCCTACACACACTTTATTGCAAAAGAAGCACTGCTGCCCATAATGATTGAGTCTCATGTAACAGAAAATCACTTGACCACTTTAAATCATTGGTAATTAATATATTACTTTTGCATAACATGAATAATTTGCCACTTGTCAAGGATATTCGTCCAAGTCCCTGATAAACAGGAATCAGTTGAATGGCGTCTTTCTTGTATTTCTTTTTCATCAAGTCCAGCACTTTTTCATAATATGTTGTCGCTAATGAACATTTCTCTTGACGAGCATTTAGTCTGTAAAAAAGAAAACATTCATTAATTAATCTTACATTGTTTACTTCTTATGATTTTCTACAGCTAGTTAACAACTCGACTAAAAGTAAATTTCTCTACAAACTGGACGACTCTTTGTTTAGCTGAAATAAATCTGGAGGGCTTATGAAATTTGGTCATGGCTAGGTATACGTTTAAATTTGTTTTCAGTCTCACAATGGCTTATCATTGTTGCCTTTATGTTATCTTTAAAAAGCCAGCAATTAGGATAATTAAAAACCAACATTTACAATATAATTTAATTTAGGATTCTACCTCATGAAGGTTCTATCTAATTCACTTTGAAACATCATATCTGAAAAGTGTAAGGGTGTAAGGGGTGTTGATGCGCTCAACCGTAAACACACTCAAGTCAACCTCACCTCCCCGTGGTGCACCCCGGTAACCAGTACATTGTGCTGGGCAAACGAGGCTATGGCTAAGGGAAGGAAAACCCCGAAAATAAACCTGCTGCGGAGGACCAACAACCCTCCCAGCTCAAATGATGTTACAGAAACCAGAACCAGAAGTGAATTTCAAAAGCCAGCTTGTGCTGGAAATGGCTACAGGAAGGCGACGGTCCAGATACCAGCAGATGATGACATCATTTATTTGGACAGTATGACGCTTCTGGATCAAAGCCAAATGGAAGTTCGGAGGCTGACAACATCGTTAACCAAGCCAAAAGTTAATGTAAATATAGGATGTTGGAATGTGAGAACGTTATACTCTATAGGGAAATCAACCTAGCTTGCAAGAGAAATGGACAAATATAAAATAGATGTCATGGGCATTAGTGAATGCAGATGGATGGGACAAGGAAAAGTCAAGATGAACACCGGAGAGAGCATAATTTTTTCAGGGAGAGAAGACAACATACACAGACACGGAGTAGCAATAATGATGACGAAGAAAGCAGAACAAGCATTGCTGGAATGGAAACCTATCAGTGATAGAATTATTTATGCTAGATTCTTCTCCATGTATGTAAAGTTATCGATCATACAAGTCTATGCACCAACAAATGAAGCCAGCGTCGAAGATAAAGACAATTTCTACGAATAGCTCCAGACAGTTGTGGACAGTGTTCATAAGCATGACATACTCTTAGTAATGGGGGATTTAAATGCCAAAGTTGGAGAAGACAACGACGGATATGAAAACATAATAGGAAGCCATGGAGTAGGTGAAAGAAATGACAATGGAGAAAGACTTGTTGACTTCTGCGGACTCAATAACCTCGTGGTAACAGGTACCTTTTTCCCACATAAACTTATACATAAACAGACATGGACATCTCCAGGAGGAAAGACAAAGAATCAAATAGACCATGTGTTAGTGAGTAGGCAACACCGGACATCAGTAATGGACACTAGGGCCATGAGAGGAGCCGACATTGCGAGCGACCACCAATTAGTGCGATCAAAAATCAAGCTGAAACTAAAGAGAAAACAAAAGAACAAGGCGATCAGAAAGAAATTTGATATAATTAAGTTACAGCAACCAGCTATTAAAGTCCAATTCTTACTGAAGTTACGCAACAAATATGATATATTACAAGACTACGAAGAAACAGGCGACGAAGAAGTTGAGAAACAATGGCAAGACTTTGAGGATGCATACAAAGAAACAGCTCAAGAAGTACTGGGGTACAAAAAGAAAGGGCAAAAACCATGGATCAGCCAGGAGTCGTGGGAGTTAGTAGAAGAGAAAAAACGACTGAAGAACAACATCGAGCAGACAAAGTCAGACAGGATTAAGCAGAACTATATGGATAAATATAGGTGTAAAGACAAAGAAGTGAAGAAGAGCATGAGACAAGACAAGAGGAAGTGGGTTGACCACCTTGCCATGGAAGCAGAGGAAGCAGCACATAATGGAAGAATTAAAGAAGTGTATGATATTACAAAAACCCTCAGTAATGACAAACGTAAGACAACAAATGCAGTGAAAGATAAAGGTGGAAACTTAATAACGGAAGGATTGGCCAGAAGGAAGCGATGGAAAGAACACTTTGAGGAAATCCTTAATAGACCTATACCTGATGACCCTGTAACAGATGTGGAGATAGATCCGATCATAAACGAAATCAGCAATGACCCAATAACAAAGGCAGAAATTAGAACAGCGCTAAGGAAGATGAAAAACGGGAAAGCAGGGGGCAAGGACGAAATTACAGCAGAATTATTAAAAGCAGACATGAATACAACAGAGAAATGGCTTGTCAAATTATTCAAAACATTTTGGGAACAAGAGAAAGTGCCAAAAACGTGGAAGCAGGGACTGATCGTTAAAATACCGAAGAAAGGTGACCTGACAGAGTGCGGGAATTGGAGAGGAATTACTTTGACATCTGTTCCTAGTAAAGTATTCGGAAGAGTACTCATTGACAGAATAAGAGATGGAGTTAAAAGCAAGTTGAGAGACGAACAAGCAGGTTTCAGAAGTGGGAGAGGCACAGTAGAACAGATATTTATTTTACGAAATATTATAGAACAGGTAGTGGAATGGCAGGCAACTCTATACATCACGTTTGTGGATTTTGAAAAAGCATTTGACTCAGTGCACCGAGAGAGTCTATGGAAAATTATGGAGAGCTATGGAATTCCATGCAAGATAATCCACATGGTACAGATGTTATACGAAGATAGTAAATGTGCAGTGTTAGATGAAGGTGAGGAATCTGAGTGGTTCAAGGTCAAAACTGGAGTTAAACAAGGAGATGTAATGTCTGGATTTATCTTCTTGATAGTAGTGGACTGGATAATGAGAAACACAACAGCGGGAAACAAAACATGAATAAGATGGAACTTCACATCAAAACTAGAGGACCTGGGCTTTGCCGATGACATAGCACTCATGTCATCATGCTACACACACATGCAAACAAAGACAAGACAACTGAATCAATTTGCAGCAAGGACAGGACTAAGAATAAATAAAAAGAAAACTCAAATATTGAGGATAAACAGCAAGTGCGAAAACAGGATACTAATCGATGATCAAGAGCTAAAGGAAGTGGACAAGTATAACTACCTTGGTGCGAACGTTAGTAAGCAAGGAGGAGGCGGCAATGACATTGTTAACAGAATTTGTAAAGCGAGGGTATCCTTCATGAAACTAAAGCAGATATGGAGTTCAAATATATACACATTGAGATCGAAATTGAGGCTTTTTAACACACTTGTTAAACCAGTGTTGTTGTATGGAAGTGAAACATGGAAAATTAACGAAGGAGACAACAGAAAGTTAGATACATTTTTTTTCAAGTGTTTAAGACGAATCCTACAAATTCGATGGCCATACGTTGTATCAAATCGAGATATTCTGGCAAAAACAAAATTGAAGACAATCAGCACTGAAGTCAAGTTAAGAAGATGGAAGTGGGTAGGACATATCCTACGAATGGAGAAGAACAGCAATTGTGAGACTGCACTGAACTGGACGCCTGAAGGTAGAAGAAAGGTTGGGCGACCAAAGACAACGTGGCGATCAACTATTGAAAATGAAAGGCGTATACTGGGGTGGAATAGCTGGAATGAAGCCAGACGTGTAGCAGCTGACAGAACAAGATGGAGGAGATTCACTTCGGCCTTATGGGCCACTGGGCCTGAAGAGGATAGGTGAGGTGAGGTGAAATGTTGACATTTTTAAAGCAGTATCCATTCAAACACCGCAAATGCTATGTTTAAAAATTAACTAATAAGCAGAAGTTAAAGACTGATGCAAAAATAAACTTCCCATACTTTGCAAAGGCTAATGAAAGTTGTATCTCTGTGTTTTCAATGTCGTCTTCCGTGACTTGGGGCAGCTTGATCCACTCATGGAAGATGTTGTCAGCCTTGGATAAGGCCTGTTCAGCAGCTGCATATGTGGGCCAAGTTAAGGTTTATCTGACAACACTGTTAGCTCCACCAAGAGTTGCCTCAATTTTCAACCACTGCAACATTCTAATTACTAATTAATCAGACTACCAGACCCACATAAAAATACATTCCCTGAATCTGTCTGACCGATATATATATATTTTTCCTTGACCTTTAACGTTAAATATGTTTATTTATTTTCATCCTAAAAGTAATTTAACATTAAATTTGAATAACTTCAGGCTGCTAAAACCTCAAACAAAATACAGATGTTGTTATGATTATCTTCTTTGTTTGTGTTGCACAGAATGCCCAACTCCTGGTACCTCCGTACCATAATACATGAGGCATGACCCCAGAATGCCCAACTTCTGGCACACCCACTGTGCAGTCATAACTGGATTAGCCCTGAGAAAGGATATTTCTTCTGTGTTCCGAGAGCTCTGGCCAGATTGTAATATGCCTTGATAAACACCTCCCTGATCTTTGGTCTCTCTGTTGATGACTGGGATGGTTGAATGCTTTGCCTCAAGATGGTTACAGCATTCTCAGAATGATACTCTGTTTGAACTGCATAACCTGGAGACAGAAAGAAAGTAAATTGCCTATGCAACACATTTCAGTGTCCAATCATAATTCAAGTAATTTCTATAAAAAATATGCAATATTCAAGAAGTTCTCTATTGAGCAAACCCTTAATTTCAAAATTGCATGAAAAATTTAATTAATCATTTAGAATTGTAATTCAATAGGGATTCAGTGAGAATGATGTATTAAAAAAATGGACATTCAATATATTTATATTAATTCCATTCAGGAGTTATTTTAAAAAGTATGCCGCACAGAACTGCTAGCATTTAATATTTTGAGTACCTTTCAAATCAAAATATCCCTGTGCAAGGTTGACATAAGATGACGCCAGCTTCCAGTGACCATCTCCATACACAATCCTTGCCAAGGCCGTACAACGAATGAGTTCCTTGATAGCACCATCAGGCTGAAACAACAAGTGGATAATCAGCAGCTCCTGTCTCCTTACCAATTGAGAAAACTAGATTACCATCCAATTATCATAGTTATGTCTGGAGCTATGCATGTACAAAAAAGGTCATCATTCCCCCTGAATTCACCCCTCTAGGGGTTCTGGCAGTGGATCTAAGGGAGCACCTACTATTATGTATGTTATATTAATTATGCTAGACACCTACACATAGTTCATACTTAGCATACCTTCTTTTTCTCTATATATTTCTTTGCTTTCCTCTCAGCATGTCGAAGCAACCTATCAGGCGGAGTCATGTCAATGACACCCAGGCCATTTCTAGATGTCTTCTTCTGCCGCCTCCGTCTCCTTGATGATGAATCAAGGTTGTTTGTTGCTACCTGCTCTGAATCATCTGTCAATGGGTCATCGTCATCTGGTGATCTGCCAGAAAATTCACAGCAAATTCAATTTAAACCTGAACATATCAATCCTAGTATTCATAATAACGCTGGCTTAAGAAACAGGGCTTGTTTTCTAAAAAAACAAAAAAAATTGGTAAAACGTTTTTTGCAAACATGGCAGCAAAACTGTTCAATTATATCTTTGTAAATACTATCTGATGTGCTAATTACTGAATAGGCCTACTGAAGTATTACATAATCCATGTTGAATCTAAGCCAAGACCGACAGGCCTGCATTGTAATGTTAAATTTGCCATGTTGTTTTGGTATTAGATATTATATGCGTGACACCCCCTGGAGGCAGTTTTGCTGCCATATTTATGGATAACTTCAGTTTTTTTCCGAGAATATGGGCCCAGTTACTTGTAACCTTAAGCTTGAACTAATTTATTAATTGTACTTACTTACCTGGAGTGGGGTACACTACAAAATTAAAATAATATTTACACTGCAATCTTTGTTTTCTTGACATGTTAGCACTTTCGTTGTTTCTATCAATATAATCAGCATGGCTAGTTATTGGTACGACCAGTTATTGCCATGGCTAGTGTGTATTCAGTAGTATCTACCAACCTGCTCCATCCATTTAGCCACACACAATCAAAACAGAAACAAGTAAAAAATAATGATTTTGGTTTATAAACCATATAAACCAGACTGGGGAGACAGCGAGACATAAGGAGAGTGGAGATGGCAGTGAAACGGGATCAGAAGGAAAGAAGAAGGAAAACAAAAACGTGATGATTGGTATCAGTGCTAGCCTCACCACAGACTTTACGGACATAGTGGAGAGTAACACTATCAAAGTAGCTGCTACTTACAGTTGACTACTGTCTGTCCTCTGTGTGTCAAGGACACTGTCAGTTCTTTGTGTGTAGTCACCCCCATCTCCTATGCTCCTGTCTGTCTGACTCCCTCCGTTCTCACTTGACATCTCTACAATGGGCCTTAGAAAACTGGTCGAGCCACTCCTTGCACTGTCATTGTTGTACAAGTCATCAGACATTGCTCCTCACAATGGCTACAATTAATGAAAGACATTGTTACTGGCTATCAAATTACTTAGTGACGTATAGAGCATAATAATTATAGACCAATATCTATAAAATAAAATTTCAACCTATCGCAAAGTTTTAAACTTCTTTGTATCTTTGCCTGTATATAACTTATGTTTAATAAAACAATTTAATTCTTAACGCATTTATATGATTACTTAGAATTAAATAATTAGAATATATTTTTTAGAAAATGCTAATAATTTAGCACGTAACATTTTCCAGTTACAACACAAAAATAGTAAAGTCGAAAATAACAAATGTAATAAAGTCCATGGAGCCCATTTTCCAGTTACAACACCCAAGTCACAAACAGTAGCAAGTCGATCCAATTAGTTTAATTGTTAATGGACCCCATTTCCCAGTTAGAATGAGTTAGTCGTTTCAGCCCAAGGAGCCCGCTGGCACCGGTTGCATACACTGTTGATTTGGCCCATGCGAGCAAAAACACTTCACGGTTCACCGGTTGCAAAAACAGTTGCTTTGGCCCATGGGCTGAACCCGTTATGGTCCTAAACATCCGACACCCTCATACGCAATATGGAGAATCGCATGTTTAGATGTTTATTATGAGTCAGGAATGGCTTCTTTGACTTTTGACTTTGACTACTTGCCATCTGGGGTTTTGCAATAATTATTAGACCTGTAGCAGTGTAGGCTGTACACAAAAAGGGGTATTCCACAAAAAGAACCAAAGCATTGAGGAACCTAGCTATAGACGACATCACCCAACGACGACGTCGGGAAGATACATTTGCAATTTTCCATACTTTTAGTAGTATGCCTGTATCCAGTGACTTCCTGAAAATGATGAACAGTGGCATTTTCAATTCTTTAGCGAGCTCTTTTACTGGTCTGATAAAAAATGGGTAGCCATACATAACATTTTGATAATACTGTCGATTCATGCCATCAAGAGATTCAAAGCAGCAAACCCTTCATTACTGGCAATATGTATGAATAGCTAGGAGTAGGAGTATATAATTCCAAGCCTAGTAATATGGCTATGAGTATAAATAGTTATTACTACAATATTAGGTTTAGCCGGTCAATTAGGACGAGCCCTTGTCAAAAAGCACATTTTTACTTAAGAAAAACGTATCTGGGTGTGAACCCTTTTTAAATATATCCCTCGTCATTACATTATATTCTAATAATAACACTTAACAAACCTCTATTGGTATATATTTATATAAGCTAAATTAACATTTTGATAACGTCTGAATTCAAGTTGTTTACATCCGCCATATTGCCAAGCAACATCTGCGCAGTTGCGCTCTCTGTCGGGTTACATGCGAACGAACAACTTTTCTTTTAAAACAAAACGCATCCCAAAGATGGCGTAACCTCTTTTTTTTTTTGCTTTAGAAACCATACTATTCACAAATCACAGCTAGTGTTAAACTGTTTAAGAAAAATATGTTAATCTATTTTTTTCATCAGACCACAAGAAAAAACTGGGGCCCCAAAAAAAAACTCACGTGTGCGAGAATCTAAATCGCAGGCGCGATATTCTTCTTCCGGTTGATCAACGAAAATGGTAAATTTTAGAAATTATCTATCAATACTGTTTAGGTATTTGTTTATATGTGTTCCATTCGTGGTCAAACCGCTTATAATTAACGTAACTGCTAATTAATTTATTTCAAATGGAAATGCAAATCTAATTAATTGCTTTTCGCATATATGTTCTATTATCGCCCACGTAGCAACCGCATCCAAATGCAGTCAGTATTGATTAGATTTAGCCAGATTTGGTACAGGTAAAGATTAGTTCCGCAAAACCAGCATACGCACACATGTGACATGATAACGTTACTTGTTAGCTAACACCGTCTTGTCTGGCTCTGTCACTGACACTGTCTGTGTCACTGCCACTGACTGCCCTGGTCACGGGTGTTGGATGTTTTGGCCCATAACATAAGTTCATAACGAACCAACTGTTTTCGCGACCTGTGAAGTGTTTTCGCTCGCATGGGCCAAATGAACTATCTATGCATCAAGTGCCAGCGGGCTCTGTGGGCCGAAATGACTATACTTATTCTAATTGCTATTGCTATTTCGATAATTTGACCGACTTTTGACTTGTGTATTCTAACTGGGATACAACATACTCAAACAAACTTTGAAGATGAAATGACGAAAACAATCTTAAAACGCAAACATCAATCATCTCAAAATATGTTTACACAATGCAACAAGGCCAACAACACAGCACCAGATAGATAAAATGGCCAGAATGTCTTTCTGACGTTAATTTTGTGGCGTGATATATTATATAAATTATGTATGTATTATAAGTATAAGGTCAGTTTTATTTTTTACTTAATATATACTTTTTCTTTAGACATTAATTACTTAAATTTGAATAATTATTTAATTATGTTAAGAACTTTCGGTTATTTATGGATATTCCTGTATAAGAATTATACATTATTATTATTAGTGTGTGAGCATTTGCATATGTATATGTGCATAACCATAATTCACACAAACGAAACGACCTTTCTTAGAATTCCGCTGCTTAGAATTTGTAGGCTGAAACGACCATAGCTGAATTCAATATTAACGCAGATTTAAGTGAAGTTGGCTGAACCACCCATCAGTGTGTAGTTCTTCTACCTTAATTCAATAGATTTTCCCATCTTGAAGTTGAATTAATTTTATTGATGCTAAAATCTGTAGTGTATGAACAGTGTAAGTAATATGTGCAGTAGGTTTAATTTAAAAATGTGTACTTTTGTTAAAATTATTGAAAGATTTGACATTGTTGTTAGATTTGGCAACTAGTGAAAGTGAATAACATTGTATGTGGTGGTTTGAACCAATATCAAACACTATATGGTGTTTGGACACCTCCCCTAAATAGTATCATTCCTATATTTAACAATGCTATTTAGGATGTGTGCATTTGGCAATGTTAACAGCACTTTTAATTTCACGTTTGTATTCTTCTTTCAGTATGCATTAATCTACAAGCAGGAGCAAGGTAAGTTTCTAACGTGCATTTGACATAAATTCTTAAATTATGATCCAGATCTTTTGTATTCTTAAAATTATTTAACTTTCAAGACATACTTTTTGGCTTTGGTTACATCATTATTACATACAAATTCACCATGTTATATTGTAAACATTGTGGAACTTGTCATTTTAATTACCATTATAATGCCTGAAAATACTTGAGGACAAACAATGCCTGGTGTTTTAATGTGTTCTATATCTGCACTCGAACATTTTAAGTGTTTCATATGTTGTTGTTTGTTTGCAGCACATGAAGACAGCTTGTGGAGCTGTGCATGGGCGAAGAATGAACGAGACGGCTCAGAGAATATAGTTACAGGTGGTGTGGACGATCTAGTAAAGATCTGGAAATGGTAAATGTCCTAACTAACATCTTAAATAAGGAAACTGGAAAATGATATGAAAATATTAATGTGTAAAACAAGAAAATGCATCATTGTATTTGAATTTATCAAAATTGGCATAAAGTTTGGTGTGTGTTGGTGTTAACATGTTAATATGCAGTGCCTATCATTTGGAAAAACCCGATGAGCACTTGCCCTTATATACCAAACTTATTATATAGGTTAGAGTTTTTTCTCATCCATTCCATTTGGTGGTGTTCAGTTTTGTCAAGACGCTTCGCCAAATTGTCTCGGTCATGAACTCATTATCACCACATAACAAAAAATTTGCCAAGGTTGACAACTGGACAGTATCACACTTTATATTGTCAACATCCATGATTGATTTAACTCATCAATTTTTAAGATTTCTTAACCCTTTTGTTTTGATGTGCCTCTGAACTTAGATTTCTGAGAAGTTTTTGTATCATCATTATTATATTATTAATCCAACAAATTCTGGGTGCATATGCTAATTTAAAGGACAGGAAGTGACCTCCTTTCAAACAAATGAGTGTATATTTATCAGTTTGAGGGAGCTATATGTAGCTCCAGCCAGGATGCTCCCTTGATGATTGATTAGTGTGAGTGATAGGGAGCGAGAACGATTGCTCTTCTAAAATATGATGCCCTGAATATGTGTGATGTTGCAGGACTTCCGGGGAGAAGTTGGAACTGAGGCACACACTGGAGGGACATCAGCTCGGTGTTGTGTCTGTTGACATCAACCCACAAGGCACAAGTATCCTTCATGCTGCAGTCTTACAATTATTTGATTAATTTTTTAATTAATAAATTAATAAAAAATTTTTTTTAATGTAACGTGTACTTCCTTCACAGTTTCCAGTGGCTGCATCCAGCAGTCTTGACAGTCATATACGCCTCTGGGACGTGGAGGCCGGCAAACAGATTAAAACAGTTGACGCTGGGCCAGGTCAGTATGTATTACTGTCTATGATGAGTGAAGCATCTCATATATTTACTTAGCTCTTTACTAGGCAGGCAGCTTTCTATTTCCTTGCCCTCGTGTTGGCAAGGAATTTCAAGATGGTCGCCAGTTGTACTTGATGTCGCATGTTGCTTGCATTAAAATGATGATATCTCCACAACCAATGCAGTAAATGATTTTAAATGAATTACACTGTACACAGAAATGAATGAATTAATAAAATATGCTGTTAAAATTGCTGTGTAATGATTAGTTTATTTTTAGAACATGAAGCAAAATTCTCTGAATGACGAAGAAAAAGAAAACTTCAACATGCTATACAAAAATCATCCACTGCACTTACTAGAGGCAATCATGTGAAGCAAATGTAACTGTTTTTGTTAATTCTGCCCCAATAAAAAAATATCCAATTCTGATGGTTACTATTCAAATTACAGATTTTTTTAATGACAACACTCATAAAAAAAATTATTTTCAAGATGGCTACCTGTTGTTTTTTTGTGAAACGTGACTGGAATGTTTTTGTTTCATTTCAAAATTATATAAAGCCAATGCCATGGCAACACTCAAAGGATAGCAAAACTGTTTCACAAATATCCGCTTAGGCCTTAGCAGTATGGTCATAATAACAAAATAGAGCTCAAAGAAACACTCAAACTGTCGATGGACCGTGCCACGACCAGCATGGCCAGATTATCAGTGAAATATGACATCAGGTGGTCGTCGTCCATCCCCCATCTCTATGACATAATCGCTTGTCATCGGACAATAATATAGCAATAATGTATCGCAGTGGGTACAACTGTTACTGTTGACATAGAAATCCGACGCCTATTTCTCACACCTATTAGATAAATTATATTCGATGTGCTTTTCAAAAACTCTTGGTAAACGTGTGTTCAAAGTAATTTTATCCAAGATGGTGATTTCATGTGCTTCGTCAGCATCCTGTTCAACCTGTGACCTCTTTTTGAAATGATTGGCAGCTTAAAATGTTACAGGACAGTCTTTCATGGGGAGTCCTAGGTAAACCAGTCTTGGTGGGCATCTGTGGGCCGTTCTGCTATGCACTGGCAGGATCGGGTGGTTATGGGTGCTTTGTGTAGGAAAGGGTTAATATTTAAAAAATACTAACCATGTTACCTTAAAGTGAATGCCACAGCGGTGTTGAACATTTCTGATTCTGTCAGGAATATCTTTACTATTCACATGTTATTCATAGTTGTTATGCTTAGGTAACTATATTTTGTAGTTGACGCATGGACAATCAGTTTCTCCCCAGACTCAAGGTTCTTGGCGTCTGGAAGTCAGACAGGAAAGATCAATCTGTTTGGGGTTGATTCAGGGAAGAAGGAGTCATCCTTGGACACCCGGGGGAAGTTCACCCTCAGCATTGCTTACGTATGTTATAATTTCTTCTTATCACATCTGATCTTGCTATTTCTGATGCCTGAACATTAAAAAAAACTGCTGCTATTTTATGCATAAAATATTTATCCAGGGTGGTTGAACAGAAATTGGTGTCCTTTTGTATTTGTAAATTTTATTATCACTGTAAACCATATGTTTTTGTACCACAATTTTATCTTCCATAGCAAAATTGACATCACTATGTTGCTTTGTGGAAGAGAGGATGGGACTGGGGTGTGGGATATGGGAGAGTAGCCAGAAAACAATGACAAACTAGAGGGGGTAGAGGTAGAACAAAACAGGGAGTGATGGCAGAGGGAAGGAAGATAAGGCAACATAGATAAATGCAGGGAGGGTGAGTAACTGCAAGGAAGAGAATGTGGGAAGGGGAAACGAGGGATATTTAGGCATGGGAGGATTAAAATATAATCCAGAAAGTCATTTGATTTTCTGGGGTATTACCTATTGAATATGTAGTGTATTAATATTTTATGTACTTTGTCTCACAGAGTCCCGATGGAAAGTACATAGCATGTGGTGCTATAGATGGTATCATAAACATATTTGACATGACAACTGGAAAACTGCTCCACACATTAGAAGGTTGGTAATTATGTTAGTAGCAGTGACTACTATACTCAGTGCATGCATGCATGGTAGATAAGCATTGCGCATAATCATACCCTGGTTCTTCAGAAATATTAAAAACACCTAACCTACTTGTTGTAAACAAATCTATTTTGTTTGTTTGCTTTGGGTGAAACAACAATTGATCAAACTGCTACATTTGTCAATTTTAACTCTCTATTATTATTTGAGTTCTGAGTTTATAATCCAGTCTTACTGCATGCCTGATTTTAATGCTTTGATGACTCATGGTTGCTACTACAGGTCATGCCATGCCTATCAGAGGACTGTGTTTCTCCCCTGATTCACAACTCCTTGTGACAGCATCAGACGACAGCCACATCAAAATATATGACGTGTAAGTTGTTTTTAATAAAAATCAATTGGAGATGTATAAAATGTTTCTTAGCATGCCTCCATTGTGTTTCAACTAATGTTTCTGAATGTTGTATGGGTAAGACTTTCAAATTTCTAGTAACTTGACTTGACTTAATAACATATGCATGCTTGACAATGTTAACTCTTTGAAGTCTTGTTTGTATGCTTGCCTGACAATGTTATCTCTTTGAAGTCTTGTTTGTATGCATGCCTGACAATGTTATCTCTTTGAAGTCTTGTTTGTATGCTTGCCTGACAATGTTATCTCTTTGAAGTCTGGTTTGTATGCTTGCCTAACAATGTTATCTCTTTGAAGTCTTGTTTGTATGCTTGCCTGACAATGTTATCTCTTTGAAATCTTGTTTGTATGCTTGCCTAACAATGTTATCTCTTTGAAATCTTGTTTGTATGCTTGCCTAACAATGTTATCTCTTTGCATACGGCAAACATGCCCAAACCACCTGAGTCTTCTGTGTTTGATGACATCTGTGATAGATTCAGGGGTAAAGATGTCCTCTCTGATCTTGATATTTTGTAATCCGTCTACCTTGGTAACACTTCTAATAGCTCACAGGCAACACATCTCCATATAATCTGGTTTTCAGTCTTGTTGAGATGCCTCTGTTGGAAAATATGCCATTTTTGAGTTTACAGCAAAGGCTGCCGATGCTAGGGCTATGCGTCAACTAACATCTCTCTCTGTAGGTGGCACTGTGCTACCCAAGAAGCAGAACTCTCCCACAGTCTTGAGTTCTTTACCTTCCAGAACAACATGTTTATCCGATGAAGTGATGACCTGGCATTTGGAGTTGATTTTCATACAGGCAGTTTGAAGGTCTTCAGTGGAGAGTTGTAGCAGCAAACAGCCCTGTCTCACTCCTATTTCCACTCTGAACCATTCTCTCAGTTGATGACGACTGCACATTCAACATTATTATACATAGCTTCAATCAGTGATGTAATCTTAGGATCCACCCAAATAGGCCTCAGCATCTTCCACAATGCCCCTTTCCAGATAGTATCAAATGCAGCCTTGAAGTCCACAACATTTAAATGCAGCGGGACCTGGTTCTCGTTTGCCTTTTCCATGATCTGTCACACTATGAAGATAGCATCTACTGTCCCTCTGTTCTTCCTGAATCCAAACTGCTGCTTTGATAGATGTGTGTCAATGTTTTCATCTATCCTCGTGAGTGTCATCTTGCAGAAGACCTTGCCCGGGATGGATATCAGGGAAATCGCTCAATAGTTTGACAGGGTTATTTAACTTGCACCCTTTCTTTTGTATTGAGTTAATCATACTTCTAGTGATGTCAGAACAAAATGTTGCTTGTTTTTATATATAATATTGTAACCCTTACATTTGTATCTGGTGCATACAGTAGCCTTGTAACCATACATTTTTAAGTTTTAAGAAACTTAAAAGGGAACAGTACTGTAACTATATTATCACAAATCAAACAATCGCTTAAACAAAATACTAAGCACCTATTCAGTTTTGCTAAAAGCAAGCAAAAGTATGTGACCACTGCTCAATGGACTATAATGGAACCAAGGCAGGCAGTCACGCAGATATAGCTGAACTATTTTTAGACTACCTTCAATCTGTCTTCATTGGTATAGATAACCTTGATTATCCAAATATACCCCCCTTTCAATCAGACCCAATTACGCACATCAGTGTGTCTTATGGTAATGTTATCGGGGTACTAAGAACCACCAATGTAAATAAAACATGTGGCCCTGATAATATATCAGGTGTAATCCTCAGGGAATGGGCCACAGAATTAGCAGATCCGCTAACTGTATTTTTTAATATGTCCTTAAGCTGTGGAACTTTACCAACCTTTTTTAAACGTGCAAGGGAGATAAACAAAATGTCTGTAACAACATGTCAACATCTATCTCTCTTTTAATGCTATTTAGTAGAGTTTTTGAGAAAGTGGTGTATGACTCTTTGTATAACCATGTGCGTAACACAATTTTGGGCAGCCGACCGATTTGTGAAGTGTAGAAGCACAGTATCTAACCTAGCTTGTTACTTGGACTCCATTTCTGAATCTGTTGACAACAAGAAACAAGTTGATTTTGTCTACTTGGACTTCAGTAAAGCCTTTGATTCAGTGTGCCACCACTGTTAACTCACAATCTTATATCATATGGGTATTCTGGGCAATGTATACAATGGTTGCAGTCCTACCTTCTCAACCAAAAACAATGTGTGGTACTCGAAGGCAAAGCATCTAACTGGAAGCCAGAGTTGTCCGGTGTACCATAAGGTTCACAAAATGGCCCAGTTCTGTTTATTTTGTGTATTAATTATCTCACAAATCATGTTGATTCATGTGAAATATCACTGTATGCTGATGATTTCAAACTGTTTAGAGAAGTTATGTCAGTGACCAATTGTCAGTTGCTGCCGAAGGATCTGCCTCTGGTGTGAGACCTGGCACCTCAAACTTAATGCAGACAAATGCTGCATAATGACTTTCACTAACGAAAGGAAATACTTATCTTTTGACTACACCATCTTAAGCCACTCTTTACCCAGGGTCACCATTGTCAAAGATTTCGGAGTCACATTGACTATTAATTGGAATTTTAAAGATCCTAGTCGTATAGTCGTAATGTCTTTAAAGCTTTTAAGATGTGTTGTTTTACTAATATCATTTGCACAACATTTACCAATGTTGGAGTACTGCCTTGTTATTTGGAATCCATGGCATCGACAAAATCAAACAAGTTCAAAACAATTAATTAAATATCTGTTACAAATCCAAAATACAGTACTCCACAACTATCCTGCGCTTTGCCATAATTTTAGACTATCGTCCCTTCAACATCATAGGCAAGTTGCAGATCTGATCTTTCTACATAAGTGTGTGCCATCTTATTATCTAATTCATCCTATCTGGTAGAAAATATCCAATATCATTGTCCTTCAAGATCTCTGCAAAACTACACTCCTTTTAGAATTTCCAAAAGCAGAATTAGGAAATACTCAGTTTTAAATAGATGTATGACTACTTTCAACACATTGAATTTAACTGAACCCACTTGTGATATATTTATAAGAGCCAATACCTTCAGATCTGTAATTAAAAAACATTTCTATGTATAATTCTACTGTCTTAGCCTGCTATGCTAGTAATGTCGGCATTGTGTGGTTTTATACCCGTATTATACTTACTGTTCTGACTGTTCTTATTATTTATATGTATTGTTCTTATATTTGTTATCAGTCCTATTACTGGGTCTTCAGACCTGTTGGAGCTGAATACAATACAATACATTACAATACATTACAATACAATACAATAAATTACAATACATTACAATACAATACAATATATGTTCATCTTCTGTTCATGTCTTTACAGCCAACATGCAAACTTGGCAGGGACTCTCTCCGGCCATGGCTCATGGGTGTTGAATGTCGCCTTTTCTCCAGACAACACACATTTTGTCTCCTGGTAAACCTGTTGTTGCCTAACTACAATAAAATATATAACAACAGATTATAATGGACAGCTGTCTCTGTATTGGGGATATTTTTATATTGCAGTTTTTACTACATTTATCGTGCTATTTAATGTGCCCCTGTATACATATATAATAAAATTATATCTATTTATTTTGTATTTAATTATTTATATCAACCAGCTTTTTCTGCCAGAGTTAAAAAAAATTATTTCGAACAATGCATTTTATTCCTGCTTTGGAACAGCAATGTTCCATGATGTTATTCCAAGTTAACTTAAACTGGCCCTGTAATAATTATGAGCAATATTTGTGTATATGTCAAGCTGACGTATCCACATCTTGTCTCCGTTCCGTGACCAACCATGTCATGATTGTATGTGTTTAATGTTCCAGCTCATCAGATAAGACAGTCAAGGTTTGGGACGCGGGTTCCAGACAGTGCGTGCACACATTCCTTGATCACACAGATCAGGTATGTACTTTCTGTCCAAGTCTTCATCTTTCTTAAGTATTCCTTTTGAGATTACAGCACACAGTTACTTTGTTTCACCACGTTGTCTTTCTTATTCCTGGGTGATTTGGAAAATATATCACAACATTTGTAGTAACTTATTAAACCATTGCATACCAACTAATCCAGCATTCATTTATAATATGAACAGGAAAACTACTGCCGAAATTGTAGTTGATATAAAATGGGCTAATGGCAGATCAGTCAGAGGTTGTACTTAGGACCACTGTCAGATCAGTCAGAGGTTGTACTTAGGGCCACTGTCAGATCAGTCAGAGGTTGTACTTAGGACCACTGTCAGATCAGTCAGAGGTTGTACTTAGGACCACTGTCAGATCAGTCAGAGGTTGTACTTAGGGCCACTGTCAGATCAGTCAGAGGTTGTACTTAGGACCACTGTCAGATCAGTCAGAGGTTGTACTTAGGGCCACTGTCAGATCAGTCAGAGGTTGTACTTAGGACCACTGTCAGATCAGTCAGAGGTTGTACTTAGGGCCACTGTCAGATCAGTCAGAGGTTGTACTTAGGACCACTGTCAGATCAGTCAGAGGTTGTACTTAGGACCACTGTCAGATCAGTCAGAGGTTGTACTTAGGACCACTGTCAGATCAATCAGAGGTTGTACTTAGGACCACTGTCAGATCAGTCAGAGGTTGTACTTAGGGCCACTGTCAGATCAGTCAGAGGTTGTACTTAGGACCACTGTCAGATCAATCAGAGGTTGTACTTAGGACCACTGTCAGATCAGTCAGAGGTTGTACTTAGGACCACTGTCAGATCAATCAGAGGTTGTACTTAGGACCACTGTCAGATCAGTCAGAGGTTGTACTTAGGGCCACTGTCAGATCAGTCAGAGGTTGTACTTAGGGCCACTGTCAGATCAGTCAGAGGTTGTACTTAGGGCCACTGTCAGATCAGTCAGAGGTTGTACTTAGGACCACTGTCAGATCAGTCAGAGGTTGTACTTAGGGCCACTGTCAGATCAGTCAGAGGTTGTACTTAGGACCACTGTCAGATCAGTCAGAGGTTGTACTTAGGACCACTGTCAGATCAGTCAGAGGTTGTACTTAGGGCCACTGTCAGATCAGTCAGAGGTTGTACTTAGGACCACTGTCAGATCAGTCAGAGGTTGTACTTAGGACCACTGTCAGATCAATCAGAGGTTGTACTTAGGGCCATTGTCAGATCAATCAGAGGTTGTACTTAGGACCACTGTCAGATCAGTCAGAGGTTGTACTTAGGGCCACTGTCAGATCAGTCAGAGGTTGTACTTAGGACCACTGTCAGATCAGTCAGAGGTTGTACTTAGGGCCACTGTCAGATCAGTCAGAGGTTGTACTTAGGGCCACTGTCAGATCAGTCAGAGGTTGTACTTAGGGCCACTGCAGTGAGGAAATGACAAGTTTGTCTTTTATTAGTTTGTCTTGTCGAATGTTCATAGTGGCTTTTATTTTGAAAATTAAAATGGGCAAGATTGTGCACATGCATACACAAACCTATGTTGCAGCATTGTAATGACCAAAGTCAAGCACTCGACTTGGGTGCAACAAAAGATGCTATTTTAACACGACTCAAGTTATTGTGCATACAGTTACATGACTCGACTATATTCACAATCAGCTCTTGACTTCTGCCTTGAGAGTAATGACTCCATTACTACTCGTGTATGTGTGTTCACATCAATTATTAGTCCCTCCAATAATATTATGTGTCATTAGACTAGAGAGACCGTGACTCATGTACATCCTGCTGCATGTTTTCCAGGTTTGGTGTGCCAAGTACAACAGCACTGGCACTAAGATAGTGTCCGTGTCGGAGGACAGAGCTGTACACATCTATGACTCGCCAGCTTAGATATCACCATCACAGAATTGTTGTAACTCTTCGGCATAGGAATGTGTGACATTTTATCTTGTGTAAACCATGATTTCATAAGACATTCTCTGTGCAGAATCATTATTGGACTATGTTTGTTTGTACAGTACAACTGTGTTGTGTTGATTGTGTGGATGATTCAAGACGTAGTGCTTGAATTGTTGTGCCAAAATATTACTTGTAATAGACACCTTGGGTTAGTGAAATTTTTAATTAAACAAGTATGAAACGTTCTAATGCAAGTGGTATCAAATCAGTATTTAGAACAATAGAGGGTGGATCACTAGAATAAGTAATTATTTGTTAAGCTAGTAGCCCAACATATACACCTTTGACATTTATAATTAATACAAATATCTATATAATTTTTCTAGACACATCCTCTATTTTTTTTCATAGTCAAACATTTAATCCTTTGATATGGTTCTTTTTTATTTTGTAACAGAATAAGTACTAATGCTTAGTGATAACTGCAATAATGATATATTTAATTACTGCACATAATTATCCATATTGTTTATTTACATCCCTCATTTATATTAATAAAAATCAAACATTTAATATTGTGCATGTTTCTTTTTGTTCGGTAATGGACTAATTAATAAAGTCTAGTGTTACGCACAAACTGATCTTGCTAGGCAGAAATAGTGTTGCATAAAATTAATATTCAATTGTTCACTTGTTATTCAAATGCATACAGTGGCGGATTACGATAGGGGAAACTGGGGCATGTGTCCCAAGTTGGCAAGCTAGAGTAGATAGGAAATACAATGAAAAATCCAGTGCTATTAATAATAAAAAAGCAATTCTAAAAAATACTTAATTCAACATTGATTATAGGCCTAGCCAGTACCTTTCGGGATTTTCTTTGTGAGAATGTATGGTAAGTCATGTTCTAGAACTATCTAAGAATATTAACGTTGTTTAGTATATTAACGAACAGCTGCTGAAAATATCCGATATCTATGGAGAAATGTCCACAATTAACCATCTGTGCAGACTGTTTTTTTTTAATACAACTGACTTATCCTTTGTGACACAGCAAATCGCTATCGACCATAGCGCATTATGAAGACAAAATTATCTTGAACAGACATCCCTGTTGGGCAAAGGTGGCACCATCACGTAGATAAGATGGCACCATCACGTAGATAAGGTGGCACCATCACGTAGATAACCATTGCCTATCTTGTCGGATTCGTGGAATATCGAGTCTGTCCCAGCCTTCCACCAGGTCCATTGTCTTTGTTTACCATCGGGTGCTTGGCGAGGAAGAGCGTTATGGGAGGCAGCATGTGAAGGTTCAGGCTTCAGCTCCTGACAGACTTGGGGTCAATTACATTCTATCAATTCCAGTTCCAATTACACACCAATTGCAGCATATCATTTGCAATAACACCTCAAAAATACCAATTCTAATTCCAAAATGTCATTCCCAATTGTCAATTCCATATCGACTCGGCGTCTTGGTGTGAACTGCATACGCGTTTAGTTCACGTCGTCACGGGTGTGAAATCAAATCTCCCGTGTTCAGTGGCATTCTCGCCAAAGATGAGGCCAAGTGGGAGAAAGTTTAGTCACCCATTAGTTTACCATGCTACCACGTAGCGGCGCAACGAAAAAATACGGAACAAACCAGAAGAAAATTAAACCAAGGGGGGTTATGTCCACCCCCAACTAAATATGCTACTGCCCGTGTTACCGGCTTTTCAGAAACATCTCCGTTTTCGGACTATCTCTTCGGCTCTCGTTTGTGTTTCATTTTGATGACGGGTAGTCAATAATTGCGTCATTGACGTATTTTCCAGTCAGTTTTACAACATGCACGTGTTACCTTATAGTCCTTGATGAGTTTGAGAAATAATTCCGGCAAGAATGTGGGCATTGATACGACCGACGCTCCTGTTTTGAGACATGCGAGAACAACCACCGTCTGACCGTCGAAGTGAAACCACGGCAGGACTCCCATCAATACCTTCTCGCCAGCCACGTAGCCCATGACGTCATCAGCTCTATAAAACATATTTGTCACCTATTTGCATATCTGGTTCAAGACGCCGCTGCCCAGATCTGACGATAGCAACAGTGACTAACACTTCTTTACCATCGTTATAACAACTAAGGTCAGTAGAAACGGCTGCGAATGGGAGTGGACCGGATTAAAGCTAGCATGTTCAACTGGGGACTATCGGAAGGTGCCACATGTGAATCTCCCACATCCCACCTGGTTTGAGTGTCCACTTCCCACCTCCCATCAATTTCACCTCCCACCTATTTGTTAGGCCAACCTCCTCTTCCTTGGCGCTTGGTGTCAGTACCCACCCCGGGTTGGAGAAGAACAGATGCTAAGCCAAGAAAGAAACCAAAGAAATACCCAATTAAACTTGCTGTGAATAATTGTCAGTGTTAACAATTTCCTCTTGTCAGCAGTACGATTGCGAGCCTGTGCTGGTTCTATGCGCTTTGGCCATGCCCCATTGACGCAAGCTGATTCTAATGCGATCGCTTTATAATTGGCTCACCATGGCTTGGGGCCGCAAAGACCAACACAAATACCCAGGAGGTGGTGCTTGTTGACAACACTAGCGGAAGATCACGGGCATATTCGTACCGACGCCCCTAAAAAATTAAATAAATATTAATTCGAATTATTAATGTTATCGCATGTCGTCCTCGGTGGTTCTTTTATGACCCCAAATAAAGACGCGGGGCCGAATCACGAGGGATACACAGTCCCCAAATGTTGAGAGCCAGGTAATTAAACCGAACGTAATGTAGCAGATCAAAGTATTGAACCAAAGTGCATTACCAAGAGAACAATGTAGCCTAGGTTGAATGTATGAGAAAGTACTCATTCGCACAGAGGACGATAAATAGATGGAACGAGTTATATAGTGATCGTACTAATGCGGGCTATAGCCGGAACAAGGTGTAGCGCCATGGCCGTCGTGACGTTCTCTAACAGAGACGTCCTAGGTGTCCTTTCCACGAAGTACAGCCACGTCTGCAAGTCGTTTCACGGTTGCCCCGACGCCATCTGGGATTCCTTTACCATGACTGGACTCATGGAAGTTCCACGTCGCTGCAATACGAAAATGCGCACAGTTTAGGCTTGACATCACACAGTGGTATTACTTAGAATTATGCTATAGTACGAATACATATACGCCCGAATATACACCATACGGCGTGATGTACTGAAACAAGAAGATGCTACAGACTACCGAATGTATAGACGATCAGCCGTAAAGACGGAAGATACCATGGCAATACGCATACATATGCACAGATCTTTTGAACATGCATACTTGACCTAAATACATGTACTAGCCATAGTGCAAGTCTATGCGATCAAACATAGTATCCCGTCTCGCATGCTCTATATCTTACCACGAGAAAATCCGAAATGCAGAGGGATGTTTGCCAAAAGGACGAAGTTGCCCTTTTGCTTGCACTGGGACGTAGGTCCATTACTGAAGAAGTGGACTGTCTTCGCTGCAGGGTGATCTCTCCGGATCTCCGTCAGGATCGGCCGTAGATTACACCACACCGCATCGGGACCATGGTATGTATTATCCGAGAGCGTGAAGAACGTCTTTTCTACATCCTTGCCCACATAGGGGAGACCGGGGCTAGTTGTTACAATGTTCAGTTAAAGTATGAAATGTATGTTAGATACATAATTTCTGTCAACGTATACATTAAGTTTATTATTCGTGTTAATAAACTGTACCATATCATTGATATTCCATACTATAGTTAGGTAGATATGTGACGTTTCCCAGGCGCGGTCGACTGTAACAACTAGCCCCGTAAGCAAGGCAAGTTGTTACATCATACGGGACACGTTGTTACAGCAAAAAACGTGTCGTTCGCAAAGCAAGTGTCACCCGTACACGTTACTGTAGTAACGAGTCAAGAGCTTACTTGCGCAGAGGCTAGCATACTAACCGTTCTTCTCGCGAATGGTCCGGTTCTTCTTACTGTTGTTGTTGGACGACAACGTTCATCCTTGAGTGAAACACCGAGACCAGAGCATCCGATACAACTGTGACCGGTTACGCTTGCATTTAAGTTTTTTTCAAGAGAGAGTCTGCGTGTACATACACAGGAGTCGAAGTTACATCGGCGGCATCATCATCACAAGTCGCTCGGTCAGATCTCTTCGTGGCTTTGTATCCTCCATCCATCAATTCACAGGTATTACAATGAATTGTTGCACAATTTATATGCACAGCGATGTCCACAGCTATCTCCAATCCCGCCGAAATGAGACGGCGATCCAAACTATATAGCAATGATGTTGTGGTGAGAAAATAGTCTCTCACTATCGGCGTTAATTCAGTAAGCTGACGTAAGTGTAACCACACGTGGACCTCTATGCGGGGTGTATACCGTTGCGGCATCTACCATTGATCTCTACATCACAGAGATCAGTGGTTTCAACCCATCCTTTAAACAGATTGACGCTATCGTCCATCGCGTAACACGAGAACTTCTCGACTGTCTTGCCGGAAATGACGTGGTGCGGTCTTTGCGCATGTCTGTTTCCCGTAGTGAATGTTCTGAGACGAGTCTTCAGCGGCTTAGCAACAATGCTTGCTCACGTCTCGTTGACCAAGAACGGAGAACCCTAGTGTTAGTAGTGATCGTCCGTAACATGAGAACGATCAACGACAAACCGAGACACTATTATGCAGTGACCGTGACACCATACCGCAATATGGTAGCCAAAATGTACGTCATACCGAATTCAAAGTGATTTTCAATTGCCGCGATGTCACGCTCACGTTAAAAAACAGGAGAACGGACACAGGTAAGTGAACTGTTGTTGTTGTGATTCAACATTAACTATCATCGCAAAGAGACATTGAGTGGTGTCATATTACTTTGATGTTGTGGGTGTGGTGGTGTGTTATATTTATTAAGAACGAATTATTTCCGATCGTCGATATGACGTCACAGTATTGAAGCGTCTACGGCTACGTCACTCCGTCGATCGCGTATTCTCGCAAGCAGCAATCCAGACGTTTACTGGTGATTTCGGGTTTCTGTTGTAGTCTCAACGTAGTAATATAAACATTGGCATAACAATAGCAGCATTTCCACAACTTATCTGTAAAATATGAGGGGCACACGTTTTTTACGATTTGCGTACGTCGCCATATTCCGAAATTATAGAACACCACCAATCGTCAATATTTTAATAACTACCGCATGAAAGACTGCGACAATTCCGTTATGACACCAAAAAGCCGTGTTTTTGTATCAAAGATTCCACTAGAGACATCTCTGAACGACACATTCAGTCGAATAATAGGTGATAAGACGAACTGAAGATGAAAAATGGCGGAAGAGGTAGATTTCCGGTTCCAATTGCTAAGAGCCACTTTTCCCCGTCTCACAGTTTTGGAAACATTTCAAAAGCAGTTTCAGCTTCAAAAACTACTTTTGAGCGTCTTTCCACAGCTGTAATTATATAACCTATTTATTATTCTTACATTGATGGATTGTACGTGTAGGGTAGCAGGCTGCAGTCCAGGGTGTTGTCGTCCCTACCCTTAGGACAATTGTCAGATACAAATATATTGATGTATTACAGAGACGCGCGTTGAACGGATGCTAGTGCCCGGCTGCCTCAAAGGGTCCTTACCCAGGGTCACGGGCCACGTTGTTGATATTTCACGTCATAACCAATACAGGTGGGGTAACTGTTCTAATATTATGATGCCATTCCTTGTTCGTTTTAATGTGGTTTCTCTCTGTTTTCATGTGCTAAACGTCAGCTGTGACGTCAGCGGACATATGAAGAAGGGGTTTCAAGCAAAGGTTATTTCTCTGTAATTGCTGCTGATGAAACAGGTTCTTAACTGGTGTTTGGCTTTCAGACGATAGGGTAGCAGGCTGCATAAAGGTATGCAGTCAAGGGTGTGGTCGTCCCTGCCCTTTGCTAGCCCCGGGCGCAGCTAACCCGGCTGCCAGTACCCGGAAAGGGTCCCTACCCAGGGTCACGGGACAGTTTGGACCCAGAAGAGGACGCAGAAGAGGACACAGAAGAGGACGCAGAAGATGGCGCAGAAGAGGACACAGAAGAGGACGCAGAAGAGGAAACAGAAGAGGACACCGAAGAGGACACCGAAGAGGACACAGAAGAGGACATAGAAGAGGACGCAGAAGAGGACGCTGAAGATGGCGCAGAAGAGGACGCTGAAGAGTACGCAGAAGAGGACACGGAAGAGGACGCAGAAGAGGACAGAACATTACACAGAAGAGGACACGTCTCATCTAATGCAGGTAGGGTAACAGTTCTAATATTGTGATGCTATTCTTTGCTTCTGATTTCTGTTTTCGTGTACAGAGCATCGACCGTGACGCCAGCGAACATCTGAAGAAGGAGCATCGAGCAACAGGTGCCTTCTACTTTGCTAATTTTTTATAATTTGATATATATACGATGATGATGATAATGCTAATTTTGAACTGTTCTGCTTTTTCTTTCATGCATTGTCGACGTCTTGACGCAGCAAACTTTGAAGGTAAGACAATAGCACAGATATCGTGGTGGTATTTTGAAATGTTCAGTGTTTTTGTTCATGTATTACGGTTGCAGGTTGCAAAAAGGTAGGCTGCCGATGGTGTGGTCGTCACTGCCGAGAGGGATCGCATGGATGATGGAAGGGCACAAGTATCGCGCTTTTTAACTGTTCTATGCTTTCTTTCATGCATTAGTGTTGCAAGTTGCAAAAAGGTGTGCAGTCGGGCGTGTGGTCGTCACGAGTGCAAGAGCACGGTGTTGACGTCTTGACGCAGCAGACTTTGAAAGGAAGGGAAGGGCACAGGTAGCGTGGTGCTATTTTGTGTTCTGTTTTTTTTTTGTCATGCATTGGCGTTGCAGGTTGCAATGCTGCATACTGTCGTTATGGTGTTATGTTGTGGTCACAGCTTCTTCTCGCTGATCAAACACTCGCCATGTACATGTATCAAGTTACGGTCACGTTATGATATATATATTTTTTGTCGGATTATGTATGCTAAAGTGATATGACACCTCGGTGACTCAAAGGTTGTGAGTTTTATTAAATGTACCTGTTTGTTTGTGGAAATAACCGGAGATGTCCGACTGCACGACGACAGGCGGCGAGATGTCCGACTGCACGGCGACAGGCGGCGAGATGTCCGACTGCACGGCGACAGGCGGCGAGATGTCCGACTGCACGACGACAGGCGGCGAGATGTCCGACTGCACGGCGACAGGCGGCGAGATGTCCGACTGCACGGCGACAGGCGGCGAGATGTCCGACTGCAAGGCGACAGGCGACAAGATGTCCGACTGCACGGCGACAGGCGATAAGATGACCGACTGCACGGCGACAGGCGATAACATGTCCGACTGCACGGCGACAGGCGGCGAGATGTCCGACTGCACGGCGACATGCGATAAGATGTCCGACTGCACGGCGACACCGGGCAATATGTCCGACTGCACGGCGACAGGCGGCAAGATGTCCGACTGCAAGGCGACAGGCGACAAGATGTCCGACTGCACGGCGACAGGCGATAAGATGTCCGACTGCACGGCGACAGGCGATAAGATGTCCGACTGCACGGCGACAGGCGGCGAGATGTCCGACTGCATGGCGACAGGCGATAAGATGTCCGACTGCACGGCGACAGGCGATAAGATGTCTGATTGCACGGCGACAGGCGATAAGATGTCCGACTGCACGGCGACACCGGGCAATATGTCCGACTGCACGGCGACAGGCGGCAAGATGTCCGACTGCACGGCGACAGGTTGCAAGATGTCCGACTGCAAGGCGACATGCGACAAGATGTCCGACTGCACGGCGACAGGTTGCAAGATGTCCGACTGCACAGCGACAGGCGGCAAGATGTCCGACTGCGCGGCAACATCGGACAATATGTCCGACTGGACGGCGACAGGCGACTAGATGTCCGACTGCACGGCGACAGGCGGCAAGATGTTAGACTGTCAGTACACTAATTCTAAACGTCAGAAATAATTTTTAACAATACCGACGACAAACATAAGCACAATTGCACACAGAGCGTGTTCGTCTTTCAATGTATCTTTGATAAGAAAACAATCACATGTTTTAAATATATTATGTTGCATTGTGTCTGTACGCAACACAATTAATAATAATAAAATATTGTTTGTCGGAAAATAGACATGGTCATAGGTGAAGCCAGTTGGTGTCTCGGTGTGGTGGATTGGGAGGGGGGTGTAGATATAGTAGAACGTTGAGAGATGTATATGAGCTTCTTGGTAGTCGTGGTACCACCTTGTCCACAACAGCGCCACATTGGTAGACCAGGCCATTCGCCATTCACACTTCGCACAGATCACGTAGATAAGCGCGGTAACTCGCTTGTAATGAAACTATGGATAGCGTCTCTTCACGATTCCGACGTTTCCCAAAATGCCACGCGCGTCGACCAAGTTCAGGTTGTTATTCAATCCACCGACAACCTTTAGACGAAGCGAGCCAATGTATTTGAAGCTATGCAACTACATCTCTTGTTGCTCTGAACGAAGTTTCGTTACAGGTAAATGTGACCATATGTAGGCCTACTTCCACTTATCTAGTTCCCAGCCTCTCCTCTACGTGACCCGAGAGAACCTAGCGAAAGACAACTTCCACTTTGACTGAAAGAAAACATTCCTTGTTGCGATTGTTGTCGCTATTCGTGACGTTATTAGATACAGTTTCCTGTTCGTCAGTTCGTATCGGCCATTTTGATTTATTTCTTATGTATTATGCCATTATATCAGGGGTCGGCAACCTGCGGCCCGCGGACTGACAGTGAAAATGTACATAATCCTTCCAGCGCTCGCATTATTGGATACGATACGAGTATTAAATTAAACAAATAGTACGTCCCGCCTAAACTTTCGTAGAAAGATCAAATACTGCAACTCTGTTATACTATTTACACGTGATGAACATATCGAGTATATTTTTTTAACTTCCTTTATAATTTAATAAATTCACTTTTGCGTATGCAGACATGAAAATATTTGTGTTTGAGTGATATAAATATCTTGTTTTGAATAATTTTCGTCGCCTGCTAAATAGCGAACGGAATTGTGCGTTGATGAAAAGAAGGTTTGGGCCAATGCAGGTACCAGGGCGAACCTCTTCGGGGCTCACTGAATCATCCACCTGGAAAGACTGTGTGGCACGTCTATGAAAATGACGAATGTAACGGACGTCGTTACGAAGACCGTGACCTATGTTCGCGCTCGAGGTCTTAACCACCGGCAGCTCCAGTAGAGCAAGATGAATGCGCAATATGGAGAACTCCTGTACTAGGCCGAGTGCGCTTGGGTTGCCATGCTGTGCCACATGTACGAGCTGAGACATGAGATTAGCGTATTCATGGAGAAGAAGGGTGCAGAAGTACCGAAATTCTCTGACCCCATATTTGCGATTTTACATTTTTAATCGACATTACGGAACACGTGAACACCCCACTGAACGTCCAATTCCAGAGACGAGAGCAAGTAATCAATTAAACCTTCCGGTTTGTCGCCGCTTTCGAAACAAATTACGTTGCAACTGAGGGAGACCCCACAGCGGAATGCAAATTACGTGGGTCATTCTCCATAAAACATATAATTTGAGTCCCAAGGGCAGGAATTTTAATTATGAATTATTTTTCCTGAACATACTTTCGTGGCCAACACATCTGAACCAGATGAGAACTCTCCATACAATTCGAGTCCCATGTGGATGAGTTTTTGAATGAAGACAGGGTCCAAAATAAACAAAATCAGCCTTTTTCTCTTGTCTCAAAGTTCGGGTCGCTGCATTCGCCGTATCGAAATCCTTAAAAAAAAGTGTTTTTACGACGTATTTCTCTTATTGTTCATTCTTAGTAACCCAATGACGGTGTCGTGACAGAGCAAACATGACGGTGTCGTGACAGAGCAAATATGACGAGCTCACACATATCTCTTTTTTTCGAATTTCCACCGTGTCTTTGATTTTGATGTCATTCCTTTTACTCGACAACAAAGAGCCACTCTCCTCACCAAACAGAGACCGATCTCGTTCAAGTTTTCCCAATATATGGCTCCTCCTGTCGGGAACTACTGCGATAGACCATCACGGCGTCTAATTCAGCGCGTTGATTTCCACGTAGTAAGTGCCACCTCATTCATCATGGTTGGGTTAATTACATGTCATTACTGTTACTCCTCTAATGCAGTTAGACCTGGGAGAAAATGTGCAACAGATAAGCTAATGTGATCAGTGTACGTTCGGTTATCACGTCATTTTGGGTTGGCCAGAATGGGGATTTTTTCCTTTAGAGGGGACTGAAAGTCAAATTGTCATTACTGTTACTGTCATTCCTGTTACGCCTGATTCGGTAACAGGAATGACGATGAATGGAAATATATCATATCATCGTCGACTTTGGATTACAATACTCATTAATCTTCGTTATTCAGGTTTACATGCGTAATCTGTCTACCTGCAGTATATAGCACTAATATCGTCTAAGTATAATTCATGCAATCCTACTTTGTCGTCGGTATCCAGTCCGTAGGGTCGGAGCTAGTGCCCTTCATAAGGAACTGTCATCTAAGCGAGTTTTAGTATGTGACATACGCAAAATTAAGCTTTCGTGTTTTTTTTCAGCGTGGCCGATAAAATGGGTAAAGTAAGTAAAAAACCCAGTCTGGTGGTGAATAACAGCGTACATACAAATAACAGCGTACATACAAATATGTCATGGTGAGTACATTAGTCAACGTATCGTCGAAGACTCAAAGTACCTTTACACTTCCTCCTGTATCGTAATCCTACTTATTGATGTCGGATGCACGTGGATTAAAATAAAAGTGTTGATACGGCACATCTATAAGGATTACGTTGAGTGTAGGCTACTAAACGTGTGTAAGGTGTTTCATGCATAGTTTTACTTGAAGCCAGCTCCACAATGAATTCATAAAATCAGATGTAAGCTTGGTATGAAATATATTCTTAGAATTCTAAGCGTTGTCCCACCAACATTTGACCACATGAGACACGTTTAATTTTGTTCGTAGGGTGGACCCGTTGCGACCGTGGAAGATGAAGGGCTCTGTTGAAATCTGTTTTCGTTTTTGAAATTTCTGTGGTTTCAGTGATAATAAAATATTTGATTGTGAACAATTCGATTGTTTGAATGTTGCAATCAAAATGCAGACTATCATTTTTTTATTATATTCCATGGGCATGCTTTTATTTACTTTTATTTACCTGTGTCATTCTTGTTACTGTTAGTCATACCTGTCACTATCGAGTCATTCCTGTTACTCTTGTGAAATGTTTAAAAATATGGTCGAAGTTCTCTCCACCTCTGCCGCGGCTCCGCTAGGGCATGAAAGAGACAGACGGGTTTGTTGAAGTTGTTTATACCACCGCGAGCCTTTTCCAAAGCATATCACTCAATCAAAGGTAGGCATTGACCCCAAACAACAATTTGGCTGTTCTCTTCACGTGCTGTTTCGTTGATACTATTTCCAGTCTTGTTTGATGTTTGCTGGAAATGGACAAATGCATAGTCTTTCTGTTGTATTTGTTTCAGGAAAATTATGCGATTTCCCACGGAACTCGTTATGTTCACGGGCGTAACAGGAATAACACCAAAAGCGGACAAGGAAATTGTATAATTAAAATATAGGACGGTAGAAAGGGTAGTGAGCACTGCTGGTGGTATTTTCCTGTCGTAGACAAATACATCAATTATAAAAACTGTTTACCTTTAAAATATTTCTCTAAAGATCTGGTCGGATTTACTCATCCCATTTTATACATTCTACGGAGAATGACCGATGTGCACTTCGATCCCTACACTTCGATCCCTACGCTCAAAACAAGTCCGGATACGTAGGCCTTCGTAGCATTGATTGAGCTGTTCTAAGCGGAGTTTGTTGACCGATTCACTGATCTCACTGAGGACTCTCAGTGTGGAGTGAAAGACGGAGATGAACTTCGTGAAATGCAAGACGTGATTAACTGACGGACACTTGGATGGCGTACTGAGGCTCGCAGGGACCTGTCTGCAGCCATACGTGGCGCATTTGGTGGCGCAGCAACAGCATCAGGCATCAGTGTTGCACTAGTCAATTAATGTGACCTCAGTGGCATGCCAAGATAAACGTAACATTAATAATGTGTGTTTCTGAATAGCAAAATCCAATTGTTGTTCTAATCAGACGTTTGATGATAATTATAAATCATATTCGTGGACGTGCTGCGCTGTTTAAAACAGTAGACGGTACAACAGCTATACACAAGGCATTATATGATACTTCACCCGTCACTCAATGCCGATTAAATCTCTACCTGAGACGGGTCGAAACCGTACATGCGTGGTGATGCTTTTCGACTACCTTTCATAGAAACAGTATTTAGGTTCTCGGAATGGGGACAAAAGTGGCTAGCTTAATAATAACAATAAACTTCTACATGCAGCGCCTTCATCCTCAGAAACCTGAGCCCAGGGGCGAAACAAATCAGAATCATTATAATGAACAAGGACGCACAAAGGTCATCATCAGAGCAAAGGACCACCAAAGATTTAAAGTGGAAATGCAATTTGGAATAGATGTGCTGAGTTTTTTGGAAGGTAGCTATAATTCCATATTATTTCAAAGTGATGGGGAATCCTTTTCAGACCCTTGGCGCAGCTACAGAGAAAGCACGTTTGTCCAAGTTAAGCTTAGTTTTAGGAACAATAATTAAGTTGTTGTGAAATAATTTATCTGAGCTGTCTATGGATATTTGAAAGATGCAGGAAAGTAGCCAAGTATGGTGCATGGTTGTAGTGTAGATAACAAGATGCCATTGTAGTGATGGTGGAAAACGAGGCGCTCTGCGTATAACACGTGCAAGACGTGTTTTGTACGAGTTGGATATTAACTAAATATCTTCTCAAACGCGTACACAATTGTCTTACAGCCATGCGTGCGCCAATCTATCATGTAGTGGCGCAACAGGTTATTTATGAAAAATGTCTTACCCAAAAGCCAGGTGGCAATGGCCCAAGACATTAAAAAATTTGGCTTTATGTATTTTTACAATGGTGGTGTCTGTGCGACATTGCGTTAAAGAATTACCAAGATTTACAATGATGAATTGTTTAACTATCATTCGTGACTATACTTCATCGTTCATTTACTTAACTTAATTCTTTACTCGAAACGGGTCGAAACCTTACATTGTGATGCGTTTCTTTACAAATATACCTCCATTGGGAGATAACGTCTACGACCGGCCCCTCTCGTAGAAACAGTAGCGTTGCAAGGGGTCTCGCTAGGGGGCCAAAGGGGAGGCAAGCTTAGTCACCAATTAGTTTGCCCTGCTATATGTGTAGTGGCGCAACAGGTTTACTCTCCCCCGTTATATACGTCCGTTCGTGTGTGTGTGTGTGTGTGTGTGTGTGTGTGTGTGTGTGTGTGTGTGTGTGTGTGTGTGTGTGTGTGTGTGTGTGTGTGTGTGTGCGTGGGTGCGAGCGTGCCCGTCCGTCTGCCGGCGTGCGTGCGTGCGTGCGTGCGTGCGTGCGTGCCTGCCTACTTGCGAGCCTGTGCGACCCACTGACCTACTCTAACTAACTAATTTGGCCCTCCATTCAAAAAGACCCCGACACTACATGATAGCATGGTGAACTACTCGACATGCTTAGACATGCCACTGCTGTTCATGAACCACATCCCCAAAAGAGGATCTGGATAAATAGATTGGTGGCATGTAGTTTTCCAATATGCTAAATTATGTTGGGGTACCTATGCTTGATCACTACTTTTTAGGCTTCAGCCTAGTTACATTTCCAATTGGGTTTTACATTACATGACAATTCGGTTTTCTTTCAAACCTTTTGAGTGCATTTAATACCCATCAAATCATTGTTCGACTATTGTTCTGGATTAACTGTTTCCTTTCCGACCGAATAGTATATATTATAAAGGACGAGGCGCGCCTAAACAGCGTTGCAACCCAGTTACTGGGTGCAACGAATGCATATTTTGCCATTTCGAACATGGAAGCCAGTGCAAAACGAAAAGTAGAAGACGTTTCTCATGAAAATGAAGACGACGACTGGATTGGGCCGATGCCATCTGAAGCGGTTAAACCAAAAAAGAAAAAAGGTAAACCGACCAGCAATGCCAAACTGTAACCACGGCACACGATGCAGGCAGTACCGATGGCTTTTGTGAGCGATAATTGGGGGACACGGTTGTAATTTTTAACGCATCTCTGATATTTCTGTATTACTAGCGTGCGTTGATTTAATGTGTACAATGTCATTATGGCTTTAAAGTTTCTGCAGTAACATTCACTCAGCACAACAACAGTACGACTTTAGAACTTTTAGAAGTATACTAAATGATCCACGATGAAGGCAAGTGCAAGTCTAAGATTTCAAAACCAGTCAGCACTGGCCCGATTTACTCTGAGTAATTTTATGAGGTCAGGCTAGTGAATGGCTAGCAACAGTCTAAAAAATATGTTTTAAAGACTAAAAACAGGTATGTCAGTTTCAAACAAAAAGTAATTGATGTTGGATAAATTGAGCACCAGTGGAAACACTAATTGAGTCTCACTTAATTATGCTGTTCAGATCAAGCATTTGATAATTGCAATTTGCAATCAGAAAATCCATACCCACATGTCAGTAACAAAATATATTATCGTAGTCGACAGTGTGTAGAAATATGAACATGTATGCAACATTATCTATATATACCACCTGACAGGAGGCTCTGACTAAAATCCACGAAACTTGACCAGGTCATGGCTGAACAGAGATGAAATGCATTGAATGATGTGGCAATGAAGACAAAGCCACAGTGGTGTCACACTGCTGAACATTTGACTGTGTTATGAGGTAGTTTAGTGATATTCCAATATAAGCGAGATAAGACATGAAATAATTTATTATAGTAATTATTGTAGTCTGAATGCATGAACCTAAGCATAAACATAATTGTGCATAATTTTTCAGTGTTGGAGCATGAAAAGGTTTATTTGGACAACTTGCCAGATGGAGAATTCTATGAACGCAGTTACATGCATCAGGATGTAATCACACACATAACAGTTACAAAGTAAGTTATTGCACAAGATCGCAAGAAGTACCTGTCTCATGCTTTTTGTCCACACACTGTTATTCCAGCCTTCTCCCTATCTTGCAACTCAGTTATTAATGTGTTCCATCATTCATTCTTGCCAACAGCACAACCCATCTACGTTTATTTCTACCTTATCATGATGATATGTCTACTTCCCTATAACAAATGCTAACAGTTCACAAATATATGGTGTACATTGGTTACATGATTTTGCCTGTAAACTTTTATGCACTATTAAAAACAGGATTGTGGATTTTGGACTAGTAAGCTGTTACATGGCTTACATCGCTGTGATATGTACATAGATAAGTTTTGATTTAGTTTCTAGTTTACGTTTTCATGCATCATGCACAATTTGTGAGTGTGAAATAGTAAATAGATATAAAAATACATACTTTTTGCCTCGTACTTTATGTAAAGAGCTCTTTGTTGACTGCAGAACAGACTTCATCATAACCGCAAGTTGTGATGGCCACGTCAAGTTCTGGAAAAAAGAGACTGAAGGCATTGAGTTCGTGAAGCATTTCAGAAGCCACTTAGGTGACTTGTAACACTAATATTAATACTATTATAAATATAATATTTCTACATATTAAGTAAAGTGGCGAACACACCTGTCTGCATCCATCGCTGTCGTCCGTTGTTTTAACACAGACCTGTCATGAATGTCATCTGCTTCCGCACATATCAGTCTGGGGTGATTTGTGTGGAAGCGAACGACGGTTGTGGCTAATCTGTGCTAAACAACAGATGACAGAAGCAGGCTGGTGTGTTCGCTGCAGAAAGGATTATTCTAAAAACGTGTCAACATTAGTCAGTTAGTAATAATAATAACAGACATTATGTATAATTTTACTAATTATATGGTGAAATAACATTGTGATGCACAGATAGTAAAAGCTTATGATTAATTAAATATAGTTGTTAATACAATTTAGCAGTAATTAAATATGTATTCAAACATCACTGGTACATTGATGTCTGGCTGCAGGTAATATACAGGATGTGGCTGGAAGTGACAATGGAGAGCTGTTCTGCACCATTTCAGATGACAAATCTGTGAAAGTGTTTGACGTTGTAAATTTTGGTGAGATATATCCAGAGTTATTACTCTTTGGAGTATTTGTTTGCAAGTTAAAGTAAGAAATTGGAAACTAAGTAAAATATTTGTCGTATATGACTGAGTAGACATTTCATAAGTGCAAAAAACTGCTTTCAATATAATGTGTTTTACAGGAATTGAATAAATGTTGTTAAAATGATTTGTACTGTGTGCTAACCATGCTGTGTTTTGTTTTCTCTTTTGAATGTTATGTTTTCCCTGTTGTATAGACATGATCAACATGATGAAGTTGGGATATATTCCCCAGTGCTGCAGCTGGATCTACGCAGCTGGCGACGCCATTGCTGCTCTGGCAGTGTAAGAACATTACTTATGTTCAGTGTCTAAGACCGTGTTCTGATTTAATTGCATATTTGTTAGTTTTTGATGTTGTGAAATATACTCAAATTAACCACATTGAATGTTTTTATATTATGAGGTCTTGCTTTGTACAGAGGAAAGACATAACAATGTATTTTTTTATGTTTGAAGTAAATGATGCAATTTCACCGTATAACTTGTAACATGGACTGCAAACCAGAATTTCAAGAGCATAGTTTTATATATTCAGATAGTTCCTATTATTATTATTAGAAAATTATCATTCCTTATATTTGCACAAACTGGTATGAAAACAGGATAGTGTTTTTTAGAACAGACTACTGCACCTTTGTACTGTTATACTACTAAATAATAATACATTACAACGTAGATAATGTGGGTACCTTTATTTTGTCTCTTAATAAATGATACAAAGTTTATAGGTATAACGTAGAAATTTTTTTAGTTTATTACATGCAATGGAAACACCTGGGAAATTGATAATTTAAGTAAAAAATGTATTAAAAAAAATTATGTTTCACAATTCAATGTTCGTATTGTATGGAGTATGTGGTTCCTATCGAGATATTTGCATTGTAGAGCGGAGAAGGACAGTTGCTGTATCCATGTGTATGACGGCCGAGGCAGTGAAGCAATAGAGACGCTGGAGAGACTCCACTCTCAGCCTGTCGTTGTCATCAGGGTGTGTGATTACTCAACTAGTTGTTAATGAAAGCAGACAATCTGTGCCTTATTTTTATGAGTGGACAGTGTCTCACTTTGGACAAAATCCCCTTGGACATTATCTATTTTATTATGGATTTCATTGTATGAACACAGGGATGTTCTCTTAGGAGGCTTATGCTCAGTGTGATTTTGTCCATGGGGATTATGTCCTGATACCCTTTCATGACAGGAAAGACATCTTCATAAGCCTACCAAACCACCAGTACTTGCAAAATAACACAGTGCTGTCTCAGTTTACTTGCAATGAAATAGGTGGGGCACTGTGCCATTAGACTCTCCATTGAGACTTGAGAAGATTATAATTCAGATCCTCTTGCTTTTAGTTTGAAGACTGGACAGTCACTCCTAGATCTTGTTCTGTCTCTGACACGATAACATATAGGATAAGCGTTTAAAGTTAAACATGATAATTAACATCATTGATGTTATTAATGTCAATGAATTACTACCATACAGTGTATTTTCTCATATGTTAATAGTTTATTTCCCTGTTGCAGTATAATGCTGTCTTTGAGACAGCCATCTCTGTGGATAAATCCGGTATGCTGGAATACTGGACTGGCCCAAAATACGACTACAAATTTCCCAAGAATGTGCAGTGGGAATACAAGACAGACACAGATCTGTACGAGTTTGCCAAGGTTAGAGACATTCTTTCCATCTTTAATGACATCAACGAATCTGTCCCACATTTTCCTTGTGATATGATGATAATGCAGTATTCTATGTTGAGCTATCCAGAGGGAAACGCCATCTTGGTGGGGCGTGGTTAAATCCTCTTGCTACCATTTTGAAGCTTTGACAATTTCGTTCACCCCATGTTGCCACAGTTCAGTAAGTTTATTCAGGTGTATAAATGAGTACCTGGCTATGGTGGATATGTGAACGAATTGTCTTCGCTCAATAATTGCAGCATGGCTGAATGCTTCCCAGAGAAGTTGTCTGCCAGGGGGTGAAGTGTAAAGCACTTTGAACAGTCTTAAGGACTGAATACCGCGCTATATAAGAACGTACATTTATCTCAGTAAGCAGTGATTATTCTGCAAAGAAGTGTTAAAATTGCATCCCTTTCAACACTGTTCAAGACAACAATGGAATCAGGTTGTACATCAGAACCACAAACCTGATACCATTTTCTGTGATGTTTCTCACAAAAGCTTCACTGCACATATATAGGACAAATCTCCCACCGAAGATCGAAACAGAAAACACCCTACATTGATGTCATCATCGACTATAGCTGACTACAAAAGGAGATAGCGTGTAATGACTAATGACAAATATATAATATATTTTAACATAGAATACTTGCGTAATTATGTACAGTTTGAATATTCTATCTTGAGTAATATGGGGTGATAATGAGTACTAAATGTTGTCATGTTCTGTGTGTATATATGGTTATGTAATATGCTGTTGTAGACCAAGACTACGCCACTTGGCTTGACTTTCTCACCAAATGGCAGGCTGTTTGCCACGCTCGCCAGAGACAGAAAGGTTGGTCAGATTTCTAGCATTCAGTGTTTTGCAGTGACAGAGATGATCAGTTGACAGGTTTATATATATATATATATATATATATATATATATATATATATATATATATATATATATATATATATAGGCCGGGTATATTGGACCACTTATGAACATGGCCCAATATATCAAAAGAAACTATCAATGTCGCACTTTCCACTATTTCACTTGAAACTCATCAGTGATAGGCACCAATAGGTACAATATGGCAACTATTCGATTAGGCATTTGGGAGAAAATTAGAAATTTTGGTCCAATATAGATGACCATTAGTCTATATTGGACCACCTTTTACATTACATGTATATTGGACCAGGTCAATTCAATGGATTTCTTCATTGGGTATATTGTTTTCTTTGCTGGTTGGTTTAGGAAATGGGGACGTAGGGATTAACGATCAAAATGCCACGAGTCTCTGTGCCTGCAAGCATTTATACATTGTATGATGATCTGAAATTCCCACAAATGCGTAATCAATGAATTCATTAATACAATTGCTAATAGAAAAAAACAAGTTTTGGCTACAAAAAGTGTAAAGAACTTTATTCAACGAAGGTGTCCATATTAGCCGTCAAGTGTCTTCTTGTCGTCCTCCATCGTTTGCCCACAGATGGGGTGTCGCAGCTCACAATATCAGAGGTCCAATATACCGGAACGTGGTCCTATATAGGGGATCACACAGTGATGAACCAGTAGGTAGATATCTACAAAGCTAGTGAAACTTTGCTCTTCAAACCTTCTTTATTCATTGTTTAAATACTTATTTCACCGCCCATGTGCCTTGGTTAGCTGAAGCGTTACAAACTACTTTCCCACATCTCTTTGTTTATACACACAAACATTACATCAGAAAGTGAAAAAACTAATATATGCTCACATTTTCGAAGTTTTTGTGGAGTCTGCCATTGTTTACCTTTGATGCACGTTTTATTTCAAAGTCAGTCGGCAGATGGAGCCACATTAACTTTGGTACCGTAGTTAGATATATATGGCCACGGTCCAATATAGCGGATGGTCCAATGTACCCGACCTTCCCCTATATATATTTCCAAAATGATAAACTGTTGACTAAGATGTAACAATTTGTTTAATAGTGAGATTTTCCATGTAATATTATAGCATTCTTAGCAACGCATGTTGCTCTGTGCATATGCTATTTCTAATGGCAAGTGGAAACAACGTTCTGATGTTGTTAAGCAAACTAACAGTTTCAGTAACTGTGTAAGTACTCTGATAATTTTTCTTAGTTTTACTTTTAGAAAATGTGTTTTTCGTGTGATTTAGGTGCGCATCTTCCGATTCCTGACAGGTAAATTGATGAAGGTTGTGGACGAATCTCTCAAGCAGTATTCAATTGAACTGCAAGTCCAGGTTTGTCACTTTGATTAGAAATATGAAATTCCATTGTTATGTGAAGGAATTGCACCAGGCACTAGAAACTAAACTGCAGTAAGACATAATATAACATTATTATGAAATAATTACAAAGTGAAAATAACAGGGGCCTCCATTATTGGTTTTGTTTATATAATTGAAATAAATCTATGAGAATTCCCCCATTGTATTGTGGTAATGCATTATCATTGAATGGTTTGATTAATAACAGTTATGTCTTTTGTGCTAAATTAAATGAAATTCCAAACACAAATGTCAGCTTGTAAATATACGCATGTAGTGCCTAAATAAGTTGGCAGTTGTTTCAAAATTTATTCAACATTTACAGACTTGTTGACTCGAGTCATGGGCTGACTCGAGTCATGGGCTGACTCGAGTCATGGGCTGACTCGAGTCATGGGCTGACTCGAGTCATGGGCTGACTCGAGTCATGGGCTGACTCGAGTCATGGGCTGACTCGAGTCATGGGCTGACTCGAGTCATGGGCTGACTCGAGTCGGACTCTGGTTGCACATTTTCATGACCTGTGACTTGACTTGGAATTCAGATAGATGTCTCAAGACTTGATATGGACTTAGATGGCACTGACTTGCAACTTGACTTGACTTCCCCGTTTGTGACTTGCCAACAAGTCTGGTTGCTTGAAATATATACAAAACACACCAAATAAAATCATTATGAAGTACTTATTATTACGATTGGCAAATGTTGTGGCACGGCAGCATCCGCCTAAATTTCCCACTAAAATTTACTGTAGACAAACCATAACACTCACTTCGATTGGTGAACCCTGGTGACTTGGGACTTCACTTGGAATTTAGAGAGATGACTCAAGGCTTGACTTGGACCTGCAGGTCATTGACTTGAGACTTGACTTGCAGTTCAATGACTTGAGACTTGACTTGCCAACTAGTCTGCACATTTATAATATAAATATTAGTGTTTTTCTTGTGTATTATTAACAAGTATATTTGATGGACACCAGTAAGACAGGTTGCTGAATTATGTATTATTCCAAATTTAAATACAGTTTAGCTTAAACCAGGAACAACATTTTATATTTGTATATGTTTATTTTAACAGCAGATGAAACAGCAGCTATCAAGCATGGAGTTTGGACGACGGGTTGCTCTCGAACATGAGCTGGAAAAATCTGATTCTTACGCTTTCTGTAACATCAGTAAGTATAGCTTTGCAAAAGTCATCTTGATTTATTTTTGGAGTGGTTGGATATGTTTAGTGTTGTTGGCATGCTGATGTGGTATTAGACTTGTAAATTGATAAATTAATGGTACTTACAGTTATTTGTTTGTATTACTTTGTAACTATTTCATGATAATAAATTACATTAATTCATTCTTTCATTTGTTCAAATGGTAGCTGGAAACCACACCCAGAACTCCATTTAGGGATTTCAGGCAGTTCAAGTGATACAAAAGTAATTGTTTTGGTACAGTGCACCTAAAAGAGTTAAAAAAAATTAACCATTTGCAAATACAATAAAGAATATCAAGCTAGTGGTTTTCTCAGAATCTGTTCTAAAAGTGGGAGATTCTGGTCAAATCACCATTTTCCCTGACATATATAAGCGCCAGCCAGGTCTTGGAAATCAACTTCCATTGTGACCTTTAAAAGCATTACGTGCTTTCGACCGAAATTGAAGACCCCCAGATACACCAGTACAACACAAACTCTCAATCAAGTGATCTGCTAAGTCAAAACGGCAGAAGTTTAGTAAGCAAAGGCCAAAATATGTTGCATAATGTTAGGTGAAAAGAACATGGCCATATCCTATTGGCAAGTATAGGACTAGGTGTTTGCATATAGATTTTTATTAGGCGAGCGAATATTGCCAGAATACAAGCACTAGTGACACGGGTTGTCTAACAGTACGACGGGGCCCATGAAATTAAAATACTGTGTGTTCAACAAGATCTTCCTAGTAAACCACTGGCGTGATATTTCTGATTGTAGTTGCAAATGGTTATGTTAAATAGTAACTCTTCTAAGTGCATAGTGGCGTAAACCCCTCCGTTAAGTGCACTTTAGATATTATTATAAATATTATATGTATGTATTGATTCATATGTAATATTGTGGATGTTGATTTTGTTGCAGTATTTGATGAGAGTGGAAACTTTGTGCTGTATTCAACAATGTTGGGAGTGAAAGGTAACACTTTCTGTTTCTACTTACTTTACTCGTTCTCTTTGTACAATGCCACTACTTCCTGTTTGTGATTATGGTAAATTACGTTTTATGGTTATGGTAAAGCAGTCTCTGTTTTTTTCTAATAAGTTATAGCACTTTCGTTTAAATGTTGACTAGGATGGACATTTGCGACACAATGATGTAAGAGTTTGTCACGTCAGATAACGATCCCAACCCATGTAAACCATAAATGTGATACTTGTGCAAAGCGTCCTGTAAACATCATAAATAATATACACAAAATACTCTGTCATAATAATCAGATTGTACATAGAGATGTATTGGCATGAACCCAGATCCACTAAATAATGTAGAGACTACCTAAAATGCTTTCTCGTAGCAGTGCTGGAATATAAACCCATTTGACATTGACACGACACATTCAGTACACAAGGCATGTTGGAAAATGTGTAAATTTGGTATCTGCTTTCCTTACAGTGATCAACCTGACCACGAATCGGTGTGTGCGCATGTTAGGGAAACTAGAGAACTGTCGCTTGTTGCAAGTGGCGCTGTTCCAGGGGACTGTCAAGAAGTTAGTCACTGCCCTCACCATGGAGATGCAGGCCTCGGAGAACCCACTACTTCAGATAAATCAGAATGATCCAACCTTGTTCTGTACGGCGTACAAGAAGAACAGGTTCTACATGTTCACAAAACGTCCTCCGGCAGACACAAAAGGGTGGGTGTGTCAGTTATATTAACAAGTCAACCGGTTGGTTCTGTCCAATTAATTTTTAGTTGATTTGAAATTTTTCTTTGAAAATATTACAACGGCAAAGCATTAAATTTTTACTGCGTGTGTTACCCTTTGCCCTCGACTGACCTGTTTGCACAAACACTATTTATATTGAAGCATTCAGTCAGGTTGCTGCACAAAAGTTGTTCGTACTTGTAATTCCATCACTGGAATCCAGTCACCAGTCACAAGTACTCATTTATACAGCTGAGTGAACTGTGACAATGTGGGATGAACGAAATTGCCAAAGCTTCGAAATGGCAGCAAGAGGATTTCATCATTTTTATTTTGACCATTCGCTGATAATCCTGTTCACAGATGGTGCTTTTTGTTTGGAGTTATTGTCAAATTAGATGTAGACAACTGCTCTCTAATTCATGGTTACTGTTTTCCAGGAGTTACATTATCAAATGTCATGATCATTTAAACATTTATTCCAGAATAAATAAAATATGTTGTCTTATTGAATCTTGGAACTGCTAGTGATATTTTTTACAACAGTTCTGTGGTAATTAAAAAAATTATCAAGGTATTTATTTTTAAAGAATCCCACTTTGAGTGCCTCTAAACTCAGTTGCCATGTCACTATCTGTTAGTGTCACGTCTGCAGGAAATATAATAACATTTCAGCATCTCTTGAAGACCAGTCTTTTTGTTCTTGGTTATCCTCCTTAGCTCGTCAGCGGATTCACTATTGATGACCTGATATTGTAACCTTATTTCATTTAAATTTGTGTGATGTTTTACAATTTATATTGTACAAAGATAAATTTAACTGTTTTGCATCACTGACAGAGGTGACAATGAGCGAGATGTTTTCAACGAGAAACCTTCAAAAGAGGAACTCGCTGCAGCCACACAGGTACCTGGCCTACTGTGATCTTCAGCAAGACATTTTGTTTAAGCTAAAAAGTTAAATACTTCATAAGCCAAATGTTTATCATAAAGCTGGTTCTAAACTGTGGTTTTCTTATCACAAGCAAATTGGGAGTTATATTCCTGTTGGTTACGGAATCAGTATATTGTGGCATAAGAACAAAACCCAGGTACTCTTATCTACAGCTTGAGGCATTGATAACTAAAAGTGACAGAAATTTCTAAGAGAAGACTGCAAGCTTTTAACTCATATCTCCGACATCAACTATAGTGATTGCTAAAGACACTGTCTTCATTGACTTCAGCATGCAATTCGGATTAATCCATTTGAGGTGTTTGTAGTGTTGATATTCCTGTTTTAGTGATGCAATATGCAGTAACCATAGTATGATCTTGTATGTGAAGTTCTACTTGCGTGTGCCTTTAGGATATGTCTTACACACGAATATCAGAATCGGCTGTTATGTACACTTCAATGGGCGATATTCACATCAAGTTATTTCCAAAAGAGTAAGTGTAAATATGTCTTCTTCTTCCCCTTACTCCCTTGCAGGGTGGGGTCCAAGTCACTTGGTAGCTTCTTCCACTTTCATTGTTAATTCTCTCCATCTCCCTCTGTCTTCTGCAATGGTCTTCCACTCTTGGCTGTTCGTACCTGCCCTTTCAAGATCTCGTTTGACACAGTCTTTCCATCGCAGCTTTGGTCTTCCTGTTCTTCTGCCACCCTCTTCTGCTTTCCATGCTCTTTTTAACAGTCTGTCTTCACCCATTCTTTGCACATGTCCTGCCCATATCATTCTGTTTCCGACTACTTTCATTTTTAGGTGTTTTTTCTCTCAATTCCTTCATCTTCATTTTCTGCTATCTGTATCTTCTCCTCCTGTCTCTCTGTCAGTGCCAGTGTTCCCAACCCGTATATGCAGGTTGGTACCACGCAGGTTTCCAACACTTTTCCTTTTAGTTGTTTCTTCAGTTTTCTGTCCCACATAATGCCTTCCACTCTCCTCCACGCTGCTGCTCCTGCTTGCATTCTCCATTGTCTTTCCTTACTACTTCCTCCATCCTCACACACTGTACCGCCCAAGTATACAAAACTGTTCACTCTCAATATTTTGTCTGATGGCAAACAATTCATCATGTGTTCCTCTCCCTTTCCTAAATTCCAGCTGATTCTCTCCGATTTTGCTCTCCACTATATGCCTCACCCTCACATCTAGTATCCTTTTCATAAATTTCAGGGCTTGACTTAATAATGTGATGCCTCTGTATCTTCCTGGGTCATGGATGTCCCCTTTCCCCTTCCATATCGGCACAATCACTCCTCATCGCCACTCTGCTGGTAACTCTCCTGTTGTGAAGCACACATTAAACAGCCTCGTCAGCCACTTGATTTCCACTAGTTCGTTTGCTTTCACCATTCACCGTCAGTTCGTCCACTCCTACAGCCTTCCCAGTTTTCATCTTCTTTACAGCTTTCTCGACCTCTTCTGTTATTGTCCTCACCTCCAGCTCTCTCGTTACAGAATGTGGTATCTCTATCTCACATTCTCCCTCCGGGTTTAATAGTTTCTTGAAATACTCCTCCCATACACTTGTTTTACTCCAGTAACCAATGTCCCATCACTTCTCTTCATTGCTGATGTTTGAGTAGTATGTTTGCCATCTCTGACTCTATCTCTGGCCAGCTTGAAGATAAATTTTTTCCCCCATCTTCTTCAATCCTCTTGCACCATTCCTATTGTTTCTCATCTCTTGCTTTAGCAACAGCCTTGTTTGTTGCCTTCGTCTTCTCCCGGTACTTCTGCTTCAGCCTTGTCTTTTCTTCATCACTTGCTTCTTCCACACACTTCTCTTTTCTTATATTGCTTGTTCAACTTCCTGGTTCCACCACCACTGTTCTTTCGGCTTTGTGTGGGCTTTCCTGATGTTCGGCCACATATCTCTTCAGCTGTTCCAATAAAGCCTTCCTTAAATGCTGTCCACTCTGTTTCCACATCCTCCCTTTGTTCTTTAAGTTGCCTGAACTTCCTATCTACTTCACTTTTATATTTTTCCATCACCTCTCCTTCACATTTCCACCACCTGATCACCTGCCTTTGCTTCCTCCTTTTCTGTTTCCTTCTTCCTATCCACATTTCATAAACCGATGGTTTGTGTTGGCTCGTTATGTGCTCTCCTGCCAAAACCTTGCAGTCTCTAACCTTGTTCCGCTGACAGCTTCTGACAATCAGCAGATCTATATCTGTTCTGTTGTTCCCACTTCTGTAGGTTATCTTGTGTGACTCCCTCTTCTGGAATAAGGAGTTTACCACCACCAACTGGTTTCTGGCGAGCATCTCCACCAGGTCTTGTCCCTCTCTGTTTCTTGAGCTCCATCCATACTTTCCTACGGTCTACTCACTGTTCTGTCTCTTTCCAACATGTGCATTCATGTCACCTGCCACAACCAACACTGTCTCCGGCTCAAAATGCCTGATAATTTCTTCCAAGTTACTTCGGAATGCATCCTTGTCTTCTTGCGTTCTCCCCGTCTGTGGTGCATATACTGACAGTATACACATCATCTGTCCTCCGACAAATATCCCCACTGCAATGATCCTGCTTCCCCATCTCTCCACCCTGATGACTTCCTCCTGGCCTCCTCTTCATTAGCTCAACCACCTCCACTTTTCCCATTGTACCCACATTGAGGGTGACAAACCAGACTTCCCATGAGAGCCGATGCCGGCTGTTCGACCCCCCCAGGTCTTTGCTGATTTCTCGCTGGTGCCTGAGTCCCAGCGCATTGGTTCCCCCACATGCAGTAGCCAATCTCATAATTACTAAGTGAAAAAGTGTAAAACCTACAAGTGTAAATATAGTACATTACTCTATTATTGCAATTGTAAATATTTATTATAATTTCTGCATTATTTTTATTAGCAAAACCTAGAGTAGCAGCTCTCTACTTATGTCTTATGTTGTTTTATGCATTTATTTATGGTTTGTGTTCATGCAGGTGCCCAAAGACTGTGGAGAACTTTTGTGTACACAGTCGCAATGGCTACTACAACGGTCATCTGTTCCACCGGGTCATCAAAGGGTTCATGGTGCAGACTGGAGACCCACAGGGTAACTACCCCCTTGTTTCTTGTTACATGTCAACGTGCAAATTATTTCTGTGTGAGTTGCATAGTATAATTGTGAAACACAATTGCTACTGTAACTGGCCTATTTAGACAATTATGGTAATAGATAGTTTCAGCCATAGGTACCATACTCTGAATGTACCTCAACACTTAATGTATAGCCTTTAAATTTAATTTACCGTATTCTACCTATTAAGCGTACATGTCCTAATTAACGTACACCCGTTTTTAATCAGCAGGATCCATAGTTATTGTAATTTGACGTCATCACCATCTAGTGTTAAACAGTTGGCGCCACTTTTCAGTTGTTCTACACTAGTCACCAAATGACACCACTAGTGTTAGATGGTTATCTTTTGTCTAGAGAAAAATATTTTGATTCCATGACATTTTCTCATGTCCCAATTTTTTTTCAAGCGTACAGTATGCTTATTAAATAAAATATGGTATTAAATAAAATGATGTGTTTAGACAGCATAACTGTGAATATTCTGTGATACAGTAGCAGAAATCACAATAAAAAAAATCCTATATGAATGTCACAAATTGGTGCAGACAAACCGAAAATGGCACAGTGACATTTACAGCTTTGCCAGAACTGGTCTGTAGAACACAGTATGTGTGGTTATTTTTGAGTGACGTGTAACTGACAGGAATTGTCGTTTAGATTGTTCTGTTACTTTTATTTTGCTAAGACTGAGGTTGTATTTTTAAACTGTCCACATATGTAGTCGAGTAAGTAGAATATTGTGTGATGTTAAGATGGTTTGCGTACGATTTATTTTGTCATGTTATCTTTTGGACAAATAGAGAATCCCTGATTCCTGTTTCTCTCCAGGAAATGGCACTGGCGGTGAGTCAATTTGGGGAGGTGAATTTGAAGATGAGTTTCATCCGTCGTTGAAACACGACCGTCCCTACACACTAAGCATGGCCAATGCAGGTCCCTGCACCAACGGCTCACAGTTCTTCATCACTGTGGCACCAACTGTAAGTGTACAAGCATCCACGTTTATATACGTGCCTGCGTGTGAGCATGTCTAAGAATTGTTTTACAGGTATTTATCATGTGCCCGACTTATTGGCAAGTCACAAACTGTTATGTCAAGTCACAAGTTATTGAATTCTGGGTTGTGAAAATGGGCGACTCGAGTGTGACTTGAGTCAGTCCCTATGACTCAAGTTAAGTCTGTAATGTGCATATGTATATCTATGTATACGCAAATATGTAAGTAGTTAGTGTAATGACAACAGGTGTAGGTATTATAATTATAAACTTTATATGTTACTCTGTGTATGTTCTTTAAATTTCACTTCATAAAGGGATGAAGCTGTTATTCGTTTCTACTGATAACTGTTGCCAGCTTTTCCCCTCCGATTATCCTCCTCCTGTGCCTTTGTTTCTTACATCCCTCTTAGCCCAGTCTTCCCATTGTATGTTGCTCTTGTGATATGTTAATTGATTCAAGAAATAGATGATGTTTTCTTGTAGCCTTGGTTGGACAACAAACATACAGTGTTTGGTCGCGTCATGAAGGGCATGGACATCGTCCAGAACATCAGCAATGTGAAGGCGGACTCCAAGACTGACAAGCCATTCGATGACGTCAAAATAATCAACATTCACATAAAGTAATTGGCTCTCAGGTGCTGTGTTGGGAGCAGTTTACTAGTGCCAAGTGCATTTATGAATAGTTACAGAGGCAGCAAGGAATCCTACTCTATCTTGCTTGAACAATCTTGTAAGGTTTTTTTTTCTAATTAGTAGTCAGCTATTTTTACAACATATGAGATACACATGGTATAATAAAGAATTAATTTACCGAATGATTGTGTTGATGTTATAAAATGACAATTAAGCAAATATTGTTTGAGCATTGTTGATGGATCCTGCCATTAGGTTTAGCAGATTGATTGTGTGGGAAATAATCATTTCATAGATGAGATAGCTGCATTGGCACGCATCCAAACATGTGTGGGAGAACTAAAAGCATGGATGATTCATCATCGTCTTCAGCTGAATGACGATAAGACTGAAGTGCTTGTGATCACTACACCGAGCTCGGCTAGCAAGCACAGTCTGACTAACGTCATCGGTGACAGCATCCTCCAGCCTACTGCCGTCGCTCGCAACATTGGAGTGATGTTTGACAGTGAGCTCAGCATGAAATCTCAAGTGTCGAAACTGTGCCAGGTAGCATACTTTCACCTACATCGGATTTGCTCCATCAGAGATTGCTTGACACAACATGCCACTGAACTCCTGGTTCACTCCCTTGTCATATCGCGACTGGAAATGGCCTCCTTTATGGTGGACCTGATCAGTTACTGGACAAGCTGCAGAGTCCAGAATGTGGCAGCTCACATTGTGGTCAGAGCCAGTCGCTATGATCACATCCATCCCAGAGACTCTATTGGCTTCCTGTCCGGTACCGTATTGAGTACAAGGTCGTACTGATGACGTTCAAAGCCCTTCATCTGCTTGCGCCGAGCTACATCGCAGACCTGCTCCAGTTCTACCAACCCTGCAGAACGTTGCGATCCTCTCTTCTGATTGTACGCAGTGCACATCTCTGCCATTATGGTGATCGTGCCTTCTGCATCGCTGCTCCTCGCCTGTGGAACAGTCTTCCCCATGAGATGCGAAAATGTGACTCTCTATACACCTTTAAAAGACTCTTGAAAACTATCTTGTTTAAATGCGCTTATTATTCTTAACTGTCAAATTTATTCGACTTTTAGTGCTATGTCCTATATTCCATAGTGTAGTTGGTAAAGCGTTCCACAGTGTCGGGCCGGTGCAGATAAACAACCGGTGACTGTACCATTCCACGCTGACACGTGGAACATGCAGAAGTAGATCGGCATGTGACGGTGCAGCAGCAAGGCGAGGTACACCGGTGTGCCTTTGTGAAGTTCGCAGTGTACAAGGACTAATAGTTTGTCGTCAATATGCATTTTCATGGGAATCCAGTAGCAGTAGTCGATTCGTGAAGTTACAAATGCATGCACTAGGCATTCGCACACACTGGTTGTTGTCTCTATCTCCCATGTTTTTAATATCTCCAAATCTCCCCTTAATTTGTTGAAAAATTTAAATGCTACATATTTCAGTGTTTTGATTATTATATAAGTGACTATGCACATTTGTATATTCCCAATCTTGTTTTATGCCTTTCAGTTTGTCTGCAACCATTTTCTACAATCAAAATCGTGTCTGTGTGTTCATCTTTCCATCTATATATTAATACGCTAACTTTGGGAGTATCTCCTCCCATGTGTCAAGATCCATTAATCTCTTTCTATGTTCCTTCGCTTCCTTGGACCATTAACCATTGATCTACTGATTGGCAATCTATTTAACAAACCATAAAGGCAGTTAACCGCTGATCTACTGATTGGCAATCTATTTAACAAACCACAAAGGCAGTTAACCGCTGATCTACTGATTGGCAATGTATTTAACAAACCACAAAGGCAGTTATTTAGAATTATTTACTTATGGATTTGCTGCTTACCTGATATGCTTTTCTACCTTGGCGGAAAAAGATGGAAACGGGGTGAATTGAGTGGATAGCGCCAGTCTTTAGAGGGCATCACTATAGCTCCTTTATGGGAAAATATCGGGTGTAAGCTAGTTATAATTAGCATGTGCCATTCAGATGTTTCAATAATTAAAAGAACTCTTTTTTTCAATAATTTATGGTAAACTTTACCAGAAACAGCCACTCAAGCTCTCAGCATTGACAGCTTTAAAGCTCAGTGCAACCATATCTAATATCTCAAAACTCACCCAGCATACACCAATCAGGCAAATTGGAATTGCAAACTGCATATGTAGGCTTACAAAAAATACATTACACAATTAAAGGAGAACTGACACAGAAGTAGTACAACTAACTGCACACATACCTGGAAAATAGACAATCGATTCAAAATTGTCTTTTGGACTTTGACAAAACCATGGTATAGTTATGTTCTAATTCTTATGCAAAACCAACTTTTAAAATGTCTTGCACATGCGTAGGGTGCTTCCCACAATTCTGAATGCATAATATTGTAATCTACATATAAAATTCTTATTTTCAAAATTAATTGCCATAAAACAATAAACGTTTACATTGAAAATGCTTTTTTTGTGTTTGTAACTGCACAGTTGTTTAACCAGCATAAAAGGACAAGGTCTAGTCAATTTAATAAATATAAAACACCAGCCACCGCGGCTCGTATAATTCTATCTTTCACGAAGTTGAATGTTCGTTTCATTCAACATAAATATAGAACACGTGCTATTGCCAATATTTACACCGGATGTTTACAAACGTCTGGCTTTGAGCATGCGTACTTGCATCTACCCAGCATTCCGCACAGATGGCGGCTGTCGCATGGATTTGGAAGAGTGGTGAAATACGATATGGTAACAGTATGGTATTATAGTGGGAATATATCAACTACATAAACAAAATGAGGTTGACTGTATCTACAGTTAACTAAGACTTTTGAAAACGCGTTCTATAAAGTCTTCTAAACGTTTCGGAATGACACCGTCAGCGAGAGTTGACGGAGAGAGCTTGACATGAACGTTGACCCGACTGTAGTCTATGGTTGAGTTGTAACTACGCATAGTTAAGTTCGGGTCATGAACTTAGCAGTAGAGTGATAGCGCCGTTTACAGAGACACCGTCTTTGGGTTTACACAGACACTGTCTTTGGAAGTAAATAGAGTCGACCGTAGTATAATTACGCAGTGGCTTATGTAGATAATTCCGCAGGGTATATTCAACAGCTGCCTGTGTGATGTCAAGCCGCCGATCCAGCGCAGAGGGGGAGAATGTTAAATCTGGGATTGGCTTGAACCTGCTGAAGATGATCACTCGACGACCTTCTAAAGGTCTTGTACGCTCACGCTTTGTTGGCATGCATGGAGAAGACGTGGACACCAGTGTAATCCGGGGCCATGCTTTGTTTGCTCGATTCTTCGAACGGAAGGGGCTGGGTCACTGCATACACTATTTTGGCGAGGAAATGACACTGGGTCAACTTCGGACGATATCGCCCCGGGAACTGCTGATGAAGTACGGCATTGAGAATGCTGAACACAGAGAACAGATCATGAAGTTGGTGGACGAAACACGGAAGGAAGATCACAGCGATGCCGAGGTAAATAAATGTATACACATTTGAATAGATTGTTTAAAAAATAATTACCCAACTGTACCTGTCCTCTCCGGGCTCCATGGCCCACAAGGCTGCAGTGCTCCTTCTCCAGTTCGTACTGTCTGTTTGGCTTCAGCCCATATCTTCCACCCTTGGAATAATATATTTCTAGTCCTGCTAATTCATAAAAAAAATTCATATTTGTTATGAATATAGATCATGCACTGGTACATTAGTAAATATAAATAGTAACATTTAAGTATATATTGGTTTACTACATTGGATAAACGAATGTGTGAAATATGAGAGTGTGTATTGCTTCAGTTATAACAGCTCTATCTTCAGTTAATATAGATTTTATCAGTAAAGGCAATAACTGGAGAGTGAATATTATTGTGATGTTCCTTCTTGTTTGACACTGGTCAGCCTCCTGTATGACGTGTCTTTGTATCGGGCTAGCCAGAAGTCCAGAACCTTGAGTCATTCTTTCTTGGTAATAAATTAATATGCTGTGTTGGCAGGATATTGCTACAGGAAGTTAAAACTTGTGATGTCACATAACATCACATGGTACTCATGTTTCAACCAGTAGATCTACAGCATTGGAGTGACACTCCAACAAGTCTTTTTTACTGTACATGTTCGAAGCTAGGTCACTTAGTCGCAACCGGGGTGGTGCCAAAAGTTCAAGTTTTTATTTCTATTGTTTGATAATCATTTTATACAAATACTGATTTCAGAAACATTATTTGTTACTTGATTGCCTACATGCAAGCACCATGCTGATACCCATATTCACACTTTACTGAAATCTGGACCACTTGCTAGTTAGTAGTTACTGTAGTAAAGTAGACAGGTGGTGCAGTTCAGTGAAGAAAGTAGTGATATAATTCATATATATTATTTTAAAAATTCATTCTACTCATTAGGGACTTTATTTCAATTTTTATGCAATGTTTTCCCGTTATTGTATTAGAATGTCTTCAACATTGTATGTTGTGCACAACACTACTTTGTATACAACACTGTATGTTGTGTACAGCACTGATCACAGAACCTAGTTAGAAATCCCACAGTCATATTCTAAGAACGAAATAAAGAACTAAAAATCTACTGCATGAAAACATGACTGAAAACAAACTGATGTGAATGAACTATGCAAAGTACTCATTACTTGAATTCTTATTCATTGATATAATATAAAAAAATATTTTTAGTAGTCCCTTACACGAGTACTTATAACACTAATAATTTTCCAATACTATACATGTACACTTTGTAACATTTTGTTTGGTCACAATTGTTAAGGTAAATAAACAAAGCAGCAAGTTTTTTTAAACTTTTGGTTTAAATTTACTGTGAAACACCTATTCTAGTAGTCTACATCCAGACATGCAGTGTGATATTAGGCTAGTGTGGTAAGCATATGATACGTTTGGTTTATATCATCAGCATTAATAACTAGTGCTACAATGATACACTAAGCCACAATATGATATGTATCGCGATATTTGTGTCATGATACGATCTGTATTTCAATACAGAACAATACATAAATTTAACAGAACACATTTATTGGGTACACATTTTACAGTTCAACTTGTCTACTGAAAACATGTTTAATGTACAAATTACAATAACTAACCTGTATAAAGTTGCATCTATATTTTACCATTTTCATGTTGAGTCTCCAGCTACAACAGACTATTATGCACGTTACGGAATTGAGTCATGCGGTTATACATTAATATTGGTAGTCCCGAAACAGTTTCTAAGGGTGTTTACAGGTTTTTCAAGAAGATGATACTTTGAATGAAAAATTTTCATGTATCGTACACATATTGCGATTCTTGTAAAATATATAGAGTATCGTACCGTTAAAAAAGTATCGCGATACATTAATGCTTGATGAATCAGTTCAATTCCATTGGTAACATGATCTTGGTAGGAAATTGCAGATAATTTGCTGCTACTGCAGGCGTCTTGATTTATCAGCCACAAAGCATGTGGATTAAAATGGGCAGATAAGCCGCAAGCTTTTAATGTAGAGATCAACATGTAGGTGTACATGCATGTATCTGTGTTTCTAAATGTATGTGAACGTATAATTATTTACATATACAGGGTTGTTTGATTTAAATCATTTGATTTAAATCATGATTTAAATCACTCCATAAAAATCATTGATTTATGTTTTTTTTTACTTCCGGTTTTTTAATCGCTGATTTATATGAATTTAACACAAATAATTGTTTACAAGCATCGAGATCAACAAAGTTTTGTATGTTTTTTAATACAAAACACAAAGTGCGCACACTTGTGTAGCTGTATTGTCACCAGATAGCCTGATAGTAAAATATTTTATGACATTGTGTATGTTTGAGCTATTCCCTTTCTGAATGTAGTGAAGCCACATAAACTTGTCTTCCAGAGGAAGTATCTTTTCAACACAGAAGCCCTGAGTTAAAGTCCACTTATAGCTTGTGCTAGTTGTTAGCAATTCAGTATGTTGACTCAGTTGTTTAATACTGTACCAGTTTGTATTCTGGTTAGAGACCCTTAGAGTACACAGAGCCCTGGACAGGTGCTAATCCACCCTCTCAGCAAACAATAATTACCACTGCTACAGCCACAGACCCACAACATGCTTTCCTTTCCAAGACAGATTATGCAACTACAGGGGGTGAGGCCTTGTGGACATTGTCTAATGTCTTTATATAAGCAATAATCATGTACCCTCTGTTAAGACAAGAACCCAAATCGATTTGAATAGAACATGTTTGAAAGAGTTTACAAATTTAAACATCTATATAAATATCTATATACCAGATTTAAAAAAATATATAAAAAAACACGATTTAAATATAAAAAAATCCGATTTTTTTGATTATTTAAAAAAAAAATCATGATTTTTTTCAACCCTGTACATATATGTATGCCTGTATATGTACAAGTTCAAAATTATGTAAAGATAAATGATGAGTACTGTACCTACTACCTACATGGGATCAAATAAACTTTATGTTCTGTTCTGTTCTATGGCTTTCCAATTAGCTAAATGCAGTGACTGTTCAGTAATCCCTTTGATGCTGTGCATGTGACTCAGAGCATCTGTGGTTTGACTATTCCTTGCCAAGACATCTGTGTATGGGTAGAAACATAAGCCTGTTGGTATGACTAAGTTTGTGTATATCTTTATGGATTACCTCATGAATGTGTTCAATCCCAAACAGCCTCATCTTGGGCTAACCCACATGAATTGTATTTACAAACTACTGGGATTAGACACTATAAGCTATAGGTCACTTCCACCTGTTGCCTGTTCCAGAGGATGTAAAAGATCGCACACAAGCAGCAATTGTAGCATGTCTTGGAGTCTCAGTTTTACATTTATGAATATGCTCAATTTTGAGGGATGGATATGAATCAGCTCAGAGCCTAGCCATAAGGATGATAGGACTACCAGTTGTAACTTGTATAAATCCGTGGGACAATGTTACACATTTGTCTTTTAATTCCCCTGGCATAGCTACCATGTACATACAAATGTCTAACTTACTACCCATCCTAACTTGCTAAGTGAGAACAATTTGGACCCAGTTTTTATTAGGAAGCTAGGTTGCTCTCGATGGGTTTGAAGCACCTGGTCAAAAGGTTAGCACTGTGCACACAAAGTTGTCTCGTTGCAACATAGCTATTATTAGGTGGACTACACTCGCAGGCTATCCATATATATCAGTCATCTATGCCTTATTAAGTCGGTAGCAAAGAAAAATTAAGAAATGTTCCCATTATGGTGTAATTGAAAGGTTTTTGAGACACTGTGTTCTGCAGTTTTGAGTTTTAATAATATATCATGTTTTCTAGTCTTGTGTTGTACTCTATGAACTCTAGGAAAGATTTTATTTCATGTCTCATTTGTCACATGAATCTTAGTTGGCTATCAGTATCACACACACACTCTTACAGAAACTGGGTGGAGGGTCTATGGCTTTTAGTGCCAGGTGCTAGGCAATTTGGCGAGTTGTACAGACCCAATTCTAATTCTTGCAAAATGGCTGGCCTAGCTACTACAAACCCAGTATCTCAGGACTGATCACAAGGCGTGGGCAAGACTATTGAACCACCGGGTCAGTTCCAGAGAAGTTCCTTGGCAAGGCTCCACTAGAGCCAGTAGGCAGCGGGCCTCAAAGGCATTCATGACATTTCCGAATTAACTGTAACCTCTCTCATTTAAGCCAATTGAGAAGTCTGTAATCATCTGCACAGATTCCTTTCAAACTGCAGAGCGTTCTTTAGCAACAGTATGATTGTATTTATGTTTCCGTAGCCAAATTTCAACCAAATTTCCTTAATGAATTTTCTAGAAGGAAAATTGGAAATTATCACTTTGTAGTTCACAGGAGCTGATCTGGCGACACTGGTCACCCTTGTGAACGTTTTAGTCTCCAAGGTTGTTGCTACACAGGTGCACCACTTACAAGATAGCCACATGAATGTCAGTAACTGGGAAACTGACATTAACAGGTGCACCACTTACAAGATAGCCACATGAATGTCAGTGACTGGGAAACTGACATTAACAGGTGCACCACTTACAAGATAACCACATGAATGTCAGTGACTGGGAAACTGACATTAACAGGTGCACCACTTACATGATAACCACATGAATGTCAGTGACTGGGAAACTGACATTAACAGGTGCACCACTTACAAGATAGCCACATGAATGTCAGTGACTGGGAAACTGACATTAACAGGTGCACCACTTACATGATAGCCACATGAATGTCAGTGACTGGGAAGCTGACATTAACAGGTGCACCACTTACATGATAGCCACATGAATATCAGTGACTGGGAAACTGACATAAACAGTGTAAAGTGGCCCAGAACAGACACGCCCACACATATTTGTATTGTTGGAATATATTGTGCCCACAAATTGTTACCAGATACCAGGAAGTAACAAATCTCCCTAGCATTTCCCTGCATTCCTAGATGCCTATCTAGTCTCCCAAAATTAAGGTTTTCTAGACTGGCTCTATTACTCATAATAATCATCGGTAATAGCTGCAGTAATTATTCGGCAGTATATCGGTAAAATATATCTGCATTTAACTAGTCATCCATCTTGGAATTTAATCCAATGACTTGTTCCCCTTTGGCAGAGTGAGATAACAGTTTAGCGAGATAATCAGATAATCAGATTAAGTTCGTTGATAGTAACATTTAACAAGCTCTTTGACATCCGGTAGCAGGCAGTACCATTCATGTATGTTTGTTGGCAGTACTTAGCAATAATGGTATTTTTATCCTGGGTTTATCAAGGTTGTTTTGTGATATTTTGGACTACCAAATGATTTAACTATGATATATATCAAACCCATATATAATTAGTGAACATTAGACTAATGTCATTAGTGGTGATGAGGCATGGTTTCAATTTTGAAAACTGTAACTGAAAATTTTTTGATTGAAATGTGCCTGTTCGTCTATGTCTGAGTTAGTTGGTGCAGTGGACAGTATGGGTCAAGACAACTGCCAAATGTCCTGCTTTGGGAAGGAGAATTCCTTTTTTGTCATACCTCCTGCTTTTCCTAAGACCTTTTTCAAATAATCTCCTTTTTGAACTGAGTCCTAAACATTTTCTAGTCTGGCAACAGACCGCAAAAAATGACACCTTTGAGAACTGCATTTTCCAAAAATCCATATTGATGGAAGGGACATCCCTCTCACACACCACCTCTCACATACCACCTGTCAGCAGTCCTCCCTTTATTTCATCTACAGCAGGAGAATCGCCTTCTTCCTAATTTGGCAACTTGGACTTTGTGTCAAGATGGTTAGAATATTGGACTCTCAATTGAGATATTCCAGTTTTGAATCCTCATGCAGTTGTTTTGAAACTTTGGCAATTTATTTAATTCTTCGTTGTTCCAGTTCACACAGCTGTATAAATGAGTACCTGGCTATAGACAGTGCGGGATATGTGAATGAATAGTCTTTGAGCAGTAATTGCAGTGTGGCTGAATGCTTCCCAGATAAATCTAGTTGGTGTTGGAATGAACAGGTCTGCTGAAGGGGTGAAGTGGAGCTCCTAAATAGGCAGCATTTGAATGGGATTTGTATCAGGTGAAAATACCACATTCCCATCAACAAATATTTTCAAAATGTCCAGAGCGGCATTTTTCTGTCAGCGTGATCTTTCTGCACTGTCCAAGTTGTGTTTTGAGCGTGCATGTTTGTCAGCATTAATTATTCGTCGCGTCCACTGACACAATCGTGGATCCTGCTGCCTTAGTCACCTGGAGTGGTGATGTTTACTGTTTAGCCGCTTCGGTTTATATTTGCGAGATGGATCAATATATAGGTCTGTGGAACGTAGAGTGGTTTTATTGAGTTGTTGCTCTGCCTGGTTGGTGCTTCTGGTCGGGTGGAGCTATACAAGGTGTCTTATGTGTGTACGCAATAACATCAGTAGTGGACATTGGTCAAATATAACAGGTGTGGACAGTGGAGTAATTCAATTGGGTTCTCATTGTGCTCATTCAAGATGATACAATCAACAGAGTGGCTTAGTGCAAGTGGCTGTAATTGATTTAACAACACCATGGTCTCTGTAGATTGGTGCTAAAGTCACCTGAGGATAGCTGAAGGGTGTGTGACTAGTGAAAGCAGAGCGATCAGTGATTCCGATACGACAGCAGACGCAATATGGTGTGTGACTCACTCTGTCTGTCGTAATGTCTGCGGTAGCTGGTGGCATTAGCACTGCTTAGTGCTGTGTGTCATTACAGCGCCTACTAGGGAACGAATCGAGTAGCAAGGAAAACATTCCGAGACATATCAAGTCTTTGTAAGAACAGGAATGTATCGATACATACCAGGATAAGAGTCTTCCGGTGCTGCGTGTGGTCTATCATCGTTATATGTATGTGAAGCCTGGACATTTCCCCAGGAGAATACAAAGCATCTCTTGGACACAATCCAAATTATAAAATTAATTCCTTCTCTAATTACACTAAATTGTGATTAAATTTTTATCATTTATTGTGTTTAATGTCTTATACATTTTAAGATTTATACTTATGTGTACTATTTAGCCTATATGGCTTTTCTATGGCTGCACAACCTTATTATTACTATTATTTTTTAAATGCAATTCCATTTCTGATTCCACTCATCCTGTAACTGTTTTAAATATAGCAACAACGTCATGGTAAATCTACATTTATTTGATGTTGTGTTGTGAGCAAAATAAAAACACAATGTTGTGTTTGAAAATCATGCTAAGCTAAACTAAAAGCTGGTGTTGTGACCAGTAATTTCAGTTCAGTGTCGAGATTACCAGAAGTCATTAGACAAATAAATGTAATTCTTGTAGCATTGAAACTCTTTAAATAATCACCAATCACAACACATTATGTTAAAACACATTATGTTACAACACATTATGTTAGAAATTTCCATTCTTTGTTGATTTGTTTCAATTCAGTTACAGACATTTGAATGAATACAAACTGATTTCATCCATGTTACACACTGTGGACATTTCCTGCAGTTTTGATGAAATGGCCCTTTCATCCACAAATTAACCCAAATCTGTGTAGTGTCTTATATAATGGCAATTAAAATATAAAAAGTTTGACAGAATTGGAAGTTAATTGTTTTGTCCGTTATCAGATACAAAGTAAATATACGTTGTATTGGCCAGTAAGGGAAGGCAGTGTTAGTTGAGCCATTTTTCATTCTTTTTGATGTCTAGGGCAGGGGTTCCCAAACTTTTTTATTTGAGGCCCACCCATGGGGCTGCTAAAGCCACTGAGGCCCACTGCAAAAAAATATCGATACAATTGAAGATTTTTATTAAATCAAAATATATTAAAACTATAATGATGGCACCCAAGTATATTTTGCACAATATTCCAACCAGTTCTATAGCATTAAACATTTGAGAATGAGAAATGGGGTTCAGTGAAAAGTTAAAAAAAATTTTTTTTACACACACAACGTGGACATTGCATTGTCCCTTGGGACCACCTCAAATCATCCCGCGGCCCACCTGAGGGCCGCAGACCACAGTTTGGGAACCCTTGGTTTAGGGCACAATCATATTCATAAGTCAAAATTGTTTTTACTCGCTTCAGTTATGATTATTAGTAAATAATGTTGTGGTAATATATCTAGCATGCATTGTTAATTATATATAGCTGATTCAAATAGAGTTTGTAAGCTGGCTCAAGTAACACTTGGTAATAATAATAATAATAACATTTATTTTTATAAAGCTCAATTTAAAAAAAAATGCTCAAAGCGCTGTACAGGAATATAATTGCATACACAATGTAATATAATCAAATTACATATAACAACTAATACATATAAAAACTAATTGCATATAATCTAATTAGCGAACAGTAGCACACGCACAGTAGCGAATAGAATGAAAAGTTAAATTAAAAAAATGTGCTATTAAAGACTATAAATAATTGTTTTTAAAGAAGATAAAAAATCTAATTATTATTACAATATTAACATACGTACAATCATGTGTATATATACATAAAGTATGAATTGCACAATAAAATATCAGAATAAAATGTCAGCGTATAGGGTTAGTTGAGCCACATTGTAGCGTAAGGTGCATAAGTGCTTTATTTGTATAACTTATGAAGGCCTTGTACAAAAAATTCATAACAGCTCAGCCAGCACATCTACCCAAGGGGTGCAACACGTCTCAGACAAGTCTACGTGCTTAATTAATAAGTTGACACACTTAATTAATATAGACTTATTGGCCAATCGCAACCAGTGTAACTAACTGCTAATGTGTTGCCATGTTTCTATCCGATGTCTCAATTTGCTCGGAAAAATGAATTCCTTGATGTATTTAGGGATAAAGAACTGCTCAACTAACCCTCCCTTGGGTGGCTCAACTAGCCCCGTTTCGACAATTAAGCTTATTTAATTAAGTTCGCATTAATGCGCAAAGTGATGTAAGTAATCTTCTTCTCTGTGCATAGTTAAACCATTTGTAGGTGCACAGACAATAAAGTCTGGTCACGTACGCTGATAGTTTACACACCAGTAGACATAAATCATAATTACCAAAAGTTTCGAAAAACATAAAAAAACATACTTTTAGCTCACGTTCTGATCGGTGTGACAAATGTCACCTGTTATATGTCAGTTGTGTTTTGGTAACATGTTTAGTCACTGGGTGGTACCATGTAACTGTCGCTGTTGTAGTTTCCTGGGAAACTTTGGTGGCTCAACTAACACTGCCTTCCCTACTGTGTGTTGGGTATGGCTGTACTAATAACATTGTAGTTGTGTCTGTATACAGAAGGTGGCAGCACATATTTAGAAGTTGTAAGGCAGCGTGTGTACAGAAGATGGCAGCACCATATTTCTTGTAACCATCATTAGACACTTGTGCGGTGGACCAGGTGTGATCACTGTAGACTTGGGGTCAGTTACATTGAAATAAATTGGAATTGGTGTTTTGTTTTTAAAAGTAATTGGAATTGGTGAAAATGTAATTGTTATTTTCAATTTCAATTACATAATGTAACTTTTTAATTACTTCTGTAATTTAATTGTGTTTGTGTGTGGCCTAAATGGCATATAAACTTAAAGCAAAAATGGACAAGTCAGTGTTGATGTTAAAAAATGTAATAATTTTATGATGTCCACAATGCTTTCATACAATAATTTTACTTTTACAAAGTTCATATTCTTTATGGTATCCTCCCCTCTAGTAGAGGGACAAGGTGTGACGATTGCTTTAATGTGATGCCCCTGGAGTAGTTGCCTCTCTATAATTGTGTATGTAGCAATGTCCAATGACATGACGCTAGGATGGACACAGGGAAAACTTCTAAAAATAAACGGTTTTCAGTGTAAGATGCTGTGCTAGCTAACAAGTTTTGTTAGTGACCGGGTGTTAACTTTCGTTGGTAACCATGTGTTAAAGTGGTGACTTTGGTGACTGAAAATCCGAGATGAATGAATCTGTCCAACTGTCATTGTAACCTCCAATTCTGATTTCTCAACCAATATACATTAATCATAAATACCAGTAATATAAGACTTTAACTCTTACTGATGCAGTGCATGAGTGCTAGCTCAATAAGTTTGAATAGAATAGCCAATACGTTGTTGGAACAGCAATATAAGGTAAACCCGACACCCTACAACAACGCCTACCACTGCCGATTGCCGACACAAAAATTTTATGAATTCTGATCCGATCAAATATTCTGTCCATTGTGTTGGGTGAAAACGTAGCTGGCTTTGATCATTAAAATGTCATATTTGCTTGTTGCAATTGCTCTGTGTACTTGACAATGATATGTACTCAGCTTGGTAGGAGCAGTTGCAACTTATTTTATTTGTCTTTGGATGAACATTAAATAATGCATGTTGGTGTATTTCGAAAAAAAATCATATGAAACATTCATTGTTCGTTCATACCGTATTCGACCTAACAAGCGTACAGTACGCTTGAACAAAAATTGGGCCATGGAAAATTGTCAAGGAATCTGTTCTTATAAGCATACACCAAAATGTGTTTCTGTAACTGTTCTGTAACTGTTTAACACTAGTGCCAGTAATGGTGTCATTTGGTAACTAGTGTAAAACAACTGAAAATTGGTGCAAACTGTTTGACACCAGATGGCGACACTTTTCAGTTCTGCACTAGTCAAATTACAACAGTTATGGATCCTGCTGAATGAAAAAGGGGGTGTATGCTAATTAGGGCATGTACGCTTAATAGGTCGAATACGGTATATGTATACAATTCATACAATGCACCAAGAATAGTGCTGTTTGTTTTGTCAACTTTTGTGGCATTGCAATCATGATTGTCATGGTTTCTGAAGCGCTGCCATCTTGATGCTGTTCTAGATATACAACACTGAAAGTGTGCATACATTGATAGCATTTAGTGGGCCAGTAACTTTTTATTACCTGATCAATGACCAATTAAGCAAAAATGTATATATTGTTGGCAGAACTCTTGGACTATTGTCACATTAAAGGGAATAAAAACAATAATTGTTTGAAATCATATTATATTACATCTTGTAGTTTTAGTTCATTTCCACAACACCAAAAAATTAATTAGAATTCAGTTAATTAATAATTTCAAATAATACTCTGTGCTACCGGCCTGCCTCGATTATGCATATTTTTCCCACGATTACCGACAAACTTCGATGTGATGTCACTGATGACAAGGAAGTGCTATGAAACTATGACTTTCCATTGGTTCACCATACCGTTGACAGCGATAGCGGTTGTTTAGAAGTGATTCTCAGAATGGTTTATTGTGCAACATTCGATTGTAATGCAAACAATAGTAAGAATAGAGTAACATGTAGAATTAAAGCTCCGTAGGAACTTAACCCAACTTTGGGTTAAGTTCCCTATACAGCAAATTTTTCTTAAAAAGGCAAACTTTAAGCCAAAGAAGCACGGCCAGCTTTGGTCACTTCGAGAAAACTTGTGGCAGTCCTGGGTTATCTGGGGGCTAAATCTCTTTGAAAGAGGTTGATGTGCCAACATTATTCCCAGTAGTGGGAGCTATGTTGATGCCATCAATCTATAGAACACAGGCAGCAACATGGGCATTGACAACCATGGTCCTCCTCGTATCGAAGAGCTGTCAGCGCAGATACAGGTGATGTTGGCCCATGTTGAATTCGGCCCGGTGAATTCGGACAGCATTCTCTGGAAACTTCGATCCACAATTCTGGTGACTTCAGCCTATTAGCACAATGGGCATAGTGACCTCAGCCCAAACGATTGTGTACCGAGCACCTGAAGCTTACTGTGTGTCTTACTGTGAATTAAACATTTATTCTTTTATTTCTGTCAATTGACTTAGTTCCACATTATCCTTGAAATTGTTACTTTATACCTGCTTTTATAACTTTTGCTTCCTTTCGCATAAATTATGGCGCTATATTTTACCGTTTTAACATGCAGTCAGTGAGATGATCATTAGAACTTAATGGCTTAAATGCAATTCGTTGTATTCTTAAAATCACCAAGCCGAACTAACATTGGCCGAATTCACCTCCCATTCACACAATCATAAAGTGACCGGATTTATGCACATGGCAGTTGGGCAAAAATCACCACCCGTCAGCACTACTCCAACTGCAATGTTTATTTTCTGACCTAACAGTGAAAATGACCATCTAGAGCTGCCAAACTTCTCATATATTTACCACACATGTCATATGGTCAAAGAATACTCTTACTTCCATGTAACGATAACTAACTACACAAAATATTTTGTTGTCACATCACAAGTTTATGCATATGGTAGATATATGAGAAGAAGTTTGGCGGTTCTATGTGGTCGTTTTCATGGCTAGGTCAGAAAGTAAATAAGATCGAAGTAAAGGCTACTGGCGTCACTAAATTGCTCTGAAAGAGCTGAATTCGATGATTCTGTGGTATCGCTTGCTGCTAGGGGTTCGAAATCGTAACATTTTACTTTTTATTCTGGAAAATTTACATCGCCACCCTCGCCATAGTAACGTGAGTGAAACCATACTGAAGCACTGCATAGAAATCACTGACTGAATGTATACCGATGTCATCAGTGATGTCACAAAACCATGTGATCGCTGATCTTATTGACTTTTAATTTTACACGCTTTTGCGAGTTAGAAACATTAAACATCTAATTTTACCTATAAATATTAAACTTTGTGTACCCGGTACACACTGATAAAGCATTTTAGCTAGTGCCTTGTTGTTATTCCCTTTAGCCGTGTTTGTTGCTTTTATTCTTTGATTGGCTATAAATAATGTCCAAGAAAAAATTTAATTGCTTAGTTCGAAGTTTGCTGATCTGAATGAATCTGATTTACCTAATACAGACGTAGGGCGTGGTGGCTGGTTCGACTGTCGGTCGAGGGGACATGGGTTCGAATCCAACTCAGCCATTTCAAAACTTGGGCACTGGTTGGACTGTCGGTCGAGAGGACCTGGGTTCGAATCCAACTCTGCCATTTCAAAACTTGGGCAATTTCATTCATTCAACTTTGCCTGTGTCTTTCAGAAGAGACGCTATTAGCCATTGGTGCCTTCTATCTGGTGTCTATGCCAGGGGAAGTAAAAGGTCCTGCTGTGGAATTCATCTCTCATGAGCCACTGCAGAAGCATCCACGACATGGCTCAGTCAATTCTGCTAACTACCTCACAAAAGGATACGATTGAATGAATCTAATACGGATGGTTTGGTCAGAGCTCAATACAGGATTTGTAGCATCATACAGTAGTACCTGAGGTCACTTTCCAGCACGGATGCTGGATGACAGTTTTATGTGACAATGGCCAGCCATCCTGTGGGATACGACCTCATGGCTAGAGGAGATGTGGTCTGTCTCCTGGCCTGCCTGCGTGTATCGGCTCCGTGCTGCATTAAATTAATTTACTTGAAGTTAGGTTATAGCTATGATTGATTGCCAAAACACGCTGTTGCAAATGGATGATTCAGAAAGCTTTTGTGTGTGTGGAGACCATAAAAGTGCCCATTTGATGATGAATTTACATCACAGTATTGTCATTTCCACAGTATATGGAGATTACTGGGTATGCAAATGTCAGTGGGTGAAAATTTTTTTGCTCTAAATTATGCAATATAGAAACAGGTCAAACACCTGCGAGGCCTGTGCATGGCTCTTGTACTTGAACCAGGGTGTGAGATCTTTGTATGGAGGAGGAAGAAATTGATCTATGCTGTGTCGTTGGGCCACTACTTCCGGGTGCTGCATTGGGTTCTTGAACTTCTTCCCTGCAATTGGTTAATACTTTTCACTTTTCCTGTTGAGTTCTTCTTTCCTATTCCAGCCACTTGTTTTCTAGATAAACTTGTCTCCGTTCTGGATCAACATCGCATTCAACATGATACTGCCTCTGTTGTTCAGCTGCAGACAATGTCATGGCTGTGGACAAAGATCATTTTAATATAATTATGTGGTGGCTCCCAGGCTAATAACATTATATATAACTAGCTTACACCCCCATCCATGGAACAAAAGGTGTGAAACCACATATGATTTTTAAATAGGCCATCATTATAACGTTTCTTAGGATTCCTGCAAAATTTGTGTTTTTCTTCAACATTTCATAGCACATTGATGCTGTGTGTAATTCGACAGCATCACATACCTTTCAGAAAAACACACGCAAAGCAGATACCCCTCAGCCAGGTGAATGATTTAGACATTTTGGTACATGAAACATATAATGAAGTAATAAAGAAAACATTAACTTTACCAACATATCCAATGTGAAAGCACATTTTCTACCTGTCGGACAAAGACAGACACAGTGGGGAACTGAGTGTTGAATCAGTCTGTGGCTTTTATTGACCACAGACCATATTTACGATCTGTCCGCCATTAACCACATACAGAGTCCCTAGGTAGCTAGAAAGAGGCAAGTGGATGTCTGTGCCTGGAGGAGATACTGCCAGACTGACCCCAAAGTTAGAGTATTAGTATATAGACTAGCCAAGTTGCCCGGCATTGCACGAGCAGCCACCCAAAAATCATGCACAACTGTTGGTTTCACGAAGCATTTGTACTGCACGAAGGAACTTATGTTGACATTTGATGTAGATCACGTAACTCGGAACAATTATAGAAAACACGCATTGCATTATGACAATTGTGCATAATGACAGACTGTTATTGTTCTGGGTTACATAATCTACTTCAAACGTTCACATAGGTTCCCTCTTATATCCCCACCCATGGGGAATTTTTTATTTATGAACCATCCGCATGGGCCCTCAGGCACGCCTAAAAGATTCCAGCCCCACACATACAAAACCGATGGAGATATGAACACACAGACAGACAGACAGACAGACAGACACAACCACAAACTACTTTATAGTATAGATGGGATCCTCCCAGACCATTTTTTTTTAATTATTCAAATATACAGGTCAAATAAGTTGAACCTGGGTGTAGTAGAAGTTGTAGATAAGTGAACTTGTGCGCTTCAAATAACAATCTTACTTCACACAAAAATGTATTAAAGCAATCACACCAAATGTGCTGTGATGGAATACAAGTGGTTTTAGAGTACCGGCTGGGTGTTCTAGCATTCCTGCTCCGCACGCAGAATAAAGGTTAATTGGTGACTGTACTGAGAATAGACTGTAGGCTTTATAGCTAGTAAAAAGGGCAATAGCTGGATTGAAAGAAGCTCTGCATAATTTTACTGGTTTCAAGGAATACAGTGACTTTGTTAACATGGACTAACATTGCACTAAGTTTATCAAATGGAGTGTGTTTCTAAATGCAGATAATTAGTTAAATTGATCTAGTTTGTCTAATTAACAGAGAACCAACTGCAGCCTAAAGTGGCCATTAGGTGACCAAGGCCATCCATTTATTTGATCATATTTCATTAATGTCACATTAGTATCACGTTATACTCAGCCTCTTATGTATGTAGTCACAAACAGCAGTCTTCAGGTACTTGGGTGGTCCACACGCACGCTTACAGGCATGCATTCACAAACACGAACAGATTTGTGCAGTCTTATATATATATATATTATTAAACAGTTTCTAATACCAGTTCTGCACTTTAAATGTAGGCAACAACATTAATGTAACAACCATATTTTTGTACTACGGTAATATAATTTACCAAACAAAGGAACCAAACTACTGTTGTAGAACGTTATCAAAAAAGACAATGTGCTACTATGAATCTGATATTTATTTGCGTGTAGTAAATGGTACACAAGTTAGATTGCGGATGTACTATTTTTGTGTATTATTTAGTCTTGCAGTTTTACAGATGAAATGTTTAAACACTAGTCCAGCTTAATAACAAAATGTTGAGGTACGAATGCTGAATGGAGTTCCGTCCGTCTGTCTCTCTTATTCTTTCCATGTCTTCCTATCTGCCTGTCTATCTGTATATCTCCGTCTTCCTGTTTCCCTATCTACGCTTTCCCTGTATCCATTTCTCCCTCATCTTCTGTATTAAATAATGCATTTGATTTTTCGTGCGATGGGAATTATGCAAACTCATTTGCAGGTTTTTTTTTTTTTTTTTTCCCACTGGTACTGCATATTTATTTTCACATGTATCTATGGGATAACATAACTTGTAATGCAAAATAATTAATTGCAGTGTTCTCATGATATCATACCAATGGGAAGACCGGCCTGGATACGTCCGGTCATGATACGTCTCATTTATAATGTTTTTGTTTTTTCTATATATCTCTTTTTTTTTTACTCTTATTGTGGCACAGACATGTATGATGACTGATATAGTAACTTGCTACACAGAATGGAGAATGCTAACTTCGGATCACTATGGGAAAATAAGACTTCGTTTACAGAAGACAGTCGATTATTACTGTATATTTTTCAACCATAATTATTCATTTAAAGAATGTTAGATAACGATTCATTTCTCCGGTTTCAAGGAGGTGCAAACGTAAATTCTTTATTTAATATATTACAGCTAAATGAGGCAACTGATGACGATTTTCAACCAATACATCATTCCTCCTATTATGATCTTGACAACTTTAAATTACTTGCAGAAAGAAATAACGAACGGTTTAGTATACTAAGTTCAAATATAGAATCTATTAATGCAAAATTCAGCGAAATTGAAGCTTTCTTAGAGGAACTTAACCGGATAAACTTTAAATTTAGCTTAATATGTTTTCAGGAATGCTGGCTTTCCGAGAATGATGCTATGGGTCATTTACAACTTGACGGATATCAGTGCATTAAACAAGGCAAATCATGTAGTAATAAAGGTGGTCTGGTCATGTATTTAAGCAAAACATTTAACTACAAAGTAATTTTGTCTCTTAATCAGTATGACAATTGGGAAGGTCAATTTATTAAAGTAACTGGTGGTGGGCTATCTAAAGATATAACAATTGGTAACATTTACAGGCCCCCAAGAGACCTTAACGAAAATTATAAACAATTCCTTTCTGAATTCACACCTATCACTTCATCATTTGACAGAACAAACTCAGATGTTATTATTGCAGGTGACTTCAATATAAATCTTTTGAAAATAAATGAAAAAGAAGTATTCGCGGAATTTTTTGATACTTTAATATCATATAGCTTTTACCCCCACATCACACTTCCTACTAGGCTCTCCAAAAATAATGGAACCCTAATTGATAATTTCTTTTGCAAATTAACTAAATCTACAATGAAGCCTAAATCAGGCATTTTAACTAAACAATTATCAGACCACCAACCATATTTCACTTTTCTAAATACAGTTTCCCACACAAAACCTTTACCAAGATATATAAAAATTACTGTACAGAACTCTGATTCAATATCTGATTTTATACACGAGGTTTTCTCATCAAATGTTTACAATAAACTCGACCAATCTCCTAATGCAAACCCAAATATGAATTATGATATCCTACATGACGTAATGCAATGTGCAAAAAATAAACATGCCATATAAAACAGTTAAACTAAAAAAATACAAACATAAGAAATCTGCCTGGATTACGTTAGGTCTGCTCAAATCCATTCGATACAGAGATAAATTATATAAGACACTAAAAACTACTCGACCAGAATCACCAAAATACTTTGCAATTCGGATCAACCTGACTACCTATAATACTATCCTTAAAAAAAGCATACGTACTGCTAAACGCATACATTACGAATCATGTTTCAACAAATTAAAAAATAACATTAAAAAAACATGGGAAACAATTAATGGTATTCTTTCTAGAACAAACAAAAAGAAAACGTTCCCCAATGCCTTTATGTATAACGAAAATATTATAGCAGATAAAACGGCAATTGCAAACACATTTAATTCATATTTTACCAATATTGGCCCAAATTTAGCCAACCAAATACAAAATTCCACAAATAAAACTTTCAGATATTATCTTAATGGAAACCATAACAATGTATTTAATTTTCAACTTATTAATGAAGAAACAATATCTAAAACAATAGATGATATGCACCCAAAACAAGTTGCGGATTTGACGGTATTTCTTCAAGGCTTCTAAAGTTAATTAAACCTGTTTTGACAAAATCTTTAACTTTAATCACAAATCAAATATTAACTACGGGTGTCTTCCCCGATAAACTAAAAACTGCCAAAGTAATACCAATTTACAAAAAAGGGGATGAAACCCTATTCTGCAACTACAGGCCAATATCAATATTACCTGCAATTTCAAAAGTAATCGAAACAATTATTTATGACCAACTAAATTCTTTCTTAAAAAGACATAAACTTATATACGATAATCAATATGGATTTAGAAAGGAACATTCTACGGAATTTTTCCGCTCTTGAATTAATTGACAGGATATTGACACGTATGGATAATAAGGAAATACCTATAAATATTTACTTGGACCTGTCAAAAGCTTTTGACACTCTGGATCACTCAATATTAATTGATAAGCTAGAGTTTTATGGCGTGGAAGTAGTAGCTTTAGACCTGTTCAAAAATTATTTAACAAATAGAAAACAGTACGTTGAATTTGAAGACGCCCAATCAGATAGGCTTAATATCTCCACAGGCGTACCTCAAGGATCAATTCTAGGCCCTTTGTTATTTATAATTTACATAAATGACTTTGCCCAATCCAGTCCAAAATTCAACTTTATTATGTACGCCGATGACACGACACTTTCAAGTACCTTAGATTCTTTCGCACAATATGGCAAAAATGAAAATGTAGAATTCTTAATTAATACAGAACTGGACAAAATTAATGAGTGGCTTAAATTAAACAAATTATCTCTAAATGTAAATAAATCTAAATATATGATCTTCAAAACGGCTAGAAGAATTAATATGATAAATCCACTAAATATAAAAATAGATAATACATACATTGATAGAGTAGATGAGTTTAATTTCCTAGGGATAAGTTTTAATGAACAATTAAACTGGCAAAGCCACATCAACAAAATTTCAAATAGGTGCTCCAGAATTATAGGTATCCTAAATAAACTCAAACGATTGTTACCACTTAATATAAAGATTATGTTGTATAACACTTTGATATTGTCACATCTAAACTATGGCTTAACGGCCTGGGGCTATCGATGTGATAGAATAAAAAAACTTCAAAAGAAAGCCGTCCGAATTATATGTTTAAGCAAATATAATGCTCATACCGATCCACTGTTCAAAAGTCTTAATTTACTAAAAGTAGAGCACATTCTAAAATTGCAGGAACTAAAATTATATCATAAATTTTCAAACAATAAACTACCTGTCTACCTGCAAAACTTACCACTTGATCAAAACAATAGTATTCACAACTTTAATGGTCAATATAATATACATACGATCAGGGTACATAACGAGTTCGCTAAACGAAGTCTTAGGTACAGTTTGCCACATACCATAAATAATGCACCTGATTTATTAAAAGACAAGGTCACAACTCACAGTTTACACGGTTTCTCAAATTATATCAAACTTTATTATCTGAATACATGCATTGAACAATGTGCAATCCAAAATTGTTATATATGTCAACATGACTGACAATGTATCCGTTCCTCCTTGGTTAAAAAAAAATCACTGTTTGTATATCTGGTTGTAGGAATATAATTGGCATTTGTAATATACCGGCATATCTATATTAATATCTATATTAATTTTGTTCACCCAGTAATTATGCATTAATATTTATAGGTTTTTTTTTTTTATATATATTTTTTATATTTTTTTATATATTTTTTTATTTATATTTTTTTTATCTTAATAACGGGTGAAATTAATTGACAGGGTGGCTCCTATGTTAGCGATTAATTTTTAGTCTTAGTAGGAGTCTCCCGTCCCTTATATGACATTATCTTTTATTTTCAGACCGTACTCTATATTCTTACCACTTCGTTTTCTTATGTCGACATAGATGTAATATATTGTATTTGTGTTGAATACTCTGTTTTGTTGTTTTTGGGACGAATAAATATTTCCTGTTCCTGTTCTGTCCAGTCCTCTTTCCCTCCCTCCATCCCTCCCATCCTGTCTCCCTCCCTCTCTCACCCTCTCCTACTCTGCCTCATGAAGTCACCAATTAATGTTTAAAAATCACTGTTTGTATATCTGGTTGTAGGAATATAATTGGCATTTGTAATATACCGGCATATCTATATTAATATCTATATTAATTTTGTTCACCCAGTAATTATGCATTAATATTTATAGGTTTTTTTTTTTATATATATTTTTTATATTTTTTTATATATTTTTTTATTTATATTTTTTTTATCTTAATAACGGGTGAAATTAATTGACAGGGTGGCTCCTATGTTAGCGATTAATTTTTAGTCTTAGTAGGAGTCTCCCGTCCCTTATATGACATTATCTTTTATTTTCAGACCGTACTCTATATTCTTACCACTTCGTTTTCTTATGTCGACATAGATGTAATATATTGTATTTGTGTTGAATACTCTGTTTTGTTGTTTTTGGGACGAATAAATATTTCCTGTTCCTGTTCTGTCCAGTCCTCTTTCCCTCCCTCCATCCCTCCCATCCTGTCTCCCTCCCTCTCTCACCCTCTCCTACTCTGCCTCATGAAGTCACCAATTAATGTTTACCTGGTAACTAGAGCCCCAGTAGTCCATATGTAATCCTAGCATCCTAGCATGCACCCTGCACCACCACTGAAGGCAGGTGATTGCAGCACTGGGTAATTGAGAGCCAGGTGAAGGTGCCAGGTGAAGGTGCCAAGAAGCAGGTGTGAATTACTGAACACAGTATTATTGAGCTGGTTGCTCTGCACCACTGATGTGCTACTGGCTAATAATCTTGAATACAGTGTCAGGTTATGTAAATGCTAAGATTCCACCACTATTAATATGTTGCGGTGACGTGAACATGGAGATCTATTATTCATGACACTTGGCTTGTTTCTAGTGTTTATCGTTTATCATACATATTATGCTGTTGTTGTTCTTCATTTGAAACAAAATTGTGCTTTTGTGCTGAGAGCGTAACATAATCTAAGTTAGTAGGCCTCAGTCCTGACTGTGTTAGATTTGTCTATCTTTAATTTGAAATACGGTTTGTCTGACAGGGAGGGCAAATCGTACTTTTTCTGGCCTACAAAACTGCCTTTATTGTGAAAATAACTACCGCATTGATGTTCTAGTTACAGTTTTTGAAAGTATGGATTATTTGATGCCATGTGTTAATGTACAGAGCAATCTAGACATTGTAGGCATTAAGTTAGCGCAGAAACCCGTGGACAGGTGACAGCAGCAGCGTGTCAAATGGATTTGTTTTCAGGCTTGTGACAAAAACATGACAGTGCACATGGTCCAGGGAGTACCCTGTCCCAGGGGGTACCTGGTCCCAGGGGTACCTGTTCCCAGGTGCACCTGCGACTGTTGCTACTTGAAACGTGTTGTTATTGCAACCCTTGATTAATTTTTATCCCATCGTTGATTTTTATCCGAATCGCTTAGGAATTGCCATGAGCACAAAAGGATTGTTTTCCTAAGTACTGATGTCATATTTAAGAAAGTACCTTACAATGTTGTAATGCCACGCTGACTTCTCAAAGACTTGATTCAACTGTTGTTGAATGAAGAGACTTCTTGTGTTTAAACATTTTATTAAAAAGCTTCTACCATGTAGACTTGAGTTGTGAATTATGTGAACAGGTTCTGCTACAGTGACCATATGTGGGAGGCTAATCTTCAATTAGTATTCATTATAAATTGACGGTGGGCAAACTTTAAAGGTTAGGTATATAATTTCCAGCAAAAAGTAGAACATGCATGAATAATTTAATTCAGATTACGTCAATGTTATACATGTTTTCAATTTACAGCAACAATGAATGCATTGGTATCTTGCAGTGTACCTCACTCGATAAACATTCAAAAGGGTAGCTATGTTGTAATATTTAGATTAGTTATTGATGTTAATAGTTGTGATAAACATGGAAGGCAGTTCTAATTTAATAAACCCATAGGCAGGTGGTATAGTGCCACTGTAGTGCTAGTGCAGGAAATTGGTGACAGGTGACATGATGCAGCCTGGTCATGTCATGATTACCACCTGGTAGCCACTTGTGTGGTGGCCTGTCAGATTCACTTAGTATATGATAATGTATGTTATACTCCAGGAGTTGCCAGTGTTGGCATGTTGTCAGTGTTGGCATGTTGTCAGGTATTGTTAGCATTGACTCTGTGCTATATTGACTCCTGCAACCAGGTGGGGGTGATATACATCTGGGTAACGGCGCCACCACCACTGTACAAGCGGTGCCCACTACCTGTGATTAGTATTTTATTAGCTGGCAGGCAGGCAGGTATGTAACGGCAGTGGTGGAAAATCAGCCAGGCAGCCACAGACGCCAGAGATCGCAGGAAATGACCACAGTGGTTCGGGTGCACTGGCCTGGTTATGAGCGCAGGTAGAAGTTGCCCTTGTGGCGCTTCATTTCCTGTTGGTGGTACTGCCTGTAAGGAAGCCACGCAGAGACGGTGTCATCTGATGAACTGGACACCGCTCATTCGGTGACAGTGGATTTACTGTTACGTTTGATAAGCCGTCACGAACTTGAAGCTGACAGAAAGTCAATAATGGGAGAGGAAATGTTTGCTTGGTCGTGACGGTTCGCCTTCTGCGGTTGTTAGTTATTTGCAAGATTATGTGGGAAAGCGATCTGGGAATTATCCACCTGTGATGTGCGATACTCACAAAACTGTTCGTGTGGCGTTTGCCGGATGGGGAATAAGTATGAGAGGATGAAGAGGGCAGCAACGGTGGCTTCTTGTGATGTGTCACTCGTCATTAGCATCATTATGAGACTGATGGGAGCATGCTGAGATAGTGAGGAAGCTTCAAAGTATCACAGGTGCCACTGGGGAGTCAATGTGTGCTGGGTCCCCTATGGACAGAGAGTGAGGTGTCATCTTGTTAGGTGTCTGTGTGGAGACACTCGGCTTAGAATGACAGGAGACGACTACTAGTGTAGTAGACCTGGTGACAGTGAAAGAATATGACTTGACAGGGTACATGAAGGGTGGAGATGATGTATGACTCTGTAGTTGAATTCAAAGAAATTTCTCTCTGAAGATGCCTGAGGTAGGTTAGCACACAGTGATGTTTGTGTGGTAGCATTTGATCCACTAAGGTATTTATTCAAGGGCTCATTTCAACAGCTGTCGTTGACACAGAAAGTCAATGCGATATCTCTATTGTGTATTATTGGTTATAAGATCACCGCAGTTCACATTTGACAAACAAAGGGATGTGATCAACGAATACATATATCTGCACACATATATAGTACAGTGGATATCGATTAAAACTGGTTTGTAAGTTGGAATGAGTTAGAATTGATGCCGTGTTCTGTTTGGAACAAGTAATTTGGTTGCACCCAGTGAGTACAGTGTGTGTGTGTGTCAAGGCTTGTCGAGACAGCAGGATTACCTTCCCTGAAACTTGTCTAGATTGAACCACAGATCTAGAGGTGAAACTTGCCTGGAGAAACTCATCAAATACTCGTCAAACAATATGCCTCATCTCTCTGGAGATGCATCTTGATAATGTAGCTGTTCTTCAGTGAGGCTCTGCAGCACAAAACAAACAAGCATTTGAGGTGTTTGGAGAGAGCTTTGGGAGCCAGGCACTCAGATACATTACGCAGTAGTGCTCTGTGACACGCAGTAGTGCTCTGTGACACGACAGAGTTGACATTTCGAAAAGCATAGACTGTGTGGTTGGAACCATGTCACTAGGCAACCGGAGCTAATCAGGACAGTGACACAGTTATGTTGCCAGAAGAATTCTGGTGATTCTAGAGTTTTTTGAGGAAAGCGCCGCAGCCAGGATGCATAAGTCAACAATGAGTCTGCTGGGTTTGCCGGGGGATTGCCTCCCGAACCACAGTGGACAGACAATGAGGCGCTGGAGTGTCCACGAGCCTGTCCCTGCCATCACTCTGGTAGGTGGCTATTGTCTCCTTGTCCTCACAAATTGTTGTTGTAACAACAAGTCCGCCAGTATTGTTGTTGTCACAACAAATCCCCACATATTGTTGTCACGGCAAGTCCATCATTATTGTTGTTGTCACAGCAAATCCGCACACATTGTTGTCACAGCAAGTTTTTGCAGATTGTTGGCAAATCATTGCAGATTGTTGTTGTCACAGCAAGTCCTCGTAGATTGTTGTTGTCACAGCAAGTCCTTGCAGATTGTTTTTGCCATAGCAAGTCCTCCTGGATTGATGTTGTCGCAGCAAGTCCTCCCAGATTGTTGTTGTCATAGTATGTCCTTGCGACCTGTCGTTGTCACACAAGTGTGTAGACACACAGTTTGCCAAGTTATGGATATAAAAATGTACAGAGAAATCAGTATCGGTGTGTCAGTTTGTCGGTGTGGACTTTTCTGTCTCCCTCACACATTCGCAGTGTCCATTGTTGCAGAATAAGACTTGTGTATGTAATATTTATATAGAGATTTAAAGGCATTTAAAGACACATTGGATATCTAGGCTGAAGCTGGTATACCATTATTTTTATTACATTTGACTACTTGGTATTTAACGACAAACCATTTGTTCTATTCATATTGACTGTTTAATCAGCTTCACTAGCAGTGAAGTGGATCATTCACTGATTCAGTGGATCATTGTATGGATCAACCAGTGGATCATTGTATGGATCAACCAGTGGATCAATCAGTAGATCATTCAGTTGCTCGATCAGTGGATCATTCAGTGGAACATTCGGTGGATCATCCAACTAGTGGATCATTCAGTTTCATGCATCAAGACTGGTCCAGGACATCTACACCAAAACATTCCCAAATGCTGCAGCAATGTCTAGAGGTACAAAGGACCATAACTGGCAGGAAGAGTGTTGATTACATCAGGTTGTTTGATGCGAAAGCAGTAACAACTATCACAACATAATCCGCAGGCTGCATATGCAGCAGGCAGTCAGCATAAAGTTTATTATACAATTGACCCATTTCTTTGACAAAAATTTACAAAGATTTGACAGTTATTACTTTGCCAGATCGATTTTCAATTCGCCTATGGCAGTGCACGAACCAAGGATGTATTGAATATTTTAACTATGTACTGTACTTTATATACTGCAGGGTTGCATGTTAGCTTTAGTATCTGCCGGGTGATTTGCAGACAGAAATAATGAGCATTAAACTGCAGATAAATTATCACAAAGAATTGCAGCTGACATGACATTGATACACTTGACCCGTCAACAAATGTGACTAGTTCTAACTGCTCTGTGCACACAGGTGCGCAATCAGTTACTTGCGTGCCTGGATACTGCAACCTCTTAACTGTTCACTGTACATGTAATCCCTTTTTGGCGTTCTGTCAACTTCACATGGCTGGCCACAATGTAACAATTGGGTGTCCTGGAAATGTCCGCAGTGTCCGCTACCTGCATCGATATCATCCGTCGTTCTTTGATGGAATCTAAGCAGCAACATATTTCCTCCACACTTTCTTGTTTTGCATAAGTGAGGAGAGCTTAGCTGGCTCAAGGCCAACATCTCTGGCGAGTAGATCGGGGCACGACAGGGCTTTCCTGCTTCGCCCAGCTGTAGTCTCGGAGGTTTACAATGCACTAGCTTCTAACAATATCAGTTACATCTATAGACAAGTTAAGTTTGACTAATGAAAAGGTACAAAGACTAATTGTTGTTATCATAAAATAAAGGTTCTGGTTGATTTTGTGGCAAACGCAGCTTCAACTTTAACAGGTTCAATTTGAAAAACCATACCACAGCAACCTGTATAAAAACCTGCAATGTTAGTAAACTTGTTTCCATTGAACAATACCAAGAGCAAACAATGTGTAAAGATCAAAAATCATGTTGACATTGGATGCTGAACAGCATGGTCGATATTCATGAACAGATAATGGCCAAGTTATATTTAAATATGTGTTCATCAAAACATTTGGACAGTCAATGTTAATAGATATGCCATATTTGACCTATTAAGCGTACATGCCCTAGAATCCATAATTGTAATTTTGTTAGGGTGGTGTCATCTGGTGTTAAACAGTTGGCACCACTTTTCAGTTGTTCTACACTAGTCACCAAATGACACCACTAATGTTAAACAGTTACCTTATTGTCTAGAGAAGCAAATTTTGGTGTATGCTTACAAGAACAGATTCCTTGACATTTTTTTCATTTTCATAATTTTTTTTCAAACATACTATATGCTTATTTTGTCAGATATGGTATTTGTAGCAGTACATTTTTAACGATTGATGGAATTTATACTTTACTATGACTTGATCTTGTGTGGCATAGAAAATGGATCCCTCCCCAACTTTTTAAGGACAAGACATCAGGGTTTTTCCAGTCCAACAAAGATGTAGGATTTGAACGACAATTTTGTTGTATTCCATTGTTATGTTGGTGCCCCCCTGTCATTGTAGGTTCTCATTAATTTGTGTGATTCTAATTATTTAAACAGTTGGCACCACTTTTCAGTTGTTCTGCACTAGCCACCAAATGACACCACTAGTGTTAAACAGTTACCTTACTGTTTAGAGAAACAAATGTTGGTGCACGCGTTTAAGAACAGATTCCTTGACATTTTTCCATGGCCCAATTTTTTTCAAGCGTACTGTGCTTATTAAGTTGAATACGGTAGTTTATATATAAAACATGATGTTACGATTAAAACAACCAGACTCTCTACTACAGTGTTTGCTCTTGGTACTGTTTAACTCAAAACAATCTTGTTAACAAACAACACCCTTGTTAATATATGTCAGGAGTAAACAAAACGTACAAGACAAGGTTGGACCTCTAGAAGACAGTGCTGGAAATATAATATCACAGGGGTTTTTAATGGCGGAAGACCTAAATGGTTACTTCAGTTCAGTGTTTACCAAAGAAGATATTAGTTCATTACCAGTTGCTGATGCTAAATTTCAGGGGGCTAAATCTGACTATTTAGGTCCGTTAGTTGTAACTCCAGAATTGGTAGCTAAGAAAATAAAGGCAATGAAAGATAACAAATCACCGGGAGTGGATGGGATTCCTCCAAAATTACTAATGGAAACAGTAGGACAAATCAGTATACCACTTGCAAGAGTATTCAACTTGTCATTAAAAGAGGGAGTTGTTCCGTTTGAATGGAAAGAAGCAAACATCATACCATTATTTAAAAAGGGTTCGAGAAATAAGTCAGAGAATTACAGACCAGTGAGTTTAACGTCAGTGATTTGTAAATTATTAGAAAGGTTAATTAAAGACCATATGGTGGAATTCCTCGTTAAGCATAAATTATTAAATTCATCTCAACATGGATTCCTTAAAGCGAGGTCATGCTTAACAAATATGTTATGTTTTTTGGAAGAAATCACTAAGTGGATAGACGTGGGATCGCCAGTAGATATTATCTACTTAGATTTTCAGAAAGCTTTTGACAAAGTGCCACATCAAAGATTACTACTTAAATTAAAAGCCCATGGTATCGGGGACAGCATAACTGACTGGATAGAACAATGGCTGACTGACAGAAGACAACGAGTTGTAGTAGATGGAGAAGTTTCAAATTGGAAATCGGTTTTGAGTGGGGTACCTCAAGGATCAGTATTAGGATCTATATTATTCTTAATTTATATCAATGACTTGGACGACAGTATAACAAGTAACGTACTGAAATTTGCGGATGACACAAAACTGTTTAGAAAGGTTAATACTGATGGTGATAAACAACATTTACAAAACGATCTAGACAGATTAGTGAAATGGTCTGAGAAATGGCAGATGTTGTTCAATTTTGGGAAATGTAAATGCCTACATACAGGACATAGGAACTTGAATGTAAACTATAAAATGGGAGATACTGTTCTGGGTACTACTGTAAAAGAAAAGGACTTAGGAGTTACAATAAGCGCTGATATGAAAGTTTCAGAGCAGTGTGGTATTGCAGCTTCAAAGGGTAATCAAATTCTTGGATTGATTAGAAGAAACATAACATACAAGGGAAAAAAGTTAATTATACCTCTTTATAAAGCAATAGTTAGACCTCATTTAGAATACTGTATACAAGCATGGAGACCATATCGTAAGAAAGATATAGATACGCTTGAACGCATACAAAGGAGAGCAACTAAAATGATTCCAGAACTGAGATACCTTAGTTATGAAGAACGCCTGAAAGAATGTGGTTTAACAACTCTAGAGACAAGGAGGTTAAGAGGAGATCAGATTGAAGTTTTTAAGATATTGAATGGGTATGAAAATATTGATAGAAATATGTTTTTCTCACTCAAGAAGGATAGCAGAACTAGAGGACATGAGGTAAAATTAGTAAAGGATCAATGTAGATTGGACATCAGGAAGCACTCGTTCTCACAGAGGACAATAAATGAATGGAACAAATTGTCTACAGATTGTGTAACTGCTAGCAGCGTGAATATGTTTAAAAACAAGGTTGACACATATCTCAGGAGGGCGGGTTATAAGTAGATGAACATTGTTGGACTCTCGATAAGCCAATGGCTTCCTTGTCCACTTGCCATCTGGGCCTTTGGCTTGGATGGCAAATCTTGTTAAATCTTGTTAACAAACAACCTTGTTAACAAATGGGTTTTTAATAAAGGCAGATGTGGAGTGGTTTTTCAAAGTAAACCTGTTAAATAGTGAAGCTATTTTGCATTAGTTGTGCTCGTGGATATGTTTGTTAATGTATTTAAAGTGAAAATAAATGTGTAGTAAAATCAGCAGACATGGGACAACCTCTGCTGTATATGTCAGTGGGTCAGGACTGGCTGAACCTTGAGTAACGGGATTGGTACACCATTGTTGCGATATGAAACCACCTAAACATTCACTGCTGTGGGTCTTGCATACCTGGGGTGGCAGGTCAAGGGGAAGGCATCTGTCTATGTTGCTATGTTGAGTAAAGTACTTTGTTGTGAAAATCGACAGTCAGTGTAATAAAAATACACAAAACAATTATTATTTCAGAATTTTGTTGCTGTTACCTAAAACCTTAGTTTGTATTTCTTATTGGGGGGGGCTTCATTGTAAGTTACTTTTTCACTTGGTATTTAGATAATGTGAAATGTTGTCGCCAATTCTTAATTCTTATTGGAAATAAATGATATTTTGTGAATATTTTGTCCAAAAGGTGATATTTACTATTTAGTGAAGGTATTGCCTGTGTACACCTATAGATTTAATAGTCTTGTAAATTTACATACTAGCTGTCAAATCCAAACAATAATTTATAATGATCAATCATTTGTTCGTTTTGTACAATTAACATCGCATTATGTGAAATAAAATAAAATACTCATGCACTATTAGAGGCTACCCAAAATAACTTGTGGTGCCTGTGGTGTATAATATAAATCTAATATAACAGTGAATCTTGAACCATCATTGTCAGATATATACAATGTATACAATATATACAATGTATACAATATATACAATGTATCGGCAACAATGACAAGAACACAAATATTTAACAAAGTATTGTATCAGCAAAATATAGGCTGCATCATACCTACAATGACACTTACTGATATTAAACAGAAATCACAACTTGGTATCAGAACTAAAAAAATCAGCTGATCTGATGTTTGAATAATTTCTGACACAATTGAAGTGGCGTAGATAAACAATTGCTTCAGTGCATGGCTGAGTAATCATGGGAATCTTTCATTTTATTTAAAATATGTCTGCCACTCATGGATTTAGATATACCATGAAATGTTATCTTAACCGACGGACACTAAGATGAACATTTGTATTCTCATAGCTCCTAAAACATCAAAGGAAACATAAATCCCTGCTTTTGATGGAACATTCAATGTAGACATTCAATGTATTCGCCATCTTAGTGGGTGTATTAAGTGACTTTGTTTATTGGATCGCTGCTGCAACCTCTTGTTCTGACAATGCACTAGAATATCTACCAGTGCAATAAATAAATGAAACTGTTTAAGAGCCTATGTTATGATTGGTTGCACTAATGGAATACATGTATCCTTCGCAGCAGAAGGTGTCAGAAATGTCAGGCTGTTGTGACGTTTGAGTGACCAGACATGTTGACTGTGCAGTATGATTATCACCAGTTGTGGTGATAATCATGATGTTCATAATAACATGCACAGACACTGAATGTTTGGACATCCTGGGTTAAACACAAGGGGGTTGCGTCAATAACATGGCTACAATGCAGGAAATGTCATTATTGTATTTAATTTCCATACATGTACAGGTGTACTAATTGAAGTAAAGTTTGGTTGTGTATGACAACATGTTGATGATAATTTGATAGTCTCTAATATAGCATTTATAACTTTGAAATTGGATTATTTAATTGCATGTTGTAGCAATATAATTTGACATCCTTTGCCTATTAGCTACAAGAATAGTTGCTTCAAGTTATAAATATTTTCTCAGTTGGAACTTCATATATTTCTGAAGTTCTGTTGCTTGCTGGAGATCCATTTCTTGTACCATCAGCAATGTGTTGGTGGTGTCCCCTTTTCATTGTCCCGAAATGTTCCCTAGTTTTGAACGGGGAGAGTGAAAATCTGGTATAATCCACTTAATAAGTATGGGTTCTTTGTTTGTTCTGCTTGGGAGAATGCCGGTTGTTTTGAAGCATCACCTAAATGGCGGTACTGTGGCACACAATTCTGATGTCTGTCTGGCATACTTGACCCTGTGGTCGTCAGGAAGTACTGTTTGGGCTGCCGGAGTGTGATTTGAACTTGATCAGATCAGGTGAACATTGCACAAGCTCTGGTAGAAAAGCAGCTTGCGTACCAGGTGTGTAGAATTACACCTCTGATTGAAAGATACATCTCTTGAGTGTAAAATTACACAAAACTGCACCTGTTAGAGTGTATGGTGATTCCCACCATTATGTTGTCCTACGTGGTTTGGTTCCTCATTTCCATGTGACACCATTAATGCATGGTTTGAAGCTGTGACCTATGTTAACTGGTTAAGTAGACCAAATAAAAGTGATTGTAGTGACAGTAAATCAAATAAGAACAACACTGTGATGCTGTCAAATAATTCTGACTATATTCAGTAAGTTGTCTCCATTTTTTTGGTGCGTAGTGATTGTGGAAGATGGTGCTATGTTCTGTTGCTGTGTACAAGTCCCTAGCCACTAATGTGGCTAATTAGTGCCATCTCTTGCCAGTGTGAGCCAACTATCTTGCAGCTTGCCACCATCACATAAATTTCATAGTTGTGATGATGAAATAATTTCCCCCAATGGTTGATTGCATCACATAATTGCCTGTTGGACAGCCATACTTAAAATATGCTAATCAGATAGACATTGATGTAATATTGATTCACAATGTGATATGTGATGTGGAGACCTGTAGATTATGTTCTTTCTTAATGAAGCTGAATGTACTGAAATAGCTGTCATATTTGATTAACCCGCATTGTCACTGATGTTGCAACAGTGCATCTATAACATGCATGCAAATTTGACTGAGTTTATTAATCAAATACTCATCGGGATGCAATTTGAGAAATCACTGAGCACACTAATACCCCGTTCACACTAGCAGTTTTAATCCGGTGCGAAGCCGGTTTCACTCCGGTGGAGCGTTCACACTTCAAAATCTAAACTGGATCAGTGTCTTTGAGGGGGTTTCGCACTGGTTTAGTTTTACTCCAGTTCAAATTGCTAGTGCGAATGCAAAGGGGATTAGCGCCAAGTCGCACTAAATTTGACCTGATTAATGCCAGATGTTGTGGCTGGCGATCGTTGCTGCCCACTGAATTGTGGTATTACTGCATCTACAATGGCTGCTCCCAAATCATGCGTGGCATCAAATACAAAGAAGTGGCAGATCGCGGGGCGACTTGGTCGAACGACAAAGTCGACACCTTCATTGATGTGTGGGGGGAGGAGGAGGTCCAACATTAGTTGGACGGCTCCACCCGAAACAGCAACATTTTTGACCGAATCGTCGAAATAATGGCAGCGGCTGGTTACGACCGGACAGTGTCCTAATGCTGCATTAAGGTAAAGGCGCTAAAGCGGGAATACCAGGTGATCAAAGATCATCCATCTTTGATTAAAATGATGATGCACCCTAGCGGTAGCTGTTAGCATCATTTGACCTAATTAATGCCCCACCCACTTGCTACTCTATTGTCATTAATCAAAAGAACCGCATTAGTTGATGAGAACTACTCCGGTTCAGGCTGTTGCAGTGTGAACGCAACGGGGCATCTTAGTTAATGCGCATTAACTAATCCGGCTCGAAACATGTTTGTAGTGTGAACGGGGTACTATTATCATTGCTGGCATTGTGACTTCTATTGTTTGTATAGATTTGTGTTGATAAATGCAAAATTTAAACAATAAATCATAGATTTTTCCATTAATGTCACTGCGACTGGAAATGTCCGTTAATCAAGTAATTGGATTGCAGTGGGATATTTCAACACGTCCTTTGAGAATCATTAATGACAGTCCAACTGTGTCTGTGGAATGAGGTGGAATCTACAGGTGTCTAATGTCCATTAGTAAATCAATATAACATTATTGTCCCTTTCATTTCCAGGTCATTAGTCTAGTGCGTGCGTGCATGCATGTGTGCGTGCATGCACATGTCCATGTGGCTCTCTGGTGACTTATGATCTTTGGCTGTTAAAAACATTCAAATCAGACTAAAGATATGTATAATATATGCAATTTCTAAATTACCATATATAGGTCGCATCACAAAGTAATGTTAAGCTGAATTTTGGCAGATGTGTATCAAGTTTGTTTAATGCCACAACCACAGAACTTATTAATATTTATTCATATCCGATTAGAATACACTGGATCATGCGTATGTTTTAATATTTTCCTTTGGGAACATATATGGTAGGCAGGCATTTTAGTATTTTATTTTTTTATTTCTTGAAACAGCATGACCATGCACTGGTGACACCTTGCGACCATACGAAACACTACCACCACTAAAATTTGAAGGGCTTGTACTAATCGAGCATGGAAAACTGCAAATGTTTCACTCACAATTTCCTCGGACCAATATGGGAAAAACATATTTCCGGTATTCTGACTGAGATTGTGTCGGGTGGCAAAGATTTCTGTTTTTCCTTGAGCTTGGATTTATGCAGGGTCACAAATTAAATATGTGTTTTCCTTGTAATTGTGTAAGAGCTTCTAGGGTCGGCTACATTTAGCAGAGTTGGTTGGGTAACCGTAAACACAGATATTATTCTGATAGGCCTTACCCAGTGATTGTGTTCACTCTGGGGTTGCGCTTTCATGGCCATGAATAGGAAACAATACTATACTCCATTCCATCACCAATAGTGGGTGTGCAAATGTCATTGAAAGAAACAGTTGCCTGTGCATCCTTCTGTCTTCGGTGTGTGCAACAGTGGTCAGTTCTGTGTTGGGCATCATATGGAGTGGCTGAAGAGCCCCACTCTAGCATGGCAGCCTGTGCCTCACTTGCTGCAGATGAAGGCAATGGGCTAAGAAGGTGCACGGTTTGTAGACCTCTGTTTTCGGTGGTCCCTCTACTCGGCCAGTTGTGTGTATTGTTCTTCTTCTCCGATGCCCTCTTGAACAGTCAGCCCCCAATGGTTTCGATCATCGGCAGATGTCTCCCAGCTGTTTGTGTTGATGAGAGAAAGTGCCAATACATAGACAGTAACACCGGATGTAATCTAACATTAACGAGTATTGCCTCTAGTAAACGCTTGGCAACTGAATAAATTTATAATGGAACATTTATTTTTATTGTCTACTTTGCACGGAAAAATCTCCTACACTTAATGACAAAACTGGCCTTTTTATAACTGTTCTCAGTTTAGCATAATAGCAGTTCCAGTGTCTCCGTTGGGAACTGCCCCCACTTCTTTCTGCTGACAGAATGACATATACCGTATTCAACCCAACAAGTTTAGCATAATAGCAGTTCCAGTGTCTCCATTGGGAACTGCCCCCACTTCTTTCTGCTGACAGAATGACATGTACCGTATTCAACCCAACAAGTTTAGCATAATAGCAGTTCCAGTGTCTCCATTGGGAACTGCCCCCACTTCTTTCTGCTGACAGAATGACATGTACCGTATTCAACCCAACAAGTTTAGCATAATAGCAGTTCCAGTGTCTCCTTTGGGAACTGTCCCCACTTCTTTCTGCTGACAGAATGACATGTACCGTATTCAACCCAACAAGCACACAGTACACTTGAAACAAATTGTCAAGGAATGTGTTCTTATAAGCATACACCAAAATGTTTCCTCTAGACAATAAGTAACTGTTGACACTAGTGATGTAATTTAGTGACTAGTGTAGAACAACTGAAAAGAGGTGCCAACTGTTTAACATCAGATGGCGACATTTTTCAGTTGTTCCACACTAGTCAAATTACAATAATTATGGATCCTACTGATTAAATAGGAGGTGCAGACCAATTAGGGCACGTACGCTTAATAGGTCGAATACAGTATATAGTGACTGGTGGCTTGGTACAAACAAGACGTGGCAATGGAGGAAGCATACGTTGGTGTAATGTAGGTGTACCTACATTGCTGTCCTTACCAGTGCTTTGAGAGTCCTGATTCGTGTGATTCTACAGTATGTTTGTATGGTCATTGAACATTTGTCACAGAAAATGGCTTAGTAATCTCAACAAGTTGGAAGAATTGGATGGATGGTGCAGTTCAAATAACCTACCACAGCACCCTGCACTTGGCCTGTTATTATCATCGAATATAATATTGCTGATGCTGGTGAAACTCAAAACTCCTGTGAAATTGGATACAGCAGATATTGCCTTGGCTCTATTGTATTTTACCTGTACTGTGTTCGTCAGTGCATCTCTTTGTAGGTGACATAGACTAGTTGGCGTAGTAACACTAACACATTGATTGTTTACTTGATCACAGACAAACCATGTCTTATAGCAATGTACTTACTATTACCACTCTCAGTAACAGTCCTGTAAATATTTTAGAATTTTATGTAATGCTAATAATGCGTAATTTAATTTAACCCACCACTATAATGTATGTTTTTGCCAAGTTTTAGCTTCACTAATGTTTTTAAGCCAACACCTAATTATGCAATGTCATTGTTAGCTGGCCAGCCTGCACACACACCTATAAGAAGCTTCCTGTATAAAGTCAGCCTGATATAGACTGACATCTGCGATATGGGACTGTCTGCCTCATTGCACAATGCACAATACAATGTGCTGCCACCTTCTGGACTATACAACAAATAATTGTTTACAGTAACGCCATCTAGGGATTAAAGTGAACATGCATTCATGCCGCTATTGTAGGATGTATTCTAATCCAAATCTCCACTAATGTGCACAATTATGTTATTGGAATAATTTTCATTGCCATACTAAATTGTGGACCCATAATTATAAAACATTGGATAGTCTTAAGTAATGGGTGGTTATAAAATACACTTGTGTTACTGTCATAACATTGAGTGAGTGACCTGGTATCTTGCAATCCACCATGGCACTTTTGTGCCTGCAAATCTGTGATGTCTTGCCTTGCACCTCGTCGCTAATGCTGCACAGCACGGCTTATCATAGCTTTGGCGCAATGTTTATAAGAATAGATTGCAAATTTTCTTGCAATACCGCATTTTATCTAAAGCCAGTTTTTTGTTGGGCAAACACTAGAATCTGTTTTGGCCTGTGTTTTGCTTCTTATATAAAGACAAAAGCGTTAGTACAAGCAAGGAATCCCCACTTCCCTAATGTCAGTCACTGTTGCCTCAGTTTTGTTATGAACAGTGGCTGTCTTTATCAATGTGCAATCCACTAAACATCTGATGAAATAACCAGGGATAGAATTTAGCCTAAAATTAGTGGGGGCCATACCCCCATGTTCATGAAGTCCGCCACCAAAACTGGGAGTCCAATAAATTTGATTGACTTGTATATTTCTGTTTGCCATCTCCCGTTTAAAAATGTTTTCGTATATATACATTATATTATACAAACTGTCTTGTAGCAATGTACTTGCTGTTACCACTCCCAGTAGCAGTCCGGTAAACATTTTAGAAATTTGATGTAATGTTAATAATGTGTAATTTAATTTAACCACTACTATAATGTATGTTTTTGCCAATGTATGTATGTATGTATGTATGTATGTATGTATGTATGTATGTATGTATGCATGCATGCACACACGCACGCATGCATGAAATGAAAACCTAGAATAATTATCAGCCAAAAACATCCAAAGATACAATTGAGAAAACAATACCTTTGAGTTACAGTAAGTCATTGTCAGAACTTCACAGAACTTCAGAAGCGTTAATTCGTTCATCAATCAGTCACATCATCAGTTATAAACATTAAATAATAAAGGTGTAGGAAGAATGTCAGTCCACAAACATTGTCTGATTCTGGCAGAGGACTGGGTAGCTGTATAAATTCTAAATGCCATTCCGAAGCCAAGTTATAATTTTATCGTCATAACGCAACTTTATTGCCCTTGGCCAAGCCTTGACCATTTCTCCCCGATAACCTTTCTTCCCATTTTTCAATTGTATTGTGCTCATCCAATGCTAAGCAACCATCTGTGCAGTTATTGTTGTCTTGCCGTGTTTTCCCTGGCTGCCTTACACATCACATTTTGCAATATAATCAGGCATATGTTCAATCACCTTATCCATTTTCCCCCAATAAAATCAATAACGCATTCAGAAGATTGCCATGTGCTCTTCTAGCCGCTAAAATATATCACGGCCACTGATTGGTTGCTCGGTTGTTACTTGACAGTCAGTTAAATAAACATGCATTTTGTATCGTATACGTGGTTCTTTCTTATTGTCAAGCGGCATTGGATGACCGAATTAACTGTTGACCAATCAATTTTAAGCGTTCTTAGCTCTCGTGTCAGTTTCAATGATGGCTCACAAATAGGTTTATTTACCTTATGAAGTACGGCAAAATTTGTACTCTCATAAGATGAAGACATCATCGGTAATGCCTCGTAGTGGATTTCGTAAAATCAGGAAATGCATATGTGGTGTGCCTTCGAGATGCACCGATATCATAGTTTTTTGCCAAATTTCACGGGCCAACTGGAGCCCAAGATTCCATATTCAGTATACCAGTACAAGCAGTTTGTGTAGTTCATCAACATATGTATGTATATATATATATATATATATATATATATATATATATATATATATATATATATATATATATATATATATATATGTATATATATATATTATAATATATATATATATATACATATTTATATACATATATATATATATATATATATATATATATATATATATATATATACTCAGTTATTGCTGTGTTCTTAGATGGGTTACCCAGTCTCTGACATCCCAAGAGTATTCCTAATACTTTCAGGTATCGTGTTATTATAGTATGCCCTGCAGTTATACTAGCTCAGTTCTGCTTTTCTACATTATGCATGAGGTGGATTAGGCTTAATTACAGCAGATTCTTTGAATTTCTGTCCAGTTTGTAGGTTGACTTTCTTGGAGCCTTCTAGCCTAAGGCAAGGTTTCCAGTGCAGTGGCTAATTACATTGGTCCACTAACATGTCTTAGTCATTGTAAAACTTGGCACTCTTGTCAATCCTATTTCCCATGGTACGTTCAACTACAGTCAAGCCTTGTTATAACGTGGTGGTCGGGGTCCACAATTTCGGACCGTGCTGTACACGAGGCGCGTTAGGTTTTCCCATATCTGCCACTAGGGAGCTACTATAAACACCAGTGATCGCCGCCCACTGCACCAAGTCCAAGAGTCCTGTCGAAGCAACTGCAATATGCAGTTTATAGAGCTTATTAAACGAGTCAACTAGCACCAATGTGTATTATCTTTAAATGTCACACCCTGTTGAATCTTGAACTGAATAAAATACATGTATGTGTGCCGTTATGGAATAGATCTACTACGATGATCACAGCTACGATGGTGATGTCTCCTGTCTCCCTCTACCGCTTTCCCATTCATTCTGTCTCCTCTCTCCCTCTCCCCCATTTTCTCTGCCTCCTCTCTCCCTCTCCTCTCCCATTCTCTGTCTCCTCTCCCACTCTCCCATTATTTCTGTCTCCTCTCTCCCTCTCCCCCATCTCTCTGCCTCCTCTCCCTCTCCTGTCCCAGTTCTCTCTGTCTCCCACTCTCCCATTATCTCTGTCTCCTCTCCTCTCCCCCACTCTCCCATTGTCTCTGCCTCTCTCCCTCTCCCACCCTCCCATTCTCTGTCTCCTCTCTCCCTCTCCCACTCTCCAATTATTTCTGTCTCCTTTCCCTCTCCCCCATTCTCTCTGCCTCCTCTCTCCCTCTCCTGTCCCAGTTCTCCCTGTCTCCTCTCCCACTCTCCCATTCTCTCTGTCTCCTCTCCATTCTCTCACATTTCAATATTAATGAACTGGTCTGCCATAGTTCTCATTCCACAATCTCCTCACTCCAGACTCTCTTGCACAGATCTCACACCACACTGTCTTACAAAGTTATTACTCCACATTCTCTTACACAGTTCTCACTACACACTCTCTTACACAGTTCTCACTACACACTCTTACACAGTTCTCACTACACACTCTCTTACACAGTTCTCACTCCACACTCTCTTACACAGTTCTCACTACACAGTCTCTTACACAGTTCTCACTACACACTCTCACACAGTTCTCACTACACTCCTCACTCCACACTCTGCCACAGTTCTCACTCCACACTCTCCTCACTCCACACTCTCTGCCACAGTTTTCACTCCACACTCCCCTCATTCCACAGTCTCTTACACAGTTCTCACTACACACTCTCTTACACAGTTCTCACTACACACACAGTTCTCACTCCACACTCTCCTCACTCCACACTCTGCCACAGTTCTCACTCCACACTCTCCTCACTCCCCACTCTGCCACAGTTCTCACTCCACACTCTCCTCACTCCACACTCTCTGCCACAGTTCTCACTCCACACTCCCCTCACTCCACACTCTCTGCCACAGTTCTCACTCCACACTCTCCTCACTCCGCACTCTCTGCCACAGTTCTCACTCCACACTCCACACTCTGCCATAGTTCTCACTCCACACTCTCCTCACTCCACACTCTGCCACAGTTCTCACTCCTCACTCCACACTCTCTGCCACAGTTCTCACTCCACACTCTCCTCACTCAGCACTCTCTGCCACAGTTCTCACTCCACACTCCCCTCATTCCACAGTCTCTTACACAGTTTTCACTCCACACTCGCACAGTTCTCACTCCACACTCCCCTCATTCCACAGTCTCTTACACAGTTCTCACTACACACTCTGCTCAATCCACACTCTCTGCCACAGTTTTCACTCCACACTCTGCTCACTCCACACTCTCTGCCACAGTTTTCACTCCACACTCTGCTCACTCCACACTCTCTGCCACAGTTCTCACTCCACACTCTGCTCACTCCACACTCTCTGCCACAGTTCTCACTCCACACTCTGCTCACTCCACACTCTGCCACAGTTCTCACTCCACACTCTGCTCACTCCACACTCTCTGCCACAGTTTTCACTCCACAATCTGCTCACTCCACACTCTCTGCCACAGTTCTCACTCCACACTCTCCTCACTCAGCACTCTCTGCCACAGTTTTCACTCCACACTCTGCTCACTCCACACTCTGCCACAGTTCTCACTCCACACTCTGCTCACTCCACACTCTGCCACAGTTCTCACTCCACACTCTGCTCACTCCACACTCTGCCACAGTTTTCACTCCACACTCTCTGCCACAGTTCTCACTCCACACTCTGCTCACTCCACACTCTCTGCCACAGTTTTCACTCCACACTACGCTCACTCCACACTCTCTGCCACAGTTCTCACTCCACACTCTGCTCACTCCACACTCTCTGCCACAGTTCTCACTCCACACTCTCCTCACTCAGCACTCTCTGCCCCAGTTTTCACTCCACACTCTGCTCACTCCACACTCTCTGCCACAGTTCTCACTCCACACTCTGCTCACTCCACACTCTCTGCCACAGTTTTCACTCCATACTCTGCTCACTCCACACTCTCTGCCACAGTTCTCACTCCACACTCTGCTCACTCCACACTCTCTGCCACAGTTCTCACTCCACACTCTCCTCACTCAGCACTCTCTGCCACAGTTTTCACTCCACACTCTGCTCACTCCACACTCTCTGCCACAGTTCTCACTCCACACTCTCTTCACTCAGCACTCTCTGCCACAGTTTTCACTCCACACTCTGCTCACTCCACACTCTCTGCCACAGTTCTCACTCCACACTCTGCTCACTCCACACTCTCTGCCACAGTTTTCACTTCACACTCTGCTCACTCCACACTCTCTGCCACAGTTTTCACTCCACACTCTGCTCACTCCACACTCTCTGCCACAGTTCTCACTCCACACTCTGCTCACTCCACACTCTCTGCCACAGTTCTCACTCCACACTCTGCTCACTCCACACTCTCTGCCACAGTTTTCACTCCACACTCTGCTCACTCCACACTCTCTGCCACAGTTTTCACTCCACACTCTGCTTACTCCACACTCTCTGCCACAGTTCTCACTCCACACTCTGCTCACTCCACACTTTCTGCCACAATTCTCACTCCACACTCTCCTCACTCAGCACTCTCTGCCACAGTTTTCACTCCACACTCTGCTCACTCCACACTCTCTGCCACAGTTTTCACTCCACACTCTGCTCACTCCACACTCTCTGCCACAGTTCTCACTCCACACTCTCCTCACTCCACACTCTCCTCACTCCACACTCTCTTTCACAGTTCTCACTCCACACTCTGCTCACTCCACACTCTCTGCCACAGTTTTCACTCCACACTCTGCTCACTCCACACTCTCTGCCACAGTTCTCACTCCACACTCCCCTCATTCCACAGTCTCTTACACAGTTTGAAGGTTTCACCTCATGTTTTCTGCTTGACTCTTGGTGTTATGGGCTGCAGGCATTCATGGCCACATCATGATGGCTATTAAATGTTGAATGGTGGAGATAAAAGTAACAGCAGTAGGCATTTGGGGACAAGTTCACTCAAGGACTATGGATGGGACCAAAGGTAAACACTGAAAGACTGGACTGGAAGATCTTTGGCAAGTAATAACTTGTCCTCTACTGAAGGACAGATGTGTACATGCACCCTTTCTTCCTGTCTGGTATCCGACAGTGGAACCAGCTTCCTGAGTGCATCATCACTTTAAGGGAGGGTTGACCACTCTAGTCATTTAAGCACACAAATTTTATCCTGATTTTTATCTGCTTCACATTCCTGTTGTATAGAAATACTTTACACTTATAATATTAATAATATTATAGTCACCACATTCAGTTTGTGTATACTACTGTATAGTCACTACAGTGCAACAATGCTCCAAATGGGAGTATGCTATTATAAAGACGAAGAAGAAGGTTCTTCCATTAAAGAGCTGGGTTCTTGTTATAGGGAATAAGTTGTGATAGCTATTGAGAATAGTTGTGATTAGAAGAAAAGTGTTACTTAATTGTCTGCAGGTGTTGAAACAGTCTTTCAAGCAAAACTGGTTAAGGACATGTGTTTTAATTGGTGGATGATGGATAACGCGTTTGTGTTATTCATAGGGTTTGAACAGAAATGTTCATGATTAAAAAAACAGATAATTGTCATGCAGTAAGTTTTTATCGATCATGTTACACATATCTTGGCCGCCCAAAATGAACCACATCAAAGAAATATAGTTTGACTGTTATCTGTTTATGAATATCGACCTAGCCATTTTTGTATGCATTGTAAAACTTACATTTGAGTTGAATAATTCAATTTATACAAATGACTGTTGCATTATATGAAATAATTATGGTTCGTTACAAAACACTTGGGTAGTCGACATGCTAGAATCCCAGAATAGATATACGCTATACTATATGCCATGACATTACGAAAACAAAATCAATTAGATCTTGTACCTTTAATATATTATCCAGTTAGGTCATTGCCGTGTTCTAATTTTTTTAACATTTTTTCACAAGCCGGTCTCTCACATCACTAGGGTGTTCTGAATACCGTGTATCGTGTTGTTATAGTTTGCCTGGCGAGCACGTTCAGTTCTTCTTTTCTACATTATGTATGAGATGGATTAGGCCAAATTAACATGTCTCATTTCAACAGATTCTTAGAATTTCTGTTCCGTTTGCACGTTGACTTCAATGGACCTTCTTGACAAAGGCCAAGGTTAGCACTGGTTGACTACATTGGCACACTGCCACGTCTCAGTCTTCATTAGCATCTCTGTCTTTTCCCTCTTAGCCCAGTTGTACTTAGCTGTAGAGATAATTCATCAGGCCAAATAATTTGCACATATACCACTGTCTAGTGAGTAATTGCTTCTTGGGTGACTATTGTTGTACAATTCAGTATGGTATTTTTTTAAGGCAGTAGTTGTGCAACATGAGAAAATGGCTCAAGAAAGATTGAATTTGCTTTGTAAAAAGTGCAGATAGGTATTGTTTAGTAGGAACATTTTATTCCATTTTTTCCCCCGCTGCTCATCAGAAAAGGCTTGATTTATGTTCTTGACATTTTGTGTGGAAATGTGTTGAGACTGTTAATAATAGTTTTTTATATAATAGATAATAAACCACAAAAACATTGCCAAACACTCGTTGTGGGCAATCCGTCCGTCCGTCCGTCCATTTGTGTTGCTCTGTCTGTCTGTTCTTCCTCATTACTCCCTTTATAAAGGGGTGGAGCTATTCTTGTACTGCTGCACAGCCCTGGCTGTCATCCGTTTCCACTTCTCCCTATCGACAGCCTTCTCTCCCACTTCTCATCCTCCCCTGCCTTTCTTACATCCCATTTTACACAGTCCTCCCATCTCAGTTGCGGTCTTGGCCTGGCTGTTTCATCACCTCAGCTTTCTTTGGCAGCCCTCCTGTGTATCCCTGTCTATCATGTATATCCCTGTATGTCTATCCTGTATCCCTGTGTATCCCTGTATGTCTATCCTGTGTATCCCTGTATGTCTATCCTGTGTATCCCTGTATGTCTATCCTGTGTCTATCCTATATGTATGTATATGTATATGTCTATCCTGTGTATTCCTGTACATGGATCGATCTGGAAAAAGACATACATGTGCCCTTTTGGCACATCAGAGGCATAATTATGTACCTTTTTGAAATTTTATGTGCCCCAAATTAATTTAATAAAAGTGCAATTAATTTGCATAACGTGATCGCTTTGCATACCGTGGTAATTGTGAACATTACAGTTCATTTTGTGTTAGACCAGTTATCATAACTGCAATTTTGTATTACATTCAGTTCATTTTAGTTTGCTTGCTTGATAATTTGTACACAAAATATGAGGTGTAGGCTATGTATATATATATATATATATATATATATATATATATATATATATATATATATATATATATATATATATATATATATATATATATATATATATATATAAGATTAACCCATTAGGCCCCAGCATTTTATAAAACATGTTCCCCTGTTCCCAGGATTTCTGGCAAATTTCAAGCGATTTTACCTCCTTGTGTTCAGAAATCTGTACAAAAAACTATTCAGTATTGACAATTACAAGTTGTGTTTATTTTGAAGAGTAGTAATTTCTCCACATGCCTGTACACATAGAAAGAGGATATATTCATAAAATGTTGACACTTGATCACAATTTGCAAAGACAAAATAGTCAATTTGTTAAAACTTTGAAAGTTATTCTACCTTGCGACTAACATTTGACAATGATCCCATGCTATAACCCTATACAACCCAATGAAGAAAATGTAGCTATATGTGTTAGCAACACTGAAAAAAATTATAAACATTTTCAGGTTACACCATATTTTGTCATGAAAAATGTATTTAAAAATGTTTTCGAGATGGCGTGAACAAAACCGATGAAAATCAAGATTTCCAAAAGGGCAACACATGCACGTAACGAGCTGATGTTATTGCAAAATGTATCTGCTAGGGTGTCGCAAAATTTGGTAGCATTTAGTTCAGTAGTTAATTGCCAGGATTTTTTTAATAGAGGGTCCTGTATGCGACTGGCGGCGGCCGTTCCAGGACTGGACAGAGCAGCCGGCCACGGCCTTTGCAGGATCTAATGGGTTAAGTTTTTATTTCTGCAAAAAAACTAAACATTTGATGTTTTGTGTTTGTATGACTGCCTACATCTCTGGGTATATTTAATATAATACCAACAGGGTTGTTTGATTTAAATCATGATTTAAATCACTCCAAACAAATCAAACAAATCATTGATTTATGATTTTTTTTATTTCCAATTTTTTAAATCGCTAATTTATATGAATTTAGCACAAATAATTGTTTACAAGTATCAAGATCAACAAAGTTTTGTATGTTTTTTTAATACAAAAGCACAATGTACGCACACTTGTGTAGTTGTATTGTCACCAGATAGCCTGATAGTCAAATATTTTATGACATTGTATATGTTTGAATGTAGTAAAGCCACACAAACTTGTCTTCAAGAGGAAGTATCTTTTCAAGTCAGAAGCCCAGAGTTAAAGTCCACTTAGAGCTTGTGCTAATTGTTACCAGTTCAGTAAGTTGACTCAAGTGAGACAGTCTTGGTGACAATTGTTTAATACTGTACCAATTTGCCATCTGGTTGGAGACCCAGAGAATACACAGAGCCCTGGACAGGTGCTAATCCACCCTCTCAGCAAACAATAATTAGCACTGCTACAGCCACAGACACACAGCATGATTTCCTTTCTAAGACAGATTATGCAACTACAGGGGGTGAGGCCTTGTGGACATTGTCTAATGTCTTTATATAAGCAAAAATCATGTACCCTCTGTTAAGACAAGTACCCAAATCAATTTGAAAACATCCATATAAATGTCTATATACTGATTTTAAAAAAATCAAATAAATACAAAAAATAATAATAATAATTAGAGCACTTTTAGAGCGCCATGGATCCAGGTGACCCTGTTCAAAGGCGCTGACACAAACAGTTAAAGACAGTCAGGATTAAAAAATAAATAAATAGATAAATAAAAACATCAAAAACAGCAAATCCAAGTTCATAGGACATAGCACTAAAAGTCGAATAAATTAGACAGTTAAGAATAATAAGCGCGTTTAAACAAGATAGTTTTTAAGAGTCTTTTAAATGTGTATAGAGAGTCACATTTTCGCATCTCATGGGGAAGACTGTTCCACAGGCGAGGAGCAGCGATGCAGAAGGCACGATCACCATAATGGCGGAGATGTGCACTGCGTACAGTCAGAAGAGAGTCTGATGAGGATGGCGGTTTGTTCCTAGGAGTCGGGAATGATGGCAAACGCTTTCAGGGATGTTTTTAGAGTGTCTTTGAAGCGCTTCTTCTGGCCTCCATGGGACCGCTTTTCTTGCTGTAGTTCGCCATAGAAGAGCCTTTTTGGGAGCCGATGGTCTGGCATGCGGGCTACATGTCCTTCCCAGCATAGCTGGGACTGCATTAGGATGGTATAGATGCTGGGCAGGTCTGCTTGGGCAAGTACCTCAGTGTCTGGAATCCTGTCCTGCCACTTGATGTTGACGAGTTTCCTAAGGCACGTTGTGTGGAAGTGGTTCAGCTTCTTGGCATGGCGTTGGTACACTGTCCATGTTTCACATGCGTAGAGCAGTGTGGGGAGCACTATTGCCCTGTACACCTTCAGTTGGTCTGTAGACTAATGCCTCTTCTGTTCCAGACATTGGCATGTAGTCTGCCGAAGGTCGCGCTGGCCTTTGCAATTCTGACATTCACCTCGTCATCAATGGTGACATTTTGAGACAGTGCTGCCAAGATAGATGAACCTGTTCACTGCACTGAGTCTCTGACCGTTGGCTGTTGGGCTCAACATAGGGTTTCCCTGGGGCTGGCTGGTGCAGTACTTCTTTTTGCTGATGGTGAGACCGAAGTTTGTGCAGGCTATGGAAAATTTGTCTACGCTGCGTTGCATATCAGCTTCTGAGCCGGCGTTGAGGGCACAGTCATCAGCAAACAGAAAGTCCCTGATGATGTCTGTCTTGACCTTGGTTTTTGCTTGAATCCTCCTGAGGTTGAACAGCTTGCCATCTGTACGGTACATGAAGTCGATTCCAACGTCACAGTCTCTGAAAGCGTCAGTCAGCATTGTGGAAAACATGAGGCTGAACAGTGTTGGTGCCAAGACGCAGCCCTGCTTGTCGCCGTTAGAGACAGGAAATGGCTCAGATGTCTCACTGTTGTCCTGAACTTGTGCTTTCATGCCAGCGTGGAATTGCTGCACCATGGAGATAAACTTCCGTGGGCATCCATCCGTACTTGGCCATGATCTTCCACAGACCCTCTCTGCTAACCGTATCGAAGGCCTTGGTCAGGTCGACATAGGTAGAGAACAGGTCAGAGTTCTGCTCCTGACATTTCTCTTGCAGCTGCCTTGCAGCAAACACCGTGTCGGTGGTTCCGCGCTCTTTCCGGAATCCACACTGGCTCTCTGGTAGGAATCCTTGGTCAAGGTGCGTTGTGAGACAGTTAAGCAGGATCCTGGCAAGTATCTTGCCTGCAATGGAGAGCAAGGATATACCTCGGTGGTTGTCGCAGACCTGATGTTTTCCTTTTTGCTTGTACAGATGTATGATAGAAGCATCTTTGAACTCCTGGGGGATCGTCTCCTGCTGCCACATGAGTAGAAACAGCTGATGGAGCTATTCAGTCAAAGCTGAGCCACCTTCCTTGTAGACCTCGGCTGGAATGGAGTCTGAACCAGGAGCCTTGCCACTGGAGAGCAGACGGATCACTTTCTGGGTCTTAAGCAAAGTTGGTGGATCATCCAGCGCTTCATTGATGGGTACTTGGGGGAGACGGTTTATGGCTTCATTGTTGATGGATGAAGGGCGGTTACCAATAATATCAACAACATGTACAGAGATCACTAGTTTATTTAAAAAATTGTTATGTAACAAAACAAGCTACTGAGTCTATCCCACGTTTCATGATCATGCCATGAAATTATTTAACAAAAACAGGCTGTGTCTTGTTAATGGCAATGCTTCGGTTGTTGACGTCGCCGACAACATCCCTAATGTCACCGGCCTCAGCACTCTGAAGCACGTTGTCAGTTTTCATAATTGTTTCAGCAACCACAATCTTGGCTATTGTTTGTCTCATTTTAGCCCACCCGACTAAGGTACCTTGTGAAGGTAGGGGAATGGGTCTTTTGGGCGGCATCATTATGGCATGTGGCTCGATGAGCGACAAAATAGGGGAGGACTATATGTTCACCCTAGCGGACAAATGATGTACCACCCTAGCGGACAAATGATGTACCACCAGTGCGACAAAACGATGAAAATCGCAGAGCAATACAAGCCACGACTCCAGATAAAATATTAATCGTGCGGCACTTTAATTTTCTCAGATAAAAACGTCGGTATTATATATATCGCTCTTACATAAATATGCATCACTAGGGCATATGCTGCACAAACAACAGTGCGGCATTTAAAAATATGATGCGTCAATGATGCAAGGCTGCTGTCCAGATCGATCCCTGCTGTATGAACATAATGGTGTGGAATTCAATGACTTAGCTAAGAGAGGAGTCCGGTTGCACATTGTTTCTCACTGATGTACGGATTACTTGTGTTTCGCTGAAAAAATGCAATATATTCTTGGTGACTTGCTTAATGTTCCATACTCAGCCATATGTTAGTGGAGAAGTTGTGTGCACGGTTATACAAAAATGGCGTAATTCTTTGCAGAAATGTGCGCTCGTCATGAGTCATGCTGTGGTATGAGATAAATTACACCGTCATCATGTGCGCAGTCCTCTCACATTTCTGCTTGAATGTTGATGAGGCGTTGGCCTTAAAACATTTCTCACTTGCTCTTTCTTATACCAGGTAAAGCTTGAACGCTTCACCTTTGGTATTTTGCATTTCCTGTTGATGTTATGTTATGCTGAGAGCTGTGCGCATCACTGGGCATTTGAAATGCTGAATGGTGAAAATAAAAATAATGGCAGTAGGTGTGTTTATGGAATGGTGCTGGAGTGAAGGGTGTTTATGGAAAGGGACTTCAGTGAACTGTATTTTTGGAAAGGGACTGGAGTGAACAGTGTTTATGGAAAGGGACTGTAGTGAGCAGTGTTTATGGAACAGAGCCTGGGCGGGCAGGTGTTTGCAGGTGTTTGGGGATGAGGGACAAGGCTGGAAAGTGTTTGTGGACTAGGGACTGACCTGGAAGGTTTTTGTGAACTAGGGACTGGACTAAGGTGTTTGTGTTTGTTGCATATTGCAACAATTTATTTCATGTTTTCCAGTGATGTTATTTTATTTCCTTTCTAGAGTCTAGTCTGGCTGAATCATGTTATTTTTGGCATCATCCAGTCTGCTTCTTGTCTTCCCACACATAAAACATCCATCTTCCTTCTTCTTTTCATTCCATTTCATCTTGACCGGGCCCAGTTGGAAATAATGAAATAGTTTGTCCAATGATTCATGAAACCTGAAGAACACATTTGCATGAACGAGCATGTTGTAGTCAGTCGATATTAGGTAGGTTAAATTTGTTTAATTTAATTAAGGAGGCAGCTTTAATTTACACCGGTGTCACTTTGTGAACAGGAGATGTGCTGAGTAGACCAGATAACAGTACTGGAGATGTCAACTCATCAACTGGGGGTCTATTGGACAAGCTGGGGGTGACAGTCATCTCTGTGTGACAAGGATGACAACGCCTTGTCACAGTGACAATGATAAATTGATGTCAGTTACCACCAAGGTTCTTAACATAGTATGTTCATGTTGAATTGGTGAAATTTAATTAAATATACATTAAGATGTCATTTGCCACCGAGGCTCTAAGCATTGTATTGATGAAATTGAATTAATAGACATGCATCAATCTTTAGGAAAACACACGTTATTGCTATTGCTATTATCTGTAGGACCAAAGGTGGCACTGGAATATATGTGCACCAGTCAGACGTGTTGTATATGGGTAAACAGGAGCAGAAGCCAAAACCTTTAGCTACGTTGCCAGTAATGATTATGGGTTGGTATATATCTTGTATACTGTCGATGCCAGGTTAAAACAAGGTAAGTTAGTGATATTTTAATAAATGGGTTTTTCCTTATTAATCAATCCACAGAAATGTTAATATGCTACCCAAGGTCATGGTAGTGTGAATAAGAGAAAGAACGCAGCGCTAAGTGATCCCGCATATTACATGCAAGCCCTGTGGGTAGAAATCTGCTGCGTATATTGAGTTGGCTCTGACAATTTGGTATTTCTATGATGCACATTGTTGGCATGTGCTGGATATCCTCCAGACAACAGGGCAGTAAAGGCCCCAACAGCTGCCTGGTGGAAATTAACTCACAGGAAAAATATTGCAGGAATTAAAGCCACACAGCCGGGTATAGCATTTCACTTGGTAAGCTTTTGACTTGGTACTGAACATTATCCTATAAAAAAGTATGCATTTATTTCTTGGAATGCGCTATGTGGTTATCTAGGTGGGTTATCTATTGTTATCCTGCTGTCAGTTCTTGTGTTTTATGGCATCTGCCACTTGGCTGTGTAACCTTTCTGTCTTGTTCTGTATTGGCAAAGTGCACTTGCCACCTGGTAATGTTTGTGTTTCAGTGTTCTTCCTTGGTGAGATATCATGTCAGGAACATTTGTGATGATACGAATATGTGAAGTGATAGGACAACATCATATGACAATTTTGTTGTGCAGTTGGCAAAACACTTTTCCTGCTGATGTAAAAAAAAAACAGTTGTGGTTGGCTGTAGATGTGTAAAGGAAGATAAAGAAGTCATCCTTCTGTTTCCAGTATTACTATAAAAACTACACTGATAAAGGTAACAGATGCATGATGATGTCTGCAACGGGCTCGCAGTTAGTACAGCATTGTGGGTATGACAAGTTGTGTATATTTAAAGTTAAATGACAGCACCTGTTTATTATATTTGCCCAAACTAATGTGCATGTGAATACGAACATATGCCCCTATTAGTTATACACTATACCCAGAAGCAAACTCTATCAGGGGTAATTGTTTTGTATCATAAAATCATGTTATGTAATATAAACAATATCTATTCTACCATCTTCATCTCCCAAATGTGTTGACAATTTTGTATATAATTGGACCATTACATGTTTAGACATTGCTATTCAGTACATTCACGGACAGCTGTGGACTATTTCCAGTGCTAATGGACAAAGTTTATTAATATTGATATTCGGCCTGAAATGTTAAAATGAAACAGGTAACAGTGAAATTACATGTTTGAATGTGGTTCAGTAAAACACATTTGGGTGGTCAAACTGCTAAGGTAGATTTTGTTTATATTATATAACATTATTTAATGTTAAAAAATTATAACATTTTGTGCCTGAAGCACTCTGCTTTTTTTCACTAGCTCAGATAAGTCGACTACAAAGTGTTAGGGTCATGTGACTAGGGGTTATCCTGGTACAAAATGACAGTATCACAGTATCCATGGCAACGTCAATTCACTTCTACTTATGCAGTAGAAATTGGAGTTAAGCAGTGAACACTGGTCTGGTGAACTTGTTTTGGTTTGATAAGTAGGCAAGTGAAATACTTGAGTGTACAGACATCTTATTGTGAAAGCTATGCAAGATAAGGTAGAAGTGTCTTTTGCTACCACTATGGCACATTGATCAACATGCTGTACACAGCCCACCAGACTGGCATCTATGCCACACGGACATCACCAGATGTCCTGGTGGCACTCAGCATGTATTATAAGCAAATATCTTTGTTATAAGTAGGCCGACAGCAGTGTATGTGTATAAGCAGGAACTGATAGATTGTGTGTACAATAAAAAACAGGAACTCATACAGTTGCCAAGTGTTGGCCTGTCATGGTTGATCTATAGACAGTGCCAGGTGCAGGTGATTCCGTCTCTAGTGTGATTATCACCTGTCATTTCAACCATCCATTTCTGGCTGGCTCCAGAGTTTCATCAAATGTGCTCTGATGCACATGTACATAGTCAAATAATTTATCGACTGAGTGGGCTGACTTGTGTGATTTTGCCAAGCTGACATTTTGTATTTGGCTGCAGCAGCAGTAGCAGCAGTAGCAGGTTCACCAGCATGCACCAGCAGTTGTAGAATTAGTGACTGACATGAACGTGCATAGGACACAGAATGCCAGAATGTACAGTCGCACATGGCCACCTTCACACGTCTCGTGCTTGGTCGATCGTATCCACCGCGCTCCATTGATCAGATCGTCTTACTCATATTTTATTGATAGCAGGTGTCATGTGTTTTTGTATGTAAGATATCGTTTACCGATCGCCGCCATTGCATACATTCATGGTGAGACGACTGACCGCATGTGCTAATGCATGTGTCACGGTGTGTCGGTAGGACACGCTTCACCAGTTCTGCTCACAGACAGCCACCTGACATGGCCTGACATACTGAAGAGGATGGAATAAGGCCAGTTGCAAGTATGCCACGGCAGTAGCACAAAACAGGCAGCTGCGGTGGTGGTGGTGCCCTTGCGGCTGCATGGTACACAGATGTCATATGTTGTTGCCATGTGCAGCTAGACTGCTCGCAGCCTGCCACTGACGTTACCTCTCCAGGTCAGCTCACACTCTTCCCTTGCTCTTGGCGGGTGCCAGAAGTCTCCCTGTCACCCGGAAGGCAGGCTATCGTGTGGACATTCGCGGGACAGTGCCATGTGGTGGAACACTGATTGCCAACATGGCTGGCAATGCTTTTGATCATCTAGACTGCGTTACTGTTCTGTCACAGACAGTCTCCATAGCCTGCAGCCACAACGCAGCTGACGGTGTCGCCTTGGTGATTTTACCGACATCACTTCTGGTTAGTCGTCACACTGGACACTAGGGGTGGACACAAGATGACCTCACCATCCAGCAAGAAGGACGTTGACCTGTTGAGTGTCCAGCACTCAACTATCTATGAGGAGGACACACCGGTCATCGTCCGGCGGCGTGGCTGCACGCTTCGCGTCCGCCTCGGGTCCATGCCCAACGAACATGTTATTTCTTCACCTATTAAGATACCGGTGAGTGCCTCTGAGTCTTCATGAGGTATTTATTACAAATATCAAAAATACCCATCCTCTGGACGGGATAAGTTGGTAGTGTGTAAGTGACTGTCGTGAAAACAATATTTAAAACATTTCAGGATACACAAAAATATCCATCCTTGATACTTGGTGCTGCCAGTCAATGTCTTGATGCCTTCTTAGAATCCTACTCTTGGAATCTAACACAGGCAGTTATGGTAGCGTCTAACTTGGTAACAGTCATAAAAAAGATGCATTACATTGGGAACAGTTGGACGTAATAGTTACAAAGGGTAATTTGATTGTTCGTAAAAAGGATAATAGTGGGGTGAATTAAAAAAAAAATTCTCATGACTCCTTCGTGGGGTCGTAGATGAACCCCTCAAAGTTTGGTACCCAAGCTGCAAAGCGTGTAGAAGGAGTAGCATAACATTTACATACTCCAGCTGGCTTATAATAAGATTGTCAGAACTGTGTCAGTCATGAGTGTAGCTGTTACCTTGGGTTATTAAAGGAATAGACCACGTACCATTCTATGAGTCTACAGCATGTTACACATTAAATTTTATCTCCTGTGTGGAGCTATTGCTGTGAAAGATACTTCCAGATTTCCAGTTTCCAGTGCAGGAAATGCGATGGGTTGGCAGTTCAGTAGGTCATACTAATTTTTTTTAACAAATCCGTAGATCTATGCAGTGCAATTTGAACTTTGCGCCACTGGCACAAGGTCAGCACCATTGAACAAATGGGTACTAGAACCAACACATCAGTCTTTCCATTTATCACCCTTGTGGCACAAGGCCAGCACCATTGAACAAATGGGGTTCTAGAACAAACACATCAGTCTTTCCATTCATCACCCTAGCAGGCTTGTCTGTCTGTCTGTCTGATGGGTGTACACTTCCTTGTTCCTTCACTGCACAGGGTCTGTGTTGATGTACAATAGTAATACAGGCTTCTCATTATACCATCACGCTACCTGGTGGATTATTATGGAACGTAGAGATTCGGGTAACAGAACCACAGGCCTATACATAACCATATCAGTACGGCAGGCCAAATTTTCGGCCGCACAGTGTGTGACGCTACAGTACAACAGGCTGAATCTTTGGCATTGGCAACATTCACCATATAAATCGCATATACTCATTATTCACTACATGGAGCCACTTGTTATATACACGGTTGTCATGGTGAAAGAATTAGCTATTCAGTAGTTACACTCGTTGATTATCGCTCAATATTATTTTACGGAGATTTTCGCGGTTTTTAATGATGGATTATCAAAATCTACGATGGCCTCAATGGTGGACGGCATTACTTCAATTGACGATTTACTGCTGTATGTTTTGGACAGATTAGTTTTAGCGATGAATCTTTGTCAGATGTTGACGATCAAAACAACGATGATGTTGGTGAACTGTACATTGGTATACAACTGTTCATCAACTACAAAAACGTTGAAATTGTGTTGGCCATCTTGGATTGCTGATTACCATGACAACGAAATATAAAATGATATAACTCACTTTACTTTCAGAATATGTATGTAATATCCTATTCTTAAAATGCATTTTAGATGCTGAAATCTTGACTTGAAGTGATGCAATCGATTTTCTCACATATTCAATGGGAATGCAGTATTCAATGGTCACAGATCAGGGCTGTAATACTGAAATGGTTAAGCAGCATTGTGTTCTTGGACTTACCCGAATCTTTACGTTCCATTAGAATCCACCAGTTAGCATGGTGTTAATGGGAAGGGTCTATTATATACGTCTTACGGTGTGAAATTTAATTTCTGGATGTCCATCGTCATGACTATGACTACAGGGTATGGTTTTTTATGCATATTTAGGCAACCCACAAGCTGGTGTATTACAATTAACCCTGTTTACACAGAACTTTGGGCAGGGAATCCTTTCGGCATTGAGTCCGCCATTGGAGAAGTTACAACCTTATCCAGGCTGGCCTAGGAGGTTTAAATGTCCAAGATGTTGTTGTGGCCTGGGCTGGTATTTCTCTGTGTTTACACTATGAACATCCTGCCCTGCCACCAACCACTGCACTGATTTCTTCCCTAATGTTGACAGTAACACTGGATTTACACTGCCTAATTTACAGGTGTATCGATGTCAATGTCACACTACTGTCACCTCAGGTCACTGCAGTGTTACTTCACTGTGTTGAGTGAAGGTTGTTTATGTACTGCAGAGTTTGACTGCAGATGCCTGTTGATAAAAAGAGGTGGTATCTGCTGTAGATAACAGAGACCTGGCTGAGATAATAAAAACAGACCTGGCTATCAGTTGTGTAGGTGATTCTCAAAGTGGACCTAACTGTGCTGATTATATTCAGTGTGACAGCCAATCTCTCTGATGACAGCCGGAAGGTCTCCTGGACATCTCTGCATATATACGTCTAGATAAAGTTCACCTGTCCACTGTGTAAATATGTGATCAGCTGGCTGGGCTGGAGGCTTGAGTGGAGGTAGAGGCTTGAGAGTATGTGGGGGTGGAGGCATGAGAGTATGTGGGGGTGGAGGCTTGAGAGTATGTGGAGGCTTGAGAGTATGTGGAGGTGGAGGCTTGAGAGTGTGGGGGTGGAGGCTTGAGAGTATGTGGAGGTGGAGGTTTGAGAGTATGTAGGGTGGAGGCTTGAGAGTATGTGGGGGTGGAGGCTTGAGAGTATGTTGAGAGTATGTTGAGGTGGAGGTTTGAGAGTATGTAGGGGTGGAGGCTTGAGAGTATGTGGGAGTGGACGCTTGAGAGTATGTGGGGGTGGAGGCTTGAGAGAATGTGGAGGTGGATGCTTGAGAGTATGTGGGGGTGGAGGCTTGAGAGTATGTAGGGTGGAGGTTTGAGAGTATGTGGGGTGGAGGCTTGAGTGTATGTGGAGGTGGAGGCTTGAGAGTATATGGAGGTGGAGGCTTGAGAGTATGTGGGGGTGGAGGCTTGAGAGTATGTGGGGGTGGAGGCTTGAGAGTATGTGAAGGTGGTGCAAGCTGGGTATAAACTAGTGTTTTATACCTCTATGAGAATGGCGGCTTGCTTTCAGCAAACTGCTTTTTTGCAGGATCGTACAATGCATTTTACATTTACATTTTAGTAGGAAATGAAATTATGTATGAGAACTTTGTGATGATAATAGTAAGTGTGATGATAATAATAGTAAGTGTGATGATAATAATAGTAAGTGTGATGATAATAATAGTAAGTGCGATGATAATAATAGTAAGTGCGATGATAATAATAGTAAGTGCAGAGCCGGCAAGTAACGAAGTAGATCTACTTCGTTACTTTACTTGAGTAGTTTTTTTTTACTTTCTACTTGTAACGAAGTAGATTTTTATGGATCTACTTCTACTTGTAACGAAGTAGAATAACGTGTTACTGTTGTAACTGTATCGAAGTACCGACACTGGGCGTTTTACATTTTTTCCATTGCATAATTATTCTGCTGCATTCAGAAATGGAATCCGTAAATCCGTAATCTGTCTTCTGATTCACTAATTAAAAATTGACCTCGGAGCAGGATTGCTGACTTATATAAATCGAGTGTAGCCGATAGTCGCCATTTCTCTTTTGACTTTCAAATAGAAATTTTTACTTTCTACTTTTACTGAAGTAGATTTTTTTGGGTACTTTTACTTCGACTTGAGTAGATTTTTCAGGATCTACTTCTACTTTTACTCAAGTAGAAAACAATTCTACTTGTTACAGCTCTGAGTAAGTGCGATGATAATAATAGTAAGTGTGATGATAATAATAATAACCGTGATGGTAATAATAGTAAGTGTGATGATGATAATAGTAAGTGCGATGATAATAATAGTAAGTGCGATGATAATAATAGTAAGTATGATGATAATAATAGTAAGTGTTATGATAATCAATAAGCGTGATGGTAATAATAGTAAGTGTGATGATAATAATAGTAAGTATGATGATAATAATAGTAAGTGTGATGATAATAATAATAAGTGTGATAATTATAATAGTAAGTGTGACGATAATAATAATAAGCGTGATGGTAACAATAGTAAGTATTGTTATTATTATAAATGCATTTTCGCGTTGCAAACGTGATATTACTCGTATGTTTCGGTTATGCCATTCCACAAAATGTACCATGACAGTTTTTAAAAGTTAATTAATAAATTGATAAATAAAATAAATAATTAAAATGTCCATATCAAAAAAGAGTGTTTAAAACAATTACTAAAAAAGTCAATTAAAGTGTTACTAAAATAATAAATAGTTAATAAATAATTAAAAAGTAATTTCCACCGATTCCTATGCTACACTATCAAGTCGTAAGTTCCCGCCCCAACTCTCACCACTGTCCACTCTCACCACTGTCCATAATAAGTGTGACGATAATAATAGTAAGTGTTATGGTAATAATAGTAAGTGTGATGATAATAATAATAAGTGTGATGATGATAATAAGTGATGATAGTAATAACAAATGTGATGATAATACTAACATAGTTAATATGGCACACTTGAACACATAGTATGTGGCAAAATTATAGTTGCACAAGGTTTTCATATCTGCAATAGTTTTAGAATATTTTTAAATTTTCACTGTAGGTGACATGTTAAAAGCTGCCATCACTCAAACAAATGTGAAATACATTTTTTATGATATTGCATATGACACAAATTTATGCTAGATATCATGATAAACAGGTACAAAACAGTGGAAATGTTTTGAGGAAATAACATTGTTTTGTGTTTACGAATCTAGCAATTGATGACACTGACAGTAAGTGGCGTATCCAGTGGCAACGGATGTTTTTTGTGTGATAGAGTGGGGCATCCATATGTCGGGCACGGATGTAATCATGTCTACATAATTTAATTACAGCTCATGGCTCTGTGTGGTCACATTTATAATGTTACTAGAGTTTTGTCCAGCAAGGTGCAATCTTGACGCTTGATGAGATACTCCCTTTACAGCTGGTCTCAGCTAAACTGGGAGGTAGTGAGTTTAGAGATAACCAGCTCTGTGAGGCGAACTGAGTCCACAACATATTTTGTACATTTCCCTGCGTGGGGTCTCTTACTCCCCCTTGCATTGACACTGGGTAGAAGGGACCAACATTTCCCTGCGTGGGGTCTCTTACTCCCCCTTGCATTGACACTGGGTAGAAGGGACCAACATTTCCCTGCGTGGGGTCTCTTACTCCCCCTTGCATTGACACTGGGTAGAAGGGACCAACAACTTTTAGTGTCTATTCCAACAAAATAGGGTGAATAAAATGGCAGCAGGTGGCATTGAGCCCTGGTCCCTCGACTGAAAGTCCAATGTACGACATTGTACGCCCTACCATAAGGCCACCGCTCCCCACATTCGCACCATTGGTCGGTTAGAGATGTAGACCTGGTCACCACACATTGAGCCACACAACAGGTTTAGATGTTCCCTGACATGTGACACATCTTGTGCATTTGTTATGTTTCTTTGTATGTCAAAGACTTTGTTTGTCCCTGAGACATTGGGTTGATTCATGGGTGACTTAAGTAGGTGAGTGGGTTAGGTCAGTGGGTTACGTACATCACTCCGGCGTTTATATCTTACAAGTGATGGTGATTTGTGTACATTTCTCTTAAGTTACGATTATGGGCGTGATGGGATGGGATGAAGTTTACACGTTAGTGATGAAATCTATGGCGTGATTTTTTTATCTGAAAAAGTTGCATTTCATTAACTTCTAGTTAATTATACATGCCAGTTTTTTGTCTGGAACATTTGTATAAGATTGTAAAAATTTATTGTATGAATCGGGAAAACGTTTTAGTTGAGTAATATTTCTTCAGATGGTGACTACCAGGTAATGAGGAAGAACGCCATGTCCAGCAAAGCATGATTTAGAGTTGTGTGCCTTTTCTGCATTATTATTATGATTGATTTTATATTTAAGAAAAATACATTATTTTTAATTAAATGTTTGCAAATATAATAATTGCTTTACTTCCAACAACTGTAAACCATATGCAATATTTATAGCAAGTGTGACACTTTGTTGCTGGATGGAAATAAATCAAGATATATTCTTTATGAATATGAAGTGGCATAAATAAATATATGTGTGCTTAATAAATTAAATAGACTTGTGAAATATTAATACTGGGACCAGTCCTATGGGAAGTCGGTTGTAATTACGACAACCAAGGCATAGCAAATTGTGGACTGACAGAATGATGTTTGTTCTGTGAAAAAATTTAATGATTATTTCCTTACATAAGGTTTCATTTACATACATTTGATTTATGACAGGAATTGATATTAGGAGTGGTCAGAGTATGCGGAAATGGGCCAGATCAGGTTATCAAGATGTTTCTTTTGAACTGTTTTTATTAATCCTGACATGCATACGTGTTTCTCACATATGCATGCCTTTACTGGTATGTAAATTACTTGTATACAAAGTGTGGAAGCGTGTCCTTGATGCCTGATGAATGAAAGATTTTCTGCTAACACATGTGGATTCTGGCGCCCAGAGGATGGGACTGGTTTATTTATTTCCCTTGGAAGCGGCTGTTTCCTTCAAGCCTAACACATAATTCATCCATTCAATTTGATTTCCATTGATTCATTTAGTGTGATAATGACGTGGACAGGAACAACGGTTCCTAGAAACCCAAGTGTTAATTTTTCCTGCATCTGGGAGCTGGTGTACATGTGCCAATTTGTAAGGCATCATACACCATGGCTACAATGTGCACTTACTGTTGGCTTATTCATACGCTAAATAGTTATTTCTTTCTATAAAAAAAGCAAGCGTCACATTAATTAGAATGAAAATGTGAGATTTATTAAGTACTGTTGCGACACATATAAAAAGAACATTTCACACACAAATTGTTGGGAAATGAATCTATAACAATGGCTTCATCTTGGAAATAGTTCTCGTAATGTAACTTAATTAGAAAGAAAATGTGAAATTTTTTAAATACTGTAGCTACACAGGTATAAAGAGAACATTTCACTCGCACGCACGCACGCACACACACACACACATACACAAATTTGGAAAATGAAGCAGTACAAATTGCTTAAACTTGGAAATTGGTTTCTTATGTTACATTATGTAACTTGATTAGATCTCGCAACACATGCATCTGACATCCGGTGGTAGATTTGGCTGTTGAGTGTGAATTAAAACATGAAATACTCCTGAAAGAATTGTAATGGATGAATCTGCTGACACATTACCATGTAATTATAGACAAACAGTCGTTTGCCCAATACTTGAATTTGTCATTGGCCGCACCTCAACTCATCGGATCTTTTATGCATAGAATGCCCGCATATCCATGTTTTTAGTGTAAATGAATTCACTGCCTTCTGTCAGCTTCGTTGTAATATATAAATAATTAGAAAACAAAAACCAGTGGGGCTGGATGGGTGGGTGAGTGGGTGGTGTTTATATGCGGCAGCAACCAAATTTAAATGCATCTTTGTGATTTCTAGCCATTTATTCATATTGCAAATAAAAAATGTGATATATTGAAAATGTGTATATTGATTGTTTAATTGCACAATATTTATGAAAGTATGCACATCTATGAACATTCCTAATTTCAGTTATACTTATAGCAAACCATATTGAACAATAAAAGAAACGCGAATATTTTACAACAGTTTTTACCATGACGGTGTATTCGCCAAACATTTGTCAACGCAGCAGGACACAGCTAGACGGGTTGTCTCGAATAAGTCGAAAATCTTTTGCCATGCATGGCCCGGGCCAGTCTGTTCACGGCCTGTTTTTTCCGTCGTCAAGTCGACGATGCACCACCTCACTACTTATAGGCTGCTGCTGGTTCCGGATGATGTTCCGGATGATGTTCCGGGCAATCTCACAGCATTGTGAAGCCTATCCATCAGGTGGCTGTGATCAATATGAAGGTCTTGTTCAATGCAGACTCCGAACTAATCAGGCTGGACCATGCATAACACATTAAAAATTTTTCGACTTACTTGAGACACCACGTCTAACTGCGTCGTGCTGTGTTGAGAAAGGTTAGTTGATTTCATTGTGTCATGATTACCAATATTGTGACAGTATATTACCAGTATTTTTTACGGACTCAGTTCTGAGTCACAAGTCACACCATGTAATTATATATTATTCAGCTGTCTGCATTGGCGTGTGTAATGCTGTACTGACACGCAACACAAACTTGTTGTGTTGTTCCTGGCTGACTTGAATGAACAATTGTGTCAAAGGGTGTCACTGTGACAGTTGCCTCACTGCAGTCTTTCTTATAATAAGCAGCTTGATGACTCATGATATAAATGTATAGTCTCTCTGATTTCTATGGAGTAATCTTCTACCATGTTTTTTCCATAAGCATATGCACTCATGCTACTGAGTACAGAAATGTCATGGTAAGATATTATAGAAATGTCATATCAAATTAAACACACAAGTACAGAAATGTCGTAGTAACATAATGCACTACAACAATATGTAAGATATGTATGAAAAAATTTCATAATAAAATATTACAGAAATATCATGGTAGGATTAACATTACACCATATCACCATAAAATATATGCTAGTAATACATCATGGTAAAATACATGTTTTATAAAATCACTAGGATTAACATTACACTGTATCACCATAAAACATATGCTAGTAATACATCATGGTAAAATACACGTTTTATAATATCACTGTAAAACATATACTGCAAAAATATCACAATAAAATATGCGCTGCAAAAATATGGTAAAATATGCATTGCAAAAATATCATGGTAAAATACACATTACAAAATATCATGGTAAATACATGCTACAAAATATCATGGTAAAATGTACGCTACAAAATATCATGATAAAATACACACTACAAAATATGGTAAAATACACACTACAAAATATCATGGTAAAATACACACTACAAAATATCATGATAAAATACACACTACAAAATATCATGGTAAAATACACACTACAAAATATCATGATAAAATACACACTACAAAATATCATGGTAAAATACACACTACAAAATATGGTAAAATACACTACAAAATATCATGGTAAAATACACACTACAAAATATCATGGTAAAATACACATTACAGAAACATGGTAAAATACACATTACAGAAACATGGTAAAATACACATTACAGAAACATGGTAAAATACACATTACAGAAACATGGTAACATGCTACAAATTATGAAGTTAGTGCATTTGTTGTTAGTAACTTTCTACATCACTACTTAATATGGAACCAAGTGACACAGGGAAGTATCTTAAACCAACGTTTTTGTATCTTAGTGGAATTAATGATTGACAGTTAGTTTTCTCTGACATATCTGGTGTAATGGACTTATCAGGTAAAATTGTATTGTTTATACATTGAACATTCAGTACATGCACTTTGCTTGTGTTCCACAATGTTTATCAGTATTAGGTTGGTATCTCTGGCTTCAGTCTCTCTCTCCAAGACTTAAAATACTAATGTGTACTGAGTACAAACATACAAATGTGTTCACTGTTCGTCCAAACTGTATGCATGAGTCCACGCGACACAGCAAGTTGTTGGAACATATTATGGTATGCTTGACCCAATAGCAGGTCAGTTTGGACAGAACTGGAGACTTTACTGGCTGGCCTAGGAAACTGGGATATATAGTGGGGGATTCTTCAGTTCTTGGCACATATCAGCATATGTTGGCTCGTGGGGCTATAGATAAAATAAAATATTCAGCATTCAGCAACGAAAAAATCAATTGCTAGATTGTGTGGGTTGGTTGGTTGTTTTCTGTTGTTAAGCCTGGTAGCTTGTTTCTTGAATTTCATTTGTATATACATGTACATTTATGAGATGTTGCTGATAGAAGATTCCAAGAAAGCAGCAGAGATGTACTGTGGAAGGCGCTATATTAATCAGGCAGTTGCGCACAATGAAAGAATATAGACTACAAGTTCGGTCCCTCTGGCAGGATCGGTTCGGTCTGTGGACACAGATTAGCCATTAGTTGACATAACGGTGCCATTGTCAACACATCACCGTGAAGGTTGTTGCACTTAGCGCGAGCAAAATTCTCCATTCATGACGCAAATGACGGTGTTTTTGAAATGTCAGCATAAACCAAGCCACTGTGCAAACACATTTTTTCTAGCAAAATGTCATGTTGCTGCCACAGGTGTCACATTGCAGACGATGTGAACTTCCGTTGTTGTTCTGCGTGTTTTCTGAAATAGTACATTCTTCGACATTCGGTTCTAATTCTGGCAGAACAAAGAGTAAGCCGCAGAAATAAGGGTATGCCATTCTCACCTCGATAAGCACTTTCAATTTCAACATGAATTCTGGGAGCTATTTTAAGTTTGAATCCTAAATGGTATGGCTAAACATAGCTTAGTGTTGTTTTTGTCCTGATATAATATGTGTGAGGTACAGTGATGCAGTGTTTAGAACATGGGACTCAAACAAAAGAACTGGGGTTCGAATCCTCTTGCTGCTATTTCAAAGATTTGGCAGATCCGTTCATTCCATGTTGCATAAGTTCAGTCAGCTGTAGAAATTAGTTCCTGGCCATAACTGATGGATTTATATGTTAATGTGTAGTAATTGTGCAGTGATTGCACCATGGCTGAATACTTCCCCAGGGGAGTCGTGTTGCCGTGGGAATGAACAGGGCTACCAGGGGGTGAAATGTAAAGCACTTTGAGCGGTCCTACGGGGGATCTGGTCCTACAGAATAGAGACAGAGCTATATAAGAATTTACCTTGATCTTTTTTACCATAATTAATCGCCTTTCCATAAAGATCCTGCCTCTGTTAAGATGGATTTTCCTCCTGTAGCCATAGCAGCATCGTTAGTGTTTGAACTGAGCATTTGAGATGCATCAGTGAAACTATCAACATACCTGGAATAGTGTATCTGTTGCCAGAGACTCAGTGATTGGTAGGTTAGTGATATCCTGAGGAGGGGAGGAATCTAGGAACGGGATAAATATCCTGAAAATACCTGAAGTATGCACAAAAATAACCCAGGGGCTGGTTTCTGTGGCAGAATTTTGTGCACACAGATATTGTTTTAGTAGGAATTCTTCTTTTATTTTTCTTGCCTCTGTCTTTTCTGCTGTTCCTTGTTTTTGTTTAGTAAAGCAGTCAGAAAACTGATATGAAATCGAATCGATCACATTTAGTTTTCTTCTTCCTCCATTACAGCTGCATCAGTCACACATAATGTGGCTAGAGTATTGCCGAGCTGGGTGCACTCCTCTCTTCGCGCAACCAATGTTGCATATAGAGATCACCACACTGTGAGTCTGCCACAAGTTACACATTTACTCCCTGTGTGGGATCTTTGACATCCCCTGGCATAGGCACCAGGAAGAAGGGGCCTGCGGCTTTAGTGTCTCAACCTCAAAGATGTACTTCTAACCTCCTTCCCAAATGCCAGGTGCTAGGCCAGCCGGCAAGTTGGGTTGGCCACCGGCCTCAGGTTCAAACCCAGAGCCTCCTGGTTACAAGACAAGTACAGTAACTCCTGGTTACAAGATAAGTACAGTAACTCCTGGTTACAAGATAAGTACAGTAACTCCTGGTTACAAGATAAGTACAGTAACTCCAGGTTACAAGATAAGTACAGTAACTCCTGGTTACAAGATAAGTACAGTAACTCCTGGTTACAAGATAAGTACAGTAACTCCAGGTTACAAGATAAGTACAGTAACTCCTGGTTACAAGATAAGTACAGTAACTCCTGGTTACAAGATAAGTACAGTAACTCCTGGTTACAAGATAAGTACAGTAACTCCTGGTTACAAGATAAGTACAGTAACTCCAGGTTACAAGATAAGTACAGTAACTCCTGGTTACAAGATAAGTACAGTAACTCCTGGTTACAAGATAAGTACAGTAACTCCAGGTTACAAGATAAGTACAGTAACTCCTGGTTACAAGATAAGTACAGTAACTCCTGGTTACAAGATAAGTACAGTAACTCCAGGTTACAAGATAAGTACAGTAACTCCAGGTTACAAGATAAGTACAGTAACTCCTGGTTACAAGATAAGTACAGTAACTCCTGGTTACAAGACAAGTACAGTAACTCCTGGTTACAAGACAAGTACAGTAACTCCTGGTTACAAGAAAAGTACAGTAACTCCTGGTTACAAGATAAGTACAGTAACTCCAGGTTACAAGATAAGTACAGTAACTCCTGGTTACAAGATAAGTACAGTAACTCCAGGTTACAAGATAAGTACAGTAACTCCTGGTTACAAGATAAGTACAGTAACTCCTGGTTACAAGATAAGTACAGTAACTCCTGGTTACAAGATAAGTACAGTAACTCCTGGTTACAAGATAAGTACAGTAACTCCAGGTTACAAGATAAGTACAGTAACTCCTGGTTACAAGATAAGTACAGTAACTCCTGGTTACAAGATAAGTACAGTAACTCCAGGTTACAAGATAAGTACAGTAACTCCTGGTTACAAGATAAGTACAGTAACTCCTGGTTACAAGATAAGTACAGTAACTCCTGGTTACAAGACAAGTACAGTAACTCCTGGTTACAAGACAAGTACAGTAACTCCTGGTTACAAGACAAGTACAGTAACTCCTGGTTACAAGACAAGTACAGTAACTCCAGGTTACAAGATAAGTACAGTAACTCCTGGTTACAAGATAAGTACAGTAACTCCTGGTTACAAGATAAGTACAGTAACTCCTGGTTACAAGATAAGTACAGTAACTCCAGGTTACAAGATAAGTACAGTAACTCCTGGTTACAAGATAAGTACAGTAACTCCTGGTTACAAGATAAGTACAGTAACTCCAGGTTACAAGATAAGTACAGTAACTCCTGGTTACAAGATAAGTACAGTAACTCCTGGTTACAAGATAAGTACAGTAACTCCTGGTTACAAGATAAGTACAGTAACTCCAGGTTACAAGATAAGTACAGTAACTCCTGGTTACAAGATAAGTACAGTAACTCCTGGTTACAAGATAAGTACAGTAACTCCAGGTTACAAGATAAGTACAGTAACTCCTGGTTACAAGATAAGTACAGTAACTCCTGGTTACAAGATAAGTACAGTAACTCCAGGTTACAAGATAAGTACAGTAACTCCAGGTTACAAGATAAGTACAGTAACTCCTGGTTACAAGATAAGTACAGTAACTCCTGGTTACAAGACAAGTACAGTAACTCCTGGTTACAAGACAAGTACAGTAACTCCTGGTTACAAGATAAGTACAGTAACTCCTGGTTACAAGATAAGTACAGTAACTCCAGGTTACAAGATAAGTACAGTAACTCCTGGTTACAAGATAAGTACAGTAACTCCAGGTTACAAGATAAGTACAGTAACTCCTGGTTACAAGATAAGTACAGTAACTCCTGGTTACAAGATAAGTACAGTAACTCCTGGTTACAAGATAAGTACAGTAACTCCTGGTTACAAGATAAGTACAGTAACTCCAGGTTACAAGATAAGTACAGTAACTCCTGGTTACAAGATAAGTACAGTAACTCCTGGTTACAAGATAAGTACAGTAACTCCAGGTTACAAGATAAGTACAGTAACTCCTGGTTACAAGATAAGTACAGTAACTCCTGGTTACAAGATAAGTACAGTAACTCCAGGTTACAAGATAAGTACAGTAACTCCAGGTTACAAGATAAGTACAGTAACTCCTGGTTACAAGATAAGTACAGTAACTCCTGGTTACAAGACAAGTACAGTAACTCCTGGTTACAAGACAAGTACAGTAACTCCTGGTTACAAGATAAGTACAGTAACTCCTGGTTACAAGATAAGTACAGTAACTCCAGGTTACAAGATAAGTACAGTAACTCCTGGTTACAAGATAAGTACAGTAACTCCTGGTTACAAGATAAGTACAGTAACTCCAGGTTACAAGATAAGTACAGTAACTCCAGGTTACAAGATAAGTACAGTAACTCCTGGTTACAAGATAAGTACAGTAACTCCTGGTTACAAGATAAGTACAGTAACTCCAGGTTACAAGATAAGTACAGTAACTCCTGGTTACAAGATAAGTACAGTAACTCCTGGTTACAAGATAAGTACAGTAACTCCAGGTTACAAGATAAGTACAGTAACTCCTGGTTACAAGATAAGTACAGTAACTCCTGGTTACAAGACAAGTACAGTAACTCCTGGTTACAAGATAAGTACAGTAACTCCAGGTTACAAGACAAGTACAGTAACTCCTGGTTACAAGATAAGTACAGTAACTCCTGGTTACAAGATAAGTACAGTAACTCCTGGTTACAAGACAAGTACAGTAACTCCTGGTTACAAGACAAGTACAGTAACTCCTGGTTACAAGATAAGTACAGTAACTCCTGGTTACAAGATAAGTACAGTAACTCCTGGTTACAAGATAAGTACAGTAACTCCTGGTTACAAGACAAGTACAGTAACTCCTGGTTACAAGATAAGTACAGTAACTCCTGGTTACAAGACAAGTACAGTAACTCCTGGTTACAAGACAAGTACAGTAACTCCTGGTTACAAGACAAGTACAGTAACTCCAGTAACTACGAGATGAGTACCAAAAGCATTGAGCAAATTCACGAGTATGTATCTGAACCAATAATAAAGTAGACACTCCCTAGTGTTAGCTTTGTAAACCACTAAGCACACAAATATATATTATACAAAAACTCATGCCGACCAGAAAAGAATGGTTGTTCAGATTGTGTTCAAGCATCGAATATCATAATTTTTTAAATGTCACATTTCGATATATAGTTTTAAAATATTCTGCAGTGCTCATTAAGTGGATCTCATTGTCTGGATTTGGATAATTACTCAGCAAAGTCCTTCGAGGATATTGCGCTGGGGGTTTATTTCAGAGTGGTCCTTCTCTAGAGTTATTGACTCCATGATCGGTTTTTCCATTTCCCTGCATGGGATCTTTTACTTCCCCTTACATAGACGCCAAGTAGATGGGACCAACAGCTTTTAGTGTCTCTTCCGAAAGACACAGGCAAAGTGGGGTGAATGAAATTGCCCAAGCTTCGAAACGACTTGTCAACCGTATTCCATCAACAAAAAGCAGGCTAATGACCGTGACTATAGACACCTGTGGCATGCCAGTATGTTGTAATAAATATTGCGTTGGGCCTGTTATATCACAATCTATTTTCTTCAAGAATGCCCAGCAACAATATAGGGCAGATGTGCTGGCATTGGTTTGTGCCGAGTCATGTGCGTGCTATGTGACCAAACGTGGACTTATGGGAATTCCTGGAAAGTGGCATTTCTGCCAAGCCATAGATGTTTGTGCACTGTGTGTGCAGTGTTAACAGTACAGTGAAAGGTAATTAGACTCATGTATGTTGACCAAGACCATGTGGAATTACAAGTATTATCATCATCATCCCCATCTTAATTCCTATAAAATATTCACAACCCTCGAGACTTTAACATATCTTTTATTAAATTAAACATATCTTGGATCATTTATTGCATGTAGGTCAAGCCAAATTCAAACTGCCTGTATTTGTGATGCTTAGATGGTCATCTGAGATGTATCTAAAGAGATGCGTGGAATTGATGAAACAATCGTTATCATTCATTGTATCATTCTACAACCGGAGAGCGCCACTTTATAATCAGCATAAAGACTACATCTCTATGCAGGCATCTCAATAAAATAGCTTACTTTATTGTCCAATCTGATCAGAAGCAATTGTTCTGTATCAATGAATGAAGCAGTATTGAGCATGATGACTTCGTTGATAGACACACAATGAATCTATGTATGTGCAGTCATTGAGATCTGGGGGCTCAAGGCACCTGATGTCGTAGGAATGGCCGGCTTCTTGGATCGATAGATCTGATTGGATTCTTATTGCATGATGAATTACTTCATTAAATGTGTGAATTGGATGCACGGTAGAACTATTCTGTAGAGTGGAGGAAGAATTAGAAGTACTTCCTGTCTGTTTGAGGTCACATTTGGATGTTCAACTGCAGGGGCAGTTAAAGTGATCATATGTGTAGTCTTAATGACAAATGTTGATATGTGTGTCTTTAACTCTCCAAAGTGAGGCTGGCACCGATACTGGTCGTCAATTTTTGGTTTCCCTTCTTCATTACTGATCCCATTTCTCAGCCGTCTCCACCACCCGTTTCTACTCCCGCCATCCTTCATAGAAATTGTTTATATATTTGTAAGTTGTTTATCTTAGACAAATATCGCATTGGCCCAAATGTCTCTTGCATTACAACAGTGTTATGTGGGTTTACTTAGCCATGACAGACATTGGATATTTGTTTGCAAACCTCAGCTACCAAACACAATCGACAGCACCAGTTTACATTAAAAGACGGCACAAGTACTTGAGCATCACAACACACAAAGTGGTGATTGGTCAGTCTCGTGGTGGTACATGCTGTGCCACCTGGTGACAAAATAACAATGATAAATCCCCAGAAACCTAATACTGAATCAGTGCCTGTGTATTTAGCCTGATGTGGAGGCAGCTGCTATCCCGTTGGAATCACATGTACAGAGCAATGATTCACCACGGGTGACAATACTGGGGACAACGTTGGTGACAATGCTGGTGACAACAGTTGCACAACAATTATTGTTATTAGTTCCCTGGGCTCAGGTTATTAACTGCAATGCCTGGATGTCTTGACACATAATATGACCGTGACTATAGACACCTGTGGCATGCCAGTAGAAACTAGGGTAATCTGCAGAAACGCCCACATACTAAAAGCCAGTCTATTAGCAAGGTGTGAACACCGATAAAACTAATGTTATCCTTCCCAGAATTTGCAGTGGCCTCATAACTTGTGATATACTCCCACTGTTCTCGTGGCTGGGCAGTGGGAGTATATCACAAGTTATGAGGCCACTGCAAATTCTGGGAAGGGTAACATTAGTTTTATCGGTGTTCACACCCTGCTAATAGACTGGCTTTTAGTATGTGGGCGTTTCTGCAGATTACCCTGGTTTCTATTGAGCCTGTTTGAAGCGACAATCATGGCGCCGTTAAGTGTTTATGACGGTGGAATTTCTGTGGTCGTAGTGCAGTTTTTATGTTGTTTTATATGTTTTCAGTCAGACTATGGTGCAACGGCCGCGACCCCCGCCAGTTCGGCCCCTCCGTTCCTACGACACAAGGCCAAAGACGACATGTCGATGGGACTGTGCAAGAGTCTGCGGTTGCTTCACCGGACGTTCTCCGATGAAGTGAAGCATCGGCGTCGAGACAGCATGCCCGCCTCATTGCTCAGTTGCTCGCAGCTGGGTGAGTAGAACTGATGTGGTTTTGCAGTTTTGCTGCTAACACTGTAAGCTGCAAATTGAGTAGAACTGATATGGTTTCACAGTTTTGCGGCTTACAGTGTAAGCTGCTCATTGAGTAGAACTGTTGTGGCTTCACAGTTTTGTTGTTTACAGTGCAAGTTCCTCATTGAGTAGAACTGATGTGGTTTCACGGTTTCGCTGCTTACAGTGTAAGCTGCTCATTGAGTAGAACTGATGTAATTTCATAGTTTCATTGCTTACAGTGTAAGCTACTCATTGAGTAGAACTGATGTGGTTTCATAGATTCACTGCTTACAGTGTAAGCTGCTCATTGATTAGAACTAAATGTGGTTTCACTGCTCGCTGAGTAGAACTGACATGGTTTTGATGCCCACAGAGTAGAACTGATGTAGGTTCTCCGTTTCAGCTTTCACTGAGCAGAAATAATATGGTTTCACAGATTTGTGTTCATTGATGCTAACATGAAATCATTACTGTTGCCGCTGTTTTTGTGAATCTGGTAATTACATCACGGGCATACCTGTTCCATATGGTCACGATGATATCCTACATTTAAATGCCACACCAAATAAAGATAGGCTGAAAGGAGGCTCATCGTCATATAAGAGAAACGTAGTCAGTGATACATGCATATGATTGGTGGTGGCTGAAAATAAAAATTTTGGAATAAATTTATTTTGTTGGTGCCGCAGTCGGTACAGTTGTGGATATGAGGATATCAGCTTAACCATGGACACCGTAAACCCATTAACCGATGCAACATTGACGTCAACATCATTGTTATTATATTTGTGGTCGATGCGGGCAGTCGGCGGTGATATTAGTGTCCGCCAGATGAACCAGTTCGGTGAATTGGGCCAATCATGCGTATTATTATATTGCTTGGTAATTGTGCAGCAGCGGTATTAAGTAAATTCTGTAGGAAGATAATGATCAGCTGATAGCCATCTCTCACCTACTTAGGATCTGATCAGTGCCAAGTCCATTTCGTATATAAGCGGCACGTGTCAGTCCATGGACACTGAATGGGGACTCATTAACTGTAGTGTGTAGTTTATAATGAAGAAAGCTGGCTCATATATTTTGTTGCTTATGTATTTATTTGAAGTATGGACATTTTTTCGTACCACATTTATGCTGGCCAGTGAGTGACTTTGTCTTTTCCAGCCAGAGACACGTCACTTCTTTGACCTGGCTTGACGTCCCTGGGCATGTGTCACTTGGTGTCATCCCTGACCTGTGTCAACGTTAGTTGCTGGTCGTGTACATGAGAATGCAGTTGTATGGATTAAGTTTAGCACATGCGTATAGCAAAATATCTGTAGAAATTAGATGACTTGGAAGTTCACAAGCTTTATTTTCCATTTTCTAAAGGTTTTTCTCCATTGCGGTAATGTTGCTCAGTGAGTGTCCACGGCATCACGCAGTGGATGATTCCTCCCCTAGATGTTGATTCTTCCTTGTAAGCTTTCCATAGTGCCTACCTACTGTCTCAAGGCCACACACCTGTTCATTGCATGTCTGGTTTTTTAATGAAGCTTACTTGACTAAATGCCTGCACACACACGCATGCATGCTTGCATGCCTGCATGCATGAACACACGCACGAACGCAAAGATTAAAGAAAAAGCGTTAATAATGCCTTTCATGAGGAACATTTTTTAAAGATCGAGTTGGCGAAGCGAGCTCATGCCGTGTTTGAACTTGCGTAGAAATTGCTTGTCCCGACATAAAGGACTGTCCTGATCAAGTTGAACACAGCCGAACAAAGACAAGTTAAAGCCAGTTGGGGGGGAGCAGGGGGGTTATTCTGTGTGATGACCAACCATAAAGTGTGTGAAGTCACTAGAAGTGGGGCATTGGGAACACCTGCGATGACAGGTGTACCTAATGTGCCCTATTGAGGCTGGGGTATATATTGCAGGTTTTATTAGGTTGTGTTCACACAAAGGTGCTTTTTAGTTATAAGTAAGTATACATATTGTACAATTGTTATAAGTAAGTATACATATTGTACAATTGTACAGAGGTGGGAAAATGTAATTAAAATTGTGAGTGAAATTGGGATGTATCGAAAACATTGAAGTGTGGAAATCAACTCAGATTAAGCAATAATCTTGTCCTTTGTATCCAGTTGTGTATTGTAAGTATCTATTTCACACAGGGTTGAAAAAATCATGATTTGAAAAAAATAAAAAAATCGGACTTTTTTTATTTAAATCAGATGTTTTTGATTTATTTGATTTTTTATTATTTGGAAATCTGAAATATAGACATTTATATAGATGTTTATATTTATAAACTCTTTCAAACATGTTCTATTCAAATCGATTTGGGTACTTGTCTTAGCAGAGGGTACATGATTTTTGCTTATATAAAGACATTAGGCAATGTCCACAAGGCCTCACCCCCTGTAGTTGCATAATCTGTCTTGGAAAGGAAATCATGCTGTGTGTCTGTGACTGTAGCAATGCTAATTATTGTTTGCTGAGAGGGTGGATTAGCACCTGTCCAGGCTCCAACCAGACTGCAAACTGGTACAGTATTAAACAATTGTCACCAAGACTGTCTCACTTGAGTCAACTTACTGAATTGGTAACAACTAGCACAAGCTCTAAGTGGACTTTAACTCAGGGCTTCTGACTTGAAAATATACTTCCTCTTGAAGACAAGTTTGTGTGGCTTCACTGCATTCAGAAAGGGAATAGCTCAAACATACAAAAAGCACAAACAATATTTGACTATCAGGCTATCTGGTGACAATACAACTACACAAGTATGTGCACATTGTGCTTTTGTATTAAAAAAACATACAAAACGTTGTTGTTCTCGATGCTTGTAAACAATTATTTGTGTTAAATTCATATAAATCAGCGATTAAAAAAATCAGAAATAAAAAATCATATTATTTTTTGAGTGATTTAAATTGTGATTTAAATCAATGATTTAAATCAAATGATTTAAATCAAACAACCCTGATTTCACATCTATTTCACAGATATGTAACTAATCGTTCTGGACACAGAAAGCATAAAGAAAAACAACAATCTGAACGTTGTTTGGAATGTACTAATGATGTAATAAGTCAGCCTAATCTCTGTACCGTATTGTACTAACATAGATGACTGCATGGTCTGCAGAATATGTTTGTGTGTGGATAATAGCCAATAATGCATAATGCAACATCCTTTCTTATTTATTCAGTTGAGTAATAAATTATGTATTTACTGTGTTTGAACTATTAAGCATACATATCCTAATTAGCATACACAGTGATACACCCCCTTTTTTAATCAGCAGGATCCATAATTATTGTAATTTGTAATTAGTGTGGAACAACTGAAGTGGTGCCATCTGGTGTTAAACAGTTGGCACCACTTTTCAGTTGTTCTACACTAGTCACGAAATTACACCAGTAACATTAAGCAGTTACTGTATTGTTTAGAAAAGCAAATTTTGGTGTATGTTTATAAGAACAGATTCCTTGACATTTTTCGTGGCCCAATTTTTTTTCAAGCATACTGTGTACTTAATAGGTAAAATTAGAAAAATCGTAGAAAATGGATCCCTACTTAAATTTTTAACGACAAGAAATCAGTGTTTTTTTTTGGTCCAACAAAGACGTAGGATGATAATTTTTTTGTGATCCTTTGTTGTGTTTGGTGACCTCTGTCATTATAGGTTCTCATTAATTTGTGTGATTCTAATTTAATTGAAATTGTAAAGTTCACAACGAGGTACACTATTCCAAATAATACATTAAATAAAAATTGTTTACTAATATAATATTTACAACTTTTATGTAGACAGGTTACCTCATTTTTATAGGGGGAAATAGTAAATTAACAGAAGTATAACCTCACATTTTTTTTTTTACAAAACAAGGGTAAATTTTTTATCTGACACCAGGATAACATAATTTTTATATGTTGCTATGTACAGAGAATGCCTTTGTGACTCTGACATAAAAACTGTGAATCCTTTGTACAGTGTATTCTGTATGGACTGGGGTATTTTATAGGTGATTTGCTCTTGTATCAAAAGATAAACATCTAACTGTATTGTGAAGGCATAAAGCCCCTTATCTCCAGGATCAACCACGAATGATTGTTGGGTTTTCCTGCCATGGAAGATTACATCATTATTTTATCACAATTGTTCTATTTTGTGTAGATGACTACATGTACGTTGTTATCAGTAGTGACATTAGATATACATAAAATAGTAACACGCATTGATTTCCCTGTGGGTCACAATGAATCATACATAGACAGTCTCTTGATAAGGATCTAAAAACGGATCACTGGCACTGAGACACAGGTGGTGATTATGCAAGCATGCTGCCATCTGGTGAATGCAAGGTGAAGTAGTCCAGACTGACATGAGATGCCAACAGATAGTGCTAATTATATGTTGCATCTATTGCACCTAATGGGATCAGACCACAGTGGAACTTACTGTTAATGTTTCACACGAATGTAGGGCATTTTAAATTGTGATATGTGAAATTAAACAATTCACATGATGTGACATAAGTGCAATTGAGCAGGTATTCACATGTTTCAACCATTTGTTTGTAGAAGCTATTGGCTGTGAAATAGTGCATTTTTTTTAGAGTTTAACAGGTGGAGGGATTTATGGGAATTTTTCTGCTATGGATCATGTGGGTGCGTGAATACATGGCTGTTTTTGTAAACATTGACGGGTATCGCATGTGGGGGCATTTTAAAACAGCTGGAGGTGTGATTTTGACAAAACTTGGTCAGCGTGTCAATGAGCAGTTGCTGTGGACAATTTTCAGAATTTCAGAAAGTTTTCATATAATCAGACAAAACATTATTTTGCACTGTGGTCTGACCTCTAATGAGGAGTTTATCTTAGTTATTCAGTCCAAGACTACCAAAAGAACACAGTTATCTGCACATTACAGTTTTGGTGCAGATATTTTCATTGTGAATTCTAGATCAGGTGAAACTGTGAACATTCATTTCCCCCTGCAATGTGGTATAATCATCCTCTTATCAGAGAGAAAACCAATTTTTAATCAACGTATCAATGCAGTCAACATTGTCATTGCAATGCTTAAACTAAATCTGCCTTTGAGTTTTTCCCTGAAGACGTAATGAAGCATTGAGCAGCAACACAATGTGATGAGTGAACAATTTAATGCCTGTGTTTGGCCGATATTTAGGGCGCGCTTATCTCCATAATTAATTACACAAAGAAAAACAATATATCAAGTAAAAGAGAAGAATACAACATACACCGTTCGCTACTTTTACAAATTATTCACAGTTAATGCTAGTATCATTTGACATTTGGCAAGACGGGTAGAACAATCTAAGGAAACCAGAAGGGGGTGTGTAAGAACATGTATATGGTCCCAAGTCTTTGAAGCAAAGTCTTACATATGTCAGCAGCGGATCCAGGGGGGTCTTAGGGGTCTCAAGACCCCCCAGGCCATGGAGGGGATGGGAGGTCTTAGACCCCCATGTCCATGGCAAATATTACGGTAGAGGAACATGTATATAGGCCTACATCGTAACTAGTATCAATGTAAAGACTGAAGTATTAGCAGCTGGTTAATATTAACCCTTATGTAAGTAGAACCACACATGTGTCACCCCCTCTTCCCCCCCTCTTCCCCCCATCGGTTCATAAGTAGAATGAAGTATGATATGACTATGACTGACTGAGACCCCCCCTGCCAACAAGCCTTGATCCGCCCCTGTGTGTGCTTTTTTGGAAGTTGCATAAGTTATGTGGTAATATAGGGAGTGTAGTGGACAATGTAGACTTGCATAGGCAGTTGTGACCTACGACCTGTCTAGGATAGGCAATATCCAAAGGCTGCAGGGCAGCTTTATTTAGCATAACAATATCCAGAGTAAGTCTCTTGAAAGATCTCACACATATTGCTTTTCATTTGAAATCATGACTGTTGCTTGCAGCTGTTAGTGTATCTACTAATTACATCACGGATGTACATGGTCACAAAGCCTACCTTTAAAAGCCACACCGAGTAATGTTGAAAGGAATCTAGCTGTTATTGTACCATAAATGTCCAAGTAGTCTTTGTGTTGTAATTACAGTAGAAATCAAAGGAGCTTCCACATTGTAAGAGATTAGTCATGGCAGAGTTACACCTCAGAGGAAGTGCTGGCTCAGAACGCTCCCAGTATGAAATGGACACAAAGAGCATTGTTCATGACCACTGGTGTAAGCCTGGTTGTGACCATAGGTGTACCCCTGGTCATGTTATCAGTGAAATATCTGATTCACAGCTGCTGGACTGTATGTGTGAACATGATTTATTAACTGACACCTGTGTCACGTGTTATTACGATACCAGCCTTTCTTTGCTTTTGACGACCTGTTACCTTGTCTAGATGTCGAAGGAAGCATTTTGGGTACCAGTACATGTTGCCCGATATAGACTGATATAGGCTGAGTCGTGTTTAAGACAGCAAACAGGATACTAGTAATAATTTAGTTTGCTCTGTCATTCATTGAGTTCGCTGGACTGTGGCTGTGCCGGTCATTGTGGAGGTTTTATGTTGAGCACGTGTCACTGACACCCATGGTGCAGTGACAATAATGAAGCGCTGTCTCCAAGGATGTGTCACCTAGACTGTTATGTACCTAAGTACCTTTAGTCATAGTGGACAGAGTGAATATATGTGAGGAATATTCCGTGAACAGAGATAGGTTTGAACTTGGAGGAACACTTATGCATGATGACTTATGGCTTTGATGGTTATTATGGAATCACCTTCAGAGTATGTCAAGAGTGGCACTGACATGAACCAAAGTAAGGATGACTATGATTGTGAGATTACTAAGGCACGAAGTTACATGGTTACTATTACATGGCTTACTTAAGTTACGCAATATATGATAGTAAAGTTGTACACTGTGTAAAACTTCTGGACAGGTTAAAAAATATGTTATGATTGATGTGATGCTTTGTGTGGCAACCATAATGGATATGAGACCGACCGACCGACCGACCGACCGACCGACCGACCGACCGACCGACCGACCGACCGACCGACCGACCGACCGACCGACCGACCGACCGACCGACCGACCGACCGACCGACCGACCGACCGACCGACCGACCGACCGACCGACCGACCGACCGACCGACCGACCGACCGACCATTTACAATTTGTTTTTATCTGCATTTAGCTTCCTCTCAGTTTATGGCCAAAGGTGTAGGAATTTATAGATGGGAACAGCCTATTAATGTTGGCCTGTGTTTTTGGTTACAGCATTGCACACGGGTCACAGCGATCAGGGGTCGAACTTGCTGCGAATGAGAGGCTGCTTCCTCGGCCAGTCAGCACCTTCGCTGTCGGCCAGCATGGTAAGTCTCTCTGTCACTCTACGAGACTAGCTGTGGTCACCCACGGGAAACGTTTATCTCTCTGTAGGTCATCTGTGTGTGCTAAATGTCTATCTGTTGTGTTTGGATATCTATGTGTTGGTCATTTGTGTGTGCTGGTATTTTTTATGTATTGGTCATCTATGGGTGCTAGTGTCACATGAAAAAAGTTACCCCAAGATAATTTGAACTGGGATTGATTTAGTATATGACATTTTGACCCAGTCTGTGAAATATGGACACAGGTCCAAATGATATATAATAAATAATTTTTTCAGTAGTAGTCATAGTAGTTTATATGTTGGTCTGCAAGACTTGCAAAGCTGGGATATTTCATCATCTGATGGATGCCTAGATGCATCTAAAAGCATCTTTGTTTTGACATCTTCTTAATTTTCGTATAGGGCAAAGTAAAATGATAATAGGTGTAATGATATAGGAATATTACTTTAAAATGGGAGTGGGTCAAAATATTATAGGGGGTGAATATTTCATTACAAAAATACAGTCCCCCAGGTCAAAATATTATGGGAATCAAAATACCACCGAACAACTGCCATCTGGAATCTGTGTGTACTGGTCATCTGTCGAAGCTGGACATAGGGCTAGGAGGGTTTGTTTGTGGGAACTAGTCACAAGTTTGTCCACTAGGTGGCATCACACAACTTACAGAGTACCTCACTGTCTTTCACTGCCTTGGTCCACATGTTATAATCACAACTCTTTAAAACCAACCACACATCTGTCAATATTTTGGCAACATTTATTTGACGCTTTTTTAAAAATATCTTCCTCAGACTGCACTGTTTAACTTCAGTTTGATTAAACCCTCAGGCACTTAAATGTTCAACTGCACCAATTTGACATTGAATTAATCACACAAAAAGCATGGTTATAATAACCACAACACCTGCTTTGAAGGAGTGACGTTCTACCACAACAGAAGAGGAAGCAGAACTTTGGCCGAATCTAACCGCAGCTTTCAAACTATTCATCACTACACCCAAGGTGTATTTAATTTGGGGTTGATGTCAGCTGCAGCTGCAGCCATTGTGAAAGTACAAGCCTTTGATCTTGAGTGGCAGGCCTGAGCATTGTTTGGACAGAAATGGCCTGCTTTAAAGTGACCATTAGCTCCACCCCCTCCTGACTCAGATGGCTTAGTTGCTCAGTGTTGTTGATAGAGCTCTCTTGAACTATGATGTAAGTTCATGGCTTTAAAGTAGAGCTTCTAGCACAACAATATCCAAGTTGCCTCTTTCAAAGGAACTGTACTTTGCAGACAAGTGAGCAGTGTAGACTTCTCTGGAAAGAATGTGGCCATGCAGTCACTCTACAAAGGCTGTTTAATTATATTTATTATAATTGCATCACTTCCTGCAACCGAGTTCTCCTGCAGCGGGTGAACTGGTGCATTGGGAGAAGAATAAAATTGCCCTGGTCATGAACAGCAGCAGCAAGAGGTTCAACTACCTGTCCACTTGGTTGAGAGTTTCATACTCTCCACCATTGAAATGAACAGCAGCAAGAGGTTCAACTACCTGTCCACTTGGTTGAGAGTTTCATACTCTCCACCATTGAAATGAACAGCAGCAAGAGGTTCAACTACCTGTCCACTTGGTTGAGAGTTTCATACTCTCCACCATTGAAATGAACAGCAGCAAGAGGTTCAACTACCTGTCCACTTGGTTGACAGTTTCATACTCTCCACCATTGAAATGAACAGCAGCAAGAGGTTCAACTACCTGTCCACTTGGTTGAGAGTTTCATACTCTCCACCATTGAAATGAACAGCAGCAAGAGGTTCAACTACCTGTACACTTGATTGAGAGTTTCATACTCTCCACCATTGAAATGCCAAAAATTATGTCTGATCGATTTTATTGTAAAATCATGTTATATACTTACATACTTAACATACTTATGTCATAGTCACGTCAGTTGAGTTGTTGAGAATTAGGTATTTTGTCAGTCTGTTGGGAATTCGTATGCAGACAGTCGTTTATAATTGAATAGTAACTAGTGACATCATAACATTATATTAGCATTGGTCTGACAGGAATTACTAATTAATTATGGCAATTCAAACATATTAGTTACGACAATAGAAAACAATAGCATGCTGCACACTCTTCTCTGATTTATGGATTCCTGCTGTTAATTACCAATATTTACCAACTGCTTTTCAGTAATGGCCGATCTCCCACTATATTAAGGGTACAATGTCTGATAGTTTGTATTGTACAAATTATGTCATGTTGTATAATCTGTACCTATTCTATCATTGTGACTACCCAAATGTGTTTTTTTTTTATTTAGCAAGGTCGATATTCATGAACAGACAAAGGTAAAAAAATATAGAAAAAATGGCGGTTCACTAAAACACATTTGGGTGGTTACGATGTTATAATGTATATTGCTTATATAACATTGCATGATTTTATGATAAAACAGTCAGACTTTGTTAAATACTTATTGTACTTTATGTTTATACATCTCCTAAAATATCGGTTTTTTTAAATATCGGCTGCCAGCAAGATTCTTATATCATTCCATGTTCATGAACTGGGATGACCTGTAACCTATGACCCTGTTGATGGGTATTAGATGAGTTAGTAAATAATCTTTCTAAGTGTTGCTGTTATGGCAGTCACATTTTGTTCATGCACGATTTACCCAGATTACAGCACTGTTACAAGGGCATAATCAACTACACTTTTGTTGTTATCTGCCAGCCAGTTGTTGTCTCTTGGCTAGTACAATGCACACCTGTGCTGATTTGATTTATTGATCTTGTTGGCAGACTGGTCATGTTTATGTCAGCCGAAGATCAACTTCAATTTGTTTACGAGTGTGATTTATCAATAGTTCATGATGGTGGAATTGGTCAATAATTGACCTGGTTACTGGGAGGTGATTGTAATGCTAATGAATTGTTTGTTGTCACTGCCAATAAATTAATTGATCTGCACAACAACATAATGCATGTAGTTGGTAAATATTTTACAGTTTTCAAATAGTTATTTAAGCTTAGGGGAGCTATAGGAAATTATTAGTTGAAATAATTATTTGTATCTATGCACATACATACTAGCTGAAATTTTTTGCATTTATTTACATTCTGCTAGCAATTAATTTTGTTAAAGAATTTTTGAGTAGTTATAATTCTTAAAAAAGGCCACAACAATTTTATGTGTGAATTTAATCACGAGCGGAAAGCATAATTCACTAAAGAGAAATGTTGTGTTTTTTAATGAAGACCACCACAGCAGTTTGTTTTGATGGTAAGCTGAAAATACATGTAATAATGAAATATTCCCATAGCTGTGAGTTTCGATAAGTTTCACAGTAACCAGTTTACTGATAGCGCGTTGACCCGAGCCAATGACACTGCTCATTCATGTCAGAAGTTGGTTTCCTGAATCTACTCTAATCCTGTTGAGTTTCTCTCGGTGAGAGTTGCAAATACTATCACTGTAGATGTCAGTCTCATTCATGTTCACCTATTGGCTGATTGTGCCTAGATAATACACAATTGCATTATTCTCTGCAGGCTCTACTCTGTGCTGTGTCGAATGACAGGAGATTTAAAATAGAAAGTTGGACAGTCCTGGTGTCTTGCTTGTGGAGGGAAGAAATTGCAGCATCTGGTAGTCCTCCGCTGCACACATTGCAACCAGATGAGGAGTTAGCAAAATGATTGCACAGTCGCGAGAAGTCATGAAGTATTTAGTTGATGTATCTGCAGGGGCGTCCTAGAGGTAATCTGCAGGAGTGTCCTAGAGGTAATCTGCAGGGGCGTCCTAGAGGTAATCGCTGTCAATGCGACAATGGGAAGGTACCAATTAAGAATACACTAACAACCAAATTGAGTTTACTACAATAACAATCTTTTATTTACACTACAGTACTAATAACACATCCCAAACATTAAACCAACTGACAATGAAACACGTAACTACTTAATTCATCTTGTCTCACAGACAGAGTTCCTGCCACACCCCAAACTTTAAACAGCTAACAATAAACCTCAACTACCATAACACTATCTGACAGACTCCCTGCAATGGCTCCTGCCTCCCCACAACTCTGTGAGTCTCCTCTGTACCTAAACTTATATCACCTTTTGACATACCCCAGGAAAGATGAATTAGCCATTGGGTATCGCTCATAATTCCCACCAACCTCTGGATCATCCCTCTCTAGCTGTAAATAATTTGAATAGATAGCTGGGTTTCCTTCAAGAAAAGGTGTCAGGTTGTGATGTCTTGTTTATGAAATCTGTGACTCCAAAGAATCAGTGGTTATTAATCCTGCATTAGGATGTTTCATCACCATCCTACCCTTCTATATAATTTCTATCATTCCTATATATGTATTTAAATAACCCCTACTGCAGAGGCAAAACACAGCAGCTCAGGTGACTGTCTGAATAATCCCTGCAGTCTGAGAATAGACTGAGGAAAATTCCAATAATATATGTGTTAACTCCGTTCTTGAGAGATAGGCATGGCCTCCAGGAGGTCCTTATCCTCTGGGAGCTCCCTGGCCATGAGTGAAATGACTGCTGTAATTGTTATAATGTACAACATTCTCAAGAGGATCGAACATATATGAGGATAATCTAGTTTTGCCAAATGTCTGGTGCATCTTGTTAGTTACTGAAGTAACTAATCCCATCACATGTATGTTACAATTCCCTTTCTCCATATTTTTTCTGTAGATATATTCCAGCAGTTACTTGTTGGCAAGCCTTTAGCAGAATCTTTCACCAGAAGCATCGTGGCTACCTAGATGGTTTTTCATAGATACATTCCTTCTCATGGTGACTGATTGGTGCGTTCTCTGCTGATGCTCCAGATATTGGAATGTTGTATTTCCTACCGACTTGAGATATCAGTTGCCGAGGAATCTGTACTAGGAGGTACCAGTGACATGACTATGTTAAACTGGGTTGCCAGCAGAAACAGTTAATTCATGCCACATTAAGAGCCAATCATTTGATGGTTTTTAGAAGAAAATTTGTTTACAGGTATGGCAAAACAAATTTCTTCCGTGTCATGTGGAACAAAAAGTTTTGTTGATTGGATTGATGTTTTGCATTTGGAATGTGATATTTGACATGGTAATTAGCTATCGAGAAACTTTGTATTCTTTTCAGATATTTTGACTGACTCATCTTGAGAGTTGTGGTAATAGAATAATCTCAAAAACAGTGTCACTGATGTGTAGTATTTTGAGCTGTAACCATTTGCAAATATGTTTAATGTCGACAACATGATAATTTCTTAACTAAACTCTTAACATAATTTGTTTGATTTTTTCTATGCATTTATTTTTTATTTCAAACTGACTTTATTTGTGTGACTTTTCATGGGACTTCATTTCTGTGTGCTGGGATTTCAACACTTCATTCTGTAAGTGTAAACCGCTTTGAACAGTCCCAAAGACTGGATATTGTGTTATATAAGAACGTACCTTTTACCTTTCTTTTTTGTTCTGGGCGAGGTTAACATTCTGGCACAACGCTAGGCCTGCTGGTAGGTAATTTGCTGAAGGATGCCAAGGCTTTGAAACAGGTGGTCTCAACTCAACACCAAGGGAAAAACCTGCTGATGATTAGAGAAGCCCAAGACATGTCACAGGGAACCTGCAGTAGAGTGTGTCCCAATCATGTCTTGTGTGAATGACGCACACAGTGCTGATAATCATGTGCACACTTGCTAGCAGCATATTTGAAAGCCGGCACCGTCTCAATATTGACAGTTCTAGTTAGGAACAGATCGTTTTCTGCAGTTGGCTTGGTTCCTGATGAGATTTATTTCTTCTAACTTAATATGGTACACTACATGTGCTAAGATATGGTACACTACATGTGCCAAGATATGGTACACTACATGTGCTAAGATATTGTACACTACATGTGCTAAGATATTGTACACTACATGTGCTAAGATATGGTACACTACATGTGCTAAAGATGTGCAATTTGCATTTGTTGTTAGTGTAAGTTAGAATTTGACCAGAACATGACGAAAAGTACCAATATATAAAATAATTACTACTGATAACAACTTCTGGTGAAATATTCTAAACATCACTGGCAATTTTTTTGTAATTGGTTGTGTTAATTAATTCTTGAAAGGGTTATGACTTAACATTGAAGTTAGTATTAATGTTACTCGGTTATGATAATAAGAAAAGCAATACATAGTGACTGATTTGTTTATTTATTACTATTCATATTTATATTCTAATGGACTTAGTTGATACACCAGGTAGTTGAAACACCAGGTAGTTGATACACCAGGTAGTTGATGAATTTAAAACAATAAGAATAATAAGAAAAAACAAGTAATTTTCACCGAAATGTAAAAACTGGAATTGGTGTACGAATAAAATAAATTATTTTAGGGTATTGTAAAAAGTGGCAGTGCTCTGCTATATATAGCATTGATGCCTGCATTATAACAAATACCCATTAAGACATATATCATGTAAGATCAACAACAAAAACATGCTAGCTTTCTCAAGAGATGTCCAGAAACCTATACTGATGCTGCATAATCAGATCACCTTAAGACCACCCTGCCAAACTTATTAATGTTATCCACAACTGATCTACACAAGCTACGTGATATTTTTCACTACAGTCTGGAATAATAATACTTTGCGTGACACGGCAAACCACATTCACCATACTCAAAACATTTTCTTTTAGATATTATATAAAGATTTGTTTTCTAAATGTCACTAGCTAAATGTCAAAAGGTAACACCGTGGGGTCATATTACTATTGTACAAGTTATCAGTTGTGACTCAGGGTAGGGTTTTTTAAACTTGTAAACAGGTCATTTTAACACTTGCATAGCATTTATTACATAATGGGGTAAGTTTTCAAGTTTACACCATTTAAGAAGCAGATTTTTATTCGCTAAGCTTGACTAGAAGCAAGTTGGATTTTAGGTTGTGCTTTGTAATGTTAAATTTGAGGGTTTCATATGTGGAATAGATTTGTCTATTTTCATTTATGGTAGATTTGATTGTTGCCACTGAAGTGTTTATATCCATATTATATATATATATATGAACCAGCTGAAATAAAACAAATTAAAATTTAACTATGGTATTGTGGTAATCATTAGTATTTTATTGTGTGTATCAGTATTTGTTGCCATATGCCAGACAGCAACTTTAACCCGATGAAAGAGACCCTCTAGTGGATTAACCCGCAGACCCTCTAGTGGATTAACCCGCAGACCCTCTAGTGGATTAACCCGCTAGTACATCCAGCTAAAGTATGCATTTTTCACATAGTGCATAGCTCAGGACCCAGAAAGCCATATATCCTAAGGTAGCGCATGGTAGCATAGCACATAATAAAGAGTCTGAATTGTTCACATAGCATGTGAAACTCTAGTAGGAATGGCACTATATTCATGCTTTACTAGAGTTTCATGTGCAATGTGTGTATCAGTAAGTATCGGTTATGGTGGCAACTATAATTAGTTACATGATGTGAAAATATTTAACAAAACCCATTCTGAATGCAGCTGAAATGCATCCTTTGGTAAAAAGTATCACTATGCTGGTGGCAGAGCTGACTAAAAACATAAAACCTCCACAGACAGTTATCTCAATAGTGTTTAGGTGTTTGTAAATCACAGAGTTTGTTCAGTAGTCTCAAAGATACAACATTTATTAGTTGTGTTTTTATTCTTATTCGCTTACTGGTATTTCAGTTTATATAACTTCTGCTGTATTGACAAATCTCCAACTGACGGCAGCCAATGTTATGTCCGTGGCAGTAGGATCTATGCCAGGTGATGAGCGTTTGGCAACACAGATCTTTACGAACCATGCTAACTTAACAAGATTGTTATCCAGGCTCAAGATGACATGGGGACAAGGAAGCCATCAGCTTATACAGAGAGTCCAATAATTTCTCATCCATATCAGATGACCTCACTAAAGACAAATTCATTCAGCAGTCACAGATGAGATAGAAGAATTGTCAGACAGACACAGCATGAAGTCTACCAAGTAGTACTTGACAGGCCACAAATCATAATGAATATTTATGCTTTGCCTGAGTAATCTCACCCTGATGTAATAACATTCAGCGGGATACCTGATGTCCAGCTAAGGGTCAAGTGTTGGAATAAGTGGTGGTAACCTAAAATGCCCTCTGACCGGACACAAAGTTTGTGCTCAATCACAAGTTATTGATTATTGCTTCACATGGAGACGCTGCGGCTGTAAGACTGCAATGGATGGGCATATTGGATCACAGGTTGCAGGAAGACTGCCTAATTCAATTTTGTCACATATTTATCACCTGCCATGGCATGAGATAGGGTTGGAGTCACACTAGAAGGCTTCAGCTGTTTCACCTAATAATGTTATCAACTGGATGTATGTCACCTTATGTTAGTTTTAAGCCCTATACTGATGCAGGGTAGCAGTTGCATAAATAAGTTAACGGTTTTGGGTAACTGAAAAGTCTGTTTCATTAAAGTATTCTACTTTTATTTATTGTTCCAATACCAAAATTCCAAAGTTCCAACGATTGCAACAGTGTTTTGTCAGCATGGCGTGTCGTGAGATGTTGCGAGTTTGCTACATTATTTTGTCAGCATAGTGTGTGATTTTGTAGACTCCGAGAAGTGATTGTTAATAGATCCAGCGGATATTATATTATTACAGTTGAACCTCATTATAACGCAGTGGTCGGGGTCCACGATTTCGGACCACGCTGTACATGAGGCGCGTTAGGTGTTCCCATATCTGCCACCAGGGAGCTACTAAACAGCAGCGATCCCCGCCCGCTGCACCAAGTACGCTGTCGAAGCCACTGTGTGCTTGCAGCACTGTCTTATATGCCAATACGCAGTTTATTAAGCTTATTAAACAAGTCAACAAGCATCAATGTGTATTATTTTTAAATGTCGCACCCTGTTGAATCTTGAACTGAATAAAATACATGTATGTATACCTTTATGGAATAGATCTGCTATGATGATGATATATGCATACTGGATCAATAGGCCTACAAATCGAAAATAATAACCTGGATCTGAGCAACCGAAAATGTATATGATTTGATACACATAGTATGTAAGCTGATTAAACATAGAAAACGACAATAGGTAGAATTAATAATTGTTTCACTTCGTCTTTCAGCCGATCTCGACTGAAGCATAAATTTGTGACACACCACTTAACATGGATTCATTGTTTCATATGCGGATGACGAATTAAAATTTGTGTGCACCAGTAGCGACTTTGGTTAGGCATTTGGCATGTTGTTTTTGTGTTGTGAAATAGACTTACGATGCAATGGGAGCATGCCATTTCACCCCAGTGTTATATTGGTATTGCATTCTAAATTGCATTTAAGACTGTTTATCTGGTTCTTACATAAGGCGTATTTGTGAATCTTGATTGCAATTATCAAACATTCGAAGCGAAGCCAGCGTCAGCGACAGTGATTGATGTCGGCGGCAGCGAAAAACAAACAACATGTTGACACTCGTTCATTGACATCGTTCACCAAATATTTCTTGAGAATTGTCATAGCAATTCTAAGTAGGTTTAAGCAGGCCCACTTGGCATTTCCTCCTGGCAGCAAAAAAATCGGGGTCCATAACCGACCGCCTTATATCTGAACCCGCGTAATAACGAGGCACGACTGTATTTTGTAAGTTACAGAAATTCAGTTAACTTAGAAAAATTCCAATTCTGATTAATTAAATGTTTTCCAAAATATTGGTGCACTTCTTCCAGCAGTGGTAATTATTAACTGGTGCAAATATCATTAACGGTATTAACCAGACAGTGCATGGGAAATTGTTGTCAAACTGCGACAATTATGTCATGATGGATTGCATCCAAAGTTGAGGAATTCAACAGTGAACGTACTAGACTGCAGATAAGTGATTGAGAAGACCCAAATGGAAGGATAAATTGAATAAGCTCTAAAAGGTGGTGATGTTCACAATGTGTAATAGACAGTGATGTTCACAACGTGTAATAGACAGTGATGTTCACAACGTGTAATAGACAGTACAGGTGTACTAGACACATGCTGATGTGGAACGTGGAAGGACTCTTGCATGTGTACATGACATGCTTTGTTGGCACAGCTCAGTCATAGCAGGATTCAGCCACGAAGACGTCATCACAAAGGTGTGATGTCCTCTCCGGAGACGTCAGTCATGAGGACAATAACGAGGGCAGAAGAAATCGTTTCTGTGGTGTTACTAGGTGTCAGTGTGTGATGTGTCCTGGGGCGGATTGCTGCAATGCAGACAGGTCTCTTAGTAACTAAGTTCTCACATCTTCCTTGCTTTCTCGGGTCATTTCAAAAGCAAGCAGGTTTTTGAATGCATGTTTACCATGCAAGTAATAGTTATGCATTAGATATGTTCATTTCAATCATTTTCTCAAATTGTTTACCATTCAAGTGTTAGCTATGCATTAGATATGTTCATTTCAATCATTTTCTCAAATTGTTAATTATGCATTAGATATGTTCATTTCAATCATTTTCTCAAATTGTTTACCATTCAAATTATAGTTATGCATTAGATATGTTCATTTCAATAATTTTCTCAAATTGTTTACCATTCAAGTTTTAGCTATGCATTAGATATGTTCATTTCAATCATTTTCTCAAATTGTTAATTATGCATTAGATATGTTCATTTCAATCATTTTCTCAAATTGTTTACCATTCAAATTATAGTTATGCATTAGATATGTTCATTTCAATCATTTTCTCAAATTGTTTACCATTCAAGTTTTAGCTATGAATTAGATATGTTCATTTCAATCATTTCTTAAATTGCATTGAAACTTGCGGTGACTGTTTGGTTAATTATATGCTATATATAAAGGAGACCAATGAGCTGGTCCTACTGGGAGGGTTAGAACTTAGAACATATGGGACTACTCACTTAGTCCTGTTAAGAATGATATTATATACAACAAATCCTTGTGCAATGCATGGGCCATGCGGACCAGTCAGATTAATCCTAGAAAGAGGTTTAGGCCAAAGGGACTGGTCAGTTGCTCCTTGTGGGAGATCTAGACCATGTGTCCCAGTCAGTCTGTCCTGATAGCTAGAAGATGTGCAATCAGTCAGTTTTCCAGGCCATGCTATTTTATTAGTAATTTTCACTTCCTTCACTAATAACTTCACACAGCATTTTACGAACTACTTAATATTTGATGGTGTTTAAATAAAGTTATTATTATTAATACTTATATAACCAGTTACTTAATACTTATATAAACAGTTGTTTACCATTTTTTTTATTATTATTATTTATGTCGATGTTGAATGATTAAAATACAGCAGGTTTATATAACCCTCAGTGCCTTAGAGTACAGAGACTGTGAAAACACTGTATCGAGTCCTTTGTTGGAGGGTAAATGTAGCCTTATCTGATTTAAGTGTCCCGTTTAGGTGCGCTGGTCAACCAAGCTTTGTTAGTCTAGTCCAGTGCGCTACTTATCAGTCCTAGCTCAGTGCAGCTGAATGGTCGAATCCATTGCACTCTGATGTTCATTTCCTTGCCATGTAGACAAATCTCACTCTGCATGCAGCGGCCGTTCAAGTGTTATGAGTTAAGTGCTGGGGTCTTTTGTTGGTCTCCGGCCATAGTTGTAAGGATGCCGCACGTGTGAATGCATGCATCGGCTGGTGGTGTGCATCAGCTGTTGATTGGCGTTCCATGCCGCGATGAGGCAGCCGTGACGCAACGGTGAGGGCCGTCAAGTCGTTTGCGCAAATGAAATCAGCCGCAGCGTAACTGTGAATGTCTTAGGTGGCTGCTGTTTGGTTTGGACCTTGCTGTGGCCGAGATCGTACAGCAACCAGGTGCTGGCCGGAGAGGTTGATTGGTGGCCAGAACAGGTCAAGTTGGAGCTAGGTGTTGATTGGATTTTCTACGGTGACTTTAAGTGTTGGATCACTAAGTGTTGGATTTGTTTTGGATTTGATACGTGAAGAATGTGTCGCCCGCCGTCTTGAGATAGGACCATATGCCATGGTTTATGTGGCAGTGGGATGGATATACAAAGCTAATATGGCATGGTCTGTAAACTTTGACATGGTGCCGGTAACGATGGCATAGTTCCAGTGCATAGTGCAGTGTCAGTGCCTGTCAAACTGGTCTTTGTACAGTGAAGCGGGACTGGTCAGTGTGCAGTGAGCCGGAACGGTCATAACAGGTGAGCTACTGCTGCTGTGTTGTTATTGTGGCCGGTCCGGCAGTAAGGGCTGGACGCACCCTGGACAGGTCTGAGTGAGCGATTGATTCGCATGTGAAGATGCTGGTACAATCAGAGGGCGGTGATGTTCATTAGTGTTGATGTTTTGATCTTGCAACACCACGTGTTATCTCTGGCTTGTTATCCCAGGATGGAGCAGCATACTAAGCCTCCCCTTCCTCCCAAGCCGGAGTGGCTTAAGGACTGGTGCTTGGGAAGGCTGGTGGAGATGACAGCCAGTCTGGATAGCGGGTACTCTGATGTGGATAGACTCAGTGATGATGGATCCACCAAGGACAGCAGGGTGGTATCTCCCCAGGGTGATGATGTCTTTATGGAGTTAGCCATTGCACAGAAGAATGTAGCCGCATTGCAGAAACGGGTTCGGAGGTACGGGACATCTGTGAATGCTATGGACAATGCTAGGTTAGCAGAGTTGGATGGCGTTGTTGGGAAAGACACCCGAATGGCATATAGCATGAGGCGGCTCTCGGAGGACACTGAGGAGGGTGGCCCGCCGCTCTCCTGTCGACAGAGGAGGGAAAAATGCCACCGGAGTGTCGTGCGGTCGCAGTCCACAAACAGTTACGTGATGACGAAGAAGCTGAAACAGATGCGCCGCCTCGGGAGTGTCGGAAGTAGGAGTGAGGTGGGAACGAGGGGAAGTGTGAGTGATTCGGAGAAGAAGGCTGCTATGGTGCCACGCAGTGTCAGTGTCGACTATGGACTGTGTGACTTCATCCACCTCAAGGTAAGGGTGGGGGGTACAATGGTCAGTGGCAATGGTCAGTGACGGTCAGTGGGGACATGTCCTAAATGTGGCACCATCCTTGGTGTACATATTCATATGTCCGTCTCTGCCTTGCCATGTCCCCCTCATAGCCCGTAGTTGGGTTATCTGTGAAATTTTTGTAATTAGCAATGAGCCTCTGTCATGGATCTGGTTAAAAGGGGCGCATTTGTAAATGTTCTAGTAGATCAGAAACCATTACTTTGACTTCTTGTGCATGAGCCAGTAAGAATAGTCATTGACACAATCTACTGCTAGCATACTGGAAGCACTCACTCACTCACTCACTCACTCACTCACTCACTCACTCACTCACTCACTCACCCACCCACCCACCCACCCACCCACCCACCCACCCACCCACCCACTCACTCAGCCCTCTTTGCTGTTGTTGGAGCACAAGGCGTTATACTGGAAAAGATATAATGTTGATTGAAACATCTACATCAACTATTTGATAACATTTGAACAATATTGTTGACCTAACAACCAAAAAGTAGTTACATTTTTAGAAGAATTTATGTTTGTATTATGATTAGAAGTTTATATTATAATTATATTTATGAAAAATTTAAGTTGGTATTATGATTAAAAGTTGACAGTATAAAAGTGATGTATAAATGACTACTTTGCTGTAGACAGTGGTGACTATATAATAATAGTATATGTGGAAACAATAGTCTTTGTTCAGTAATTGCAAAGTGGCTGAATGTTTTCCAGAGAGTTTGAGTTGGCGTTGGAATGTTCGGGTTCAGGGTTAAAGTATAAATTAAGTGCTTTGAATGGTCCTAAGGACTGGATTTAGCACTACATAAGGACATATTTTACCTTTTATTTCTTGATTAAAATTAAAATACATATAACATAAGGGCTATGAAGATAATAACTGGGTTTTCAGTTGAGGGCTCTGCTAACAGTATGAAACAGTAAACAGTGTCTCCAATTTGGAGGTTGGCACTCATGCAGTTAGAAATGCTTCTCACAGCTACCATACCGTCATATCCATCAGTTATTGAGTCAGAAATCAGTTTATTATGATAGTAATCCTTTCAAGAATACTGGGCTCTGATTTACCAATAACATTAGCATAACTGTTATTATATTGTGGTGATTAGTGGGGTGTCATAACAAGTCCGTGACTGTGACACGCTGACCTACATAAAGGTCTGAGTCATACACAGACTGGGTCACTGTGAACAGGATGTTAGTGTCACGATCTTATGTATACCTGGGTATATAATATATTGCGAGTGGAAGTTAAAACCAAGATCATCCCACGTTAAACTGACATGAGATCGACACTGGCACGACTGATGCCAACTGTGTCAAACTGATTATGTAGATCAAGTTAAATAAACCACACAGTTGCAGAATTATTTTGTTTGACAAATTATGTAATAATTAGTCACAAATCGTGATGACGTGGCAACACTTTACATTGTCTACTTATGTACTTATCATTATGAGTATAGAATGATGTCATCAGTGGAACAGTTTGTCCTGTGCATTATATGTGAAAGTAGGTGAAAAGGAAGGAATACTGGACACATGACGTGGAACACTGTTATACACTGATGTTGTTTATTAACGTCTTGGCACTGTTACCGTAACCCTGGGTGTACGGCGAGACCGTCTGGTATGCAGTGTTAGTAGATAACGTCCGAGACAAACAACTGATAAGTAATTTTACAAAGCATGTTTTTTTCTATTTGCGAATGTTGTCAGTGTGCCATGTAAGAAGGTGTTCTGTGACATCACAGTAGGAAATGACGGTAGTGTTTTGTCCAGTCAGAGTTGACAGAGTACGTCACCCAGTGTCACCCAGTCATCATTCTGTGTGATTTAATATGTTGAGGTGACCAGAACCATCTCCACAGGCAGTAGTAATAAACAGTAGGTCGTTAAGTGACTGTGACTGGATCACATCCATCACTACTGGCCAGTGCATGTACAACAGGCCCCAGCAAAACAAGTAGTAAATCCTCTGTTTGTTATATCCCCTTGATGATATAGTAGTATACATGCGGTGGTGATTTAGTGGTGGTGATTTGGTTTTGATTGTCTTACCTATTTTGTTAATTAATTAATCAATGAGAGATTTCTAACATCACATGCTGAATAGCTGAGCGTACAGTGGATTCATTATACTTGTATTGTAAGGTTTAACTTGAAATCTTCAGATACATGAAAAATGTAAAATGGTTCAATGATAAGCAGATTATTTTATGAAACTAGATTTACCGAGGTAAGTGTCAATTAATGTTAATAGCTTTTCACCAGTGATATTGCTTGGTGTGCAAATATTTGTGCTGTCACCTGGTGCTGCCACCTGTTGATCAACACCATGACTAAAACCAAGCAATTAATTCATCCTTTGTAATATATACATACATAAACAATTGACAAGATAATCTGCATATTCTTGTTGAAACCCTTTATTAACAAATGTGTTTTATTTTATCATTGCAGAAGGAGCTGAGTTTGTCACATCGAGGAAGGTAAGCGTTGTGCTGTGACGTACAGTTTTGTCTGCTGCTTGTCATAAGTAAATAATAAAAATGCTTGCATGTTTAGTTCTCAGTCACTTTGTTCAAGCTCAGCTGCAAGATGTTACCATAATGATAATTACACGTTGATTTTGCTCATTTGCCCCGGAGTATGACCAAGATTGTATCAGTAGTCATAGAACTGGCAGCAAAAATATGCAGATCTCTACAGTAAAATATACATAACAGTATAATAGATTATCATTATTGTACTAACACAACATCTGCCTCTGATTAATCTGCCTTAAATTAATTCTATAGGAAAGAATCTTGCCATTTCATCCTACTCCAGACAAGGCGGTTAAGAGGAGATCAAATTGAATAAGTAATATTTTTACTTATTTCACAGTCAGTTTACCTTTTTCTTCTCGTGACGTTTCGATTGCTGTCAGCAATCTTCTTCAGATGACTACCGCTAGATGGCGACATGGTAGTCATTCTATGCTGACATATCACTCTGGTGTGTGCCCACCGCGGCCGCGCCCTGGGTGGCCCTTCAGGAGATCATCGTAGATGTGTGAGAGTCGGTATCAGCCCTCATCGCGATTCATGCTGTCTTTGGTTTTCCTTATCCATATCGCTTCTTTGATGCCTCTTGTTCTCCAGTCCAACTCTCTGTCTACAAATTTGGCCCCCTCCCAGTCTACGATATGATTCTGTTGAGTCGTGATCTGTGACTACTGCTAGATGGCGACACGGTAGTCATTCTACGCAGACATATCAATACAAATATCAATACAAATATCAATACAAATATCAATACAAATATCAATACAAATGTATTTCGCCTCACAGCATCTTGTGATATGTCTGCATAGAATGACAAACCGTGTCGCAATCTAGCGGTAGTCATCTGAAGAAGATTGCTGTTAGCAATCGAAACGTCACGAGAAAAAAAAGGTAAACTGACTGTGAAATAAGTAAAAATATTACTCATTTGAACCATCCAGTCTGATGAACATTTTCACTCAGATCAAATTGAAGTTTTTAAGATATTGAATGGTTCTCGTTGTCACAGAGGACAATCAATGAATGGAACAAATTATCTACAGATTGTATAACTTGTTAAATCTTGTTAAGGTGATATTTTGGCCATAGTAACAGTTTTTGAGGATATAAATAGACACCACAGGTTAATTTGTACATACAAGCTATTTTCGGCAGTGCATACAACAAATGGGATCGCGAACAAATGGTAAGATGGTTTTAATTTAACCTTAGGTGAAATGTGTTGCATTTCCCACAACCTGTTCCAATAGCATGTCTTAATTGTGTGTTTTTAGCCGGAGTCATGCGAGGAAGTCTTTCATCGGTAGTGGAATGTCTCCAACACTGCCAAGGAGATGTATTTCGCCTCACAGCATCGGTGAGTGCCCGCTGACTATGTTGTTGATTAGCAAACCACTGCTAAATGTTTCAAGATGTCTCTTAAGGTCATGTCTAAACAACAAACGCATCCACAGAATTTTGGTTGAAGTTTGTGCATGACCACAAGCATTTGGAGTTTCACGTTAGGTAATTTAAGTTAGGCAGTTTAACACTACCCCGGTAGTTTTTCTCTTGTTTTATGTGGGAATTTATTTTCCTTGTGTGTGCTGATAGCAGGCACTGAAACCAGATAACATTTGTAGTTTATCAGCAGACTTCACCTTGTCTTTTACAGTAAATCCTGATATAAAACTGGGTTAATTTCTAACCAGTTTTTCCCCTGAAGTCGTACCTGTTTTCCCGGAGTTCGCCTGCCTTGCCAGTTTGGCCTCAGGTGGGATATGTTGGCAAGGTAATTGAAGGTATTTGTGGACCAGCCATCTGCTGCCACAGGAGGGTTGACCCGGGCCCCAGCTGGGTCAATTCAGGTGATTTCACCCCACACAGAGGAGTGACGGAGCACTTTAGCAAGCAGTCTGTTGTTTGTAACAATGTGTACCTTTGTTGTGGGGTCATACATCAAGTAGCAGACTGGAGCTTGCTGGCACCCTGTCAGGGGTTGACATAGGGTCAAGTTTGGTCCACGCCTGTGTGGCCTACGGTCTGTATATGGATCACAAATACAGGACATGATGTCCACACCGAGACTTCATAGAACATTATGCAGTGGAACAGAATGTGCAGATTAGGGTCCCCTCTCTCATTTCTCTCTCTTCCTCTTCCATCTCATCTCTATTCTTCCCCTATCACCCCTCTCCCTCCTTTCTCCCATCTCTCTTTACTCATATTATATCATTTCTATTATATCTCTCCTCTCTCCATTCTCTATCTGTTCTCTCCTTTTCTGTTCTCTCCTCTCTCCGTTCCATTTGTCCCTTTCTGTGAGCATAGTCCACCTCATCTGACTGTGGGGATCTCAATTTTTTGTACCATTTAGTTCTAAAATAATTTTCACATTTATATGCCCCTTCTGCGTGCGCACAACAAACTCCTATGTTAGCCCCAGAAGGGGCTGTGTGGGGTATACATGTTGTAACAAAAGACTGAAGACTACGTCTTTCTCCTTTGTCTCCTCTTTATTCTGTTGGTGTACCTCATGATTGAGATTTAGCCTCATCATTTCCCCATGTGAAGAATTGATGATTAAGATCTGGTAGTGTTTTTTTATTCAAGTGGTAAACGTTAGCCTTATCTGTCGCACACAGAAGGCTTGTAGTAGACCTCAGCAACCAGTGTGCTTGCATGTACTGACCGCAACAGTGGCGTAATGTGATTTTAACACGATTGTGATGCATCCCATGTCTGACACACTGACACTCTTGTACTTTGTATGTAGTTATTCATGAATTCTGAAGCAACAGCCAATTCCTGTGGGCAACATAAGCAAAAATTTAAGAGACTATTGTAAGCATTTTGTTTATGTATGACGCAACTAGGCTGATCCCACGCCACTAAAGGCGTGTACAATATTTTGACATGAGTGTTTAGCTGTACTTTTTTAATTAACAACCTCGGATATTAGTGAAGTTTAGCAGTTGTTCCTAAGAGCATCTATACACTTGACAACTAAGTTATCATACAGGCATTATTGGAGAGCTAAGAACATTTGACAACTTGACAGCTTGTTGGAATTCGCTGTATTGAATCTGTTGATATAATTATATGCAACACTATACTGATTAGGTGGAAGACTAGAGCACTGTATGCATCTGTCATTGCTGCACTAGCTGACAAATGTCTTTATTGAAAGGACTATAGTAATCAACTGGGTGACAGTTTTAGATGTTTATGTGAAGTACTTTAGTTACTGGGCCCAGGCAATTGTCTTTGAAAGAGAGGGGAAGGAGCACCTCTAGTGCAGTGGTCTGGGTTGTTAGTCCAGTGCATGCTTGGCAGTGGTGTAATGGGTACTGTAATGATAGCCAAGTGTACTGGTGATTGCACCACTCCAGTCAGCTCATCAGTGGACTGATTAGGGCAGGAAATAGCTACACGTGGCTTAGTATCCACACTTTGTCCCAGGCTGGCCAGAATTGGAGTATCCAGATAGGAAGCAACTTGATCATCTTGACAGGGACAGGAAGTGATGTTTTTTCCTGCCATGTCAATATTGCCTTCCCAAGAGCTGCATGGACACACTGGCAGCCAGTAAATCAATCCCAGGCTGTGATGTAACCACATTGGCCTGACACTCCTAGGCTGTTGTTGGCTGCTACTCAATTCCTGCAGGCCCAGCTTCTGGCCTGGACTCAGGGCAGCTGTTATAGATGAGCCTAGGCCAGGTGTCTGTGTGTATTGCTTACACCTCTGGTGATTGTCTGCTGATCCTGCAGGGGAAGCAGATGAGAAGGCTGGCCTGTCAAGTGTGTGTGGAGGATGCCAACTGCTTCAGTATTAATGCAACAGATGTGGCTGAGCAGTGTAGCTGCTGTGGTGGTTGTGGACGGTTTGTGGCAGTGTGGCTGGATTAGTCACTGTAACACTGGACGGCATTCCTGTCCTATGCACGCACACCGTGGAAGCACTGCTACTGTTGGGCCCCCGATGCCTTGATCATCTACCTGTAGCGAGGAAGCTGTTTCTCGGGAGCTGCATCATGGATGTGACAGGTATCAGTGAACAGTGTCAACCCCAATTGAAGGACTAGCCAGGCTGACCACTCCTGTGTCTCTATTTATCACTGCTGACCTCTGGGCACCCAGTGTCTTCACCTAGACATGCTGACAGTGATCAGACTCGCCAAATGGCTGACTTCAGACAGATATTCCATGGATTTTTCTGGCATCGGTTGCTGACGGATTGTTACATTATTGTTGGAGGTGACTTGTGTTGCTCGTAACAGTGACATGGAGAGTCAGCTACGCAAGGCGAGCAGCGTACAGTTCCTGACAGTCGAGGAGCCAACATTCAGCGTGTTCAGACTTCAGAGGTGTATCTCGTTCGCTGGTGAGTTCACACATCTGAGTTGTACAGGTGGATGTGGCTTAATACATGGAGTTACCAAGAATCTAGTTGATATCTGGTGTCATACACTCCTAGGAGTATTTCTTCCGGTACACTCTTATGACATCAAAAAGATCCCAAGCATTTGTCTATAGTATGGGCCTATGGCAGTAGAGTGTTCACTTTGACAGTGCAATAACAATACTCAGTTTGACAGTACAATACCCAATTTGACAGTACAATACCCAGTTTGACAGTACAATACTCAGTTTGACAGTACAATACCCAATTTGACAGTACAATACCCAGTTTGACAGTACAATACTCAGTTTGACAGTACAATACTCAGTTTGACAGTTCAGTATTCAGTTTGACAGTGCATGTTTATTCAGTTTGACAGTTCAGTATTCAGTTTGACAGTGCATGTTTATTCAGTTTGACAGTACAGCATTCAGTTTGACAATGTATGTTTATTCAGTTTGACAGTACAGTATTCAATTTGATAGTGCATGTTTATTCCGTTTGACAGTACAGTATTCAGTTTGACAGTACATTATTCAGTTTGACAGTACATTATTCAGTTTGTCAGTACAATACTCTGTTTGATCATACAATAGTCAATAAATATTACTCAGTTTGACAGTACAATATTCAGTTTGATAATGCAGTTATTTATAGTGATAAGAGTTGCATAGATACAATACTTATTGTGTCATAGCTGTTAGATTTTAACCGTTGCGATTAGCTGTTGAAATGAAGTCCGTGGAAGTAGAGCTAAAATTCTTGCAGTCAACTTGAGAATGTCGGAAACTGACTCATTGACGTATGTTCATAGGAAAATCAAAATGCCAGTCCGTATATTATCGTATCTACTCATTCTTGGGTGGACTTGATGAGAAACATAATTTTATTATTATGGGTTTTTATTCGTACACCGCAGAGACTGGTTTGAAGTGGTCACATGTCTGGTGTCATTTGTCATCATAGCTGTATATCAAGTTACAACACATAATTGCTATGACAACACATCTATAGTCTGCTGCCTTTCTCTTTAATTCCCTACATCAGGGGGAGGGGTTGTGATCCAGTAGCAAGTTAATGCATATGGAAGGCTTCACATGTGCTACTATTGTGTAGGGGAGCTATGGCTTCCACCTTCATTATCACCTGTCCAAGGAGCCTAGGGTCATAACAGAAGTCTACAACTATGCAACTACAGCGCTAAAGAAACAAATGGCACAATGTAATTAAAACAAATATCTTGTATCTATTGGAGTGTCAAAAAATTCACATTTATGAAGTTACAGCCAAACTATGAATCGTCCAAAGTATTAATAATGTGGTGCATTCTAGGTAATTCGCAGATTGGCCAGGCTGTCTTACAAAATCTTCATTGACCAATTCGTACAGCTGTGAATTGTGCAAAGTTATGTATATGAAAGTGTTTTCTGTTTAGTTCAGCTAATTAATCTCTGTCCCATCTAAAAACCATGCCAGCCATGACAGGCAATATTTTAACGCAAGAATTATGAACGTACAACTATGAATGATCACTGAAATTGACTGAATGCTGCTGGATTGATTTACTACGAAAGCACTGTACCCAAACAACATGTCTACTGGCTTATAATTATCTTTCCATGAAATATGTCTAGTCACCTTGATTGCAGTTGTCCCACCTTAGCGGGCACATTCACAAATGCATTCAGTGCAGTTTAATATAGCAAAAGATATCTGTAATATAAATCTATACTATACTGTACTGTCTGAGCAGTTATGGCACATTTTGAAAACAAGGATGATTTATTGGTCAAGCACAGTATATAAAATGTTTATTATAAGCATTATTTAAATATAATTTCATTTAAATAAAAACATTATGGGGATTAAAAATTCCTCTGTAGAAGTCACAAAATGTTTGGTCCTTTATCTAGTCCCTTGGAAGGAATATGATCTGTTATTCATAAAAATCCATAATCTGAACACTGGTCCAAAGGTCTATGGACTGGAGATCTTTGTGTGGTATTCATAAATTGGACGGTTCGCAAATGGGACAGCAAAATTATAATGAAATTATTGTGAATGATTTTGACTGGTTGGATTTTGTGGTGAGATATTCTGTCCACTCACTACATAGACTGTGGTAACGTTCATGCTCATTCAGTCTGGAGGAAAGTACTGAGAGTATTGACTGGTTGCATGCATTCAATGTCTAATTTACTTTGATGTAATTGTTATTTATTGTAACTCACTTTCTTAATTGGATGGTCTGGCAGTGTGGACTATGGGCTGTGTTACTGGATGATTAGTTCTGGGAAGATGTGTTCTGGGTTAATGAAGGGTGTGTTCTGGGAGATTGTCTGGGATGGGATGATGGGCTCTGTGGAGATGTGTTCTGAAAATTATAATGTGTAATGAATGCTTATGACTCAGCCAATAACCCTAGCTCACTTCAGTATTAACTGCCATTAGGGGTATCATTCAGACAGGAAGCCTGAGTGAAGGACATTGTGGTTCTAATAAATATGTTATGACTTTAGGAAAATTGTAGATTACTTGTGAACAGTTCCTCTGGCAATTCAGCTGTCTGAGATCATTATCACTAGATATCAAGTCAAGGTCCTCAGAGCATGTATGAATGCAGAGCTAATGACATTAGCAAGACTTGTTATGCAGCAAGAATCAGTATGAGTCAAGAATCAATCAAGGGCAACGTAGGTTAATTGCTTGAGTTAGTGACATGAACAAACTGCCAAGAAATATGTATGATTACTTTGAGGCTTTTGTGGACCTGGTTCTTGTGGTTACCCAAGTATGCACACTTTGTTTATGCCAAATTAACGACTCAAAGTTGATCACATACTATGTTGTTACCGCTCTCCCTGTAGTCAGGTTTTTTTAAATTTGTTGGTAATTTTTATAATGTTCTGAAGATACATCGTTCTGTTTTGATTGCTGTGATGTGACGTGACCAGACTGCCGTTTGTTAGTAATCTAGGTTAGTGGTGTGCACGTGTAAATTATTCAACACCCAGACATCATCAAGGATGGAGTTTTGCTGTTAGCAGAGTAGGCACAAAATGGGGTCATATACCTGGGTGTCTGGGAACCCAAATCAGCCTGCATAGTACAGTGACGTCTCTGTGGTTCTGTCTCTGTACAATGTCACCATACTTTGTCACAGGCGTAACGGGACACGCCTGTATATTTTTTTTGTCCGAAGTCTAAGTAAATAGAAATTTAATGTTAAATCCCTAACAGGACACGTCTGTGTATTTTTTTGTAAGAAGACAAACAAATAGAAATTTATTGTAATGTAAGAAACCTAACAGGACACATCTGTAATTTTTTTTATTTTATTTAGGGTTGGGGTTTCTGATGAGACAATGTTAGAAACTAATTTCTGACAGCTTTCCGACATCAGAAACTGTCAGAAAATATCAGAAACTCAAAAAACGGCCAGTATGTAGTCTCTCTTATGGACTTATGTATGATATTGATAATTATTTGGCCAATGAATAGATAAATTATATACATTATTCATGCATAAAAAGAAAAAAAAATCAAGAGTAACGTTACATAAAATTTTATTTTAGTTAACATTTTCAATTAACACATTAATTTATTAATAGTCCTGCTGTGAGTCAATATATTCACAATTTACCATTTCACAATTTCTACACAACAATTTTGCTGTTATTAGCATTTTAAGCACATGCATACAATTTACCTTAACATCCATCTCAATATTGCTAATGTAATTTATCATTTCATGTCAGTTGAGTTACATTATGCGTGTTGTCCAGCAATCAGACAATCTCTACACAACAATTTAGTATAATATTATTAGCTTGTTATGCACTCTTACTTCAAGTCCATTGTCATTGTATAAACAATATAAATGTAGTTCCAGGCAGGATTGGCCAGAAAAAGGCTCCCGTTATTGCAATATCATTGTGCAGGCTGGGGCTCAATATTTCAACTGTGTTCCAGTACTGCTCAAAGTAAAAATTAGATTACTGCTTTGAGCTGATAATGAACCACAGCCCTACTGACTGGGCTTGCTGTTTAATCTTAACTCCAAGAACTCCACAAAGAAATCCTTGCCTAGCCTTTTATTGCCTTCCTAATTGTCTCTGACACCTGTCCACAGTAATAACTCCGTTCATTGATGTCCTCTCTAGTGTTATTGCTGGTATGCACTTACACCCCAGCCAGCTTCCTTCACGGTTTCCCAGTTGTGATGGACACCTGTCTTGTTGTTTTAAAACCTAGCAGCCTAGTGAAAACATAGTGTCACAATTATTTCTATAATCGTTACTATGTACAAACAAATCAAGCAAATTCGAACACACAGAGTAAAAGTTCTTGCATATGAATGGTGACAGGATAATAATGCATTAATATATTGATTTTAAATTACAGTCTACACATTAAATCAAACAGTACATCATTTTTAGTTTCTGATGTGTTATAGTTACATGTCAGAAAGGTATTACACTGTATGTCAGATAGGTATTTCTGGCGGTTTCTTATAGTTTCTGATGGTTTCTGACAGTTTCTGACACACCTGTATATTTTTGTAAGAAGTCTAAACAAATACATTGATTGTAATGATTGTAATTGATTGTAATGGCTTATGTTTTGTAAGAGGCTTAAGCTAATAAAAAATTATCATAATGTAAAATCACAAATAGGACTTGCCTGTATATTTTTGGCAAGAAGCTTAAACAAATAGAAATTGATGGTTAATGTAAAATCCCTAACTTGACACACCTGTATATTTTGGTAAGAAGTTTTTGGAAAAATATAAATTTATTGTAATGTAAAATCCGTAGCAGCACATGCCTGTATATATTTTTTACAAGAGGCATAAACAAAATATAAATGTATAGTTATGTAAAATCCCTAACTGGACATGGCTGTATATTTTTTGTAAGAGGCATAAATAAATATATTGTAATATAAAATCCCTAAAAAATTAGTAAGAGTAAATTAGAACATAATTATTTATCAATCCAACTTACTTTAATAAAAAAAACTGCCTTCTTGAAGCATGGTTTGTTCAGACACCATCATGAGTCATTCTCCCCTATGTAGTGTTCAGCCATGCTGCAATCACTGTAAATGGGTTGACGTAATTTTTTTATTTCGTCATTGTCTGTAGCTGAGTGCTTCCAGTTTTACGGTCGAGAGAACCGAATAATAGACGGAAAGAAGTGGTCAACGTTAAAGATATAAATCCATTGAAATATACACAGCTGACAGCTGTGTGCCTGGCACAGCTGGTATGAAGCACTTGCACATTTATAACAGTATTTTTTTGTGCTGTAAAATACGTGTTTTATTGCCAGTGCCTCTAGAATTTATAGGTCTCTTAATTTGTCTCTCCATTGGTGTTCACTGTGGGAATTTTATCACTGGCAATGCCACTTGCCCATGTTTTTACTGGCTATCTGGTGAGATATCCTAGAGTGGGGTGACCTTCCACAGTTTCAGCCCCCTCAGATCTCAACCCTCCTTGGTGTGTTTTAAACAAGACCACTTCAGTCAGATGTACTGTACACATTCATTAGGACTGACATGTTGTTGTTTATCTGACACCCTGCATTGGGAGTGGGAGGAGGGGGTAAAAAGGATAGGAAGAGAGGAAGTGGGCAGGAGAATCAAGAGGGGAAGTTAGGTAGATCAGACTGTACGGACTGAGAACAATAACTGAGAGGACTGGAAAAGATTGACTGAGAGGGCATAAGTATACCAGATGAGATGGCATGAGTTAGCCGAATGAGAGGGCACGAGAAGACCGACTGAAAGGGCATGAGAAGATTGACTGAGAGGGCACAAGAAGATTGACTGTGAGGGCACAAGAAGATTGATTGCGAGGGCATGAGAAGAATGACTGCGAGGACACGAGACGAATGACTGTGAGGGCACGAGAAGAATGACTGCGAGGGCACGAGAAGAATGACTGAGAGGGCATGAGAAGAATGACAGAGGACACAAGAAGATTGGTTGAGAGGGCATGAGAAAATTGGTTGAGAAAGTACGACAACATTGACTGAGAGGGCACAAGAAGATTGGTTGAGAGGGCACAAGAAGATTGACTGAGAGACTGGAGAAGACAGACTGGTAGAGTAGATAAAGCCCATCTGAGAGCTAGACAGGAGAAGATTGAGAGCAGCGTATAAGATTAGCTGAAATTGGACAGAGCACTGATTTGGAGTGAGTTGATTATTCATGGAAGTGGAAGGACAGAATACTGGTCAATGTAGTGGATGAGATCATTGCTTCACAAAAACATCATTTATGGTCAGGTGCACTTGTTATTACGGAAAACCCAAAAATAAAGCCAATTGCATACGAATCACAAGCACGAATGTCCCCCAATGGCTATTTCAGGACATTTACTTTTATGTGCTCCTAAAGATTTCATGTCACCCGATGATCTAATTTGTGGGATGACACATATCCTTTTAACGAAGGATTTATTAGTATATAAAACCTGTCATACAGCTCCCTCTAGTGATGTTCCAGATGTTCAGTTGCCATGGTGACACGATGTGCCATTTGTCCAGACACCGGACTCTTCCACTGACCTTTCACCTTCTTTGGTTGAGCCGCGGTTTCTTCTTTTCCTGGTTATTGAAATCTGATTCTACTGTGATCTCTCACATTATCTGTCAGAATGTCAAGAGTCTCAGATTAATGCTTTTACAGGATCAACGTAATAAATGAATCACGGTTGTTCATTGAATGCAGTTGATGTAGTAGCTATTTTAGAAATGTTTGCCCCATGTAAACAGTGCTAAACATGCATTTGTATAATAAGCAGCTTAAGTAACCACACATTTAAAAATATAATTAATAAATTATAATAATGAACTTTTATAGCACCTAAAACCTCAGGAACCCAAGCTCAGAGGCACAATAAACCATAATCGTTAAGCATTATATCATGAACAGGCATGCACTAAAGTTACCATGAGGATTTAGGGTGGATATAAAATGTTGAATAATTAAGATGCAGAGCTCAAAATTGGACAACGTAGTTGAGAGCACCAAAAGATGGACACATTTAGAAGGATTAATTTTGGAGGTTTCAGATTTGCCAGTTCTGTCGCAAAGTGTTTTCAAGGGTAAGTTTAGTATTGTTAATGTTTCCACAACTTTTTTATTTTTAATAAACAATAAAAAAACATATGTTGTTTAAAGTGGAAAATCCTTTCTCCTCTCTCACTTGGAACATGTGGATTTGGGATAGATGGATTTCTTTCTGGGGTATCCCCTAATGTTGCCCATGTTTCTTTTGAGGTGTGGAAGCAGCACCCTGTGCTGCCTGCACCTAGCGTCAGAGGACATCCTACTCTCTCAAAAAACATTTCCTACAAGCCACAAAAAAAATGCCACACACCCCTTGGACTGTTTGGTCTGAAACAGGTGGTTCATGTAATGGACCCTTTGGGGGTGTGGGGCGTGGTAGGCTGTCCTATCAATCATGTCCTCACACAGGAATGACAGTGTCTCAAACCGCCCCACTGTTTACTCTTGTATTTTATTTATATTATAAAGATTAATAAGATGCATCAAGATTAATATATGGAACTGGAGTCACAGCATATGTCGTTTGTTAAGGTGTCTTTTTGAGAACTTGGATGCGCGAATTAAGGCTGTAAAATATTATCTGTTAGGTTGTTTTAATGTGAAGTCGTGTGGGCAGTTAAACGCCAACGATCCAGTGAACTTTGTACTGTGTGACTATTTGCTTACGTTGTGCAGTAATTCTGATGCAACCACTATTTTTGTAGCTGCACAGTAACTGTTGCTCTGTTGGGGGTGGGGGGTGATGTCTCAAAAAGTCCTAAATAAATAGTGCATTTTTAAGGTATTGAAAAGGTCTTAAATTTGATTTTGCATCAGTGAGCGATATACTTCTCTATATTACTGTTTGAACACCAACTAAATAAATGACTCCTAGAATGCGTTTCAGAAAATCTTTTTATTTTGTATTGAGTTTGTCATGAAAAAAGGTTTTAGTTTTTCAAAGTATACAGGATTGGTTGTAAAGAAGGATTTAAACCTGATCAGCCCAGACCCACACTCGCCATGTGCAGCTGTTAATTAGCATGTTGCCGTGCACACACATAACCACACTGCTTTATTTATCATAAGTTCATATGCAGAGGGACCGCAAGCAACAGCTTGTATAACAAAACTGGATTGTAATATATTCGCCAACATCATTATTCTTATTTATGGAAGAATGGATGTCTTCTCGCGGTGAAACTAGAAAAACCAATTCTATCAGTCCTGTGTGACATTTTCTATCAAGAAAATTTAGATTTTTCAATCTATATGCCGCTAGATGCTCACAAAATAAGTATTATTGGGCTTCATGGAAAACCCTGGTTTCTAGTCCTGTGTGTTTTCTTGTTTGTAAAAAGTGTTCTGGTACAAATTATTCTATTCCTTTTCTTCTGTGTCGTCTTGTTTCGATATATGCACAACGAGAAAAACTGCTCAACATATGTTATTCATAGTTGGCACCGATGTGCATCTCAAATCAAAGGGATTAGTTTTAAGCATCTTTGGCAATCCGACGTACCAACTGAAGTATTTTGGTCACATTCTCAGACATGAATGAAGGCATACAGAGGAACTGTTAGAAGGAATGGTTGATGGCAGAAGTAGAGGAAGACAGAGCCAAATGGATGTCAGTTCACAACTGCATGTTGGATGGGACTGACATAATATGATGATTTGGTCAGGATGCCCCAACAGGGACAGGAATAGCGATCCAGGAGAGCCGACCATGCTAGAGGAGGTGGTTCCACATCATCATGATCACCATTCAGTACAAATAGTCAAAAACTTAAATGACTTAATGTCCTTGTTGTGGGATAGTAGTGTATTCATGTCCCAAAATGTTAAATTAACACAGGTATCTAGATCGTAGGACAAGAAACATTCATGCCGCATTAGGTCTAGCCATCTGAACATCTGATAAATCCTTTCAAAGATGTTGTGACTCCTTAATGAGTTATTTAGCCACTGATTTTGTTCTGCTACATTAGAAGCTGTTGGCCTTTCCAAGGCAGGTGTTTTGTTACTGTGCATTCCTCATACACATCTTCTGGTGCTGATATCTGCTCTTAGTGTTTGTTTTGACCCAGGGGCTGAAGCTGATGTGTTAAGGACTTGGCTGTCAGTGATGTCCCAGGAGCCAATCTATCATGCCCTAGGCGGCTGGGGAAGTAGGGCAGTGGGTCAGAACACTGACTTAGAAGGCTCTTGCTATTTCCCTCCACCCATACTAATGGCCTGCTCCAATAAAGCAACCTTGATTCCTGGCAGACTTGCCTCAGTGATAATGGTAGAGCTTCTGCTTTAGCCTTTGACTGCTGAATATAAGAACCCAAAATGGAGCAATGCTGTGTTTGTGCTGTGCACACAGATTGGCACTAATGTACTAATGCACTTCCATTATTAGATTGTCATGTTAATGATGTTGCCCATAATGACATTGTGGCTGTGATGTGTGGCAATGATGAGGTAAACAGCCTAGTAATAGTTGTTCTAATGTTGTTGTTTCAGGAAGTCCATTGGAGAGCCCACGCAATGCCTCCCCCAGTCAACACAGCAACTTCCCCCTGTTCGCAGCCAAGAAGTTAGTATTCTGTGATACTAATATAATATCTTTGTTCAGACCGGCCACATTTTTTTGGTTGAAATCTGTATTTTTGACTTTAAATTCTTAAATTCTATGACTGCCAGCCATTTTGTTCAATCACTCGTTCAGTCGTGATTGGACAACTTCTGTTCTTTTAAAGTGCATCTGTTTTATATTACATATTTTCGTATAATTATTATTTAATCATTTACTGATTTGCTAATCAGGTATTTGGCAGAATCTACTGAACTGCATCATGAATGCCTCTGTCGTATCCAATTTTTATTAATCAAATATAGTGAACATTAAATTCAACAGTTGTTTCTCATGACGGAGAGAGATGGCTAGGTTTTAAGCATGTTTTTACGGACTTGTTGTGACCGTGTGTTTCAGGGTGGATGGTCGGCGCTGGTCAGTAGCGTCTCTACCTTCATCCGGCTACAGCACAAACACACCGGGCAGCTCCAACGTGTCCGTAAGTAGATGACCATCGGGCAGTGAGCAGCGCGTGTAGCTTGTATTGGCTGGCTCCTCGTATCTTCATTCTTTTTGTCTAATTGAATGCTCTGTGAAACGAGAGACTACGATGAGACAGAACACACAACTGAGATGACATTGAAATGAGAAATAGTAATAAAATAATAATAAAATAATAATAAAAGGTATTTATGAATTAAAGTTATCTTGATCGCAAAGTAGATCATATAAGACATCGAAACATTAATGTCATATACATATAATATGTGTATTATGTTATCCTCATGTTATCGTCATGTTTTACTTAAAAAGCCATTAACAAGATTTTATAAGAACTTGAGGAGGCATGACATGTGAAATTTTATGTTGCTGTGTTTGGAAGTTTCTCTAAATTACCCATTGTGATGTGAGAATTCAAGGAAATGTGATAATTAGTCATACCCAATGTTTGAAATTAGATTCACATGGAAGTCAGGTAGACATGAACGTCACATATGTAAATCAGTAATTACGTGTCTTGCTAACTTATGTCATTGTCATTGTTTCATAATAATTACTGTCACATGACCATTTTAACATTTACACATATGCCTTGCCCCTTAAAAATGTATAATGTAAACCCTATTTAGTTAATTACTTTATTTTTGGTCAACATATAAAAAAAAATTTTAGTTGAAAGTTGAGGATCGTTTATAGCGATAAAGTGACACTGTTTATACATGTTCTCATTGCTAGATTCCCGACTTGTTCAAGGTGTCTGCCAGTCATGTAGTAAGCACAAGCTTTAATTGATAATTGTTGTTGTTTTGTGGTTGTCGATTCCGTCGTTTCTGTTCCTTTGGGCTGTTCATTAACAACTTCTGTTCTTTTAAAGTCTGTCTGTTTTGTAGTGTATTTTTCTTGTAAGTATTATTTTATTTTTACTGATTTGGTAAATTTATGCTTTGTATTAATTTTTTATACACAAACGACATGTGAATTTTCTTTTAGTTTTAGTTTCAGCATGACTAGTAAATTATTACACAAATGTTTCAAGTTTCTGAAGAATTGGTAATTTAGTTTACATCTACTCCTAATGGACCCCTGGCATTGACTGACATGATTTACCCCAGTATTTTCGGTTATTCTCCCCCACCCCCCGGTTTGAATGTATAGTATTTTGAGGTGGCACCTTGTTGTAAAATTTACACCAATTATTTTTGTTCCCCGACAGTTGAACACCGTATTTACACAATGCACAAGCTTTGTCACACAACATGTTTCCATATAATTATTCTACAAAGAACACCTACTGTGTTCTGTGCCCATTGTCCCAATACACCCCACACTACCCCTTTGTACCTCTTTGCCCCACACTCCCCTACTGTGGCTATTAGTGTTGCTTACCATTTTTCAGTTGAACTGGTATTCTATATGGTATGTCTTCAATTGACAATACTTGAAGCTTCCAAAACTACGTAAATCTCACAACGCATTTAACACATCACGGCACGCACTGTTGTGCTACTTCCGTGCAGAGTGCGCATGTCTGGAAGAGCAAATCATATAAGTTGATCAATGGCCACAGTGTGGCGCCACTGTTATATCCACACAAATGCATTTCCTGTGCATAGCGTGCAGAACGTGTGTTCTTGTGTCTGTTTTAGGACACAAATAATTTTTTTCTTCAAATTATGACATTAGTTATTAAGGTTCAACGCTAAATGTAATTTCGCACTATGCCTGCTATTACAAGGAAAGTCTTAACCCAGTCTTTCAATAGTATGTTTTTAGATGCACCCGAAAAAACATATACCATATAAAATATACGGTACGTACCATATAGACTCATAGAGCCATATGGTATACAACACTAGCAGCTGTGTACTTGTTTTACTGCATTTCAGGCACTGTTACTTTTTCACAGTGTACATGTTTGACCCACATTACCTGTACAACCAATTTTTACTGTGTACCAATTTACCCAATGGTCTCCGTATTCCCACATTTTACCATCTACGAATTTACCCCACAGTCCACATATTCTTACTTTTTACCATGTATCTATTTACCACACAGTCCACATATTCCCACTTTTTACCATGTATATACTCCCATCCACGCATTCCCACTTTTCACCATGTATCTATTTACTCCACCGTCCACATATTCCAACTTTTTACCATGTATCTATTTACCCCACAGTCCAACTTTTTACTATGTATCTATTTACCATACGGTCCACACATTCCCACTTTTTACCATGTATCTTTTTACCCCACAATCCACACATTCCCAATGTTTACCATATATCTGTTTACCCCACATTCCACGCATTTCCACTTTTTACCATATATCTGTTTACCCCACATTTCACATATTCCCACTTTTTACCATGTATATGTTTACCCACAGTCCACGTATTCCCAATTATTACCATGTATCTGTTTACTCCACAGTCTTAGTATTCCCACTTTTTACCATGTATCTGTTTGCTCCACAGTCCCAGTATTCGTCCCAAGAGAAGCTGCATCAGCTGCCATCCCAGCCGACACCTGACGAGTTCCGTCAACTTCACAAACACTTCAGTAGTAACGAGAGCAACCCAAGTATCGAGGATGACGTCATGGAACGGAAGTCGCCGATCATGCGGCCGCGATCCCGCAGTCTTAGGTACGCAGTGTTAATCACCTGAAGTTGATGTGGATATTGATTGTGATGATAACATTCAGATTTGCATTATAGTTGACCACATTTTCTTACTGCTCTGACGTTTTGTCCACATTTTGAGTCGGTTTGAAAGAATGTGTATCTCCTTAAAAACAAAACATTATGTTTCCTGTTTAGGCAATCCATCAACTTTGTTACACAGGCCTGTGCTCTGTAAATGCAAAGCAAAACCTAAATCTGTACACCTCGGATGTGTCTATTTCTGACCTTTTAAAATATGCATGTCCAATTTTAGTGTTACTTCTCTGTTTCTCTTTGTAATTTGTACATACTATGCGTTTTATTGCTGCGATGATGTAATTGGTCTCGGTTTTCCAACTCAAATCTTGAACAATTCACGATGTTGTGTGCTTAGGTTACTGTGCATTTTATTGCTGCAATGATGTAATTTTGGGTGTTCCAACTCGAATCTTGTACTATCCCCAACCTTGTGTGTGTAGGTTACATTTTGAAAGAGGGTACCACTCTTGTTTATGCCGGTATGTAGTTGGTTCCCAACGGGACTCTGTGTTGTTGGTTTGCGTTGAACATGAAATTGGCTGACACCCTGCTTTTTCATTCTGTCGAAAATCGCAAAACTTTTGCATGTCACTGAAAAATGCAAGCACAGTCACTTTTGTTGATATTTCTTACCTTTGAGAGTAAGCAAGTCATCCTGCTAGAAAGACACACCGCTGTGCCGCAGGGATTTGTTTTTGAGTGTGTTTACGAGAGCATGGCTGATGGTTGGTTCATAAAATGGCAGTTAACCAACTTGGAAATACTGGGATCTATACCCCCTGCAAACCTCACTGCAAATATTGTAGCTAACACAATCATTTGCCTGGCTTCACGAAGTAGTAGTGATGCATGGTTTGGTTTTAATCATACAAAATCAGCTCTGCCTCTGGTTGCTAAACTAACAGATGATGTAAAGACTTAACTTTATTAAACTTGTTTGACAGTTTTGACTTTAATTGTCACTGTGCCTTATAATTAAATGTATATCGCTGATGGATTAGCATATTATGACTGATAGAAAGGAACAAGCTCAATGAAGTCCAAAAGAACAGGTCTCTACTTAATATTACACCATGCATTTATGCCCAGAAAGCGCCCCTTCATCTGTGTAGCACAGACTTTTGCACCCAAGTAGGCACACGCCAAGGTTCCGATACTATATATTAGAGACTATGGGGAATTTCCTCTATTTTACATATCAGTAAGCCCTACTAAGCAGTTTTCTTGCATAAATTGTACATAAACAAGGCAATCATGACATCATCAGTTACTACCGTTTGTGGCCAGAGAACATATTTCTCAGTGTTGTGCTTTGATGCAAATGTGTTTTAGGGGTTTAATGTTAATATTGTTGTGTTTCTGTGAGCAGTAGTCCGGGACGGTCACCGGGGATCGACACCGAGACGATGCTTATGAACAGCGTCTACAGAGACAGGTTCCCCAAGGTGATTATTTCCTCATGCATGTGAATTTTTTTGCAAACTAAAAGTGTATTGGGTTCAAGTAAAAATGCAGGAGAAAATTAATCGTAGATAACGTTTCAATTACATTTTATATTTTTGTAAACTGGTGTAACATTTAACATTAAATTTATAAAATTACAGTTGTGTGTACATGTGAATAGTTTCATTGCCGCTTAAAGTGTTTATTTCTGTTTGTATGTTTCCGTTTGTATTAAACCAAACCACTTCGTACAGTGGTAAACGGTAACTGTATTCTCTTTGTTTTTTAGCTACATAGGTTGGATTACAAAATAAAAAGAGTTGTTAGTACAAAAATCTAGTAAAGTTGGGCTTTCACATTGGTTTGATCGAGTTACTGAAACTACAAATACTTTGTGTTTAGCCCATATATCATGTTCAGTATGATTGGGGGGTATTTAAAAATCATTTGATATCCGTAAGCATTGTATGCCACAGTAATGTATACACATTTTAGGTCTTAAATAATATAAATGCCTGCCTTGAAACAGTAGCTGTATTGCCAACATACAAAGTTTGTCGCTTCCTATAGATACACGATAGTGAAAAAAATTTACAACAAATTGTGCATATCTTTCGCAGACAAGCAAGGGCCTATGTGTGTATTATTTGATCAATAAATAAATTCTATCATATATGTCCACAGTTCCATTATTAATGTTAATACTCTTAATATTTTGTCAATCTAGAGTCATATCAGCATTCAGGCAAATAAGTAAACATTGATTAATTGAGGAACCAGTAACACATAATACCACAATGTTAAATCTTGTGTTGACATAAGGACCAATATAAACGGAAAATATATTAACGCCAAAAACTTACTTGGTGACTGTTTTGTTATTATTAAGAGTAGTATTTTGTGTGACTTTGTTTTGTGTTAAACAATGAATTGTTTTATGTTGCTTCATTTTGTGTGACTTTGTTTTGTGTTAAACAATGAAGTGTTTTATGTTGCTTCATTTTGTGTTGACCAGTGAAGTTTGATTGTGAATATTTGCCGGTACACATGTTACATTGTTATGGACATATCTCTGCAGGCTGTGGCACAAATGGAGGAGAGACTTCAACAGTTCTCAGAGACCCACCACAGCATGGAGATCGCGGAGCTGGAGTCAGACGGAGCGGCCCGCTTCATCCACCGCCAGGTGCTGGAGTTGGCCCGGGACTGTCTACAGCAGTCGCAGCAGAAAATCATCTCAAGCAGCTACTTCTATGAGATGTCTGAGAGTCTCGAGCAACTACTGCATGATGTGAGTGTGTCTGATGGTGTCACATTGACATGTTGACAGTTTGACTGGTGCCGGCGGCTTGTTGACAGTTTGGTTGATGGAATGTTGACAGTTCGTTTGAAGTATGTCTGACAGTGACATGTGGCTGGTGACGTTTGACAATGTGGCTGGTGACACAATGACAATGTGACTAGCAACATGTTGACAGCTTTGGATGAACCTGATGACATGTTTGTAGTATGGCGGGATCTGATGTCATTCATAGATCTACTGTTGAAACCATATGACATTCTATTTGACATGAATGCATTTCCTATTTGAGTTGTGAATTTCAATCTTTGTGTTGTTAAGATATATTTAACGATCAAACAATTATTATGATAATATTTTAAGAGAGTATGTTTATGGCGATTTAACTTGAGACAAATGTGAATATCTCAACTGAGTCTTATGATGTCTGTCGTGTCCACCAGGCAGAGGAGAGGTGTCCAACCGTGGTGAAACACATCACCCAACTTATCAAGAAGTTGCTCATCATTGTCTCAAGACCGGCACGTCTACTCGAGTGTCTGGTAAGTTCACACACACATGCACAAACGTTTCACAAACGTAAGAACCAAGACAATGGTGACACCAGAGTAGTGACTCAAGTACAACTCATGGAAGTCTAGTACAACATTAAATAAACATATTATCAAACATATTTTTATTGTTAAAAATCACCCAAAAAGTTTTGGATTTTGTAAATACTAATGTGATTATTGTAGGTGGTCTAACAGTCATATCCTGCTTTGTCACAGACAATGTCACGATTATATAACTATCTGTTGAATGAGGTTCATTTTATGATCGTTTTTTTTTTTACATATAGGATTTTCCCAATTGTCATATAGCAGTGCATCAGGTTTACAATGGATAGTTAATAATTATTATATCTGATTCACTTTTGGTGATTCATTTGGATAAAATATATAATGCCAACATGAGGACTTTAACAAAACTTATTATTTATAGGTTTTTAAGTCAACAGATTTTTCAACATTGTTTACACATTTCTTGATGTTTCAATAGCTTTAATTTTCTCCACTCTGTCACCAGCACAGTGTTCTACTTCAGAATGGTGTATTCAGCTGGAATTATGTTTCTTTGCAGGAGTTTGATCCGGAGGAGTTCTATCGGTTGCTTGAAGCGGCAGAAGGCCACGCGAAACAGACGATCCATACGGACATCCCGCAGTACATCATCAGCAAGCTGGGTCTTAACAGGGACCCCCTGGCTGGTAGGTGTCTCAGTTACAAGGCTTTATGAAGCACCCAGATCATTTTGTGTAATACTCGGCACAGTTGATTTACTGGTTTTGTTGAATGAGTCGTTTGAGAAAATTACTGCTGAACGAGTTTCCACTGTTTGGTTCTTTGTTTGCCCATGCTAGATGTACTCCGTGTGAAAACAGGTGACAGATATATTCTTATGTAGCGTCATGTCCAGTCATTAAGAACACTCAAAGCACTTCACACTTCGCCCCGTGGCAGACCTATTATTTCCACCACACCTACTCAACTTCTGTGGGAAGCATTCAGTGCAATTATTGTGCAAAAGTAATTTTTTTCACATAATTCCACCACTGCCTGCAGCCAGGACCTCATTTATAAATACAGCAGAGTGAACTGAGGCAATGTGGGTGAACAACATTGTCCAAGTTTTGAAATGGCAGCAACAGGATTCTGGTCCTATTAATTAGAGTTCAACATTCTCCGCCTCATGATTTAGACAAAATACATCACTTAAATAAACAAGAATAGTATCGCATAAAATTGCCCTCAGTGAGAATTATGCACCCACCTGTACCATGGTGTCAGGCATTTATTGATTTTCACATAATAGTTATAGTTGTCTAACTAATTCTTGGAAGCTTTCACCCTGGTGATAAATGATGACAGATGATTTACTGTGACAAGGATTGCAACTGACACGTTGTTGGTGACAGCCATGTAGCTGGTGACAGCTGACAGTTGGGTTGTATGTCTGGTGACAGCTGTGTGACAGTTGAGGTGTCTGGCTGGTGACAGTTGACTGTGTGTGATTGCAGAAATTGCTGACGCGAGCAGTGTTGACAGTGGTCGACCGGATACTCCTGAAACCGATGAATCTCAGGTGAGCATCACAGAAACCAGTGATATATGTGGCCAGCCCTGACTAAGTCCTCCTGTATCAAAGATTATGGTAGCCCTACACAACTTCAATGTCTACAAGGTAGAAATGTTGCGTAGAAGTATAAATAAAATTTTCTATTCCCAACAAATCAGGAACTTTCAAGGAACATCTGATAGAAATGTAAAAAAATGTCAAGACACTGGATGGTTGGATTATATATTTCCAGGACTTATACATGTCAATTTATGGATAAATATGCGATGATTATTAATATCTTTACAGAACGTTGCCTTCATTAATTTTGTTTTTACTGTGACAATTATTAAATAGGCAATGAATAGATTTTTTGCTACTCATGAAAGCAAGGTAATTTGTTTTCTTTTATGAACGTTGTCTACTGTATGAAGATGAACACTTCACTGTGGTGTGGATGTGTTTCAGAAGCAGACGATCCAGGAACTCTTGCAGGCAAAGCCTCCGTGTGAAGACGACTTTGAAACAATCAAACTTGTGAGCAATGGCGCCTACGGGTAAGGAGTCTAAGGACAGACATTTGATGACTTCTGTGTTATCTGTGAATGCTCAACTAGTAACAGTCCGTGTTACATGAATGTCACAAATGTGACATGTATTGTGTCTGCTGTGGTGTGTATCATATAAACAGTAATGCATATTGTGTAGTAGTGTGAGTGTTACATGTGTAAAGGCCAGTTTACTGTTTCTGCACTAATGTAGTAGGTTTATGTGCATCCCTCAGAGTCGAGTATTTTCATGCATGTAAGGCTGTGTTTGACAAGTTCCACATTTTATCCCATGCATCAGGCATTACTTCCCATAACGCCAGACAGAAACGGTTTTTGTTTCTTATCTTAAAGACACATTTTTCCTTCTCATATGGCACATACGAAGCTGCAAGTTGTACCCTATTTTTTATGAAATTACATGGTGGGCTGCTGGCTGGGATACTGAACACATGAGTCCTACCTTGTCATAAACCGAGCACTGTGCTGATTGAGTCACTATAACAACTATCAACAACGAGACATGTTTATGTTATCTAAACTTTTTTATGACTCAAAGGTTCAAATTCTGAACCTTTTTTTGTATTTTACGTGTGTCAAGCTACCATGTTTTGACCATGAGTGAAGTGGATGTCACATGAGGTGTTTGTTATGTGAGATGTTACAAGAGGTCTGTGTTACATGATGTCTTTGTTACATGAGGTCTTTGTTACACAAGGTGTTTGTTGCACAATATCTTTGTTATATGACGTCTTTGTTACACGATGTCTTTGTTATATGACGTCTTTGTTACATGACGTCTTTATTACACAAGGTCTTTGTTACAAGAGGTCTTTGTTACACATCTTTGTTACATGACATATTTATTACGCAACGTCTTTGTTACATGACCTCTCTGTTGTTCTGTAGGGCTGTGTACCTAGTGCGCCACAAGGAAACTCGCCAGCGCTTCGCCCTCAAGAAGCTACTCAAGCACAACCTGGTGCTGCGGAACCAGGTGGAGCAGGTGTTTGCCGAGCGAGACATCCTCACCTTCACTGACAACCCCTTCGTTGTCAGTCTCTACTGCAGCTTCGAGACCAAGGTGGGTTTGGGTAGACACTTGGGGGTAGAGGGAGCATAAATGATTTGGGGGTCAGAAGCAGGAACATGCATTCACATGCAAATCTCTTCATAACTTGAACCTTATTTAATTTTTTTTCAAGTTTTTTGTATGTTGTAAATATCCCTCAAAACATGTGTACACCAACAGAAAATTCATGTCAACAGGAAATGTTCTTGTCACATGAAAGAGACTTTGTGTGACACGTTGTTACTTACACAACGCAGCAATTTGTTACACGCTTGCATAGATTGTACAAAACACAGTGAAACAAAATATTTTAATCTCACAGATGGTTGAGACCAAATCCAAACTTCACTAGGAAACACATTTTTTTTCTTCTACATTTATAGTTGTTAATACACTTGTCTGTTGCCCAGTATTGTAGAATTACACATCATGTATCACTGGAGTTTTTGTATGATCCTAGCATGATTGTGTGAAAGGACTGCAATCAAGTATAATTATACTAATTAATCACCACATACCACAGCAGCATTGTCATACTCAAGGACTCAAGGTGGCTGTATTAACTGGCCACTTCATTACATATAACTGATATAGTGTTATTGTGACACATTAACACTATGACCACCATTGTAATCTTAGATTCTGTGACGCACATACCTCACCTCTACACCATGTTCAAATTCTGTATGTCTTGTGTGTGGGTAAATTTGTGTGGTAGTGTGAGTAAATGTGTGTGTGTGTGTGTGTGTGGTACTGTGAGTAAATGCATGTGTGTGTGTGGTAGTGTGAGTAAATGCGTGTGTGTGGTAGTGTGAGTAAATGCGTGTGTGTGGTCGTGTGAGTAAATGTGTGTGTGTGGCACTGTGAGTAAATGCGTGTGTGTGTGTGTGTGTGTGGTAGTGTGAGTAAATGTGTGTGTGGTAGTGTGAGTAAATAAACATAGATCGTACCTTTACCTATATGTTTTCCATCCTCAGAAGCACTTGTGTATGGTGATGGAGTATGTGGAGGGAGGAGACGGCGCCACACTTCTCAAGAGCATTGGAGGACCCCTGCCTCTTGACTTGGCAAGGTAAGCCTGTCAGACTAGCAGTGAATATTTTTAATTAGCCAGGGAAGCAAATACAGCAATGGCAGAAGATAGTTCTGAAACATCGATGATGATATTTTAAGAGACATTGGTGGATGCAACTTCTGCTGCAATTATGATGTATTTGTTAAGTTATAGTAGAATACAATATTGACAGGTTTGAGCATTGAAATGACATATGTAAAAGGTCATAAATAGAACTGCAGGGGAGAAAAAAGAATTAGAACCAGCCAGACACAAAACTTATTGTCAGAAGTTTGGCAAAAATTAAATATGTAGATTAGTGTAGATAAATTTGGTTGCCAGTTGGCATGAAGCTTGCTTTGCTTCCAGGATGTATTTTGCTGAGACTGTGTTGGCTCTTGAGTACCTACACAGCTACGGCATCGTGCACAGAGATCTCAAACCGGACAAGTGAGTGACCGGCAATGACCACCATTTCTCCTGACACTTACCGCCATGTCTTGTCCATCATTTTGATTAAAGCTCTTAGAACTTCATTGAGGTCATTTTTATTACATTTTACACTAAACAAGACATACCTCCTCTCCTTCATAATAGCAATTTTGTGTAGTGTTGTACATTGTGTCATGAGATCATCCCTTGTATACCTGAGATTATAGCTTGTTATATAAATTCCCAAGTAGAGGATTTAGGAAGATTTATGAGGGACGGATAATGATATGGTGATATCACCCATTTCAGTCTGCTGATAACATCGATGGGCCACATCAAGTTGACCGACTTCGGACTCTCCAAGATGGGGCTGATGAATTGTAAGTATCGAAGACAAACATTTGTTATTTTAGGGTAATTTCTAAAACAATAAAACCAACAAACAGCGGTTATCTATCCGAGGAATAACAGTGCCAACATTTCTACGCATACTGGGTTTCTACGGTAATTTGTTTATTAACTGAAATATTACCCTCCCCTACCCAGAGAAATATTACCAAATAGTAACCACTGCATGTTGTCTTGCTACATGAAAACTATAATGGTTTTAAACTTCAAATTTCAATACTTTGAAATGTTCTTTTCAGTGACAACGAACATGTACGAAGGAGCAATCGACAAGGATTCGAAACAGTTTCGTGATAAGCAGGTGTTCGGTACACCGGAATACATCGCCCCCGAAGTGATTCTTCGACAGGGTTATGGTAGGTGGCAGCACCAGTTTTATTTGCATGAACCATCAGTGCAGCAGTTTTGTGTTTAATTATTAAAGTATATTTAATTAAGAATCTTGCATAATAAATCTTATCCGAGGACAGTTTTAATAATGGACGTTGCTATCATGTTTTCTACTAGGTAAGTTCAGTTTTTAAAACGTAAAGGTTTGTGTTTGTGTGTCTGCAGGCAAGATGGTGGACTGGTGGTCCATGGGTGTCATACTGTACGAGTTCCTCGTTGGATGTGTTCCTTTCTTTGGTGACACTCCTGAAGAACTCTTCTCTCAAGTCATCAATGGTGAGGCAGCATGGACACTTATTTAAAAAAATACATGTTAAGTTAAAACTAATTCTTACATGTTGGGCATCTCCGAGTGGAATATAAAGAAAAATAAAGCAGGTTTAACCCAAAGACAGGCTTGCCCTATGGTGCATCATATGTACAGACTGTGTCTACACATGGAGATCTAATACATTGCGTAGTATATGGTAATGAGATCTCAAAAATGGCATAAACACTTAACTGAAATGATAAAAACTGACAGAAGGTTTGTAGTATGAAAGCAGAACTGTATACAGTTGATGTCAAACTGACAGAATGTTAATATGTAAGCAAAACTGTATACAAAGGATATCCAACTGATAGAAGGTTTGTAAAGTGAAAGCAAAACTAGATTTTCCAGTTCCTACCTACCATGACAAATGCAGGAAAAATTCAACATATATATATATATATATATGTATATATATATATATATATAAAATGGAATCCTCGATGCCTTCTTTGATTTTTATCAACACATTACCAGAATCCCATAATTGTTTTGTTTGGCCTAATCTTAATAATAATAATAGGAATTTATATAATGCCCGAATCCGCTTAAAATAAAATGCTCTCAGGCTTTACATAAATTGCATAAGTTAAATACGTATATATGTAGTTAAGGAAATAAACTATAAAACATGATCAATATATACAAAAAAAACTACAAAACATTACAATTATCTGTTAAATATATATATATATATATATGCATAAATTAATTATTAATATATCTCGGTCATTAAAACATAGGGAAAAGTGATACATTTAAGTTATTACCCATAAGCTAATTTAAAAGGATGTGTTTTTTAAATGAGCTTCTTTAATCTTAACCCTACTGTTATTTCCTCCTGAAATTTTTTATTCATATAAGCATGTGTTACTACAGACGAGATAGAATGGCCGGAGGAGGAGTTCGCCCCGCCAGACGATGCTAAGGACATCATCCTGCAACTCCTACAGCAGAACCCGATGGACCGCCTTGGTCTGGGCGGGACCCATGAGGTCAAGGAACACGAGTTCTTTGCCGGGGTCGACTGGGACAGCGTGCTCCGGCAGAAGGCGGAGTTTGTTCCGGAACTGGAGAACGAGGAGGATACGAGCTACTTCGACAGTGAGTGCAAGCCTCTGTTGTTTCTATTAGCCTAGTCTCCTGCGTACTTAAGATATTCTCATACAGCTCAAATCATCTATAACACAACAACGTTTTGTTTCTAAAACTAAACTTAACCTGAAAAGCTGGTGCGAACTCCCAACACTCGTACCTATTCATTATATATATATATATATATATATATATATATATATATATATATAAAACTTATATATATATATATATATATATATATATATATATATATATATATATATATATATATATATATAAAACTTAATGATTCTTGTTTGTTGCACCTCTGAACTCAGGTTCCTGGGGATTTAGGCACTATAAAAGTTGATGGTTATGTGACAGAGACACCAGGATTATATATTTCAATCATCATTTTTAATCTATTATTCAGTATTACTGATACCTATTTACAATCATTAACAAAATTTGTTTTGTAAAAGAGAACTACTATTTTTAATTGATTAATTGTGTGATTGATGGAAAGATTGACTGATTGATTGGATGATTGATTGCTAGGTCGAACTGACCGGTACAACCATGAGTTGGAGATTGATGACACGGATGACGAGGCTGAGGACATCATGTTCCAGAGCTTCTCCTCATGTTCACCTCGATACAACAAGGTCTACCTCAAGTTTGAGGAACTCAAGCAGGTTAGTGGGCTGCATGTAATGGGCAGTGGATTTTTAAGGCATTTTATTCTGGCAAATCCCCCTGTATGAAATCCTGCTCTGCCCATTTGAAATTTATAAGTAATATTACTGACTCAGACAAAATGTAAAAAAACAGGTTTTGTCCGTATGACAGTCGGCACTCCCCGTGTGAACTTCACCTTAAAAACACTAGTAATGGCTACTATTAGTAACACCAAAACATTATCGGTGACATGTTGTAATGGTTGATGAAGAGAGCAGATGCGCTTAGAGTGGAAGGTAGAAGGAGAAGAGGAAGACCGAGACTGGGATGGGAGGACTGCGTGAAGAGAGATTTGGCAGGAGTGGAGAGTGAGGGATGGGGGAGTGGAGAGTGAGGGATGGTTGAGTGGAGTAGAGAGTGAGGGATGGGGGAGTGGAGTAGAGAGTGAGGGATGGGGGAGTGGAGAGTGAGGGATGGGGGAGTGGAGTGGAGAGTGAGGGATGGGGGAGTGGAGTAGAGAGTGAGGGATGGGGGAGTGGAGTGGAGACGACAGTGAAACGGGACTAGTGACGAAAAGAGGGGGAAACGAAAATTGACGACTGGTATCGGTGCCAGCCTCACCCCAGACTACAGGAATAAAGAGGAGAGAAACATCTATATCACTCACCATGGCTTCAGTAATATCTATATTAGCTGTCGGATCTGCTTTGCTTGTTTATGTGGGGTTGTGGCAGTGAAGTCAGTGGAATGTTGCAGTTTCATTTGATAGGACCACGGTTCAAATCGTCTTGCTGCCTGGCTCAAGCCTAGGCAGTTTTGTTCTGTACATGTTGTACCAGTTCCCGCAGCCATATAAACGAGTAGCTCATTATAGACAGTTGTGGATTTATGCTTTTGTGTAGCAACTGTAGTGCGGTTTAATAAGACATTCCTGATATTGGCTTTGAACGTGCAGAAGTGGGTGTTAAGACACACTGCACGTGGTTTTGGAAACACCACACATAATCGCTCTCAAGTGCCTAAGAATTTGATTTCTATAAATTTTATTTCCGTTGCCAGCAAGACGTCCAGGCCCAGAAGTCGAAGGGCACAGACAGTACGGATGGCAAGACACCCCTACTGTCTCCCAAGGTTTTCCCTAAGGACACCAAGCTGTCACTTGACATGGACAAGGAGATGACACTGACAGAGAAGTCTCCGTACGCAGGTGCATCAATGCCGTCAGACACTGACACGTCTCGTTGCACCAGCGTGTCGGAGGAAAGTTCGGAGGCAAAGTCGCGCAACGTGAGCACAGACTCGGAGGACTCTGGAGAGGTGCAAGGCATACTCACCAGCAGCCTGAGGACAGGGGACATGCTGGCAATTGTGACCAGTACACCACGGTCAGAGGATGACACTACCAGCTCACCAGACATGTAAGTTGACAAAACAAATATTCTTCCAGAAGATGTTTTTAAATTGTTATATTTGTAGATATTAATTAAAGTAGATGCAGAGAGCAGTATCTGACAGCTAAGAGTTGATTAGTGGATACAGCGTTTGACAAAACATTGAATTTCTTTTGTCATAATTTATATAATGTATGAAACAAAGATATAAAAATTAAGATATCTAATCAAATTAATGCCGCTAACAAGACAGTGGTAATAAGAAATATGAAGCATTAATGCCCAAAACAAAAGTAACAAGACAGCATTAATAACAAATATGAAGCAGTAGTAATGACATAATTAGACAGGAGTACAAATGTAAGAAAATAATAATAACAAATGTAGCAATAACAGTAGTAACAGATATACTATGACAAGGAGCAAAACAAATGTAAGAAAATAATAATAAATGTAGCAATAACAGTAGTAACAGATATACTATGACAAGGAGCAAAACAAATGTAAGAAAATAATAACAAATGTAGCAATGACAGTAGTAACAGATATACTAAGACAAGGAGCAAAACGCAACATATAATAAAATGAGGCTAATAAAACGAGTAAATTGCATGGATGGTTTGTCAAGCCAAAGTTTTACGGTTGGCATGTCGTCCACTTGGTCACTTGTGTTTACAGTACACCGCGGTCAGGCCGACATGTTGTGTCGTCTGACTCGTCACAGACAGAGAGTGACATGTCACCATTGATCTCGCGCAAGAAGAAGCTTTCAGCGGGTGACCTGCCAATGTTGTCTGTGCAGGAAGACACATCACCCAGGATGCACCACACCAAAGGTAGGTCATCTACATCTAATGCACTCCAGCAGAGGGTCAGTTACAATTAGTAGCTTTGCAGAAATATTTGTCATAAAAAAAACCTTTGTGATGTGGCGTCATCTCTGTTTATGTTAAGTTTTCGTAGAGCAAATCCGCGAAATTGAATCTCTGGAAAAAGTCTCCTTGCAAAAACGTGAACCTTTTTGGCAGTGAATTCTTCCATGTGTGCAGTAGTTGTTTTTTAGTTAGAAAATGTCAGTCCTTTTCTTCTTGGGTCATATTTATTTTAGCCTTTATTTTAATTGGTAATTTAATAGTATCGTAACTGAGAGTAAATTGGTACATCCTATTTTCAACGATTTCACATATCTATTGTGTTATTTTGGTCATGTAGTTAGTAACTCGGATACTAAAGCAGTAATGTACAGAAGTTTTGGTGGACTGTATTGGTCAGTCCGAGAACATTGAGCCTGAGATTCACACGCCCACCATCCACTTACAGAGCTGTCTCCTGTGGAGGAACGAGAGAAAGACGAGAGGAGAGACAGTCTAGTGATGCCCGTGCCCCGCCGGGCCAGTGCAGGACACCCCCTGGAGAGGGTCGCCAGTGGTCGATCTCCACTCAAGGGCGTCCAGAAGTCAGCATCCACCTCACAACTGACACTCCTCATACCTGCCGCTGGTCAGTCTCTCTTGTTGTATGGTCATCACGTCGTCTCTACTTTTTATCATAGTATTTTGTACTGCCAATGACCCTGGGTTAATTGAAGTGTGTCTCATGTTGGACTCTGGGGGTTTCTGAAGTCAGTCATGAAAGTATTTGCATAGTTAGCATGCATTTTAGTAATTCTTAGTGTAAAATTCTTTGTGGAAAATTTATATATATATCTATATATATATATATATATATATATATATATATATAATATATATATGTATATTATTGCTGAGAGCCTAAGTGAAAACAGTATAATCACTGTTTTAAGGCACTTGCCTCTGTAGTGTACTGATACCAAGCAGACTAACAGTAATCCGTCATGGTTTCCTGGGTACATGGGCCCCATACATGATAACTTTCCTGGATTTGCCGCCTGTGGCTTCAGTATTTATTACATCAACTACTCCCACTGCGACTTTGTGCATGTGTGCACGTGTGTGTTCCATGATGTTAAACACGTTTGTCTCCCTTCCTGTGTTACAGACGACTACCTTCCCCAACCCGTGAATTCACCCGGGGGTTCCAGCACGAGTTCCCGCGACGGATCGCCATCACGTGACATATCTACGCTGGTCGGAGCTATCAAGCCGATATACATTTTGCGTGGTCACCGTGGTTACGGTTTCACATTGCGTGCGATTCGTGTCTACTACGGCGATTCTGACTACTACACCCTGCAGCACCTAGTTGTGGTAAGTTTGGTCTTCCTGTGTGGCTCATAGGTTCAGTGTCTATGGGGTCAGTTCTGGTTAAATAAATTCTTAACATACGAGTGTGGTACTATCTGTGTATAAACAAAATCATTTTTTATTGAGTCAAGCATGTTAATAGAGGCAGTATGCACTAATTATATCACGTAACCTTTGTCCAACCAGTTAGTGTAATAATAATGATATGTAAACATTTACTGATATGCACCATTCTGCATCTTTAATCGGTGATCAATGACATGGTTCCCGATTCATTCCATAGAAGCGCACCGCATTCCTCGCACAGTTCACAGTGGTGCCATACTAAGGATTAGCTACCAGTCTGATTTAGAGGCTGATTTAACCATTAGTGGCAGATCATGATTCGGGCCACGTTTGAGAACTAATAGACATGCATCCAATCCTTTGCACTCGCACACTATGCGTCTATAGGGAATAACACAGTATTTATGTCATGTTGGTGACAAGAGTGTTTATGTCATGTTGGTGACAAGGGTGTTTGTGTCATGTTGGTGACAAGGGTGTTTGTGGTTTCAGAACGTGGAGTCGGGTGGTCCAGCCCATGAGGCGGGTCTGCGACCTGGTGACCTCATCATGCAGGTGAACGGAGAGGCGATCCAAGGTCTGCTGCATGTCCAGGTTGTAGCCCTGATCATGGCCGGCGGTAGCAAAGTATCACTGAAGGCTGCACCCCTTGACAAGACGCCCATCAAGCTTGGCGGTCGCAAGCGCACCCCACATATGGGGAAGATGTTTCGTCAGCGATCGCGACGACGTAACCGCCGCGGTAAGACGGAAGAGAGGCGTCGAGGGTCAAATTCACTCTTCAAAAAGCTCAGCAATAAACGAGCTGAGCAGCACCTCGCGTCGCCACTCACACCCAGCAAGAGTTTTGGTCATTTGAACCGGTCACTGTCGTCCAGTGATAGCTTACCGGGCTCGCCAACCCGGTTGAACTCACCCAAGTCGCCCCCTGGAGGCCGTTTATGGTCACCAATCAGCGACTCAGCGCATTCTCCGGCAAACTCTTCCCAGAGCAGCTCGACAAGTTCAAGTGCGCCGAACTCGCCGGCAAGTGTCGCCCATCTCAATCCGCGCCCCAGTTCGCTGCACGGACTCAAACATAAACTGCAAACAAACAAATCGCCACACCGGCGGAAGTCGATACACAACATGCCGCTGTCGCCGCTGGCTCGGACACCGTCTCCGTCCCCCATGGCAACGTCGCCGACACGCAGCCCTAGTCCCCTGACCATGGTGCATGGACACGGCCCAGTGCTTCAGCCACACGGCATATCAAACATGACGCAGATCTACAATCCCCTACAGCAGCAGTCGAGTCCTGGACATATCCAGGGTCTGGCGCAGACCTTGCAGTCGTCAACTTGCAGGAAACATTGTATCCGGCCAAAGAGCGTGTGTGACCCGAGTCCGCCTTTGCTGCGGCGTGCGCTCTCCCCGGAGAGACTTCACCCCAGCTCAGCTGAGAAGCCTCGGTCGGCCGAGAAACTGCGCCAGGCTGACAAAAAACAAAAGGCCGAAAAACAGACTTCACCTCGATGGGTCTCTCAGAGGAAGAGCTGATGTTAAGGGTGTTGTGGGGTGTATGGAACTACAGCTGGTCAAGACGTAGCCAAGTTGTGACGTACCCACTGCGAGATGTGCTCATTTGTTGGTTATGATTTATTTGTATTTGTTTTTATTGTGCGTAAACCTGATCACTGATTACATGAGAAGTTTCGCAAAATGTCAAGAGGATGTACAGTTGTCTTGGCTAAGATGAGTACATTTTCACTTGGATATGTTACGTCTTGGCTACGTTATGTTTTCGACAAAACACTGCGCAGAAGGGAAATGTGCCCATTTTCTCTGTGTTGTGATATAGCAGTCGCAAGCCATACAGATGTAGAGGTTTTGTATATATTTTGTCTATTTGCTCAATGTTGTGAAGTTACTCGTTCAGTAACAGAGTCATGCAGTGGCTTGATATACTTGGCTGCTATTGTTTGTTTTAATTTATTCCCAGTTCAAAAGCTGTTGTATGGTCAGGTCTGAAAAATCACAAGATGATGCGTGTATTGCTTGATAGGCATGTAGATCCCATGGAAGTGGCAACATTTTTGGCACATGCCTTCCTGAAATTAATTAACGATTTGCTTGTTCAAGAATCGCATGGCAAGGCAGATAGACAATAGGTAGTATGCGTATGCGGCACAGTTTCCTCTACTGTAATATAACCTTCCCCCAATGCCAAATCCTGGATCTGCCTTTACAATGTAATGCTCCGTCAGAATACCAGTGCGTGTAACCGATGTCTGGATGGTAGAGTTAATGGTATTTAAGAAGACTTGTGTGTTCATTATTTGCCAATTGTGCATTTGTTTTTTGTTTTGTTGTTGCATCTGCTTGAAGTGACATAATATGAATCTCACGTTCTTGCTTTGGACTTATTCAATATCATGGCAGTGGTGCTTAACGAAGGAATACATGGTTAGTATATTCATAAAACACATAATCTTCACACGCCATTCACGTAGAAAGCAAGGTGGTAAACATTTAAAGTAGTACCACTGCCTTATGGATTGTATATACAATTTCACTTGGCAATGAAAAGTTTAATGATAAGAAATTATATTCCTTGCATGATGATCAGATCTTCTGAGAAACATTCAGTCTCGGGCCAACTGTATGCACAAGGTGACATAAATTCTAACAAGGATATGCAAAATAAGTCTTCATGACTGCATTTAAATTCAACCGACATGTTTACAAAAACTTTGTAAATAAAATTTGTCTGTTTGTGAACGATTGAATTACGATGATAACACTCATTTTGAATAAGTTTCAGGTAATGTAAATATGTATAGGTTGTGTCAGTATGAGTGAGTGTCTGGAATGATGGGTTTTGTCTGCATGTTCAAGTCATTGGTCGACTGTATGTTGAGAGTTGCCACTGCATAGTTGCTATTTCCATGTGCACCGTAGCTGTTAAGCAGAATAAGCTAATTCAGTGTGAATTGGATGTTTGTATATATGTATATGTGAAATGTTTGCGTACCGGGGTTGTTGCAAATTTGTTGTCAGATGCCTGTAGTCTTTCATAATAAATGTCATATGAAATGTATTCAAATGCTCTTTGTAAATTTTTGTGTGGGTTCCCAGGGAGACAACCAGAACACCCACGGGGCATCGGAATTAGGCAGTTTATCAACAGTGAACTTGTTTAGTGTCTACCATGAGGACAATTGAGTACATTACCCCACAAAAATGTGTTAACATAAAAAAATCCCTTTTGTTCTTATTTAAACCATTCCCTGTGTATTAGGACAACCTGTGTCCTTATGTCCTTCTCTTGTTCATTTTAGCATTTAACCTGATTAGTGGAAAAGTGTCAGGAATGTAAAGAACGAAAATATAACCTATGTTCCCCCAATTCCAAATATTGCATGCGATCGACCGACTTGGTCTGGCATTAAGTCGAACATGCACGTTGGGACATATCCCGTAAGTAATTGCATTCACCACGCGACACCTCTGTCGTCTCGTTTCGTTCTTCCTAGGAAACACGACAGCTCAGCTGAGAAGCCTCGGACGCTGTCCAGTGGCAAATCATTAAGCGGTCCTGAGCAATGCTGCTCTCCCCATGATGACAACCGTTGTCCTAACAATGTCATAACACAAATGGCGATAGAAGTTCAGTGTGATTGTAGCCTCTTCCATCTGTCATACTTGACCAATATCCAGGTCAGTGAATATGCATGTATGGGTTCTGTTGGGGGCTGACAGACTGCAGGGAAGGCATTGCCGGCATGGCGAGGTCAGCCAGCAGGTCCACGTTACTCTGTGGTGGTGCTGCTGCTGCCGCCGCCGCCGCCGCCGCCGCTGCTGGTTGTAGTGCTAGTGACGTCGCTGCTGGTATGGATGCAAAGTCACCAAAGTCTCCTGTGGCGCTACTGCAAGACACATACATAAAAGATACACTACCTGAAGACATACATCAAAGATACACTACCTGAAAATAGACATCAAAGATACACTACATGAAGCCATTGGTCAGCCTTGCTCCCACAAAGTGTTTAATATTTTGGATATCCACTATTTTGAACCTTGTCAGATCTAATGACTAAAGTCAATTCTTCCGATGAGTTGAACTAAAATACGGGCTTTTTTTATTAAACCGACTGCAGGATATTACTTAAACTATTCACACACTACATATTAGGACATCAATGAACATGGGCGATGCCATATCGGCATATTATATCAATATTCAGTCGGCCGAAAAACTATTAATGTTTCGCCCCGAATATCATGTTTACATTGCACACTGAACAGCAAAGGCAATAGTCATAAACAGTAACGGTAAAATTATACTGAAATGAGTGGTTCATTAAAACAACGGTTTTCATCTCGAGGAGAGCAGCATTGCTCAGGACCACTTAAGCATTTGTCACTGGACAGCGTCCAAACATGACACGGATCTGTTATGAAATGTTAGTAGGCCTAACATGAGACATTCCATTTTTGTACGACTCGCTTGAGCTGAAGTAACATCCCGTGTTTCATAGGAAGAACGAAACGAGACGACATAAGGAAGGTGGAAGTACCAAGGAATATATTGCATGCAGTAGTGGCAGAGAAGCCAGGAGGAATGGCAGAAGACATCGCAAGAATTGCATAACATTTTCAGAAAGCACTTGACTTCCGAATGAAACTAGAGAAGACCGACGTGACGTGGATCGGGGAACAGGATATGGACCACCAGATAGTTGATGGAAAGATGAAGCAAGTTCACAATTGTGTACACATAGGAGGAACAGTGTGTGAGGATGGAGGAAGTAACGTTAGGTGCATAGGAGGGTGCTAGCAGGAGCGGCAGCATGGATGAGTGTGGACTGTGGAGGGTATTACGTGGGACAGAATGTGAGGAGACATGAGGAGAATCCACAGGTAGCAGAGAACAACTGGGTCTAGAGAACATGAAGAACGAAACAAGATGACAGAAGGAGGATGAGAGAATTAAGAGAATATATTGTAATGGGGAAGCACATGAAAAGGAAGGTAGTTGGGAGCAGGCTATGGTGGGCATGACGCATTGAGATAATGAGCTAGGAGATATTGATAAAAAGGGACATGCAAACAGAAGACCAACATTAAAGTGGAGAGATAGTGTGAAGAGAGACCTGGAAAGGGCAGGTGTGAACCGCAGAGAGTGGGGGAGAATATAGCAGAAGAGAGAGGTGGATACAACTCTTCGAGTGGGCGGAACAATGTGTGACGTGGCCCCCACCCCACGGGGAATTACGGGAAAGAAGAAGACCCAGAAACAATGGAACCAAAGTTATTGAATCAATACATTCAATTAACATGCATGATCGGATTTCCTTCCAAAGCAACCAGCTTCTGATGACACGGAGTCACGGGAAGTCATCGGCTTACTGAGAGTCCACACAATTTTAAACTAATTTTACCTTCTGATTGGTTGAAGCCAAGCAGGTAGAACATGGGCGATGCCAAATCGGCGTGTATCAATATTCCCTGCTCGTGGGAAGGCGCACACACAATTATCTCCACTGTTATTTTACGTATAAATGGACTCCTCGAAGAAACATGTCTATGCCTGATTGTGTTTTAATAGTTACTGGGACCGAGGCAGTCACACCAAGAGCCGGTTGACAAACCCATCTATTTACAACTTGAGATATATTGGTTCGAAATTTATTGTTCTATATGTTTCTCAAATTGTGTGGTACCATACACGTGTTTGTGTACAGATGACAACTCACTTAGCATGGTGGCTGTTAGCAGTGTCTCTTAAGGACATGACTGGAATTTAAGCGAGCCGTGGGAGGTAGTTAATTGGCATTGCAGAGCGGGCGAGGGACGATACCAACGGAAAGTGCTTAGACAAATTAAAATTCTAGTTGTACAGATCAGCGTGTAAACACGTCGCGTGGTGAATGCAATTATTTACGGGATGTGTCCCAACGTGCACGGTCGACCTAATGCCAAACGCTTGACATAGACTTTCTATTATTCACAACCGACCATCAAGTCGATAATGAACGTATCTATTTTATTTCGGCCAACTACCTATATTCACAATTGGTGCTGTTATCGTTGGTACCAATGAGTGTGCAGCGAAATGGTGAATCTAGCGAACATGCCACGGCCAACGTCGTTGCAATTAATATGTTAGCGTAAACAACATTAAACCAACATGTACTCGGTGTTGTGTGCTGGTTGTGTAAACATGTACTCGGTGTTGTGTGCTGGTTGTGTAAACATGTACTCGGTGTTGTGTGCTGGTTGTGTAAACAGCACCAATAACGATGAAAGCGAACGCTTTGTACACGATTACTTGTTCTGGTTATATGAGAAACGCAGTTGACTCCCGTGTTTGATCAAGTTGTTCCCACGCAGTGACTCTACGCTAATAGCCAGACCAAGCCGATCGTTCGCATACAGTATTTATACATTTTTTTCCACCGTTTAGTTTCGACAAAATTCAATAACGGCTAAGGTTGCTTTTTCGAATCCATCAAACGCAAACTGCCGAACAAATGGGTACAACAAATGTTGTGTTAATTTGTTCGGCCTGCTTATAAAGAAGGTTTTTAAAAACACAATTAATTATAGCGATTTGTTGGCTGTAAAGGTACATTATATTTATTCCAACATCTTGACCGCCCGCTTGTGCAATCAACCTAAAGTTATTACAATTTGACTATTACCTGTTTGATAGTAATGTTTCGCCCCGAATATCATGTTTATATTGCATATTGAACAGCAAAGGCGACAGTCATAAATAGATAAGGGTCACATTATACTGAAATGAGTGGTTCATTAAAACATATTTGGATGATCAATATGTCTGAATTGTTTGTATAACATCATGTTACGATAAAGGCGATCATACGTTGTAACATTAACGTATGTGTATATACGCCAAGATTGGTTGATTCAACATGACTCTGACCTGGATATTGGTCAAATATGACAGACGGAAGAGGCTACAATCACACTCGACTTCTATCGCCATTTGTGTTACGACATTTTGTACGACTCGCTTGAGTCGCCGACAGTTGGCTTAAGCACTCGATACGGTTCAGTTGCTCAAAACTAATTCGTTCGAATAACCGTAACATTGAACAGCCTAAAATGAAGGCGGCTGGTCAAAGGTTAACGTGCAACACGATGATGAACCAACTGATCTTAGCCAACGTTACTTAAACGCCGACAGCACCCTCCGCCCGTGTGTACTCACCGTCGGTAGGGGTAGACGAGATATCATATACAGCAACACAGTGTTAATAATGTAACTTACAACATCTACGAAACTAAGGGAATAATAATCGTGTTCTCACAGTGCAGTTTAGCATAACGGCAAAGTAATATCCACACGAAGACGAATGTATATGTAAACACGGGATTCACATGTATCTAGTTAGTATGTCGTGAAACGACGGATACGGTTGTACATACGGTTGTACATACGATACTGATCATGCATCACAGCCAAGGAACTCATACCACCCACATTTAACCATAGGTAGCCATACTTACTGCATTCTACTACAAGCGATCAACTTCTCATTTCACTACCAGTCAATTAACATATATGGATAATTGCGTTTGTTGTATTCTTGGTACAAAATGTATTTTAAGACCTGATAGACAAACGGCCAGTTGAACAGACCGGCTAGTTCAGGCTAAACCCGGACCAGTTTTCTGTCTCGATAAATTAATTTTCACCACCATGTAGGCCTACAATTCACTACGTAAGACCCTAAGTAGATAACCCTCTAGCGTCCCTGGTCTACAGTAACAAATGGTGGTAGGAGGCAATAATTAATTACTGGTGTCGTGAGTACCTACAATGTTCGAGTTCAGATCTTGACGATCCGCTCACACTTTGAGTGTGTCTGTTTGCACGCTAGCAAGGCAAGCACTAAGATGTTCGGTTCCGAAAGGCACCTGCGGTGAGACCAGATAGACACCGGTCCGATATGTCTTCTACTTGTCGTCACTCGTGGTACGCGGCGAATACGACGACGCAACAGAACATGTCGTTGGCCTGCCACTCGTATGTCGCCGAGTTGTCACTGTCAGCGTCCCAGGCACACCGACTCGTCACGACCAATTCCTGATCGTTCTTCTCCCCCAGTGTCACCGTCACGACGTATTTGTACCGGTCGAAGTTGAGTCTCTTCACCGACGCCTTGATCTCGTCCGACAGCGACGCACCCAACGCCGCAGCCCGCTCCGCCGAGTAGGAGACACGGGCGAGGCGCGAGTCGACCACCTGCCGGATAACGTCCCTCGCGAGGTGGCTCTGGAACGGCCTCGTCGGTCCCGTCCGGTAGGTCGGCTCTAGACGGACCCTCCTCGCTCGCTCCTTCGCGACGATAGACCGTCGGGCGTAGACGCGACTGGCAATCTGTCGGGCAAGGCGCTTGCTCGCCATCAGACTGAAGATCGTCGCGCTGGGCCGAGCCTGTGGGTGCATCGCTGTTGGTGTCTTGTGCATCTCAGTCTTCTTCAGAGTTACATTCTGCGGTGCCATGCTCTTCTTACGCTCTGGACGTTGCGCCAGTTGCGATTGCGGTCCGTGGTTCATGCTGTTGCACTGCTGAGGAATGTATAAATGTGAAGGGGCCCACAACGATATCGCACTAGATACCAGGCGACGATTTGGCGTCACTAGAGGAGCGCAAGTGAAGTCCGAGCTCCAGACGTGTTCTGTGCTTCACTGTGTCCACACAGTAAGCGTGGTTGAAGCTCCACTGAACAACGTGGTTGAAGCTCCACTGAACAACGTGGTTGAAGCTCCACTGAACAACGTGGTTGAAGCTCCACTGAACAACGTGGTTGAAGCTCCACTGAACAACGTGGTTGAAGCTCCACTGAACAACGTGGTTGAAGCTCCACTGAACAACGTTGTTGAAGCTCCACTGAACAACGGTCGTTGCGTCCAACAGTAGCAGACAGCTTTCAGTAGCGGTCGCCGACAGAGACAACAGGCGTGTCAATATTGAACAACGCTATTACAAGCAAGGACACCGTCACCGGATCACGGACAGTCAACTTGAGATGCGATTAACTTGAGATAAACACCGGTCGTGTTGTGTCCGCGTCGTACACACCCTCTCTTACGACACGCTAGTGTTTATACATTCAGGGCGTGTTCCGAACTTCCGATAGCGCACTAGTCATACATAGCCACCCGATCGATGCCACGTCAACATTGCCTTGTCGTGATCACTGGTCGCGAAGTCATATCGTAGACCAACGTACGGTCGAGCGTCGTTTAAATAAATACCCACAGCGTGATTGACGAATGACGTCGGTGTTCTACTGACCAGTACCGCTGGACTCTGTCTGGACAGGTGATCTTCACGTGGCGTTGCTAGGCAACTTTCTGTCGTTCCCATAACGGTCACGACGCTGCCATTGCTACTGAACCAGGGGCTAATCGGGCAACACTTGTTGTGGTGTCGTATTCGCACGTGCGTTGCTTTTAAAGAACACTGAACCGAAAAAGTAATTAGTTTCGGGCCGTGCACGACCCTGGATAAAGGGCATTGCTCCAGGTGTCTTGGAAATGGAGAAAGTTGCGCGAAGTCGCAGCGGTACATGTTGATTAAAACAAAGCAATGGACCCACGAAGCTAATTAATTCCGCCATTCGAGAGCACGAACGCGGGCTAGTCGGTATGAGGTGAAAGTCTGATACACAGCATGGGTACAAACTTATGGTAATTTCGCTAGATACCACCAACCGCCAGCAAAATATAAATAAAGCACGATCGACCACTTAAATGGTAATGTAGTCGGATTGCTCAATCAAAGTAGCATATAGTTCGCGTAACAAGTTGGCATTGACACGATTAACCGTGAATGCTAAAATAAACCGTTGGGTATACTCTATGTGTCTGCCCAAACATATCTTAATGTCTGCAGTGATTGCGTAATGCGTAAGAGCTGTCCGTGCTAAAATTAATACCCAAATACAGTGTAGTACTAAAATATATAGAACATCATCAAAACAATACGTGCATTAATGTACTATGTGCACCAACAAAGAGCAATTAATGCAACTCGATTTTGTCTAAACAATTATTTAATTCGTAAATAACGTGTGGTTTTACTTTACATGTTAAAATTATTTAAATGATGTGCATATGGACATAATGTGCCTATCGCCAGACGTTTTCGTGGTTGTTTTGTGTAAATAAATATTTTGTCGACTCCACTGGATAGAATAATATGCGGCAGAAACTTACTGTATTTGGAGGAAAACTACGCCGCAATCGATCAGGCTGCGACCGCGAATCATAGACTACTTACTTTTTGTAATAATAAGAGCTCAGAGTCACCGACGTCCACTGCATAAGTGTTTCTCGCAAGTTACACACTACGAATGTCGGCTATTTCTTGAAAAGGTGATTTTTTTAATGCGAATTTATTTTTCGGTAGCGTCACCGTTCACTTTCACCGCCACTCGTTGTAGTATTTAGCAATGACCAGTGTCCAACATTTTCCTATCTTCCCATGTTAAATTTCAGAGCTAGAGCTAGCAACTGAATTACCCATCAGGTAACAAGAGAACTCGGCTAAAACTCACTCACTGTTAGTTTAGATTGCGTTTACATATTAAAGACGTGTCGTCTAGGACGGAAGTGAAGTGAATGTGGCTTGCGCATGTGCATTTCCATAGTGAACGATCGACAACGAGACGGCTCTGCCGGAAAATGGAGCGACGTAGTGTTCGATTACAACACGAGAACAAGCAAGTCCAAAGAGAAATGTTGTGAACGATAGCAATATTTCACGTATGATGAACGGTCGCACGATGAAGATCGACGTCAAAAAGTTATGTTTTATGAAATATCAGGTCGACTGCTCTTGTGTCGACATGATCGATCGCCACGCTGAAACGTTTATCTGCGATATGGAGATCAAGTTAGTTCAACACTGTATTCAAGCCTATTACAGATTTTACTTGGCACAAATTCATAAGCATAGATGTACTCCTTAACTTCTGCAAAATCAGTTTATGATCCAAGCCCATACTTAAGATATACTGTAACATTTTAACCATTTATGTGTATATGCCCTGTGACATTAGAGTTTTCATGTGATGGCACATGGTTAGTCTGTGACCTCTCGTATAACAATACAGCGATCGCTATGCCACAAGCATCAATAATTTGAAATATATCACCAGCCGTGGCAGAAATTGAGTGATGCCACGTGTGGGAGTGATTTTGAAGAAAAGAAGGTGTGTCGTTTTCACAAATTTCACATAGGATGTGGGATTATATGTTCGCTCACTCACTCGATCTTCTTCGCTCTCATTGAAGCATAAGGCGTTAACAAATACATTTTAACGTGCTGTGAAAGTGGAATGGCAGTCATAGAAACATTTGTTCAGGGTGTAAAACAAATTGAAAACTTCCTAATCGAAAACGTCCTGGTGCTTCGGTCCGTAATGTATTGCGTTTGCCGCAACAACGATAGTTGTGGCGCCATCTAGCGCTCACAATTTAGTGTGAATCACAAAAGACATGTTGACAAAACTGTCACTGTTCTTTTAGCAACTGTTTGCAGTTGTGAATCTCTGAAAATTAGCTGATCCAGTTTATTGAAATATTTCTTAATTAAACAACAATTATTGAAATATTGACGTTTCAGTCCAATATTAAATTTATTATAAAATAAATTGTAGCTGGATATTGTAATTCGTGTTTCAGGTCATATTTCATTTTGGTGAACTATGGCGAGCGATGCCTCGATTGTTACACAATCCATCAGCGATTGTTTACACAAAGTAGTTCCCCTATTGATAGTATTTTGTACGTGCACTGATAACGTATTGTTTCTTTGAAATATTGGTTTGTTTGGACAACAACTTCCAAACACATTTGCCATTGCTAAGTTATGTTTAATTTAAATACATATGGGCCACCCATACTGTACGTCACGTTCAGGGGGTGTCCGGGTAAGCGTTACGGAGCACTACGCAAGGGTGCGGCGGGGGAATTTGTCGATCGCTACGTTCCTTATTAATCCAGTCTGCAAACTTGGTGTGCCGGGAAAACGTTCTACCATCGAGATATGTCCAGTGTGTGGGTATACGCACACAAACAGAAGAGTTCGTGTTTAGTGTGTCATTACTCCGACTCATTAATGTCTCAGCGTACAGAAGAATTCCACAGGGATTCACTACACATTGAATGTACATAAACATGGACATTTGATGTATTAATAGTTATAGAGACCTGTGAACTACGAATCAGTACAGACATGCAACGGACATAAACAATAGATGTATGTATACTAGATTGGGGGGGTTTCTTTCTCAAAACAAACGTAGTTTTAGGTGGGGATGTACAGGCCAGCGTAACGAAGCGTGACAAGGTTGTGGGGGTCTCCAAAAAGAAAAAGAAATCCAATGATATTCTTGCTGAACATATTACAGAATAATGCGTGAATGGCCTTTATAATGACCTTCAGGTAAAAAATCTGATGTGAAGCCAACGAGAGCCTGGGCCCGTATTCTCGAATACATTTATTTATACGTAAGAAGTTGTGCAAATATGACATATACATTTCGTTGCCACGACATTTCGTTAGTTCGTATTCTTGAACGACTTGCAAATTTGCGAAATTCTCGCCAGGTTTTGTCCGCGTTGCAACGGGTATTGTAACTAAAATTTAGTTATATTTAAGCAATGTTTTGTCATTTTATACCCTCTTCTTTGGCTTCGTAGCTTCGTGATATTGTCCAATCATTATGCGTTATCTGTTAGCAATAAGGTGTGAGTGTGTGGGTTTAACAACAAGATTGCCAAAAAAGGAAAACAGCTTTCTTCGTCAACTGATCCCCTTCCATTCTTTCCACACTTTTTTCGCACCAACTTCCTCAATTGGCCAAACTAATTCTCAGACCAGTTTAATTGGGCTTCACATTCAGACGGACCTTCTTCAGAGCAGGAACAACGAAACAGAGCAGGTGATAGACATAAGTATATAGCTACATAGATCAGTCGATATATACATAACTATGATAATTATAATATAATAACGGTTGTAGAACTACTTAGCACACAGCTAGGCAGCAGGTGAATTAACACGAAAAGTGCAGAATTATGATAGTGTTTACAGCAGAATTATGATAGTGTTTACAGAACTGTGTAGCACAAACAAAAGCTAGACGAGATAAACCGACCAGTTATAGCATATGGAGAGTACTTTTAAAAGGATAATTTAAGCCATTTGTCCGCCGGACCAATTTTGACATATAACATACCAGACCGAGGGGCGTTTATCTACAGCAGTGGCGCCACACGGTGGACCGGAAACAAACTTATGGAACTAACGGAAAATATGGAACTAACGGAAAATATGAGTTTTCGATCGACTGCTGTCTTGATTTGCTGTCTCTGCTAACATAATAATAGCAATACATGGGCGGTCCTGGGGTGTCCGTCAGGTGCCCGAGCACCCCACCCCCACATTTCGGACGGATTTATTCAACAAGTCAGAATCAGTTGTTGAGTCACTGCAAGATGGCGCCATCCTGCATTCGTTCCTCGGAGGAGGACATTTCTAACATACCTTGGTACAAACTAGGGGCAATTCAACCATTGGGCCATGCTTTTTCTTTAGTGAAGTTCCACTCGTCAGCAGCAGCAGCAGCAGCAGCAGCAGCAGCAGCAGCAGCAGCAGCAGCAGCAGCAGCAGCAGCAGCAGCAGCAGCAGAAGTCACGTTTGCAAACTGCTGAGAACGACAACCGCCTTAAGTTGCAGCCCACAGTAAAGACAGTTATTCTATGAGAATATCAGAACATTGCCACCCATCTCGACAATATTTAGAATCATGGCGATGTGGTTCTGTAGACGATGGATGGAGATGACTCGTCGAGAGGAGGAACAGACTAAGTGTTGTGGCGCCCAACTCGCAAGGGAACAAGAGGACGGAACAGTCTAAGTGTTGTGGCGCCCACCTCGCAAGGGAACAAGAGGACGGAATAGTCTAAGTGTTGTGGCGCCCAACTCGCAAGGGAACAAGAGGACGGAACAGTCTAAGTGTTGTGGCGCCCAACTCGCAAGGGAACAAGAGGACGGAACAGTCTAAGTGTTGTGGCGCCCACCTCGCAAGGGAACAAGAGGACGGAACAGTCTAAGTGTTGTAGCGCCCACCTCGCAAGGGAACAAGAGGACGGAACAGTCTAAGTGTTGTGGCGCCCACCTCGCAAGGGAACAAGAGGACGGAACAGTCTAAGTGTTGTGGCGCCCACCTCGCAAGGGAACAAGAGGACGGAACAGTCTAAGTGTTGTGGCGCCAACCTCGCAAGGGAACAAGAGGACGGAACAGTCTAAGTGTTGTGGCGCCCACCTCGCAAGGAAACAAGAGGACGGAACAGTCTAAGTGTTGTGGCTCCCAACTCGCAAGGAAACAAGAGGACGGAACAGTCTAAGTGTTGTGGCGCCCAACTCGCAAGAGAACAAGAGGACGGAACAGTCTAAGTGTTGTGGCGCCCAACTCGCAGGGGAACAAGAGGACGGAACAGTCTAAGTGTTGTGGCGCCCAACTCGCAAGGGAACAAGAGGACGGAACAGTCTAAGTGTTGTGGCGCCCACCTCGCAAGGGAACAAGAGGACGGAACAGTCTAAGTGTTGTGGCGCCCAACTCGCAAGAGAACAAGAGGACGGAACAGTCTAAGTGTTGTGGCGCCCAACTCGCAAGGGAACAAGAGGACGGAACAGTCTAAGTGTTGTGGCGCACACCTCGCAAGGGAACAAGAGGACGGAACAATCTAAGTGTTGTGGCGCCCACCTCGCAAGGGAACAAGAGGACGGAACAGTCTAAGTGTTGTGGCGCCCACCTCGCAAGGGAACAAGAGGACGGAACAGTCTAAGTGTTGTGGCGCCCACCTCGCAAGGGAACAAGAGGACAGAACAGTCTAAGTGTTGTGGCGCCCACCTCGCAAGGGAACAAGAGGACGGAACAGTCTAAGTGTTGTGGCGCCCACCTCGCAAGGGAACAAGAGGACGGAACAGTCTAAGTGTTGTGGCGCCCACCTCGCAAGGGAACAAGAGGACGGAACAGTCTAAGTGTTGTGGCGCCCACCTCGCAAGGGAACAAGAGGACGGAACAGTCTAAGTGTTGTGGCGCCCACCTCGCAAGGGAACAAGAGGACGGAACAGTCTAAGTGTTGTGGCGCCCACCTCGCAAGGAAACAAGAGGACGGAACAGTCTAAGTGTTGTGGCGCCCAACTCGCAAGGGAACAAGAGGACGGAACAGTCTAAGTGTTGTGGCGCCCACCTCGCAAGGAAACAAGAGGACGGAACAGTCTAAGTGTTGTGGCGCCCAACTCGCAAGGGAACAAGAGGACGGAACAGTCTAAGTGTTGTGGCGCCCAACTCGCAAGGGAACAAGAGGACGGAACAGTCTAAGTGTTGTGGCGCCCAACTCGCAAGGGAACAAGAGGACGGAAAAGTCTAAGTGTTATGGCGCCCAACTCGCAAGGGAACAAGAGGACGGAACAGACTAAGTGTTGTGGCGCCCAACTCGCAAGGGAACAAGAGGACGGAACAGTCTAAGTGTTGTGGCGCCCACCTCGCAAGGGAACAAGAGGACGGAACAGACTAAGTGTTGTGGCGCCCACCTCGCAAGGGAACAAGAGGACGGAACAGTCTAAGTGTTGTGGCGCCCACCTCGCAAGGAAACAAGAGGACGGAACAGTCTAAGTGTTGTGGCGCCCAACTCGCAAGGGAACAAGAGGACGGAACAGTCTAAGTGTTGTGGCGCCCAACTCGCAAGGGAACAAGAGGACGGAACAGTCTAAGTGTTGTGGCGCCCACCTCGCAAGGGAACAAGAGGACGGAACAGTCTAAGTGTTGTGGCGCCCACCTCGCAAGGGAATAAGAGGACGGAACAGTCTAAGTGTTGTGGCGCCCACCTCGCAAGGAAACAAGAGGACGGAACAGTCTAAGTGTTGTGGCGCCCAACTCGCAAGGAAACAAGAGGACGGAACAGTCTAAGTGTTGTGGCGCCCAACTCGCAAGAGAACAAGAGGACGGAACAGTCTAAGTGTTGTGGCGCCCAACTCGCAAGGGAACAAGAGGACGGAACAGTCTAAGTGTTGTGGCGCCCAACTCGCAAGGGAACAAGAGGACGGAACAGTCTAAGTGTTGTGGCGCCCAACTCGCAAGGGAACAAGAGGACGGAACAGTCTAAGTGTTGTGGCGCCCAACTCGCAAGGGAACAAGAGGACGGAACAGTCTAAGTGTTGTGGCGCCCAACTAGCAAGGGAACAAGAGGACGGAACAGTCTAAGTGTTGTGGCGCCCAACTCGCAAGGGAACAAGAGGACGGAACAGTCTAAGTGTTGTGGCGCCCAACTCGCAAGGGAACAAGAGGACGGAACAGTCTAAGTGTTGTGGCGCCCAACTCGCAAGGGAACAAGAGGACGGAACAGACTAAGTGTTGTGGCGCCCAACTCGCAAGGGAACAAGAGGACGGAACAGTCTAAGTGTTGTGGCGCCCACCTCGCAAGGGAACAAGAGGACGGAACAGACTAAGTGTTGTGGCGCCCACCTCGCAAGGAAACAAGAGGACGGAACAGTCTAAGTGTTGTGGCGCCCACCTCGCAAGGAAACAAGAGGACGGAACAGTCTAAGTGTTGTGGCGCCCACCTCGCAAGGAAACAAGAGGACGGAACAGTCTAAGTGTTGTGGCGCCCAACTCGCAAGGGAACAAGAGGACGGAACAGTCTAAGTGTTGTGGCGCCCACCTCGCAAGGGAACAAGAGGACGGAACAGTCTAAGTGTTGTGGCGCCCACCTCGCAAGGGAACAAGAGGACAGAACAGTCTAAGTGTTGTGGCGCCCACCTCGCAAGGGAACAAGAGGACGGAACAGTCTAAGTGTTGTGGCGCCCACCTCGCAAGGGAACAAGAGGACGGAACAGTCTAAGTGTTGTGGCGCCCACCTCGCAAGGGAACAAGAGGACGGAACAGTCTAAGTGTTGTGGCGCCCACCTCGCAAGGGAACAAGAGGACGGAACAGTCTAAGTGTTGTGGCGCCCACCTCGCAAGGGAACAAGAGGACGGAACAGTCTAAGTGTTGTGGCGCCCACCTCGCAAGGAAACAAGAGGACGGAACAGTCTAAGTGTTGTGGCGCCCAACTCGCAAGGGAACAAGAGGACGGAACAGTCTAAGTGTTGTGGCGCCCACCTCGCAAGGAAACAAGAGGACGGAACAGTCTAAGTGTTGTGGCGCCCAACTCGCAAGGGAACAAGAGGACGGAACAGTCTAAGTGTTGTGGCGCCCAACTCGCAAGGGAACAAGAGGACGGAACAGTCTAAGTGTTGTGGCGCCCAACTCGCAAGGGAACAAGAGGACGGAAAAGTCTAAGTGTTATGGCGCCCAACTCGCAAGGGAACAAGAGGACGGAACAGACTAAGTGTTGTGGCGCCCAACTCGCAAGGGAACAAGAGGACGGAACAGTCTAAGTGTTGTGGCGCCCACCTCGCAAGGGAACAAGAGGACGGAACAGACTAAGTGTTGTGGCGCCCACCTCGCAAGGGAACAAGAGGACGGAACAGTCTAAGTGTTGTGGCGCCCACCTCGCAAGGAAACAAGAGGACGGAACAGTCTAAGTGTTGTGGCGCCCAACTCGCAAGGGAACAAGAGGACGGAACAGTCTAAGTGTTGTGGCGCCCAACTCGCAAGGGAACAAGAGGACGGAACAGTCTAAGTGTTGTGGCGCCCACCTCGCAAGGGAACAAGAGGACGGAACAGTCTAAGTGTTGTGGCGCCCACCTCGCAAGGGAATAAGAGGACGGAACAGTCTAAGTGTTGTGGCGCCCACCTCGCAAGGAAACAAGAGGACGGAACAGTCTAAGTGTTGTGGCGCCCAACTCGCAAGGAAACAAGAGGACGGAACAGTCTAAGTGTTGTGGCGCCCAACTCGCAAGAGAACAAGAGGACGGAACAGTCTAAGTGTTGTGGCGCCCAACTCGCAAGGGAACAAGAGGACGGAACAGTCTAAGTGTTGTGGCGCCCAACTCGCAAGGGAACAAGAGGACGGAACAGTCTAAGTGTTGTGGCGCCCAACTCGCAAGGGAACAAGAGGACGGAACAGTCTAAGTGTTGTGGCGCCCAACTCGCAAGGGAACAAGAGGACGGAACAGTCTAAGTGTTGTGGCGCCCAACTAGCAAGGGAACAAGAGGACGGAACAGTCTAAGTGTTGTGGCGCCCAACTCGCAAGGGAACAAGAGGACGGAACAGTCTAAGTGTTGTGGCGCCCAACTCGCAAGGGAACAAGAGGACGGAACAGTCTAAGTGTTGTGGCGCCCAACTCGCAAGGGAACAAGAGGACGGAACAGACTAAGTGTTGTGGCGCCCAACTCGCAAGGGAACAAGAGGACGGAACAGTCTAAGTGTTGTGGCGCCCACCTCGCAAGGGAACAAGAGGACGGAACAGACTAAGTGTTGTGGCGCCCACCTCGCAAGGAAACAAGAGGACGGAACAGTCTAAGTGTTGTGGCGCCCACCTCGCAAGGAAACAAGAGGACGGAACAGTCTAAGTGTTGTGGCGCCCACCTCGCAAGGAAACAAGAGGACGGAACAGTCTAAGTGTTGTGGCGCCCAACTCGCAAGGGAACAAGAGGACGGAACAGTCTAAGTGTTGTGGCGCCCACCTCGCAAGGGAACAAGAGGACGGAACAGACTAAGTGTTGTGGCGCCCACCTCGCAAGGAAACAAGAGGACGGAACAGTCTAAGTGTTGTGGCGCCCACCTCGCAAGGAAACAAGAGGACGGAACAGTCTAAGTGTTGTGGCGCCCACCTCGCAAGGAAACAAGAGGACGGAACAGTCTAAGTGTTGTGGCGCCCACCTCGCAAGGAAACAAGAGGACGGAACAGTCTAAGTGTTGTGGCGCCCACCTCGCAAGGGAACAAGAGGACGGAACAGTCTAAGTGTTGTGGCGCCCACCTCGCAAGGGAACAAGAGGACGGAACAGTCTAAGTGTTGTGGCGCCCAACTCGCAAGGGAACAAGAGGACGGAACAGTCTAAGTGTTGTGGCGCCCAACTCGCAAGGGAACAAGAGGACGGAACAGTCTAAGTGTTGTGGCGCCCACCTCGCAAGGAAACAAGAGGACGGAACAGTCTAAGTGTTGTGGCGCCCACCTCGCAAGGAAACAAGAGGACGGAACAGTCTAAGTGTTGTGGCGCCCACCTCGCAAGGAAACAAGAGGACGGAACAGTCTAAGTGTTGTGGCGCCCACCTCGCAAGGGAACAAGAGGACGGAACAGTCTAAGTGTTGTGGCGCCCAACTCGCAAGGGAACAAGAGGACGGAACAGTCTAAGTGTTGTGGCGCCCAACTCGCAAGGGAACAAGAGGACGGAACAGTCTAAGTGTTGTGGCGCCCAACTCGCAAGGGAACAAGAGGACGGAACAGTCTAAGTGTTGTGGCGCCCAACTAGCAAGGGAACAAGAGGACGGAACAGTCTAAGTGTTGTGGCGCCCAACTCGCAAGGGAACAAGAGGACGGAACAGTCTAAGTGTTGTGGCGCCCAACTCGCAAGGGAACAAGAGGACGGAACAGTCTAAGTGTTGTGGCGCCCAACTCGCAAGGGAACAAGAGGACGGAACAGACTAAGTGTTGTGGCGCCCAACTCGCAAGGGAACAAGAGGACGGAACAGTCTAAGTGTTGTGGCGCCCACCTCGCAAGGGAACAAGAGGACGGAACAGACTAAGTGTTGTGGCGCCCACCTCGCAAGGAAACAAGAGGACGGAACAGTCTAAGTGTTGTGGCGCCCACCTCGCAAGGAAACAAGAGGACGGAACAGTCTAAGTGTTGTGGCGCCCACCTCGCAAGGAAACAAGAGGACGGAACAGTCTAAGTGTTGTGGCGCCCAACTCGCAAGGGAACAAGAGGACGGAACAGTCTAAGTGTTGTGGCGCCCACCTCGCAAGGGAACAAGAGGACGGAACAGACTAAGTGTTGTGGCGCCCACCTCGCAAGGAAACAAGAGGACGGAACAGTCTAAGTGTTGTGGCGCCCACCTCGCAAGGAAACAAGAGGACGGAACAGTCTAAGTGTTGTGGCGCCCACCTCGCAAGGAAACAAGAGGACGGAACAGTCTAAGTGTTGTGGCGCCCACCTCGCAAGGAAACAAGAGGACGGAACAGTCTAAGTGTTGTGGCGCCCACCTCGCAAGGGAACAAGAGGACGGAACAGTCTAAGTGTTGTGGCGCCCACCTCGCAAGGGAACAAGAGGACGGAACAGTCTAAGTGTTGTGGCGCCCAACTCGCAAGGGAACAAGAGGACGGAACAGTCTAAGTGTTGTGGCGCCCAACTCGCAAGGGAACAAGAGGACGGAACAGTCTAAGTGTTGTGGCGCCCACCTCGCAAGGAAACAAGAGGACGGAACAGTCTAAGTGTTGTGGCGCCCAACTCGCAAGGGAACAAGAGGACGGAACAGTCTAAGTGTTGTGGCGCCCACCTCGCAAGGAAACAAGAGGACGGAACAGTCTAAGTGTTGTGGCGCCCACCTCGCAAGGAAACAAGAGGACGGAACAGTCTAAGTGTTGTGGCGCCCACCTCGCAAGGAAACAAGAGGACGGAACAGTCTAAGTGTTGTGGCGCCCACCTCGCAAGGGAACAAGAGGACGGAACAGTCTAAGTGTTGTGGCGCCCACCTCGCAAGGGAACAAGAGGACGGAACAGTCTAAGTGTTGTGGCGCCCAACTCGCAAGGGAACAAGAGGACGGAACAGTCTAAGTGTTGTGGCGCCCAACTCGCAAGGGAACAAGAGGACGGAACAGTCTAAGTGTTGTGGCGCCCACCTCGCAAGGAAACAAGAGGACGGAACAGTCTAAGTGTTGTGGCGCCCAACTCGCAAGGGAACAAGAGGACGGAACAGTCTAAGTGTTGTGGCGCCCAACTCGCAAGGGAACAAGAGGACGGAACAGTCTAAGTGTTGTGGCGCCCACCTCGCAAGGAAACAAGAGGACGGAACAGTCTAAGCGTTGTGGCGCCCAACTCGCAAGGGAACAAGAGGACGGAACAGACTAAGTGTTGTGGCGCCCAACTCGCAAGGGAACAAGAGGACGGAACAGTCTAAGTGTTATGGCGCCCAACTCGCAAGGGAACAAGAGGACGGAACAGACTAAGTGTTGTGGCGCCCACCTCGCAAGGGAACAAGAGTACGGAACAGACTAAGTGTTGTGGCGCCCACCTCGCAAGGAAACAAGAGGACGGAACAGTCTAAGTGTTGTGGCGCCCACCTCGCAAGGAAACAAGAGGACGGAACAGTCTAAGTGTTGTGGCGCCCACCTCGCAAGGAAACAAGAGGACGGAACAGTCTAAGTGTTGTGGCGCCCACCTCGCAAGGAAACAAGAGGACGGAACAGTCTAAGTGTTGTGGCGCCCAACTCGCAAGGGAACAAGAGGACGGAACAGTCTAAGTGTTGTGGCGCCCAACTCGCAAGGGAACAAGAGGACGGAACAGTCTAAGTGTTGTGGCGCCAACCTCGCAAGGGAACAAGAGGACGGAACAGTCTAAGTGTTGTGGCGCCCACCTCGCAAGGGAACAAGAGGACGGAACAGTCTAAGTGTTGTGGCGCCCACCTCGCAAGGAAACAAGAGGACGGAACAGTCTAAGTGTTGTGGCGCCCACCTCGCAAGGAAACAAGAGGACGGAACAGTCTAAGTGTTGTGGCGCCCAACTCGCAAGGGAACAAGAGGACGGAACAGTCTAAGTGTTGTGGCGCCCACCTCGCAAGGAAACAAGAGGACGGAACAGTCTAAGTGTTGTGGCGCCCACCTCGCAAGGAAACAAGAGGACGGAACAGTCTAAGTGTTGTGGCGCCCACCTCGCAAGGAAACAAGGGGAAGAAGAAGTACAGTTCATCTGATATTTGAGTCATGTGACGCTAATTCGGAGGCGGTTCCTAGTGTGAAAATAGCAACGATATGCTAACTAAGTTGTCGGATTGCCACGTTTTAATAAAATGTTCTAGTTGACATGTCGTGTGTAAACTAGACGCTGTTAACAGCTATGTTACATCGCTTATTGTGTTTTAAAGCGAAAAAAAATTCATGGTGACATACAAATCAAACAACAGTGGAAAAATGCCCCACGCATGGTAAATCATGTAATACATTTGATCACCTCTGTACTACATTAGCAACCATCATCATCACGCTCATTGGTATATATATATATATATATATATATATATATATATATATATATATACGACGTCCTGTCATTCGAAGCAACATTATTTATGTGCAGTAGTACGCATCGATACATCACTACGTATATACACGAGTACGTTCGAACGCACGTACACACGTACGTACGTTAGCAACCATCATCATCACGCTCATTTGTATGTATGTATATATATATATATATATACATATATATATATATATATACATATATATACATATATATACATATATATATATATATACATACATTATTTTTGTGTAGTAGTACGCATCGATACATCACTACGTATATACACGAGTACGTTCGAACGCACGTACACAGGTACCATCATCATCATCAGCAACCATCATCATCACGATCATTTGTATGTATATATATATATATATATATATATATATATATATATATATATATATATATATATATATATACGACATCCTGTCATTCAAAGCAACATTATTTATGTGCAGTAGTACGCATCGATACATCAATACGTATATACACGAGTACGTTCGAACGCACGTACACACGTAAATACACAGAGGCTTGGAGTTTAACTATTTTTTTACCTGAAGCAAATGTATTCTTATTCACATTCGTATTCGCAAAACGCATTAAATACATGCAGTTGCTAACCTCTCTATTTCCTACCCCAAATAGTAAAATCACAATATACTGGGGTCTGATCTCTTGGAACCTCAGTATTCGTGTACATTCATACATGCATATATTCACTCGCATGAACGCGCGCGCGAATTCTGCATCTACACAATTAAAGTACTATAAATTAAAATAAAATTGAAAACAAAAAACTAGTGAATGGATTTCGCACATTAATTAAAGAACATGAACGGTCTTGGCAGAATTTAATCGTAAATAAATTTACTGTGTCTAGAAAGTAGCGCAGATGTCTGTTTTAATTTATACAATTTGCAACCTGAACATTTTCCCAAACACAGTGGCGTTTTTAGGGGATCATTGGGCCTTGACCCCATTTGGTTAACATTTTATATTTTCCCTCATATTTTTCCGTTGCGCCGCTGTGTGGCACACTTTATTAAAGTAATCAAATCCACCATGATTACATATACCGTATTCCACACGGAAACCACCTGTGTTGTTCTTGTTGCTATTTAAACTGACTTAATCAATATTTCTGTGTTGGTATTAAAACTCCTATTTTTATCACTGGCAGTATCAAGAAACGTGGGCACATTCCTTATCAGACAATATGGAAACAGTAGTCTCCGCGAAATCCGCTAGATGGCATTGATCATTTATTTTGCACATGTGGACGTGATTTAAAGTCCTGCGGATTTTATCTGATGTAGGTATCTGTCCGTGTTCAAAAATATCACAGTTCATTCTCCGTCTCCCTTTCCAATGATCGCCGTCGTCGCCTTTTCTTCCTACGCTTGTTAGTGTTGATCAGACACTTAAAATAAAAATAAATGACGCTCACTCGACCGGAAAATACTAACAATATTTATACCCTGCTGATATATATATATATATATATATATATATATATATATATATATATATATATATATATATATATATATATATATATATATATATATATGTATATATGTATATATGTATATATATATAGTGTGTTTGCGTGCGTGCGTGCGTGCGTGCGTGCGTGCGTGCGCGGTGCGCGTGCCCGTGCGTGTGGTTGCTTGCAAATGGTGACGGCAGGGAAGACGACAGGTTCTTGTCGTGACATCGTGATCTTCATTCTGACTGGTCAGCTCAAGAACAGTCGCACAAAATATTGACATTGGCAGGAGAATACCAAGATGCTGATCAACACGATTATGATCCAGAGATTTCTGCAACAGACGAACATGTCGGATATGGTGTTATAGAACGCAGAACCATCATTCTCATTGACCTCCTGAAAGTGTCAATCACTGGTAGCTACACCAGTAACCCTACGAAAGATGTGACTAACTGGGCTATTCAACGTGTTTCCAGTCCTAATTGCCTAATCACACCCCTTCATCAGCCCATTTTTTACAGCAAAGCTGTTTAATCTGATATTCTCGTGTTGAACGTTTCCTTGCATATTGGAGCGGAAGGACGTTATCAGCTCTAAAACCGTGGCAGCCTATTTTGATTAGTACGATGAACAGAGCTGTTCGGTTAACAAGGCCGAATGCCTTGGTCATGTCGACAATGGTCCATGTTTTTCATGTTTTAATCTGATAATCTGATATCCTTAAACACCTATAACTGCCTCACCTGCGAATTGCGTTACTTGTCGGCTCTGCAACGTTTCGCAGCCCGTGAAATGTGGTCGTTTCACAGAACCCCTTCAAGGCGCGAACCCACTGTGTACTTCGCTCTCCCTTCTCTTCTCCAGCTCCGTAGGTCTGCATTGACTTCGCTTTCAACGGGTTGTCTGGCGTTTGGCAGTCTTGCATCTGGTTCGCAGAACTTGTGCCTTTCATAACGACAAGAAGATACATTTTGTCACAAAATAGTCGGAGTGGGGACATTTGAGTGCGAACGGCGCCAGAAACGTATAAATTACATCGTTGCAGCCTTCCAGTATGGAATCGAGATAACCGTATCGCCAAATGGTGGCAAACGTGACAGAGATGTACCACGCAAGCATTATAAAGACATACTAACTCATTGCAACCGGCATTGATTCTCAATTCTATGCTTACTATTGTTTATATATATATATATATATATATATATATATATATATATATATATATATATATATATATATATATATATATATATATATATATATATGTGTATGTATGTATGTATGTATGTATGTATGTTTGTGTTATATTTATAGTTTAAATACTTATGCTTATAAGTACATACTCACTTGTTTAGTGATATGTATTTAGCGCTAATAAAAACGTAAACGGCTTTACACTGAAGTAATCATGTGCCTATATAAAGCTGAAATTCACTTTCTGTGAAGATCGTTGTAGGGCTTTGATGTTGTAGGGCTTTGAATTATTATTATTATTATAACGGTGCAATATGCAACGATATCACTCATATAGGTTTGTCTGTGTATAGACATATATAGTCGTTTCATCAAGTAGACTAACATAATTGATGTGTTGTTCGTTCTCCCATAGGAGTTGTGCGACAAAGCGATCGATATAATACCATTAGAGTATTGCATTTATCAACTTAAACGTGATATATCACCAGCACTGTATGTGATGACATTACACTATTGCAGTAAACTGTTAAATGCGCTCACCGGCCTATTAGGCAGGGCAGTCAACTGACGTGTCGACCTTTAGCAACTCAACATTAGAGTAATTGCAAGTGTATGCTGTAATTCCAGGGGCTTAACAAACACATCGTGGTCAAAGATATTGTTCTTCATATAATAGTTACCAATGAATAATGGGCAGACAAAGATAAAACATATGCCGAGTTGAGATTGACGTGTTACATGTTATATGTATGTTTCAGGCTTTGACGTCAAAGGATGGCGATGGAAGCTCTTCGGGTGCTAGCCTCTGGGAAATTACATTGGTGGGTCGCATTAGGTTGGCGATTGGTCGAAGAAATAAGTCGCAATAGGTCGTTGAAACATGGGCAATTTCGATCATCCTACTTTGCCTGCGTCCATCGGAGGAGACACAAAGAAACTGTATGTCCCTTCAACCAGGTGTCTATGTCAGGGGAAATGAAGAAGAACACAGGTTTTAAATGTGTAGCAAGTCTTGGACTCACTCACTATAAAGGAGGACAACTATGAATTAAATCTAACATAGCCACATAGGTAATAGCCAATGGTCAATGGTGGCTTCTTACGATGTATTAGTGTTCAGAAGTCCTGAGTTAGCAAATAATAACATCCCATTTTAAATCTTGAATTAAATCTAACATAGCCACATAGGTAATAGCCAATGGTCAATGGTGGCTTCTTACGATGCATTAGTGTTCAGAAGTCCTGAGTTAGCAAATAATAACATCCCATTTTAAATCTTGAATTAAATCTAACATAGCCACATAGGTAATAGCCAATGGTCAATGGTGGCTTCTTACGATGTATTAGTGTTCAGAAGTCCTGAGTTAGCAAATAATAACATCCCATTTTAAATCTTGAATTAAACCCGTTAAAAATATAACTTCGATTAGGATCATATCCTTTCACTATATTATGACGACTTATAGCTGCTGGCGAAACTGGCGAAGCGATTAACCGATCATGGTATGTTCATATTGTGTTGCATGGCGTCTGACGACTTCCGTGCTTGGGATTTGGGATATCTGACCTCTAGATTGCTACCGCCACGCTATGTGCATTCAATAATAATTCAGACCGGGCTTTTGCATTGATGGCCTCTCTTTCGAGCATAGTGGCAAGGGATGTTCGTTGCTTGGAAACCTGCACTCTTTCACCGGATGGGCGATCTGATATCCTAGCAGGGTTTTGTAGGGTGACACCCTCGCACCATACCTTTCTGTAATAGTCATTGATATGCACTATGATGGTTGAGAATGTAGTTGAGATCCAGGTTTCGCTGTGTCCACTATGCACTGCGACAAGCAATAGACGGACGTGACGAGGAACTGGGATTACGACTTACAAGAAGAAATCGAAGAAGTGTCAAACACGAGGTCATGACATATTTTTTATTTGCAGACGATATGACTCTTTTCTTAAAGGCCACACACACACAGGGTCGTCTCATGCGAAGATTGAGTTGAAGGTTAATGCTGGATAGATCAAATTCATGGATTACAACCACCATAACAATATCAATATCGTCACCAAGGAAGGATATGTAGTGTAGAAGTTCGTTGCCTTCAAATAACTGGGTCGGCACAATACCGAAAACACCAAGACAAGGAAGACATTGGCACGGGAGCACTAAAACAACTTAGCCAAAATATGAAAGTATCACTATCACGCCAAATTAAGCAGCGCTTGTTCATAGCATCGGCAGAGTTGAAACGATGAAATGGCAGCAAGAGCAATAGTGTGGCAACAAGTGCACGAAAGAGCAATAGTGTGGCAACAAGTGCACGAGAGAGCAAACCAGTCATTTATCGACTAATGGAAGATGTGGGACTGGAGCGTAGAGAGCTGAACATGGAAATGAGGCATAGAGATGTCTGGAGACATGTAGTTGGAGTTCGACTCCAGAGGCCGATATCATTGAATGAGCGAGTGAGTGAGTTGGTTGATTGGTTGGTTGGTTGGTTGGTTGGTTGGTGGGTGGGTGTGTGGATGACTGAGTGAGTGTTTGGGTGGGTGGGTGGGTGAATGGGAGAGTAAGTGAGTCGAGAAAGGGGGTTCTCTCCTATGATGTTACCCTCGGCATCGGAACCAACTTGGCCAGCGGGTTACCTCCATTCCCAGGCCGTACAATCAACGAAATGCTTACTTGGCTTACGTTTATTTCTGATGCTATGTATGGTATGGTACATGATCGAATTTCAACGTACACACTAAATTGTCACTTATTTTTTCTGACACACCAAGATGACGCGATATGGTGGCAACACCAAGCTAAATACCAAGTGCTTCTATCGTCATAACATTCAAACAACCCACAATACCTGTATTGATGTTGGCCATAGTAGCTTTCTGGCTGCATATTAAGCTCGCGGCCGCCTGCAACAACTCTCGTATCTCATCCATCTCTCGCCGCATCTCGTGCCATAGCTGATCGGTAGCACTTATGCGCTGTTCGGTAGCACTTATGCGCTGCTCGGTAGCACTTATGCGCTGCTCGATAGCACTTATGCGCTGCTCGATAGCACTCATGCGCTGCGAGGTAGCACTTACGCGCTGCTCGATAGCACTCATGCGCTGCGAGGTAGCACTCTTCCGCTGCGAGGTAGCACTGATGTCCAGCTCGGTAGCACCCATGCCCTGCTCGGTAGCTCCCATGCTCTGCTCGGTAGCACTGATGCCCTGTTCGGTAGCACCCATGCGCTGCTCGGTAGCACTCACACAAAGCTCGGTAGCACTCACGCGCTGTTCGGTAGCACTAATGCGATGCTGGGTAGCACTGATGCCCTGTTCGGTGGCACTCATGCGTTGTTCGGTAGCTCTCACGTGTTGTTCGGTAGCACTCATGCGATGCTCGATAGCACTCATGCGCTTCTCCATGTCGGTCTCCCTTCCACAACGCGCCGCATTCGCAGCTGCAGCCCCCGAGTAAGCAGTCGCACTGACCTGCTCCAGCCCAGGATCTACCACGTCGCTCTGTGTGGGGAGATCCAACGCTGCGCTAGCCCCGGCAGTTTGTTGAGTTGACTCCTTGATGGGCGGCATCCTGTAAACCCAAATCCATATTGTGTACTCATTAATCCTTACCATTTTTATTCCAGGTAGATATTACTGGCTGTGCCATCACACCACATGGACCATCATTAGTTGACCCGTACCACCGAAGGACCACTTTTTGCCAACATCAATATCGGTCAACCCCTAAAATTATGTGGCCACCATTGGACTAAGGACCACGTTTTACACATAATTACCATTACCACGGTAATCAGGGAATTATAAAAGAAATGCCAGAAGAAATGTCTCTAAATATGAAGAAAACATAAACCATAGTCATCCAAAGAAAAATTGTTACGCTAATATGCAACATCGTAATAAACATGATATTACGCCAACATGCAACAACCTAATAAACGGGATTGTTCCTAAGCAGGTTCATGAGTTTCATTATCTTGGATCAATGATAACGCCGGTGGCCGGTACAATGATATAAATAGACGAATTTGCCAGGCCAAAACGGCTTTCCAGAACATGAAAAGCGTTTTATCCTAGAGAGGTATATCGCTTGAGGTAACACTTGAAGTAACACATGTTCTGCCTTTCTATATAGAGCCCGTACTGCTATATCATTTGATGTAGGAACACATATTTTGCCATTCTACACAAAGCCCGTACTGCTATATCATTTGACGTAAGAACACATGTTCTGCCATTCTACACAGAGCCCGTACTGCTATATCACTTGAAGGAAGAACACATGTTCTGCCATTCTACACAGAGCACGTACTGCTATAGCATGATCAATCTAATCTAAATAATTATAAAAGAACTTACAACCAACAGAAACATGTTTTCTTAAAGGAATGCTTAGAATATCGTGAACATAAAAGAAAAGTAATGAAACCATTTTAAGAATAGAACAATGAAAGGAACAATGAAAGGAAGGTCATGCGTGAAATCAGGAAAGGACGAGCAGAATCATCATTGCGACTACCATTATACGGTTAGGACACCCTTGCGATAACGACGACCACGGTTATGACACCCTTGCGATAACGATGACAACTGTTAGGACACCCTTACTATAACGTTGACCACGGTTAGGATACCATTAAGATAACGATTACAACTGTTAGGACACCATTACGATAACGATGACCACAGTTAGTTCATCCCAGCTATAACACCGTAACATTCCATGTCAATCCATATATTTCCGAGGACCACTGCTGACCAACAACTACCATCACGGGTACCACATCGCCACGGGTAAGAAAGATTGACGATTTACCTTCAATCCGTAGCGCTGGTCGGATCTTGACAAATGACAACTTCGAGGATGGGCCGCCCAAAAATGTTTCACGTGCGACTGGATTGATATTCAGGCGCAAGTGGACGCAACGCAACTTGGATTTCAACTACACTCCCAATCATCGGCAGCTGACTATTGATTCAAATATTTAATTGCAACAGTGCATCTTGTCGCGTAGCAATTATTTAAAGTACTACACATGATGCCTCATTTCACTATGGGATGTGTAGTAGTTGTATAACACTAATTGACATTAATCATTTAAGCTACCGGCTTACACAACAACATATAATATTCACAAACTCATTTCGATAATGGAATGTTCTTTAATGTGGAAAAATAGATAGCCGACTTGACATTTAGTTTCCGTCCATTTGTGACTGCCAACAGGAACACCGCATCCGACACTAGTATGTGATTATGGATGTCTAGGTCCCGTAGATGCAAATGTTTACGTTGCAATTATAAGTGCAATATATACACACACACACACACACACACACACACACACACACACACACACACACACACACACACACACACACACACACACACACACACACACACACACACACACACACACACACACACACACACACATACATATTATACATCAAACAAATATATTATAAAACTATGTTAAATACTAATACAATTTATTTATAGGTAAATTCATGATATGTGTGTGCGTGCGTGCGTGCGTGCGTGCGTGTGTGTGTGCATCCCAACCATCCATCCATCCCATCCGTCCCATATATCACATACATCACACCGATCACATCGACCACATCAAACACATTCATCCATAACATAATTATATCCACACCATCCATCCATCACATACATCCCGTCCATCGATAAGTTCTTAATTCTGAATTGTATATTCATATATTGATTTCAGTTGATTTGGCATTGACAACAAGGCCTCAGGCACGCTTCTCTTGTTATTGAGGCGCGTGAGAGAATCACCTGACTTTGTAATCTTCTACCGACGTCTACACTTTCACCAATTCCTTGACGGAGCCTGTAGTTGGGCACCACTGAACTGGGCCTGTTTTTGGAACGCCACTTCACTCTCTGTTGCTTTTCGTACAATGTTTCTCCATCCACTCGGTGTGTTGTCGCCTCCAGACTCAATGCGAAGCTCAGTCCAGTCCAGTACACTCCTCTATGTCGTCGACCCAACTTTTCTTCCACAGAAGTAGTCACGGCATTTTTTACCCGGTCGGTTTCACTGCTTGTCAAGTTGTTGAAATCTACCACCTAATGAGTATCCATTTGGATATTGGACAATTACTTAATGGTGAATAATTAGTATTTTAATGTCGAACATGTTTTATGACTACACTGTTATCGATGTAATGTATTCCGTCTGCAGACAGGCGTGACGAACGAAAACGATTTGTCATAATAGTTTATTGCATGCGTGACATCGATACAATGGAACCGCAGTTCTAATTTTACTAGGCGTTAACTAATACGTGTAACGTCTAAATGCCACGGCTTTGTTGCGCGTTCTGTGTGTTGCATTCCATTGATTCTCCACACATTCGATCCATTAGTCTTAATAACATTTAAAAATAGAAATGAAAACACATTAAACTTTGGCCCTGCTAACTCAACCTCAATCTGTATGCAGCATGTCTGGATACAAGTATGTATAGAAATTGTTGACGATTGGACTAATAATAATTTTAATTAATTAATCTAAAAGTGATAGTTAAATGTATATGTGGAGTGTAATGGGTACAAGGAATAGTGTTGGTCTGACTGTGCTATTAACATGTCGAATCAAGAAATTTGTATGTTTTTTTGACAATCTGAGTAGTAGGCCCGGTGTATGTTGTTGTCTAAATCTTCAATTACAGGCCTGTTCGTCAACACTGGACACAACTGATACGTTGAACTACACTTCTTTACAAGTGTATATTGTTGAGACAACTGAGGTTATATATTTCCTGTCAACCCACCCCCTTTACACATACGCACGCGCGCACACACCTATATGTATGTATATATGTACGTACGTATGTATGTATGTATATATATATATATATAAATATATATATATATAAATATATATATATATATATATATATATATATATATATATATATATATATATATATATATATATATATATATATATATATATATATATATACATATATACATATATACATATATATATATATATATATATATATATATATATATATATATATATATATATATATATTTAATATCACGTACACATTATCTCACGACATTGTTGCAACAAATACGACCAAACTACGCATGAAAGACACCCATAAAAACCATAAACACGGATTATTTATTATAGTTAAAACATAAAAACCTGTCTGACTGATGTTGGGAGTCCAAGCGCACAAAAGCACGTTAGAGACGAGAGAGAGAGAGAGCAGTGCTTCATAAAGGAATACGTGTTATTTATATACAAGCATATGTTAACGTAACGAATGTTATGTTTACTATTTATATAATCGTATTGCAACATTTCTAATAAGATTATAGTGTAACATGGTCAGGCAATTTGTCTGAACATATTACAGATGGTGTGATACATGGAGGGATACTATCACCATATCTTTTTAACATATTAATGGATAGTCACGCTTATCTGATTTTCGCTCGGCTTCGAGAATTCGCCGAGAAGAGAGTCTAGATGTAGAGGCGTGGTCTCGTGGTTACCCCTGCCGCCACTCCATTTTGAGTAGGCGTTCCCGTGAAGCGCCAGCAGCCAATCTGCATCACGTTTCCATACTAATTTTTTTTGCCTGACTTAACTTTTTACTCGGACAGTTATGTCAATATAAGAATTTTCGTCACAATAAAAAACCCATTTTGTGTCCAGGCGAAGATGTGTGCGACAAACGGTGCGCCACAGCGCGGAGCCTTGACAATCGAGGTTAACTAATGGATGATCTGTCCATAGCACTAAGCAAATGTGATACATAGTGCGTTGTTGATACCTCAAACATTAATCATCTCATGCAGGCTGCACAACAGACACACACCAGTTTCATAACATTTGATGAAAGTAATTTAAAGCTACTTCTTCAACTGATTTAACCTATCGCAAATCCGGTTCATTGTTGTCCAAATGTGTAGTGTGTGAATAGTTTATGTAAGCCATCGAATAATTGACTTCAGTTGTTACATATGGTTAGTGTTATCCAAAATGACACACACTGTGTTGGTCAATGCTGATCATGGGCGTGACTTCCATTAGATTTCAAAGTTACGAAATTTCACGAACCAAGAAAAACGTGATTTTTCATAATTTCGATTTTCACTTAACTTTATGCTTGAACATGCATTCAGTAATTTAATAGTTTGTCTAATGATTTCACAAAACAGCTACATACAGAAGCCACACAACTGAGCTAGCATGTTGCAGTGTATACTAGGTAGGTTTGGTTTTTCGCTAAATTAATTTGATATGAGACTAGCCAAAACATCGAATTGAGGAAATACCTTTAAATATTATAGCAAAAACAGGTTTCTCTAATATCTGTATAATATAATATATACTGATAAATGAAAGATTATTTCTACTATTGATGAGATACAATAAACAGACCCTTCAAGCTGGGTGGAGGATAGGTGTTACAGACCCTTCAAGGTGGGTGGAGGACAGGTGTTACAGACCCTTCAAGTTAGGTGGAGGACAGGTGTTACAGACCCTTCAAGGTGGGTGGAGGACAGGTGTTACAGGCCCTTCAAGCTGGGTGGAGGACAGGTGTTACAGACCCTTCAAGTTAGGTGGAGGACAGGTGTTACAGACCCTTCAAGGTGGGTGGAGGACAGGTGTTACAGGCCCTTCAAGCTGGGTGGAGGACAGGTGTTACAGACCCTTCAAGTTAGGTGGAGGACAGGTGTTACAGACCCTTCAAGGTGGGTGGAGGACAGGTGTTACATGGTTGGAGGACAGGTGCTACAGACCCTTCAAGCTGGTGGAGGACAGATGTTACAGACCCTTCAAGGTGGGTGGAGGACAGGTGTTACAGACCCTTCAAGTTGGGTGGAGGACAGGTGCTACAGACCCTTCAAGCTGGGTGGAGGACAGGTGCTACAGACCCTTCAAGTTGGGTGGAGGACAGGTGCTACAGACCCTTCAAGCTGGGTGGAGGACAGGTGCTACAGACCCTTCAAGCTGGGTGGAGGACAGGTGCTAAAGACACTTCAAGTTGCAAGATGGTTGCTCCGCGAAAGGCGGCATGTCGTCTTGCGGAATGGCGACCGGAGACACGCAGACACTCGAAAAGGCGACAAGCGGTATCCAACGTTGCATATCGGCTTCATATTATTCTCGTAGGCTTACACACTGTGCTCATCGCCGACAGGCGTGACACGTGTTTTAGCACTAAAACGAAGAATTATACCAAAACTTTGATCATCGTAACTCATTGTCACATTTCGCTTTTCTCCACCTGTTTCTATCGTTGTTCTCTCACTCTCACCAACTCTATTTTTTTCCGAAAGTTAATTTTATGTTCTGTATTAACGTACCTTATATAAAATATAGTTTATGCAATAAAGGCTTATAACATTACGTTTGCTGGGCACTAGCTTGATACAGTAAAACATTTAAAACCTAGCGGTAAGTTCTATAATAAGTTATTTGCGTTGTAACGGTGTGCATTAGTGCATGTGTTTCTCCGCTCAAGGTCCAAACAATGCCTCAGACATAATGTTCCATTCTAAAATAATTGTTAATGAACCCCAGACGTACACGGCGGTCCCCACTTTGGAAATACCTGCATTAGTTAATGTATCATCTTGTTAAGTTTTCATAACCCGTGGAGAATGCAGCAGCCAGCAGTCTCATTCAACATCTGGCTGTTCTATGTCTAGCTCCAGATGTGTCCCTCTGGTTCGCCTGTATTTGTCTGCCGTTTTTGACACGATTGGTGCATCTATCCTACTAAAGACTGGTAATATCTGGCTCGGCCCTACATGGTTCAGTTCATACTTGTCAGATCGTAACTGAGATACTTTTGTCGTTCCATACTAGTGTTAGTATGGCCAGTGTTGCGATGGTTTATGCAGTCCGCGAAATCACTACAGGTCTTTGGATATGATTGCTCCTAGGGTTTTCAAGTAGGTGACGGTGTCAAGTTCTTGGTCATTGACTGTTTTCGCTGTTTATTTCGTTTGCGTTGTTTGTCATAAGTTTTGTTTTCTCGAATTTAGATGAAGCCTTTTCTATACAATATTTAACAATTTAACAAGATTGCCATCCCAAACAACAAGTTCCAGATGGCAAGTGGACAAGGAAGCCATTGGCTTATCGAGAGTCCAACAATTTTCTCATCTATGTGTAGCCCGTCCTTATAAGATATCTGTCAATTCATTTTAAACATATTCACACTACTAGCATTAACACAATCATGTGGTAGTTTGTTCCATTCATTTATCACCCTCAGTGAGAAAGAGTACTTTCTCATGTCCAATCTACACTGCTCCTTAACTAATGCTGCTTTGTGTCCTCTGGTTCTTCTGCCTTCTATAAGTTTGAAGAACATATTTCTATCAACATCCTCATAACCGTTCACTATTTTAATCACTTCTATTTGGTCTCCTCTTAGTCTCCTGGTCTCTAGTGTTGTCAAACCCCATTGTAATAAGCGGCTTTCGTAACTAAGGTCTCTCAATTCTGGAATCATTTTAGTTGCTCTTCGTTGTATTCTTTCTAGCTTGTCGGTGTCCTTTTTACGATACGGCCTCCATGCTTTTATACAATATTCCAAGTGTGGTCTAACTATTGCTTTGTACAGGAATACAGTTAGCTGTTTCTCCTTATACGTGATAGTTCTCCTAATTAACCCTAGAATTTGATTTCCTTTCGAAGCAGCAATCCGACATTGCTCTGAAACTTTCATGTCAGCACTGAATATTACTCTTAAGTCCTTTTCTTGTGTGGTTCTACCTAGTACAGCATCCCCCATTTTATATTCTTCGTCCATGTTTCCATGTCCTATGTGTATGCAATTAGACTTCCCAAAATGTAATAACATTTGCCATTTATCTGACCATTTAACTAATTTATCTAGATCTTCCTGTAAACTTTGTTTATCTGTAATATTATTGTCACAAGTTCAATAAATCCCTGTTCTTGACCTGCTAGTCCGTCGATATTGCCGGCAAAACGTGAGTTTGTGATGATCCTTCCTCCTATACGTGGTCCACAAGGGCTTCTGTCAAGATCCCTTATAGAAAGATGTTGAAACAGTGTAGGTGGGAGTATATGTCCTTGCCGGAAGTCTTTGTTCAGGAAGAGTAGTGAAGCAAATTTCTCGCCAATAGTTGCCTTAAATGCTTCAGCAATGTCGGGGTCTTACAGTTTGTCAAGATCAAACTAATGTCTTGATCGCTTCTAATGTCTGCTTATGGAAAGCTGCCAGTTTTGCGATGTTCATGATTGATTTTAATCGTGTTAGTACCATGATGTCATCGTTTTGGTTGTTGTATCGACCTACGGGAGCATGCTATGTCCACCTTCTTGATAACGTGTGTGTAAGGAAGGTGTTGATCATGACAAGGTTGTTCATCCTGGCAAATCCCAATAGTCTCAGGCTTCAGGCGATGTTTCTAAGATTCCCAAAAGGTCCGCATGTTCTTGCCAGTCTTTGAGTGTGTATGTGCGTGCGTGCTTGCGTGCGTGCGTGCGTCTGCTCTCACATTTGCGTTGCAGTCACCTTGTATAAGGCTTAATAATACTTTCTTTCTTCGTGTTTTTTTCTCGATAATATATTGTATCTGTATATAATTGTTCCATGTCGTCATCATCTTGATATAAAGCTTGGACATATGTTAATGTTGTACAATAGTACCGTTGAAAAGGGTTGATTTCAGACGGGTGGAGATAAGCCTGCTGGATATTTGACAGCACTCCATAACTGAGTTCCTGACTTCCTTGTGGTTAAGGAAATCGACGGCTTTTCAATTTCTTCTCCGCTGTAGTAAATTACGTGTCCTTCTTCCGTTGTTAGTTCTTCAACTTCTTTCCATCTGACTTTACAGGGTAACAGAGTCCATTGATATGTCAGCTGTTACGTTCTATCTCGTGTGTCACTTCTTTCAGTTCTTACGTCCATGTGCAATGGTGATTATGAAACGAAAACAAATAATGCCTGGAGCTCGTGGACCCAAAAGCAATATCGACTTTGAGAGTTTACATTACATTACATTATGAAATGGAAATAAATGACAATAAAGTAAACGTGTTTTCTAGACACCCCGATATTTTCACGACCACTGTACCGAAACCTTATCGCGTCGCACGTGGAACGAGTCGAGTACGTATCTCTTAAGCCTGCCTTGCAGATTAATGACGTCACGATGACGTGTACGTACTATGGTTTTATCTATGGTGGACTTTGTTTTTGCTACGGTCGATTTTGACGTCACAAGGGTGTTGTTATTTTATTCATGTAGATAAAAATTTGCTTTAAATGTGGGGTGAGTTTCTATGCCCACTTCTGCCCTAACACTATATCGATAAAAGAAATATTTAAAAGAATAAAAATAACGCAACGTCAGTGACGTCATAGGCGTTTTTATAGTCTTTATATAAAACGGTAAAACAAACGTAACTCACGAGCGTGGCAGAGTGGGCACACGGGGTGCGTACTGGACTCGATCCACGGGCGGCTGACGGGGGTTCGGCGCGGCGGGCGTGCAGCTCATCCGAGTATCGAGATAACGCTCTGCCACCATTTTTCTATCACTGTTATTTCTTTCTCTCATATTCCATTTCAAATTAAACAGCATTTGCAAATCTAACGTTCAAACAACGCAAACACACCGTAGTTATGCTGAGGGTCAACGGTTCGAATCCCCCTTGAATCACTGTTACTTTTTTCCCTGTTATTTGTTTTTATGTTTTATTTTTATATTTTATCATATGAAATGATGTGTGCAAATGATATAGTGTCATTCAGCTATTTTAATGAGTGCCTAGCTATTCGATGTAGTGGAACTGAGTGAATATGTTGCTTTCGCCCAATTATTGCAGAGTGGCTTAATATTTTGAGCGGTTCTAAGGACCAGATGCCGTACTATTTAAGAATATGTTTTGCTAAGAGCGTCCTTCTATAATACTTATAGTAAAATATTAAAGTAATCATACTAACGGATTTCATTCAATATTTAGTGTACACAATGAATATGCTGGGAATGCTTTGTTTGGATTAAACTTATTACAATATTATGACAACTTATTCAGTCATTTGTTCCATCACCATAGACACAACATTATGTTACAAAGATTGGTTTCTATCCGTTTTGCCATTGTTAATGTCATATTAAATCTCATTAAATAGCTCAAGCAAAGCCTAAAGAAAATGTAAAGCTTCCAAATAATTTTTTTTACTTCTATGCCTACCGGGTAACTTTTCGGTCGCTATATGTCTACTCCTATTGATCTTAAGTCCTTTAGGGTCATCCCTAATCTTGCAAAACTAAGACAATGTTTGGTTCGGGGAATCTGACCTAGATAAATAATCCAGCGAAGATAAAATAACATAACATTGTAGCTACACGGGTGTTTTTTTAAATACTGTTTGCCGGGCCTCAACAAAAAACACAGCTCTCTTCACAAGGGACTAAAATGCATAATACTGCACTAACTGTGCATGATAACTGATGGGGAGATATCCAGGGTGTGGAGATATACTGTTACACTGACCATCTCTTTTATCAGGGTCATCCCTTCGCATGTGCTTTGGATTAAACAAACCCCTCTGGTACCCCCTAACGTCAGTAAACTTCCATAGGGTCACCCTGTCGAGGCAATCAAATGCCTTTTCGTAGTCTACAACGTTGATATACTGGCTATTCCACTACAATGCGGAGAAAAGCAATGTGGTCAGTGCAAGATGTGTTTTGAGCTTATATTCGGAGCTTGGCGTCCACAACACCTTTAGTGTCCATCCATCCATTTCTTCTTTGTCCCAGATCTTCCCAAAAAGATTATGCAGCATTTATATGGATGCTTCCATGTCTGCCTTGATTACTTCTCCTGTAATTTCATCTGGGCAGGACATGCTTTCCCGTTCTTCAAGAGACACGTGGCTTCCTTGGTCTCCGCCTTATTTGTTCGTTCGCGGTTGACCTGGAGACTAATTCCGCAGTTTGAATGTCTGGGAGTTTGCTGGTGTTGATCGGTTCAGCAGTTTTCAAAATGTTCCTCCCATCTCTTCAGTTGACCTCCCGCACGGTTAACTTGTTCACCCCGGATGTCTTTGATAGGCCCATCTGTCTGCTTGTACTTTTGATTCGAACAAACAGATCACATTTCCTTGGGCTGTGCTGCGACATCATCTGCTTCCTTGGCAAGACTGTCGATGAAGTTTTCCCGGTCCGTGTTTACAATTTTTTCTACTGCTCTGTGTGCCTCTGAAGGCTTCATATTTGTTGCTTATGGTAAGTCAGTCGTCTCCGTTCTCTTTATGGTCTTCCGCAAAGTATTGATAGACTGCAACAAGTGGTGACGTTTTCTCTGTTGACGGGTACAATTAGTGGGGTGTTTGGGGGTGGGGGGGGGGGGTGGGGTGGGGTGGTCATGGCCCCCTTGGCTTAACTTTTTATTGTACTTTTCAGTTTCACTGCTACCTGGCAGCATGGGCGAATACACCTGCCCCTCTTAGCCTCCCTCATTTGCAAGATCCTAGATACACCACTAGGTACAACGTCGTCAGTATTGGCTTTACTTATAGATTTATTGTTTCTGTAATGTTTGCTGGCAGTAAGGATGTTACACACAAGTTCACCATCTGGAGGGAGTGGGGTGGGGGGGGGGGGTGGCAGGAAGTGGGTGGTTGGTTCTAAAAATTGGTGGGTGGTGGGAAGTTGGCTTAAAAAAAATAGATGACAGGACTCTTAAAAATGGTGGGATATTAGCCCCACAAACAGGCGAGATATGAGGTTGATCCCAAAAACAGATGGGAAGTTGAGATCCTTGCCACGTACCCTCTAGTGAGACTAGTTTCATCACTGGAAACATTATGGTATGTTCATAATCGGAAGATGCCTCATGTTGGTTAAAATATTTAATGACCTTAGTTTGTATGTTTCTATTTACAAATGTTCATATATCAATGTAATAAATGTTGTCATACTGTGACAACATAGTTCATGAGTAAAAAAGATCACAAACATGCCATTAAATTTTTTTTACTATTCTAAATGCATTTGATACACATGATCATAATTTTAAATGTGATGCCGCTACTGCGGAAGGGACACCAATTCAATGCATGTAACACGGCATGCACTCTTACTGAGAGAAGCGTCGGAGATTGAGACCACATAAAAATATTTTCTACAAAATACGTAGACATGACTGCAGACAGAACGCTAACTCTGCTTGTCATGTCAAGAAATGCTGTCTGAGCTTTTCCAGTGCACGGTATCGGTGTGAGATGCTGTTCTTCGTTTCTTTCGACATTTCAGCGAAAGTCTCCTCGAAGGAGTCAGGCTGGAAACATGGATCCCAGCCGAAGTCATTGCATCCACGTGGCTTGACAATCTTGCCTTCCGTCCTTCCCTCAAACAGAAGGATTTCGTCTTTGGGGTTACCACTGCTGTAGGCAAATGTGCATCGGGCATAGGCAGACTTGTCTTCAAAGCCTTCGAGCAGTCTGTGCAAACCTGTGTAAATAAACAGACACAATTTTTTATGTGCACTTGTGGCAGTATTTCTTGGTTTTATAGAGGGGCATAATAAACAGTATGTAGATAGGAGGATGTAGCAGTAAGGAAGACAATAGAAGGAATCATGTGGGTTAGGAAGTTGAGGAAACCTCTGATGGGAAAAGTGATGGTACCAGCTTGGGTTTAGAAAACTGATACTGAAAGAAGAGACTACAGGTAGCCGAGAGAAACTGGATTTGGAGAATATGCAGGGTGAGGCAGGGTAACAGAAAGAGGATGGTTGAATTGCAAGGAGAGATTAGAATGAAGAAGCACCCGAAAGTGGAGTTAGTTGGGAATAGACTGTAGCGGTTAGGGGACAGGTCCAGAGAAAGGGTGCAGAGAGATTACCAAAGTGAATGTGGAAATATGCAGAAGACCAAAATTAAGACACAAGGACTTTGTGAATAGGGATCTGGAAAAGGCAGGTTTGGAGGGCACAGCATGGGAGAGCAGAAGAGACAGACACAGCAAGAAATCAACATGAGAGCAGAGAAGCAATGCTATGGAATGTGCAATGTGGCCAACAGCCCAAAAACAAAGAATTGGAAGAACTACTGATTTATGGTAGAACCGCACAGTGACACAATTTTTTTTAGCAAATATTTAACCCTCTTTATAGATTACCCTTTCATTCATCCAATCGTATATCAACTTGTGAGGTAGTTAGCAGTACTGATTGAGCCTACCTCATCTGGGATCTTTTACTTCCCCTGGCATAGACACCAGATAGAAGGGACCAACAGCTTTTAGTGTCTCTTCCGAAAGACACAGGCAAAGTGGGGTGAACGAAATTGCCCAAGTTTCAAAACAGTAGCAGGTGGTTTTGAACCCGTCCTCTAGACCGACAGTCCGATACACAACCACACATCCACCGCGCCACATAGAGATTACAATGAAGGACAACAACAGATAGTGATGTTCCCGCAGAATTTTCACATAGCACATGGTGACATACAGTACAGAACATACACTAGCGGGCATTGTAATAATTTAGTATTGGTGAAAATGGAGTTGGTATTTTCACTTACTTTTTCAATTACATCATGCAACGTTTAACTCAAATGATTTGCTACAGAAATCTAATAAATTGGGTATATCATATTTGTTTGCCATTATGTACCAAATGCAGAAATAAAAAATAGATGCCCACTAGTGTATGTTCTGTACTGTATGTCACCTTCAATCACCATGTTCTATTCTATGGTTGCTCTGTAATTGGTATTTGTTATGTTATTGGAATTGATATAATGTAATTGACCGTAAATACTCTAGATGGTTGAAACATTCACAACATTTGAATGACTTAAGAAGACACATCACTTGCCTTCTGGCTTGAGTTTGTCCAAGAACCACTTGATGTATGGGCCAGGCAAGCCATGCAGAGCATTGAAACACAGACAGGTATCTTCTATAATGACCGGCCCTTTGATTAGTTTTGCTGCTTCCTTGCACTTGGAAATGCAGATGTCGTCTGGTTCCCCCTGGTACTCAGGAAGGTCTATCTTCTTGGACGTCAACTATGGAAATACACAATGGGACTATGAGAAGCATTTAAGTTTCTTCATGTCTTATATTACAGTTTATAAATAATATATATATATATAATTACACAAACCATTATGTAATACAAGATATATGCAGGAAATACAAAACCGTAGAACAAAAATAAAGCACAAGGGATCAATCAAACAGAGAAACAACTATCAAAACGACATCATCAATGTGAGACAATTATCTTGTAGATACAAAACATTCTAAAGATAAAAAACACATGTAACATTCAAAGTATATGTATAAACTTGTAGTGTAAAGTACATACAATTTACTGTTGTGTTTTAAGAAATATCATTGTTGTCTTACAGCATCACACACACTTCAATGAATTAGAACATAAATCTCCATTTTATTCAATAGTGAGTAGTTTTAAATTTTTTTTTAAATCATGCCACATGATAATAATTATATAAACCGCTTAAAGCAAAAAAATACATTATTTATATTAGATGCAACTCAGCCATTATGTAGGTACACATATATTTTACGGCACACGTCTCAAAATAAAATGTATAAATCATTATTTTCGAATCTCTGGCAAATGCTGAACATTGGTGTTGTTAAAAATGTGTTGCATACACTAATTAATTACCTGATATGGGAATGTTTTTCCCAGTATCTGCACCACTTCCTCCAGTTTCTTGGCATTGCCAGTAACAAACACAACACTTTTTGATGTCATTCTATCAAGTTGGTCTGAAACACGTAACAGTACATCAAATAAAATATGCAGTCATCAGACAGAAAATTAGGAAAGTATAGAAACATGTTTAAGTTTTCATAATAAATTCTTGTTTTAATAACGGGCCTTATTTATTATTTCAGTGTTTTTTCTTAAATGATTTTCATAAATCTGATCAATGTTCAAGAATGTCAATTGAATGTAAATCTATACTGGTGTTATAATTTTATAATGAACAAACACAGGTACTGGCAAGTGATTTGTATTTGTGTAACATCTTCTTCATGACTAGTTTGCATGTGTGTCAACTGCAGCAACTACGAGACACCAATCATATAGGTGACCAGGGTTGTTTGATTTAAATCACTCCAAAAAAATCATTGATTTATGATTTTTTTTTGTGACTTCCGTTTTTTTAATCGTTGATTTATATGAATTTAACACAAATAATTGTTTACAAGCATCGAGATCAACAAAGTTTTGTATGTTTTTTAATACAAAACACAAAGTGTGCACACTTGTGTAGCTGTATTGTCACCAGATAGCCTGATAGTCAAATATTTTATGACATTGTGTATGTTTGAGCTATCCCCTTTCTGAGTGCAGTGAAGCCACATAAACTTGTCTTCCAGAGGAAGTATCTTTTCAACACAGAAGCCCTGAGTTAAAGTCCACTTATAGCTTGTGCTAGTTGTTACCAATTCAGTATGTTGACTCAGTTGTTTAATACTGTACCAGTTTGTATTCTGGTTAGAGACCCTTAGAGTACACAGAGCCCTGGACAGGTGCTAATCCACCATATAGGCAAACAATAATTAGCACTGCTACAGCCACAGACACACAGCATGCTTTCCTTTCCAAGACAGATTATGCAACTACAGGGGGTGAGGCCTTATGGACATTGTCTAATGTCTTTATATAAGCAAAAATCATGTACCCTCTGTTAAGACAAGAACCCAAATCGATTTGAATAGAACATGTTTCAAAGAGTTTACAAATTTAAACATCTATATAAATATCTATATACCAGATTAAAAAAAAATCAAATAAATAAAAAAAATTTTTTTCAACCCTGTAGGTGACCCTCCTCCTGCGATTGGCCTCAGTTGGCAGATACTAATACACCTGATACATGCATGGTATTGCCTACCACCAACAGATGCCTCTTCAACTGCAGCTGAAAGAATGAAAGAAACAATATATAAAATACACATGCACTCAAATACACACTCGTGTAATACCTACTGGTAGTACAATATACCCTGCCTGCTATCTGCTGGATTATAATGGAGCTTAGAAGATTCGGGTAAATTCGGGAACTTCGCTGCTTAATGTATAGGCCTGTTGTTCAGTTACCCGAATCTTTACGTTTTATTATAATCCACCAGGTAGCGTGGTGGTATAACGAGAAGGGTATATTATCATCCAAATACTAACATTGTCATACTTTCATTGATTAGTTACACTCACTAATTTAATAAGACTGAACAAGTTTGCCATCCCAAACAACAAGTTCCAGATGGCAAGTGGACAAGGAAGCCATAGGCTGATCAAGAGTCCAACAATTTTATCATCTATGTATAGCCCGCTCTTATCAGATATCTGTCAATTCTATTTTTAAACATATTCACATTGCTAGCATTAACACAGTCATTTGACAGTTTGTTCCATTAATTTATCACCCTCTGTGAGAATGAGTACTTTCTCATGTCCAACCTATGCTGTTTCTTAACTAATGCTACTTTGTTTTGCCTTCTTTAAGTTTGAAGAACATATATTCCTATCAATATCCTCATAACCATTCACTATTTTAAACTCTTCTATTTGGTCTCTTCTTAGTCTCCAGTCTTTCATAACAAAGGTCTCTCAATTCTGGAATCATTTTAGTTGCTCTTTGTTGTATTCTTTCTAGCTTGTCTATGTCCTTTTTATGATATGGCCTCCATGCTTGTATACAATATACCAAATTCAATCTAACTATTGCTTTATACAGGGTTACAATTATCTGTTTCTCCTTATATTTGACAGTTCTCCTAATCAGCCCTAGAATTTGAAGCAGCAATCCCACATTGCTATGAAACTTTCATGTCAGCACTAAATGCTACTCCTAAGTCCTTTTCTTTTGTGGTTGTACCTAGTACAACATCCCCCATTTTATATTCTTCATCCACATTTCCAAGTGTATGCATTTACACTTCCGAAAATTTAACAACACTTGCCATTTTTCTTACCATTTAACCAAATTATCTAGATCATCCTGTAAACTTTGTTTATCTGTATCATTTGTAACCTTTATAAATATGTTTGTGTAATCTGCACATGTCAGTACTTTGTGCTAGATATGTCATTTTGGACAAATCATTTATATAAAAAAAAATTATTATTAAAAATACTAATACTGATCCCTGTGGTACCCCACTCAAAACAGATTTCCAGTTTGAAATTTCACCATCTACTTTTATTCTCTGTCTTCTGTGTGTAAACCACTTTTCTATCCAGTTGATTACATCATTACCTATACCATGGGCTTTTAGTTTAAGTATATAGCAACCTTTGATGAGACACTTTAACTTGAAAGCTTTCTAAAAACTTAAGGAGACAACATTCACTGGTGACTCATCATCTATCCATTTTGTAATTTCTTCCCAAAAATATAAGATATTGGTTAGACATGACCTTGCAGTTTTGGGAACCCATGCTGAGATTTATTAATGTTATTAATTAAATTTATTTATAAATTTATGTTTTACAAGGAATTGCACCATGTGGTCTGTCATGTAATAGGATCGTTATAACTGGTGCGTTGTACAGCTACTTACTACAGTGTAGCTCTTTCACCGTTTTGGAGTAATAAAAAGTTATGTTGTCTTCCGGTGGAATTCAAGTAGCACATGTCTAGTGTTCCCAGTCCTAATTAAACAAGCAATATGCTGCTTCATAAAGCATAATATGGTGTCAGAAGACAAACTACACAGAGTTATACTGGTGTAGGATGTGTTGGTCGGAAAAAAAACGGTGTTGGTGAAGTTTGAAGTGACGACAGTCGAGTCACACTGTCAACGGCTGAAAAATGGAATTTTTCAAGCCACCAAGTAGTATTGCGTTCGATGCCTGCAATTTGGATGAGGCGTGGAGAAGTTGGGAGCAGCAGTTTAGGACATTTTACACAGCGTGTGAATTTAACAAAAAGCCTAATGCTGTCCAAGTGGCCATACTACTACATACTGCTGGACCGGAGGCCCAGGAAGTATTCAACCAGTTTGAGTTTAGACCAGCAGGACCTGCTAACGTCCCACCAGCAGAAGATAGAGACAACTGGGAAACAGTGCTAGACAAATTCCGTCACTACTGCAAGCCACGTAAAAATACAGTTTACGAACGATATTGTTTCTGGTCTCGCAATCAAGGCAATGGGGAACTAGTAGATCAGTGGATCAAAGACTTGAGAATGAAAGCTAAATTGTGTGAATTTGGTGACCAGGAGGATCTGATGATTCGTGACAAGATAGTGTTCAGCGTCAATGACGAGCGTGTTAAAGAGAGACTTTTGAGAGAGTCCGATCTGTCGCTAGCTAGGGCATTAGATGTGTGCCGCGCAGCCGAGACGACAAGGGCGCAACTGAAGGTCATGGCGTCTGAAGGAAAGCCAGAAGCTAAAGTGAGTGTAGTGAAGCAGAGATCTCGTTCAAGCACGTTTAGCAAGGGCTCCCATGCAGGTGGCAGGGGTATTAAAGGAACTAACAATGACACTAAGGGTAGGTACAAATGTACACACAAACCACGGGCTACACAGGGAAGCATTCAGTGCAAATTCTGTAGCAGGTCACACCCACCAAAGTCATGCCCTGCGTACGGCAAACAGTGTAACCGTTGCAAGGGGTGGAACCACTTTGCGATAACGTGCGAACACCACCGCACTGCTACAGTCGATAGCAAGGTGCGAATGATGAACAATGTGAGAGTAATGAATGCCTGTATCTGGGTTCGTTATTCTTGGACGTACCTGCACACACTACTCATGATGATGACTGGATGACAAAGATGACTATTGGCAGCCAGCAGATAAGCTTCAAGTTAGACACTGGCGAACAGGCGAATGTGTTGCCTATGACGATTTACGAGACAATAAAGCCGAATGTAGCTTTGCAGCCTACAAAGACGATACTGTCAGCATTCGTGAATGACGTCAAAGTGAAGCCAGCTGGAACGGTCAAACTTCAGTGCATACCAGAGAACGCGGATAAACCGACACTGATCGAGTTCTTTGTTACTACGCACACCAATGTACCCCTACTTGGATGTCGAGCGTGTGAGTCATTAGGACTTGTCAAACGAGTGTGCGAGGTGTCGCATGAGAAGCCACTATGAAGACGTGTTCACTGGAGTTGGAGAACTTGAACATCCGTATCACATCGAGCTGAAAGAAGACGTACAGCCGGTAGTCCAGGCAACCAGGAAACTTCCATACACCAGAGTGGAGAGTTTGAAGAAGGCTCTAGACAAGTTAGAGAGGGACGGAATCGTCGCAGATGTAGAACAACCTACACCATGGGTGAATAACTTGGTTATTACGGAAAAGCGGAATGGATCGCTGAGATTATGTCTCGACCCGAAACCACTCAATCGAGCGATTAAGCGTGAACAGTTTGAGATCCCGACACCTGAGGATGTGCAGTCGCGTCTAGCTGGAAAGAAAGTGTTTTCAGTGATAGATATGTCGATGGCGTACTGGCACGTCAGACTGTCGGATGAGTCCAGTTACCTCTGCACGTTCCACACGCCGTGGGGCCGCAAAAGGTTCCTGTGCATGCCGTTTGGCATTAGTTCAGCTAGTGAAGTACTACAGAAGCGCATGCAACTAACGTTTGGTGACATCAAAGGAGCGTACGTGATAGCTGACGACATCATCATCGCGGGCGATGATGAACAAGATCACGATGCCATCATGCGTGCTGTCTTCCAGAGGGCAAGAGAACGAAACGTGAACTCGTCAAAGGTGCAGTTGAAAGTCAATGAGGTGCTGTACATGGGACATGTAGTATCGGAAGCAGGCCTCAGCCCAGACCCTAGCAAAGTAAGAGCTATCGTCGACATGCCACTGCCTGAGGACTAGCGCGCAGTCCTGAGGTTTCTGAACATTGTGAAGTATCAGGCAAAGTTCATCCCGCGAGAGTCGCACATCACTGGTCCTCTACGTGCGCTGCTGAAAGAGGACGCGGTGTGGTGTTCGACACAAGAGCATACAAATGCAGTGAATGAGTTGAAGACAATTCTAAGCAGTTTGCCAGTACTGAGGTTCTACGACGTGAACAAACCAGTAACGTTGCAGTCGGACGCGTCAAAGAGTGGACTAGGGACGTGTCTTCTACAAGAAGGACAAATAGTTGCCTATGCGTCAAGGGCACTAGTCGGTCCAGAACTACACTACGCACAGTTGGAGAAAGAACTGTTAGCGGTCGTTTTTGCGACTTCCCGGTTTCATCAGTACATTTATGGCAAGGAAATCGAAGCGCAGACTGATCATAAGCCGCTTGAGATTATAATGAAGAAACCGATCGGAAACGCAACGGCACGCGTGCAACGTATGATGTTGAAGCTACAGCGATACGAGATAAACCTGTCATACGTTCCAGGGAAGCTGCTGTACGTAGCCGACGCTCTCTCACGTGCTTACATAGATAGTGAGCCAGACAGGGAGCTCATTGACGATGTTGAGATCATGGTCCACAGCGTTACAAAGAACTTCCCTGCAAGTACAGGACGACTCGAGCAAATCCGAAGTGCTACAGCCGATGACGTAACTCTTCAGCGACTACTTCAGGTTGTGATGAACGAGTCGAGTCGAGGACAGCTGTACCTGAGGACGTTAGACCATACTGGAACATGAGAGACGAGATGAGTGCAGACGACGGACTCGTGTTTGCAGGCGAAAGAATTGTTATTCCAGAGTCGATGAGGTCGGATATGCTGGAAGTGCTGCACGAACCACACATGGGGATGGAGAAGACGAAATCTCGAGCTAGATCAGCTATCTTCTGGCCGGGAATGTCGAAAGCAATCGAGGACACCGTCTCGAGGTGCAAAACATGCCTACAGTTCGCCCGGAGCAATCAGAAGGAGCCGATGATAGCACACAAAATCCCAGACGGCCCGTTCCGCAAAGTGGCAATGGACATTATGTCGTTCAAAGGTCGAGATTACCTAGTAGTCGTTGACTACTATTCGAAGTATCCCGAGTTGGCACTGCTCGAGAACAAGACAAGCGAATGTGTCATCTCACATGTTAAGAGCATCAGTGCACGTCATGGAATACCCGAAGAGATCGTAGCAGACAACCAACCGTTTGGTAGCTATAATTTTCGGCAATTCGCGGAGAATTGGGGTATCACAGTGACTACATCGAGCCCAACATATGCTCAATCGAACGGGCAGGCAGAGCGAGTCGTGCAAACGTTGAAGTCGCTCCTCAAGAAGGCAGACGAAGAGGGTCGTGATCCCTACATAGCGATGCTAGAATATAGGAACACGCCGATCAGTGGACTCCGCTATGCACCAGCACAACTGGCAATGAGCCGACTACTCAGGTCAAAGTTGCCGACAACCAAAGCCGTTCTTGAGCCGCGAGTCGTAAACGCGAAACAAGACTTAACGGACAGACAGACACGGTTCAAACAGGACTATGACCACGGTGCTACTGCTACATCATTGAAGCCATTGAAGCCTGGTGATGTAGTACGTGTCCAGAGAAAGTGGGGCTGGGATCCCGCTATCGTTCAGCGGACACACGAGAGTCCGAGGTCATACGTGATCCAGCACGAGGGAGGAGAACTCCGCCGCAATCGTCGTCACCTATGGAGGACACGTGAGCAGCCGCCGCTGATTCTTCCTCAGATGGACGATCCCGACGCTCGAGAGGGTAACGCTCTTCAGATGCCGGTACCGCCAGACGTGCCGTCACCACGAAGAGTCGTCGCTGTGCCGCCAAGAAGAGTCGTCGCTGAGCCACCTCCGTTAGAAGAGATTCCACAGAATGAACGATTCTCTAGATACGGTCGTGCAATCAGAAAGCCTATGCGATTTGACATTTAATTGTGTTTTCAATACTATTTGACATTTATAGTATTATTGATCTGTTTCACAAGTGACCATTCTGTGACATTCTAGGTGATTTTGATAGTCGATATAATGTGACTATATTAGCCTAGTTTGCTACTCGCTTGATATCAATTTATCCACAGCGAACATTCGTTAAAGCTGATGAATGGTTTCTTTTTGACCTTCTTACATTTAAAGGAGGGATGTTTTAAAGGAGGGATGTCATGTAATAGGATCGTTATAACTGGTGCGTTGTACAGCTACTTACTACAGTGTAGCTCTTTCACCGTTTTGGAGTAATAAAAAGTTATGTTGTCTTCCGGTGGAATTCGAGTAGCACATGTCTAGTGTTCCCAGTCCTAATTAAACAAGCAATATGCTGCTTCATAAAGCATAACTATATATATAATATATATAATTACTAGATATAATTAATATATCTAGTAATCTGCATACAACTGATGTTAAACTCACTGGTCTGTAAGTTCCTCGATCCCTTCTTAAATAGCGGCGTAACGCTTGCTTCTTTTTATAGGCATAGCTGCTAGCAATAGCCTGAGTCAACTGGTCCGAGTTAACTCGTTTCGCATGTGTTCCAGACAGCCTGACTTCTAGGTGTGGTGGCCAGATGTTTCTTACCCTTAGTCCAGTCCTCAGTCCTCTGTCCTTAGTCAGTGATCGTATTCTTGCAGTTTCCTCGACAACTCTTTCATACCCGTCCGCCAGCCAAGTACACATGGTAGGCTGGACAGTTGGTACCCAAATTTCCCGCTAGGGTGTTCAGTAAATAACAACAAAGTCATGTCGATTCTAATTTCAAAAATAGTGTTTGTGTCTTGCTAGCTGAAGTGCGTCTGTAATAGGATATTATCTAAGAAGATATTGAGCTATTGAAACAGCTATAAATTTAAATATTTAACATGTGCGTTCTACCGTTCAATTTGTCGTTGAACCAAATAACATATTCACGTATCCGCTAGATCCAACAGATGGCGCCACACTTTTAGCTGGTTCTCACTACTGACCATCACAGACAGAGTTACATAATTAATTATCCCCCTATACGCAGTACAGCCCAAGGAAACGTTTTACTAACGGGTGTTCTATTTATGTCTATGCTGACCATAGAGTTACTAACGAGTGTTCTATTTATGTATATGCTACTGACTGACTAGCAAGCCAGCATTAGGTTGGTCAAAGGGAGGTCAAACCACAGTGCAATATTGCATTGGTGGCCATGCTAACATTTTGTCTGATTGTAAGAAAACTAGACATTAAAAAATTCTGAAACATCTTAATTGCAAATGTCATCATCTCATTGACATGCTCACCAAGTTTTGTCAAAATCATATACCTCCAGCTCTTTTTAAACGCCCCCACGTGCGATGCCCGTCAATGTTTACAACATTATTCCATATCCATGAGCATGGCTCAAAACGTAATGTATAGTATTGGTTCAAAACACCACCAACCCCCAATACGTACTTGGTGTGGGATTTCTGGAAACCTGCATATTGCCAATCAACTGACCGTCATGAATGAATGAATGAATCTTTGTTTTCAACCACAGTAATAGACAAACATCATAGAACAACATTTCGTAATTATAACATTGTCAAAAAAGGGCAAGAAGAAGTGTACATACTTCTATATGTTACTTGCCCTAGCTTTTACAAATAAAATACATATAGTACTGAATAGAAACATCAGACTTAATGTTCGTGTCCATTTGTGACAGGCCGAATGTGAAGTGGTAATTTGAATTATGTCCCAAACAAATTTAAATTTGCAGTCAATTTAACGAAAACCATCTCAATTTTTTAGATCAAAAGTATAATTTTATAACCCTAACCCCAGTAATTTTTCACCATAAATAGTTACATATCAGATAGGCCTATATATACTATTAAACATTTTAGCTTTATAATTTTTTTAAAAAGATGAACATTATGACCAAAAATTAATGAACTATCAAGAGAATTCCAGATTTGTACTCCTTTAATTAATAAACTCAAACTTTTCATATTAGTATATGCAAACTTTTGAGTAAATGTGTAATTTTGTTGGGTTACATAAACAGATTCGTGCTGAGTAAAAAAAACCGGTGTACACAAGTTGACAATAGATTGTGATGTGCCTTAAACATAATTCTTAACTTCACAATATCTGGTACTTTAAGAATGCGAAGATTATAAAATAGACTAGATATGTGATCCAACCTCTTAGCACCACAAAGTAACCTTACTACCTTTTTTGTAATAAGACCAAACACTCAATATTTGTAGCATAAGTGTCGCCCCATATTTCAACACAGTACATAATATAAGGCAAAAGAGTGAGTGGTATAATACACTCAGCCACATCTGTCAATCATGGCGCTGGCTCTGTACATAACTGCACAACACTTTGAAAGTTTAGATTTCACTAAGGAAATGTGATTTTTCCACGTTAACTTGTCATCAATAAGAATACCTAAAAAAATTAGGGGTCATCTCAGAACATCGATGTCGGATATTAAGTGAAATTACTTTGGCTTGGGGGAGGGGGGCTCGGAGGCAGTTTTGTCTGTCGTGAGACATCGATATTTTACGCTTCGGACTTTCGCACCCCTCACTTTATTCGTGCACACAGAGAAACTGATCGCACCATTTCGTTCTTCGTTTTACCTCATCACGCGATACGCTCATTAGTGCCCTGCATGGGCCGGGCTTTGGGCCCAAGCCCAGCCTGCAGCCTGCGGGCTGGACTGGGCCTCTACAAAATTGGGCAGGCCAGGCTTAGGCCTACATTTTGCAGACCTGGGCCGGGCATGGGCTGAAAAAATATTAAACACATCAGGCTTGGGCCGGGACTGGGCCTAGTGTGAGTGGGCCAGGCCGGGCCTGGGCCTAATAAAAATATTAATACAAAACCCAGATTTTTTATTTTAATATTAATAAAAACTGACTATAAATTGTATTTCCGGTTAATGAATGTTTAAAATTATTTCTTTAGTATTACATAGTTGCAAATTGAGACCTTGCATTGAATTATGAATGACACCAGTGCTTTATATATTGGAATGTAGTTTAACCTCTTTTCAACAATGGGACTTCCAATGGTATAATTTTAGTAATGTGTATTCTTTTAATAGAGACATTTCATATAATAGCAATGCATAGTATTGCAACCACAGCTCACACATAACATATTACTACTACATAAAGAATACAGATGTTACATATGCATATTTTCGGCATGAATGTATTCTTTTGCATAGATCTAATGACCCCATAAGTTCACTTGGATGGAAGTAGCCAGCCCCAAATGTTTACTTTAGACATATTTGCTGAGGCAATCAAGCCAAGATTAACCATCAAGGTCTCACCCTTTGACCCTACCAGTGGACATTCTATTGTCTTCCCTCCAAATCTTGCCTGCCTGAATGACCTGCCCACTGGCAACTGCCCAGTGCCCACCCCAGTTGGAATTTTTCTAGTGTGTTATCTAGTTTGTACTGTTTAGTGTCTCCAATTTCCCCAGTACTGATTCATTCACACTTGTACTAATTCACACATCTGAACCTGATCTGTGTCAGGCTAGTGACTGAAGGCCTGCTGGAAATGCACTGTGGCATTAATGCACTTAGCATAGTTTGTTTGATTATGAAATATCTTTTTACTAAAACATGCTCATACTTATAAGAAAGCCGCATCGTTGCCATTGTTTTAAGTAAATAGTGATCAAACAACATATTTAATGTTTATATTATATCAAACAATTATTTCACTATGCAAGAATATCTTAATATGTAGTGTGTGAACAGTTTAAGTAATATCCACAGTCGGTTTAATTAAAAAGTTGTTATTTTTATTCAAATCATTGAAAGAATTAACTTTAATCGTTAAATTTGGTAAGGCTCAAAATAGTGGATATTCAAAATAAGTGGATATCTACTGTGCGAGTAAATGCCGATCATGGGCGTGACTTCCATCCTCTCACCAATCACATGACAAAGTTACAAAGTAAATTAATAGCTTGTCTAATGATTTCACACAAAAATTACATTAAAAAGTTACACAAATGAGCTAGCATGTTGTAGTGGATACTAGGAAAATTAGAATTTTTGCAAAATTAATTTGAAATGAGTCGAGCAAAAAATCAAATTGAGAAGGCACCTTTACTTATGCATAATTCAGTCATCAAAAGATCACATTATAGTAAATTCAATTGTGTACACCATTTCCCCAGTACATTTATGAACACCACTGTCATGCATAATTACATATGGCTGAAATTGGTAATTTATCAATGTCAATAGGTCAATGAAGGTCAAATAATCAGGTCACTGTAAGGTCAACATTATGGTCAACAATTACTGCCTTAATTGAATTGATAGCACCATAATCCATACTTAATAAAAAAATAAATAGGCCATTAAAACAAGCAATTAGATCAAAGGTCAAGTTATAGCAAATTAGGTCACTGATGGGTAAGGTCAATATGTACATATGCATTCTTCCTTACACTCCACCTTCAACTTATTGATCTCACATGTCATACATAATATAGGCCGTTTTTAACATAAATAGGTAAACGGTCATTGTAGATCAAGCAAGTAGGTCACGTCAAGTTCACACATTATTAGGTCAACATTTTAGGGTCTTAAAAATGTTTATTCTACGTAAATATCTTTATTAGTACACACTATGCAATTTGCCCTTACATTCAGTGGCAGTGCAGCCTACAAACATCCAGATCAGAAGAAATGGACTCTATTCCTATAGACAAAAAGACTCCTTTTATGAAACTAATATGTGGAATAACTTCGCAAATAATAAACATATTGAAAAAAAGGTCATAAACTGCATAGCATATTTTATCATACAGAAATGTTTAAATGATTATAGAACAATTTTTATTATTTTTTTAATATACCTAGCTTAGATTGACACTAAGTCGCCTGCATGTGTGAAATTCAACCCGGGCCATTCCTAAATTCAACCAGAGCAAATAAATATGTGTAAGTATTTCACTCAAAACAACTTTTCTAATAATTTGTTTGCATTGAATTGATGAAGTAACTGTTAATGAATTGGTATATTGGGATGAGGCCGAGTAAAAAAAGAAACTAGTTTCTCGTCCAGACTTTTTTTAAAAGGAAGATGGAGGCCCTTAATTATTATTTACTATTTATGGAATTTTTGCTATTAGTTTCAAAGATGGCCGCCACATATTAGATGTTCACTCTTTGATTTAAAAACAAGCTGTAGTTTTATTGATGCAATGTGGAACATGCCAGTGATGCATATTATCATAAAGCCTGCCATTCCATTTGCCAGTTAGCAAATACAATGCGTCTTAGCGGGAATAGCAGATCAATAGAAACATTTACGTCAATAGAATATGGCACATCCGTGTTTTTTCGGAAAACTACTTAAATTTACTAGAAAAAAGAAGAAGCAAACACAATGTTGAATGCATTTATGAATGTCATGTGTAGGTTTGGCCATGGTTTCATTACTTTGTATCACAGGCATACAACTGAATGGCATTTATATGGATTGAGGCTGGTATTATGTAAACGAGTCTGCCTAAAGACTATCTAATGCAAGGGGTCTTCGTTCTTATGTTAGACTTATTCTACAAAGTCTAACATAAGAACGATGACCCCTTGCATTAGATAGTCTTTAGGCAGACTCATTTATTCAGTTGTATGCCTTTATAATACACCTTGTATGATGCATAAAGTGTGAACTGAAAGAGTATAAAAGTACTTCAGACAGAAAGTTTTCGACAGAAATTTCTTCACCGAACAAAAAACATTTTAAAATGATAATTTTGTTCAATAGTAAATAATAAAAAAGGAGGCGGCGGCAGTTATGTAGTGTAGTGTGTATCTCACACCTTGGACTGGTTGCTGGGAGACAGTGTCCTTAAGAGACTGCAACCCCAGTAGACACTATATAGGCTGGCAGTAGCCTGATTAATGATGTGTCATGGAGGGGCATTGGACTCTGCCTTAAAAGCTGTTGTACTGTAGCGAGTAGACAGTCCCCGAAATAACGTAGCCATGTGAACTAGTACAACTGTGTTTGAAGTATTGTCTTCATTGTTAATGTATAAAACAATGTTACTCCATAGCAAGGGACTACGTGACAGCGGCCAAAAAGGAAGCGGGTCGGGACGAAAAAATAGTTTCTTTTTCTACTAGGCCTAAGTAAATTTATTTCCTCCTCATCATCAGGTACAATATAAGACAAAAAAGCTATAAAGCTGAGGTGGCTACCAGAGAAGTTTAAACTTATCAGGCTGGTAGCCAGTGATGATGACACCAGGAACCAGTTAACTTGAAGATTTGTCATTGTCATTTGTTGTCAATGGAGCATGGCCACCAGATTAGTCATTTGGGTGAGGGTGGTCCCAGCTGTTGTGTTATGAGTGTGGGCAGTTTGATTGTTCATACTGGAGTGAGCAGATTGTATTAGTATTAGTAATTAGTATTAACTCTCTACAACATTTGGATGCTTGCTGGAGACAATTGTGGGACAATAGATATGATTATTTCCTGTGTGGCTTACAGCTGTACGCTTTTCACATGTAAGAATCCTCAATTGTACAAAAAAGTTTTGTTGACTGTCAGAATGAACATTCATTAGTGCCAAAAATTTAGAAGCATAACAGTTTTAGATGACATTGAATTAGGGAAATACCATATAATTCCAATTAGAAGCGAACTACCTAATAGATGCACACTCCCCTTTTCAGAAGAGAAACCACAAGAAAAAACATAGGACGGCAATAATTAGAAATAATTCATAGTGGCCGCAAGGGGGCACCACATTGTTATCACTAATTGGCGGCTTTTGCTAGATGTTGGTAAGAGACGTACTAGGTCTAGTATTTATTTATTTTATCGCTCGTTCGCTGTTAGCAAAGTATGCGAGTTTGAATTTTCAACACCGATTCAGCACAGAGAGAAGACATCATGCAAAGTCCAATGATGTCCTATCGTTGGCGCTGTTCAAAGAATTGAGTGGTACCTGGCTGACGTTGTTTGTCTGGACTTACAAAAAACAACGAACGAATGTGATGTCTTGTATGATTTAGCGTCGTTTGGTTTGGTAGATGCTGAAACTGTCTTTGCCAAGTATTGCCTGGCATAGAATTGCATGTACATGACATGCATGCAATTTGTGCGTCCACCCACTCCTGACAGTCTTATTAGAAACTAATAGACGCGCACCCAAACGTTGTCTGATTATAAGAAAACTGGACTTTTCACAGCCACTGCCATCACCTCATTGACACGCCGACCACGTTTTTGTCAAAACCACATACATCCAGCTCTTTTTAAATGCCTCCATTTACAAAAAATATCCGTGTATACATGCGCCCACGTGGCAGAACAATTCCCAGAAATCCCTCTGCCTATTAAACTAAAAAAATGCACTAATTAACAGCCAGTAGCTTCTACAAACATGTGAATATGCCTGTCCAATTGCCCTTATGCAACATCATATGAATTTCTTAATTTCACAATTTATATTCAAGTGAGGAAAATGGGAAGGCCACAGCTGAGATGGGAAGACTGTGTGAGGAGGGATATGAGAAGGGTGAAAGATGGAGAGGGGGCTGCCGATAGAAAACTATAGAAAGAAAGAACAGAAAGAGTGGCTCAACAATACTTTACCTGACCCTCACCCCTGTATATCAGGGAACGAGGAAGAGCACATACTTTCAAGTGAAATAATAAACAGGAAGTTCAACTATGATCTGACATCTAGGGGTGGTCTCATGACCCCAAAACTTAGTGTATGGTATTGGTTCAAAACACCTCCACCCCCCAATATGTGGTGCAGGATTTCAGAAAACCTGCATGTTGTCAATCAATTGACCGTCACTGGTAATATCAAAAGACAATGTTGTTACAATGAACTAAATACATGATTAGGATGCACGCCTCAGGTAATTTGATGGGATTAGTGAATGATAACTTGACACTACACATAAGTGTATTCAAGTTTGCCACATGGAGCATAACCCTGTGAATTCTAATAATAAAACGTGTATGTATAACTCTGTGTAAGGATCATGATTCATAAACCGTTTATTACTTTATGAAGTATTCTTTTATTTAAAGTAAAATAATCTGTACATTCAACAGTTTACAACATGGATTTCATTCTGAGTTTGTAAAATAAAACTTGATATACCCAGACATGAGCACACATCAGGAACATGCAAGATGTATAATATTATTTTAAAAGCTATGAACACACCTTTGCTAACCCAAATTTGATGGAAACCCAGTGAAGACACAACTTGAGAACTTTAGGTAGAAAATAATGACATTCACATTTCCATTAGTATATTTGACAGTAAAACTGAAATATTCTTCTATAATTGCTATTCTACATTTTATGACTGCAACAAGAAACAGTCAGAAACCAGATGATGCCACTAATAATGGCAGTTCATCTTCAGGTATGAATACACTTTAGTACCAACTTATGTTGATAATATAATGTTGACGTACATTTTTTACAATAAAACATAGTTACTGGTGGCAAAACATAGATATCTGTTTGCGTTAAAATGGTGCATGTTCACGAAAGAGCACATAGTTACCTCATGTTGTCTGTATAGACCATATTTCAACAGCTGCCATTGTCTACGTTCATACACACAACTACCACACAATAAATGCACGCGGCTATGCGAGTGTCCTGGCTGCACTCTTGATGAAGGTTTCATTGATGAGGTTCAGTTGTCGCCGATGCTCTTGTCAGTTGCCAAGATGACTGTGTGTTGTCCCCCAGCTGACACCATCAAGCCTTTCCTATGGGACGCAGCATTCGTTATCAGTTAAGCACAATGTGTCACACACATTGTATACACACTGTACACACACTGCATACAATGTACACACATTGGTGCCAACTCTTGTGGCTCACCTGTAAGTCGTATGGATTTAAAAAAATGTTATGGTCTTAGTCTTACTGTTTTGAAAAAGGTTTTATTGTATTACGGGATATGGCCGTGGTTTGTTAAATTGGATGCAAATAAAAGATTGTCAGCTCAAAACGTTTGAAAGGCAATTCGTCTTATAAATATTTTAGCTGAGCAGTCAGCTGCAAGTTTTGCGAGATCCAATAAATATATCCCTGATCTTTTTGAGCATACAGTAGCAAACCAGCAAACGTAAATAGTTATTCATGTTCCTCTGTGATTCTATGGATTTATGTTACCAGTCTTACAGGTGTGCTTACTCAAGTGCTAGCCAACACTGTACACTGGACCTTTGTTCTATTCACCTTTGTTCCATTCACACAAATACCACAGCTCTGTTGAAGAGTACTATTGGAGCTGACATACACATCAAGAGTCAAACATCAAAGGAGTCAATCATGTGCAAACCAGGAGTCATTTCAATATCAGTATTAGTGATCTCTTAATAGATGTTTCCTCTCAAGAACAATGCTGATATATAATTTTTTAAAGAGAACCAGCTAAAAACATCCTCACCACCAGGGGCTTCTGACTGAAAAGACAGGAAGTAGGGCAAAGTACAAATGATTCAGCATGCATCCGCACATGGCGTGGGATAAACTGACAAATTCACGATTCAACAGGTCAATCTGCATGGAGCTAGCTGGCGGTTTTGTATATTTAAAATGCCCAGATTCTCACAAAATACATTTATTTTAATTAACAATGTTATACTTCAAGTTGTATTCTTAATTGCTGTAGTATGTTTACAGTCAGAGATTGTATAAAACATTAATTTGACAGTGACAGACCAATAAATCACCTGGTGAAAAACATCCCATTTCACCTCCAATATGAAGATTTGTTGGACTGTCTCTAATGTAGCTGGGGCAGCTATTATATGCTTGGCTTGAATTGAGTAGCTTCAGTAGAAGTTTTTTAAGATGAATAAAGTCCATTCATTCAGATAAACTAACAATTTCGTCATATATTGTAGTTGAAATACTATATAATATTCCAGATTAATAAAATTTGGAGTTTTTCATTTAATTGGTTATGTTACACAAGATTTTAAAGACATCTTCGTAAATGTGAAAAAACAGCCGCAAAATGCGAAACTATATCGTTTTGAGAAAATCTCCAGAGAAAGAAACAACATTATATATAAGTATGACAGTGTCACTGATAACTTTATGGTAGATTTTGGTTAACATAATCTGCTACACCACCGTGAATAAATTAACCCTGGGAGTGAACACACGATCAGTGGCCCGCCGATTTTGGTATCACTCTGTAGGAACAATTTTCATATCTGTCGCCAGTACTTCACATGGGAACAAATGGTATCACTGGAAAGCTGAATCACTCTTCTTTCTGATTAATTTATTCATGAGCACAGTCAGTAATAGCTAATGATGATCTAGCTTACAAAACATCACATAGTTGGTACCCACGGTAAACTGGGACTGATGGGCCTGTTTGTTTAAAAATAAGTTCTCAACATGATTCATTTTTGTTTTATTTTGTAGCTAATATGTATTGCTACATTTTTCCAATTGGACATAGGGACTTTCAGCCACTCAGTAATTATCTGGTAACAGGATGAACACTTTGTTTTCTTTTTTGATGAAGTTCAAATAGTAATATCCCCGTGGTAAGATTATGTGCTGTAGTTTCTTTCAACAAAATGATAACTCAATCACATTTGTGTAATAATTATTAGCGATGTTATGATTTTTTTAAAGCACCCTTATGAATAACTCTGATTTGTGTACTGTGGAAATTTAGCATTGGTCACTCCTAGAGTTAAGCAAAACTTGTATGACAGCCTAAAGTGGCAGTGTATTTTTGACATAAACCTTTCACCAATCGTAATTTCAAACCTTGTAAAGTTGCCTATATGTAAGATGCGTTCATATGCCAAATTGCAGCTTAGTAAGTGTTGTAGTTTTTCTAAAAAAATAATTTAAGCATCATTTCCTGGTTGTTAGGGATATCACATTTATAATATTGATGTCCCCTTAATTTGCCGCCACAATGGCCCTTCAATTTGTATTTGTAACATGTTGTCGTCTACGATATCAGGTTACGCCAGTCATCTGACAAACACGTGGTGGTTGTACTTATTATCATTTTTATTGGCTCGTTATCAGACGGGGTCACCAGTTTGGGGTCATAGGCTGTTTCCCTTATAAGGTACAATATTAGAGCTGATATTTGCTGGTTCAAGGACATGATTTAGGTAGATATAATACTGACGTTTACTGGAACCACAGTAACCAGACAGTATGTTCCGAGTTTACTGCGAATGAATATAGCTGGTTCAAAGCTTGACGCATATGCGATCGTTACTATGGAAACATCATCAGCGTTTCTAAGAAGTTCCAAAAGGACGGTTTTTTTAAACGATGGATTGGCGAAATATGACGTTATTTGTGGTGTCGACATTCAGTTCAATATTTTCTAGCATATTATGAAGGAAAAATAAATCAACTGACACGCAAGCTGCCCCAGCTCCCTTATTGGCAGTAAAGCAGTCACTAGGGCCTATATATATCATAATACTGATGTTTTATTTCATCACCAAATCGTGTATTTAAAAAAATATTAAGACATGAAAGATCACGATATAACTCGTTTTGTATGGATAATATTTTTAACCATCCAGGATGTAATGAATACTATTAAATTCAGTGTCGCCATGTCCCATAAAACAGTAATTTAGTTCAGAGTTTCTCAACCAGAGATCCTAGGCCCATTGGAGAGCTGCCTGAGGGTCCGCGAGATGGCAGGTGAAATTTTTTTTTAATTTGTTTTATTACCTGGTGAATAAACTTTCTGACCTAACGAAAATGAAAACGACCATGAATAGCCACCAAACTTTTCCTCGTGTATCTACTATACATATATACACATCACGTTAATAAAACCATAAATCTACTGCCATATAACAATCGAAAAATGAAAACTAAATGCAAAGCTCCACGATTACCATACGCAATAGTTTCGCAGTGAATCCGCAAGGTGCTACTACAAGCAGCGCCTCCTTGTGGATTCATTGTGGAGCTTTGTGGCTAACCTTTTGGTGCTGTGCATCATCAAACGGAAAAGAACATGGACAAATTTATTACTCATCCATCTTCCTCAAAACATATGCCAGTAAATACAAGCTGACATATTGATATACTGTGACATTTATTTCATTTAAATCTGTTTGTTTGATTAGTAATAGTTACCAAGCAGAGTAATGGCACTAACAACAGCAAACATGTTTTCTTGTAATGTTTAATGAACATATAAATTTTAACAGCAACAACTTTCAACATAATTTTAGCGAAAAGGTGGGGGATGCCATATCTTATGTAGGTGGGGGATCCCTGGAATTTTTTTTATTGGACACAGGGGGCCTTGGAGGCAAAAAGGTTGAGAAGCGCTGATTTAGTTAACCAATAGAAATCGTTATTTGTTCCCTTAAAGCTGCATGGTCAATGTATAGAGTTATCTACGGTAATGCTGTTACACGACACACGGAGGGACTGTCACCTTTGTTCTAAATGCTTTCCTGCGACCAGCTGCGGCTCATAGATGTCGTCTTCTTCCGTCTGTCCAAGCTGCTGGGTGCTTCCCATGCCCCACGCATATATATTCCCTGAAACACCACATAGGATGAGCTCTCCTAGCCTAACCACTGATCATACGATGTATATACATGTTGTTTTTTAACTAATTTATTAAACTTTTTTATTTATTTATAAGTATTCTACTATGAACGTGTCAAGTTTGAACCAATTCATTACTACTTATTTAGCTAATTAATCTTATTTACATATACATATCCTTACTATGTGTATATGTGTCATGTTTTAATTAATTTATTATCATATATTTAACCCATTAATTTAATCACTTATGTAGTTTAAGCGCCTCTGAATGGCGCTATACATGTGTAGTTATTATTATTATTATTAAAAAGATCCAACGGAATTGCTTCATTTAAAAGAAATTTTTTGGGGGATAAACCCAATAAAAAAAATTGGGTTCACATGAGGTGATATCATCCACATGATGAGGAGACTGGTGTCATTAGAAAAGGTCAAGGCTGTTTTATACTGCATGCGACATCGCTTCAAAATGGGATCAGTTCTATTGCATACAACTTTGCCATGATTCATTGGCACATGAGAACTTCATGTCCAGTGCGGGACGACGATCAAGCTGCAATCTAATTGCATGTAATGACACCGCCTCGACGCTGCGATATCGCACAGCATAAACTCAGTTTTATATAACTGATCAAATAACTGACAATGCCAGTTATCAGACTACTAAATCTCTACATCAATCTCCATGGTGGCACAAGTGAATTTTTATGTAATACAGTCACCAACACCAGATACAGGACTGGTGAATACCAATGTTTTGCCCTGCCTCTCCTTGCCATTGTATAAGAGAATACAACTCACCATCTTCCGACACAGCGAATGACACCGCGGTGCCAGAGTTGACCACACTACACTTCTTCCCTTGCAGACCAGGGATCACACATGGCTCAGACTTTTCTTCCAGGTTCTCCTTCCCAAAGCCGAGTCGACCGTACTCCTTCCTCCCCAGGGCGTATACATCACCTGTCACGGACAATGTAAATGGAGCGTGCTGTATCTGTGTAATGTTGGGTACTACTGGTAGGTACAACAGATATTTCTAGGGTCTGTTCTATGGTGCATAAATAGTTGGTTGTTCAAGCTTAGACGTACTTGTTAATGTTGTTGGATATGTACAATAGATGATATTTCTATAGTGCAAAAAATATCTGGAATGTCACATCAAATGGATAGGCAATCTAAATAGACTGTATACAATTTCAAATTGCAAACAATTGAATGGAGGTGCCAAGAAATAAAAAAAATGTCGACTCCGGAAAGTAATATGGAATAAATTCCAGAGTTGGTGCGGCAACAGAGAATGTATCATAACATTGGGAACTAAAAGCGGATTGGAGATTGATGATGAACATTGCATAGTTTTACTAGCAATGAGTCTAAATATTATGTCAGTTGCTGTACATGAAAATGTATGGATCTTGACACAATCATGTTTTATATATGAATGTTATATAATGCTTAAATCACATACACAATATGTCTAATTATTTCATCAGCCGGGTTGTTTATACAATCATCCAAGTCAATTTACAAAACTGTCTGTTGAGAAAATGTTCGTAAAGAAATATGTATTGCCAAATTAACACATCGTTCTCACCACTTTTGTCCAGTGCAATGGCATGGTGTTGTCCGCCACTAATCTGTTTCCAGCCGAGGGACTTGTTGAAAGACTTGGAAATGCTTGGCACAAATCGGTTTTCCATATCCGCAAAACCTGCAGATAACCACTGAAAGGATCAAATATTTAACACAGAAGCAAAGTTGTTTTTATGGTCCACAAAATGGTAGTAAATGAAACAACATAGTCTACTGGTGTTGCAGATTACTTTAACATAATTAAATTTTTTATGAAAATTGTTTAGTTTTGTTGACAGCCGAGTATTTATGCATTTTGAAGTGTGTTACTCAAGGAAACAAAACCAAGAGTGCAGGTCACTGTGCCATAACTAACACATACCTATCTGATAGTAGTTGTTCAGGCCCCATGCATATATGATGCCTGTCTTCTCCTCTTGAGCGTATGTTGTATATTGGCCTGTCCAGATATCACAGAAATGTGCGCCTCGCTTCCTGACATGCACCTGTCCAGGTATTAGTAAGAAGCCTAAAGAGAAAGAACATAATACTACCAATGAGCTGATTGCAGCTGTGACCATTCTAGGTACACAATTGTAAATATGTGACTGAAACTGACATGCTCTGATTATCCACACACTGAAATGCACTGCTGATTTACATGCATAACATCATCTGTAGGTTTGTGTCCTGTACCCAGTTCTACTGTTCAAATGCCTTCATTAAATGAAGCTACCAAGAACACCACGTGTAATCACTGATATTTAGAATCATGAATCAATGCCATGAAACTACATTTAAAAAAGCTAGTGGATGTGACATCACTGCAAAAAATTCTCACGTACCGTATTCTACCTAATAAGGGTACAGTATGCACGAAAAATGTCAAAGAATCTGTTCTTATACTAAAACGTGTTTCCCTAGACAATAAGGTAACTGTTTAACACTAGTGGTGTAATTTGGTGACTAGCATAGAACAACTGAAAAAGTGGTGCCAACTGTTTAACACCAGATGGCGACACTTCAATTGTTCCACACTAATCAAATTACAATAATTATGAATCCTGCTGATTAAAAAAGGGAGGTGTATGCTAATTAGGACACGTATGCTTAATAGGTCGAATATGGTATGTTTTTCAGCTCGCCACAGCTTCTTTAAACAGGAACTACATGACTGACATGGAAGCATTGACATTGTCAGTTACAACATGTTTTATGTAGATGGTGCAGGTTATGGCGCACTAACCTATGCCCTTTCTGCCTCCCCGGACAGCAAAACATTCGGCCACTCGACCCAGCTGACCCTGGTCCGCACAACCTGTGTACAGAGGAGACACGTTATTAACACATTAGATTTCAATCTGAAACTACAAGTTCCACGTGACATGTGGAGAAGGAAGACACTCATGTATGAAGAGTCTTAATTCTATCAGATGATTTGTTGTGGTCATCTCACCAGGTTTCATTTCAAAATCTAAAATTTTTATTATAATATAACTCAGTAACATTAACACAGTTAAAATAATTTAGTAATCAACAACAATATAAGTACTTCATACTAAATGCAAAGACATTTAAAACTTAATCATGGTAGCATATTTTGAAATAAAGATGTTCACCAATATATTCATGATCACATCTTTGATTCAGTCCCACTGTCTTTCACAATGCAGCTGTCCCAATGCGCACTCACCTAGCGTAAATATTTCTCCTTTTTTCGTGAGACAGACGAGGTGATCAGTGCCCGAGTCAATCTTCACCACCGTCTGGTCAGGCAGCAGCTCCACGGGGGTCTTTTCCACCTTGTTCCCACTTACCAGACCAATCGGTCCATTGGCATCCTGAGGAAACAAACGAGTCGATAAACGCAATGCACGTGGGAAAATATTGTGCAAAGTAATTGTGCCCTTGGACTCAACTAGCAAAACATTCCCAATTCAGTGTCCCCAAAAAGCTGGACAACAGATACTGGAGGTTAGGCTACCATAAAGAATAAACAATAAAGATTAACATTATAACCAACATTACAGTAAAATATAATCCATTGTTGCACTTTCCTATTCACACATACCCATTGTAGTGAATTTAGTTTGTTCACAGATTCATTTGCTTAGTTTTCTGGCTTTCTTGGTGAAGCCCATGTACCATGAAACAAAGTACTAACCGAGTACTTACTCGGAACGTGCCACAAGCGAATACTCGGCCATCATCCGAGAGGAAGGCTGTGTGACTGTCGCCAGCACTGATCTGGACAATGTGTTCTGCCATGTCTACTCGGCCTGGCACCATGCACTCGTCCTCGTCAGCCGTCTGTCTGCCCAGTGCACCCTCGTCATTGCAGCCAAATGTGTAGACCTACAGCGGAAAGAGACATTGGCAAGGGATCCCAGTTATGTCAACACCAGGTTCACAATGTTAATATAAACTGCTTCCTTGGCTTCCTATTTAGGTACACAATGGGCAGATATGATATCAAATATTACATTTTAGGGCACTTTTGTGGTCCAAGTATCGCTGCAGAATGTACCAGCCTCCATCATTATTGTCCAATGATGCGCGGTAACCATGGAGGTGTGTACATTTCACAGTGCTAGTTGGGTCACAAAAGTGCCCTAAAATGCAACATTTCATAATCATATAATAATAATATATTTTATTTGTTATAGCGCCAGATCCAAAATTGTTCGTGGCGCTTCACAACATATTAAAATACATAAAATAGTAAATATATATATAAAATATTTACCCTTTGTGGTATCTAAATGACGTGGTATGATTGAAGTAATGTCTTGGCATAGATAAAATGAGATAAGAATGAACAATAAAGTTGTAACAATAAGGGCCCATATATGCAAGATTACCCACAGTTGCTACAAGTACAAGGGTACTTACCTCTCCGGCCGCCGTCAGACAGACTGTGTGCATGCCCCCTGCGTACACCTGCACCACATTGTCCTTCGGCAAGTCAACCTTAGCTGGCTTCACCCTCTCCATGACATCAGGCCCTAGTCCCAGCTGTCCTGTGTCACCTTCTCCCATAGTCAATACGCAACCCGGGATCTTCGCATGGGACACGTGACTTACTGCTCAAGGAAAACCATAAACGATACATAGAGGTACTTTGTGTGAATACTGACAACATATAGGCCAAGGTTTTCCCATATGGTTAGGGTAAATATTCTCCAATATTGAATCCTATTCCCATCTAAAATGCGTTGCATTGTAATGGGTTTGTTTAACTTTCAGCTAGATAACATTCTTTAACAAATTCATATTTTATTATTATTTCGTTATTAAATTACATTCGGAAAGCCGCAGACTGCAGGAAAAGATCCTAAAAATTATTTCAATTTTCACAGGTACCCTCTTAAGCTTAAATAAACACAATGATCCAGTCTCCAGTCAGTTGCTTACTTTTCTTCTGCGATACTGGTTCTCCATTAGGCACTTTATCGGATGCAAGTCTAGATCTTTTCCCACCAGCAGCACTTTTCCTATTCTTGTCATCTTGCTGACGTTTCCTCATGGATGAATCATTTGAACGTCCCATTGTAATAGTCGGCTTACATTAGTGCCTGCAAAATAATTTAAAAGGCCTTCAAAACACAGAACAAATACTGGAAATGTACACAACTTACTGCAATAAGTTAACTAAGTAAGCATTTAAATTATTAAAACAGTTCAGATTTTGTGCTTGAGTGTGATAAATCAAATGAAAAATGTACTGCTACACACAGTGTAGTTATATATTAGTTATACAGCATGCACTAATCACTAATACCAAAACACTATTTATAAATTTTTCTTACAAAAATCCTTTCCTAAAACGCACCAAGAATTTGAGGAACGTAATAACTTTAGTGCTTTTCGCACTCTTTGCATTGGTATGACATTGTAGCCCTGTATTTGCCATAATATACTACTTTGTTTTTATATGGCACAGTCTAACGTACTTAAGATAGTTGCATCTTATACATATATTATTTAAAAACCGAGGTTAACATCTGAAAATGGTGTCTTCTGTCCAGATGCAATTCTTTTAAATACATCCAAGATATAGCAACATTTAATAGTTTTCCTCATGTTAGTTACACATGTATTTTCATGAATGAACACACACAAACTCAGAATAGTAAAATTTGGTTGATTATGTGTGGTATAACTTCACTAATCTTAGTCTTACACTATTAATGTCAGTTAAATCTCTAAAATTAATAGTAAATTGACGTAGTCTTAGAGATCGTGATTTGAATGAGATCATGCTTCGTATATACAGCAGGTACATCCTTTAAAAGATATATGTAGGCGAATATGTACTTTAAATTAATGGTATAACATTTAGGCCTTCGTAACATTTAACTCACAAGTGCTTTCAAATTTGCCGCCTTCGTATGGGCCCAGGGCTGTCTTTTGTTAAAGCCAAGGAGCCAGTGGATTACTGGCCACCTATCGACACGGGAAAGGAATTCTGCTAGATCGGCGTGCTGCTTTCGTTCAAATGCATGACTGACAGAACACTAACATATTAAATTCACACTAACATACTATACTGCTGTCAACTTTTAAATACGAGCAGTAAAATATGAGTAGACAGCAACCGTACACTTCTCAAAACCACCTCGTGCAATGCGGACTACCGGTAAGTTGAATGCGCATCCTCTATCGCGCAATTTCCGTTTACTGCACAGCGGTGTATACAAAAGTAGAAACATTAGCTAATAAATGAAACATACTTTGCACATTTTTATGACCGAGTTTTGGTATGTCTAGCATCTTGTGCATTTTTTTTACACAAATATACTGATTGCTTTCAACGCGAGGAAACTATTTGAGTAAATTGTTATTCTTGCATGAGTAAACGTAAAGACTTGTGAACTGAGTTTATTTGCATTGAATAAAATGCTGGATTAATTGTATGTTACGTGCTGCAGTCATCCTCGTGTGTTAGCTCAATATTGGGCTGTTTGGAGTATAATTACTTGAGACTCATGATTCAGCGATAGTATAATAGTATATATATACATACATACATACATACATACATACATACATACATACATACATACATACATACATACATACATACATACATACATACATACATACATACATACATACATACATACATACATACATACATACATACATACATACATACCCATGCTGCTCGGCTAGCTGCTGCTTGGTAGACAGTTAATTACTGGCTCAATGATAGGATGTTTTCACACTTTTGGTCAATAATGTGTGTGTGTGTGTGTGTGTGTGTGTGTGTGTGTGTGTGTGTGTGTGTGTGTGTGTGTGTGTGTGTGTGTGTGTGTGTTTGCGTGTGCGTGTGTATAAACGTACGTACATGTATGCATGCATGCATGTCTCATTATTAATCTAAAATAAATAGGTAAACTCGAAATACTCAACTTCATGGCCGACTATGTCAGTCAATGGCCTGTTGGTCTACGTTGTTTCGTTTACATAAACTCAATCGTTATTTTACGATTAAGGATCGTACAAGTACGCTTTCGCGTCGCGTTTTTCATATTGCGGAAAGTGAAGTAGTGGTTGAGAAAAAGTTGCGTTCTGCATTTCACAATGGGCGATCGTTACAACATTCACAGCCAGTTGGAACATTTACAGTCCAAATACATTGGAACAGGTCACGCCGACACGAACAAGTGGGACTGGCTAACAAATCAGCACCGAGACAGTTACGCGTCGTATCTCGGCCATTTCGACATGCTGAATTATTTTGCCATTGTTGAGAACGAAAGCAAAGCTCGCGTGCGATTCAACTTGATGGAGAGGATGTTGCAGCCTTGTGGCCCGCCACCAGAACGACCAGAAGATTAAGCCACGTTGGCTTCGTTGAAAAACATCCGGCAGTGACTACTGTGCCATAGAGTATGGGAACATGCATGGCAGCATAACCAATTGGGAATTTATATTATCGCCCGCCCAACCTGCAAACCCCGTCAAGCCGCGGTCAACCGTACGGTATCATCATCTTGCGGTGGCGTTTTGTATCTCCACATTGCTGACAGAACATACGAACAGTGCAACAACGACACCTGGGATTACACACTTCTTTTCTAGAGACTAGACCTTTGAAATAGGACGCTGTGCAGATGGACAAACATTTATGTGAACAATATAACTAAAAATAATGCAATGTTGCTTTTGAACATGTATACCAGCGTTTTTGCGAAATGTCATTTCTACAATGTAGCCAGGCGTTTGGTATATTTATATCACACAGAAAGTAATCTGTCAACTAATTAAACAATATTTCTTATAACTATAAGCTTTGTTGTTAAATATTAGACAAGCTAACTGTGGTGTGGTATTGGTTTATAATCTTATCTGCCCAAAAGCTGTGCAGTTGACAATGTTAAAGTACACGAACCTTTGGGTTCAAGTGACCATAACCAAATCCATTTTAATATAAAAGTAAAAACGGGGAATACATATAAAAAACAATGGAGGAGGAACTTCAACAAAGGCAGATATAAAGCGATGAGAACATATCTAGCAAATATAGATTGGAATAACTTGCTGAAGAACAAGACAGCAACAGAATGCTGGACTTGTTTAAAATATGAGATTGAGGGCATTGTTGCAAAATTTGTTCCATTAAGAAAACAAGGGAAAAGGTCCAGGAAGAAACAGCTGTCAAGAGGCTATTAGAAAATTGTTTCACAAACAAGCTGTGGAGGGTATATAAACATACCAGAAATTTAGAAGACTATCCAAACTACAAAGGGGCACTTAACCTAGCTACAACTGAAATTAGAAAATCTAAAATAACCTTGGAAAAAAAATTGGCAGGTAATATAAAAAATTACAGCAAGAGTTTCAATGCTTATGTAAGGAATAAACAGAAAGTTCGAGATAAGGTCGGACCATTGGAAAACAACAGTGAAAACGTAATTTCAGACGGGTTTCAGATAGCAGAGGTCCTGAATGAGTATTTCAGCTAAGTTTTTACCACAGAAGATATCAGCTCACTACCAGTTCCATTTACTAATTTGAGGGAAATAAATAAGAACAGTTGAGGCAGTTATTTGTAACTCCTGAAATGATAGCAAAGAAAATTAAGAAAATGAAAGATAATAAATCACCTGGAGTTGATGGGATACCACCAAAACTGCTTAAGGAAATTGTTGAGCAAATTAGTACACCACTAGCAAAAGTGTTCAACTTGTCACTAGAAGAAGGAATAGTTCCTTCAGAATGGAAAGAGGCAAACATTACACTGCTATTTAAGAAAGGATCGAGGAACAAACCAGAAAATGACAGACCAGTGAGTTTAACATCAGTTGTATGTAAATTACTCGAAACATTAATTAGAGACCACATGGTGGAATTCCTTGTAAAACAAATTAATAAGTACATCTCAACATGGGTTCCTAAAAGCAAGGTCATGTCTAACCAATCTCTTGTGTTTTTTTGAAGAAATTACAAAGTGGGTAGATGACGGGTCAACAGTGGATGTTGTCTATTTAGATTTTCAAAAAGCTTTTGATAAAGTGCCACATCAAAGATTGTTACTTAAACTAAAAGCCCATGGTATAGGCAATGATGTAATCACATCACCTTGATAGAAAAGTGGTTTATATACAGAAGACAGAGAGTAATAGTAGATGGTGAGATTTCAAACTGGAAATCTGTTCTGAGTGGGGTACCACAGGGATCAGTATTAGGCCCTATACTGCTTTTAATATATATATATATATATATAAATGATTTGGAAGATGACATATCTAGCAAAGTAAAAAAAAAAAATTTGCAGATGACAAAAGTATTCAGAAAGGTTACTAATGATACAGATAAACAAAGTTTACAGGATGATTTAGATAAATTAGTTAAATGATCAGAAAAATGGGAAATGTTATTAAATTTTATGAAGTGTAAATGCATACACGTTGGACATGGAAACATTGACGAAGAATATAAAATGGGGGATGCTGTACTAGGTAGAATCACACAAAAAAAGGACTTAGGTGTAACATTTAGTGCTGATATGAAAGTTTCAGAGCAATGTGGGATTGCTGCTTCGAAAGGAAATCAAATTCTAGGGCTAATTAGGAGAACTATCGCATATAAGGAGAAACAGCTAATTGTACCCCTGTACAAAGCAATAGTTAGACCACGTTTGGAATATTGTATACAAGCATGGAGGCCGTATTGTAAGAAGGACATAGACAAGCTAGAAAGAATACAATGAAGAGCAACTAAAATTATTCCAGAATTGAGAGACCTTAGTTATGAAAATCGTTTATTACAATGTGGTTTGACAACACTAGAGACCAGGAGACTAAGAGATCAAATAGAAGTGTTTAAAATAGTGAACGGTTATGAGGATGTTGATAGGAATATGTTCTTCAAACTTAAAGAAGGCAGTAGAACCAGAGGACACAAAGCAGCAATAGTTAAGGAACGGTAGGTTGGACATGAGAAAGTACTCTTTCTCACAGAGGGTGATAAATGAATGGAACAAACTGCCAAATGGTCGTGTTAATGCTAGTAGTGTGAATATGTTTAAAAATAGAATTGACAGATATATGATAAGGGTGGGCTACACATAGATGATAAAATTGTTGGACTCTCGATAAGCCAATGGCTTCCTTGTCCACTTGCCATCTGGAACTTGTTGTTTGGGACGGCAATCTTGTTAAATCTTCAAAGAAAGGTATTACGCTAGGCAGAGTTCAAATAGACCGTAATCCATTTGATCGGCTGCTGCTGTTTAGTCCATTCCCACTTGGGCTGGCGTTTTGGGAATTCTCACAATGGTTCGTCCCACGTGAGAATCATCTCCACTTTGCCGCATTCCAAATATATATACTATTGTGCAGAATATGCTGTGTCTAAGATCTATCATCCAATTAATCTGCCCATCTGCTGTTTGTGTAACAGGCCTGGGGTCAGTTACATTACAATGTAATCTATTACTATGGCTTTGTTTCCTTTTTATTAATATTACATCCTTAAGGCAGTAATTACATCACTATTACATATGAATCTATTACTGGTACATTTTCCCATTGCAACTATTTGCTTTCGATTAAACATTTTGGTACGTACAGGTGCATTATGCTACATATTTTAACTTTCCATTCAGTAGCAGGCCTGGGGTCTATTAGATTGCAATGTAATATATTACTATTACTTAGTTTCCTTTCTATTATTATTACATGCTGAAAGCAATGTAGTATATTACTATTACATTTCAAGCTATTACTATTACATTTTCCATTGGAACTATTTCTTTTGATTAAACATTTTACATACTTAATCACTTGCATAGATTCAAATTAACTGATGGGTGTATAATTAATTAAATTACAATCAATTCATAAATTTCCCAATTAAACTAACCTCACACAATTCCAGTCGAATGTAGAAGTTTCATATATATTCATAAACAAAAAAGCAATGTCACCGTCATATAACACAGTCTGATTATCCCAATGTAGACCCATACTGCTTGGCTGCTGCTTGGTGGACAGTTAATTACTGGCTCAATGATGGGATGTTTTTCACACTTTAGGTCAATAGTGTGCAAGCTACCTACTAACTGAGAAAAACTCAGAAAAGTTGGTATAAGCCCCTGGATTTTGTTCAAACATTACCCGGGCATGGCAGGCTAGCAGGTAGGGTTGAGAGATGGCAATAATTGATTGATTGACATGTTAAAGACAGTCTGTTTAGTGCGGGAAGAAATTTATCTTAAAAACTTCTACTGAAACTAATCAATTCAAGACAAGCATATAATAACCACCCCCAGCTACCTTAAATTAACCTCACACAATTCCAGTTGGATGTAGAAGTTTCATATATTCGTTGGAATGAAACAGAAAAGCAGTGTCACTGTCACAATATCCCATAGTAGACCCAAACTGCTCGGCTGCTGCTTGGTGGACAGTTAATTATTGGCTCAAGGATAGGATGTTTTTCAAATTTTTATTCCATAGTGTGCAAGCTAGCTACCAACTGAGGAAGCCTGGAACCCTTATTCTGCTTCAGTGAATGAATGAATAGGCTTGTGGGAAAAGGATAGATGGCTGGTGGACCTGGCTTCAAATGATCAATTAGCCATGCAGCAGACATACTGTCACAGTTTCTCCTGCTAATAGTTAATTGACTGTCATGATTCCGATGCTAAACCATTTTATTACCACTGTTGGAAAATAAATAAACCTGCATGTGAATGACTGAATATGGTGCTTGTCCGAGTCCCATTATGTCAAAATTGAATTTTGGTGTGATTGAAATGTTCAATTGTAACAGCAAAGAAATAGCTCAATTACTATTACTTTGCTTTCTATTACATTGCGTTCTGTTCCATCTATTACTATTACTTGAACAATTGTAACTGTTACTATTACATATTACTATTACCCCAGGCCTGTACAGTAGTACAATAGTTCTCAACAAAAACTCATTATTCAAACAATTTCATCTAAATATACACCACAACATGCCAGCCAGTATCATAGGGACATAAGGACTCGTTTCAGATTTGCTCAAACCAGATAAGTTACTTGTTTGAAGTGTATCCTTTCATCATGTCATGTCAATATATGCCTTTTGCTTTTGCTTATGCACATCCGTGGCTTTGTTTGGAGTTTATAGCAGAATGCAGTTGTGTTGTGTCAGACCTATTGTAAGAATTTGTCCTTGGAACTGCTTCTGCTGACCAAATTATACAAAGAGCCAATACAGTTATTTGTGTAAATTGTACATGGGTTCATAGCCTTGGCTGTCTTACCCATTGTCTTTGTAGGCTATTGGAACTAACACAAAATATGCCAGCATTAATCCAAATTGTTATAGAAATGTAATAGCTCAATTACTATTACATTTAGATTGTGTTCTGTTCAATCTATTACTATTACTTAGAAACATGTAATCATTACTGTGGGGAAGTGCTTAATGATGTGGCTTATTTGTCTCTCCCCCAATGCATGAATAGTCTAGCAAATGCCCTATGGAATGAAAACAATATTCTACTGTTGCAACAATAACCAAGACTTGCATACGTGCCTGCAACAACTAGTCGTGAAGCTAGTGTCGCCAGCATGCTCAACCACCTAAACTGGTGCACCCTCCAACAAAGGAGAGCTGACATCTGACTTTTCATGCTCTGCAAGACCTTACATGGCATAGTCGCCTTGGACCTCATCCCCCAACTTATACCCCTCATGAGACCCTCTCCCCGCACATTCATTCTGAAGTTTTTCAACTCCTAATCACTAAGCAATTCATCCAGTACAGGTTCTTACCCCATACAATAGCCAACTGGAACAACCTGCCAGCCAACGCAGCTACAGTGCCAAGTTTGGAGATCTTCAGACAGGATCTCCAGCTTGCAACATCAATTCATATTGCGTTTTTCATGCTACTAACTTTTCCTGTCCTTAAATTGCAATTCATCCAAATATTTTATTACTTTTTTCTTACAGCACTTCTGTAAGCCTTGGATAGGGTTGACTCGTACCCAGTAGAAGAGAAACTTCCATTCAAATATTTACTACTCTATGGCTAGAAATGCATAAGCAGAAGACAATGTTCTTTTTCTTAAATTTTTCATTCCTGCTATTTCCACAAACATTGCAAATGTTGTTTCAAATATTTGTTGATGGCAGCCTCAAAGTAGTTGTACTCTACATCACTGTGCAGTTGAACACTGCTTCCATACATGTTTGTACGCATAAACTACCAAAAGTCTTAGTATCACCAGACTTGTTAAAGTGCAGGTGATCAATAGTTGAGCAATAAACAAAATCTGCAAAGTTGTTCCCACACTGGTTGGGCGAATAGTCACTGCGTTTGTATGGTTGTTAACATTGGAATGAACTACAGCTGTGATATGTATATTACTTTATTGAATTGTCTTTAGGAACCAATATTTCATACATCCTCTTTGCCAATGAGTCTTGGACCAGCTGTGATATGTACATTACTTTATTGAATTGTCTTTTGGAACCAATATTTCATACATCCTCTTTGCCAATGAGTCTTGGACCAGCTGTGATATGTACATTACTTTATTGAATTGTCTTTTGGAACCAATATTTCATACATCCTCTTTGCCAATGAGTCTTGGACCAGCTGTGATATGTACATTACTTTATTGAATTGTCTTTTGGAATCAATATTTCATACATCCTCTTTGCCAACGAGTCTTGGACCAGCTGTGCTTACACAAGCTGGTAAGTTTAGTCATCTGTGATCAACATTATCATTAAGCTGTAGTAAGAATAGCAGTTTTATTCCAACTTTCTACAGTGGAACCTCTTTAATCCGGGCCTAGTGGTTTGTATCTAGGGTTGCGAGAAGGTTCTCTGACAATGTTATGTGATGATAACACGACATCCTCTTCACAATGCCACTAAAACCTGACAATATTATCAGATAATTATCCTTCTCCAGCAGCAATCACTTTACCAGAGCCATGAACCATGTTAATACACCACATATGTTCGTCCAGTAATTCGTTATCACATGCCATTTTATTTGTTTATGCTATTGCATAAACAGCCCAACTTTATTTTTCCAACATTCACCCAGGTATACAATAATACGACCACATATAAATAAAATTAAAACCAGTTGATTATTATAACATTGTTTGAATCATGGTCGTTAAACAATACAAATGTTGTATTTGGATACAATAACGCATACGTTACACGTCAGCACAATAATTTATTTTGTAAATAATTTATAGGAACACAGGAATTTAAGTTGTATATAGTGGTAAAGCAATGCTGATACAAGTCTTGCGGTATTTTATATTTAAAACATATCAGTGAACTTATATTATGATACAATGTTCCATTTCGTAGACCCCCGTAGCATGTACGTGTGTGTGTTCATTACTAAGTACACATGAAAACAGTGCTACATACACACACATTCAACAATCCTACATCACAGTAATAACGATATAACGTGTCATGTTTCATTCATTCTTTGTCATTTTTCTTGGCGGTGATCTGAAACAAACATTAAATAATCATTACTTACAAGGCACAACATATAAAACATTTCTTTAAAAGAAATAATATCACAAATGCGCAAGTGGGTGCCTTAGGTTAGGTTCAAATTCCAATTTCTAGCATAGCTGCCAACGTTTTAATTGTGAAATCAATGAAATGTAACATTATAACAATAATATACTCTATTATGACAAAAGCAGCTATACTCGAGCTTAGAGGCATATCAAAACAAGACGGTTGGACAATCTTGAAATCAATATACAATGTTAAAGTTGTCAACAGATCAATGAATACACTAGAGAGCTACGGAGGGAAAGCGTGTAAAAATAATTTTTTATTATGTTTCATAAATGACGTTTTTATAAGATGAAGTGGTTCAGACCTCTGTGATGAGCCCGGCAGCTATTGTAGAGCCTGCGTAGCGCAGCATGAACCTGCCGAGGGCTTTGTAGTCCTTGTACAACTCAATACACACAGGTCTATCAAGTTGCAGCTCAATCACGGCACTGCTGTTCTTCACAAGACATCTACAAACACATGACAACACTAATGACTACAATAGCTCCGTTAATATCTTGTGTATCACTTTCAACAAATGCATGCATGCCAGAAACACTAAGACACACAGACATACATACTACAATACTCTCATCAATGTATCCTTTTCAGCAGGCTGTCAATATAGTTGTTCTGCCACCATGTCTAATACATTTAATTTGACCCAACTGATCTTAACTGTACACAATTTTGTATTTAAAAAAAAATTATTTACCCAATTTCACATTTATACACCAAAGCATGCACATCACATCACATCACACATGGAATAAACCAATTCAAAACCAAACACGTTTCAACCAATGAACTTCCTGTGCTTGCATGTTGGTAAACACCTAACTAATTTTCATAACAGAATACTGATATGGTGTATTTGAGGAATTCCTTCATTTTATTACGTTAGTTGTAAAAACAGGAAACAGTTATTGCTTTGTATGTATACTAACTTAAAAAAAATTATGATTCCCATAATCCATTGCAGTAAATATTACAAATTCTATTTTGAAGTGCAGCTGCCTAGGCCAAACTCTCAGGAAGCCTATACAACACATCACAAGACAGGCGCTCACATGGAACCCTCAGGGCAAAAGGAAAAGGGGACTGCGAAGAAACACCTGGCGCAGAGAAGTAAAAGCAGGTAATAAATGGAATGGACTGAAGAGCAAGCCCCAAAACAAGTCCGGTGGAGAAGAGTCGTTGATGGCCTATGCTCCCCCAGGGAGTGAAAACACTTAAGTCAGTAAATAATTTTGAAGAGAAGATATATTGGGGCTCTTACCTTGGTTTCTTTTTCATCACTTCTCCTGTACTTTTGTGAAGTAGACTGACAAGTTTGTGGATGTGGGCCGGCTCACTTGTGGACAAGTAGTGGAACACCACCTAGAAATCAAGAGAAAATTAAAGTTACTCTTACAGCAACAACCAAATTCTTGGCAATGTGATCACGTCAAACTGTAAGCAGCACTACATCAAATCAAGTATAACGCAACTTACTGGAAAACCTTTTGTGATTGGCACGTCAATGTTGAGTAGGACAATGCGGGCTCTGAAACGGGTCGCTGCCTTGATCGGGTCACTTGGAAGACAGAGAATGCTACCTAAAACAAAGTAATTTTAGTATTACTCAAAACATGCATTTATTAACATTTTATCTGTGAAATACTCTTTATTGCCACAGTTTTATCAAAGTTGGAGTTCTCGGGAAACAAATTACATGTAAATTTCAGGGGCTGCAAAACCTGATTGTTGTTAGGATGACTTCTACATTTGGGTAGTTTTATTGGACCATCTGAGAAGTTAAATCAGTATCAGTGTATAAACATTCTCATTATAATTGCTACCAAATCTTGATATTTATTGTATTAAAGTACAGTATACAGGTGAAAAATACATTTTCAGCCTATGCTGAAGCATAATACACATTTGTTCTTAATGCATCTGTATGATTCACAAGAACAATCCAGTTCTCATAAAATGTTCAAGTATAAATTATTAAACTTATATTGTAATATACACATACATCAACTGTAGTTATTAGTATATTGACTTACCGACAGTGACATTTGACATGTCAATGCCCGTGACAGTAAGTACTACACTGTCTCCAGCAAACGCACATTGCATTGGCAAGTCATCTATTAAGACACCTGAAACAAAATTCTTTGACATCAGCTTCTGGAACCCCTAACATAAGTTACAATTTGCAATGTTTATCTGTAGCATGACACATAAAACTTCAACAATTAAGTTTTAATCATAATAATTTTAGCCATCTAATCTAATAACTGGGCACGGTTTGTTTTCGAAGCTTAGGCAATTTCGTTTACCCTACATTGCCTCAGTCTACTCAGCTGCAAATGAGTACAAACACTGTTTGGAAGGTACCTGCGATGGACTAGTGTCCCGTCCAGGAGAGGCAGTATAACTGCACTCTAAGTTGCTTCGCACTATAGAAACCAGGTTTAAGCACTGGCCATATAAGCCTTCATGGCTTCCTAAGGTGTAATGCCTGGGGAATGACTTTACCTTTTTTAACTACCAATATATAAATATGGTCACCAATTGTTTTGAGTTACTCGGTGAAATTATGGAATACTATTAATAATCATAATCACAAAAAACAACTCTGGATTGTATTTCTTCAAAATGTAATAACTGAACCTGCAATTATTAAATCATTAACGCTGTTAATAAACCAAGTGTTAAACACCAAAATAATAATGATATAGTTTATCTGTTCATGATATGCAGTTGTAACTTCATTACCTATCATAAACATGACAGTATATTATTTATTTTTAATAGACTTTCATATGCTACAAATTGCAAGCAACACAAACACGCACTATACCTATACATTGTTAAACAATAAATGATTGATTGAACCCAGAGTGAAGGAGAAACAAACATTGCCGGGTTTCTTAACTTACACACCAGACTCTGATTACAACGGGCAAGTTGATATAAAACCCCACCTTTCACTGTAAGCATTTCCCCCTGGGGCATGACAAGGAGCCTGTCGCCAGGCTGCACCGCTCCCGCGTGGATGATCCCGGACACGGAGAAGCCACTTCCCATTCCCTTGAAAACGTCGACCACACACATACGCAGTGGCTTCCCCACCTGACGCTCCGGCAACTTGAAGTTATCTATGGGTCAAGCAGCCGTATGTTAAGTTATCTACACAACAAACATGTATATGTTGAATTATCTACAGGTAAAGTATGTGTATATTACGTTATCTACAGGTCAAACATGTGTATGTTGAGTTACCTACAGGTAAAGTATGTGTACATTAAGTTATCTACAGGTCAAACGTGTATCAAGTTATTTATAGGTCAAGCAAGTATGTCAAGTTATCTACAGGTAAAACATGCGTGCATTAAGTTATCTACAGGTCAAACGTGTGTACTGAGTTATCTACAAATCAAACAAGTGTATATTAAGCTATCTACAGGTAAAGCATGTATGTATTAAGTTATCTACAGGTCAAGCATGTGTATGTCAAGTTATCTACATGTCAAGTATGTGTACATTAAGTTACCTAAGGGTCAAGCTTGTGTATATCAAGTTATATACAGGTCAAGCATGTGTATATTAAGTTATCTACGTGTCAAGCTTGTGTATATCAAGTTATATACAGGTCAAGCATGTGTATATTAAGTTATCTACGTGTCAAGCTTATGCATATCAAGTTATATATGAATCAAGCATGTGTATATTGAGTTACCTATGAATCAAGCAGAAATCTAGCTCATCTGCCATGAAATGCAACTTTAAAACATGAAGCATAATACACAAATAAAAAACACTCTTTTATCTTAGGCAAATAAGAAACCAAATTTTAAACAGTATTTACTTACTGTATCTGTTCTGACTACAGGTAATACAAACCTATATATCTCACTGTTTTTGTGGATATCCCAAAGCATGTGTTACCTCGTTTTTCAGTTTGACAAATCGTCTCCAATTCAACAAGCTTAATTTTAAACATTTCACATAGAAACATTAAGGCCATATCCAAATGAACTCACCAATCTGTTGGACGAGAGTTGGGCCACTGTACCACGTGGCTAAGGCAGGCACAGTTGGCGACGCAGTAAGGTTCTCTCCCGCAAGGCCACTGCAGGGAATGTAGGCAATGTCGTTGTCTTTGAAGCCAGCCTGCTTTAGGAACTGTGCCAGTTTCTTGACGATCTCCTCGTAGCGATCTCTCGACCAACCAACCGTATCCATCTTGTTGATTGCGACCCCCAACTGTGACACCCCTATTCAATAGGAGACAAACTGTGATTAATCACAACAAAAAACTAGGTCACCATTTAAAAAAAAACATAAAAAGTGACACACCATTTGTAAGGTATTGATAACTACAAAAGTTTACATTATCAAGATGTTTTTAAATTGCCCAGCTCATTTCAGATTCATTTAAAGACAAATTAAACTTATATTATATCTACTATGCATGCTAGCTCGTTTGTACAAAGTTCTCATTTAGTTTTGGTGAAATCATCGGACAAACTATTAAATCATTTCTGACTGGGTCCGATCAAACTTCTGCAAAAAAATAGCAAAAGTGGTGCAGCTGTATATACTATTAGATAAGGCTGTTCACACTTTCGCCACAATCTAATAATCCTAGTAAATGCTTTCGATGATTTTAATAAAAGGATACACTCTTTCATTAAACCGACTGTGCATATTACTATTCACACACTACAAGTCATGAAAGAATGAAGAGGGATTACTAAAATTCAACAGTCAGTATTGCGGAAGCCGTGACTGTGGAGGTTTGAATCATAAGCATTTACGGCATATTTTGTAATCTGGCACTTAATGTTTCAGGAAAATAAACCATGTTTTCAAACTGAATCAAAACCCTCTAAATTTGCCAACATTGGACGTGGGTGCAGCAGGATTCATTACTGAAACTGATTATGAAAAAAACTGACTAAAGATGTATGGCACCTAGAGATCGGATAAGCATGGCGTGTTCACGTGTCTGTCCGCCCGATTCAAAGCCGGTCTCAAATTCACCCCGTGTTGCATTCACCACCAGGATAGCAACATCTGCCTGGGCCGCGCCTATCAACAGAAACATTGACAATTGTTTTTTAAAAAAGCTTATGTTGCCCTTACCTTAGTAACAGAAATAAGCACACTTATTTAATAACTAAGAACACTTCAAAGAAATCCTCAACAGAGACCCACCAGCAGAAAGATCAGACATACCAATGGCAGAAATGTTATTAAGTGTTAACATAAATCCACCTTCGAAGGCTGAAATAAGTAGAGCACTGAAGATGCTAAAACATGGAAAGACACCAGGACCAGACGCCATACCACCAGAGGCTCTGAAAGCAGACCCGATAACAACATTTATGTTGCACTATGTATTCTTGAAGATCTGGGAACAAGAGAAAGTCATAACAGAATGGAAAAATGGATACCTTGTAAAACTGCTAAAGAAAGGTGACATGGGAATTACCAAGTAAAGTGGACAGAATGAAAAGTTGTGTGAAGAACAAGCTGGTTTTTTGGAAAAACAAATCATGCACTGATCATGTTGCTACACTGAGAATAATCATAGAACAATCAATTGAATGGCAATCACCCCTATATATTAATTTAATAGACTTTGAGAAAGCTTTTGATAATGTAGACAGATACGTTATCTGGGTGCTGATGCATTACTATGGAATACCAGCAAAGTTTGTGACACTAATCCAGCAGTTGTACAAAACTCCACCTGCCAAGTTATCCATAATGGAAAACCGTCTGAGACAATTGAAGTAAAGACTGGTGTAAGACAAGGATGCATCCTATCACCATTAATTTTTATCATGGTGATAGACTGGATAATGAGAGAGACTGTTAAACAGGGCCAAAATGGCATCCAGTGGACATTTACTAAACAACCTACTATCACATTCACACAAACAAATGCAAAAGAAGTCCAGCAAATTGATGCAGGAAGCAGAAAAGACAGGCTTGAAAATAAACATACAGAAAACAAAATTACTAAGGGTGAACAGTACACAACACGCTAAGGTACAGCTGAAGGGAAAAGATATAGAGGAGGACAACAAATTCACCTATCTGGGAACATTCATTAACAAATGTCTGAGATACATCCTGAAAACCAAATGGCAAGATAAAACCACAAACAAAGAAATCTGGAGGAGGTCAGACCAGCACAGCATCAGGAAAGAGATTGCAAGAATAAAATGGACATGGAATGGATACACCCTCCGAAAACAAACTAACAATGTCACGAGATGGGATGCTGGCAATATTTGTAGGTCTTGTTAAATTCACAATGCAACTAACACAACGTTTTGACAAATCCATCTATGCTAATAATCTGGCCATAATATACAATACAACAGTCCATGCTAAGTGCACTGAATGTTGCCTTGTCTCATATCCCCATGTCCCAACAGGCATATTTACCCAGAAATATTGTCACACAGTAGCCCAACAGCAAACATGATTTAGCAGGTATGTACATGAATTGGTTCCCAGATGTAGACATTTGCAGCGTACCTGTGATCATGTTGGGGATGAAGTCTTTGTGTCCGGGAGCATCAAGTAAAGTGATCATCTTGGAGTTTGTCTCAAACCTTGTCTGAGCGACATCCATGGTGACACCGCGACTCCTGGAAGATAACGTGACAGTTGTTTCACCACTGCTTCAACGACAAACACAGGTAGCACTTTATCAAGATAAATAAAAGATCAGAAAGCAGGCATTACTGCATATCATAAAACACGACTCATGTTTAAAGATAAAATCTACTGATATGTATATGTGTATATATATATATATATATATCACTACAACATGCTAGCTCATTTGAGCACATTTTTTGTTAGTTCAGTGAAAGTATTAAATACTTTTTTTATCGGGTTTGGTAAAATTTTGGTCAAATGGCAACTGATTATCTGTTTTCTATCTTCAGGTGAGTTATCTATTTCAAGGTTTCTACATCTCTCCTACACACCTTTCTTCGTCCGTCTCGTCCAGGACCCATGCATAGGCGAAGGACGCCTTGCCCAACTTGCGTGATTCCTGCTCATACTTATGCATCGTCTTCTTGTTGACAAACCCCAGCTGGTAGAGGACATGGCCCATTAGTGTACTCTTGCCAGCGTCCACATGACCTGTGTTAACCAATCAAACATTCGTGTAGTGGTATTACTGCCACTAGTTAGAAAATGTACTTTTCTTGCTTGTTTAAATCATGCCGAAATGTTTACAGCGAGTTATGGGGGTACATTTATTACAACAGATTATTTTTTCTAACAGTTCGTTACCATGGAAATTGCAGCCATTTTGGATTTGCTACGGACACGAGTTATTTGTTAATGATCACGACTACACTTGACAGACACTATCCAAAATAACCTGTATTACATAACATAACACTAATATAAAGGTGACACTGTGTGAGATTGTTGATGGAAGTAAAACACAAATAAAATCTTTTGCTGAGTGTTGAAACAATTGCGTATCTATGCCAACACATGCTCAATCGTGCTCGAAGTTACTCAAACGTCAGATCAGCCAATTTTTGCGTTTCGATGCTAACACTGTAATTTCTGTTTAATGCCAGTAAGTGTTAATGTTGGCCTGATGTATTCTTTGCTGAAACTAATTCTTTCCGACTCTCTAATTTGAAGTACAAGTGGTACTTCCATCGACAATCAATCCCACGATGCACTGCATTTATACACACACACGCCATCTAGTGATCAAAAACATGACATTCCGGGTGACGACTGTTGGTTTAAGATTACTCTGAAAATAATAGAAACTTTAATGGGTGTAGGCCAGAATCACAACCATAAATAACGTTGTGGGTAGTATCATGAATGTAGCTCAGTAAGTCCACCATGGAGAAGTTGGATAATTCATCAGGTTGATGATAATGTTATCGAGTCACTGTTCTCATTGTAACATATCATAATAATGTTTCATTATTAACTTTTACAGGTTTTTGGGTTTAATTATCATATTTATTTACCGGGTGGGAGAATATTCAGCATACCAAGGATATTATCAGTATCTAGGAATGTGTTTGCAAATGATCTGGATATATAATTATATAAAACATTACTTTACTGATTTTATGACAAATCAATTGTTGCAAAATTGTTTTTGAGCAGCAATTAACAAAACCACTCCTGAATTTCTGCAAACCAAAAACGTATCACGTAACAATAGTAACACATTTTTTAACAACAGTTTTGTGTGCTGTCTATTTTATCAGTTATTTTCCTACTACCAAACTTTATTGATTATAAATGCAACTATCAAAGCTCCAGAAAGAGTAGAAGATATTTCCACTCACCAATCACCACCATATTGAGGTTCTCTTTGTCGTCACTAGCTCTGCGCCTTTCATACTCCTTCACCAAATCTAGTTTGCCAACTTTTGATCTGAAAACAAGTCCAACAAACTTGTTCACATCCAACAAACTTGTTCGCATTGAAAAAATGTGACATGCAGCATAGTAACAAGAGGTGATTTTTATAGTTCAAGTGCGTGAGTGTGTGTGTGCATGTTACCATCAGATATAGAATCATCAAAGTTTGGTTATCCGAACGACTGTCAAATAAACGCTCATCCCTCACTTTGTTCCACTCTTCCCGGGTGTCTCCCCCGTCTTCCCACCATCTTCCAAGTTCGACGAACTGCCCGACTTCCTCATGGAGATCGTCTTTTCCCCTGATTCCTTTGTGATGTTCTCCACTCTCTGAGCCTTCGGTCGAGTGCCATCACTGGAGCCATCCAGCTCTGACTGGGCACTGACGCCAGTAAACGTCATCCGTGCCACTGATGGGGTAAGCCCAGAGCCACCCTCTACCACCTTTGGAGGTAGAGTCACTGACAATGGTGCTGTAGTTCTCTGGAGTTCCTGCCTAGCACCTGCAAAATACATGGATAACTGGGCATTTTGTGCTATTGACAATATTTGCGATCCATGCATATTACCACTACATGTTTTGTGACAACCCGCAACTGTGATTTCATTCATAGCCAACAGGTGTCATGCATGTTATAATTAACACTTATTGTACGATTGTAGATAATAAAACTGACTACATAGGCATTTACCTAAGCAAAACAATCCCTTTCAGAAATGAAAAAAAACTGTTTAGGATCAATTTCAAAATCTACCAGTTTCAGGTGCCACAGTGACGTCACAAACATATCGCAATGATGTCACAAACATATTGCAATGACATCACAAACATATCGCAATGACATCACAGACATATTGCAATGACATCACAAACATATTGCAATGACATCACAAACATATCGCAATGACATCATAGACATATTGCAATGACATCACAAACATATCGCAATGGTGTCACAAACATATTGCAATGACATCACAAATATATCGCAATGATGTCACAAACGTATGGGGGTCCGTGAGTCTCTCTCGCAAACAATCCTTGTATCACTGGTAGCTTCTGTATATATCAACCCCCTAGGGGAATACGGAGACCCCAGTCATATTTGTATCCTAAATCCAGCATGTCCATGACACAACTATAAGCAATGCAACTGAAATTTTAGTTTTACATAATAGAAACTACATTTCGCCAGCACAACTGTGGTGAAGTGAAATATACATTCATTAAAATTATGATTATGAATTTTGTTATAAATTTATCGACATATATCCTGATTTCTGTGCATTTACAATTCAAAACCTCAATGCAAGTGAACCGAGAGATTTCTTAGCAACACATCTGATTAGTTGATGTGACAGTTGTTTGGTGTGGATATACGTGATGTGATGACAGTTGTTTGGATCCACGTGATGTGATGAGTTGTTTGGATCCACATGATATGATGACAGTTGTTTGGATCCACGTGATGTGATGAGTTGTTTGGATCCACGTGATGTGATGACAGTTGTTTGGATCCACGTGATGTGATGAGTTGTTTGGATCCACGTGATGTGATGACAGTTGTTTGGTTCCACGTGATGTGATGAGTTGTTTGGATCCACGTGATGTGATGACAGTTGTTTGGATCCACGTGATGTGATGAGTTGTTTGGATCCACGTGATGTGATGACAGTTGTTTGGATCCACGTGATGTGATGAGTTGTTTGGATCCACGTGATGTGATGACAGTTGTTTGGATCCACGTGATGTGATGAGTTGTTTGGATCCACGTGATGTGATGACAGTTGTTTGGATCCACGCGATGTGATGACAGTTGTTTGGATCCACGCGATGTGATGACAGTTGTTTGGATCCACGTGATGTGATGACAGTTGTTTGGATTCACATGATGTGATGACAGTTGTTTGGATCCACGCGATGTGATGACAGTTGTTTGGTTCCACGTGATGTGATGACAGTTGTTTGGATTCACGTGATGTGATGACAGTTGTTTGGATCCACTTGATGTGATGACAGCTGTTTGGATCCACATGATGTGATGAGTTGTTTGGTTCCACGTGATGTGATGACAGTTGTTTGGATCCACGCGATGTGATGACAGCTGTTTGGATCCACGTGATGTGATGAGTTGTTTGGATCCACGTGATGTGATGACAGTTGTTTGGATCCACGCGATGTGATGACAGTTGTTTGGATCCACGCGATGTGATGACAGTTGTTTGGATCCACGCGATGTGATGACAGTTGTTTGGATCCACGTGATGTGATGACAGTTGTTTGGTTCCACGTGATGTGATGACAGTTGTTTGGATCCACGTGATGTGATGACAGTTGTTTGGATTCACGTGATGTGATGACAGTTGTTTGGTTCCACGTGATGTGATGACATTTGTTTGGATCCACGTGATGTGATGACAGTTGTTTGGATCCACCTGATGTAATGACATTTGTTTGGGGTGGACCCACCTGATGTGATGACAATATCTCCACTGATTCAAAAGCATATCACAAACTAAGTATTGCTGCACATAATTATTATATCAATACGCTTTATACAACAGATTACACATTTACCCCATGCATGGGTTGTTTACATCTCGTGGCACAAACATCATGTAGAAGGAACCTACACCTTTTAGCTTCTTGTCTGAAAGAAAATTTCCTCTTTCCTTCCCATAGGATTGATTTAAATCACTCAAAAAAATAATTGATTTATGATTTTTTTACTTGATTTAAAAAAAAAAAGTGGTTTTTAATACAAAAGCACAATGTGCGCACACTTGTGTAGCTGTATTGACACCAGATAGCCTGATAGTAAAATATTTTATGACATTGTGTATATCAGCTTAAAAAAATCTGATTATATATATATATATATATATAAAATCATGATTTTTTTCAACCCTGACTGAGAGACAGTGCCTGGTATAGAACTCACAACCTGCTGGTAAGGAGACAGGCTGGTCACAGAGACCATACTGGTTAATCAACCTGACCAATAGCAGATATGTCATGATACTTTTTGTTAGTACAAATATGAACACATACACAGTTGAACAGTCAGAACAATGAAAGTCCATATTATCTGTGCCATATGTTGGTTGGATATGTGTCAGTTTGACTCTTCAGACAATCAGTTTGTAAGTTATGTTGGTTTTGAATTAGAATACAATGCTAGAGAGCATTCTATTCTAGTTGGACTACTGTGTTTTTGCAAGCAGTTGCCGACACGACTAAGGATCCATACTAAAGCTCAGCATCTACAACTGTAGCTGTAGCAATCAACACAATGAGTGTTATATATCTTTGCCTGAAGCATAATTAGTAAACCAAAACCATAACCTAGGCATTATGTATGATATTCGCAATCAACTTACGTTCTCCGGGGTTAATGAATGCAGCCTTCTGTTTCTCTTTAACAATATCATCGGGCGAGGGCGTGAGAAACTCAAACCTACTTATCTCATCCAACTTCTCACAGTTCAACGACTTAAGACAACCAACAGAGAATTTGGGGAACTGAAGAGCGCACTTTGGCTTCTGAACACAATCGCGCGGCTTGTACGACGTGCACAGAGTTGCCCCAAACAGCGAAGGTTTAGCAAACATTTGCCCTGGCATACGCCTCCGGTGTTCTTTTGCACATCTTGGGAGACTATCGTGAGCTTGCGTAGAGCAAGGAGTACTGACAGCTGCAACCCCCAAGAGCTGTCTCAAATCGACGGCTTGCTTGCGTTTCTGGAATCCTGGAGGTGGACGTGGGATGACGCTGGGCACGTTACTGAGTGCTGCAGGTGAACCACAGAACTGGGCAGTTAGTGCATGACTAGTTGACATGTGAAAGCCAGGGGGTGGCTTCACTTTAGGTTTCTCCGCAAGATCAGATGCACTAGCAGCTTTTGGTGAATAAACTGGACTGACTTCGTATATTGAATCAAGCATGTGAGCAACATTAACTGGCCTTGAAGTGACATGTGACTGCGTTGTTGCTGTGGTTGAATGACACGATGCCAACGTCGCCAGGGAGAGCCCACCAGTGACTGATATTCCTGACGAGGGCTCTGAAACGGTTGCTGCTAATGGCAACCTTGCCGATTCTGATCCTGTTGAGAGATGCTGAGAAGCCATCATTGCTAACGATGACCTGACAGAACTGGGTGATCCTGAAATATGTCTCGAAGCCATTTTTGCTAATGACACGCCATCCGAGGTCAAAGGCTGCGAATGATGTTCTGAAGAAACTGAACGATGCTGCTTTGCTAGAATAGTTAATGAAGGTGTAGCTGAAGTCAAAGGCCCAGAGTTTTGCTGCGATGCTGTTACTGTTGCTGATGCGGCAGACTTGACTGGTCCTGACAAATGCTGTGAAGCCAGTTTTGTTAACGATGAGCCATCAGATGTCGACAGCAGTGGAAGACTTTCTGAGGAAACAGAAGTCAACGAACCTGAACGGTGCTGTGTTGCTAACATAGTTAATGACGGTGTGGATGAAGTAAGTGGTCCAGAGTTGTGCTGTGTTGTTGTTATTGCTGTTGATGCTGCAGAATGTGTTGGTCCTGAAAGATGGCGTGAAGCCATTGCTGCCAGCGAAGACTGAGCCATGGTCAGTGGTCCAGAGTTACGCTGCAATTGTGTTGTTGACATTGCTGAATTTCCTGGTCCTGAAAGATGCTTTGAAGCCATTGCTGCCAGAGAAGACCGAGCTGTGACCAGTGGCCCTGAGAAGTGTGAGGCAGGTAGCAAAGATTCACCACAAGCTGCTGTAGCGCAAACTGTCCGTGACGTGTCTGTGGTTGATGACGACCCAACAGCTGTATGTGATCCCAAGAGGGGCTGTGACGTTGTGGCTACTAATGACACATCACTGCAACCCGACCGTCCCGAGATATGTTGTGAAGCCATTGCTGCCAACGACTCTGTTGTAGCTGATGACAACACACATGAAGTGGCTGTTCCTGACAGATGCTGCTTTGCAGCTAATGCCAATAGTGAAGAAGACACCGTAGCCGCAGATTCACTCAATTCCAGGTGCTCACTTTGTGATTCATACTCTGAAGAATCAGCCGCTGCAGAATCAGTTGCTTTCTGGTATTTCATCTTGTCCTTAGTCAAACTGAACGGCGGGGTAACCACAAACTGTGTGGTGCAAAGTTTCGCTTGCGGTATGCTTCTCATGACTAACAGTGCTTCGAGATTGTGCCTGTGTATATGTGATAATACCACAACCATAAGTGCTGTTTCCAGAGTTTTGCATGCCATCTTGTCATTCTGCTCGCTTGAAATTCCTCTGTTTTCTGACTGCACAGCATAATCAAAAATCAATGACATCAGTTCACTTTCTTCCATTGTTGTCTTACATTTTGAAATGGATTCCTTAACATGCTCCAGCAACATATTTGCCTTACTGCTTAGACTGCCTCTAGTAGCCTTTTGTAGTCTTTTCTTCAGTGTGTGATAGTTTGCCATGCAGGCATTCCTCTGCATGTGAATGGGACATTCTAGAATAATTATGCGACGTAGCGACAACTCGGTCAGGGGCAACAATCTGTGCTGGGTGCATGAGTGACATATGACTGGTCCCGTGGACTGCGTTGTGCTCATTTTTAAACCTATGGGTCTACTCTGAGCTTCGTCTTACCTTACCATAGCCGAACAGCAGATCAGAACGCAGCAGATGAGCCGGCAAGAAAACAAATGGCAACACATTAGTGAACCGAACATCACAACATCAGTTAATCATAAAGCTGCAATGTGTTTCATAACAACACGTAACAAAGCAAGATTCTAACACAAATCATGTTTCCACAATGTTTGGCAACAGAATGAAGACAAATGGTGTCACCGTAACACTTTCAGCACAGCTACAGTCAATAACATTTTGAATCGGAATCACTATAAGATGATTAAATCCAATAGGTCTTTCAACATAAGGATTTGTCTTTTTTGCCAAATTGTCTGAGCCACACTTAACACTAAAATATTTCAACATCTGCAAGTTATCAGGACACCATAAACATGTTCATTCTGTTGACCTGTATTGTGGAAGTGCATATAACACTTTCTTAATTCCGAATTACATGTAAAAAAATTTGACACATTTACACAAAACACCTATTTAGTGCTTCGCCGTCAGTACATACCAAAATAATAATTCAGCTGTGTGTTTTCGGCTTTACCTTGTAGTTTCTAGATAACTAATTCTGCTGCAAGTCAATACATACCTCTATTTCTCCTGGTGTCCCTCTGTTCCATCTGAGGTTTTGGTACTTCTGCAAGGATAGACATTTCATAGTAGATGCAATTCTTCAAAACCATTCAATTTCTAGGGAGGGTTAGACAACAGCAGACTAGCCTGGTCTGGTCGACGGAATTCCAGAATAAATTTGTAGACAACACAAAGCATTTTATAGCCTCTTCCAACAATAATTATGGCACGTGAAAATTAATGTAAATTATTTTCAAGAAAACGATACAGTGCTAAACTGAATCAAAACTCACAAAATGTGCACAATACTGGAGATAGTGTACAATTACATTTTGGGATAGGCATTAGGCACACAACACATTCTGGCTATAGACATACATGAACGAATAGTTTTAGTGTAGTAATTACAGTATGGCTGAATGCTTCACAGAAATAGAGAAGTCAAGTTCGCTTAGAATTAACAGGTATGCACTTTGATTGGTCCTAGGGACTGGATACCAGGCCATGTAAGAACATACCTTTCTACATTCACAATGAACACATGTAAACAGCTTGGATCATCGCTATGACAACGAAACATGTTCACAATGTAGTATGGCTACACAGAATGCACGTACCATCAGTTTGTTGACCTAAAACATCATCGGCTGCAGCATTACTGTCAAAGTTTGACTTGAGTATTGCTGCAACCATCACATTTTCAGGAACCGATTCACCCAGAATGTTCCGCATCTCGTCCAGACATCCCTTAAGTCTAACTGAAACACCAACAGTGATAATAAAAAAAAAATTCAACAAAGTCAATATTTGTAGCTACAGACAGGGCTGGGTCTAATTACGTAATTGTGAACGATTACAGTCAAACTGTTCTATTTGTGATTGTTTCTGGTTTTGAAATTATGCTGTAATTGTAACTGATTTTTCTGTGTAATTGCAATAGTTACAATTAAAGGGAATAAAAACTATGATTGCTTGAAACCATATTACATTACATCTTGTAGTTGTAGTATATTTCCATTTCCACAACACCAAAAAAATTATTAGAATTCAATTAATCAATAATTCCAAATAATACTCTGTTCTACTGGCCTGCCTCGATCACTGACGACACAGAAGTGCTACGAGACTGGGACTTTTCATTCACTCACCATACCGTTGACATCGATAGCAGTTGTTTAGAAGCGAGCGTCAGAATGGTTTATTGTGCAGCATTCGATTGTAATGCAAACAGTAGTAAGAATAGAGTAACATGTATTGGGTTTAAGTTCCCTACGGAGTTAACTTTGCTTTAAAAAGCAAACGTCAAGCCGACGAAGCACAGCCAGCTTTGCTTGCATCGAGAAAACTAGTTTCGACTGTAATCCGGACCAGAGAATATAGCAGCTCTGGGTTATCCTGGTGCTAAAATCTCTTTGAAAGATGATGTTGTGTCAACATTATTCTGAGTAGTGGAAGCTATTCAGCCGATTCATCCCGGCAGCCACGGCTGGGTTGGACTGTATTAGTGATGTACATGACGGTACTTACTAATAAACACAAATTTAATATAAAATACAATTGTGACAAACTATTTCTTCCGTGCCAGATACAGATCACTGCCAAGGCAAAGTCCGCACATGCAAGGGAAACCCCTGGCATTTGTAACAGGATGCCTATTGGATGATTCACATTTAATGATGTCAGTATCTTGGGGAATACCAGGGAAACACCAAAGCAAAGATGGTGGACGAAGTTGCGAGAATTGTACAGTAAAAAATTTGTGAAGGATATTACGCCAATTTACTTCATACTGGTGATACTAAGGAGGCTAATCCATTACTAGCTAGAACTGAGTAGATCTTGCGTGTCACCCCAGTCACCAAGCTGAAATAATATCAGCTGAATTCACCCCCCATTCACGCCATTATAAAGGGACCGGATTCATGCATGTGGCAGTTGGGCCGAATTCACCACCACCTGCTAGCACTACTCCTGCTATTGAGATGTTTACTTTCTGACCTAACCATGAAAACGACCACCTATAGTCGCCAAACTTCTCATATATTTGTCATGCATATACACGTCACATGGTCAAACATTACTCTTACTTTCATGTAACGATAACAAATTACAAAAACTAGCTATATCTTCTATGCCTAGCTTCGCAAAGCTAGGAATAAGAGAAGGCAAGGTTTTGTAATTTTTTATCTTTATATGGAAGTAAGAGCAATGTTTTGACCACGTCACTGTCATCACATTGTATGCATATGGTAGATACATCAGGTGTACTGGTGCGTGGCAGTGGGTGGTGCAGTGCTGGTTCAGATCTATATTATAATGTAAGACCTACATTCTTGCACATATGAAGAATTATATTATTTTACCATGGGCTATGCTGACTGCTGGCTAACTGTTGTGTGTGATCATTCCACAATCTGATGGTGCTAGGGAAGAATGAACTCTTGTATGCGTCGACAAGGGTGTATGTCTGGTAGTAGCGATATGCGCTGCCTCTGGTGCGGCAGTGAGTGTGTTTGTTGTCACATCAACCAGGTTGTTTTTGATGTGGTAGAGCATCACCATAGAGCTTCACCATCTTGGCACTTACCTTCGTCGGTGGGGCTAAGGCCCAGTTGGTGTAGGTGAAAGGAGTCATGCAAGGAGTCAGCATTGCCCTCGTCAAGTTGGTCTTCCTGATCCTCGTCCTCTTCCGGAATCTCCTGTGATGTCATGTAGCATGATAACGATGGTTGATTACTGCGGTCGTACAGAAACTGTGCAGCTGAAACATGCCCGAGAAAACCCAGTAACTATGAGAAATTATAATTATTCCCAGTCTTTTCATACAGTGATAATTTGCTGATAGACTGATCAGTCGATCTGGTTTGTAGTATCTGTTCAAAGTGTCACGTATGTGAAATGTTGTATTAATGACAGATATTGTGTGCATTTGCAACATAATTGTACTAATTAAAACCCCTGGAGGACCCACCAAAAACAAACCTGGAATTGGAACTTTTCCCAAATGCTGCATTAACCAATACATTTTTTACTGATTTCTTTCACCTGAATATTGGCAAATATGTATAGTTTATTCACAAAAAATATAACTAACACTTCACAATAAAAATTTCTGTAACTTTAAATTTGCATCCAAGAAGTCAATGCGCAGGGGTGTTAAAACCCTCACAAGAATTATTATAGAGACATGTACAGAGAAATAGAGAAAAAAATTAAAAGGCAGTTATTGTCAACTGGCATTTGACTGAGTGTTAATCTAATGATTATGATGATAACAAGAAATTACACTGAGAAATAATAAACATTAAGAGCCCTTACCTGTGCTCGGTGACACGCAGTAGCTCTCATCCTCTACCGAGTGACCATATACATCATCGTAACCATCATATTCTGAAACACATATTTTATTTTCTTAATGTTAACAATCACTATAATCTACATCTACTCTGCAATATCATGTATGTGGGAACATCTGTAAGAAATGTCTACAGGTTTCCCCACTACGCTGGACTATTTTATGTCACCTCATATAAACATCTGACTACGGCTCTCTGTGTTGCTTCCTAGTGTCTAGTAACCTAGTTAGTTAACATAACCATAAGATGTGAAAATAAAGTATATAAAATTTTGCGAAGGACACTCGAGAAATTGAGTTGCAACTCGCCAGGTTTTAATTGTAACCAAGAAATAGCATGATGGTTGACTACAGATGGGACATCGTCACGGGAAATAAATAACTGCTGTTATGCAGATGTGACATCACCTGTTGACCCCGATATCAACGAAAAGATGATTACGTAACATTGTGGATAGGGTCCCATTCTTTTTTGATATATCATAATTTTTGTCTTGTAGATTCAGGTAAAATTTCACGTTTTGTACACAATCGTAAAAACTCATAAAATGTACAGATAGGGAGGGTTACAAGAGAACATATGAATACAATAACAAGGACATTTATTTTTAAAATGATGTGTGTATCATGATTGTATGTGTTCCTCATGTAATAGTTTTGAACCTTGAAGGGATAGATCAACATATGTTGGCCCATTATGAATTCCCATGTTGTAACAACTAAGAATTATTCTAATAAATGAGCAAAACAGTTATCATCAATCAATAAAAGATTAAATCTAGGTCAAATATTTAAGTTAAGTTACTAAAAGGTCATATAAAATTAATGTCAATGTGTAGTGTAAAAATGACTCCCCTCAAAGTTATTGGGTCCTGGAAGAAAATTAATCGAAACTAAATAGTTCAACTACAGATATAGATCAACATATAGATCAACTAAATAGGTAATCATAAAGCATTGCGCTGAGCTTGAGGTATGTGTGTCCTTAAGTCTTGATTAGTTCCAAAGATATAGCAGTTTCATTTTCACTTTTCCTTGGATTCAAGCGTAGTCAACCGGTTCCAAAGATATAGCAGTTTCATTTTCCCTTGGATTCAAGTGTAGTCATCCGGCTTCCTAGAAATGGACTAAAATAAAAAGCTTTTTCCTTTACCTGAAACTAAAATGTAGAAAACTTTGGAACTAGTAAAAATTCAAACTTATTGCCTTATCTTATCAGTGCATATCTACATTGATATGCTTATACAGTGGAGTATAAGATATACAAAAATATGCTTCAAAAACATGTTTACGCAAACATTTTCTTCGAAAAAAGTAAACTTTGTCAGATCATGTTTATACGCCCAGTGTCCGAAACATGATTTTATAGCTGACTAATGACATATCTAACATATACTAATAGAAATTAGTATATGGACTATGGAATCAGGGCTTAAATTTGCGAGCTGTGGCTCGCCAATTGGGCCCAAATATCATCCTGTTTTTTTAATAGTAGCCAGGTGCCAGCTGGCAAATGCATTTCATAAGTTGTATTACTTCAACAACTGGTTCATGTTGGACCTCCAAAGTTGCACAGGTTATCCAAATCATTGTAGTGCTACCAGCCTGTGTGGATGGAGGAGCCCTCGTTTTGGATGTGCCTGTTGCCAGCTGGGCCCTAAATATTCAGACGAATTTTAAGCCTGGGATTAATGTCTTATAATTTATACTCATTTATTTATGGTTATAGACTAGTCTAGACTATACAAATACTATAGTTGTAAACAATGACAATGTCAATGATTGGTGGCGTGAGCGCACACATCACAATGTTTAATGTTCCACATACTTCACTACACTGAGTTTTACAATACACATGTGCACAAAATATAAAAAGACCACCACTTCTTCGCTGAAACTACACAGTCTTGCAACATATTGGATGGATTCGACGTGGGTTTTGCCTATACATTTGCCAGTTCAGTTGTATTGGACGGCAAACTCCCGCGTTAAAGCTACCTGTCCTATAATACACACCATCCTGGTAGTTCATAGATCGGACAGTCCTGTGTCTGGACATCTTGAAACTTCGTAGCAACAACACTTATGGCGAATAAGCTCGACTATGTCATCATTTATCTCAAAAAAGGACAATCAACATCAACCGATTAACTCCCGCCATCTTGATTTTGTTTAAGTTTGCCAGCGGTTAACACGCAACTATTATGGAAGGGCCGTCATACTCACAGGAAATCCACGCTCCCTCGATCTTGAGTTTGGCGCTGGACTGGACCACCACTCAACTTTTGTGGGGTTACAAGGTGTGTTGCCAAATGTGTAAATTTGTACATTATGTATGAACAATTTAGTAATATTAGTGATTTGCGTAGGGAGACCTTTACAATATTTGCTGGTTTTGATAAAGAATCTTTGCATGGGCTCCCATGCAGTCCGATATTTGTATTTATGGATCGTTTTCCTTTGTATTTCATAATTATGCTGGAACCTTATTGAGCAGCAACAAGGGTTTTTGGTCAATTTAATCTTGCAAACCAGTCCTGACTGTTTGCTAACTTTATTTATACTCGTTAGTGACATCTACCAGCTTGTGTCTGTACATTCATTGTTATTGTAATGTACTTCCTGATTGTGCACACTGCCGTAGGCGCAGTATCTTCAAATCACTGTGCAAAGTGACACTCCTTGCCCTGGCATAGTCAATGAAAATTAGACAGAGTGCCTATTTTTTCACCCTACATGGTAGTTATGTTTCTCACACAAACAGAGAAAGGGCTGCACAGGCACACAAAATAATCTTTGTAGGGGCGTCAAATGTGTCGTTTTACTTACATAAGGGTTAATATTAGCCGGTTGCTAATACTTCATTCATTACATTGACACTAGTTAGTTCCGACGTAGGCCTATTTAGGGGATACCAGGACTAGTCCGCCCCCATGGACACTGTAATAGATCTGGAGACTGTATTTGTAGAGCTAGAGGATCAGTTTCCGGCCATTGAACGAAAATATCTTGTCCACATTTGTGTTATAAAAAAATGCCAAAACTGTTACAAGCCAATATCCAAATCTGACTCTTAGTAGAGCTATCCAAGCATTGGCAGACTTGCCTCATGTCGGGGCTAGTCCGCCCAGGGGCCGGGGCAAGTTTGCCAAACACGTACTTTAAACAGCAAATGCACAAGAACAGTGCAGTTTTGTCTTATTTTTATGTCAAAAAACGTCATGTTTGTAACATAAATTTGTTAGAAACTTAAAAATTCTCACAAATTCTGTTGTATCTATGGAATAAACCAGGCAAAAAAAACGTTTGGCACTGCATCGGCTAGAAAATGGTGAAATAAAATCTGGTTTCGTTACTTTTTTTTACTAGAAAATAACACTAAACTGGACAATTGGAAGTCTTTATTAGAGTGCATGTTAGTGTGTTTATGTTCACAAGTGATCCTGAGCATTTTACATCAGATATCCTAGGGATGAACTTACTCCGTAGCACACAGGCGGACGTGCCCCAACACAGAGACATATTTGGTGGGCGGCAACTAAATACCACTGACACTGGATAGCTCTGATATAAGGGCCTTTCTGATCACACTAAATGTCTAACCAATGCCACTTATAAATACTGAAATTTGATCGAAGCAAAAACATTACTTTCAGTCACCAAAATCAGGTTTCTAGTTCACAACTTTCCAGCCAGCAACTCGTGGACGTCAGTTTCCCGCTGCATCAGTGTTCGAAATGAGGGGGGTCTGGGGGGTCCTGCCACAAGGCACGAGGGGTCTCCCATAAGAAAGAAAAATGTAAGCTTGGGGGTCCCTAATTTTATCGTTTAACCGATGTAATTACCCTTCCGCTGATGCACCTGTTGTTGCGTGTGAGGCTACTCTGGTTCGTCTGTGCTAAAACTCGACAGTTTTCCCAGAATTCGATCGATCTCGGAGCAAGAACTCGACGGTTTTCGCAGAACTTGACGGTTTTTGCAGGATTCGACATCATTATGTTGGTAGTTTAGCTGATTCATTCAGCTCACTCTATTGTCATTCAGTTAATCTCTGTTAACAAATATCTTAAATCAGTCCACTCATATCATTGATGAGTGTGTGTTTTGTTTTCTGTTGGGTGTCTGCAGTAATGCCACCAATGAGTATCTAGGTGAGGCACATTTTACCTTGGCATTTTACTTCTCAGAATAACAGAGCACTGTGTCTGCAAGCGCACTGCTCCAGTTACAATGGTTTAGACCACAATTTACAATTTAGACATTTAGCGGACGCTCTTATTCAGAGCGACTTACAACAAGTGCATTCAACCTAAGTTGGTAAAATAACTACAGGTCGAAATAACTACAGGTTGCTATGATAGGATGCAATTTTTTCCCCACAAAAATAGGCGTTAATAGCCATTACAGTGCCTGAAGAAAAGATTTTTAATAAGATTTTTTTCGGGGACCCCCAAGGGTCAGTGGTCATTTCGAACACTGCATGTGGTTTGATGATCATGTGACTTAATCGTGTGACCGAAATAATTACTAAATTCTGCAACGGCGCGGAATAAAAGCCGGCTGGCGGACTAGTCCCGGTCTCCCCTTCGTGTTCTTTTACCGTAATATTTGCCACGGACACAGGGGGGTCTAAGACCCCTCTTCATGGCCTAGGAGGTCTTGAGACCCCTAAGACCCCCTGGATCCGCTGCTTTGTGTGTGTGTGTGTGTGTGTGTGTGTTTGTGTGTGTGTTTGTGTGTGTGTTTGTGTGTGTGTGTTTGTGTGTGTGTGCGTGTGCGTGTGCGTGTGCGTTTGCGTGTGCGTGTGCGTGCGCGTGTGCGTGTGCTTGTGCTTGTGCTTGTGCTTGTGCTTGTGCTTGTGCGTGTGCGTGTGCGTGTGCGTGTGTGTGTGCGTTTGTTAATGTTGTCTCTTTCTGTTTTCGTGTGCTAAACATCAGCCGTGATTTCAGCGGACATATGAAGAAAGAGTTTTGACCAACGGGTATTTCTTTTATTACTGCTGTAGAGACAGGTTCTTAACTTATAAATTATTACCTTTCAGACGATAGGGTAGCAGGCTGCATAAAAGTATGCAGTCCAAGGTGTGGTCGTCCCTGCCCTTTGCTAGCCCCGGTCGCGGCTGATCCGGCTGTCAGTACCCGGAAAGGGTCCCTACCCAGGGTAACGGGACTGGTTAGACCCCGAAGAGGAAGCAGAAGAGGACGCAGAAGAGGACGCAGAAGAGGACGCATAAGATGGCGCAGAAGAGGACACAGAAGAAGACACAGAAGAGGACACAGAAGGGGACGTAGAAGAGGACACGGAAGTGGACGCAGAAGATGGCGCAGAAGAGGCCCGATGAAGAGGACAGAGAAGGGGTCACGGAAGAGGTCGCAGAAGAGGACAGAGAATGACTTAGAAGAGGTCACGTCGCAACTAATGAAGGTAGGGTAACAGTTCTAATATGTTGATGCTATTCTTTGCTAATTTTAAATTTGGTCTGCTTTCTAATTTCATGTGCGGAGCATCGACCGTGACGTCACAGGACATCTGGAGAAGGAGCATCGAGCAAAAGGTACTCTATTATAATTGTTGCTGCGGTTACACATTCTACTTTTTGTTTCGCTCATTCTTATCTTTTGTTTGCTTTTCTGATAATAGGGTAGCAGGCTGATATGCAGTATATGGGTTTGTCGTCCCTGCCCTTAGCTAGCCCCGGACAAGATCATGCTCCCCACAATTTGTTATGCTTTGCATTCTACAAGGAACAGCTTGTCTGCTGAGCGCAGATTCTGACGGGCTGGCACATACGGTTCAAAAAGGTTCAAGCAGGTCGGAGAAACACCATGGATTGTCTTGAACACAAGTGTTCATCTACGTATAACCCGTCCTCCTGAGATATGTGTCAACCTTGTTTTTAAACACATTCACGCTGCTAGCAGTTATACAATCCGTAGACAATTTGTTCCATTCATTTATTGTCCTCTGTGAGAACGAGTACTTTCTGATATCCAATCTAACCTGCCTCTTTACTAATTTTGCCTAATGTCCTCTAGTTCTGCAATCCTTCTTGAGTGAGAAAAACATATTTCTATCAACATTTTCATACCCATTCAATATCTTTAAAACTTCAATCTGATCTCCTCTTAACCTCCTTGTCTCTAGAGTTGTTAAAACCATATTCATTCAGGCGTTCTTCATAAATAAGGTCTCTCAGTTCTGGAATAATTTTAGTTGCTCTCCTTTGTATGTGTTCAAGCATACTTATATCCTTCTTACGATATGGTCTCCATGCTTGTATACAGTGTTCTAAATGAGATCTAATTATTGCTTTATACAAAAGTATAATTAGTTTTTTCATTGTATGTTATGTTTCTTCTAATCAACCCAATAATTTGATTACCCTTTGAAGCTGCAATACCACACTGCTCTGAAACTTTCATATCAGCGCTTATTGTAACTCCTAAGTCCTTTTCTTTTACAGTAGTACCCAGAACAGTATCGTCCATTTTATAGTTTACATCCAAGTTCCCATGTCCTGTATGTAGGCATTTACATTTCCCAAAATTGAACAACATCTGCCATTTCTCAGACCATTTCACTAATCTGTCTAGATCGTTTTGAAAATGTTGTTTATCACCATCAGTGTTAACCTTTCTAAACACTTTTGTGTCATCCGCAAATTTCGGTACGTTACTTGTTATATTGTCGTCCAAGTCATTGATATATATATATATATATATATATATATATATATATATATATATATATATATATATATATATATATTAAGAATAATAAAGGTCCTAATACTGATCCTTGTGGTACCCCACTCAAAACTGATTTCCAGTTTGAAGCTTCTCCATCGAATACAACACGCTGTCAGTCAGCCATTGTTCTGTCCAATCGATTATGCTATCCCCATGGGCGTTTAGTTTAAGTAGTAATCTTTGATGTGGCACTTTTTTATACGTAAGTTCAGGGGCCTGGTGATACCATCAAAAGATGAAAAGTGGCCTAAAGCAAAGCTTTGCAACATTGCACTAAAAACGAGATAAAACATGGATAAAAATATACACAATAAAAGAAAGAAAAAATAATAAATAAATAAGTAAAAAGTGATTTATCTATCTATCTGGTGTTCATGGTAACAAGGAATAAATGCTACGCCCTACAAGATACATCACCTGACTAGGCGTGCCGTTCACCCACACTTTATGGGCTCAGGCCCCGTAGGCTGTTAATACGCAGGTCACCATCTCCCAGCCAGGCATTAACCTACTCTCAACACCACGACCACCAGAAGATGAAATGAAAACAATTATATTTGATCTGATTAAGATCGAACAGATTTAAAACATCTGATCCAAAAGAAAAGCATTCACACCTGTTTTGAATGGATTCATGTTTGGAGAGGCAGGGAAAGCGGATGCTGGGAGGGAGTTCCACAGTCGACTCGTCCTAAGTATATATGAGTTGAGATATAGCTCTGTTTTTGATCTAGGAATAAGTACACAATACGGATGTCCGCTCACTGAAAATGTGGTAGCTCTCATGCTAGGTGCCTCTGAGGGTAGAATACCAGCCAGCTCAGTGGATGGCTGGAGGAAGATATGACGGTAGAAGACGCAGTGATGCAACGTTTCTCCTGTGACTCAGCGGAACTATGCCAAACTTGAGAGGTTCATCGATCTTAAGCAGGCGAAGTACTTTCTTCTGCAGCCTATCTAACAACTTCAAAGACTGCTCCATTCCAGATTGGATGTACGTCTTATAGATGGTGATACGAGCTTGGTGAGGAAGGAGGTTTCTAGAACGGCCCAGGATATAGAGACGCTTTGCTGTCTTTTTGGCAATACATGTGATGTGCTGTGACCAGGATAATGTCTTGGTGATGGTGACACCCATAAGAGTAATACTATCTGTACGCTGTAATTCCTTGTTCATAAAGTGGAGTGGGGGATGATTCTGGCTTCTTTTCCTGCTGATGATCATTTCCTCTGTTTTGCTGGCATTGAATGTAACACACCAACTGTCCGCCCACGCTTCGATTTTATTCAAGTGACATTGGAGGCTTTCTGCACATAATTATGATTCTATCGCACGTATTCTTAATGGCAATATGGAATATAGAATCATCAGCAAATAAGTGGATGTCGTTCTCTAGGTGTGAAGCCAAGTCATCGATAAACATCAGAAAAAGTACGGGACCAAGGATACTCCCCTGTTGGACTCCGGCACATAAATGCTTTGCCGATGATTTAGAGCCATCAAGTACCATAGACTGTTGTCTATCTGACAGGAAAGATGCAATCCAGCAATGCAAGTCTCCTTGGATGCCAAAAGATGAGAGTTTCTCCATGAGACCCTTATGCCACATACGGTCGAATACCTTCTTGGTGTCAAGGGCAATGACTCTTGCTGGGTGTCCAGTGCATTGTTCTACCATTGAGTGATGTAGGAAAGCATGTCAACTGTTGACCTCTTCTGTGGAAACCCGTATTGGGTGTCACAAAGAAGGTGATGCTTGCTAAGATGGCCACGGATCTGATCGCATATGATGCGCTCCATGACTTTGGATATTATTGGTAGCAGCGATATTGGTCTGTAGTTTGATGGATCATGCTTACTCCCCTTCTTGGGTACAGCGATATTGGTCTGTAGTTTGATGGATCATGCTTACTCCCCTTCTTATGTACAGCTATGACATGAACAGTTTTCCATTCAGATGGAACAGTCCAGGTGTCAAATGAAATCTGGAATAACTTAGCAAGGACTGGAGCCAGTTCAGGTGCACGTTTCTTCAGTACGGTTGAAGATATTCCATCAGGGCCGTTAGCTTTGGACATATTAAGAGTTCGAAGTTTTTTTAGAACAACTTTCGGACGGAATTTGATGGAGGAGAGAGTTGCGTTGGTTTTTGCATGCAGTTTTGGAGGAGTTTTGCCACCATCATCTATCTGGGAATTGGCAGCAAACAGATTGTTGAGCAGCTGCGCCTTCTCGCTTGCCTTGTTGTAGATATGACCATCGTATCTAAGAGGGGGAATAGCAGATGTCACTGCTTTCACAAGTTTCCAACACTGTTTGTTATCTGATCTCTTGAGTTCTTGCTCGAGATGCTGTGAAAACTGTAGACGAGCTCGTCGTAGGGAACGCTGGCAGGCAGATTTGGATTGCATGTACAAAGTCCGTGAGTCCTTTGTACGTCGTTTTTGCCATTTCTTATAAGCTTTCTGTTTGTATTGGACAGCCTCACGACAAAGCTCGTTAAACCAGGGTTTAAAGCTCGTTAAACCAGAGTAGCGGTGGTTGGTCTGCTTAGCTGTTACATAGAAGTCCATGGCATCAGCTAAGTTGTCTTTAACACAAGACCAGGCTAAATCTGCACTGTGTCCTTTTGAGAGTGCAGTACATTCTACACTAGCCAGGAATGACCGCATACCATCCCAATCTGCTTCTTCATAAAGCCAAGCTTTACGTTTGCTTGCCTTGCTGGGTGTTGGAAGTCTGTAGTTGGCCAGAGTTGAGACAACATTCTCTGACTTATTTCTTGAACCCTTTTTAAATAATGGTATGATGTTTGCTTCTTTCCATTCAAACGGAACAACTCCCTCTTTTATTGACAAGTTGAACACTCTTGCAAGTGGTATACTGATTTGTTCTACTGTTTCCATTAGTAGTTTTGCAGGAATTCTATCCACTCCCGGTGATTTATTATCCTTCATTGCCTTTATTTTCTTAGCTACCATTTATGGAGTTATAATTAACGGTCCTATATAGTCAGATTTAGTTTATCACTGAGGTTTATCATTGGGGTTTATCACTGAAGTTTATCACTGAGGTTTATTACTGAGGTTTATCACTGAGGTTTATTAGTGAGGTTTATCACTGAGGTTCATCACTGGGGTTTATTACTGACGTTTATAACTGGGGTTTGTTACTGAGGTTTATCACTGGGGTTTGTTATTGAGGTTTATCACTGGGGCTAATCACTGAGGTTAATCACTGGGGGTTGTCACTGGTATTTATTACTGAGGTTTATCACTGGGGTTTGTTACTGACGTTTTTGATTGAGGGCTCTGTGCCGGTCATACCTCCTGATAAATTGTTTTCGTTCCCAAAGACCAAACAAAAGACGACTACGAAACGTTTTACAGACTGTGACCATTAATATTGTTGATGTTGAAATACATCAAACCAATAACTACAGATGCTTTGTAGTGCTTGCTGCCCACACAGACCAATTCAAGAATTCTTATTTTGTAAATAGTTGAGTGGAATAAACTCAGTGACAGCACACGACAATCAGGTCCTAGCACTCACGAGCGCTTTACTACGTGTTGTCTTTATTTTTGTGTGAACAATGTCTGTCGCGACAAAATATGGATGCTGGATTATTGAGCAACTACAAATGAACTGAGAGATGATCGTGTATCAAGCAATAAGAGGGACGTTTTAATATTTCGAAAGAACACGCGTTTGCATAGCTACGCAAGACAATTCAATCGCGGGTCTATTCGGGAGATAATAGTGAAGAAACGATTTTCTTTTAATCACAACTATTAGGATTTACTCAACCTTTCGGCTACAGTCGGTAGTCATCGGGAACTGAATTCAGGGACGACTAATTTTTCTTGTGCTCGCCAGTTGGCATGGCAAGCAAGCCGTCCCATACGTGGCTGAGTCTGTATCCCCTCTCGTCTCGATTCATGATTGCAGTCATCTTTCTGATCCTTATGCCCTCTTTAATTAATATCTCTTCTTGTTACTTTCTCTGCCTATCACCTTTGTTCCCGTCCATTCAAGGTTTCTGTCTGCATGTAGTACGCCTAGTTGGTACTAAATTTTTTATAATAAGAAATATCGAACATGACGCTGATTGGAAATTCTAGCTACAATAATTTTTATATCCAAACCGTGTACATTGTGCAAACTACAAATGCTTACAATATATTGATCTATATTTAAAGTCCAATGTACGCCAGTATATGAGGCTGTTTCAGTTGACGAAAACTTAATCGCCATCATACAATTCTTTTGTCATATCAAATTCATGAAGCCATCTTGACAAGATTGCGGAAGCTCTACAGGTAAGAAAACCTTTGGGATATGATAAAAGAATTGGATGATTATGAAAACGAACTATCCTGAGAAATGTTCAATAATTTGATAACTTAACATATCTGCGTAAATATTTTGGTCTTGAATGACTAAGCAAACATGCATGTTTCATATACAGTGAAAACTAAACATTTGAATATTATCTTCCTTCCACAAACACGAACAAACAAACAAACAAACAAACAAACAAACAAACAAACAAACAAACAAACAAACAAAACACAAACACACACACACACACACACACACACACACACACACACACACACACACACACACACACACACACACACACACACACACACACACACACACACACCAGAAGAATTAATTAGCAGTGACTATGCAGTGCCTACGATATGCGTGCGAATTAAGTTTTATAAAACAAACATACACGCACGCACGCACGCACGCACGCACGCACGCACGCACATTGTTAAAGACGAAATGACAGGAACCTACCAGCATACCACATTGTACAGTTTGATGGAGCATCGTACTCCAACTCTAGATGCTGGTTCGTACAACCGCTCTCTCTCTCTCTCTCTCTCTCTCTCTCCTCTCTCTCTCTCTCTCTCTCTCTCTCTCTCTCTCTCTCTCTCTCTCTCTCTCTCTCTCTCTCTCTCTCTCTCTCTCTCTCTCTCTCTCTCTCTCTCTCTCTCTCTCTCTCTCTCTCTCTCTCTCTCTCTCTCTCTCTCTCTCTCTCTCTCTCTCTCTCTCTCTCTCTCTCTCTCTCTCTCTCTCTCTCTCTCCGTATGAACACAATATTCGTCGTTTCTGAATGTATTATTTGCATACACATTGTATGTGCAGACAAATACACATGCACACAAGCACGCATACACACGCGCACTCGCGCACACACAATCGCCCGTGAATCGTACGAGACGGTGGCTGAGTAGCACAAATAATGGGATACGACCTACGGCCTTGTCCGATTATTTGTTTGATTATTTCTTCAGCCGTCGAGTACGATTCACGGGCGATTCACTCCACAAAGGTGCCTTTGAGTATATAATGAAATACGTTTCGGATGCACTGTGTGTTGCGTTCCTACTTCAGTGCATATTCGCTTTCATCTCCTCATGCCGTCACTTGTACGACAGTTGTGCATTCTGCTGCCGTTGCGCAAGCGACGTCGTTTGCTGGTACTGAGCTATCGCTGTCAGTGCACGTAGAGGCCGCTTTGTCGAAGATGTTCCCCCCTGATGCCACGTTCGCCGCCATCTTGCGCTTGAAATTCGGCTGCAACAAGTCGTTCATAATGCGAATACCAATAAAATATGGATTAGTCTCATTACAGTGCACCCATGTTTAACAGTTACACAGCGTGTATCATATTGTGTGGAAAGATTAGTTTTGCATTAAAAACGTGCTCTTGTAATTTGTAATTAATATTTCATAATTACCATAGTTGTGTGGACGTGTTTTTCAAATAGGCATGTAACATACAGACTGAATACACACCTATTTGGATTTCAGATAGTTTCTCAAATTTGCAGATAATCATACACAACTTTAATCCACATAGAAACACATGACACGTGTATGTCTGATTGTTTATTAAAGTAGAATCTTCATGCGAATTTGTGTTATTATTCTACCTTAGTTGTAAACTATCTCGTTTATTTAGTGTTGTATCGTGTTATACGCTATACGTCAAGTTAATTCAAGAAACCTCCTGTTTACCATTGTTACGGTTTACCTCGACAAACTATGCTACTGAACAGCTCCATAACAACGACATTTCGATGACACCAGTAACGTGCTTTATACAAGAACATGTCAACATAGTATGACATAAATGTCTTCCCGACGGCTATGAAATAACCGAGTAACCAGCCACGTGTTGTCTGCATGTGACTTCCAGCATAAGTGTTCAAAAAAGTTCGAGCGAGGCTACTTTCCTTTTGATTTATTGTATACATGCGCGCGCGGCAGTACATTTTCAGATCCTTTATGGTAAAACGCGCCCGATACAAGCAAACGTTTGTATAACCAAGTAACTACGAATGTAAGATATTATCTGAGAGCAGTGATGTAGTCAGTAGTCCAAAGACGTGCAAACAGATGAATGAGGTGTGTGTGCCCTCGCACGTGTCGCCGTGTGTGTTTGTGCGTGCATGCACTGCGAGTGTAGATCTTGGAAAGTGATATATCTACCAAGTGAATGTTTATTATGTATGCGTGTACATTATCACGTCGACGTTCCGCTGCCGATGGTTGCGGGTAGTAAACAGCAGGTAGGGGGACATAAACCATTGAATGCTGCAACTATAAACAGGGTACTATATTCAAATGTCCATAAATATCCAACATCACCCAACAGACCGGAGAGAAGCCCACGTACCGTGTCCAACACGAGTGGGCCCGACATCTCTCCCTGATCCCTTGCGTCTTCCTCGTTCATGAAGCTCGAGTCGAGGAGGATGAGTTTTCCGGCGACGCGGGGCGTGAAGACGTAGAAGATGAAGACAGCCGCGCCAACGACGAATGTGAGGACACCTGGCGGACCACAAGCAAGTACTCGGCCGTAATGGAAACACATAACCTGCAGTGCAACAACGATCCCTCAAACTGAAGTTTTACTTTTGTTTCCTATTCCAAAGCAATCAGCGGACTGGGAGATCGGTATGGTCTTGTTGCTCCCGGTCTAGTCAGTGTTCTGGCATGTCATCCATACAAAGTGTCTACACGAAATCGCCATCCGCATACTGGGATGCTGGGTGTTTTTTGCATTTCATAAAATGGGACAAACATTACAATTTAACGAATGTACCTACGTAGATTGACTTTCTTTACCACTAGTTCTTACCTGACACTATACACAGCCAGAAGCACCAGCCGAAGTGTAGTCGTAGATGGGCGTCGACGAAACGCACGACGAACGGGGGTGCAGGCTGACACAAGGCATAGATGACGCACGCGGCGACCATCATGACGCCGGTGAGCGCCAAGAGCAGCGAGCCGCGCGCCACGTCGACGCACACGGTGATGTTGGCGACGAGCCACGAGGCGAACGACGCCCTGGGAAAACAACGGTACTCAGAGGACGGCGACGATTGAGATTATGTTGATGACGATCTTGCAGACGTACTTTCTGATTAGTTTTAAATTGTTTGTTTGCAAAACGAATTGTATAAACCTTGCCTGAGTTTCCGGTTTCTCTCTACAAGTTAATACTAATGAATGATATCGTCCGTGGCAGCTTGCGGGTATGTTAGCATGCCCGGAATGGGAAGTCGACTATCAATGTAATGTAAGTAATGCGTGTAATGAAATACATCTTAAATTAATTCTCATTTTTACAAATATGAAAGTTCATGCAATGATATGATCATCGTCTTCAATAACGATAATAATAAACAGAAATATTACTACGACAAATACAAAGCTACAAATTGTGAATAATGAATAGTAATTATTATTATGAAAAAAAACCAATGTAATTTGTGTAGATTTACTGACCAGAGCAGTATGTAGGCGAAGTGACCGGCCAGTCGTATGTTGCGGGTCCAGCGAAGACCTCCCTCGTCCATGTAGAAGTATTCGGCGACGTAGAGGATGGCTTCCGGCAGTCCTCTCTGGCGGGCATCTCGGTACGAAGTGTCCATGTCCGTGACTGCGACAAACGACGAACGTGGAAAATGTTAAATGAAATATTCGATAACAACTTTTAATAGAATGATAACGTTTTGTCAGCGTCCTATGATGGAAATTGTTTAGTGATCAATTTCCCAGATATTGCTGATATTAGCTGATGATTTCACAAATGTACACGTATGCAACAAGCACATATTTGTATATTAACTACATACATACATACATACATACATACATACATACATACATACATACATACATACATACATACATACATACACTCTTGACTTCCGGCTACTTGGACTTGGTGCAGCGACTTGAATTTGGTGTAGATCATTTACAGAAAAACGCGGTATATCAAATAGAATAAGTATTACTATTGAATATATATTATACACAAACGTATTGTAGACATATATTAGGAAACAGGTTTTGTTAATTATTAGTCAGAGGGAGTATTTTAGAGTAAGTTAGTTTCGGATTCTGTCGGGGAATTCAGCGAGCGATAATAGGGTTGTTTACTATTCGAAAATTGAGATAGCATAGTGAATAGTTTACATTGGCTAATATATATATATATAAAGTGATCTATTTACTTAAATTACATACATAAGGTAATATCTGACATAGTGGTAGTCAACGTTTTCGGTAAAAAGGAATTAACAGCAGGATTTTAGCGTAAATTAGTACACACTGACTTCGTTGTTTTGTTACACAGTGTTCTCCGTATTCGCCAGGTGGCAGGATTTTTAGCCTAAAGTGTTCTTTTGATCACAAAAACAGCCTTATTCAAGGCTAACGTAGCAAACTAATTAAAAATAAATTGTATGATGGCGCCGTGCAAACGGCAGTTAAAGGCCACAAGGCATTTAATTTGTGGCAGTTGCAGCAACTGGGTGGATTTCGTCAAGTCTGGGTGCGAGAAGTCCTGGGCTGAGGTCCAGGCAGATAGTTTTAGTTTTGAGTGTAGGGGATGCGCACGGATGAAGGAACTAGAGGTGGAGTTGGAAGAGCTGAGGCTGCTCGTTGTGGCAATGGTGGGAAGGGAACAGGGGAGTTGTGCCAGTAGTTCCGGTGGGGGAACTGTAGACGATAAAGTGTCGAAAGACACAAGAGATGCTAGGGAGAGCTCACCTCAGCCTGGGAGGAAGCTGAGAGGAGGGAAGGTGACAGGTCATAGGGAGACAGGACGTAAGGAGACGGGAAGGAAAGGAACGGAAGGGAAGACAACCAGAGTGAAGGAGATGGGAGTAGGGGAGACAGGAGGGAAGGAGAAGGGAGTGGGGGAGACGGGAGGGAAGACAACCGGAGTGAAGGAGAGGGGAGTAGCGGCGACAGGAGGGAAGGAGAAGGGAGTGGGGGAGACGGGAGGGAAAACAACCGGAGGGAAGGAGAGGGGAGTAGGGGAGACAGGAGGGAAGGAGAAGGGAGTGGGGGAGATGGAAGGGAAAACAACCGGAGTGAAGGAGAGGGGAGTGGGAGAGACAAGAGCAAAGGAGTGGGAAGTGGGGGAGACAGGAGGGAAGGGGTCAGGACAGAATGTGATGGAGGGGATCGAAAGGAAGAGTTATTCTGCAGCAGTGATAGAGGGGGTGAGGAAGAGAGCGAGGGTGTTTGTGGGGGATTCGATAGTTAGGAAGACCGACAGAGTCTTAAACAAGGGAGATGATGTGGTGGTCTGCTTGCCTGGAGCCAAAATAGAGGCGATAACTGAGAGGGTAAAAAACATCGTAGGCTCGGGTAAGGGTGGATCTGTTTTAGTACACGTAGGGACAAATAACGTAGAGAGGGAGGGTACAACTGCCATAGTTAGGAAATATAGGCAGTTGGTCAGAACACTAAAACAGACGCGGGTTGAGCAGGTAATACTGTCAGGGATTTTACCTGTAATGGGCAGGAGGGGTCACAAATATCGAAATTGTCGGGGGATGGCAATTAACATGTTAGTCCAGAGGCTGTGTAGGGAAGAGGAAGTTGGATTTGTGGATTTATGGGGAAGTTTTGTTGGGAGGGCAGATATGTACATGAAGGATGGGCTTCATTTAAGTGGAAAGGGGGCGGCAGTATTCGCGGACAAACTTTCAGCAGCAGTAGATAGCGACTTGGGTACAATGACAAATGTTTTTGGAAGTAAACATTCTTTAAACTAGAAGTGCAGGGGGGTTACCTAGAGGTGTCTCAAGCAGAACAAGAGGCCACTAGCACAGATAAACCAATATCAAATCATCCGAAAAACATCTCTGAAAAAGGTTATATATGCGTATGTTTAAATGCAAGGAGCATAGTAAATAAGAAAAACGAATTAAACATTATGGTAGAAGATATTGACCCTCACATAATTGGTATAACTGAATCATGGGCCAACACAGATATTACAGATGCTGAATTAGGACTGACAGGATACGTAATGTTTAGGAAAGATCGAATAGGAAGAAGGGGCGGGGGAGTTATTTTATATGTTAAAGAATCTATTCAGGCTTATGAAATAAAACTAGAAAGGGAAGCAGATTGCGATGAAGCTGTTTGGTGCAAAATTGTTTCAGGAAATTCAAAATTAACTATTGGATTAGTTTACCGAAGTCCAAACATAAACGAAGAGGACAACACAAAAATAAAAAACGCTATAAAGGAAGTTAGTAAAGGGGAATGTATCATAATGGGAGATTTTAACCATGGACACATACAATGGAATTCTCTAGAGAGCACAGGGATTGAGGATCAACAATTTCTATGTTTAATCCAGGATAGCTTTCTTACTCAGCACGTACTAGAACCAACCAGGGGAGAAAATGTATTAGATATAGTTTTGTCATCACAAAAAGAATTAGTGGACAATGTAAAAATATTTGAACCATTGGGTAATAGTGACCATAATCAAATACATTTTGACATCAATGTAAAATCAGAAAGTAAAAATAAGAAAACGTACAAGAGAAACTTCCACAAAGGTAACTACAAAGATATGAGAAAATACTTAGCACAGCTAGATTGGAATAACATGCTGATGAATAAGACCGCAATTGAATGCTGGAACATTCTTAAATATGAAATTGAGAGTATCATCGATAAATTTGTTCCCTTCCGAAAACAAGGAAAACGGTGTAGAAAGAAACATTTGTCAAAAGAGGCTATTAGAAAAATAATGCTAAAACAAACTATGTGGAGGGTTTATAGGCGTACCAGAAAGGAAGAAGACTATGCAAAATACAAAGAGGCACTTAATGCAGCTACAACTGAAATCAGACAATCTAAAAGAAGCTATGAGCAAAAACTGGCATGTAACATAAAAAATGACAGCAAGAGTTTTTATGCATATGTCAGGAGTAAACAAAACGTACAAGACAAGGTTGGACCTCTAGAAGACAGTGCTGGAAATATAATATCACAGGGGTTTTTAATGGCGGAAGACCTAAATGGTTACTTCAGTTCAGTGTTTACCAAGGAAGATATTAGTTCATTACCAGTTGCTGATGCTAAATTTCAGGGGGCTAAATCTGAATATTTAGGACCGTTAGTTGTAACTCCAGAATTGGTAGCTAAGAAAATAAGGGCAATGAAGGATAACAAATCACCGGGAGTGGATGGGATTCCTCCAAAATTACTAATGGAAACAGTAGATCAAATCAGTATACCACTTGCAAGAGTATTCAACTTGTCATTAAAAGAGGGAGTTGTTCCGTTTGAATGGAAAGAAGCAAACATCATACCATTATTTAAAAAGGGTTCGAGAAATAAGTCAGAGAATTACAGACCAGTGAGTTTAACGTCAGTGATTTGTAAATTATTAGAAAGGTTAATTAAAGACCATATGGTGGACTTCCTCGTTAAGCATAAATTATTAAATTCATCTCAACATGGATTCCTTAAAGCAAGGTCATGCTTAACAAATATGTTATGTTTTTTGGAAGAAATCACTAAGTGGATAGACGTGGGATCGCCAGTAGATATTATCTACTTAGATTTTCAGAAAGCTTTTGACAAAGTGCCACATCAAAGATTGCTACTTAAATTAAAAGCCCATGGTATCGGGGATAGCATAACTGACTGGATAGAACAATGGCTGACTGACAGAAGACAACGAGTTGTAGTAGATGGAGAAGTTTCAAATTGGAAATCGGTTTTGAGTGGGGTACCTCAAGGGTCAGTACTAGGACCTATATTATTCTTAATTTATATCAATGACTTGGACGACAGTATAACAAGTAACGTACTGAAATTTGCGGATGACACAAAACTGTTTAGAAAGGTTAATACTGATGGTGATAAACAACATTTACAAAACGATCTAGACAGATTAGTGAAATGGTCTGAGAAATGGCAGATGCTGTTCAATTTTGGGAAATGTAAATGCCTACATACAGGACATGGGAACTTGAATGTAAACTATAAAATGGGAGATACTGTTCTGGGTACTACTGTAAAAGAAAAGGACTTAGGAGTTACAATAAGCGCTGATATGAAAGTTTCAGAGCAGTGTGGTATTGCAGCTTCAAAGGGTAATCAAATTCTTGGATTGATTAGAAGAAACATAACATACAAGGGAAAAAAGTTAATTATACCTCTTTATAAAGCAATAGTTAGACCTCATTTAGAATACTGTATACAAGCATGGAGACCATATCGTAAGAAGGATATAGATACGCTTGAACGCATACAAAGGAGAGCAACTAAAATGATTCCAGAACTTAGAGACCTTAGTTATGAAGAACGCCTGAAAGAATGTGGTTTAACAACTCTAGAGACAAGGAGGTTAAGAGGAGATCAGATTGAAGTTTTTAAGATATTGAATGGGTATGAAATTATTGATAGAAATATGTTTTTCTCACTCAAGAAGGATAGCAGAACTAGAGGACATGAGGTAAAATTAGTAAAGGATCAATGTAGATTGGACATCAGGAAGCACTCGTTCTCACAGAGGACAATAAATGAATGGAACAAATTGTCTACAGATTGTGTAACTGCTAGCAGCTTGAATATGTTTAAAAACAAGGTTGACACATATATCAGGAGGGCGGGTTATAAGTAGGTGAACATTGTTGGACTCTCGATAAGCCAATGGCTTCCTTGTCCACTTGCCATCTGGGCCTTTGGCTTGGATGGCAAATCTTGTTAAATCTTGTTAAATATATACATACATGCATACATACATATGTAAGTACAGTGTACGTATGAAGGTATATCTGTCATTCAGTATTATGCATAATTTGTGTTGTTTCACTGTAAAGGTCTTATTCAAAAGTAAATTGTATTTTGCCTTTCCTAATGCTAAGCAAAATTCTTGAGTATTGGCGAACCTGTGGACTACTTTGCTAACACAGAATTAAAGTTCAGTTAACTTACATTCTTTGATGCTGAATCTTTCGTTGTAATTATAGCCGCCGCTCTCGATACTTCCTGAAAACATAAACACCACACAGAGATATTTCATCGACATCACTATCTCGAGCAAGAGCGTATCTAGAATTTTTCATTGCGGGGCAAACATATTTTTAAAGGCCAACTATGATGGATACGGTGCTTCTGACGCACGCACGCACGCACGCACACACGCACGCACGCACTACACTTCGCCACTATGTAGTTTATGTATATCCAATTTTGCATTGACAGGCGACGTTTTAGTAGAGGTTAAACACTATTATATGTATCACCTATGTAAAAAAAATCTCGCCCCCGCCGGTGATCTTGAAATAAAGCTTTAGTAGTTTCACTTATAAAACAAAGCATATTTAACACCCAAACATGAAGACATACGATGGGTGTAAAACTGGTACATTAGTCGTTGGGAAAACGACTGTTGAGCTGCTGTCCAACCCGTCCGATACTTGAAAAGATTTAACCAGATTTAACAATATCTAACGATGTTTAACAAGATTTAACAATATCTAACACGATTTAATAAGAATTAACAATATTTAGCAACCGTCAACCATCTATTTGGCACCGTTATTCAAATCAGTATAATTTGCTTGATGTTAGTATCTACCTTTCATGGTAATGTTGATACTCTTGAGCCCGATGTGCACGCCCACATTGGCCGTAACGTCGTCGTAACCCGGCTGTGAGATGTAGGAGCAGTGCGTCCGAACGTCCGCGTCCTGCCAGTGTTGGCCAGTTAGGCAGACTAGAACATATAAGTATTAAAATCCGTTTGTTATCATTTCATCGTTAAGCCGTAAATAATTTGCTTAGTTTCATGACTGGGCACACCTTTCAATATCTGCGTTACGCAATATCCGCTTGTAACAGAAACACGACAGTGTAGAGGTATAGTACATGCAGGGTTGACTGAATTACTTTAATTTTGTACTTGAGTAAAAGTAAAAGTAATTCACCTAAAAACTACTGAGTAAAAGTAAAATTACTTTGTAAAAAAGTAATTGAGTAAAAAATAAAACTACTTTTCAAAAGTACTTGAATTAGAAGTAAAAGTACAATACATAGAAATAACAACAAAATCATGAGTAATATTATATACATTACACAACTTGCATCTGACAATTGTTTTGCAACCACTCTGCCTATAACAATGTGCTCCCAGACAGCCTTAGCTGGTCAATCGGTCTGCCACCATTGAACATGGTGCTCATTTTGGATGCTTGGAAAATTACATTATCTTTAATGAACGCTCACAACATAAATAATTTCAGTTAAATACAGAACTTACAATCTGTCTTTTTATCGACCTGTTCCACTAAGGTATGGGAGGAGCTAGATTGTACAACAGGACATGTATACGCAGGTGTGATTGTATCTGAGTAGGTAGTGGGTAAGTCCAGTACTAGTAGTAGCCTCTCATGGAAACTGGTCAAGGCAATACAACCTAGCACTGCCCACAGTAAAATTAACAAAAACATCTGGTGCCTAGCTGATGAAGCCATCTGGCTTGTGAACCTCCACCTTCTCATGTCTTCCCAGACATGTCTTATCAGCTCACACAAACATTGAAACAACACGCTTTAGCAGCTAGCTGTGTTGGTTACCTGGTACCAGCTGGGGCTAGAATTGATCAGAAGACAGACCAGTACAACAGAGAGTTGCTAATTGCAATTAAAAATGACCTGTCAGGGCCCCTGTCCCTGTCTTTGATATTATTTATGGGTCAGCTTGAATAAGCCATTGCTGGGAAAAGATGCTGTCAAATGGCAGAGTATCAATTCTTTACTGTTTAGTTCTGTAGAGTAATCATTATTATGAATTTATTAAACATTTTAATATGAATTTTATTCGTTAAAGTAAAATGCTGTTTAATGCTGACGTAAACCGGTAAGGCCGTTACTGACAATGCCAATGCCATGGGCAAAAATCGGTTCTCGTTCTCGATCCACGATGCGCGTTCGCTCACGAATATCAGAATTGTGTCAGCATATGACACAATTCTGCGTATACATTGTCGAAATTGCAAATTTTAATATTTATAATACGTATTGGAAACTTACTGATTAATAGTTTATATGGTGCAACGGAGACATTTGGTTTGAGATGGAGTTCAAGCGTTGTGTGTTCGAAGTGACATTTCATGTCAACGGCCTTGACCTGACCTATGCCAATATTTGGCAGACTTCGTTCACTGACGTATATATAAAACAGTGGTTGCGTCGATTTCCCGAAGAGAGGTATGCATGCAAATATGATCTCGAACTGGCATGCGATTGAATGATATTAATAGCTTTTGGCCTGGCGACTATGAACAGTTTTTGAAAAAATGTCGTTGACGGTGGAGCGCCACCGGCGGCAGCGGTTTCGCCAAAGAAATATAACGAAAATATATTGCGAAGTAAATAAAAGTAACGGAGTAAAAAGTCGCGTTACTTTAGATAAAACTACTTCGTTACAAATAAAAAGTATTTAGTAAAAAGTCTACTTCGTTACATGCTAATTACTTGAAATAACTACTCAATTATTGTAACGAAGTACTTTTATTTCGTTACATGCCAACCCTGAGTACATCTAATTATAAATGTCCCTGTTGTCTCTGTCCAAAGTGACACTGACAGCGTCCGTCGTCGTTTACATACCTAGAATGTTTGCACCTGTTTGGAAAGTAAAAAGCAACTTGCAAAACGTCATCCATCTCTGAAAAGAAAAAAATATGATGTTACACAGGATGTCCTTAAATTGAATTACTTATGTTATTCTTATCGCAAATGGCACAACTTTCGTGTTAACGACATATTGCTTCAATATTTCATATGCCTAAAAAAGTCTAGGTACATCTGATAGGTGGCGCTACTTTTACCGTTCGCTGGTCTTCGGCATTTTAATACAATAAAGACCAGTGTCAGTGCGTAAACAATTCCTGCACCTCCATTGACCCAACGGTTGATCCAAAGCGTTTAAATGGTTTTATTGGATAATTAATGTTTACATATGGCGGGAAAGTTTATGGCATCGAGTGAGTCAGAACGCTACTTTAAATTAACACAGCTTACAATCGCGCATAGTGTATACTGTATAGGGCTAATTTTGGGGAAATCCCAAACACATTTATTTATACCGACATCTGACTGCGTATTTCAACGACGACAATTAATGACAAGTCTACTTACATCCCGTCCTTGACTGCCGACTACGACAAGCAGGAAGGCGACAGAGATGATCGTGACGAAGAAGGAGACGAAGATGATTTGCACGTCAAAAAAGACGGGACTCTGATCGCGCCCCGAGTAGTAGGTATTCCAGCCGTTGTTACGGAACTCGTCGAACCAACCCATGACTGCAACACACGACAGCAACAGATGACATTAACATACGACATTCCATGTGTGGTTTCAAAGAACAGAAGACGTTTAGCCATCGATCAAACATTGTGTTTGAAATTACACAAACTGGAAATGTTTATTAAAATAAACGCATAGCTGTATTGTGTATATTGGACCACAGCAATGCTACTATGAACGAATGTTCAGAGCACAAAGGGCGCGTTCAGTATCGTATTATTATATTGGATATCGTTGTTTGTGACTGCCACCAATGTTTGTGACTGTCCAATGTATACAGTATGTGGGACAATTTAAATTACAAATAATGACATGCCTTCGAGGTGGATCATATCTGAACGACTAGTTACATTTACCCGGCAGAGGTGCCAACTGCTCCGATTTTATCGGGAGACTTCCGATTTTTAGAACATTCTTCCGACATTACGTTCACATCAACACATTTTCCGATTTTTAGACCCGATGATAAAACATATATGGCCCTACTAATATAGTTATATTAATTCGTTTAACATGACAGTCAGACAGCAGTTGTTGATATAGTGATATAACTCATTCCACTTTCAAAACAAAACAACGCACGCTGGTCGTTTTTTAGATGCAACGTAATCAAAATGTTGCCTGCATGACCTAAACAAAGCATTTAAATAAGGAAGCAGAGTCATTCAACGATACTTCCTATTTTCTCTCAGACAATGTTGGCACCTCTGACGCAGGACATGACTATTGCCATCATGACTCAGAGTCAACGGAGGCTCTACAAAACGTAGCACACATACAGACAAGTTTTCTAAACCACAGTGTTAACAGGGTCAAACTAAGGACGTTTCATATTATTGTGATTTATGTCCAATTGTATATATGCGATCTGCTTGCTGCACACTGCTTGTCATCGTTCAACGAACTCTTTCATTATCGTCACAGTCAGACCGACCGAGTGTTTTTTCAAGTAGCGCTCTCTGTTATTGATAATATTTGCCCTGATGCATCACTTCTGAGGACAATGTTCTTACTGCTTATTATAAAAGCAAATCTGGCATGTCCTAGACACTGTCTTTTGACTACACCTGGTGCACCTGTGTGCTTCAATAACTTTTCCTTGTGGGAGTGTGTATGCATAAACCTTCCCTTGTGTTCAGAAGCGATGCGTCACGCAGACCACTTCAAAAATAACATCAGTGTATGCAGACTTCTACAAAGGAAGGTACGCGTCCTACTGTCCGGCTCGCACCCTTAGTAATACCTCATGACGTTTCACACCCTTGGTAATACCTCTCAACCACGTTTCAAGGTCATGTGGATGTCTAAGAATGCCCAGTATGCCAATATGTAATAGTTTACATTGTTACTTTTTTGGTAAATTATGTTACATTTGTTTTGATAACAGTAAATAAATAAATACGACTATATCCGAAAATGGGCGATATTCTCTGATTCGGTGGTGGTAGTGGTGGTGATGTCGAAGGCCGACGGGTATACACCGAAACAACGCGAAACTTCAATATAAATATTTCCACACTACAGCACTAGGGACGTAGGAGTATATACCAGTGTAGCGCTGCCCATGAAATAATGATGATATGTGTTCAACAACGTTTCCAGGCGTGATATTCTTAGAGATTCAATTCGATTGTTTCGCTAATCTCATTTCATATTTAATTTTGCGAAAAACCAAACCTACCTAGTATCCACTAAGACATGCTGGCTCGTTTGTACAATTTTTTTATGTAGTTTTTTGTGTGAAATCATCAGACAAACTATTAAATTACTTAATGCTTATTCAAACATTAAATGAAGTGAAAATATAAATGCTGAAAAAAATTCACGATTTTCATCCTTGGTGCAATTTCGTAACTTTGCCATGTGATCGGCGAGAGGATGGAAGTCACGCCCATGATCGGCACAATGTTTACTATTTTGGATATCCACTATTTTGATCTTTTGTTTCCCTTTTAGTCAGTTGGTAGATAGACCATAACATTGAACTGACTTGTGAAGCCTCTCCTGCTCTTCAGTAGAGATATCGTGTCAGTCAGTGTCGCCTACCTTTAGTGGGAAGACCGGAGACGACTGATTGATCGGGCAGTGCTGACAGAACTGAAACCGACGGTCGCTGACGGAATGGAATGACGCGGAAACCGACGGGAGTTCTTACGCAAGTCGCGCGTTACACCCTCATACTACACGGTCCGTCGTCCATGCCACGCTCCGACGAACAACCGCCAAGGCGAGCTGCCGCCCCCGGCGACCGAGCGGCCGGGTACGTGGGCAGCTTGTAGCCAGACAGGGCACGCGTCGTCGACATATTGCAGCGGATTACAGCAACTGCTGTAAGCGATTAAACCAACATAGTAATCGGATGTTACTTTACACAGTGCGACTGTTTGAAGCAACACGACTCCGAAACAGATCTTATATATCGTCACTGCATGTGTAACATATCTGCCGGATAACAAAGGAGAAATTCGCATTGGCGATTTTTTATTTCAGAATTTAAGGATGGAAAATGTATATCGCGTAAGAAAAACAATATTTGTTATGAGAAGTTGTGACTTGAGAGAACGACAGACATAGACACGTTCAAAACGTTTTCCGAACTACGTCGGAAAGTACGTGGCTTGTAACCATGTAATGAACTTTAGTTTCTTTCGAGCCCTATATATAACGAAACACAATTGTAAGTTATGAGATGAGTCGCATGCCACCAAAGTTGGATTAGTCTACAGCTAGTTCCACGCACATATGACGCGACATGATTTAATGGCCTACAACACGTTGATAAAAAAACAACCTAATATTAAAACCTGCTTCAGGATCCTTCCGCCATTGTGATTAAAAGTAGTACCGGAATTTTTGAATTGTTCATCATTCACTTAACTGGTTTCTAGTTGAACTACGTCGACGAATTCACTGTCACGAACTACTCCGTTTAGATGATATTGTACCGAACTATGCACTTGTCAGTTATGGTAGAACCATACGTCAGAGACAGTTAGAAAACTCTGTGTGGTACACAGTAATGTATTCATATTGTTGTGCAGTGAATCCAGAAATTGCAGTGTTAGTCATATGTTATATATCAAATTAAAGCAAAGAAATAGCTGCTTCTGACGGTGTGAATAAGTCATTTTGGCCCCCTTATAGTTGGTTTTGACATGGGGTGTCACATGTTTGTGTCACCCGGATTACCCAGTGTTATAGTTTTTAGTCTAGCTTATCTTTTATATTGGTGTAATATTCTGGAATAAAGTGATTGAATTGAATACATGATAGGCTAAAATGGATTTCATTGAATATCCTAGATCAGTTTGTATTACTCCATAATAATTAATATTTTGATAGATAATAAACACATATAGTATTAATACAATCTCAAACAGTCAAGTGTAAATTGAAACAGTAAACTAGGCTATCATTGATTTATAGTGGTAATTCTTTAAAATAATTATTATGATGGAAGTGCCCAAGCGAATATAGCATTTGCAGTGCTAATGTACACACTATTTACTACATGGAATCGTTATTTTCATAATATTTATTATTTTATTTATCATAATTTAAGTATATTTTAAAAAGGTTACTGCACAAGACAATGTATGCTGCATATGTTACTATTAGTAATATATTACATATATGCATTCACTTCTCGCTGTCTTCATTACCATTTTGCTGTGTTTAGGCTCATAAGGCAAACACAGTTATGTTATGCTCTCATTCTCTTTTATTGTGACAATAACCATATCGTTCAGCTGTTCAACATGTCCTAACCCAAGTTATGTGTGGCATACCTCTTAATCATTGTATAGCTATCTTCGTCAGTACATTATATTCCAATCACATAGTATTCCCAAAGTATGTTGTTGTTCTTTGTTTTAGGATAGTTGTGATATCTTTTTATCTATTATTTGGAAAATATGCATTACTATAAATTATTGTAAAGGTGTAAACACTAAAATCATAAAGCTGTAGTTTGTCACATGCACAACTTCGTTCTTAGATTTCCTGCGACATTGAAGTAATGAGGCTAGAACAGCATTATGTTTAACATTACTAACCTACAATTTTACTCTTCATGGTAGTCTAAATATAGATATATGGAAGGTTTTTTTTTACATATTTTTCCTAGTGTTCACTTTGAACAATCTCTAAAAAACCCTCAACAATACAAGTGTTAAATTATCCTGGGTGTGTGTATGTGTGTTGCATATTTTGTATGAACATTCTATTTCCAAAGGGAACCCGCTGTGTGAAGTCCTACCCCTGTAGCTGCCTTGGTCTGGGATAGCATTTTTTATATTTCATATACAGACATCCTTGGCCTCGGGCTGCATGAATAATATAAATATGGCATGGTATGTAAGTTTAATCCAGTTGATATAATATTTATATTAACTATGTTATAATGGTGTAATTATATATTATTTGCTATAATCCAATACCCCAACTGACAACTGGCGAAATGCCTTAATAACTTTTTAAAAAGTAATGCCTATTTGTATGTTTACAATAACAAAATGACGTGGCTGTATTGACAGTTCGCGGAATAATTTTATTTTGCAGCACACATACACTTTGCATATATCTTATTTCTATGGCTTAATGTCCAGTATGGCATGTTATAAATCGTCCAGCTAAACCAGTATTAACTTCTGTAGACACGTTTTTTGTGAATCGCGACTATGCAGTTGAACTAGAATTTTGGCGGCCAGCGGCAGCTGTAAATGAATGGTCCCCGTCGCCGAAAAAGCCACCACCAAAGTAAACTATCACTTATGAACAAGAACTTCTGGAAATGTACCTAAAACTAATGTTATACTTTCATTGAATACAAGTCTTAATATAACATAAATTTCATTACCAAAATTCTGTTCCAAAGTAAATTATTGCTTTCTAAGCTATCACTTGTTTTGTGGTGTCTGTCGCTGCTGCGGTTACATTTTGCGAATGTTCGTTAAATAGGAATGTTTGCAATTTAAAAGTACTATTTGCCAAATGACGTCAATACCAAACCACCTTTTGTTATTTGGACGTTATGCAGAGAAACGTCTCGATAGAATGAAGATGATTTATGATTGGCGTCGTGCGCGGTCCTATTATGTCTTTGTGTTAAAATGTTTGCTATTGTGTTGATGACGACATATTTAAAAAGACACAAGACGCCGGAGACGCAACGTCATTTATCATTCTTGCATATCTTAAACAATATCTAGCAGGCACATTCGTCCAGAAAAGCAACGAAGATTGCAGAGACGACATAGACAGAGTTTAACAAATAAAACAGTGCGTCTAGACACATTGGCATTGCACATGAAACATGAGAAAAATACTTTAATGGGCAACAAAATGTTAGCCAACTTATCAGGTGAAAACATATCCTTCAATTTACCATTTTTACGACATTTTGAAAAAATAGTTTCCACGACCACAAACACAAAATATCCCATTATTCTGGTATCGACAATTTTGGATAGCATCCGGTGACATAATAATAATAGTGCGTGCGTGTGTGCGAGCGTGCGTGCGTGCGTGCGTTTGCACACAGCACACCGGTACGGTTATTATATACCGATGGAAAAACAACCCCCCCAAATCTAAGTTCTAAAATCCACGTTGAAGTGTAGTTATTAATTTATGTTTTACAAGGAATTCCACTATGTGGTCTCTAATTAATGCTTCTAGTAATTTGCATAGATGCTAAACTCACTGGTCTGTGATTTTCTGACTTGTTCCCTGAACACTTCTTAAATAGCCACGTAATGTTTTTTCATTCTGAAGGAATTATTTCTTCTTCTAGTGACAAGTTAAACACTTTTGCGTAAAGTGGTGTAGTAATTTGCTCTACAATTTCCTTAAGCAGTTTTGATGGTATCCCATCAACTCGAGGTGATTTATTATCTTTCATCTTCTTAATTTACTTCGCTATCATTTCAGGAGTTATAAATAACTGCCCTAAGTTATCTGATTTATCGCCCTCAAATTTAGTAGCTTGAACTGGAAGTGAACTGTTATCTTCTGTGGTAAAAACTAAGCTCAAATACTAATTCAGGACCTCTGCCATTTGAAACCCGTCTGAAATTATGTTGCCACTGTTGTTTTTCAGTGGTCCGTTTACTTCTAACATAGGCATAGAAACTCTTGCTGTCATTTGTATATTAACTGCCACTTTTTTGTTCAAAGGTTCTTTTGGATTTTCTAATTTAAGTTGTAACTAGGTTAAGTGCCTCTTTGTAGTTTGTGTAGTCTTCTACATTTTCAGTGCGTTATATACCCATACATCTGCTTGTTAGGAATTTTTACTAATATCCTCTTTTGACAGGTATTTCTTACTGGACCCTTCCCTTGTTTTCTTACTAGAACAAATATCTCAGTAATACCCTCAATCTCATCTTTTAAATAAGTCCAGCATTCTGTTTCCTGTTTTTTTTTGTTCTTCAGCAAGTTATTCCAATCTCTTTTCGCTTGATATGTTCTCATCTCTTTATATTTGCCTTTGTTGAAGTTCCTCCTCCATTGTTTTTTATGTGTATTCCTTGTTTTTGCTTTTATATTAAAATGGATCTGGTTATGATCAATGGACCCCAAAGGTTCATCAACTATTTCATTTTGAGAAGACAAAATTAAATCCAACACATTCCCACCTCTGGTTGGTTCCAATCTATCTTCCTCTTGTCCTATGTGTGGACTACGATAAACTACCCCTACTGTTAATGTTGAGTTCTTGGTAACTGTGTTACACCAAATTGCTTCCTCACAATCTGCTTTACTTCTCAGTGTTACTTCGTATGTTTGGATAGATTCTTTAATAAATAAAATTACTCCACCTCCACTCCTCTCTCGCGTGTCCTTCCTAAGCATTACATAACCTGTCAGTGCTAACTCAGCATCCACTATATCTTTATTTCCCCATTATTCTGTGATACCTATTACTCCTATGGTCATTGTCTGCTACCATAATGTCTAACTCGCTTTTTTAATTTACTGTGCTCCTAGCATTTAAGCATACACATTTATATTCATTTTCCGGAATAATTGGTGAACATTTCTTTGGATGTGTATTTGTGCTCCTTTGAGTTTTCTCTGTCCGTTCCCCCTGCGCATCTAGTTTAAATAATTTGCGGTACCTGTGCCGTCTTCGACAACCATGACAAACTCAAACCCGAGAACTGCAGCATCCTTCATAGTCAGATGAAGCCCATCTCTCATAAAAACATCATCTCTTCCCATAAAGTTTAACCACATGTCTACGAAGCCTATTCCCTCCTCTATACATACCTTATGTACTTGTGTGTTGATCGTCATCCTCCTACAGTTCCTATGGTCCTCACCCCTACCTCCCGTTACTGGTAATATCCCCGACAACACAATCTGTCCAATCCGTGCCTCTTTGAGTACCTTGACCAACCTCCTGTATTTACCTCCTTCTCGGCATAACTTGTACACCAATTTATCCTAATGTTTACCTAACAAAAGTAAGTTAATGTTACATGTTCATTGCAGGAACCTCCAGTTTATTTCTAACCGAAATGACGAAAGGGTATAACCAATACACCTATGTATTTATCAAAATGCACTTTCCAAATGACATAACTGCAATGTCGCATGTCCCAAAATACATTTAGCACAGATTCACAAAGTGAAACTATCGAATTAGGCCCTATTTTTAATAACGTTTAATACTTTAAACACAAAAAATAACTTTTTTTAAGTTGGACCCAAAGCTATAACAGATCAACTAATCAAACTATTTAGAATTCTCATATTTCAGGTTCGAAAACGCCTTTTGGTTCTGGTCGAAATGTTCCTCCCGGCAACGACTGGTGTGTGTTTCTCCCGGCAACTACTGGTGTGTGTTTTCCCGGCAACCAATGGTGTGTGTTTCTCCCGGCAACGACTGGTGTGTGTTTTCCCGGCAACTAACGGTGTCTGTTTCTCCCGGCCACCACTGGTGTGTGTTTCTCCCGGCAACCACTGGTGTGTGTTTCTCCCGGCAACCATAGGGGTGTGTTTCTCCAGGCAACCACTGGTGTGTGTTTCTCCCGGCAACCACTGGTGTGTGTTTCTCCAGGCAACCACTAGTGTGTGTTTCTCCCGGCAACCACTTGTGTGTGTTTCTCCCGGCAACCACTGGTGTGTGTTTCTCCAGGCAACCACTAGTGTGTGTTTCTCCCGGCAACCACTGGTGTGTGTTTCTCCAGGCAACCACTGGTGTGTGTTTCTCCCGGCAACCACTGGTGTGTGTTTCTCCCGGCAACCACTGGTGTGTGTTTCTCCCGGCCACCACTGGTGTATGTGTTCCCGGCAACCACTGGCGTGTGTTTCTCTCGGCAACCGCTGGTGTGTGTTTTCCCGGCAACTGGTGTGTGTTTCTCCCGGCAACCACTGGTGTGTGTTTCTCCCGGCAACCACTGGCTTGTGTTTCTCCCGGCAACCACTGCTGTGTGTTTCTCCCGGCAACCACTGGTGTGTGTTTCTCCCGGCAACCACTGGTGTGCGTTTTTCCCGGCAACCATAGGGGTGTGTTTCGTTCGATGATTTTAATAAAAGGGCGCATTCTTTTTATTAAACCGACTGTGCATATTAAAGCACAGTAAAGCTACGTTCTTATGTAGCGCGGTATCCATTCCATAAGACCGCTCAAAGCAATTTTTTCGTCACCCGCTGGCAAACACCAATTCGATTTTTTTGGGAACCATTCACTCACGGTGCAGTTACTGCGCGAAGACTATCTTCGTTCACATGTCTACCACTGTCTATAACCATGTATTTATCTAATATCTCTACCGCTGAGTGAACTAAAGCAACATGGACTAAACGAAATTGTCCAAGCTTCGAAACCCCTGTTCTCTCCGTGGGCAGTAGCCATTGTTTTTCCGCGAAAGCAGGCCTACTTGCCCGTAATGTAACCTGCCCACGTTAACAGCTCGTGTATATAACAAACTCATATTTCAACGCTACAGATGACACATTCCAACAAACAACTTCCTGTTCACATTGCAATACGGTCACCGCCCGCGGACGGAGGCGATCACAACTGAACGGCAGCGACACTGGGGGCCACGAAAGCGACATGCAATAGTACACTTGCATAAAGACGCGACGGCGCAAGCAAGTAGACGATCCTTAATACCTCATATCAAAGGATAAATAAAGAGGGCGCGAATATATCGGTGCAGTTCTCGAGTCGTGGCCGTGGGTGAGTATTCATACTTTATTACTCTACAGCTGAGTGCATTAGTGCACAGCGTGTGAATACTTACATTTAGTGAAAGTTTAAAACGGTTTTCTCAACTGATTTAGCCTATCGCAAATCCGGTTCATTGGTGTCCAAATATGTAGTGTGTGAATAGTTCATGTAACATGATTTTTCAGCATTTCGATTTTCACTTCAGTAAATACTTGAACAAGCATTAACTAATTTAATAGTCTGTCTGATGATTTCAAAAAACTACATACAAAAGTTGCACAAACGAGTTGAGCTTTGTAAATGGGGAGAGAGACACGCTCTAAATACTAGAATCGCGAACTGGCAATGATGTTGATCAGTGCAGCTGTTACGGTAGATCTCGGGAAGTTTAGTTTCTTTATTCATAGAGTCACTGTTATATGTACTACGTGGTGTTCAGATCGATGGGATGAAGTTCCACGTCCCGGTAAACAATTCCACAGTACAACAACCACGTGAGTTAGACTGTCTGCCAGTGCTCTAGTGTTTACATAGCGTCGACGTGAACGGAGCTCAATCTTGTTGAGATTCCACCAGTGCTTTCTCGACACAGCATGCGACGAGCAACAAATTGCCAACGGTGTATTGGTCGACGACATCAACAAAAAAGCCAGCGTACACGCAACCAAACACAGCGCCGTATAAATTACACTTATGGTGGTCGTGGGTAGCGTTCGAGACAGCAATACTTGTCTAACTCTGAATGCAACATATCATATTTACGGCCAACAAATCACACCAATTCGAGTCGACCCATTATACAGAGAGGTGCGGCACAGACAATTTAGTAAACGTGAACTTTTGTAAGAATACACGATAATTTATATATGTATGCTATTTCACGATGCTTGAAGTAATTACAAATGTCAACGGTAGTAGTGGCGTATTTAGGGGGGGGGGAGGGAGGCATTGGGTCACGCCCCTTTGGTTTATTTTTTCGTATTTCTCCGTTGTGCTGCTACATGGTGGCCTGGTAATCTAATGGGTGACTAAGCTTGGCCCCCCTTTGACGACGTCGACGAAGACGACGACTTTTATCAACTGTTGGTCGTCAATTGGAGAGGAGTTCGTCGCCTCCCGGCGACTCTTGGCACTAATTCGTATTCGGAGGACGTGCAGTGTTTGGTGCGCCCGTTCTATCGTTGCCATGAAACATGTGATACATAAAAATGTCGATCTGTCTCTGAAACGACTTGTGTGCGTCATTCCGTCTTTTTAGTGAAGCAACTACGGTTCAGCGAACATGGGGACAGCGGGGGACATCTGCTTTGTCATCCTTACTGCAACATGTATTTTACTTGGTAAGTGCATGGTATTAGCGCTGAACGTCCATACGTTGTTAGCTTCACGGGCTCGTCTAATATGTATGACGAATAAAAGACAAAATAAAATAAAGTAATTAATATCGCAATGTTTTTAATGATTTTATTAAATTAATTAAACCAATTAACGTATGGCCTACGATTCGGTCTGTATCTAGTACGCAATTAGTCTCGTTTATCCGACTCTCGCTCGCCTTCGTGGATTCGCCGAGAAGATAGTCTGGCCTCAGAGGGTGGTATCGTTGTTACCCACTGTCACCACTCTTATTTTAGGAATTAGCCAAATCCTCGGATGACATCGTAATTAGTTAATTATGTAGACACTCAGAATATGGGTGCATACATAATTTCCATCACAATGAAAAGTACACATTGCATCCAGGCGATGATGTGTGCGATAAACGGTGGTACCACATCAAGGAGCCTGGATATTCGTAGGCAAAGTCAATCGCCCTACAATTTTTTCTCTCTGGCTGTTGCTGTAGTAGGGCGAAGATCTCGCTCGGCATAAGTATTTTCATGAAACGTGAAACCTTACAAAAACGCCATAAACAGAGCAGTAAACACGTCTTTCATGTCTGTATGCATTCTTACATGTATATCACTAAAGTTACCTGACAATAACCATGTAAAAGTGTGAAATTATTACCTTTTTGTCAGAACGCATGTGGCCTCATTCTACACGAAATCGCGTTTGATCATGTGCACAGTATGGCGGCTATTTATGAAATCTTTTCTGTGTGACCGTTAAATGTACTCATAAATAATTATTTGGAGCACATTTCTTCAGTTTCTTGACGCACAAGTGTCGGTTGTATGTCACAGAATACACATGTGAAACGGTTAGTGCGTATTGGTTTTAAAACTTAAGTTATTAGTTCCGTAGCCATTTGGCTACGGAACTCCCAAATTGGCGAATTAGCAAATGCCGGTGAAGATCTCCGCCTCTAGGCTAGCTCAAGAGTGGGGCGGATGACTCTGCCTAGGATATTCGAAGCTAGTACGCAATTTGTTTTTGGCAATAATTTTAAAAGGTAGTTGGGATTCTTTATTAAATTGACGTATTTATATTATATGTGCGTTGATTTTACTTCTCTGCGACCGGAAACGTTAACAAAATGGTTTTCACCTGCTTTGTTTGTTTGTTTTAGCCTCTCCGGCAAAAGCGCACGATACGCGACAGCGTTTTGATGGTTGGTTCAACAACATCGATAATCCGTCATGGGGCGCTGCAGGTAACACTTTGTTCTGAATTTTGCCGCTAGGTCTCAGTATCATCAGAGCTGGAGTCGTTGGTCAATGAGTTTATACACAAACACTGTTTTTTTTCTTCAAATATCATCACAAATATAATATGTTGGCGTATAAAAAATATCGACGATAAAGATCAATGCGTTGTTTTTGTTATCATATTAATAGAGGAGCTTAAAGCGAAAAAAAGTAATTGTTTTCGGCCTAAAATTAACCTATAGGAGACAAAATTTACTATAACGGCCATTTGTAGCTACAATTAGGAATATCACGCCAGTGGTTTACTAGGAAAACCTTGTTGAACACACAACATCTTAATTCAAAGGACGCGCCATACTGTTAGATAACCCTAAGTCACGAGTGTGGTATTCTGGCAATATTCACTCACCAAATGAAAGTATATTTGTATACACCTATTCCTATACTTGCCAATAGGATATGACCATGCTATTTGTGCCCAAACTCACCTTATGTTTACTAAACTAGTTCTCTTTCTGGCAAAATAACAAGTTTGTTTGAGATTTTGCGTTGGTTCTGTGTATACTGGCCTCCCTTAATTCGTCACTTGTAGTCTAGGTTACGCCGATTTCATAGAACTGTGCATGCGCTTATTGGTCGCGCTTGTTAACTTGTCAGCCCTCGGTCATTCGGAGAAATGACCGGAATGTTCCACTTTTAAAACGCATTCTAAGTAAACCACTGGCATGATATTCTTGATTTTAGTTGCACGTGGTTAGTTTTTATTATCTCTTTTATGTGCATAACCTCAAAACTATGACTTCTGTTTCGCTCTTTAAAGAGACCAGAGACCGGAATACTGGTCGTTTTCCCAGCAACCGTAATCTTCAATCAATGCTGTCGCCATGCGACGTCTTGATAACAAACATCGGTACATAGTTAAACTCTTCTCTTGTTTCAGTCTAAGGTTGACGACTAATATTTGACTCGGTAATTCCCCAGAAAGACCATTCATTCATTCATTCATTCATTCAAATTTAATTCGAATATAATATGTTAACATGTAGCAATATCGAAAACTTGGGGGAAATTATTCGTTCGTGAATACAAAGATTCGTTGTTCATTGTTCAGATAGTACGCAACCGTCTATTCACACAGCATTCTAAACATGGCAGGGTTAGCCCTCACTTGTTTAATGAGTCTGGACCACGCACACTACCTGTTTGGTTTTATCAGGTTCGTGAAAGTAATAGCTGCTATCTACAGACGTTGCTATGATCCATTAAGCCTCTTATTGTATCATATAAACAATATTTACTGACTTTCAAAAGTGCCACCATAAAGCACGCCTTTGGTTGTCCATAGCGATGCAAAATCGGTTTTGCTTCGTTTTGAAACGTTTCCTAAGAGAGCGCAGTCAATGTGCTGTTTGCGTGTAGGTTATTAATGATTTATACGTCTTCGTGTACAAACAACGCAATAACGTCTCGCTAAGATTGGAAAATACCAAATGGAAATACCCGCTGAGCGAGCGCACCGCCGTACAGCCCTCTGGGCGAATTTTTAACGAGTGGGTGCCCCCATCTATATGGTGCGATTCCATGCAGGTTTTTCAATATGTCCATGTATGATAATTGTGTATGTCGAGCAAGTAACCAGGAATAGCCTGATTCAAAATGCCGTCTGTGTGCTTCAGGCGAAGACATCCTCTTCAATGTGGCCCCTGCCTACAGTGACATGACGTACCAGTTGGCCGGGGTAGACCGTCCCAACCCCAGGGTGATCAGTAACAACGTCTTCGACGGCCCGACCGGCCTTCCGTCTTACCGCAACCACACCGCAATGTTTGCCTTCTTCAGTAAGAACAAACATTACCCAATAGTTGTTGGTTTTTTAATTTTAATTGAGCACAGATTTCAAAAATACAAGTTCATTGAAGTTTAGCCTTCGCAGCAGCAATCACACAATGTTGGGGCAGCTCAATACAATATATAACTCAACACATAAACCGTGAAGCTACAATTTTAAAGAAGCACCTTCAAACGCTTGACTACGTTATTGCTATATCTATATCTTACAGAGTATCTCGTGACCGCGATGTACCAACACCAACAATGTGACAGTTTTTATCTCGGTTTCGAAAACATCTTCAAGGGAATGTACAAGGATACTTACTGATTAACTTGATGCAGCGATCGTACTTCACGTTTTAATACTTATTGCTGTGGTATATTTACCGTCAGATATTTTATGAAATACAAATTTTACAGACCAGTATATATAGTCCGAATGAAAAACATTATATTTCACCTTCAAATGTGAAGATTTATTGGTCTATTATTGTCGTACAGTAATTTACATATTTTATATTGATCATCGCCAAATCGTGTATTTTCTACAATATTAAGACATGAAAGGTCGTGACAGCAATACCTTTTGTATGTTTGTTTATTTTTCAGCAACTAAGGTGTTATAAATACTGATAAATTCAGTGTCACTATGGTCTAACCTCAGTGGCATCGCCCTATAAAACAGTTGTTCGGTCTACCAATTAAAAATGATAAAGAGCATAAAGAAAGAACTCGTTTTGAGATAATATGCTTAACTTATAACATTTTCCAGAAATCATTAAAAAAAACTCCGGCTGATTGTGTACTCCCGCACCCCCTTTTCAAAAACCCCAGGACGTACGTAATTAGCCATTACTCACCTTTGTGAACTTTTTGTTGTTAACAGTATTTGATGTTTATGTTGGTGTTCTTTTTCGTCTTTTACATCAATCGAATTCGACACAAGAGAGAGTTAACTAACACTTTACCAGAAAATGTCCTGTTTTACATTTCTAAAATTACGGTGCCCTAAATTCATCTGTAACACACCAGGAAGTGTAACTAAGGTATGATCCCATTTCTCATCGTGGTAAGAAGCATGATTGCAGTCACGCGCACAGACGTCTTTGTAAACATGGCGGCCCAAGTGCCACGGCCACGATGACAAATGGAATCACGCCTCAGTTAGACTTCCTGGTGTGTTATACACGAATGTAGGGCACAGTAATTTTAGATGTGTAATTAAAAAAATCATATCATCTGACAAAACTGCATTTGAGCAGGCACATTGGCAAGTTTGCTGGTAGACCATATTGACAGTGTAACTGTGGATTTTTATATGATTTTGTTTGTTTGCTTTTCTGCGTCTCCTTATCCTCCGTAGCATAATCAAGACGAACAAAGCTAGCGTCTGTTTTCTCCGCATCGCCGCCACGTGTAGTGTGAGCGCCGCCATGTTTGCTTAATTCCAAATTCGCCACTCGAGGCGTGCTAATAGCGACAAAATATCAGCTAGTGTGCTGCGAGCTGATGTCCCGACAAATTTAACCCCGATGAAAAATCTGCATTCCCCATGACGAAAAATTGGTTAGTGTGCTGCGGGTTTTACACGTGTAACGAGTCAATGTTTCACTGCAGGTCAGATGGTGTCGTTCGAGGTGGTCGATGCCACAGAGGGGATGTGTCCGCTCGAGATGGTCAAGGTTCCAGTACCGAAGAACGACTCCCAGTTCCAAGCAGACGGCGTCACGGAGGAGTACATGCCGTTCGTGCGATCTGCCTACAACCGGGACACTGGACTATCGCCCAACAACCCGCGACGGCCAGTCAGTAGCAGTCTTGACTTCTAGTCACGTACACCCGCTTTCTATAAGACCGATCCGTAAACCTCATTTTCTATTGGATACTTCGTCCTTTGTCGGATAGTTCCGAGAACATCATGGTTTCGCGGTTAGTTCCGTGAAACTGCGACCTTTTTTGGACTGTTCAGGGAAACTGCGCCCGTTTTCGGAAAATTTAATGAAACATCGTACTTTGGGAGATAGTTCCGGAAACTGGGCCCTTTTTCGGATAGTTCCGTGAAACTTCGTACTTTGTTGGATATTTCGAGGAAACTGCGCCCGTTATTAGATAGCGGCCTGTGTCGAATAATTCCGTGAACTCTTTCTCTATGTAGAATAATTAGGTAAACATTTACCCTTTGTCAGATTGTTCAGTGAAACGTCTTCCCTGTAGAATAATTCCGAAAAATATATGGAACGTAAAACTACTTTTTAAACTGTGTTAAACCGTTGATTCCCCAGGATTAATCTCCCGCTTGTGATAGTAAGGCACATTTCTTCAGATCCTCGCTGTACTTGTTTCGACATCGAAATCAAAGTGTGACAATGACATTCGTCCGATGCGCTGCTTGCGGTTTGCACGCAATTGTCCACTTTACGAACGACATTACGACGCTGTGAATGAAATAAACATATCATTAATTGAAAACCCCACGCTAAACCGAGTCACAGAAGCTGTCCGGTGAATTGCTGTGCCACTGTTCGCCATTGACCAGTCGTGCTGTTACAGTGCGCGACTGGACTGCCAGCCATTCTAACGCCTTCTGTTCGTCTGAGCACAGATCAACCGAGTGAGCAGCTGGATCGACGGCAGCTTCGTGTACGGGCGAGGCGAGGTCTGGTGCAACTGTCTGCGGAAGTTTACTGGCGGCCTCCTCCTTACCACCGACACCGACAACCTCGGCTACTACCCCGGCTACAACCACCACCGTCTGCCGCTCGACAACCTGCCCGACCCCATCACTCATGAGAAGATGGAGCCGGAAAAACAGTGGGGTATGTGCCCAACGTCCCAAATGATATGATTTGTAATACCAGCTAGTCGATTGACAAGGTAAACAATGAATTTTTGATGCATCCACGAAATGTTTTGTAAACGTTCTCCTTTACAAAAATTATGAACGCTTAAATTCTAAAGCATACCTACTAGTGCGAATACATTCGGACACAAGGAAAGCGTATCACACAAACCAATTTTGTCAATTTATGAGCCCAGGCGAATATCCGACTGACAGGCCACGGTAAGCGATAATGCAGTAAACGGGAACACTTGTGTAAAAGGCCCTTTCTCAGGGTTTTGAAAACGGCGGTTCGGGCGTACGCAATCGGCGATTTCTGAAAAATTGTAATGCTTAAAAATTTATATATATATATATATATATATATATATATATATATATATATATATATATATATATATATATATATATATATATATATACATACATATATATATACATATATATATATATATATATATATACATATATATATATATACATAATAATAATAATAATAATAATAATTTTATTAAAATGGCAACTATAGCAGTTGAATTATACAATTGGCACAGTAAAACAACCAATGATAATAAATTAATTAAGACAAAAATATGACTTTAAATATAAAAACTTAAAAGGTGCACGTACGTACATCATGTTTAAAGTTATGTTTGTATATTAACAATGTAAATATGAAGGACATAATCATAAATTAAAACTTAAAACAGGCAATACTATAGTAGAATAAATTATATGGCCTACTACTATTATGTAAAAAGTAACTAATTTATAAATCAGTTCATAATTACTGCCAGTGTCTTAAAGCATATGGTATAAAAGAGTTCTGAAATCTTGCAGTTCTGCAACGCGGCACACAGTAAGTCCTCGTGTTTCGAGTTGTATACGGAGTTTCCCGGAGGGGAGGCAAAAGATGGTGTAATTTATGTGTAGATTGTTGCATGCTTAAGAATAGCGTTCTACACAACTTCTCCCTCCGGTCTGACAGCGTTGGTAGATTGGCTGCGGTGATGGCTTCGGTGTACGACTTATCTTGGAAAATTATCCGCATTGCCCGTTTCTGGATGTATTCTATCTGTCTCGTTAGCTTTTTTGTAAGGCTCGTGTGCCACACTTGGCATGCATACTCCAATACCGATCGGACGATTGAAGTGTATATGTTGATGAGATGGTGAGGGTCAATGCCGGCTCTTTTGAGAAGGATGATGAAGTATAGACGTTGCGATGCTTTTGTAGTGATTTCGTCTATGTGTAATTGCCACTTCAGGTCTTCAGATAGAGTCACACCTAGTAGACGAGTGCTGTTAACTTGTTGGATTGGTCTACCGTCGATGGTTAGCAGTGCGATGTCCGGAGTTGATTTCTTGAAGCATATCCGCAGTTCTTTCGTCTTGTCGTAGTTCAGCACCATTTTATTACTCGCTGTCCATTGCCCGACTTCGTCTGCCGCTACTTGGAGTGAGCTGTCCATTCCGGAGGATGAAGAAGCTTCCCATATTGTGCAATCGTCGACATATTTTATATGTTCGCATACTGTTTGCAGATCATTAATATGGTGTAGGAAGCCGATTGGTCCAAATATTGTGCCTTGTGGGACACCTGCGTTGACACTGGTGTACTCCGATTTCACACTCCCGATCTTTACCCTCTGTTTGCGTTGACACAGGAAGGATGTCAGCCATTTGGTAATAAAAGTTGGAAGTCCAAGAGATGCACATTTCGTCATTAAAATGTGATGGTCGACTCGGTCAAACGCTTTGCTGAAATCGACGAGAAGTATTCGTACTATGGTTCCAGGGGTCTCGACCGCGTATTTCCACTTGTGAACAAGCTCGACCAGTGCGTGTACGGTTGATGTTCCTTTGATTGATCCATATTGCTGAGGATCAATCTGGTCCATGGTAATGTCCATTATCCACGTGCACATGAATTTCTCCAAGCACTTCGATAAAACTGGCGTGAGAGATATCGGGCGCAGGTCTTTCTCAATTCGCGCTGGTGGTCGAATTTTAGGCACTGGTCGGACGTCAGCGCATTTCCACAGGGCAGGCACGGTTCCTTCCCGTAGGCTGCTGCATATAATAACCAACACAAGTCTGATGTAGTAGAGATTGAAAAGGGCCAAATAAATGACGTTTTATTGCAAAGTGGACTGCTTATCACGCAGCCACTTTGGGAAGCACATTAACAGGAATGTGAGCTCCTCAAAGCAAACCAGACAGGAACTGAACACATGTACAGCCCCGTCCGGCAAGTTTCTCAGAGCCCACATTCCTACAGGCATGACGATAACATATATACATCAAGAAGTCGTCATGAACATGTAATGCAAAGAATACAGACATTCCACCACCAATACACAAATTTAATTACAAACAGGTGGGGCCATTTCGCCACAAGGTCACCCACAAACATGTGACCACCCCACCGCGACCTACGTCATTTATTTGGCCCTTTTCAATCTCTACTACATCAGACTTGTGTTGGTTATTGCATAAATATATATATATATATATATATATATATATATATATATATATATATATATATATATATATATATATATATATATATATATATATATATATATATATATATATATATATATATATGAGAGAACGAATTTGTTTTAAGCATTAAATTTTTTTCAGAAATCACCGATTGCGTACGCCCGAACCGCCCGTTATATATATATATATATATATATATATATATATATATATATATATATATATATATATATATATATACACCCAACCCTACTGTATACTCTACTGTACGACGACAGGGTTTGGCAATGTACACATACACCAGAACCCGGGGTTGATGGCTGTGGCTCTTGTCTGGTTTCGCTACCACAACCACGTGGCCGCCCGCCTGCGCAACAGCCACCCGGCGAAGGCTGACGAACGATGGAGCAACGAGCGATGGAAAGACGAGCAGATCTTCCAGGCAGCGCGCCGGCACGTCATTGCCGTCATGCAGGTAATACTACCTGGCTCGGTCGATCAGATACAGTCGAACGGTATAATCGTAGGAGAAGGGAGAGGAGGGGAGTAGGGATGTAGGGAGGGAGGGAGAGAAGGGAGGGAGAGAATGGAGAGAGAGAGAGAGAGAGAGAGGGGGGGGGGAGGATGTGCGCGTGTGTATGCGTGCTTGTGTGCATGTGTATTTGGCTGCACGTGTATGCAAATAATACATTCAGAAACGACGAATATTGTGTTCATACGGAGAGAGAGAGAGAGAGAGAGAGAGAGAGAGAGAGAGAGAGAGAGAGAGAGAGAGAGAGAGAGAGAGAGAGAGAGAGAGAGAGAGAGAGAGAGAGAGAAAGAGAAAGAGAAAGAGAGAAGGGTGAGGATGAGAGCGACAGATAGAGAGAGAGAGGGGGGGGGGCTTGTATGAGGAGCGAACATCATTGCGTTCACGTATCCATTGCTGTTTCAGAATATTGTCGCATACGAATACTTACCGGCGTTGTTGGGCCGCTCTCTGCCCGAATATAAAGGTAAGTAAACTGTACCACTAATTTGTTCGATATCTGTAGTGCCAATGCTATGTAATGTTGGGTACGCCTGAATAGTCTTCGGATGCAATGAACCAGTTAACTACTAGACTAAAAGGTTCACTGGTTCTGTTACCTGCGGATGCAGGCACTGCAACCAAACCTGCGTTTTGTGTGGCGACACCTGGCATGACGTTGGGAACCAACAAATGTAACTTTCGCCATCTACCGTACAACACGAGGATAATAGGCAACTTGAATAAATATTATTGTTCGGATTTGAGAGATTGCACTAGCAAGTGAGGACTATTTATAGAACTTTTAATATGAAATTTGTATGCATTCGGTTTTGAACCGATCACTGATTAAACCAGTGTTTGGTAAAATTCAAAGAAAGGGAGTTTGTGGAAGTTTAATCTAATGTGTGATTGTCGTCTGCTACAAAAGCCTACAACCCGCACCTGCAGCCTTCGATGAGCGCCATTTTTGAGGCTGCAGCCATCCGCACCTATCACACACAGATACCACCCGGAATCTACGTTAGGTATGTTCTTCGTGGTCAGGTTGATTAACAATTGGTAATCACAAGTTGACAGTTTTCAGACGCCGAGTAAAACAAAGTGCTTGCCCAAGAACTTTGACTGAGTATATTGCTGGATGGGCGTAAATTCGTGTTATAGTTACCGGTGCAGTTTTCAAGCCACTCATGTTTTCAACCATTTGAAATTTCGCTTGATATCGCGTTAGAGACGTCACAGCGTCTGTTTACGACAATAAAAGGTAAAGGTAAGTTCTTATATAGCGCCGTATCCAGTCCTTAGCCTAGGGCTAGGCCTACTCAAAGCGCCTTAGTTACACTTCATTCCAAGGCCATTTCAACTTCTCTGGGAAGCATTCAGCCACGCTGCAATTACTGCGCGAAGACTATTCGTTCACATATCCACCACCGTCTGTATTGCCAGGTACTCATTTATACAGCTGAGTCAATTGTGGCAATGTGGGGTGATCAAACTTGCCAAAGCAAAGGTTCGAAGCGACCGCAGTGGGATTTAAAACTGGGTTCTCTCGATTGAGAGTCTGGCATTCTAACTGGTACGCTATCGCGCCTCACAATAACGTATTGTATGAGCAAGTTATTTGATATATAATAAAACACGGAACAATTTTATGATATACATACCTTGATAAAAAAACTACTTTGCATGCTTACCAGACATTATTATTCAGAGTCTGCTGATGTGTGTCTCGTTCTTGGCCACGTGACAATAATCGCCCTGTTAGTGGTAGATTTATGACAAGCCAGTCTTGTCATAAAACTAGGAATAATTCAAATGTGTTAAATATACGAGAAAAAATTTACTACATTAACATTATATATGCAATACAAGTAAATGTGTTTTTTTATACAGCGCTAAGGCATACACATTTATTTGTATTGAATGCATATCGTTAATGTAGTAAATGTTTTCTTGTATATTTAACACATTTTAATTATTCCTACTTTTATGAGCAGTCTGACTTGCCATACATCTACCACAAAAAAGGGTGATTATTATCACGTGGCCAAGAACGAGACGTGTGTTAGCAGACTCTCAATAATAATCTCTGGTAAGCACGTAAAGTTGTTTTTTATCAAGGTATAAATATCATAAAAGTATCCCGTGTTATATTGTATATTAAAATATATTTTGCTCAGACAAGACTCTGTATCGTTATTGTCGTAAACAGACGCTGTGACGTCTTTTAACACGATATCAAGCGAGATTTCAATGGGTTGAAAACAGGAGTGGCTTGAAAACTGCATCGGTATTCCGGTAACCATACATTCGTGCAACATTGACATTGTTAATACGTTTATTTACATAAAATGATTTACAACAGCAATAATAATAATAACACCATAAACTAAAAAAAATCCTATACATCAAACACAAAAATTATTTAATTTATAAATGATTGTTAAATTAATTTTTATGCAATAGGAACTTGTTGTAAAGGCATATTTTCAAAGTGTAGACTAGTTATGTAAAACATTGGTTTTAAATTTAATATCATTTCATTTATCATTTCAAAATGTGAGTAATATTCTCAACAAATAAGAAATGAAGGCTTAACGATTGAGTTTGTTTATTCAAACAGAGGAACCAACTGCAGCTTCTACAAATGTTGTGCTGGCAAAGCTATGCGCATGTGTAACACGTACTTCAGATCACAGGCAAGTCTAATTTCATAAAATACAGATTTTTTCTCATTTGTTTTTGTCAGTTTCCTGGGGATGAACTTAATGGTTTGCATTGTAAGTCATAATTACAACGTGTTGCTCAATGTTTAAGTACATGTGTTTATATACTAGCTGAGTTGCCTTGCACTACATGGGAGAAAAGGCAAGAGCTTATGACTCCTTGCACTACCCAGTTAAGTTTTGGTAATGCAATACCAATTGCAGTGACATCTTCATGCCACACAAATCATGTACAACTGCCGGTTTCACAAAGTGTTTGGTGGACGTTTGACATAGGTCATGTAACACTGGTAGAAACACGCATAGCATTGCTAACAATTGCATGCAGCTATTGTTCTGAGTTAAATAATTTATGTCAAACATCCACATTGGTTCCTTTGACGTAAAACTCCTGTCTCTCCTCGTACCATCCCAAATATTTTTTAATGTACCATGGTCCGCTGGGCACGCCTACACAATTTCAGCTCCATACATGTGAAACTGAGGGAGATATGAGGGACCAGACAGATAGACACATAGAGTCACAAACTACTTTATTGGTCAAATCAACCAATGATCAAAAAGTTGATGTCTCAGAATTTGCTTAAATTTTAACCAATGAATAAATAGCTATGACTGAGCACTTCTGCAACAAACTAAGGATTTGCATGCAAATTGTGTCTGTAATGCCCTATAATGTAAACAAAGGGTAAGCGCCCAAAAACACACCCGTTATTTTTATCTATTTTCAGGTGTTTCTGACTCAAGAAATTCACAAGCTACAGATCATTGTCCTTTATTAGGTAAACAAGATATACAAATTTCAAGATGGTGTTCTGCCACTTTTATTTTGGATATTTTTGGCCAATTTGGGAGAAATTTAGGAGAAAAATGCTGTTGGGCAGAACAATAAGTTTCAGCTGCAATATAAATTAAATGAGACAGAACACCATCCTGGAATTTTAATATGTAATTTACCTAATAAAGAACTATGCACAGTTAAAATAATGGTGGTCATACGACTTGGCCCACATTCTCATTTGGGTGCTGAAATTTGTAAAATATAAAAAAGTTAAAGTTTAAGGCTGAATTATTCAGAAAGTATAGCAACTAGAAGTCTACTGAACTAATAAGTTATTGCCAGTACCCCTGACAACATATGGTAGCAATTTGGACACTGTACGTTAACACAACAATGAAATACAGACTGCTGAAATCCTTGTTGGAAATTTTTTTTAATGTTATTTTCCATTTTCGTGTACCCAGTATACCCGTTGTCCATTGTCTTATCTTACTTGAATTTTGCGTAGATAATCTGCACCAATATGTCTATATATTCAGCAAATTTCAGGTATGCAGCTTGTAAATTAGAAAGTTAGAAGCACTTGAAAACAGGTAAAAATTACAGGTGCGTTTTTGGGCGCTTACCCCCTGTTCACATCATAGAGCGTTACAAACACGATTTGTATGTAAATGCCTAGTTCTTTTGCAGAAGTGTATAGGTAGAGAAGAAGGTATAGTTACTTAGTTATTCATTGATTAAAATTTAAGCAAATTCTGAGACATCAACTTTAGAAATTTCCTGAAAATTGGTTGATTTGACATGGAATGACCCTTATATTAAAGATGCATGCTGACACTGGATTGTTTTGTAATTCTTGAAGTGACTTCTGGGGGCACACTATGATGCAGTGGACACTTGATACTTAATTCTCTACAGCTGATCACAGCTAAACTAACACACTATTGTACTGCAAATGTTAAGCTTATCCATGATATGATTTCTTACTTTTAGGAAATGGTGAAGAAATATGGTCTTGATGATATTATCCGAGGACTGGCATCGCAAATTGCTGAACGGGAAGATCACATCATTGTAGATGATCTCAGGGGTAACATTAATTAGTTGGTTATTGATGTTGTATGTATATAATAATGATAATAATAAAATGTGTTCCTTCATGCATGTGTGCATATGGGCATGCGTGTGAGTACTATCGCTGGTTTGTATCATCCTATACAATGTAATAAAGACACTTCTATTGTGCAAAAAATCCTTGGGAAACCCACGCTCAGCAATTCACCAAAACCAGAAAAGGTTAGGCAGTTTCTGGTCAATTGCACGTTTAAGTTGTATGATATACTTCCACTTGGTTCTCTTGAATATTCTACAAAATGCTGCCTATAATATTTGTTTTTATATAAACAAATTAACCCTTATTTTTTGTACATTTCCGATTTTGTGGTCCCTGCCATTATTGGCTAAATCTGAACATTTGAGTGAAATAAACATAATCGCAACAACATGTAGTGACCTTTACTGATTGTGCAGGTAGAAACTATGGACCACTGCAGTACTCGCGCCAAGACCTGATTGTGCAGACCATCATGCGGGGACGAGACCATGGTCTTCCAGACTACAACACAGCCAGGAAGGCCTTTCATCTCGCTCCAGTTGACAACTGGAAAGATATCAACCCTGCCTTGTACAGCAGCACCCCTGAGGTTAGCCAGATACTGAATCACTAATACATACAACTGATCTGTTTATCAGTTGTAGTTGCAACAGAAAGGCAAATATGAAAGAAAAAAAATTCCATTGTCAAGCATCGTAAGAGTAAACAAAATAGTTGCATATTGCTATGGTCAATAATTTGAGTACTTTATAGATATACGTTATGCGATATATGCAATGGTTCAAAACTAATATTAGAACTCTAAAGAACTGACAGTGTTTCTGGTAAGAAAATAATATCTCTGAAGATCTCATGCATAACATTGGAACTATGAAGGTGATAAGCAAGCTGGCCGACACCTACAAAGACATCTCTAAGCTGGACATCTACGTGGGTGGACTGATTGAGATGAACGAAGGTACACCAGGGCCTCTGTTCACTGAGGTCATCCTGGAGCAGTTCCTTCGCATCCGTGATGCAGACAGATTCTGGTTTGAAAACAAGGAAAACAAGTGAGAATAATAATAATAAGTTTATTCAGTTTGCAACCATAGAGGTTGAATGTTGTGTGCATGTTTGTGCATACCTGCTTCCATGCTTGTATGCATGCCTGCACCCGTGTTTGTCTACATGCCTGCACCCATTTCTGTCTGCATGCCTGCACCTATGTCTGTCTGCATGCCTGCACCCATTTCTGTCTGCATGCCTGCACCCATGTTTGTCTTCATGCCTGCACCCATGTTTGTCTTCATGCCTGCACCCATGTTTGTCTTCATGCCTGCACCCATGTTTGTCTTCATGCCTGCACCCATGTTTGTCTTCATGCCTGCACCCATGTTTGTCTTCATGCCTGCACCCATGTATGTCTGCATACCGAAACTGAAGGAGTTAATGTCATGAGACGTGCTGATATGCAATATCTGCATGATGCAATGAAAGAATATAGTCATGTCATATTACCAGACAATGTCAGCATGGAAAACAGGAGGGTCGTAGGAGGAGAGGAGGAAGAAATTAAGATGGAGGTATAGTGTTAAGAGAAATATCAAAAGGGCAGGGGTCATATTTACGGTGATACTGTGCATTGCTAGATAGAAGTACTAATTAATTAATATAACTAATTTTCACAGCTGACACACATGTCAGTTTGAATATAAACATGTCTGTCATAAGACTCATGATATTTTTTATGTGCAGTGGTAGATGTAAATCTATATAAATGTAAGTTTATAAAATAAATGACCAGGGTTCATTCCTTCAGTGATGATGTTTCAGTATACTCACTGATGCTGATGTGGCTGACATCAAGAAAATCAAGTTCACTAACGTGATTCAGGAGGCAACTGGTCTTCCAGCCAGCGACTTTCAGAAAGAAGTCTTTTTCTGGAATGAAGGTTACTTATTATCTGTTTGCATCCAGTATGCATTATAGCAGTATATGTGTCTCCTATGTCATACTGCAGGGAATCACAAGTGTTCTGCATCAAAGTCAGGATAGAGTTAACATATCTTGGACAACAATGTTACAATCCTTGCTGAAGTGTATTTATTACAGCCGATATAGAGGACTAATGATGGTCATGTGGCTTGTGCAAAAATATAACAACATCAAGCGACTGTTTAGAGTACTTCAATTTAAAAATATGATAATCTAACAGAGTGTCGGAATGTCTTTGTAGAAACGTTGCACGTTCGTTACACATCTTTGGTTTTATCAGGTGTTAGAATGACAGTCACCACTCACCAATTGTTGGAGCAGTTTGTGTCATCGTATATTTTTTTGCCACTGCCTACGTTCTCCCTAGGGTCACAAAACAGGCTTATCATGAAAAACATGAATGAAGCAGTAGCGACAGTAAGATGACCAATAGAAGTGTTGTTAGGTGACCAATAGAAGCATTGTGTTGTATCAGATGACCAGTAGAAGAGTTGTGTTGTGTCAGATGACCAATAGAAGCGTTGTGTTGTGTCACGTGACCAATAAAAGTGCTTTGTTGTGTCAGATGACCAATAAAAGCACTGTGTTGTGTCATGTGACCAATATAAGCACTATGTTGTGTCAGATGACCAATGGAAGCATTGAGTTGGGTCAGGTGACCAATAGAAGCACTGTGTTGTATCAGGTGACCAATAGAAGCACTGTGTTGTGTCATGTGACCAATATAAGCACTGTGTTGTGTCATGTGACCAATATAAGCACTATGTTGTGTCAGATGACCAATGGAGACATTGAGTTGGGTCAGGTGACCAATAGAAGCACTGTGTTGTATCAGGTGACCAATAGAAGCACTGTGTTGTATCAGATGACCAATGGAGACATTGAGTTGGGTCAGGTGACCAATAGAAGCACTGTGTTGTGTCAGGTGACCAACAGAAGCACTGTGTTGTGTTAGGTGACCCGTGTCAACAGCAGAGACAGCTGAAGGAAGCGGACATGGAAGAGTGCACAGATTACACACACTACGACTTCTTCTCTGGCAGTGAAGTCTCCTACATTGGCTCACTCATCACAGTTGGGCTGCTGCCATTCAGTGAGTAGAACCTCAACAAATATACACTTTGTGGGGGGTTGCAAAAAAATATTCCATTCCTAGTCATTGAAGCTTCCCCAACCTCTGAAGCACCCTTTTCCTAGATAGACCGGCCATCAGTTTAACCGATTGCTTGAGAGGTCTGTGACCACCAGATGAATCATCCAGGTCATAATTTCCCTAATCCTGCGTATTATTCATTATTAGAAATGATTAAATTGTATGGGCATAAGCTCAGGAAATCCCTTTTAAAATGTGTTCCTTGTAGACAGTTATCTACTATGTTCAAGCCTCCACGAATTCAGCTTTTACTAAATGTCATCTTTAATAATTGCACATAGCATCAGCTACATGGCATGCCTAAAACCAGGTGAACTTTGACATGTAGCTGTGTTGTCATTGTAGTTTGTATCCTGGTGGCCTATCTGATTGCAAAATATAAGATCTATAACACCAAGAAAGAGAAGAAGCGCTACCAGTCCAAGACGGCTGTAAAGAAAACACCGCCTGGACCAGGGGACATTGAGGGTAAGCACCACTCCATCAATGAATGTGTAGGCATGAATAATGCAACTAGGTATTTGTTATCTGTTTGTCTGCAATGGTTTATCTGTTTGGCACAAGTCACATACTTTGATACATAGGTTCATACTGTTGGAACACATTTCGAGTACAAAAGGTTAGTGCTAAGCTAACATTCAGATCATTTTTAAATCAAACTATCAACGAAACAGCCAGAATGGTTGCAAACATGTTATATAAACCTTTACTTACGTTAATTTTATTAAGGAATTCATTGGTGAGTATCCACTAAAATCCAAAACCCATGTGACCCGTGTGTTCTTTTTTATGGGAAGAATATTCGTGTTTTAAGTTACTTTAATTTAGTATATAATGATGAATTGCTCTGTCTGCAGCCCTCGAATTGGTGACCAAGGACACGCGAACACCCATCGAGTTGCATCTCGACAGCTTACAGTGCAGTGTGGTAATATCTGGTACTCACCACACTCCAAGAACAATAAAGTTTGCACCGGACAATGGCAATGTCGACGTTTGGATGAGCAACGACAAATGCAACAATTTCCTGCTGATTCGTGTTCCCAAAGAACATGATCTGGTAAAGATTTGGTAATGTTGTATTGGTGCACAGTGCGCATGGCCAAATAGCATGATCTGGTAAAGATTTGGTAATGTATTGGTGCACAGTGCACTTGGCCAAATAACATGATCTGGTAAAGATTTGGTGATGTTGTATTGGTGCACAGTGCACTTGGCCAAATAACATGATGTGGTAAAGATTTGGTAATGTTGTATTGGTGCACAGTGCACATGGCCAAATAACATGATCTGGTAAAGATTTGGTAATGTTGTATTGGTGCACAGTGCACTTGGCCAAATAACATGATGTGGTAAAGATTTGGTAATGTTGTATTGGTGCACAGTGCACATGGCCAAATAACATGATCTGGTAAAGATTTGGTAATGTTGTATTGGTGCACAGTGCACTTGGCCAAATAACATGATCTGGTAAAGATTTTGTAATGTATTGGTGCACAGTGCACATGGCCAAATAACATGATCTGGTAAAGATTTGGTAATGTTGTATTGGTGCACAGTGCACTTGGCCAAATAACATGATTTGGTAAAGATTCTCTTATGCTATGAAAATGGCCTGGTTATGTAGCTACAAAGTGATAAAATATTGATGGTGCGAAAATAAATCCTCAAAACACAGTTTGACTGACTGTCTTAATGACAGAAATATGCAATCCATGTTTACTGGATTGAAAGTCATCCGCAAGTTCCATTTCTTTGCAAAATGACTCAGGGGGGAGTCTAAGATTGACTACCCTTAGCAACAAATCCATAGAATTCTGTAAAAATGGTATAGAATTCTACAGAGTATAGTATAATTTTGTATAAAAAAGCTATAAAATATTACAGATTCTATATAACTTGTTTATGTCTTGTCTATTTCAATTTTCTAAAAAAATTATATAAAATATTCTATAAAATTTCTATAGAATATTGTCTAAATTCTACACAGTTGTGTCGACAAACATCCCATAGAATATTCTATAGATTTTTTTGCTAGGGATAATATAGGCATTGCATAGAAGCATGCGTGACATATTTGCTTTTGACCAATGATATTTTTTAATATTAGCAGATTTTAAGATCATAGAGAATATTCTGTTGTGGCCATTTCCTCCCATGCTATAGACAATGAGCAATAGATAATAATTAATGCAAACAGTTATGACGATGGCCTTTCAATGTTGAATTAATATCACAACAGCAGTCGTTGATTATGGACCACCCAATTACCCTACTTGTTACTAAGTTAGTACATACTGTGTGTCACTTGGATTCATGATTTTATGTTTTCCAGTTTGTTCTTGCTAATCTCTAAAATCTCTCCCCACAGGTAATTGTCTTCAATGCCGACTACGAACGCACAGCCTTTGTGTCGAACCTTCGCCGTATGCTGACCTCCCACAACATGGCGTTGCAGATATTTGAGAGTTCACAGCGTGACATCATCAAGAACGCCATAACAAAACACAAGAGGAACCAACTACTCACTGAGTTCTTCAAGCGTGTCTTTGCTGAGGTTAGTGTTTCTGGCTTTATCATAGTTAGGCCTATGTGGTAGGGCTCATTATAATATAATTGTTACATCAGTTTTATAATATAATTATGTCATCAGTTTGATGTAAGTTGTACTTATTATATCTAACGACATTTTAAGTATCCTTCCAGCGTCAGTTCTGGGATGTGTTAAATAAGAGCCAAGGTCCAATATCACAGATTGATAGGAATAAGTGTTAATTAATTTCCCAGGGACTGTTGCCTCATGAGAAACATGTGGTGTTGGTTAGTCTGTTCAAACAAGAAGGCAGAAAATGAGAGATAATGATTGGCTAATGTGTATTTGGTGAGATAGGCTTAGATGTTATATAGTGTTGTAGACAGGGAGAAAAGACAGTGAAGTTGCAGGCAGGCAGTGGTGTAGGCTGAGGAGGGTTTCCTTCTCAGCCAAGGGCTGGGTAAGCTGGTGAGTTGCTGATAGGTGTTGTAAGCTTGGCTGGAACTGGTAGACTGTCAGGGTTTAATATTGATTGTTATAATAAAGATTAAGGTTGGTTAATACAGTGAAGTTTTATTTGATAGTTCTTCTTTATATTGGTACCCCCTGTTGTCGTAATATTTATTCGGACAGAAAGACCAAAAAACATTGCTATGACAATAAAGATGATGTGGTAGGGGTTATTTAAATTATATAATATATATATATATATATATATATATATATATATGTTAGAAATTACATAGAAGTGTAGGTGTAACACCCATCCCAGCCAGCACACCGAGAGCGGGCCGAGGGCGGCAAACTTATCGGTCCAACATCGGCATCCACCTGCGGGCCGATGTAAGTTTTGTCCATCGGCTCAACATCGGGCCGAGGGCAGCAAACTGATGTGGGTTTTGTCCATCGGCTTAACATAGGGCCGATGACGGCTCATAAGCGGCTGCCAATAGGAAGCCGCCTATAAACCGATGATTAGCCCCACATTCGCCGACTGTGCCTAGTTTTGATGTGTGTATATTATATATACATATATATGTATATAATTATTATATACACATATATGTATACACACACACACACACACACACACACACACACACACACACACACACACACACACACACACACACACACACACACACACACACACACACACACACACACCACCCACCCACCCACCCACCCACGCACGCACGCACGCACGCACGCACACACACATTAATTTTGGCAAAACTAGGCACAGTCGGCCTATGAGCAGCTAATCATTGGTACATTGTCGTCCAATATATATATATATATATATATATATATATATATATATATATATATATATATATATATATATATATATAAGCAAAAAACAACAAGTCCAATGAAGATTGAAATAGGCCCAACAAAGGCATTTAAAATTTATTAATCAATATGAGTTGTACAGTTTTAATAAGATACCTTCCGCAATGTATTTTATTAAACCTATTAACATTAAGTCACTAATCATTCCCCATATAAACTATTGTAACTGGTATACATAATAACAAAACTACAGAAGTGGGCGACAAAAATTATAACAAACAGTCGGTATATAATGCACACACTTCTATCCATTGCTAAAAAGTGTCAAACTGCTAAATAAAAGTTGAAGATATCTTTAAATGACAATTAAACTGTTATCACTAATATGTCAACAGAAACCTTCCTGAATACCTAAAAAAATGTAAGCATAATACATAATTCTGGTGGGCATGCATATGGCACAAAAGTCGTGGGAATATCCACATTTAAAATTACAAACACTCAACTGACAAACAAATGCATTACAGATAGCATCACTTGAATATTCAATAATGCCCCTAATCCAATCACAGTAAAAATCCACACTCACTCTCTTGAAAGGCTTCAGTATGTACACAACGACCTATATAATTTCAATGTACTGTGAATTTCAATGTACTGTGCAACCTTCCTAGACATTGCTATGAATATATATGTGCACATTCAAACTTAAGCTGCCAGTTAACCGTTCAAATGTATATTTATGAATGCAGATTATACAGTATAACTTTACTATGATTTTGCCAGGTTCTCTTTTAAACAATGCTCTTGGAATTTTTTTTTAAACTGATCAATGCAACGCCACCAAAGCACCATGTCGTTACTTTCAATACAAGCATATTATCTTATACATATATTTTTAACATTTTATTACAAATGTTTTGAGGTTGATATGTGTATTTGTATGTGGATTTGTGTAATTTATTATACAATAATATTTAATAAATAAGCGTTGACCATCTCTTACTTGTACTTAAATGAATGTACTCAAAAACATTCACTTCAATTGTTTACTCCTGCCACATCCTGCTTTGCCTATGTTCGGTCCATTCAGTGCTTCCTACCACCATCCCGATCAGAGACAGAGGCAGTTCGGAACCATTCCTGGATGACTCGCTTTATGTCATGCTCATGGTTGTGCCATTTGTTGTCACTTCATTGTTTCGGACAGCATCTGAAATATTAACATAACAATTAAGTTAACAATACCAAGTGTCCACGGCCCATGGAATTGGGCAATTCCCTTATGAAAATATACCATGGTAAATGCCAAGGTGTTTTGAAACAGGTAAACCATTGTAAAATACCATGATATACCATAGAAACCATGGTGCTTTGAAACAGGGAAGCTATGGTAAAATACCATGTTGTTTTGAAACAGGTAAACCATGGTATACCACAGTTTACAATGTATACAACATTTTACTACTATAAAACAAGTATATTGATCGAGAATGAATTAGCCGTTTGAGTTTGGCGCCTAAAGTTACGATGTGCATAGTTCTACTTTCGTATGCTTTGCGAACAAAAATAATTTATATAATGCTAAAAATCAATGTATTGGATAGTACAAAATACAGCCAAAGATTCACAAAGGAATTTGTAAACACGTACCTTGTCTTGTGGCGCACCAGTCGCATATAAAATTATAACGGTAAAACAGCGGACTTCAGATATGGCGGCATGGGCCCGGGTAGACCCGCAGTAAAGATTATTTTTAACAATAATAATGTTCAGTGAATAGTGTAAGCATCTGGAGCTTACAAACGTAATTGTCATGGCTTGTTAATTTTTTGTAAGAATATCTACACGGTTCATACGAATTTTAGTTTCTCTTAATTTTATTTCGCTTCTAGCAAGGTGCGTCATCATGCGCGAAACATTCCCCTACACCACATGCAAAATTTAATACAAGTAATAAATCATAGGTATAAGGCGCACGTCAGAAATCAGTGCTCGGGCTTCCCTCGGTCCGAGTACTGATAAATCACCTCCCGTGAGTGCTAGCGCCGCATCTGCAGCTGGGAAGTGATCGGCAAGTGCATGCCGAGCACTGCCGCCTGCCAGCCGCTGATATCCGACCTCGGGCCGATGACGGCGTGCTGGCTGGGATATGGCTAACATCACTTCCCTTGAGGGACTGACAGGGTGATGGCTGGACCCTTTATCAGATGTCTGTAGTAGATAAGCCTAGTGGTCATTAATCCTAATGCAGGATTAATGACCACTGATTCTTTGGAGTCACCAATTCCATAAACAAGACATCATAACCTGACACCTTCTCTTGTGGGAAACCCAGCTATCAATTCAAATTATTTACAGCTAGAGAGGGATGATCCAGAGATTGGTGGAATTATGGGTGATACCCATTGGCTAATTCATCTTTCCTGGGGTATGTCAAAAGGTAATATAAGTTTAGGTACAGAGGAGACTCACAGAGTTGTGGGGAGGCAGGAGCCATTGCCTAGGAGTAGCTGGTGTGTAATCAGGCAGTGTTGTAACTGGCCAGGGAGTCTGTCAGATAGTGTTATGGTAGTTTTAAAGTTTGGGGTGTTCCAGGGACTCTGTCTGTAAGACAAGAAGAGTTAAGTGTTTCATTGTCTGTTGGTTTAATGTTTGGAATGTGTTATTAGTACTGTAGTGTAAATAAAAGATTGTTATTGTAGTAAACTCAATTTGGTTGTCAGTGTATTCTTAATTGGTACCCCCCATTTTTGCATTAATAGAGATTACCTCTAGGACACCTACCCTCTTCAAGCCAATCCCACATGGCCGTATGAGTTGGGATAGTTTAATGTATCCAAATTTATGTTTCCATCTTTTTTCTTACAACATCCTGTGTAAATTAATTACCTACAGTTGAAGCATCTATTTTCATAAATACAAAAATTTTGACTATTATGAATTTGTGTCACATCCTGCTCTCCCCACAGTCGTCAAATGTGGGCGAACTGAAGACAGCAGAAGATATGGAGAACCACGAGTGTAAAGACATCGTCAATTGCGAGTTGTCCAGGGTATGCATCTTTTCTTTTTATGAGTACCATATAAGTTGAACTGTACAAAAAATGTGACATAAGTAGCATTTTTAGCTCATACACAATAACATACCTCGCCCAGATCAGATGACTGCATTCTGCCCAAAATACCAACACGCCTCCTAGTCTAACACTCTGGATTTACCCCATACAAATGCAATGCAATGTGACAATGTTAATTCTTACTATTGAATACTGTCATATTGTCTGTGCACACTGCAACGTGTGATCTTACATTCCATTCACCAGTTCAACTGTTGTTACATTTATCTTTTGAAACACCGCATCTTTTAAAGTTTACTCACTTCAACTTTTCAACAATCAGGATGGTTGTCAAAACATTGATGTGAAACTTTAATTGTATTGTTGTGTTAAAAAGAAATTCTATATTAAATGATTCTCCCAACTTGACGAATAGATTCATGAGTTGTGCTGTGTGTGTTCAGGAGGAGTTTGCTGAGTCGCTGGCCATGAAGCCTGACTCGGTGTTCATCAATCAGATGTTCTCTCTGATTGACCGTGACAGGAATGGCTACATCTCCTTCCGAGAACTCCTCTATGCTGTTGTGCTCTTCTCTAAAGGTAACACTAGCTCTACCCAATGTATTCACTCTTTTCGGCATGGGCTGGTATGAAATAACACATTATTAGGTCATCAATTATGAAGCAGCTTAATAGACCATTGGGCTTAGCAGATGATAACCATTGGGCTAAGCAGATGACATGCAATGGACCTAGGCCAAGTTTACAATACTTTGTGTTTAATTTCCATGTATAATTTGTTTACTGAAGTGTTTAAATGTGTCAATTTATTACATGTTGTCACTGTTGCCAGGTGGCCCGGAGGACAAGATGGAGCTGCTGTTCCACATGTATGACATGGACAAGAGTGGCACCCTTGACAAGGAGGAAGTCACTGCTCTCGTCAAGTCAGTAAACACATCTAGACCTTCTACACTTGATACTTCATTATTAATAATGATAATATCTGGTCTTATATAGTGCCAGTGCTTACTCCATTATCAAGCAAATTTTTTTGGCAGCACCTAATGCAGCCCCATTATGGGTTTAGTAGATCGATATGATTGACTCGGTGAGTCACCGACATGTTTTTTCCATGTATCTGTCTGGAATCTTACTTCCCCTGCATATATATATATATATATATGTATATTATATATGTTAGACACCAGGTAGAAGGGACAAACTGCTTTTAGTGTCTTCCAATGGACACATCTAAGTCTTATACTGCTACACTTCTTAGTTCATTATGCTTGATAGTTTAGTGTCAGTAGTTGGATGAATGTTTAACAGTTGAATATTCTGTCAAGGTCAAACTCCAGTATATTATCATTTCAGCTAACAAATTTCAAATTTTTTACCAGTACAAACAATCACAAATTTGATGCAGTTGATCTCCTTGTGTGACCAGTTATATTCAGCAGAAAGGCAGCGGCATCAAATATTTGTAGTAGCAAGCGGTTATCTTTTTGTTTTTGTAAAAGTAAACTGCTGCTTGACCACTGCGGTGGTGATGACGATATTGGTTGCCTCAGGTCAATGCTAGAGATGGCCCACTCTGACCTGACCAGCGAAGAAACTGACCAACTCGTTGAAAAGATGTTTGTGACGGCTGAACTTGACAAGCATGGTGTATTGACCCTGGAAGACTTTATGAAGATGTTGGCCGGGGAGCAGAGAATGATGTGGGACGTGTCTCTACAGTGGAAAGGTACGGGGTTTCTGTGTTCTCCTACTCACATATACACATATGCCCCAACCGTGAGTCACATATACAGTCTTTGTCCCCATCGCCACTCGTCCATCACTGCAGGGTGTTGTTGGGTGGGCTCTTGGCAAAAGCTTGCGCATGTATTTGTTTAGCATGAGGAAGTCGGCAGCATCCGCCTTTCCACCATGTCAAGGTCACAATGAAAGAAAAGAAAACAACGATGAGTAGTGCACACCTGGTGGCAGAACACTGGTAACAGAAGACTGGCAACAGAAATCTGTAACACCTACAAATAAACATGTGTGGTTTTCTACATTCGCTGTTTGGCTGTACATTCTCAAAATGTGCTCGCCACACAATCTGGGGTATATTGATTGATCTTGTGATACTTTGGCACAGCCGATTGCACAATGATAATAGTTGCGAGAGTTTCTCTTCAGACGTATTTTTCAACTGATTATTTGTTATTTGCCATTTGAAAAACAATCCAAACATAATCCTTGTTCAAAACCATAAGGCCATAAGACCGTCAGATTGAAGAAAATCTGTAAGTCTTATTGGTAAAACAATATGGAGTTGGCACATATGAGTATAGCTGTCAGTTAGAATATAAGTACTTTGACTAGCACACATAGAGCTGGTTATATGAACATGTTAAGTCCATTTTGTGACACACATCTAAATTACAGTTGAGTTTTACAGTGTGATTAAATTATTTATGGATCCTAAGGTGGTATAAACAAAATTGTCTGTAACAAATTCTCTTTCTCTCTTTCTTTAGGAATGAATCGGCGCAAGTATATGAAGAAGTCAAGCAGTCACAAGAACAGGTAAAGGAGTTTTAATTTGTATTATATGCACATGTAAACTTGGCAATTGCTTTGGCCAGAGCAGTGCTAACCTGCTTACTTTTATAAAATTTTACACTGTCCAAGATATATGTAATGTTCATGTTTCAATTGATTTTGTATGTATAATTTGGTTGGTATATTATCTCAGTTATATGCGTTGTCATTGAGTAAATTTCTGTCCCCTGCACTGCAGTCCGAATGGAGTGTCACAGAATACAGACCCTGTCAACTGGGACAATGGACATCGCATCAACTTCAGTGGCATGACACACCCAGTAAGTCACATCACCTACACATTAGTTACATCACCTATACACTAGTCATATCACCTACACATTAGTTACATCATCTACACACTATTCACATAAGCTACACCCTAGTCACATCATCACCTACACAATAGTCACATCCCCTACACACTAGTCACATCACCTACACACTAGGTTACATTACCTACCAACTAGTCACATCACCTACATGTTAATCACATCACCTACACACTAGTCACATAAGCTACACCCTAGTCACATCACCAACACACAACTCACATCACATAACAGTAGCATTTTGTATCTCTAAGTTTGAGGGAATTACAATGTTATAGTGTTAATTTGGTTGATGCTTTAGTAGTAGTGTGATAAATGTTCACTTTTATCTCTGGGATGCTGTAGATAGCATTGCATGCTTAACGAGCTTATTAACTTTACATTTTGTATTTGGATATTGTAAGGAATGCCTTGTTTCAGTTAGTACCTTGTAAAAAATATTACAAAAATGTAATTAATTTTAATCACATAAATTCAAATTCAAATACAGTAAAACCTGTCCATAGCAGACACTGCCGGGACTATGCATTATGTCTCTTATGGACAGGTGTCCGTTATGGAGAATCTGATTAAGTGGACACTCACTAGGTGGCGCCATTATAATTTGTTACGGTCGCTAGTTGGTACTGCTGTGAATGGTACGAAGCTATGGTTAATAAAACAATACATGTATACACAATATATATGGGCCATAAACTTAGTTGGTGAAAATGTCATTAATCGCACAGTGTTACTACATTCCACTGCATGGAAACCAGGTGACGTATGGGGCCTGTGGTCAGTCCCATGTAATCACCATGTAATGATAGACCCCTGTCTAGTCGTGTCATTGGGCATGTGTGCGAGAGTCGATTCTCACAAAATTCTAAATTAGCTTGCCAGATTCATTCATGTCTAGAATGCAATCAGTTATAACATCAGTTGTCCAGGTATCATCTCGATTAGAGATTTATTCGACAGCAAGTCACTTCATGTACATTTCACAATCACATAAAATCGCCATCCCGGCACATCAGTATTTAGAATTCGTAATTTAGAAATCAAACATAACGCTAGTGCAAGCCGGCTTGACTTGTCTATGTGGAAATTTTTAATAAGAGTCCGAATGTTGGGAGCATTTTCGTAGCGTCCCTCATGGAGCGTACATGTCATGTCTCAGTGAAATTGTCTGCCACACTCCCTGAGTGCACAAATCTGTAACCTTTTAAAACAAGTCAATGGCTTTCCCAGAAGTTTCCAGTACCAACATACGCATGCGTGAACATCTCCTGATTCTACCAAAATCATCCAAGACCATCTCGCGCATGCGTGTGTACAGTGTGGGTGGCTGACCGACATCTTGCCAAACTTTCCCCCGCCCGCTTATGGATCAGGCCTTATGGAAACCAGTTGACAACGTTGAACACTCATTAATAAACTTCTAGGCATGGGGAATGGCACCCTCTTTTGACCCATGCCCTTAGCTTGAGTTAGGATGAAGTAGCCATTACTCAGAATTGAACTTTTGTCCCCAAGGCTAGGCTACATGTCTACATAAACATCCAGAATTTTCTTAATAGCAAAATTATTATTATTATGTCTATATTAACTGCATAATGAAGGCAATGACTTTGATCCCTCCATGAACAAATGATTAATTTGCCAAGTGACGTAATTTAAACACATTGTACACTGCTCCCCTACTGTCATGCAGACGGATGGTAACATTGACAAATTTCTCCTTGTTCATTCAATTTGGTTAGAGCTTGGCTTCTGAGAGTTAGACTTTGATTCTTTGACAAAACAAAGTAGGGTTAGGGGAGCTGAAATGGCTTTGATGTCTAAGAGAAGCGAAGTGGTGAAACTTTACACAGCTAGGCTAGGGCTAGGCAAGAGGCTTTTGGAGCCCATTGTCTGTCTGTTGTCCACATTGACCAGGTGGCCGCTATGGGCAGTTACCGTACAGTACAAACTAATAGCAAGTAATTCGGGACTTTCAAAAGTGTCTGCTATGGACAGGTGTCTGCTAAGGCAGGTTTTACTGTATATGTGTTAAATTGTAATATACATGTAAAATAAAAACATGTAAATATATTTATGCGGGACAAAGCTACCTACAAAAGATTTAATGACATGGAACTGTGGCTCGTTTGCTGAAGACAACAAAGTCAAATATATGTTTGTATACGAGCTTTATAATAAGCCAAATAGTAAAATGCAAAACAATAATATGTATACATCATAAATACATTATGTATACACAAGATGAAAACAGTTGTGGCCTAGTTTATATACTCAGCTTACAAAATATCAGCAAAGGTGGGGGAACCAACCACCGAACATATATCACACAAAGTTAGTAAACCGACCCAACCAGAAATCAAACAAACACTGGTGTAGATGGGGTAGGAGGGTGGGTAAAAACATTTCAAAATATCGAGAGCAACAAATATTTTACCTTCATAAACTTTGGCCAATATCGAAAGATTGATTGTAAGAAATTGTCACGTGGTGAGGTCGGCTTACCGTACAATCAAAATATAAGCTACAGCATTGCCCACATAAATATAATTTGAGTTTTCAATTCAAATGATGATTTTATGCGGGACAAAGCACCTACAAAAGAGTTAATGACATGGAACCGTGGCTCGTTTGCTGAAGACAACAAAGTCAAATGTATGTTTGTATACGAGCTTTATAATAAGCCAAATAGTAAAATGCAATACAATAATATGTATACATCATAAATACATTATGCATATACAAGATGAAAACAGTTGTGACCTAGTTTATATACTCAGCTTACAAAATATCAGCAAAGGTGGGGGAACCAACCACACAAGGCCAATGTGTAATGCATGATTGCAGAATGGCTTATATATATATATATATATATATATATATATATATATATATATATATATATATATATATATGTCACACACAGAATAGTAACTTATGCAGACATGTCAGTTCTTGGAGTCATTTTGAAACTGTGATGCTAAACAATTACCATTCTGGCCACCAGGTGACAGCAGGTTCCTCCAAGTTTGTTCAGTTGGTTGAACCAGTTCGCAGCTACATAGAGACCTACCGTCAACACATTGTGTGTCTCCTGCTCTTCTTTGGTATCAATCTGCTCGTCTTCTCTCACAAGTTCTACTGTGAGTACACGGACCATCTCTGTATCAATGGCAGTCAGTTCTTACTTCTTAGACAGCATGGTGCACAATCATCTACAGATCAGTTCTCTTAAAAATCATCTTTGTTGTGTTCACACAGTTAATCCATATTAAGTGACAAAGCTACAGATGGAAGATTTAAAGTTGCTAGCATTGTGAACATGTTTAAAAAAAAACCCTGCCCCATAAAATTTGTTTAAGGGGCAGGCGACAAATTAATTAAAAATTAATGAAACATTTTTGGACTCTCAGATTATGCGATCGAGCAGGAACACCGTGGCTTCCGCAGCATCGGTGGCTACTGGGTGAGTCTGTCACGAGGTGGTGCTGCAGGCATGTCATTCTCGTTCTCGTTCATCCTGCTGACGATGTGCCGTAACCTGATCACCAAGCTGCGAGAGACGGTGCTCAACCAGTACCTGCCGTTTGATGCCCATGTCACCTTCCACGTGATTGTGGCCTACACTGCCTTCTTCTTCATGTGTAAGTCTTCCTCAATTTGAACATCTTGTTCAGGACGTCACTCTCCATAATGTTTTGTGAAATCAATGTCTCTCCAGCTATTCTACCAGCCGCTGTCACTGGTCTGAATACAACAGTGATGTCCTTCTCCTGTCTTTGTCATGGCTTGTATCTGCTTGTATCTTTTCTCTGCCACAATTCCTCCCAGTAACATCTGAGTAAAACTTCAAATTCAGAGACGTGTGTGGCCATTCCCAACACGTGTCCAGGGGCATCAACAACCTAAGTTTTTTCTAAATTTATTATATTGTCAGAAGCTTTATATCATATTCCATATGTTCACACTACTAAACTGTTTCTCCATTTGAAGCTGTATACCAGAGAGCGTTTCTTCAATCACCACCAGGCTTGTTAACAAATGCAAATGCATTTGAATGTTGAGCATTTGAATGTGCATTCAAATGCCTCTGTGAAATTGTAAATGCATTTGCATTTTATTCTGGCCTACCTGAATGATTAGCCTTTCATTTCCTGCCATAGTTCCCAAAACTGTCAATTGTCTATTCCTCCCTCCCATTTCCACGACCTCCGCAGGCCTGGAACTGTGTGACTCCGTGTATGACCCAACAGACATGTTCATGTAGTCGGACTGGTATGTAGTGGGACTTAGTGGTTACAATAATGTAATACTGTATTTATTAAATAAACGAATACATTACATTGTTTTTCTCCAAATAAAACAAAACGTTAATATAAAGCCAAAACATTTGAAATTAATTCAAATGCATTTGCAAATATGTAACCAAAACATCTGCATTTGAGTGCGATTCCAAAACATTTGCATTTGAATGCGTTCCTGGAAAATAGCATTTGCATTTGAATCAAGTGAAGCATTTGCATTCAAATGCGTTGACGTGCATTTGTTAGGAAGCCTGATCACCAGACATCTGTAATGAACAAGCATGTTACAGTGTATATACATACTATAAATCAAATTACACGAATACACAGGGTTGACATGTAACGAAGTAAAAGTACTTCGTTAAAATACTTGAGTAGTTATTTCAAGTAATTGGCATGTTAATGCAGTAAATAACAACACTACCGTGGTGTAATAATTACAATTCAAATTGCTAACACAAAAAAAATTAACATATGACCCAGATAGGTGGGGCCACTACACCACCTCTCAATTCCTTCGAAACGGTGGAAGGTGGGGAGGGAGGTGGAATCAAAATAGTTTCAACGTAAAAACTGAGCTGAAATACTCTGCCATTTGAAACCCGTCTGAAATTATGTTTCCCCTGTTGTTTTTCAGTGGTCCGAACTTATCTCAAACTTTCTGTTTACTCCTTACATAAGCATAGAAACTCTTGCTGTCATTTTTTATATTACCTGCCAATTTTTTTTCAAAGGTTCTTTTAGTTTTTCTAATTTCAGTTGTAGCTAGGTTAAGTGCCTCTTTGTAATTTGCATAGTCTTCGTCCTTTGTGGTACGCCTATAAGCCCTCTGCATAGTTTTTCTAATAGCTTCTTTTGACAAGTGTTTCTTTCTAGACCGTTTTCCTTGTTTTTTCAAGGGAACAAATTTATCGATGATACTCTCAATTTCATATTTTAGAATATTCCAACATTCAATTGCAGTCTTTAATTCATCAGCATGTTATTCCAATCTAGCTTTGCTAAGTATTTTCTCATATCTTTATAGTTTCCTTTGTGGAAGTTTCTCTTATACTTTTTTATTTTTACTTTCTGATTTTACATTGATCAAAATGTATTTGATTGTGGTCACTGTTACCCAATGGTTCATGTATTTTTACATTGTCCACTAATTCTTTTTGTGATGATAGAACTATATCTAATACATTTTCTCCCCGGTTGGTTCTAGCACGTGCTGAGTAAGGAAGTTCTCCTGAATTAAAAATAGAAATTGTTGGTCATCACCCCCTGTACTCTCTAGAGATTTCCATTGTATGTGTCCATGGTTAAAATCTCTTTCCTGAAACTATTTTACACCAAACAGCTTCATCGTAATCTGCTTCACTTTCTAATTTTATTTCATAAGCCTGAATAGATTCTTTAACATATAAAATAATTCCCCCTCCCCTTCTTCCTATTCGATCTCTCCTAAACATTACATATCCTGTCAATCCTAATTCAGCATCTGTTATGTCTGTGTTGACCCATGATTCGGTAATATCAATTATGTGAGGGTCAGTATATTCTACCATAATATTTAATTTGTTTTTCTTATTTACTATACTCCTAGCATTTAAACACACGCATCTATAACCTGCTTCAGACATGTTTTTCGGACATTCTGTTATTGGTTTATCTGTACTAGTGGCCTCTTGTCCTTCTTGAGGCATCTCTAAGTAACCCCCCTGTGCTTCTCGTTTAAATAGTGTTTACTACCAAAAATATTTGATATGCTACCCATGCCACTGTCTACTGCTGCTGTGAGTCCATCCGCAAATACTGCTGAGGTGCCTCATCATTAATTTAGTTCTGTATTTAATGGACATTATTTGATGTTGTGAGCTCTCACTAATGATAATGTAATTTTCCAAGTGAGCACCACGTTCAAGGGTGGCAGACCAATTAACCAGCTATGGCTATCTGGGAACACTTTGTTATAGACAGAGTGATTGCAAAACAGTTGCCAGATGCATGCTGTGTAATTTATATGATATTACTCATGATTTTGTTGTTATTTGTAAGTGTTGTACTTTTACTTCTACTTTTACTTCAAGTACTTTTCAAAAGCAGTTTTACTTTTTACTTATGTACTTTTTTACAAAGTACTTTTACTCGAGTAGTTTTTAGGTGAATTACTTTTACTTTTACTCAAGTACAAAATTAAAGTAATTCAGTCAACCCTGCAAATACCTGACTGGTGTTTGACTTGATGTTTAACATAAGTCTTGGTACAGCCTGTTATCTCAGACATATCAAGTGGTTTGACATTTTAAATAGTCAGTTATGACATCATGGACTCATGGTCCACCTGATAGACTGTAGTTAAATTTTAGGTCTTTGCAGAAGAAAATTGGAAATTGACCTTATGTGTAGCATAATTGCTAGATTTTCGGTTTCTGCCTCTTTACAATTAAAGCAGCTTTTGAACAGTAGGCAGAGTGCATCCACATTACCCAAGTGAATGATTGCCTTGCAGTTCTACATGTCTTTGGCTACTGCTTAATTTTCTACGAAGTTTCCACCCAACCGGCCGAGTTCCTCTGTATCTTCCGAGAAGTCTCCTTGAGGTGAGTGACATATTTTACTGTGTGTGAAGTTACGTCAAAGCGACATTCTTTCACTGTATAAGAAATGACAGGATTAAATAGTGTACAGTAATCAAGCATTTATAAAGGTACATTTGAAAGGTAATGATGGTTACGCTATATTTACAGTTATTTAAATGTAATCAATGTTTTCATTGAATTAATCTTATTCTTGTGAAATTGTTGTTGTTTTTCAACAGCCCCACCTTCCTGCCAAAGTTCCACTACTGGCTGTTTGGAACTCTACCAGGTACGTATTGAGTGAATAGTTTTCGTGCAGTAATTGCAGCGTGGCTGAATGCTTCCCAGAGAAGTCGTGATGGCGTTGGAATGAACAGGTCTGCCAGGGGGTGAAATGTAAAGCATTTTGAGCAGTCCCAAGGATTGGATACTGCACTATATAAGAACATACCGTTACCTTTATAATCAGTGCAATGACTTTGTTTACTATTGTTTATTTAAAAGGTGGCTCTACCACAACAGAACAAGATAGTTACTCAAGGCAGCATTTGTGTACAACATTTTACTCACGTGTGTTTCACGTGAGTAAAAAATTTTTTTTACTTTTATGCCATTCCACAAAATGTAACATGACAGTTTTTAAAAGTTAATTAACAAATTGATAAATAAATAAAATAAATAATTAAAATGTCCATATCATAAAAGAGTGTTTAAAACAATTACTAAAATGTCAATTAAAGTATTACTAAAATTAATAAATAAGTTAATAAATAATTAAAAAGTAATTTCCGCTGATTCCTATGTTACACTCACAAGTCATAAGTTCCTGCCCCAACTCTCGCCACTGTCCACGGTTGAGTGTGCGCAGAGCATCGACGTTGGTGGGCAACGTAATTTATGGCCAATGCATCGCAGATCCGCACTCAACACTGTCGGCAGTGTTGTCCGCGGTCGACCCCTGAATGACGTGACGCCTGAGTCCACGAAATAGTTGCTGATCGCATGCATAGCAGGAGCATCGGGTGGCATACGGAGCACGTGCCCGAACAGACTCCATCAGGCAGTCAGAATGGCTTCACTGATGGGCGGCATTGACAATGGTGGTTTAGTGCCTCGACATCCGGTGTGGCCAATGGATGCCGACAATCTGGCGTAGGTGACGACGGTGGTATGCATTTGACAAATGTACATAATAAATTGTTCAACTTTTGATCTGTGAGTCAGGAAATAGTATATTGCAGCAGAAGTGTGAACATTATAAATGTATTTAAAATTTAATCCTATTGCTTATTTGCAATCGTCAAACAAAGGAAAAATAATTTAAATACAAACAATTATCTTACTTTACATATTTTATTCATGTTGTTGGTTTAATGTAATGCATACATACATTTTGTTATGAGTGCTATGAGTTTTCAGAGTAATGTGCCATATATGAATTATGTTATTACTACAACATGAATGAAATGACAGTTGACGGCCATAATGAGAAAGCATCATTGTCTGCTGTAGGAGCCACGGGTGTCCTTCTCATTGTTGTCATCTGTCATCATTGTCTGCTGTAGGAGCCACGGGTGTCCTTCTCATTGCTGTCATCTGTCATCATTGTCTGCTGTAGGAGCCACGGGTGTCCTTCTCATTGCTGTCATCATGTACATCTGTCATCATTGTCTGCTGTAGGAGCCACGGGTGTCCTTCTCATTGTTGTCATCTGTCATCATTGTCTGCTGTAGGAGCCACGGGTGTCCTTCTCATTGTTGTCATCTGTCATCATTGTCTGCTGTAGGAGCCACGGGTGTCCTTCTCATTGCTGTCATCTGTCATCATTGTCTGCTGTAGGAGCCACGGGTGTCCTTCTCATTGCTGTCATCTGTCATCATTGTCTGTTGTAGGAGCCACGGGTGTCCTTCTCATTGCTGTCATCTGTCATCATTGTCTGTTGTAGGAGCCACGGGTGTCCTTCTCATTGCTGTCATCTGCATCATGTACATCTTCGCACAGCCCATAGTGCGCACGTACATCTTCAACGCATTCTGGGTGTCGCACAAACTCTTCTACCTGCTCTACGTGCTCATTCTGCTCCACGGCTGCGTACGACTGCTCCAGGAGCCAAATTTCTCCTACTACTTCGCTGGACCCGCCATCTTGTTCACGCTCGACAAGATCGTCTCATTGAGTCGCCGCAAACGTGAACTGACGATCCTCCGCATGGAGCAGCTGCCATCTGGTGGGCACAGGTGTCTCTCCTCAGTGTACAAAGAATATCGAGGTTTATCACTGAGGTTTACCACTGGGGTTTATTACTGAGGTTTATCACTGAGATTTATTACTGAGGTTTATTACTGGGGTTTATCACAGGTTTATTACTGAGGTTTGTTACTGAGGTTTATCACTGAGTTTTATTACTGAGGTTTATCACTAGGGTTTGTCACTGAGGTTTATCACTGGGGTTTGTTACTGAGGTTTATCACTGGGGTTTGTTACTGAAGTTTTTGATTGAGGGCTCTGTGTTGGCCATTCCTCCTGATAAATTGTTATCGTTCGCAAAGACCAAACAAAAGACGAATACAGCCGAAACATTTTACAGACTAACCGTTAATATTGTTGAAATACATCAAGCCAATAACTCCAGGTGCTTTGTAGTGCCTGCTGCCCACACAGACCAATTCAAGAATTTCTATTTTGTAAAAAGACAATAGTTGAATGGAATAAACTCAGTGAGCCTCAAGTTCGGACTGGAACAATAGGCGAATTCAGCCGCCTATCCTGCGGCCAATAGACTTTGATGCGTACTCACCCCAGCGTAGACTATAGCCAGAATTGGCTCCTTACGATGTAACAGAATTAGAATTATCACTGGGATTTTCTCGTGGGTTCAACAACAAAACTTTGATTATGAGTATCCAAAAACATGGTTATGCATATGATGCATTTTTAGTACAAGTATCATATTATTTTCTATAGTTGGTAAAGCTGATAACAATGTTGGACTCTCGATAAGCCAATGGCTTCCTTGTCCACTTGCCATCTGGAACTTGTTTGGGATGGCAATCTTGTTAAATCTGAAGCCAGATGAATTCATTTGTAATTGAATTACATTCTTTCTTAATACTTTTGAGAGAATTAGAGTGATATAGGTGTGAATGCTGTTTTCCTATTTAAATTCTTCAATATCTTTGTCCTGTAGTTGTGTGCCTCAAAAGTAACATTTCATACAATGTTTATTGTTTCTGTGTGTAGACATTACATACCTGGAGTTTAGGCGTCCTGCGAACTTTGAGTACAAGTCGGGTCAATGGGTTCGCCTGGCCTGCACTGCCCTGGGCAAGGAGGAATATCACTCCCTCACTCTGACCTCTGCACCCCACGAGAACACCCTGTCTGTCTACGTCATGGCTTGTGGTCCGTGGTCATGGAATCTCAAACGGCTGACCGACTCTCAGAACCAGTCTGAGGATCCCTACCCCAAGGTAAGAATCCATGAAGGGTGGGGATATCCTTCGAAGTATTTGGCCAGGATTTAAAATGTACATTCAATATGGTAGAACTTGTGTAGTTTGTTAAAAAAAACGTAGTGTGTTTTGTGATATATGCAAGAGTAAAAGAAAACACGAGTTGATATTGAGTTCAATTCTTGGACAACTTGTACCAGTTTCAGATGTCTATAAATTATTTAACATTTTATTATGGCTTAATGTGCCAGGTATAATTACTCCTGTATATGTGAGACATTGTGCTTGTAAATAAAAAACACTATTAATTTTTCCAGATCTACATTGACGGTCCATTCGGGACTGGTCATCAAGACTGGTATGACTTCGAGGTGACAATCTTGATTGGTGGTGGCATCGGCATCACGCCCTACGCATCCATCCTCAAGGAGTTCGTACACATGTCCACCATCAACAGCATGTACCGCATGAAATGTCATAAGGTCAGTCATGTCATCACATTCAGAATTATTGTTTTATACATCACAGTGTTTCACTGAGATTCCATGAAGCACTATTTCCATTAAGCCACATTTTGTTTATTAAAATGATGATGGGCTGTTAAAATATATTTTGCAAAATGCAGGTATCTGTTTATATATTTAATTAGAAATTATGCATAGAAATCATGATGGATTTTTAATTATTCTGAAATAAATTAATTAACAACCTTTAAAACAAACTTAAAATATGCAGATGCTGGTGGGGCAATCAGTCTGCTTGTGAAGTTGGTGAATTAGCAAATAATATTACATTATAGTTATTATTTGTTATACAAATGTTCATGTCACTTTCAGGCAAATGCAGCCAGATGTGCACTACATTGTATGTCACATGTGATAAGAAGAAAATATTGCATTAGAGAGATTGAAAATGCAACAGAATGAGAACTGATATTGTAACTGAGAGTTGTGTTTGTAGGTGTACTTTGTGTGGCTAGCAAATGGCACCACTATGAGTGTATGGCCAATGTGTTGGGACAGATTGAGAGCATTGTGCTTGTAGGTGTACTTTGTGTGGGTGGCTGGCAACCAACGCCACTATGAGTGGATGGCTGACATGTTGAGTCAGATTGAGAGCATTGTGTTTGTAGGTGTACTTTGTGTGGGTGGCTGGCAACCAGCGCCACTTTGAGTGGATGACAGATGTGTTGAGGCAGATTGAGAGCGTTGACACGAAGGAAACGGTCGAAACCCATCTGTTTATCACACAACTCTTCCAGAACTTTGATCTACGCACCACTATGTTGGTAAGTATGTACCAGTAATATAACATCCAGGCTGTAAATTTAGTGGGAAACTGTCCTTCCGGGGATCCTAGATTTTAATGAGAGACTCGGGTCGGATTTGACGGATTTTTTGCCATTTCCATGTATAAATATTATTCAACTTGCCATTCATGTAAGTTGCACTGTCGAAATAAACACGTTTCTGTCATAAAACATGTCTTTTGTATGATGCCTATCATTGCTAAGTCTTTGTTTTTGTCAAATGAAACGAGACTAATGGAACATTAGGTGATTTTCCGCGAGCGATTGCATGCCGAAAAACGCTGCCATTCCAACATGGCGCATATCACGGGAAAGCCCCATATTCGCTCTGCATGATGGTATAAACAGTTTTAAAATGTGCGTGGCGGGTATCCGTATGATTCCGACTATAAATGACAGTCTTTGAACTATCTCTGCGACAAAGGAATGGGGAATCCCATGACAATTCGCCGGACAGCATCACGTGATGTCGGATTCCCTCAAATCAAGCACTCTAATTGGTTGTAATACTAATTTCCATCCTCTGACGTCAGCTTGAAATGTCAGCTACGTTTGATTCGATAGACTTTTTTATCCCCTGCGTTTTGTTCATTTATATCGCTTTGTAAAATGACATTATGCCGTTTGATTCGATAGACTTTTTTATCCCCTGCGTTTTGTTCATTTATATCACTTTGTAAAATGACATTATGCCGTTTGGTCAAACGCGAGTGGGCGGTTAGAGGGAGGCAGCGAAAGCTTGCATCGTTGCAGTTAGCACGCGATGCGAAGGCATCGAGGGTTGAATACGCCAATGAACCTGCGGCGACAACTTCGTCTTCGACCATAGGGCCAGCGAGAATGGCACTCAGTCTCAGTGTAAGTTTAATTTCTGATATTTCATATGTTTGCTAAGATAATGCATATGATTCAGATTTATATACATTTGTGTTTTATCCAAACATCGTTAGCCTTTGTGGCATAACTATTACTGTATAAACAATTTGACGCTGATCTAGTTCATGCTGTTGATGTTCGTGGTTGTATTGACATTCAGGCCCAGGGGCCATCCAGGCACACCAAAGGCAGAGTTGTGACTGGTTTATTATATTACTACAACTTGCCTTGGTAATTATCGTATACATATACCTATATACACACACACGTGCATGCCATGCCAATAGAGTAAATTGCATTCAGTGCCATACCCCTGCATACATAGTAAAGAGGGGGCTTTTGTTGTTGAACATGTCTTGGATACTTTTTTGTTCATGAAATACAGTTAGATTGTGTATTTTTTCTTGGCATCAAAGCGGCCATCAACAGCACCAGTTGATCTGTCTTGGAGACTGTCCTGGTTGAGGATGAGACAAATGCTGATGGAGATCTTTCAACAGTACTTGTACGCTGTGCCGTGTTGCCATCTCTTGTTGTGAACCTGCCATGCACGTTGTATAGGAAGCGTACACTCTCCATCCGAGCTGTTGACCGCACCCTCGACATGGTGTGTGGCCTCGAGACTTTCTGCACCAGTTGCGACAAGGTCATCAATGCAACTCTCTCATCAGACTGTATCGATGGGACTCAGGCGAGAGTCTGTGCGGCAAGTGCAGGCCAGCACGTCAGGCAGGAAAGGTTGCTCGAACAACGGCTCGAGATGAATCCACCTATACACCTGGGGTGTTTTAGGGATTTTGCTGTACTCCAGTGAACTTTATGTATGCTCCAGTGAACTTTACGTATGCTGCATTGAACTTTATCTGTATGAACTATGGACTGGTGTGCTATTTTCCAGACGTTTTTCTGTTTGGTACATTTATTGTGATAAGTTGCTTAGTTTGTCATATATTTTTATTATTTTACAATGACAATGACTCTGAACTTTGTCTTTTGATAGATTATACATTCAGTAATGTGTATGCAAAGTTTCAATCATCTAGGTTGCTTTTCAGATGTTGAAATGTTTGTGCCAATGTACATAAACTTTTAACGCGATTTTCTCAAAAACATGTTTTCTCTCACACCTACTGCCTCCCGTGTCACTTATCTCTGCTATTGTTTGACAGAATTGCTTGAAACTTTCTACAGTGTTGATAGTATGCTCTTGAAAATTATTTAGTAACTTTTTAGAAAACATTACCTATATTTTATATAATGAACCATCAGTGTAAAATTTCATGATGAAAAATTGTATTCAGATGTAAAAAAATCATGAAAACAAAAGTTTTTTTAAAACTGGGAAAGTCAACTGACTGTTTTCATTGGGGTTATGTGGAGTAACTACACACCAAATTTGAGTCTTCTAAATCCAATGGTTACTGATATAAGTCACATGCAACAATCAATCCAAAATGGCTGCATACCGTGGGAAAATCTGTACGAAACTGTCTAAAAAAAATCACAGCATTACTGTTACCTGGACTTGCAATCTCTGAAAGTTTCAGCTCTGTAGGATAATGAAATTAGAAAATAAAATGTGTTTAAACCCAAGCGACGCCTTAAAGGGTAAGACTGCCATTTTTTTGTTTTGTAATTCCATTGGAATCCTTGTTCCATAGCCTGTAGTAAAGCCTGTTACTGTTGCAGTACATCTGCGAGGAGCACTTCCAGAACATGGCGGGCAACAGTCTGTTCACCGGGCTCAAGGGCAAGACTCACTTCGGCCGACCCAACTTTGAGATGCTCTTCAACGCCGTCAGCAACAAACATCCAAAGGTGAATGTGTACAGAATCCCACAGATATACAGTTAACAGGTTCCTTGGGGTAGTGGTGAACATGTACTCTTAACATGACTGGGGAGATCACTACCAGGTAGTCCTTGATACTATGAAGTATGAAAATACGTGTTCTTACCATCAGTTTCGTTGAAGTTCTGAAATATCTAGTTTAACATGGTAGCAGTATTTTAGAGAAATTTAATAATAATTGACATAATGTGAATTAAAAGCAAAACAAAAGTCATGCTTTTGGGGCCATGCACCTAAGAAATAATAAAAACTAACAATGTGCACCTAATATTAAGAATATCACGCCAGTGGGTTACTCCGAATGTGTTCTAAAAGTGGGCAATTCTGGTCATTTCTCTGGTTGACTGTGGGCTGACATGTTAACCAGTGTGACTGATAAATAAGTGAGGCTGGTAGAACAGTATATCTCCCCCCTGGATAGCTTTCTCCCACGAGGGAAGATGCCCTTGGATATCTCACCACCCTGGATATCTTACCCCCACCCCCAATACCCAAGTTGTCTTGACTCCAAACTATTTCCCCCCACAACTAAAATGAAGCCTTGGACTCTAAGGTTTCTCCCAGTCCCTCGTGTCAGGCTTTGACATGTGTTTTCTTTCTGTGACGTCTGTGATGACTTGAACATCTTTATCTGCAATACAGTTACCATTGCATTGTATGTTTCATCTTCATGATGGCTGGCTGTTTTACATAGGTTTTTAAAGTGGTAAATTTGGTGCATACACTGCATACTAGTTTGTATGTCAATTTAAATTAAAGTAGCGTTCATATAACATATTTACAACACACATCTTCTGGTTAATGTGCAATAATGTGATTAAAAGCAACATTTATTCAAACAATCACTTGCGATAGGGTTTTCAGGTATCAGTTATAAGCTAAATGCAGTTAAATAAAGTATATTAATTGTATTTTGTATCCCAGTGTGCATATCAGAGCATATATAGTATGTCTAGTTATCTTAATCCCTATTCTATGCACATGCAAAGTTTCTAATGTGCTGTAAACTGATAGAAACTATCTAGATTTGCTCAATAAATAAGCCACAAGTGTTTTCAGGCAATTTTCTAAATCACTAGTATTATTACATGATGTACTCATTTCTAATTCAAAGTAAAATAATTTTTGAGAGGTAGTTCTCTTGAATTAATTTCACAAATTTCCTGTCTTATCTTTCGGCTAATAGTAGAGGGTGGATTCTTTCATAGAGAAGTTCCTCACTTTCTGTCTGAAGTCTTCTGCTCCTTAGTCAGACCTGATGGGTATTGCTGAGTACTAGTGTATTTATAAATGCCATCTATGTTTTCTATGAAATGCTGAGTGGTGCAGATAGCAGATTCTTCGTTTGGCTGCATATTGATACTGATGATATGATGCTTGTAGACTGCTTCCTTAAATGGGCGACTGGACATTTTGAAAGGTTTGGGATCAAACAATTATTTTTTCAGTGATTTAGTTATTTTGTATTGTGTGTGGTTACCCAACAAAATAAATCAAAGGTTAATAAACTGAACTGTGAGGACACATTGGCAACATACCTAAGCAAATAAACAAAGGCAGGCCCTTGAAACTTGTATTGACAACAATGGGGTGTTGCATGCCATTCTGAGGAACAGCTCCGAGGATTAGACACCTCGGTGCCTTGAGAAGAGAGCTGTGTGTTGTTGGGGCAGCTGACCATGATTAACTCAGTGCCTTGAGAAAGAGCTGTGTGTTTTGTTGTTGAGGTGGCCGATCATGACTAACTCATTGCCTCAATGGGAGACTTATCATGTTTAATTCAGGAATCACTTTGTATCATTCATTCATTCATAAATTTATATCTTAATAAAAAAAACACACACAATTTTCTTGCAGAATAACATATAATAGATATTATTCTGACTCATATTTGCTAATTATAAACTTTCTTGCATCAGAACAGACATACACACACACACATTTTAAGGGGTAAGATATCTCCCACTTGGGGGGAGATATCTTACCCTAGGGGGAAGATATCTTACCCTAGGGTGGAAGATACCCTGTCACACAAGCATACACAGAACCAACGCAGTCTCAAATACACATGATATTTTGTCAGATAGAGGACTACCAGGTAGTTTAATATACGAAGGCAAAAATATGTTACATAAGTTGAGTGTGGATGCAAACAGCATGGACATATCCTATTGGCAACTTTAAGTATACGAATAGGTGTATACAAATATATTTTCATTTGGCAAGCAAATTTTGCTAGACTATGACACTCACAACGAAGTGTTATCTAATAGTATGGCATGGCCCATGAAACTAAGATGCTGTGTGTTCAACAAGGTTTTCCTAGTAAGCCACTGGCGTGAGATTCATGGTTATGTTGTAGTAACTCTTATAGGTGCATAGACCCAAAACCATGACTTTTTCTTTAAGGAATATAGTATTTATAGTGTTTAGTATTAGCATTTGGGGCAAATTTAAAACCAGTTGAACAGCATCTTACTCTAGGTGAGCGTATCAATAAACCTGTATTATTATTTATTAAAAATGGCTTACAATGTTTATATCCAGTTGGTATTACCCTTGTTCCACAACAAGTTTGACCATATTTAATTATTAATGAAGAAAGACGGAAGTAGGCTGAAAGAATTCGTCACAAGCAAAAACTGTGCTGTAAGACACGACATTGATCTTTGGGTTTCAGGTGAAGAAGGTTGGGGTGTTTAGCTGTGGGCCAGCTGGACTCACAAAGAGCGTCTGCAATGCGTGCAGCAGTGTGTCCAAGTTCACACGTACCCGGTTCCCCCACTTCTACGAGAACTTCTAAGGACATTTTCATTGAGTGGACTGTAATCAGAGACACATTGTGCGATTCTGGCAGAGCATAACTCCAAGTATGACTTGCTTGCCAGCAGACAAGGTTGTGTGAGGTCATTGTGTAGTTATGTCACATCTAGAAGAATGCAATAAATGTACAGTGGACTCTTGCTATGTGGAACATGTTGGGGCTTTGCCAAACTGTTCCACATATCCAGTGTTCCATGTACCCAGGGGTATGGCGTAGGGTGACCAACAGTGCAGGGCAGGGTGGGATTTCAAAGTTGTTCCTTTTAAGAGGTTGTACCTTACATCTAGTATCCATATAGCACCAGGCCACTGTATGTACTAAATGTACTTGCAAGTAGACATTGTCACTAGTAGTGGTAGGTAACATCTTGTGTCATCTGGTGCAGGGGAAGTAATAAACTATTGGTGCAGTTATAAACCATTCCATAATAAAAATTTTTTTTATTAAGTCCTGGATAGTACACGAATACAGACTCATTTATCTGGACAACACAAAGTAAATGTTTCCATCTTGTGTTAATGTAAACAAACTGTACCATGGTTATAGATAACATTGCATCGTCTGCTATTATTATCTCACTGACATGGCAAGTACATTTCACTTATACATATTTTAATACTGTCACAAACATGTTTTAATGCACTTCACATTTGCTAAATTTGCAAAGTTTTTGTGGGGCATCTTTCAAGCACTAGTCTATTAAAAACAGAACTTTGGTCTCGTTCTTGATGGAAATAATTTGACTAACAACTTTACTGGTTTTCTACACACTTATTGACAAACAACAGACTGTTGTTGTGGTAGCTTGCAATTGGGGCATGATAAAAGACATTTGCTACTAGAAAATATTTACATTTTATTCGGTGTGACTTGGTAATAGATTTCTTTGTAATGTAGTATGCCACGAGTGGTACCATATTATTCATGTTTACATGCTTTAAGTACTCCCACTGCTAGCACTGTCTTGCTACATAGAGTAAGTAATAATATATAATTATATAGGAAATCTTACACTGTAATTAGGATTTACAGCTATTTTGCTTATTGAGTCTGTTGTGAATGTTTTGAGGTGCCATATTTGTTCACAGCTTGTAGGCAGGTTTACATCATTATCATAGACATTACATGTATGCAATGCAAACCACACATAGTTAACTGCACATTGCTGGAGAGCTCAGAGGACGCTGTATAATGTAGAAGAATATATTAAATCATGCTTGTTGATGTTATTAGTGGTACAATCTGCCGGTCCTGTTTATTTGATATAAACTATTCTATTAAAATCTTATAAAAGCTGACTTTTTTTAGTTACAATTATAGTATATACAGCATCATGCATGACACAATGTTACTATTCATGCATAATATGTAACTAGGACTACTGCTTATTGTGAAATGCTATAGTTTCAATGTGTGTAGCATCATACTATCAGTGTCTTCAGTTACAACAAATAATTACTTGGAAAAAGATAGAATAGAACATGATTGTACAAGACCCTTAATGACCCCATTTACAGTATTTCATGCAGATTTCTTATTTACAAAAGGTCCTCAATAGTTCACAGGAGCTCCCAAGGAGACAAAGCCTAATACATGTCACATATTTCTATTGATGTAAACTCACTTTTTCAACTAAATAATGTCTACATAGTTTAAAAAAAATGTATAACTCACAATTCATCAAACTTTATTTTTGCAAAGATTAATTATAGCAACATTTTGTCTCCACATTTATGCAGAATAACAATGCAAGACCAGTGTAGAGTGAAATAGGCCAACATGATGACATTTAATTACATTTTAATTCATGAGCTATGCAAGCATCCATCATCAAAACATAATATTATCTACTATTCACAGACTAATTAAGCCAGATTATCAAACATTAATAACGATGGAAGTACTAACTATATTACTACTGACTAGCATTTACCATTCACACTGTATATGTGGGGGTCTCTCCGCATTAAAAACCCTGTGTACACTACTGAACATATAAGAGGAAAAAGCAGTAAGACAAAACCTTGTGTACAAATGTGGAACAGGGAAAAGCGTCACGCATTAAGTGCAACATCTCTATGCAATCAGTGATTTACAACGGTCTACCACATGAAGGGTTACCCAATACAATATTAATTATAACCCCCAGTTGACAGACTGCTCCAAATGATGTTCAAGGGAGGGGTGCATATATGCATGTCTACCACAGTATGCCACAAATAGCATACAGTCACAATTTTGTATCTTTTGGACGCTTGAATCTGCTTGATCATCTTGTAATGTAGAGTACATCGATGCATACAATGTTACAGATGAATGTGGAAATCAGTGTGGATCTTCCATAGACATTTCCACAACCGCATGACTCCACAGTAGGGCCTACCGATGTAGTACATATATTGCAGAGTACAGAAAAGGGTCGTCTCCAGTTATACATTTTGTAAACTGTACACTCACAAATATTTGGACCACCTATAATAACTGTGACATTAGGTATGGAATTACACAAAGTGTGCAGTGAAGTAACTTGATATTCAAACTGTCAATAACTGGAGATGACCGTCATGCTGCAGTGACCTACCCCATGCATGCCTTACACAGATGGGTAAACCTATGAGTAGCCTGAAATTACAAACATTTGCTATAACAAGAGGCAATTCTAAAACAACACATGTATTATACAAGAATAAACTTTAGAAAAAGTTGACTGTAAATGAAATTCCCAAGTTCATATTGGAGTTCCTATGTACGCATGCAATCCAGCATGCTTAAAAATAGTGTTTCAATAGCACGTACTCTGCATGCCAAGTCAGAGGTCACAAATGCAGGATGTGGAAACAAAACTCACAAATAACAAGGTGCCACGCATTGACAGTTCGCCAGATGTCTCGAGACACACCACATATATAATATGTAGAATTCATCATCAACTCCAGTATCGACCACAAACACACACAAGAATCCCACTGTGAGAGATTCAGACTTTCACTAACTGCACGGGCGTATCTGTATATTCATAACACTTTTCGACAGTTCATTCACCACTTGTCAAGTTCTGTACACTGTAATACAGGAGTGTCCAACACCACACTTCTATCAGTGGATAGACTTGAGTCTTTCTGTTTTAGCTGGGTCAGTGTGCCACTGTTATGGGTTCTGCATTTCTCAAAGAAACAGATGTCTAGGCCGCGTGTCATGTAGTTGTGAGATGCTGAATGTTGACATTCCAACACCAAACAATGACACGAGGACGGCCGTTCGGAACAACAAGTTATGTGTCATCCGATTCATGAACTGACAAGACATCGTGTGTGGCAGCTGGAGAGAAAACACCAAAATCAAATCCAGTCGAAAACAAACTATAAAACAAAGCTGTGGCAATATATCGTAATATTCACTAATATATATAAAAAAATTATGTTATGGGCAAGTGATATGTAACATTACTTGCAAGTGTTGTGTGCTTAGGTAAGCTGAATGAGTTGGTGTATACCTGGATATTTCATAATACTGGTGTAATGATTTGCTGAATTAGCTTCAATCATCCAGATTCCACCAGGTGTCACCAGACTACAGCACTCCATAGCTATATCCGATGATGGACAACACACAGTCACTGTTGAACAAATACACTTTAATACTCACACAATGTAATAGTATGAGACCTATATATGACTATGTTGTTGTACGAAAGGTAATGAAAATATGTACCTTGAAAGATGTTAAAGCATTTATTAAAAAACAATTTAAATACCCCAGACCAACACGGTTTTACAAAGGGTCGTTCTTATCTAACACATTTCTTAGACACTTTTGAAAGTTGGACAGAAGATTTGGACGAGGGACATAGTGTTGATGTTATTTTATTGGATTTTCAAAAAGCATTTGACAAAGTCCCGAAAAAGAGGTTGTTGCAGGAACTACCTGCTTATGGATTGCGAGGTAAAGTTTTAGAATGATTTTTCTGTCGGATAGAATATTTTTCTGTCGGATAGAATATATATATATATATATATATATATATATATATATATATGGGAAAGGAATATATATGCGTGTGGTCTCTTCTCACTAGCTTCGCGGTTGTCTTCTACTTCACGCAGCGAACGAGCGCATTGTGCTTATATCTTGACGCAGCAGACTTTGAAGGTATAGTAAGACCACAGATATTGGGGTGGTATTATTGTTCTGTGCTTTAACGTGCTTTAATGTGCATTAGTGTAGCAAGTTACATACATGTATTTTGTTGATGGTGTGACAGCCGCAAGCAAGCGCATGATTTTGACGTCTTGACGCAGGAGACTTTGAAGGTAAGGCAATGGCACGGATATCGCGATGGTATTTTGAATTGTTCTGTCTTTTTTGTTCATGAATTAGTGTTGCAGGTTGCAAAAAAGAATGCTGTCGATGTGTATGTGTGTGTGTGTTTGTGTGTGTGTGGTGTGGTGTGGTGTGGTGTGGTGTGTGTGTGTGTGTGTGTGTGTGTGTGTGTGTGTGTGTGTGTGTGTGTGTGTGTGTGTGTGTGTGTGTGTGTGTGTGTGTGATGTCAATGCCGCAAGCGAGCGCATGACGTCAGCGGACATATGAAGAAGGAGTTTTGAGCAACGGGTATTTCTGTTATTGTTATCATAAATTATTGCCTTTCAGACGATAGTGTAGCAGGCTGCATAAAAGTATGCAGTCCAGGGTGTGGTCGTCCCTGCCCTTTGCTAGCCCCGGAGGCAGCTGACCCGGCTGCCAGTACCCAGGGTAAAGGGACTATTTAGACCCCGAAGAGGAAGCAGAAGAGGACGCTGAAGAGGACAGAGAAGGGGACACGGAAGAGGACGCAGAAGAGGACAGAGAATGACACAGAAGAGGACACGTTGCAACTAATGCAGGTAGGGTAACAGTTCTAATATTGTGATGCTAATTTTTGCTATATTTTTTATTTGGTCTGGTTTCTAATTTTATGTGAGAACCATCGACTTTGACGTCACCGGACATCTGGAGAAGGAGCATCGAGCAAAAGGTACTTCTGTAATTGTTGCTGCGGTTACACATTCTACTTTTTGTTTCGCTCATTCTTAACTTTTGTTTGCTTTTCCTATAATGGGGTAGCAGGCTGGTATGCAGTCCATGGGTTTGTCGTCCCTGCCGTTAGCTAGCCCTGGACGCCAGTGTCCGGAAACGGTCCCTACCAAGGGTCACGGGCTGAGTTGTTGACGAATCCACTTCGCAATCTATCCAGTTAGGGCAATGTTCCGACATTGTAAAGCTTAGTGTTATCTGTTTTCAGTTGCAAAGCAGCTCAACATCACCTGCGTCTTCAGCAGACATCAACGAATCATTATCAATCAACATGTATGTTTGTACTTGCTGTTATTAATACAGATGCTGCTGTTACACGCAGCAAACTTTGGTGGTATGGAAAGGGCTTGGATATCGTGGTGGTATTTTGAACTGTTCTGTGCTTTCTTTCTTGCATTAGAGTTGCAGGTTGCAAAACGGTGTGCAATCGGACGTGTGGTTATTATTGCCGAGAGCGAGCGCATGATGTTGACGTCTTGATGCAGCAGAGTTTGAACGTAAGGCAAGGCACGGATATTGTTGTGATATTGAACTGTTCTATGTTTTCGTTCAGGCATTTTGGTTGCAGTTTGCACACAAGTATGCCGCCGATGGTGTGGCTGTCACTGCTGCGAGCGAGTGCATGGTGTCGATGTCTTGACGCAGCATACGTTGAAGGCAAGACATAGCAAATGCACATCCATTCTCATTCTGTTCTGCATTTTCTTTCATGCAATATAGTTGCAGGTTACAAAAAGGCAGCTGTCTATCAATTCGCAGTGATGTGTTTATCCTTGGAAAGGTTCTCATCAAAGAATATAACACGCCCGTTTCTTTATTATACAAAATTACACAGTGAAATAAATCAAGGCTAGATCCGCACCATGTTTCTATGTCCTCAAGTAAAATTTACAACAGTGATCATGTAATCAAACAAACAAATCATAACAAAAGAGAAGCATCTTTATACATTAATGTCTATTCACTGTAACGTGGTGGCGGTAGTAACACTCGCGCACATCGGGTATGCACGTTACTCTTGGAAGCCACTAGTGCCACCCCCGTCGATCGGACTGGCTGAGGACGTGGCCCAGTTCGGTGAACTAGCTGTTCTACGTTGAGTAGGTGGCTCGGTCGGGCGAACTAGATATTCTGCAGATATTTGATCTTCTTTGTGATGTGATCTAGTCTCCTTACTGATGTTTATCTGCGTCCTGTTTCTCCTTACTACATAGCAATTTGCCAGCTGCACCCAGTATGACTGGGGTGCATTAGCATAGCGGACTACCTGGGCCGGCATTTACTTTTCTTTTTTTTCTTTTCGAATTCGGACCAGCTGCCCAGTATTCAGCGCTTTCCTGAATGGTTTGTATGTAACGTTCTACTTGGCCATTTGTCACGGATTGGCAGGGTTTCCGCTCACTTCAATGGCTCAGGTCTGGTTGAGATGCCCCATTTCGACAATTCAACGCTCATGAATGGCGGCTGCACAAGTGAACAAGACAACAAAGACAGGTGAAAGAGAAATAAACATTTAATACACGATAGTTACTAAGTAATTTACAAGGAAACAAATACTCCTGGGTCTATGTAATATAATATAATCATCTGACAATAGGATCGGGGTTAATCACTAACTACTAGCATCTAATCGTACGCAAAAACTAAAACCTATAATATAGGTTTTAGTTTGAGTTTATGTTACAACAGTATTGATGATATTATCATCAATGCTCCCGCGCGCGCGTGCGTGTGTGTGTAAACATATATTTATATACATATATATATATATAAATCGTTGTCCTGAATACATTTGACCAGATCCATCTCGTCGAAATAGATTCTAGAAAACGCCACTGCCATGGCGCCATTGGCCATTGGCATTGCCCTGCCTGGCCTTGGTATTGTCATTTACTGATTTAACATAAGTCAACGAAAATTAGACTGGCTAATCAATCAGCGAGTAGTGTAAAGTATTGTCAAACCAGAAATTAAAATATTACATTCTGGTTTAATCACTGGAACAGTTTTGTGGATATTCCCCCAAACTTGCTATTTTCATTCACAGCTGCAAGCCTAGATGTGATAGAAGGGACAAAGAGTCTAGAAAAGAAAAGAACAGATGGACTTCAGAAGGGAAAGCAAAATGTAGGGTGAGGCAAGCACTTTTGCATGACCTGTCAGGTAAGACATTCCCGGCTCTGCATGCCATCATAGTCCGTGTGGCCAACCAAATTCATGAATGACATCATGGTCAGGTAAGACCGAACAGCACAGCATACTGATCTACGTAGAAAGGATTAGTTTCCTGCACGACTGTCAGGTAAGTTCATATTGTTTACATTACTGTTTTCTGAGAGAGGGCCGGTTAGCACGCCTACACGACTTAAAGGTACTTCTTTGTGGTGTGAGGTTCTAGTCTATGTGGGAAGAGCCAGCGGCTCGTGGCTTGACTGTGAGGTAAGATCTTCCCGTGTGCTGTCCTAGTGTATGTGGGAAGAGCCAGTGCCTCGTGGCTTGACTGTGAGATAAGATCTTCCCATGTGCTGTCCAGATCCCTAGTGTATGTAGGAAGAGCCAGCGCCTCGTGGCTTGACTGTGAGATAAGATCTTCCCGTGTGCTGTCCTAGTGTATGTGGGAAGAGCCAGCGCCTCGTGGCTTGACTGTGAGGTAAGATCTTCCCGTGTGCTGTCCAGACCCCTAGTGTATGTGGGAACAGCCAGCGCCTCGTGGCTTGACTGTGAGGTAAGATCTTCCCGTGTGCTGTCCAGACCCCTAGTGTATGTGGGAAGAGCCAGCGCTATGTGGCTTGACTGTGAGGTAAGATCTTCCCGTGTGCTGTCCTAGTGTATGTGGGAAGAGCCAGCGCTATGTGGCTTGACTGTGAGGTAAGATCTTCCCGTGTGCTGTCCTAGTGTATGTGGGAAGAGCCAGCGCTATGTGGCTTGACTGTGAGGTAAGATCTTCCCGTGTGCTGTCCTAGTGTATGTGGGAAGAGCCAGCGCTATGTGGCTTGACTGTGCTGTCCAGACCCCTAGTGTAAGTGGGAACAGCCAGCGCCTCGTAGCTTGACTGTGAGGTAAGATTTCCCGTGTGCTGTCCAGACCCCTAGTGTATGTGGGAAGAGCCACCGCCATGTGACTTGACTGTGAGGTAAGATCTTCCCGTGTGCTGTCCTAGTGTATGTGGGAAGAGCCAGCGCCTCCTGGCTTGACTGTGAGGTAAGATCTTCCCGTGTGCTGTCCAGACCCCTAGTGTAATTGGGAAGAGCCAGCGCCTCGTGGCTTGACTGTGAGGTAAGATCTTCCCGTGTGCTGTCCTAGTGTATGTGGGAAGAGCCAGCGCCTCGTGGCTTGACTGTGAGGTTAAGATCTTCCCGTTTGCTGTCCAGACCCCTAGTGTATGTGGGAAGAGCCAGCGCCATGTGGCTTGACTGTGAGGCAAGATCTTCCCGTGTGCTGTCCAGACCCCTAGTGTATGTGGGAAGAGCCAGTGCCTCGTGGCTTGACTGTGAGGTAAGATCTTCACGTGTGTTGTCCAGACCCCTAGTGTATGTGGGAAGAGCCAGCGCCTCGTGGCTTGACTGTGAGGTAAGATCTTCACGTGTGTTGTCCAGACCCCTAGTGTATGCGGGAAGAGCCAGCGCCATGTGGCTTGACTGTGAGGTAAGATCTTCCCGTGTGCTGTCCTAGTGTATGTGGGAAGAACCAGCGCCTCATGGCTTGACTGTGAGGTAAGATCTTGCCCAGTGCTGTCCAGACCCCTAGTGTATGTGGGAAGAGCCACCGCCATGTGGCTAGATCATTTTGACACTTGGTTTTAGTTGGTATTTTGATACGTTCTGCATTACATACCAATGATTATATAAATTTCACTTTGCGTATGGCACTTTTTAATGCAGCATAATGAAGGCTCCCTTTTATAATGCATCACCGTATGTAAGCCTATCCCAGATGTCTATCATGATCAACCAGGGTTACTGCATAGTTAATCAGTTCTGTGAAAAACTGCAACCCATATTGACATTATCTATAGCAATCACAAACACAGTGTACGATATCATACTATCAAAGTGCTTTATTTGTCAACATCACAACAATGTACGCTCCTGGTTCTGTAGTCTCAAGAAATGTAAGTCAACAAGTGTACTCTGTGCCTAATGTAAGCAAAATGGAAACGACACGGAATTTTTATTTACTGTCCATAAATCTACTTCCTAGTTCCTACATATTCCTTGATATTAAATAACACTTGCAGGTGTACGATAAAGTTTTGTGTAAAGTGCAATAGTCAATAATGAATAATTAAGTTAAAAAAGTTCAATATAAACTGGCCCAGCAAGCCATTTAGCATACCATGCAACACACAACAACATACATCAAATGCAACACACAACAACATACATCAAATGTGATTAAAGCATTTTTAAATTAGGCAGGCACGATCATGTCATTTATAACAAGTTCATCAAAACACAAAATCAAAAAGCAGTGGTCAAGACTACCCTCATCACAACATCATCTGAATCTGAACTGATGATGTCTCAAGCTTTGCAGTTACTCATTGATACCAAGAACAAACAATGATCTATGACAGTATCAATTTCCTGCGACAGCAACAAAACACACACAAAACAACAACCTAGCTATCTAATCATTATATTTTGACCAACGCACTCTACTTGTAAAATATTTTACAAATTATTATTTAAATTATTATTCAAAATCATGTTTGGAATGCTATCACCACATTGCTTACAAAATTGTCTGTGTAAAGTTGTAAACAACACTGGTACCCCCCCCCGACAGTCCTAAAATGGTAACGTAAAATTCACTATCGACGTCTAGTTGTACAATTATTTATTTATTCGATTTTTTGGGCCTAACATGTTACTAAAATATTTGTCCTGTAATTATGTTATGGTTAAAGCTAGCTATCCGCACTTTATATACTTGTTAGATTGGTGTCAGTAATATCTAACAATTTCCACAATTTGTTTTTTATCAGATATGTAGTAAAACACGAGCTAAATGGTATAGCAGTGCTTGCATGCTAAAGTGCACCATCTTGTGTATATATGGGCTAGATTTGGCCAAATTCCAGTTCAGAGACTCTTGGCAACATCACAGAAATTTTATGATGTTCTTAATGAACCAATCTGTGCTAAACTGCAGATGATCACCAATGACTGACAGGAAGTGCAGCTTGCCAGATTTGTCCATCTCCTTCAGCCCAAGCAAGTCCTGGTTGAAGAAAAAGAGCAGATTAAATAAATAATTCTGCACGTGATCAGCTGGTCAATAAATAGTAAAAAATATACAATTTGTTTGCAATAAAGTTCTACTTTAGTAGGGAGATATAAATGTTAGCTTGTGATGCAGGAGAGCTGACGTTCTTCTTGTCAGCTGAATTGGACATAAAATATATTTTTGCATGTTTAACACAATAACTTATATTATCAGTTTTACCTTTTTATTGTTTTACATTGTTTTGCATAATACTGTTATTTTATTTTGATACAATGTACAGCACACTGATCCACCAAGTGGGAATTAGCGCTATATAAACGCTGTGTTACTAGTGTTTAGTACAGTTACCTTTTGATACAGGGTACTTTGCTGAAGTGTAAACACACTCTCTGCCTGTCCCGGTTTGTAGAATCCAAACCACTGCAAGAAGGACAAGTATAAAAGAAAAGTATCTTGAGCTGTAAAAACACGTGCTTGCATTTGGACAAATTCAAAATCATTCACAAGAGCAGCAACTCATTTTCTCTTTGGGAGTGCAACCTCTGCACTAAAGTAATACTCCTTCCCATGAATATACTGGCCTTCCAGCCCAGGTACATTAAAAAAATGTTAGTATGTTAATTAGGTTGCATTTGTACAGTTTAACCACAAAACCTCATTCTACGTTGATTAATTTCACTTACCTGAAAATAACACCACATCGTGAACTTAAATTAATATGTCAAAACTTTATCACCAATATCTTAGGCACTGGGAAAAAGCATAGTTGCATTGCCGGGCTTGCCTTAATATCAGGGTGATCATTAGGCAGGGTTCAGTTGTCCAAAAGTGGTAGAAGGAGAAGAGGAAGACCAAAATTAAGATGCAGGGATAGTGTTATGAGAGAACTCGAAAGGCCAGAGGTAACCAGCCAAGAGTGAGAACAAATGGTAGGAGATCACGATGGATGGAGACAACTTGTTGAGAGGGCAGAACAGACTAAGCGATGTGGCTCCCACTCCCCAAGAGACATGGGGGGAAGAAGAATTTATGTTATGATCCTGGCCTAATTTCCTCATGTTTTGCCTCCATTCCCCAGAGTTTCTTTTAACATATTTAAACTGAATAAACACAGACCGTTAGAAAACAAAACATCTGTCACCTCTGACTCCTTTGGCTGCACCATTGTGTCATTGAGAAACTTCACCATGACAAAGTTCTTCAGCGTCATCAGGTTATTCTTGTAGGTGGCATTGAAAACCTCGAAGAACATCACAAAATGAATCACGATTCAGCATTTCTTGAGCGCTGAGGCTCACGTATTGTTAGGTGGGCAAAGGTTATATGTTATCGGGTATTCACTTTAACTTAAAGCGATTCCATTAACAGCATAACATTAATTATTATCCCATGAGCAATTATCATCATCATCTTTGCAAAGTATATATCTTATTAAATGTATGGTCAAAATCTGTGATGAAAGAGAACATCCTTGAAATAGCCATTCATGTTTATATTGTGACAACTGACACGCGCTTTGTTTTCAATCCTACATTTTAGGAAAACACCTGGACTGCACATTTTATTGTTCAAAATAATAGTATAGCACTGATATAATATCTTTAAAATGCCTTTATTGTTGGTGTTTTAAATGAAACTATATCATAGTGGTTCAGAATTGGTTTTATATTCATTCTAGTAATGTTAAACAAGCTTTTATTTCACTATGCCTGCTGATAGAATCTGTTTAAAAGAGACTCACTCTCTCCTGGTTGATGTCTGCCAGGAAGATACTCTTGGCTCTATATGTGGCTAAATCCAGAGGATCTTGCCAGTATTCGGCCTGCACCAACCTACCAGAGAGAGCATCTTAATTTTTCACAGATTGCTAATACATTAGTATTGGGAATCAGTTTGGTTTTCATAATCTATCGTCAGTTAGCCAAAACTGATCATTGGTTTGTGAGCGGCCATTGTGGGAAATAGTTTGTCAGTATTTTCAACATGATGATGATATGTCACGAGGTTGCCTCAAATCACAATGGCCCTCCATTTTGATTCGCCATTATGATTTTTCTGTTGCTATAATTACTGTGGTCGCAACTCCTACAGCATGGTTTATTAGAGTTTTCCTTCTCTAGAATGGGTGACTCCATGATAGGTTACACATTTACACTCGCTGTTGGATCTTTACTTCCCCTGACATAGACACCAGGTAGAAGGGCCCAACAGCGCTTAGGGTCTCTTCCGAAAGACACCGACAATATGGGGTGAATGAAATTTTGAAATGACAGCAGATAGACGAACCCTTGTCCTCTCGATCAATGGTCCTCTTGATCAATGGTCCAACACTCTACCACTGAGCCACTGCACCACACTTTTTGTGTACATATTACACAGACTGCTAATGAGAACATGCATCATCATAATGCTCTATATCTGCTTTAACAAAAACACAGCATTCAATACTATCTTCTACATAAATCTACCTATTGGTGCAACAGTACATAAAACACAATAATAGAAAACTAAATAAAAATAAAAGGCAACCACATTTTGGTTGCATTTTTTTATGAAATGTTCTTTTAACATGAAGCAACTGTAATAATTTTGCTGTAGAGAACTTGTACAAAACCTAATCACAAAACCTGCAATTGCTGCACTTCATACACCTACCTAAAGTATGTTATACATGATAAACAGGTTCAATTAAGACAATTGCAGCTTTCCTATATGTAATAATGAAAACAAAATTCATAGTAATGAAAACTACCAACACTTACTGATTCTGCACGAAACTGCAACAGAAAACAATATGTAAGTTTAGAAAATGTAAACATGGCAAACATGTGAACTGATACAAAGGTAACAGATTTTAATTTTATTTCCCCATGGATTGGCCACCAGTTAGAAACAAGCTGTTATATTTACTTTCCATTCTGATCGAAGCAGGTGTATGAAAAAGTATATTTCAAACCAAAGTTATAATTAATTGTATTTTTGTAACTAAGAAATAATAAAAAAATAATTGTAATTGGAATGTAACCACAACTGAAATAACTCTGGCTACTGTAATTACAAATGTAATTATAATTGATCATTGTAATTAACCCCAGCCCGGGTGGATACTACTAATGTTTGCAGAGAGACATGAATATTTGGGTGGGTGTCACTGGCCCTGAACGGCAAAAATAATTGGTTCACATACTGCCGGCTTGAGAAGTGGTTTTGTTTGTTGGGAAAACAATGTGCTGAAATAGATCTAGAATTAAAATGTACTCGTGGTATACACCAATTGGGTTTCAAAATGTCTTCATGTGCAACAAATAGTGATAGCACATTTTGTCTTTGCTACTGCAAGACGATTCTTATGTCCATTCGGCCAAGTCACAGATCTGGCCCCAAACGCAATGAGACTAAATGCTTTGTTTGATAAATGTACACCATAACCACAACCACACACACACGTTTACCTGATGTACGCTCCATAGTTGAGCAGTTTCCTCACATAGTTGCAGATTGTGTAATTACCACCAGGACATTTGGGGAAGCCATAGACACCTACAGAAATACATATTAGTTTAATGCCATATTAGTTTACAATAGGACAAACTTCCATTAGTAGGACACAAGTATCCATGTTGCACAGTGAATTCATGTACAGTGGCACACGAGTCGCAATCAATTGTTGCCAATGTAATACAGCTGCTGAACTAGTTATGAGTGCTATGCATAGCGAGAACAATAAATTATTATTTTGTTTACTTAAAAAATATTTTTGTTAATAAGCTATTGTTATTTGTATCAATGGATGCAAGAAGAACAAACCTTGCTGTTGTCCCCCGATGGACACAAGATTGTTCATCTGCGGAGATGGACATCGCTGTGCCACAGCTCGTCTGCAGCAAACGGTGAATCACATCAACATAAACACTTGGGAAATTCTCCTTATACAATACCACAAGTTTACACACCGCCTAGGAATGGGCTTCATATGGGTGTTTACAAATCGAGAACATTGGTTATGTGAGTTCACAACAGGTTTTTCCATTTCAATGTGTGAGATCTTTTACTTCACTTGGTAGAAGGGACCATTGGCTTTTAGCACCTCTTCCGAAAAACACAGGCAAAGTGGGGTTAGTGAAATTGCTGAAGTTTCGAAACGGCAGTAGGCAGACTCAAACCCAGGCGCTCTAATCGCTGAGCTACTCGGTGTCCAAATAAGCAGAATGGTGTCTCTCTCATAGATTACAGAGAGTAAAGAAGCAAGGAATATGAGTAACTGCATATATGGTGGAAATTGTAGTCTTTTTAGACAGGTTGATTTTCTTGTGATAATGATATCACAATAAAATACTACTGGTTCAGTTGATTACATCATTCCAATTATCACATCAAAAAAGCCCATTATTATTGTCCAAAGCAACATAAAATACTGTATTCGACCTAATGAGTATACAGTATGCTTGAAAAAAAATTGGGCCATGGAAAAATTTCAAGGAATCTGTTCTTATTAGCATACACCAATTTTGTTTTCTCTAGACAATAAGGTAACGGTATAACACCATTGGTGTCATTTGGTGACTAGAACAACTGAAAAGTGGTGACAACTGTTTAACACCAGGTGGTGACACTTTTCAGTTGTTCCAGTCACCAATGGATCCTGTTATGGATCATGCTGATTAAAAAAGGGCATGTACACTAATTAGGGCATGTACGCTTAATAGGTTGGACATGATACCTATGTTCTTTGGCTTTGAACATACATCTATGATACTCACAAGAATTGGCCTCCTTGAGAGAAACCAATAGCATTGTAGCCTTTCTTCAGCTTTGGGTCAGCAGCAATTTTCTGACACACCTGTTCAATCTGGCTGTTAACATTTCCCAAAAAGCCTTTGGCTGTGTCCTAAAATAAACAACATAAATGATTACATGAACTGTCTTAATAAAAATATAAACATAGTATATACACAATAACTATTCTGCAAGGACAACAACATGATCTCCACCATGGATGTTTACTTTAAATATGCACACACACACACACACCCACCCATACACACACACCCAAAGACACACACACAGACACCCAATCACCTTAATAAAAATATAAACATAGTATATACACAATAACTATTCCGCAAGGACAACAACATGATCTCCACCATGGATGTTAACTTTAAATATGCGCACACACACACACACACACCCACACCCACCCACCCACACACCCCCACCCACCCAGACACAGACACACCCACCCATCCACACACCCACATCTGCACCTACACACACACATATCTTACATATCTGGGTAATATTAAATACAACCAAGAAAGTAGATAATGAATTGCTTTCAGGGTTGGGTTTCTGACAGTCAGAAAGGTATTTCTGACGTGACAATGTCAGAAACTAGTTTCTGATAGTTGTCAGAAACCCGTCAGAAACTGTCAGAATCTAATACATGCTATATAAATTTATGATTTTCTGCACTTGGTGTGATGAACCAGCAGTCTATCACATTTGGGTGACATCTAATGACCACATAACTTGCATCTAGCAACTGTTTTTCCATTACTTTCCACTAACAAAATGTTCCCACACAGCCTTAGCTGGTCTGCCACCCTTAAACATGGTGCGCGCAGGCATGCTACTAGCACTATTAGATTTAACAAGATTGCCATCCCAAACAACAAGTTCCAGATGGCAAGTGGACAAGGAAGCCATTGGCTTATCGAGAGTCCAACAATTTTATCATCTATGTGTAGCCCACCCTTATCAAATATCTGTCAATTCTATTTTTAAACATATTCACACTACTAGCATTAACACAATCATTTGGCAGTTTGTTCCATTCATTTATCAACCTCTGTGAGAAAGAGTACTTTCTCATATCCAACCTACACTACTCCTTAACTAAGGCTGCTTTGTGTCCTCTTGTTCTACTGCCTTCTTTAAGTTTGAAGAACATATTCCTATCAACATCCTCATAACCGTTCACTATTTTAAATACTTCTATTTGGTCTCCTCTTAGTCTCTATTAAATGTCTAAAAAAAATGTGGGTAATCAATTTGCACTTCTTTCACATGTAACAGTGTATCTCTATGTGAAGATGTAGCAACAGGTGGCTGGCCAAGCAACTTGATAAGTAGAAAGCATTGGGCCAATCAGCTTATGCCTCCACCAAGCACAGACAGGTGCCCATATGATAAAAGTAAGCTCAGACAATACTCTTATAACATTTTTGTGTAGCTCACTTGATAGTTCAGCTCTGGAAATTGGGACTTCAAATTATTGCCTGGACCTGCCTTGAATCATTCTTTGATATCGATTTGTCTGATCTTACACAAATGAAGCTGTGCATAGCTCACTATCAGCTCACAGTAGTGAGCAGTACAACAGTACAGTTCTGTCTCAATTGCTTAAGTTGAACTCTTTTGTTGGCTTCCAATTGGCTTATTGACACAGCCACATTGGTCTGTGCACAGTCCTAACCCAGGCCAATGTCACCCACCCAACTTCTTTCATGCTTTCCCAATTGTGATTGACACCTGTTCTGCTCTTTTAAAAGCTAGCTGCCAAATGAAACCATGCTGCAGCAATGACACAGATCTGTTATGTTATCATTTCTATCTGCCAACAAATTGGTAGAAAATGCAAACATAATAGACTGCACAGAGTAAAAGCTGCAATTGTATATGACATGTAACAGGTTACTAATGCATACTATATATTGATTTTCTGACGTTTTGATGTCAGAAAGGTATTTCTGACAAGGCAGTAAATACCATGGTATTTACCATCTCATCACAAAGTTGCCAACCCTGAAGGCTTTGGACAGAAAACTTGGAATACAGAAAGGATAATAATTCCATAGGTTATTTTTGCTCAGTTTTGGACAAGAGGATTTACAGAAGCTTGTATGAAATCTTGCAGAAAGACTCCATCATCTATCGATAGGTTTATGATAGCAGTGATATGTTGGTATATATATAACTTTTTAGCAGAAATATTGGAAATAGGTCCAGATCAAATGATCTGTCATGAGATTCTTTTATGATATGGTGAAGTCAGCTGAACTTCACTGGTGGTTGTGGGTGTAAAACACCGTAGAGAGTTTTTAATAGGTGATGGTTCAGGAAAATAATAACTGTAGTCATTATAATAAAAGCAAGTGATGTTATTTGTGAAGAATTGTGAAAACAAGCTGCTGCACAATGCTCTAGGCACTTACTGGGCATGGGACACTCACCTCAACAATGTTACTTCCAATCATGAGAGACCGAACATAGACACCTGGAATGGTTTTCTCGATCATGGACTTGATGTAGCCCATGCTTAGAGGGTTGCAACAACTGTCCCCTACAAAGCAATGTTCAAAACTTTAATTCAGTAAACTTACATCTAGCAATATATCTACAGTTACTAAAAGTATGTAAATAAAGTAACCAAGGCGGCTACTGTCAATTCATAGCTGTAACCAAAACACACAAGAGATGGTTATCATTTCAACCAAACTCCAGCGAACAGGATGCTAATGGTAATGACAAATGTAAAAAAAAATTACCTTAAGCTGCTTCTGCAATTTCATTTTATCACTCATCTTGTTTTAGAATAATTTTACACAAAAATTAAACTTGTATCATATTATTCGTATCCACTACTATGACAGACCATTTCATTTGTGCAAATGTGTTATTTAGTTTTTATGAAATTATTGGGCAAGCTATTAAATTATTTGTACAACAAAATGGGCAAAAGTGGCTCAGCCTCTATCAATTAAACATAACCTGATAAGCTATTCACACTTTTGCAAGTTACTGATCTAACAATCAAAGTAAATTCTTTCATTGATGTTAACAAAAGAATACAATACAATATATATATATATATATATATCAGAAGGGCAGGTTACACGTAGATGAATTGTTAGACTCTCGATTGCAATGGCAATGTGAAATAATGAATGGCTTCATTGTCCACGTGGCATATCCAGGGTTTTTGTCTTAGAAGTTAGATGGCAATCTTGTTAAATCATATTAAACTGACAGTGCACAATACTATACTATTCATGCACTACAGCTCTGAACATCAATGAACTTGATTCCAGATTAGCTAAATGAAGTATCCTAGGCTATGGCTACTAGGCTAGCTCTGATGTTGCAATATGTCTAGCCATTTTGGCTAAAACCCCCAAATGTGTGTTTAGACTTTAGTCAAATACATGTTGCTTTAGCCAAATGTGTGTTTAATCAAATACATACTGCTTTAGCCAAATTGTTTAATATGCATCAAGAAAACAATAAACGCTCACGTATTCTGCATGATTTTCAACTAAAATGCTGGTGGCCAAATTGGCTCAAATGGGTAACTTTTGTTTAGCCAAATGGCCACCGACAGCGCTAGCCTATATTTTTATGCATTTACATTTAACCAAATTATCGCTCATTTTCCTTTTTACCTAGCTTAATTCCATTTAAGTAAATTTACCCATTCCATGCCATATGACCACTGGGAGCGTTACGCTCTGGGTCTGACCGCTGATATGGTCAACAACTACACCAAAGTGAAGGCAAAACAACAAAACAATCGCAGACGGATTCATCTTCCTGGTTCCAGAAGTTGTTTCCGTTTTGTTTTGTTGTCGTTCGTATGCTGCCACCTGGCGGCGTTTTGTTGCTTCCGTAGCATACTTCATACAGGCTTCGTGATGTGGCGCCACCGTTTATTGCCCCTCGCTAGAGCCTGGTTCGAATCAATTAAATTGACTATATCATGCTAACTTGTACGTATTCATATTATTCCTATGCCAAATTCGTAAACGCGGGCGATATCCCGTAACATCCTCACGAACCAGCAGTAGTGTTAATTACTACTATACTGCTACCCTGGCTATATCATTAGACACAACGTTGTGTTGTTGCTGTAGCAGTGTAGGGTAAATTAATGCAAAGCTCTCGATCGCTGTGCTAATGTGAAAACAACCAAAAACCCTCTTCACAGTCATTGATTGTCATCCATTTTTTTTTTCATGCCTGGAATTCATAAATGTATGGTTATGCTCCTATATTATTCTCCCGCTCCACGCCCACTAAGCCCACATTCCGGCTGACACGATTCCGTCAAGTTGACCCTTTCAATGTATCCTGTTTTGCGGTGTCAGCCTGCCCGCTTCACTCGAATGTAGGTAAAACATAATTATTTATAATTATTATCGTGTTTAGCTTTGTTGAAAACAAACATGCTATTTAGCATTATTTTTAATTCTTTGCAAGGCGACGGATCGAATAGCATAAATCTACACATTTTTCTTCTTCCAGCGTCGTCTCTTCATGTCTGTGCATGGATACACTAGCTCTGGTCAGGCTTGGTTCTACGATCATAACTATTTTTAGGTCACCATCCATCACGTCACACGAGAACGCGGCTAAAATCCACGGTTATCACGTTCAAACAACAATCACGTGGAAAGTGTCGTCTAGGGCGGAAAAGACGTAAATGCCGTTTCGCGCATGTACATCTCCACGGATAGCGATCGACGACGAGGCGCCACTGTTTTCACGAAGACAAATTGAACGTCTTGGTTTTCAGCCACTAAATGAGAACGAGCCAGTGGAAAACAAATATGTTGTAAACCGTAGCAACATTTAACATGTGATGAACGGCCGCTGCAGGAAGACGTAATTTCAAGTGGAGTGCAGTTCCGACAATGTCAAGGCCACGCTGGGAAGTTTTGAGAGAGGACTAAGTTGTATGCAGTGTTTTGATATTGAATTTTAATACTGACTATCAACACAAAGATCAACCGTAGATATAATATATTTCTTACATTGTCTTTGCCATTAATAGTACTTGTTTGTACTATTTTCGGTTACCGACATGATATAACTTGCGATGTGCATTCGTCACTCCATCGATTGTTGCACGACTGCCGGGTGCCATTTTGTTTCGGTGCAAACATAATTTGTGTACGCGAGTTGTTTATGGGTGCTTTAACCTGAAATAAAAAGTATTCGTTTGTTACTTGGTAGTGATTTTTTGCAAGCGTCCCAGTCTCAACTCCCGTTCCCGACTGGATGTGGGACGTCGAGAACCATGTGGACGTTTTCATCACGCAACAACGTAACTTGATCTTTATTTTAGTTGATACCGTAGAGTCGATTTAAAATTCGATGTCTGACAAAGATGGCTGTGAGTATTTTTCCTACGGCAATCGAGTGCTTATTTAAAAATCAGTTAACGATGCAACAGCAGATTCTACTTGTTCGTTTTCTAATTCTCAATTTATAATGTTTTCCTTTCAGACGATATGTTAACAGGCTGCATAAAGTTACGTAGTCCAATGGCAATGGTGTGGTCGTGTATGCCCTTACCTAGGCACTTGCAATGGCGTTGATGTTATTTTACCGATGTCTGCTTTTAGTTTTCTTGTGCCAGTCATCATCCGTGATGTCATCGAACATCTATTTGTTCTTTACTTAATTCATAAATTATGTTTTTACTATCAAACGATGGGATAGCAGGCTGCATAAGGTTATGCAGTCCAGGGTGTATTAATCCCAGCCCTTATTGCTAGCCCCGGGTGCAGCTGATCCGGCAGTCAGTATCCGGTAAGGGTCCCTACCCAGGGTAACGGGATAGGTTAGACCAAGAAGTGGACGCAGAAGAGGACATAGAAGAGGACGCAAAGATGGCGCAGAAGCGGACGCAGAAGATGGCGCAGAAGAGGACGCAGAAGAGGACAGAGCAGAACACAGAAGACACGCAGAAGAGGACACCGAAGAAGACACGTCGCAACTAGTTGTAACATTGTAATGCCAAATTGTTGTAACATTGTAATGCCAAGTTTAAATAATGTCTGTTTTCTGTTTTCATGTACGAAGCATCAGCGGTGGCGTCATCTGACATCTGAATAAGGAGTACAGTATAGCCATAGGCTTACTTACTCCCTCCCCGTCGACGCCATCCATATATATGTTCAGTCATTATTTCAAGGTTTAATGTCTTAATTTTCTGGGTGTGTGCCTCTCTTGAGATGTTTCGTCGGTACGTTTCTTTTGGTCGTCCTCGGTTCCCTTTTCCATATGGAATTTCCAGTACCACGCATGTGTTGGTGTTCTTGTAGGTAGGGTAACGGTTCCTATATTGTAAAGCTGTCATTTCCAGTATAACGCATGTGTTGGTGCTCTTGTAGGTAGGGTAATGGTTCCTATATTGTAAAGTTGTCTACTAAAGCTGTTTACTTTAATGGTATCTGTTTTGCAAATAAGCTAAACATCAACCGATACGAAGCATTCTCAATCAACAGGTATGTGTGTAGTTGCTGCGATGATCGATCAACCCCCTCGAACGGATCACGTGGTGTTACGGAGAAGGGCAAGAGGCTTACGCAACGATGGACTTAGTCGACGTGCGGTTCGAAGAAAGGTTGCCAAGTGCGAGCATGTTCGATTCGTCGAAGAGGAACTTCATCGTCATAGACGATCTCATGGCAGAAACGGACGAATGGGTCACGACCTTGTTCACTAAAAAAGTCATCACAGGAACACGTCCGTGCTGTATATCGTACAGAACCTGTTCCCTAAAAACAAAGAGAGTCGTACCGTCAGTCTGAATTCTCAATACATGGTGGTGTTCAAGAATCCTTGTGACGCGTCGCAGATGTCGCACTTGGCTCGGCAGATGTATCCGGGGCGCGTCAAGTTCGTTGAAGAGGCTTTTAAAGACGCCACGTCGGTACCGTACGGCTATCTATTGGTCGATCTCAAACAGGACACGCCCGAGGACATGCGTCTGCGCACGGCCATCTTTCCAGACGACGGTGTTCAGTACGTGTACTTGCCGAAGGTATAAAAAGACCGCATGCGTTGATAGCCTCTTCATTTGCACTATGTCTGACCTGGTGAAGAGACACATTTTGTGCATACAGGCTCTGAACAGATTCAAGAGCAACAAACTGAGAAGGGCCATCATCGCGAAAGCCGACGCCGATCTGCTGTGTGCACTAGCCGAGTGTGCCTACAACATATTACAAAAGAACATTCCATTGAGCGAATTACAGTGGCATCTTGCTGCAACAGCAGGTCGGCGAGGGACAGAGCGGAGGTTTCCTATCGGCCTTCCTAGCACCGTTGGCAAGTTCGGTCTTTCTACCCTTGCTCCGAGAGGTGGTGCTCAAGAGGTAGAGAGAGAGAGAGAGAGAGAGAGAGAGAGAGAGAGAGAGAGAGAGAGAGAGAGAGAGAGAGAGAGAGAGAGAGAGAGAGAGAGAGAGAGAGAGAGAGAGAGAGAGAGAGAGAGAGAGAGAGAGAGAGAGAGAGAGAGAGACATGGAACACGCACGCAAGATGGCCTTGGTGGACCCACGAATGATGGACACGCTTCGTTCACCCCCTCCCCAGACGGACACCGTTTTACATACATACATACATACATACAACCAAACAAACATACATACATATATACTTACATATATACTTGATACAACATCGGAGTTCTTCCTTAACGAGACGATTGCTATGGATCTAACCCCGAGTGCGAAGATCAGTACTGGATATTACAAGTCTCCCATGACATTGATGAACCATATCAACAAGGGACTGAACAGTATGGCGACGGATAAGGTACAAGCAAAATTGAGCTACAGCACCATCACTAAAAAAAATTACGTTGCACATGACACCAGACACCGAGTTCACTGTACCTCGCCACAGTGCGCTGGCAAGAATGTTAGGATTCGAACCGACGGTGGTCAGCAGTCCGCCATCGGTAGCAGTACCATCAGTACTAGGATCAATTATGTCAGCGATAACAAGAACAGCAGAGATGACAAGCACGGACGAGAACCCGAGACTAGGTGGAATGGATATCGGTCTCACACCATCGGCTGCCGTGTTTTTGCCACCCAAAGAGACTCCCGATGGTCCGTACACTTGCCGTAAAGAGGCCGAACACGTGGTGCAGATGGATAAAGGGTTCGAAACCATATACGTCTACACGGATGTCGTGGAGTCTCGCATAGTCGGTGACAGTGTCGCACCTTTGTTGCGAGCCCTCCCGGTTGGTGGAAGTCACGGCGCCGCGGTATCTGATCGGTTCACTAACATTCACTACGTGTCTCTGTTGTACGCCCACTTCAAGTCGATAGAGATAAATATAACAGACGACACCGGACGGTTCGTACCATTTGAGTACGGGAAGGTGACCGTGACGCTCCATTTTCGACGGCGCAGGACCGGACTGTTCTGAAGATGAATTACAGCGAGTATTACGCGCGTCAGGCGGGTGGTGCGCTGCCCTACTTCGCCGGTGCCCAATACCAACGAGGTCACGGACTAGGCAGTCTGTTCGGAGGTCTGCTGCGCAGCTCCAAGCCACTCATCAAGAGAGGTGACGTGGCGTTGGGAAAGGGGGCGTTGAAGACCGGCGTGCGCATAGCCGACGACGTCATGTCCGGACAGAGCGTAAAAAGCGACCAAACGACGCGTCACGGATGCTGGTAGGAGTCTGATGCGCGGTATTTTGGCCCCCGGCATGCGACCTCTTAAACGTATAAAACGCGCACCGGCGAAGAAAGGAGTAACTTCAACAACGAGACGACGCAAGAGACAGACGTCCACGAAACGTGAGGCCGACATATTCGATAACGATGGCTTTCGTACATAGACAGTCGTGCGAAAGGGTCAAGACCGAACTGGATCTCTTCACCGTACCCCCCACTCAGACCAGCATTATCGACAGCCACGTAGTGGAACATCAACCCATGTCCTCTCTGGAATCGGGTGGCCCGATAGAATTCCTGATACCCGGATCAGGCGACGATTACCTGGATCTCGCCAACACGATGCTACACGTGCTGGTGAAGGTGACACGAGCCAACGGGGACGATCTCGACTTGGTCGATCCCGTGGGAACAGTCAATAACTGGCTGCATTCGCTGTTCAGTCAAGTCGACGTCTACCTGAACGGCACGTTCGTGACCCCTTCGACCAACACGTACGCGTATCGAGCTTACATAGAGACGCTGCTGAGCTACGGTCCCGATGCCAAGGGCACGCAACTGACGAGTCAGCTGTGGCACAAGGACACGGCCGCTCGCATGGACGCCGTCGAGATAGTCGAAGGACCCGCGGCTAACGCAGGGTTCGTGACTCGACGAGCGAACTTCGTAAGGAGTCGCGTGGTCGACATGATGTGGATCTCTTTCAGCAGGATAAATTCCTGATCAACGGCGTCGATGTCAAGGTACGACTGGTTCGCAGTAAGTCTGCTTTTGCGCTCATGGCTGGTGGGAACAACCCCGATTACAGGATAATCATCGTCAATGCCACCTTGTTTGCAAAGAAGGCCACCCTGAATCCGACCGTGCAGATGGCGCACATCAAGGCTCTAGAGAAGAGCACGGTCAAGTATCCGATGCGATCCGTCGAATGCAAGGTGTACTCCATTCCCGCAGGCGCTCGGTCGCACACGCACGAGAACCTGTTCCTCGGTACTCTGCTGAAACGTCTGGTGCTGTGCTGCATCGATAACGACGCGTACAACGGTGCGTACGACAAGAATCCATTTCACGCCAAGAACAACGCCATCAACTTCCACGCAGTGTACGTGGACGGACGCCAGATACCCTCCAAACCTTTCCAGCCGAATTTCGAAAACGACCTCTTTGTCAGGAGCTACGTGAGTCTGTTCACCTCGACCGGCAAGATTTGACAGGACGAGGGGAACGGTCTGACTCGCAGCGACTACCGACACGGCTACACCTTCTTCGGTTTCGACCTGACCCCCGACCAGTGCCACGGCCCCTGCTTCCACCTGGTACAAAAGGGCAACCTGCGCATAGAACTGCATTTCCACGACGCTATGCTGAACACCGTGAACGTCATAGCCTACGCCGAGTTCGAGTCCGTGCTAGAAATCGACAAGAGCCGCAACATCATCTACAACTACTGAGATGGACACCCTGCAGACCGTTAGACTACTGGCGATGGACCCGCGCGCCAGATCGATATTTCGCGCTGTCGTACCCAAAGACGGACTGCCTACGACGACAGACGGCGCTCTGCCTGCTGCCATCGTGTGCAACACCGACGACGACCCCTAAACTTGCTACCTTAAAGAGCTTAAAGAGCTGCGACAAGGTACACTGTACTGTCGTACATCATACATCGATTAAGCCTCTGGCGAGGTGGACGCATCCCTAAGCTCACGACCTATGGCGTTATGGTCAACATCCGCAAGTCGCCTCATCATCACCCTCGAGCCTCTGGCGAGGTGGAGACACCCTAAGCTCGCGACCTCTGGCGTAGTGGTCAACACTCGCAAGTCACGTCATCATCATCATCATCTTCATCATAGTCGTAGTGATATTACACGCTACCCTTGTTGAATCAGCCGCCCCCGCCGCTGCGCACGCGCACGCCGCTCCTTACGTCCGAGGATGACCTCTGATCCTAGGTCAAGACTCCTTGACCACTCCTTCGTCTGATTAGCGGTTAGGGTTAGGGTTCACCGCAGACGACAGAAGGTTAGGGTTAGGGTTAGCTCCACAGCCGTCAGGGCGCTCAGGCTACCAGAAGCCGGAAACGGAAGTCAATCGTGCACATGGTCACCGAATTGAATCCTTCAGATGGATCCCTATACTATATATATATATATATATATATATATATATATATATATATACATACATACATACATACATACATACATACATACACACACACACACACACACACACACACACACACACACACACACACACACACACACACACACACACACACACACACACACACACATACATACATACTTACGTGCCAAATACACGTGCTTGCGTGCGTGAGTTCCTGCGTGCGTGCGTGATCAACCTCTAAGGATACGGACGATCACACCCTGGTCTGCATACCGTTTAGGTAGCAGCCTTCTAACTTACACATACAATATATAAGCACTAAACACAACAGTAATAAAACAGTGTATATAATTACAGCTGTGTAAATATGTTCGAAATAAATTCTTTGAAATTGTAAATGTTTTTGAAATGTTTCCAAAACTGTGAGACGGGGGAGTCAATAATGATGCTGACAAGTATTAATTAATATTCAGTTAGAGCCTATTATTTGACTGAATATGTCGTTCGGAGGTGTCTGTACTAGAATCTTTGACACCAAGACACGGGGTTTTACACAATGTTCGCAGTTTCATGCGGTAGTTCAAAAAGTATTGAAGGTTGGTTGTGCTCTATCATTTCGGAATATGGCGACGTACGCAAATCGCACCAAACCTGTGCACCTCATATTCTACAGATAAATAATGAAAAATGTTGTTATTGTTATGCCAGTGTTTATGTTACCACGTAGAGGAAAAGGTGTAAATTCAACAAAAACCTGAAATCACCTGCACATGTCCGGAGTGCAGCTTGCGAGAATACGTCGTCGATGTTGTGACGTAGGCACCTCGATACAGTGACGTCATATCGAAGGTTGGCAATAATTCATACTTAATAAATGAAAATAACACACACAACATCAAAGTAATGTGACACAAATAAGCATATCATTGTGATAATTGTCAATGTTAAACAACAGCAACAGTTCACTTACCTTTGTCCGTTCTCAGACCCCGATCTTTTTAGAGTGAGCGTGACATTACGGCAGTAGAAAGACACTGACATCACGGCAGTAGAAAGAATTTTGCATGACGTACATTTTGAACACTGTTCGTTGATCACAAGCGGTATAGTGTAGTTGCACATTGCATAATAGTGTCTCGATTGGGTCGTTCTTATGTTGCAGACGATCGCTACTAATACTAGGGTTCTCCTTTCTTATTTACCGTCTCGGCAAGCAGCTTTGGCAAGATTCGTAGCCTCGTCTTCGAGCGTTACAGGACATGCGCAAAGATCGCCACACGTCATTTCCGCGAAAGACAGGCGAAGTTCACGTATTACGTGATAGCGATGAAAGGTTGAAACTAGTGATCTCTATAACGCAGAGATGCGTGGTTTATTCCGCAACCAAGAACGGCATTTAACAAGATTTAACAAGACTGCCATCTGAAACTACAAGTTTCAGATAGCACGTGGACAAGGAAGCCATTAGCTTGGACAAGGAAGCCATAGGAGTGTGATTACGTTTAACTTCACGTCAGCTTACTGAATTAACGCGGATAGTGAGACACTATTTTCTCGCCACAATGTCGTTTTGTTGCTTTGTTTGTTTATTTATTTTAGATTGGCGTCTCATTTCGGCGGGGTTGGATATAGCTGTGGACAAAGAGGTGCATATAAGACCTCTTGTTTGTAAGACAATCACCTCTGAACTAAAGACTTCCAGATCTGACATCACAACCCACTCCACCAGTCAAGAGTCCCTCAGATCCAACACTCAACCAAACCATTCCTCATCTCATATTTTATCGGGGTCTACTTATGTTTTGTTTTATTGTGGATATAGATTGTGCTGTGATGGGTATGGTTGCACCAAAAGCTAGCTCAGAAGGAGAACCGTATTGGTGGAAGTGTTCCAGAGGCGAGCCTTTGAATGTAGAGTTGCAGTCACTACAAGGTTGCTGCGTGAAGACGTTCGCGTCGCAGTAGAACGCAACCTCGAAGCTAGTGAGAAGAGACCACGCACACGCACAAGCACACGCACACGCACACGCACACGCACACGCACACGCACACGCACACGCACACTCACACACACACACACACACACACACTCACTATCCGATAGAAAAATCATTCTAAAAGTTTACCTCGCATTCCATAAGCAGGTAGTTCCTGCAACAACCTCTTTTTTGGGACTTTGTCAAAATGCTTTTTGAAAATCCAATAAAATAACATCAACACTGTGTCCCTCATCCACATCTTCTGCCCAACTTTCAAAAGTTTCTAACACATGTGGTAGACAAAAACGACCTTTTGTAAGACCGTGTTGGTCTGGGATATTTAAATTGTTTTTTTAATAAATGCTTTAACATTGCATCCTTCACACCTTTCATGGTAAATATTTTTATTACCTTTCGTACAACGACATAGTCACATATAGGTCTCCTACCATTACATTGTGTGAGTATTAAAGTGAAGTGTATTTGTTCATCAGTGTCTGTGTGTTGTCCATCATCGGATATAGCTAAGGAGTGCTGTAGTGTGGTGATACCTGGTGGAATCTGGATGATTGAAGCTAATTCAGCAAATCATTACACTAGTATTATGAAATATCCAGGTATACACCAACTCCTTCAGTTTAACTAAACACACAACACTTGCAAGTAATGTTACATATTACTTGCCCATAACATAAAAAATTTAATATATTAGTGAATATTATTACGATATATTGCCACAGTTTTGTTTTATAGCTTGTTTTCGACTGGATTTGATATTCGTGTTTTTTTCCAGCTGACACACACGAGGTCTCGTCAGTTTAAGAATCGGATGACACATAACTTGTTGTTCCGAACGGCCGTCCTCGTGTCATTGTTTGGTGTTGGACTGTCAATATTCAGCATCTCACAACTACATGACACGCGGCCTAGACATCTGTTTCTGAAAGAAATGCAGAACCCATAACAGTGGCACACTGACCCAGCTAAACCAGAAAGACTCAAGTCTATCCACTGATAGAAGTGTGGTGTTTGAAACTCCTGTATTAGTGTACAGAACTTGGCAAGTGGTGAATGAACTGTCGAAAAGTGTTATAAATACACAGATACGCCCGTGCAGTTAGTGAAAGTCTGAATCTCTCACAGTGGGATTCTTGTGTGTGTTTGTGGTCGATACTGGAGTTGATGATGAATTCTACATAATTATATATGCGGTGTGTCTTGAGACATCTGGGGAACTGTCTGTGTGTGGCACCTTGTTATTTGTGAGTTTTTTTCCACATCCTGCATTTGTGACCTCTGACTTGGCATGCAGAGTACGTGTTATTGAAACACTATTTTTAAGCGTGCTGGATTGCATGCGTACACAGGAACTCCAATATGAACTTGGGAATTGCATTTACAGTAAACTTTTCTACTAAAGTTTATTCTTGTGTAATACAAGTGTTAAGTTTCAGAATTGCCTCTTGCTATAGCAAATGTTTGTAATTTCGGGCTACTCATAGGTTTACCCATCTGTGTAAGGCATGCATGGGGTAGGTCACTGCGGCATGACGTCATCTCCAGTTATTGACAGCTTGAATATCAAGTTACTTCACTGCACACTTTGTGTAATTTCATACCTAATGTCACAGTTATTATAGGTGATCCAAATATTTGTGAGTGTACAGTTTACAAAATGTATAACTGGAGACGATCCTTTTCTGTACTCTGCAATATATGTACTACATCGGTAGGCCCTACTGTGGAATCATGCGATTGTGGAAATGTCTATGGAAGATCCACACTGGTTTCCACATTCATCTGTAACATTGTATGCGTCGATGATAAAGCAGATTCAAGTTTCCAAAAGATACAAAATTGTGACTGTATGCTATTTGTGGCATACTGTGGTAGACATGCATATATGCACCCCCACCCTTGAACATAAATTGGAGTAGTCTGTCAACTGGGGGTTATAATATTGTATTGGGTAATCCTGTGGTAATTGTGCCACAGGTTTTGTACTGCAACTTCACGTGGTAGACCGTTGTAAATCACTTCTTGCATAGAGATGTTGCACTTAATGCGTGACGTTTTTCCCTGTTCCAGATTTGTACAAGTGGGTTTGTCTCGCTGCTTTTTCCTCTTATGATGTGTTCAGTAGTATATACGGGGTTTTTAATGCGGAGAGACCCCCACATATACAGTATGAATGGTAAATGCTAGTCAGTAGTGATATAGTTAGTAATTGCATCGTTATTATTGTTTGGTAATGTGGCTTAATTAGTATGTGAATGGTAGATATTACGTTTTGATGATGGATGCTTGCATAGCTCATGAATTAAAATGTAATTAAATGTCATTATTTTGGCCTATTTCACTCTACACTGGTCTTGCATTGTTATTCTGCATAAATGTGGAGACAAAATGTTGTTATCATTAATCTTTCCACAAATAAAGTTTGATGAATTGTGAGTTATCAAATTTTTTGTTTGAACTACCGAAAATTTCCGTGTATAATACGCATTTTTTCCCTTCAATTTTTACTTAAAAGTCCGGGTGCGTATTATACATGGTGATAGAGCTAAACAAAATTCTCTCCGACCGGATATGTATAACGCTACTGGAACACTAGTACTATGACGTCAATGAGCGGGAAGCGTACGCGAACAGGAGCGTCGCCGACCGGGAATAACGCAGAAATGTGTGGACGGTGTCGGATTAATACGCTCAAATATGTGTTGCTCCCTGAGTGCCAAAGCACCATGATTGGCGATCTTGAATCACGTGACCGACCTGACTAGTCAATGCCACGCCCACGGGTCAGCCAGTGTGGCTCCATGTATAAAGTTGTGAATGCAAATAAAGATGATTGTACCATATGTATGTTTTGCAGTTGAAAGTGTGCGTGTAACATATCAGAATAGAGCTTGGTATTAATTTAAAATTGAGAGCAGAATGACGCAAAGTAAGTTCTAACAAGCTCAAATTTAATCAGTTGCGCAATGCCAATGGTAAAACTAAAATGCAAGTTACGTAGGGCTTACACGACTGACGAGGCGATATATCGTCGCGTGCGACGAGCCGGCGGCAATGCTGTAACTTGCGTGACATGTTTACGATTCTGAGATGGATTCAAGGATCATCACACAAACGAACTTTGTCGTTTCAAGCAAACTATCAGAAGCCGGAAAATCAGGGGTCAATGTCAAAAGTTGGGGTGCGTATTATACATGGTACTATAGGAATTCCATCAGAATTTAGCAAGTCAGGGTGCGTATTATACATGGTGGCGTATTATACACGGAAACTTACGGTATGTAGACATTTAGTTGAAAAAGTGAGTTTACATTAATAGAAATATGTAACGTGTAGCAGGTTTTGTCTCCTTGCCTTGGGAGCTCCTGTAAACTATTGATGACCTTTTGTAAATAAGAAATCTGCATAAAATACTGTAAATGGGGTCATTAAGGGTCGTGTATAAATGGGGTCATTAAGGCAATAAGGGTCTTGTACAATCATGTTCTATTCTATCTTTTCCCAAAACAATTATTTGTTGTAACTGAAGACACTGATAGTATGATGCTACATACATTGAAACTATAGAATTTCACAATAAGCAGTAGTCCTAGTTACATATTATGCATGAATAGTAACATTGTGTCATGCATGATGCTGTATATACTATAAATGAAACTTGAAAAGTCAGCTTTTATAAGATTTTAATAGGATAGTTTATATCAAATAAACAGGACCGGCAGATTGTACCACTAATAACATCAACAAGCATGATTTAATATATTCTTCTACATTATACAGCGTCCTCTGAGCTCTCCAACAATGTGCAGTTAACTATGTGTGGTCTGCATTGCATACATGTAATGTCTATGATAATGATGTAAACCTGCCTACAAGCTGTGAACAAATATGGCACCTCAAAACATTCACAACAGACTCAATAAGCAAAATAGCTCTAAATCCTAATTACAGTGTAAGACTTCCTATATAATTATATATTATTACTTACTCTATGTAGCAAAACAGTGCTAGCAGCGGGGATAGTTAAAGCATGTAAACATGAATAATATGGCTCCACTTGTGGCATACCACAACATTACAAAGAAATCTATTACCAAGTCACACCGAATAAAATGTAAATATTTTCTAGCAGCAAATGTCTTTTATCATGCCCCAATTGCAAGCTACCACAACAACAGTCTGTTGTTTGTCAATAAGTGTGTAGAAAAGCAGTAAAATTGTTAGTCAAATTATTTCCATCAAGAACGAGACCAAAGTTCTGTTTTTAATAGACTAGTGCTTGAAAGACGCCCCACAAAAACTGTGCAAATTTAGCAAATGTGAAGTGCATTAAAACATGTTTTGTGACAGTATTAAAATATGTATAAGTGAAATGTACTTGCCATGTCAGTGAGATAATAATAGCAGACGATGCAATGTTATCTATAACCATGGTACAGTTTGTTTACATTTACACAAGATGGAAACATTTACTTTGTGTTGTCCAGATAAATGAGTCTGTATTCGTGTATTATCCAGGACTTGAATAACGAAAAAATGTTCTTTACCATTATGGAATGGTTTATAACTGCACCAATAGTTTATCACTTCCCCTGCACCAGATGACACAAGATGTTACCTACCACTACCAGTGACAATGTCTACTTGCAAGTACATTTAGTACATACAGTGGCCTGATGCTATATGGATACTAGATGTAAGGTACAACCTCTTAAAAGGAACAACTTTGGAATCCCACCCTGCCCTGCACTGTTAGTCACCCTACGTCATACCTCTGGGTACATGGAACACTGGATATGTGGAACAGTTTGACAAAGTCCCAACATATTCCACATAGCACATAGAGTCCACTGTACATTTATTGCATTCTTCTAGATGTGACATAACTACACAATGACCTCACACAACCTTGTCTGCTGGCAAGCAAGTCATATTTGGTGTTATGCTCTGCCAGAATCGCACAATGTGTCTGATTACAGTCCACTCAATGAAAATGTCCTTAGAAGTTCTCGTAGAAGTGGGGGAACAGGGTGCGTGTGAACTTGGACACACTGCTGCACGCATTGCAGACGCTCTTTGTGAGTCCAGCTGGCCCACAGCTAAACACCCCAACCTTCTTCACCTGAAACACAAAGGTCAACGTCATGTCTTACATTTACCAGGAAAACGTCTGCACAGTTTTTGCTTTGTGACAAATTCTTTCAACCTATTTCCGTCTTTCTTCATTGATCATTAAATACGGTCAAACTTGTTGTGGAACAAGGGTAATACCAACTGGATATAAACATTGTAAACCATTTTTAATAAATAATAATACAGTTTTATTGATACACTCATACCTAGAGTAAGATGCTGTTCAAGTGGTTTTAAATTTGCCCCAAATGCTAATACTAAAAACTATAAATACTATATTCCTTAAAGAAAAAGTCATGGTTTTGGGCCTATGCACCTATAAGAAATATATTTGTATACACCTATTCGTATACTTGAAGTTGACAATTGGATATGTCCATGCTGTTTGCATCCCCACTCAACTTATGTAACATGTTTTGGCCTTTATATATATAACTACCCGCTGACAAAATAAATATATGTGTATTTGAGACTGCGTTGGTTCTGTGTATGCCTGTGTGGCAGGGTATCTAACTCCTTATAAATGTGTGTGTGTATGTCTGTTCTGATGCAAGAAAGTTTATAAGTAGCAAATATGGGTCAGAATAATATCTACTATATGTTATTCTGCAAGAAAATTGTGTGTGTTTACATTAAGTTATAAATTTATGAATGAATGAATGATACGAAGTGATTCCTGAATTAAACATAACAAGTCTCTCATCGAGGCACTGAGTTAATCAAGTTTGGCCACCTCAACAACAAAACACTTTATTTATACTTTATTTAACTGCATTTAGCTCATAACTGATACATGAAAACCCTATCGCAAGTGATTTTTGGAATAAATGTTGCTTTTAATCACATTATTGCACATTAACCAGAAGATGTATGTGTGTTGTAAATATGTTATATGAATGCTACTTTAATTTAAATTGACATACAAACTAGTATGCAGTGTATGCACCAAAACGTTTGACTTTAAAAATCTATGTAAAGCAGCTAGCCATCATGAAGATGAAACATACAAAGCCTCATTTAATACGTCACACAGCCTTGGTTACCTGATTTTCACAGAACTGCGCATTGCACTGGTTAACATGTCAGCCCACAGTCAACCGGAGAAATGACCAGAATTGCCCACTTTTAGAACACATTCGTAGAAACCCACTGGCGTGATATTCTTGATATTAGTTGCACATGGTTAGTTTTTATTATCTCTTAGGCGCATGGCCCCAAAAGCATGACTTGTTTTGCTTTAAATTCACGTTATGTCAATTATTATAAACATATTAAATTTCTCTAAAATACTGCTACCAGTCCATGTTAAACAACATACTATTTCACAGGGTTGGCATGTAACAAAGTAAAAGTACTTCGTTACAATACTTGAGTAGTTATTTCAAGTAATTGGCATGTAACGAAGTAGAATTTTGACTAAATACTTTTACTTGTAACGAAGTAGTTTTATCTAAAGTAACGCGACTTTTTACTCCGTTACTTTTATTTACTTCGCAATATATTTTCGTTACATATTTTTGCAAAACCGCTGCTGCCGGCAGTGGCGCTCCACCGTCAACGACATTTCAAAAACTGTTCATAGTCGCCAGGCCAAAAGCTAGTAATATCATTCAATCGCAGTTCGCGATCATATTTGCATGCATACCTCTCTTCGGGAAATCGACGCAACCACTGTTTTATATCTACGTCAGTGAACGAAGTCTGCCAAATTTTGGCATAGGTCAGGTCAAGGCCGTTGACACGAAATGTCACTTCGAGCACACAACGTTTCAACGCCATCTCAAACCACGATGCAAATGTCTCCGTTGCACCATATAAACATTTATCTCGATAAATCACAGAAGGAAATCCACATCGCAATGCTACACATTAATTGATATGTCACCGAGACATGCCCCTGTATGTGAGGGGAAGAATTTCAAGTGGGCTGAATTGCACATATGTACTTTACTAGTCATAAAGCCCACACTGCTTGCTGTGCTGGAGATATAGAAAATCTTACAAGTGTTTCACAAAACATGGGGTATTTTCATCAATACAACACTAAAATTGTCAACTAATTTTTTTATTAAAATATATTTTTTTTAAATCACTGTTTTTGGGCAAAAAGCTAGCATTTCAGTGTACTTCACAACATCGATAGGTAATATTGAGCATTCAAAGTACAACTAATTATGGTATGTGTGAAAACAAGCTATATATATATATGACAAGTTTTCTTGTGAACATTTGGCATTTCTGACACGGATGACCCAATTTCAAGTCACTGAAGGTGCCAACTGCCTGTCGACGAGATAGAACAGGATGTTGCCTGTTTGGGGCTTTTGAGTGTCTCCTATTGCAACTACAGTGACGATAAGCCTACTTTTTGCTCAGATTTCAACTACAGGAGGTTGTAAATTCTAGTCAGAATCTACATTGGGGTATTTTCTCAGCCAATAGCTGTGCAGCATGAAAGACAAGTGGTCTACCCCACTAAAATTATGGCCATTGCTTAAATGTCAGTTGGACAGATTGCTCCCTGATCAGTCAGATAGTAAAAGTTTTTGCCTCTGATACAGATATCAACATGGAGAAGAAAAGTGAAGATGTGGGGAAGTTCCGAATAGTCAAAAATGTGAGGAGATGTGGCTTTCAGAAGGGGCACACTGAGCCAGGATATTGTGGCTCTACACATACAGAATAAATTGTGCACCTTGGTGGCTTCACTTTGAAGGAGAGGATTTGATGTCACCTGTCCAGGGCATGATAACTGCACAGCAACATTGACAGCAGATGAAAACCTATCTGAATTTGACATTGGCAAAGACATTGGAAAGCAATTTGGCTCACAGAATGTGGCAGTGAGATACGTCATCACAGATGGGGACGCGAGGAGTGCTGAAGGAGTACGGGCTGGTAGGTCTGTTGCAGGAATGCCATGTGAACAAGTAGACCGACAAGCAGACACTACACACCTAGAACAAGCTTTATTTAGAAATGTCATAAAGGTTACATTCAGTGAGCGAATGTTTCCTGGGGCGACAGCAGCCACACGAAAAGAGTAGAGGAAAATGTTTGCTCTGGATGTGAAAGTCAGGTGCCATAGAAATAGAATACACAGTGACATGCACAGAATGCACAATGGTAATGCAAGAAAGGTAGCATCACTGTCATTGAGACAACACTGGATTACTATGGAGGTGACGGCAAGAAATGCAGGTACTCCTCTGTAGTCTGCTCAGGTGGGAAAGGAAACTGGTGGAAAAAAATCAATGTACCTGCAGACAGGTACTCTACACTATCTCAACATGACCAGTGCAGACAGGATTACACTGAGAAAGATTCTGCAACTAAGATTAGAGGGAAATGCACTAGCGTTAACAAAACTGTGTCTTAACACAAACCGAAATGATGGCCTGAACAGAGGGTTGAGTGCTTCTCTACCAAAAAATGTGAACTTCAGTCGAAACGTCAAGGGACGTGCCTGTGCAGCCATTGACAGGCTGAATTATGTAGCGGAAATTGGAGACAAGCAAAGCTCTGATTCGTAAAGGTGGAAGAGTGCCATGTATGTGAGGGGAGTTCAAGAGAGGATTACCCCATAGCCCTGCGAACACAATGAAGCATGGACACACAGACAGACAGGCAAGCAGCCGAGCATGCAAAAACACAAACTGGTGAGTAATGATAAGACTGGCTTAATTAATTGATTGATTTGTCTCTCACCTGTTCAACTGCACAATTTCTAAATACACTGAGGGTAATGACCAGTGGCTCCAGTATTATATGCTGTGGATTAACACACAAGCTGACATTGCAAATATGGCTACAATTTAGATGTTTAGGAATCTTTGATAAATTATGGTGTAGCATATACATTAATCTATGTACAAGAACTGTCTTCCATTTCCCAGCTGGAAATTTCACACATATGACACCATACTGGGCTAGCTAGTCTATACAATATGTTTTAAAACACCCAGTCCATAACATGCAACTGCCATTGCTTGACAAGACAGTGTTAAACTTGATTCTCCACCTATATTTTCTCACAAAAAATGTCATCCATGCTTGTTTTACCATGATGCGTTGCCTTGGTAACAAGCCAGTCAAAATTTCACATTGGGCACGGACCACAGTCACTTTTCCCATAGATGATCATTATAACGTTCTTGCGCCTACATTGAAAATTTATCCTACAATTTTTTTTTTAAATTCACAGAAAATGACAGACCCACTAAGACACCTGGTGTGTAAAATTCGTGAAAATGACACCTCCTTTTCGCACAAATTGCTTCAATGCATGATGCCCCTGCATTTCTGCCATGAAATTCCCCAGTTTCCAAAATATGAGTACATCCTGCCTAACAGCCACTGTGTCCTTACACAACTGGTATACCTACTGACAAATGGCATCATTTCAAAGCTTAGATGCTACTGTGCACAAAAACATCACTTCCACTTAATCATCCACACAATTTCTGCTCTCACAAATAAACCCTATCTGCACAACTCATTTGTTCCTTGGGACTCTTTATGTATGTAATGGCGGATGGATTCTGACTGTGGTCCGTGCCCATGATTGATAAGTTCACCATTTTAGCAAACAGTAACACTAACAGTTTTAGCATTCTAAGCTCGAATATTCAGTCTATAAATGCAAAGTTTAATGAACTTGAAATGTTCGTAGAGGACTTACGTAGTATCAATTTTAAATTTAGCGTAATATGCTTACAAGAGACGTGGAAAGTTGATAATGATGATTTCTCTCAATTTTTTTTAGATGGATATGATTGTATAACACAGGGGAAAAAGTGTAGCAACAAAGGAGGGTTACTAATATATGTGGACAATAAATATAAATCTGAAGTAAAAATGAATCTAAATACGTACGAACACTGGGAAGGGCTAATGATTAAAGTAACTGGAAATAATTTATCAAAGACAATGACCATTGGAAATATATATAGACCTCCAAGAACATGCAACGAAAATATTACAAAATTCAATGATGAATTTTCATCAGTTATATCATCTCTGGAAAATAGCAATAATAATCTCATTATAGCTGGGGATTTTAACATAAATTTACTTAAAATAAATGAGAACAGAATCTACAGCGATTTTTTTGATACTTTAATATCACATAGTCTCTACCCTCAAATTACTTTCCCAACTCGTTTCACTAAAACCAATGGAACACCGATAGATAACTTTTTTTGTAAGCTAAATAAATCTTTATTAGAAAGCATTGCTGGGATCTTCACAAAAACATTTTCAGACCATCAACCTTATTTTTTATTTCTAGACAATATTCCAAAAATAGAATTTCCTCCCAAATTTATAAAAATAAATACACAAAGTGAAGAAGCCATGCAGAAAGTTAAAATTGAAATAGATTCATATAACTGTTACAACAAACTACATAAACATCAAAATGAGGACCCCAATCTAAATTATAACATAATGCATGAAGAAATTATGCGCGCAAAAAATAAGTACATGCCAATTAAAATAATGAAATTTAATAAATACAAACATAAAAATTCGACATGGATCACTCAAGGTCTATTAAAATCTATTAGATATCGGGACACACTTTATAAACAATTAAAAATGTCTGACCCTAATTCACCAGATTATGAGACCACAAACGCTATCCTCAAAACGTACAACTCCATATTAAAAAGAAATATTCGTGCAGTTAAAAAAAATTATTTTGAATTACGATTTAACCGATTCAAAAATGACATAAGAAATACTTGGAAAACCATCAATGAAATTCTTTCAAAAAATAAAGGAAAGAAAACATCCTCAACAATTTTTAAAGAAAACGGTACTAGTATTACTGATAAAACTGATATAGCAAAGAAATTCAATAACTATTTTACAAACATTGGTCAAACTATTGCAGAAAGCATTCAATATAAAGGAAATAAAAACTATGACTACTATTTAAATACACAAGTTAAATCTGTTCTCAAATTTAAGAATGTTAACGAAGAAACTGTAAGGAAAACAATAAATGATCTTCCTACAAAAAACAGTTGTGGATTCGACGGCATTTCTTCAAAATTGCTGAAAATAATTGAACCCGCAATCATTAAATCCTTAACCTTAGTAATTAACCAAGTCATAAATACAGGCATATTTCCTGATAAACTTAAAATTGCAAAAGTAATTCCAATTTTCAAGAATGATGACCCAACATTATTCAAAAACTATAGGCCTATTTCTCTCCTTCCAACTATTTCTAAAGTCTTAGAGAAAATCATCCACAATCAGTTATCTGCATATTTTATTGATTCTAAGCTATTTTTTGATAATCAGTACGGATTTAGACCTAATCATTCAACCGAATATGCATCACTTGAACTAGTAGATAGAATCATTACTAAAATGGATAGAAATTACTTACCAATTAGTATTTTTCTTGACCTTTCCAAGGCATTTGATACTATTGACCATTCAATATTACTAAATAAATTAAGACACTATGGCTTAGATGGTAAAACTCTTCTTTTATTTAAAAGCTATTTATACAACCGTAAACAGTACACCGAATTTGATACCACATCTGAAACTTCACTCATTAAAGTTGGAGTACCACAAGGGTCCATCCTAGGACCACTATTATTTACTATATATATAAATGATTTCTCACAAGCCAGCCAAATGTTTAACTTTATAATATATGCTGATGATACCACTTTATTTAGCACTATTGAAACTTTCAGAGATAGTGTCCAAAATAAAAGTACAGAATCAGTAATAATTGAAGAACTCCTCAAAATAGTTGAGTGGCTTAATATAAATAAGCTATCACTAAATAAAAGTAAATCTAAATATATGACCTTCCAAATGCCAAACAAAACTACACTGACATTATCTCTCAAAATAAATAATATAGATATTGAGAAAGTGGAAGAATTTAACTACCTAGGCTTAACTATAGATACTAACTTAAATTGGAAAAAACACACAGAAAAAATCTCAAATAAGTGTTCCAAAACTATAGGAATACTAAACAGATTAAAACATGTATTACCTTTAGAAATAAAAATTATGTTATACAATGCATTGATATTACCTCATATTAATTACTGTATTACGACATGGGGATATCAAAGAAACAGATTAGTGAAAATACAAAAGAAAGCAGTACGAATTATAACATTAAGCAAATACAATTCACACACAGAACCACTTTTTAAAAAACTCAACACACTAAAAGTAGAAGACTTACTAAAACTACAAGAACTTAAATTTTATTACAAATAGACATCAAAATCTACCTGTCTACTTTTTAAACTGGCAAATAACCCCAAATACATACATTCACAACTATAATACTAGGAGAACAACTGAACTACATACTTACAGAACTAAACATGAATTTGCCAAAAAAAATTCTTAAATACAACTTGCCACATGTTATAAACAATATCCCTGATTTAGTTATAGACAAGATAGTGACTCATAGTTTGAAAGGCTTTTCAAGTTATGCAAAAAATTACATGCTACAAAAATATAATGACACATGCACTCTCCTAAATTGCTATATATGCCAACTAAATTAAATAAATTATGAATGAGCATAACACAGTTCATGCAATAAAAATTAAACTTTTCAATTTGTATACTTGCACACAGGCTTATACGCGTACAGGCGAAAACAACACATAAAACACACCAGTACAACACATCATCACACACTTAAATTGATTATATATAAGACACAGACAAAAAAACCAAACATGCTCTCTACTTTTTTAATGTAGAAATATATGTATAGGGAATATATGTTTATTGTTATTTTTTATTTTGGGTGGCTCCTACGATAGCGACCAGTGTTGGTCTTAGTAGGGGTCTCCAGTCCCACTGCAAATATGTTTTTTTTTGGTTGTTGCATAATGTATTACTTTTATTGATGATTTATTAGTTGCTATTATATATTGTACAGTTCTATATGTGCATGTATCATATGTATTTATATAATTTATATTGCCACTCAATATAATGTATCTATGTTTTTTGCTGTTGGGACAAATAAAATTTATCCTTATCCTTTATTTATCCTTATCCATAAGACATGTCTGGGAAGACATGAGAAGGTGGGGGATCACAGGCCAGATGGCTTGATCAGCTAGGCATCAAATGTCTTTGTTAATTTTACCATGGGCAGTGCTAGGTTGTATTACCTCTGACCAGTTTCCCTGAGAGGCTACTACTAGTACTGGACTGACCCTCTACCTACTCAGATACAATCCAATACTTTTTACTTTTACTTCAAGTACTTTTGAAAAGTACTTTTCCTTTTTACTCAAGTAGTTTATTTTACAAGCTACTTTTACTTTTACTCAAATAGTTTCAAATTGAATTACTCTTACTTTTACTCAAGTACAAAATAAAAGTCATTCAGTCAACCCTGCTATTTCAGAACTTCAATGAAACTGATGACAAGAACACGTGTTTTCCTATTTCATAGTATCAAGGACTACCCGGTAGTGATCTCCCCAGTCATGTTAAGTGTATATGTTCACCACTACCCCAAGGAACCTGTTAACTGTATATCTGTGGGATTCTGTACACATTCACCTTTGGATGTTTGTTGCTGACGGCCTGGAAGAGCATCTCAAAGTTGGGTCGGCCGAAGTGAGTCTTGCCCTTGAGCCCAGTGAACAGACTGTTGCCCGCCATGTTCTGGAAGTTCTCCTCACAGATGTACTGCAACAGTAACAGTCTTTACTACAGGCTAGGGAACAAGGATTCCAATGGAATTACAAAACAAAAATATGAGTCTTACCCTTTAAAATCTAGGATTCTTGGAAGGGTGGTTTCCCACTAAATTTACAGCCTGGATGTTATATTACTGGTACATACTTACCAACATAGTGGTGCGCAGGTCAAAGTTCTGGAAGAGTTGTGTGATAAACAGATGGGTTTCGACTGTTTCCTTTGTGTCAACACTCTCAATCTGCCCCAACACATCTATCATCCACTCAAAGTGGTGCTGGTTGCCAGCCACCCACACAAAGTACACCTACAAACACAATGCTCTCAATCTGACTCAACACATTGGCCATCCACTCATAGTGGTGCCATTTGCTAGCCACACAAAGTACACCTACAAACACAACTCTCAGTTACAATATCAGTTCTCATTCTGTTGCATTTTCAATCTCTCTAATGCAAAATTTTCTTCTTATCACATGTGACATACAATGTAGTGCACATCTGGCTGCATTTGCCTGAAAGTGACATAAACATTTGCATAACAAATAATAACTAATGTAATATTATATGCTAATTCACCAACTTCACAAGCAGACTGATTGCCCCACCACCATCTGCATATTTTAAGTTTGTTTTTAAAGGTTTTTAATTAATTTATTTCAGAATAATAAAAAATCTATCATGATTTATGTGCATAATTTCTAATTAAATACATAACCAGATACCTGCATTTTGCAAAATATATTTTAACAGCTCATCATCATTTTGATGAATAAAATGTGGCTTATGGAAATAGTGCTTCATGGAATCTCAGTGAAACACTGTGATGTATAAAACAATAATTCTGAATGTGATGACATGACTGACCTTACGACATTTCATGCGGTACATGCTGTTGATGGTGGACATGTGTACGAACTCCTTGAGGATGGATGCGTAGGGCGTGATGCCGATGCCACCACCAATCAAGATTGTCACCTCGAAGTCATACCAGTCTTGATGACCAGTCCCGAATGGACCGTCAATGTAGATCTGGGAAAATGAATAGTGCTTATTTACAAGCATGTCTCAATAATGGAAAGATTGGTTGGTAACGGAAGCGAGAAAAAAAGGGAAAATTTTCCCACTAATGATGTCTCACATATACAGGAGTAATTATACCTGGCACATTAAGCCATAATAAAATGTTAAATAATTTCTAGACATCTGAAACTGGTACAAGTTGTCCAAGAAATGAACTCGATATCAACTCGTGTGAACTTTTCTTTTACTCTTGCATATATCACAAAACACACTAAGTTTTTTTTAACAAACTACACAAGTTCTACCATATTGTATGTACATTTTAAATCCTGGCCAAATACTTCGGAGGATATCCCCACCCTTCAAGGATTCTTACCTTGGGGTAGGGATACTCAGACTGGTTCTGAGAGTCGGTCAGTCGTTTGAGATTCCATGACCATGGACCACAAGCCAAGACGTAGACAGACAGGGTGTTCTCATGGGGTGCAGAGGCCAGAGTGAGGGAGTGATATTCCTCCTTGCCCAGGGCAGTGCAGGCCAGACGAACCCATTGACCTGACTTGTACTCAAAATTCGCAGGACGCCTGAACTCCAGGTATGTAATGTCTACACACAGAAACAATAAACATTGTATGTAATGTTACTTTCGAGGCACACAACTACAGGACAAAGATATTGAAGAATTCAAACAGGAAAACAGCATTAACACCTATATCACTCTAATTCTCTCAAAAGCATTGAGAATGTAATTCAATTACAAATGAATTCATCTGGCTTTACCAACTATAGAAAATAATGATACTTGTACTAAAAATTTGGTCATCATATGCATATACATTTTTGGATACTCATAATCAAAGTTTTGTTGTTGAACACATGAGAAAATCCCAGTGATAACTCTAATTCTGGTACATCGTAAGGAGCCAATTCTGGCTATAGTCTACGCCGGGGTGAGTGCGCATGAAGTCTATTGGCCGCAGGATAGGCGGTTGAATTCGCCTATTGTTCCAGTCCGAACTTGAGGCTCACTGAGTTTATTCCATTCAACTATTGTCTTTTTACAAAATAAAAATTCTTGAATTGGTCTGTATGGGCAGCAGGCACTACAAAGCACCTGGAGTTATTGGCTTGATGTTTTTCAACAATATTACCGTTCAGTCTGTAAAACGTTTCGGCTGTATTCAGCTTTTGTTTGGTCTTTGCGAACGAAAACACTTTATCAGGTGGAATGGCCAACACAGAGCCCTCAATCAAAAACTTCAATAACAAACCTCAGTAACAAACCCCAGTGAGAAACATCAGCGACAAGCCCTAGTGATAAACCTTAGTGACAAACCCTAGTGATAAACCCCAGTAACAAATCTCAGTGATAAACCTCAGTAACAAACCCTAGTGATAAACCTCAGTAACAAACCCTAGTGATAAACCTTAGTGACAAACCCTAGTGATAAACCTCAGTAACAAACCTCAGTGATAAACCTCAGTAACAAACCCTAGTGATAAATCCCAGTAACAAACCCTAGTGATAAACCTCAGTAACAAACCCCAGTGATAAACCTCAGTAACAAACCCCAGTGATAAACCCCAGTAATAAAACTCAGTGATAAACCTCATTAACAAACCCCAGTGATAAACCTCAGTAATAAACCTGTGATAAACCCCAGTGATAAATCTCAGTGATAAACCTCAGTAATAAACCTCAGTGATAAACCCCAGTGGTAAGCCTCAGTAATAAACCTCGATATTCTTGTGCCCACCAGATGGCAGCTGCTCCATGCAGAGGATCGTCAGTTCACGTTTGCGGCGACTCAATGAGACGATCTTGTCGAGCGTGAACAAGATGGCGGGTCCCGCGAAGTAGTAGGAGAAATTTGGCTCCTGGAGCAGTCGTACACAGCCGTGGAGCAGAATGAGCACGTAGAGCAGGTAGAAGAGTTTGTGTGACACCCAGAATGCATTGAAGATGTACGTGCGCACTATGGGCTGTGCGAAGATGTACATGATGCAGATGACAGCAATGAGAAGGACACCCGTGGCTCCTACAACAGACAATGATGACAGATGACAACAATGAGAAGGACACCCGTGGCTCCTACAGCAGACAATGATGACAGATGACAGCAATGAGAAGGACACCCGTGGCTCCTACAACAGACAATGATGACAGATGTACATGATGACAGCAATGAGAAGGACACTCGTGGCTCCTACAGCAGACAATGATGACAGATGACAGCAATGAGAAGGACACCCGTGGCTCCTACAGCAGACAATGATGACAGATGACAGCAATGAGAAGGACACCCGTGGCTCCTACAGCAGACAATGATGCTTTCTCATTATGGCCGTCAACTGTCATTTTATTCATGTTGTAGTAATAACATAATTCATATATGGCACATTACTCTGAAAACTCATAGCACTCATAACAAAATGTGTGTATGCATTACATTAAACCAACAACATGAATAAAATATGTAAAGTAAGATATTTGTTTGTATTTAAATTATTTTTCATTTGTTTGACGATTGCAAATAAGCAATAGGATTAAATTTTAAATACATTTATAATGGTCACACTTCTGCTGCAATATACTATTTCCTGACTCACAGATAAAAAGTTGAACAATTTATTATGTACATTTGTCGAATGCGTACCACTGTCGTCACCTACGCCAGATTGTCGGCATCCATTGGCCACACCGGATGTCGAATGAGGCACTATACCACCGTTGTCGATGCCGCCCCATCAGTGAAGCCATTCTGATTGCCTGATGGAGTCTGTTTGGGCACGTGCTCTGTATGCCATCAGATGCTCCTGCTCAGCATGTGATCGACAACTATTTCATGGACTCAGGCGTCATGTCATTCAGGGGTCGACCGCAGACAATACTGCCAATGGTGTTAAGCGCGGATCTGTGACGTATTGGCCGTAAACTACGTTGCCCGCCAATGTCGATGCTCTGCACACACTCAACTGTGGAGAGCGGTGAGAGTTGGGGTGGGAACTTTGTCACATTTCTGCGAATTGCTATTATATTAACTATTTTCCTGGTGAGGTAAATGTTAGTGTATATAGACGGATGACATAAACAAGTTATGTAATGGTATCCAAGTGTTGCGTGGGAGCCCACATTAGAAGTCTATTGTTAGGCGTGGGGCATGATCATGTTATGTAATAATTGTACCCATGATGTTTTAGCTTTTGGCATGGTACATTTTAGTAAAAGGGGTATCAACGTAATGGAACCATCCATAGAGGTTTAATAATTTTGATTGGCTGACGCCGACCTTGTGATCTGGTAGGAAAGTTACCAAGCGATGGGTATAAGATGCGAAGTATAGGATATTCATGACGGCCAGAACACACAAATGCGGCATTAGGTTCCAACGATGATGTCCGGTAAGGCTCGGTATGAAGAGGGCGCGATTTATCGCGACGTCGAAGAACCCTCTACAACATTGCTCGCATTGACAACAGCAAGCGAAAACCCAGACAACACAATGCCATGCAAGTAATTACTGTGCATTGTTTGACTGTATGCGTTAACCATCTGCCTCGGCTGCGACTCATTTTCTGCTGCCTACTGACTGCTTGCGACTATTCAGCTATATCTCCATGTACGACAACACAGCATCTGCATGAGCCATCTTTACAACATGTTCGTCATCTCCATGTTATGTTGACAACCGAATTACAGAGTGTTCAGCCAACTATTCCGCTGCTTTCCCCGCACACGCACGACACCAGTGCTCCCGCATTAGTCGTCTTCACAACACGTTAGATGTCTCCACGACATATTGATGACAGTTGTAAGGTGCGTCAAGCCTACCGTTCATCTGTCTTCCCCGTGTGCGACACCAGAGCGTCCACGTCAGCCATCGTCATGAAACGTCGCCATCTCCATGATTATTCGACATCCAGCCTATTTATCGTCCAGCCGACAACAAGCTCGACATCACTGCAGTCAAACGAGACCCGTGCCGCCTGAGTATTCAGCTGGTGGTGAGATCAGGCGACCAACGGCCACATCAATTATCGGCCTATTCAATCCAGCAGATTGACGTTAAGGGTATTGTTGACTTTGTGCTACATAGGGCACGTTTCTGTGACTATATTATAGGTTTCGGAACTGTATTATAAGTGGCAATGCGCCTTTCTGCTTAACATGAATTTTCTAACACTGATGTAGGTGTTAAGGTCTTGAGAGGGAATAGAGTCAATAGTGAACGTTGAAGTAAGCGTAGGATTTGTTTGGTTTTGGTTATCTGGTTATCTGGTATTGCCAACCAGATCTAGAGTTGATTTGTTTAATTTGTACCATTTCAATTAGTTTTTGATTCATTATAAACATATTCATGTTTACCTTGGTGTTGTTTCTCATTTGTGGAAATTCATTACACTCATAGGTTGAGCTTAATTTAAGTAAGGCCAGCCCCTAGCTTGAGCCACTTTGAACGGACAAACACCGAAATCAGTGACAAACTTATGACTTGAGAGAGTAGCATAGGAATCGGTAGAAATTACTTTTTAATTATTTATTAACTTATTTATTATTTTTTGTAACACTTTAACTGACTTTTTAGTAATTGTTTTAAACACTCTTTTATGATATGGACATTTTATTAATTAACTTTTAAAAACTATCATGTTACGTTTTGTGGAATGACATAAGTGAAACACACGTGAGTAAAATGTTGTACACAAATGCTGCCTTGAGTAACTTGTTCTGTTGTGGCAGAGCCACCTTTTAAATAAACAATAGTAAACAAAGTCATTGCATTGATTATAAAGGTAACTGTACGTTCTTATATAGTGCGGTATCCAATCCTTGGGACTGCTCAAAATGCTTTACATTTCACCCCCTGGCAGACCTGTTCATGCCAACGCCATCACAACTTCTCTGGGAACCATTCAGCCATGCTGCAATTACTGCACGAAACCTATTCTATTCACTCAGTGTTATGAAGTACGTACCTGGTAGAGTTCCAAACAGCCAGTAGTGGAACTTTGGCAGGAAGGTGGGGCTGTTGAAAAACAACAACAATTCCACAAGAATAAGATTAATTCAATGAAAACATTGATTACATTTAAATAACTGTAAATATAGCGTAACCATCATTACCTTTCAAATGTACCTTTATAAATGCTTGATTACTTTACACCACGTAATCCTGTAATTTCTTATACAATGAAAGGATGTCACTTTGACGTAACTTCACACACAGTAAAATATGTCACTCACCTCAAGGAGACTTCTCGGAAGATACAGAGGAACTCAGTCGGTTGGGTGGAAACTTCGTAGAAAATTAAGCAGTAGCCAAAGACATGTAGAACTGCAAGGCAATCATTCACTTGGGTAATGTGGATGCACTCTGCCTATTGTTCAAAAGCTGCTTTAATTGTAAAGAAGCAGAAACCGAAAATCTAGCAATTATGCTATTTTCATCGATAAATTTGTTCCCTTGAAAAACAAGGAAAACGGTCTAGAAAGAAACACTTGTCAAAAGAAGCTATTAGAAAAATAGTGTTTAAGCAAGCTATGTGGAGGGTTTATAGGCACACGACAAAGGATGAAGACTATGCAAATTACAAAGAGGCACTTAACCTAGCTACAACTGAAATTAGAAAATCTAAAAGAACCTTTGAAAAAAAATTGGCAGCTAATATAAAAAATGACAGCAAGAGTTTCTATGCTTATGTAAGGAGTAAACAGAAAGTTCGAGATAAGGTCGGGCCATTGGAAAACAACAGTGGAAACATAATTTCAGACGGGTTTCAAATGGCAGAGGTCCTGAATGAGTATTTTAGCTCAGTTTTTACCACAGAAGACATCAGCTCACTTCCAATTCCATTTACTAAATTTGAGGGCAGTAAATCAGAATATTTAGGGCAGGTATTTGTAACTCCAGAAATGATAGTAAAGAAAATTAAAGAAAGGTGAAAGATAATAAATCACCGGGAGTTGATGGGATACCACCAAAACTGCTTAAGGAAATGAGTACACCACTTCTAGAAAAAGGAATAGTTCCTTCAGAATGGAAAAAAGCAAACATTACGCTGCTATTTAAGAAGGGATCGAGAAACAAACCAGAAAATTACAGACCAGTCAGTTTAACATCAGTTTTATGTAAATTACTCGAAACATTAATTAGAGACCACATGGTGGAATTCCTTGTAAAACATAAATTAATAAATACATCTCAACATGGGTTCCTGAAATCAAGGTCATGTCTAACCAATCTCTTATATTTTTTTGAAGAAATTACAAAGTGGTTAGATGACCGGTCACCAGTGGATGTTGTCTACTTAGATTTTCAGAAAGCTTTTGATAAAGTACCACATCAAAGATTGTTACTTAAACTAAAAGCCCATGGTAATGATGTAATCAACTGGATAGAAAAGTGGCTTACACACAGAAGACAGAGAGTAATAGTAGATGGTGAGATTTCAAACGGGAAATCGGTTTTGAGTGTGGTACCACATGGATCAGTATTAGGCCCTATACTGTTTTTAATATATATAAATGATTTGGAAGATGACATATCTAGCAAAGTACTCAAATTTGTAGATGACACAAAAATATTCAGAAAGGTTACTAATGATACAGATAAACAAAGTTTACAGGATGATCTAGATAAATTAGTTAAATGGTCAGAAAAATGGCAAATGTTATTCAATTTTGGGAAGTGTAAATGTATACACATAGGACATGGAAACATGGACGAAGAATATAAAATGGGGGATGCTGTACTAGGTAAAACCACACAAGAAAAGGACTTAGGAGTAACATTTAGTGCTGACATGAAAGTTTCAGAGCAATGTGTGATTGCTGCTTTGAAAGGAAATCAAATTCTAGGGCTAATTATTAGAACTATCATGTATAAGGAGAAACAGCTAATTGTACCCCTGTACAAAGCAACAGTTAGACCACATTTGGAATATTGTATTTAAGCATGGAGGCTGTATCGTAAAAAGGACATAGACAAGCTAGAAAGAATACAATGAAGAGCAACTAAAATGATTCCAGAATTGAGACACCTTATATATATATAGTTACGAAAGTCGCTTATTACAATGTGGTTTGACAACACTAGAGACCAGGAGACTAAGAGAAGACCAAATAGAAGTGTTTAAAATAGTGAACGGTTGTGAGGATGTTGATAGGAATATGTTCTTCAAACTTAAAGAAGGCAGTAGAACCAGAGGACACAAAGCAGCATTAGTTAAAGAGCAGTGTAGGTTGGACATGAGAAAGTACTCTTTCTCACAGAGGGTGATAAATGAATGGAACAAACTGCCAAATTATTGTGTTAATGCTAGTAGACCAGTAGTGTGAATATGTTTAAAAATAGAATTGACAAATATATGATAAGGGTGGGCTACACATAGATGAGAAAATCATTGGACTCTCGATAAGCCAATGGCTTCCTTTTCCACTTGCCATCTGGAACTTATTGTTTGGGATGGCAATCTCGTTAAACCTGTTCCACTAGGGTATAGGAGCAGCTAGATTTTAGAACAGGATATGTATACCCAGGTGTGATTGTATCTGAGTAGCTAGAGGGTCAGTCCAGTAGTAGTAGTAGCCTCTCAGGGAAACTGGTCAGAGGTAATCCCACTTAGCACTGCCCATAGTAATTTAACAAAGACATTTGATGCCTAGCTGATTAAGCCATCTGGCTTGTGAACCCCTAATGTGAACCTCTACCACCCCACCACCCACCCACCTCTTATCAGTTCACACAAATGGATGTATGCAATTATATTGCATACTAATTTTTATGTCAGGCAACAACACCCCAGCTATACTGATCCCCTTGTGATTGGCTTGGAGGGAGGTGGACTTTGCACAAGATATGTAAATTAGCCCTGCAACGTTTGCACAGTAATATATGGCTGGTTAACCTCTTAGCCAATCACCGTTAAGCAAGGCGGCCATCTGCATATCTCTCCCAACAGTTGACAAAACACATAATTTGAACGTCGATGCAGCAATACGTCTTCCAACATTTGTGCCTTGAATTTTCAAAACTTTCAATTCGTGTTGAAAGGTGTTGAAACTATTGTGATTCCCCCTCCCTCCCCACCTTCCACCGTTTCGAAGGAATTGAGAGGTGGTGTAGTGGCCCCACCTATCTGGGTCATGTTAATTTTTTTGTGTTAGCAATTTGAATTATAATTATTACACCACGGTAGTGTTGTTATTTACTGCATTAAGTTTAAGATAATAAGATAAGATAACATACGTTTTATTACCAAGTAGCAAATACAAGTTTGGTATGTTTGTGTTCATACCTTCAATGTGGGCCAGTTTTAGAATGTTGCTGACAATGGGCAAAAATCGGTAAAGTTCTCGATCCATGATGCGAGTTCGCTCACAAATGTCAGAATTGTGTCAGTGTATGGGGATTATCAACAGAATGTTGAAATATTAATTATACGTATTAGAAACTTACTGATTAATAGTTGATATGGTACAACGGAGATATTTGCATCATGGTTTGAGACATTTTATGTCAACGGTCTTGACCTGACCTTCTTTCACTGACCTATATATAAAACAGTGGTTGCGTCGATTTCCCAAACAGAGGTTTTTACGCAAATATGATCGCGAACTGGCCTGCGATTGGATGATATTAATAGCTTTCGGCACTAGGCACAGTTTATGAAATGTCGTTGACGGTGGAGCGCGACTGGCATCAGTGGTTTCGCAAAAAACGTAATGAAAATATATTGCTAAGTAAATAAAAGTAATAAATTAAAAAGTCACGTTACTTTATTACAAGTAAAAGTATTTAGTCAAAATTCTACTTCGTTATACTTGAAATAACTACTCAAGTATTGTAATGAAGTACTTTTACTTCGTTACATGACAACCCTGTGTATTTGTGTAATTTTCGTTATAGTTTGTATATACACTGTACCATGCTTGTTCATTATAGATGTTTGGTGATCAGGCTTGTTAACAAATGCATGTCAACACATCTGAATGCAAATGCAAATGTTTCACTTGATTCAAATGCAAATGCTATTTTCCAGGAACGCATTCAAATGCAAATGTTTTGGGATCGCACTCAAATGCAAATGTTTTGGTTACACATTTGCAAATGCATTTTAATTAATTTCAAATGTTTTGTTTTTATATAAACGTTCTGTTTTATTTGGAGAAAAACAATTTAATGTATACAAACACATTATTCATTTATTTAATAAATACAGTAGTACATTACTGTAACCACTAAGTCCCACTACATACCAGTCCCACTACATGAACATGTCTGTTGGGTCATACACGGAGTCACACAGTTCCAGGCCTGCAGAGGTGATGGAAATGGGAGGGAGCAATAGACAATTGACAATTTACTGGGAACTATGGCAGGGAATGAAAGGCTAATCATTCAGGTAGGCCAGAATAGAATGCAAATGGAGATGCATTTACAATTTCTCGGAGGCATTTGAATGCACATTCAAATGTTCAACATTCAAATGCTCTTTGCATTTGTTAACAAGCCTGCTGGTGATTAAAGAAACACTGTTTGGTAGATGTTAACAGCTTCAAATGGAGAAACAGTTTAGTAGTGTGAACATATGGAATATGATATAAAGCTTCTGACAATATAATAAATTTAGAAAAAACTTAGGTTGTTGATGCCCCTGGATACGTGTTGGGAATGGCCACACACATGTCTCTGAGTTTGAAGATTTACTCAGATGTTACTGGGAAGAATTGTGGCAGAGAAAAGATACAAGCAGATACAAGCCATGACAAAGACAGGAGAAGGACATCACTGTTGTATTCAGACCAGTGACAGCGGCTGGTAGAATAGCTGGAGAGAGACATTGATTTCACAAAACATTATGGGGAGTGACGTCCTGAACAAGATGTTCAAATTGAGGAAGACTTACACATGAAGAAGAAGGCAGTGTAGGCCACAATCACGTGGAAAGTGACATGGGCATCAAACGGCAGGTACTGGTTGAGCACCGTCTCTCGCAGCTTGGTGATCAGGTTACGGCACATCGTCAGCAGGATGAACGAGAACGAGAATGACATGCCTGCAGCACCACCTCGTGACAGACTCACCCAGTAGCCACCGATGCTGCGGAAGCCACGGTGTTCCTGCTCGATCGCATAATCTGAGAGTCCAAAAATGTTTCATTAATGTGTAGCCCGCCCTTTAAAAAAATTTATGGGGCAGGCTTTTTTTAAACATGTTCACAATGCTAGCAACTTTAAATCTTCCATCTGTAGCTTTGTCACTTAATATGGATTAACTGTGTGAACACAACAAAGATGATTGTTTAGAGAACTGATCTGTAGATGATTGTGCACCATGCTGTCTAAGAAGTAAGAACTGACTGCTATTGATACAGAGATGGTCCGTGTACTTACAGTAGAACTTGTGAGAGAAGACGAGCAGATTGACACCAAAGAAGAGCAGGAGACACACGATGTGTTGACGGTAGGTCTCTATGTAGCTGCGAACTGGTTCAACCAACTGAACAAACTTGGAGGAACCTGCTGTCACCTGGTGGCCAGAATGGTAATTGTTTAGCATCACATAGTTTTAAAATGACTTCAAGAACTGACATGTCTGCATCAGTCACTACTCCTGTGTATGTATATATATATATATATAAATAAAAACATGTAAATATATATATATATATATATATATATTTACGTTTTTATTTTACATGTATATTACAATTTAACTTTACAGTAAAACCTGCCTTAGCGGACACATGTCCATAGCAGACACTTTTGAAAGTACTGAATTACTTGCTATTGCTATAGTGCTCCAAATAAGCCTCTTGCCTAGCCCTAGCCTAGGCCATGGCGAACTGTGTAAACTTTCACCCCTTGGCTTCTCTTGGACATCAAAGCCATTTCAGCTCCCCTAAACCTACTTTGTTTTGTCAAAGAATCAAAGTCTAACTCTCAGAAGCCAAGCTCTAACCAAATTGAATGAACAAGGAGAAATTTGTCAATGTTATTATCCGTCTGCCTGACAGTAGGGGAGCAGTGTACAATGTGTTTAAATTACGTCACTTGGCAAATTAATCATTTGTTCGTAGAGGGATCAAAGAAATTATTGTAAAGTCATTGTCTTCATTATGCAGTTAATATAGACATAATAATAATAATTTTGCTATTAAGAAAATTCAGGACGTTCATGTAGACATGTAGCCTAGCCTTGGGGGCAAAAGTTCAATTCTGAGTAATGGATACTTCGTCCAAACGCAAGCTAAGGGCATGGGTCGAAAGAGGACGCCCTTCCCTATGCCTAGAAGTTTATTAATTACTTTTTTCAAACGTTGTCAACTGGTTTCGTCAAGGCCTGATCCATAAGTGGGCGGGGGAAAGTTTGGCAAGATGTCGGTCAGCCACCCACACTGTACATACGCATGTGTGAGATGGTCTTGGATAATTTTGGTAGAATCAGGAGATGTTCACGCACGCGTACGTTGGTACTGGAAACTTCTGGGAAAGCCAGTGACTTGTTTTAAAAGGTTACAGATTTGTGCACTCAGGGAGTGTGGCAGACAATTTCACTGAGACATGACATGTACGCTCCACGAGGGAAGCTACGAAAATGCTCCCAACATTCAGACTCTTAAAAATGTCCACATAGACAAGACAAGCCGGCTTGCACTAGCGTTACGTTTGATTTCTAAATGATGAATTCTTTTTAAATTTTAACCAAAGATGTTACAGATGGTACATACGGTGTACTAATGTGCTGGGATGGCGATTTTATGTGATTGTGAAATGTACACGAAGTGACTTGCTGTCAAATAAATCTCTAATCGAGACAATACCTGGACAACTAATGTTATAACTGATTGCATTCTAGACGTGAATGAATCTGGCGAGCTAATTTTGAATTTTGTGAGAATCGACTCATGGGCCCAACAACGCGACTAGACAGGGATCAATCATTACATGGTGATTACATGGGACTGATCACGGGCCCCATACGTCACCTGGTTTCCATGCAGTGGAATGCAGTAACACTGTGTGATTAATGACATTTTCACCAAGTTTATGGCCCATATATATTGTGTATACATGTATTGTTTTATTAACCAAAGCTTCATACCATTCGCAGCAGTACCAACTAGCGACCGTAACAAATTATAATGGCGACACCTATTGAGTGTCCACTTAACTAGATTCTCCATAAAGGACACCTGTCCATATCAGACATAATGCATAGTCCCGGTGGTGTCTGCTATAGACAGGTTTCACTGTATTTATATTTTAATTTATGTGATTAAAATTAATTACATTTTTGTAATATGTTTTACAAGGTACTAACTGAAACAAGGCATTCCTTACAATATCCAAATATAAATGTAAAGTTTTCTACATAAAATGTATAAGCTCGTTAAGCATGCAATGCTATCTACAGCATCCCAGAGATAAAAGTGAACATTTATCACACTACAGTTGCGCCTCGTTATTACGCACCCTGTTATTATGCGGATTCGGATATAACGCGGTTGGTTGTGGACCCCGATTTTCTACCGCCAGAGGAAAATGCCAAATTGGCCTGCTTAAACCTACTTAGAATTGCTTTGACAATTCTCAAAAAACATTAGGCGAACAATCTCAATGAATGAGTATCAACGTGTTGTTTGCTTTGAGTGCCACCGACGTCAATCGCTGTCTCTGGCTTCGCTTCAACGGTTTGTAAATTGCAATCAAGATTCACAAATACGCCTCGCAAAAGAATCAGATAAACAGTTTTAAATGCATTTGGTATGCAATACCAACATAATACTTGGGTGAAATGACATGGTTCCATTACATCGTAAATTTAATCGTTTTCACGACGTAAAACCAACATGCCAAATTCCTGCGAAAATACGAATTCGTCATCCGCATATGAAACGATGAATCGATGTTAAGTGGTGCGTAATAATGTTATGCTTCGGTCGAGATCGGTTGAAAGATGAAGTGAAACAATTATTAATTCTACTTATTGTTATTTTCTGTGTTTTATCAGCTTACATACTACTTTTGTCAAATCAAATCATATACGTTTTCGGCTACTCAGATCCAGGTTATTATTTCTGATTCTTAGGCATATTGGTAGTAGATATTCCATAACGGTATACGTACGTTTTATTCAGTTCAAGAATCAACAGGGTGTGACATTAAAAAATAATACACGTTAATGCTAGTATACTCGTTTAAGTTCCATAAACTGCATATAGGCGTATAAGACAGTGCTGCAAGCACACAGGGCTTCAACAGCGTTCTTGGACTTGGTGCCGCGAACGGCGATCGCTGTTGTTTAGTAGCTCCCTGGTGGCAGATTTGAGAACACCTAACGCGCCTCGCTTACAGCGCGGTCTGAAATCATGGACCTCAACCACCGTGTTATAATGAGGCTCGACTGTACTACTACAGCATCAACCAAATTAACACTATAATATTGTAATTCCCTCAAACTTAGAGATACAAAATGCTACTGTTGTGTGATGTGAGTTGTGTGTTGGTGATGTGACTAGGGTGTAGCTTATGTGACTAGTGTGTAGGTGATGTGATTAATGTGCAGGTGATGTGACTAGTTGGTAGGTAATGTAATTAGTGTGTAGGTGATGTGACTAGTGTGTAGGGGATGTGACTATTGTGTAGGTGATGATGTGACTAAGGTGTAGCTTATGTGACAAGTCTGTAGGTGATGTAACTAATGTGTAGTTGATGTGACTAGTGTGTAGGTGATGTAACTAATGGGTAGGTTATGTGACAAGTGTGTAGGTGATGTGACTTACTGGGTGTGTCATGCCACTGAAGTTGATGCGATGTCCATTGTCCCAGTTGTCAGGGCCTGTCTTCTGTGACACTTCATTCGGACTGCAGTGCAGGTGACAGACATTTACTCAATGACAATGCATATAACTGAGATAATACACCAGACAAATTATACATACAAAATCAATTGAAACATGAACATTACATATATCTTGGGCAGTGTAAAATTTAATAAAAGTAAGCAGGTTAACACTGCTCTGGCCAAAGCAATTGCCAAGTTGACATGTGCATATAATACAAATTAAAACTCCTTTACCTGTTCTTGTGACTGCTTGACTTCATATACTTGCACCGATTCATTCCTAAAGAAAGAGAGAAAGAGAATTTGTTACAGACAATTTTGTTTATAATACTTTAGGATCCATAAATAATTTAATAACACTGGAAAACTCAACTGTAATTTAGATGTGTGCCACAAAATGGACTTAACATGTTCATATAACCAGCTCTATATGTGCTACAGTCAAAGTACATATATTCTAACTGACAGCTATACTCATTTGTGCCAACTCCATATTGTTTTACCAATAAGTCTTACAGATTTTCTTCAATTTGATGGTCTTATGGACTTACGGTTTGAACAAGGATTATGTTTCGATTGTTTTTCAAATAGAAAATAACAAATCATCAGTTGAAAAATACGTCTGAAGAGAAACTCTCGCAACTATTATCATTGTGCAATTGGCTGTGCCAAAGTATCACAAGATCAATCAATATACCCCAGATTGTGTGGTGAGCACATTTTGAGAATGTACAGCCAAACAGTGAATGTAGAAAACCACACGTTTATTTGTAGGTGTTACAGATTTCTGTTGCCAGTCTTCTGTTACCAGTGTTCTGCCACCAGGTGTGCACTTCTTTCATTGTGACTTTGACATGGTGGAAAGGCGGATGCTGTGACCTTGACATGGTGAAATGGCGGATGCTGCCGACTTCCTCATGCTAAACAAATACATGCGCAAGCTTTTGCCAAGAGCCCACCCAACCCAACACCCTGCAGTGATGGACGAGTGGCGATGGGGACAAAGACTGTATGTGACTCACGGTCATATGTGTATATGTGAGTAGGAGAACACAGACGCCCCGTACCTTTCCACTCTAGAGACACGTCCCACATCATTCTCTGCTCCCCGGCCAACATCTTCACAAAGTTTTCCAGGGTCAATACACCATGCTTGTCAAGTTCAGCTGTCACAAACATCTTTTCAACGAGTTGGTCAGTTTCTTCGCTGGTCAGGGCAGAGTGGGCCATCTCTAGCATTGACCTGAGGCAAACAATATTGTCATCGCCAGCGCTGTGGTCAAGCAGGAGTTTATTTTAACAAAAACAAAAAGATAACCGCTTGTTACTACAAATATTTGATGCAGCTTCCTTTCTGCTGAAGATAACTGGTCACACAAGGAGATTAACTGCATCAAATTTGTGATTGTTTGTACTGGTAACAAATTTGAAATTTGTTAGCTCAAATGAGAATATACTGGAGTTTGACCATGAAAGAATATTCAACTGTTAAACATTCATCCAACTACTGACACTAAAGTATCAAGCATAATGAACTAAGAAGTGTAGCAGTACAAGACTTAGATGTGTCCATTGGAAGACACTAAAAGCAGTTTGTCCCTTCTACCTGGTGTCTAACGTATATAATACATATATATATATATATATATATATATATATATATATGAATGCAGGGGAAGTAAAAGATTCCAGACAGATACATGGAAAAAACATGTCGGTGACTCACCGAGTCAATCATATCGATCTACTAAACCCATAATGGGGCTGCATTAGGTGTGCCAAAAAAATTTGCTTGATAATGGAATAAGCACTGGCACTATATAAGACCAGATATTATCATTATTAATAATGAAGTATCAAGTGTAGAAGGTCTAGATGTGTTTACTGACTTGACGAGAGCAGTGACTTCCTCCTTGTCAAGGGTGCCACTCTTGTCCATGTCATACATGTGGAACAGCAGCTCCATCTTGTCCTCCGGGCCACCTGGCAACAGTGACAACATGTAATAAATTGACACATTTAAACACTTCAGTAAACAAATTATACATGGAAATTAAACACAAAGTATTGTAAACTTGGCCTGGGTCCATTGCATGTCATCTGCTTAGCCCAATGGTTATCATCTGCTAAGCCCAATGGTCTATTAAGCTGCTTCATAACTGATGACCTAATAATGTGTTATTTCATACCAGCCCATGCCGAATGGAGTGAAGACATTGGGTAGAGCTAGTGTTACCTTTAGAGAAGAGTGCAACAGCATAAAGGAGTTCTCGGAAGGAGATGTAGCCATTCCTGTCTCGGTCAATCAGAGAGAACATCTGATTGATGAACACAGAGTCAGGCTTCATGGCCAGCGACTCAGCAAACTCCTCCTGAACACACACAGCACAACTCATAAATCTATTCTTCAAGTTGGGAGAATCATTTAATATAGAATTTCTTTTTAACACAACAATACAATTAAAGTTTCACATTAATGTTTTGACAACCATCCTGATTGTTGAAAAGTTGAAGTGCGTAAACTGTAAAAGATAAGGTGTTTCAAAAGATAAATGTAACAACAGTTGAACTGGTGAATGGAATGTAAGATCACACGTTGCAGTGTGCACAAACAATATGACAGCATTCAATAGTAAGAATTAACATTGTCACATTGCATTGCATTGGTATGGGGTAAATCCAGAGTGTTAGACTAGGAGGCGTGTTGGTATTTTGGGCAGAGTGCAGTCGTCTGATCTGGGCGAGGTATTGAGTTCAGTAAAACGAGTTTTACTTTACATTACTTGGGGTTTGCTTAATGAGGGGGTTTCCCTGAACCCAACAAACCCCTGCATCTACCCTCGATATAACTAATACAAGATTTAACAAGATTGCCATCTCGAACAACAAGTTCCAGATGGCAAGTGGACAAGGAAGCCATTGGCTTATCGAGAGTCCAACAATTTTCTCATCTATGTGTAGCCCGCCCTTATCAGATGTCTGTCAATTCTATTTTTAAACATATTCACACTACTAGCATCAACACAATCATTTGGCAGTTTGTTCCATTCATTTATCACCCTCTGTGAGAAAGAGTACTTTCTCATGTCCAACCTACACTGCTCCTTAACTAATGCTGCTTTGTGTCCTCTGGTTCTACTGCCTTCTTTAAGTTTGAAGAACATATTCCTATCAACATCCTCATAACCGTTCACTATTTTAAACACTTCTATTTGGTCTCCTCTTAGTCTCCTGGTCTCTAGTGTTGTCAAACCACATTGTAAAAAGCGACTTTCGTAACTAAGGTCTCTTAATTCTGGAATCATCTTAGTTGCTCTTCGTTGTATTCTTTCTAGCTTATCTATGTCTTTTTACGATATGGCCTCCATGCTTGAATACAATATTCCAAATGTGGTCTAACTATTGCTTTGTACAGAGGTACAATTAGATGTTTCTCCTTATATGTGATAGTTCTCCTAATTACCCCTAGAATTTGATTTCCTTTCGAAGCAGCAATCCCACATTGCTCTGAAACTTTCATGTCAGCATTAAATGTTACTCCTAAATCCTTTTCTTGTGTGGTTCTACCTAGTACAGCATCCCCCATTTTATATGTATACATTTACACTTCCCAAAATTGAATAACATTTGCCATTTTTCTAACCATTTAACTAATTTTTCTAGATCATCCTGTAAACTTTGTTTATCTGTATCATTAGTAACCTTTCTGAATACTTTTGTGTCATCTGCAAATTTGAGTACTTTGCTAGATATGTCATCCTCCAAATCATTTATATATATTAAAAACAGTATAGGGCCTAACACTGATCCCTGTGGTACCCCACTCAAAACAGATTTCCAGTTTGAAATCTTACCATCTACTATTACTCTCTGTCTTCTGTGTGTAAGCCACTTTTCTATCCAGTTGATTACATCATTGCCTATACCATGGGCTTTTAGTTTAAGTAACAATCTTTGATGTGGCACTTTATCGAAAGCTTTCTGAAAATCTAAGTAGACAACATCCACTGGTGACCCGTCATCTACCCACTTTGTAATTTCTTCTAAAAAACATAAGAGATTGGTTAGACATGACCTTGCTTTTAGGAATCCATGTTGAGATGTATTTATTAATTTATGTTTTATGAGGAATTCCACCATGTGGTCTCAAATTAATGTTTCGAGTAATTTACATACAACTGACGTTAAACTCACTGGTCTGTAATTTTCTGGCTTCTTCCTCGATCCCTTCTTAAATAGCGGCGTAATGTTTGCTTCTTTCCATTCTGAAGGAACTATTCCTTCTTCTAGTGACAAGTTAAATAAGTTTGCAAGTGGTGTACTAATTTGATCAACAATTTCCTTTAGCAGTTTTGGTGGTATCCCATCAACTCCAGGTGATTTATTATCTTTCATCTTCTTAATTTTCTTTGCTTGCATTGCAAGGTGAACAAGTTGATTACTGAGCAGGTTGACATAATTACAGTACAAATGAAACAAATGAATAGTTTTGAAGAAATAAAAACATTTTTGTAACCTCTTACCTGCTTAACTGCTGATATGTTATTGTGTATGAGCTAAACATGCTACTTATGTCACATTTTTTTAACAGTTCAACTTGTATGGTACTCATAAAAAGAAAAGATGCATACCCTGGACAACTCGCAATTGACGATGTCTTTACACTCGTGGTTCTCCATATCTTCTGTTGTCTTCAGTTCGCCCACATTTGACGACTGTGGGGAGAGCAGGATGTGACACCAATCCACAATAGTCAACATTGTTGTATTTATGAAAATAGACGCTTCAACTGTAGGTAATTAATTTACACAGGATGTTGTAAAAAAAAGATGGAAACATAAATTTGGATACACTAAACTATCCCAACTCATATGGCCATGTGGGATTGGCTTGAAGAGTGTAGGTGTCCTAGAGGTAATCTCTATTAATGCAAAAATGGGGAGGTACCAATTAAGAATACACTGACAACCAAATTGAGTTTACTACAATAACAATATTTTATTAACACTACTGTACTAATAACACATTCCAAACATTAAACCAACTGACAATGAAACACTTAACTCTTCTTGTCTTACAGACAGAGTCCCTGGCACACCTCAAACTTTAAAACTACCATAACACTATCTGACAGACTCCCTGGCCAGTTACAACATTGCCTGATTACACACCACCTACTCCTAGGCAATGGCTCCTGCCTCCCCACAACACTGTGAGTCTCCTCTGTACCTAAACTTATATTACCTTTTGACAGACCCCAGGAAAGATGAATTAGCCAATGGGTATCACCCATAATTCCCACCAACCTCTGAATCATCCCTCTCTAGATGTAAATAATTTGAATAGATAGCTGGGTTTCCCTCAATAGAAGGTGTCAGGTTGTGATGTCTTGTTTATGGAATTGGTGACACCAAAGAATCAGTGGTCATTAATCCTGCATTAGGATTAATGACCACTAGGCTTATCTACTACAGACATCACCCTGTCAGTCCCTCAAGGGAAGTGATGTTAGCCAAATACACATTAGCCAATCATTATTTCTCATTTTCTGCCTTCTTGTTTGAACAGACTAACCAACACCATATGTTTCTCATGAGGCAACAGTCCCTGGGTAATTAATTAACACTTATTCCTATCAATCTGTGATATTGGACTTTGGCTCTTATTTAACACATCCCAGAACTGACACTGGAAGGATACTTAAAATGTCTTTAGATATAATAAGTACAACTTACATCAAACTGATGACATAATTATATTATAAAACTGATGTAACAATTATATTATAATGAGCCCTACCACATAGGCATAACTATGATAAAGCCAGAAACACTAACCTCAGCAAAGACTCGCTTGAAGAACTCAGTGAGTAGTTGTTTCCTCTTGTGTTTTGTTATGGCGTTCTTGATGATGTCATGCTGTGAACTCTCAAATATCTGCAACGCCATGTAGTGGGAGGTCAGCATACGGCGAAGGTTCCACACAAAGGCTGTGCGTTCATAGTCGTCATTGAAGACAATTACCTGTGGGGAGAGATTTTAGAGATTAGCAAGAACAAACTGGAAAACATAAAATCATGAATCCAAGTGACACACAGTATGAACTAACTTAGTAACAAGTAGGGTAATTGGGTGGTCCATAATCAACCACTGCTGTTGTGATATTAATTCAACATTGAAAGGCCATCGTCATAATTGTCTGCATTAATTATTATCTATTGCACATTGTCTATAGCATGGGAAGAAATGGCCACAACAGAATATTCTCTATCTAAAACGTAGTGTTACTGCCTGATCCTAAAATCTGCTAATATTAAAAAATATAATTGGTCAAAAGCAAATATGTCACACATGCTTCTATGCAATGCCTATGTTATCCCTAGCAAAAAAATCTATAGAATATTCTATCGGATGTTTGTGGATACAACTGTGTAGAATCTAGACAATATTCTATAGAAATTTTATGAATATTTTATAGAATTTTTTTGAAAATTTAAATAGACATAAACTAGTTATATAGAATCCGTAATATTTGATAGCTTTTTATAAAAAATTATACTCTGTAGAATTCTATACCATTTTTACAGAATTCTATAGATTTGTTGCTAAGGGTAGTCAATCTTAAATCCCCCCCCCCCCCGAGTCATTTTGCAAAGAAATGGAACCTGCTGATGACTTTCAATGCAGTAAACATGGATTGCATATTTCTGTCATTAAGACAGTCAGTCAAACTGTTTTGAGGATTTATTTTTGCACCATCAATATTTTATCACTTTGTAGCTACATAACCAGGCCATTTTCATAGCATAAGAGAATTTACCAAATCATGTTATTTGGCCAAGTGCACTGTGCACCAATACATTACCAAATCTTTAACAGATCATGCTATTTGGCCAAGTGCACTGTGCACCAATACAACATTACCAAATCTTTACCAGATCATGTTATTTGGCCAAGTGCACTCTGCACCAATACATTACCAAATCTTTAACAGATCATGCTATTTGGCCAAGTGCACTGTGCACCAATACAACATTACCAAATCTTTACCAGATCATGCTATTTGGCCATGTGCACTGTGCACCAATACAACATTACCAAATCTTTAGCAGACCATGCTATTTGGCCATGTGCACTGTGCACCAATACAACATTACCAAATCTTTAACAGATCATGCTATTTGGCCATGGACACTGTGCATCAATACATTACCAAATCTTTACCAGATCATGCTATTTGGCCATGTGCACTGTGCACCAATACAACATTACCAAATCTTTACCAGATCATGCTATTTGGCCATGTGCACTATGCACCAATACAACATTACCAAATCTTTACCAGATCATGTTCTTTGGGAACACGAATCAGCAGGAAATTGTTGCATTTGTCATTGCTCATCCAAACGTCGACATTGCCATTGTCCGGTGCAAACTTTATTGTTCTTGGATTGTGGCGAGTACCAGATATTACCACCAGACTGCACTGTAAGCTGTCGAGATGCAACTCGATGGGTGTTTGCGTGTCCTTGTTCACCAACTCGAGGGCTGCAGATAGAGCAATTCATCACTATATACTAAATTAAAGTAACTTAAAACATGAATAATCTTCCCATAAAAAAGAACACACGGGTCACACAGGTTTTGGATTTTAGTGGATACTCACCAATGAATTCCTTAATAAAATTAATGTAAGTAAAGGTTTATATAACATGTTTGCAACCATTCTGGCTGTTTCGTTGTTAGTTTGATTTAAAAATGATCTGAATGTTAGCTTAGCACTAACCTTTTGTACTCGAAATGTGTTCCAACAGTATGAACCTATGTATCAAAGTCTGTGACTTGTGCCAAAAAGATAAACCATTGCAGACAAACAGATAAACAAATACCTAGTTGCATTACTCACGCCTACACATTCATTGATGGAGTGGTGCTTACCATCAATGTAACCTGGTCCAGCCGGTGTTTTCTTTACAGCCATCTTGGACTGGTAGCGCTTCTTCTCTTTCTTGGTGCTATAGTTCTTATATTTTGCAATCAGATAGGCCACCAGGATACAAACTACAATGACAACACAGCTACATGTCAAAGTTCACCTGGTTTTAGGCATGCCATGTAGCTGATGCTATGTGCAATTATTAAAGATGACATTTATTAAAAGCTGAATTCGTGGAGGCTTGAACATAGTAGATAACTGTCTACAAGGAACACATTTTAAAAGGGATTTTCTGAGCTTAGTGCCCATACAATTTAATAATTTCTAATAATGAATAATACGCAGGATTAGGGAACTTATGACCTGGCTGATTCATCTGGTGGTCACAGACCTCTCAAGCAATCAGTTAAACTGATGGCCGGTCTATCTAGGAAAAGGGTTCTTCAGAGGTTGGGGAAGCTTCAATGACTAGGAATGGAATATTATATTTTTTGTAGCCCCCCACAAAGTGTATATTTGTTGAGGTTCTACTCACTGAATGGCAGCAGCCCAACTGTGATGAGTGAGCCAATGTAGGAGACTTCACTGCCAGAGAAGAAGTCGTAGTGTGTGTAATCTGTGCACTCTTCCATGTCCGCTTCCTTCAGCTGTCTCTGCTGTTGACACGGGTCACCTAACACAACACAGTGCTTCTGTTGGTCACCTGATACAACACAGTGCTTCTATTGGTCACCTGACACAACACAGTGCTTCTATTGGTCACCTGATACAACACAGTGCTTCTATTGGTCACCTGATACAACACAGTGCTTCCATTGGTCACCTGATACAACACAGTCCTTCTATTAGTCACATGACACAATAAAGTGCTTCTATTGGTCGCATAACACAACACAGTGCTTCTATAGGTCACATGACACAACACAGTGCTTTTATTGGTCATCTGACACAACACAGCGCTTCTTTTGGTCACTTGACACAACTCAGTGTTTTTTTGGTCATATGACCAAACACAGTGCTTTTTTTGGTCACATGACACAACACAGTGCTTTTATTGGTCATCTGACACAACACAGCGCTTCTTTTGGTCACTTGACACAACTCAGTGTTTTTTTGGTCATATGACCAAACACAGTGCTTTTTTTGGTCACATGACACAACACAGTGCTTTTATTGGTCACCTGACCCAACACAACTCTTCTACTGGTCATCTGATACAACACAATGCTTCTATTGGTCACCTGACAACACTTCTATTGGTCATCTTACTGTCGCTACTGCTTCATTCATGTTTTTCATGATAAGCCTGTTTTGTGACCCTAGGGAGAACGTAGGCAGTGGCACGAAAATATACGATGACACAAACTGCTCCAACAATTGGTGAGTGGTGACTGTCATTCTAACACCTGATAAAACCAAAGACGTGTAACGAACGTGCAACGTTTCTACAAAGATATTCCGACACTCTGTTAGATTATCATATTTTTAAATTGAAGTACACTAAACAGTCGCTTGATGTTGTTATATTTTTGCACAAGCCACATGACCATCATTAGTCCTCTATATCGGCTTAATAAATACATTTCAGCAAGGATTGTAACATTGTTGTCCAAGATATCTGTTAACTCTATCCTGACTTTGATGCAGAACACTTGTGATTCCCTGCGGTATGACATAGGAGACACATATACTGCTATAATGCATACTGGATGCAAACAGATAATAAGTAACCTTCATTCCAGAAGAAGACTTCTTTCTGAAAGTCGCTGGCTGGAAGACCAGTTGCCTCCTGAATCACGTTAGTGAACTTGATTTTCTTGATGTCAGCTACATCAGCATCAGTAAGTACACTGAAACATCATCACTGAAGGAATGAACCCTGGTCATTTATTTTATAAACTTACATTTATATAGATTTAAATCTACCACTACACATAAAAAATATCATGAGTCTTATGACAGAGATGTTTATATTCAAACTGACATGTATGTGTCAGCTGTGAAAATGAGTTATATTAATTAATTAGTACTTCTATCTAGCAATGCACAGTATCACTGTAATTTCCACACCTGCCCTTTTGATATTTCTCTGAACACTCTCCTCCTACGACCCTCCTGTTTTCCATGCTGACATTGTCTGGTAATATGACATGACTATATTCTTTCATTGCATCATGCTGATATTGTATATTGGCACATCTCATGACATTAATTCCTTCAGTTTCGGTTTGTCATCTATGGTATGCAGACATACATGGGTGCAGGCATGAAGACAAACATGGGTGCAGGCATGAAGACAAACATGGGTGCAGGCATGAAGACAAACATGGGTGCAGGCATGAAGACAAACATGGGTGCAGGCATGCAGACAAACATGGGTGCAGGCATGCAGACAGAAATGGGTGCAGGCATGTAGACAGACATAGGTGCAGGCATGCAGACAGACATGGATGCAGGAATTCAGACAAACATGGATGCAGGTATGAATAAACATGGATGCAGGCATGCAGACAAACATGGGTGCAAGCATGCAGATAAACATGTGTGCAGGCATGCAGACAGACATGGGTGCAGGCATGTAGACAAACACGGGTGCAGGCATGCATACAAGCATGGATGCAGGTATGCACAAACATGCACACAACATTCAACTTCTATGGTTGCAAGCTGAATAAACTTATTATTATTATTCTCACTTGTTTTCCTTGTTTTCAAACCAGAATCTGTCTGCATCACGGATGCGAAGGAACTGCTCCAGGATGACCTCAGTGAACAGAGGCCCTGGTGTACCTTCGGTCATCTCAATTAGACCACCCACGTAGATGTCCAGCTTAGAGATGTCTTTGTAGGTGTCTGCCAGCTTGCTTATCACCTTCATAGTTCCAAAAAAAATCATCAAATCAAACTGCATCTAATGTGTTATGCATGAGATCTACAGAGATATTGTTTTCTTACCAGAAACACTGTCAGTTCTTTAGAGTTCTAATAGTTTTGAACCATTGCATATATTGCATAAGGTATATCTATAAAGTACTCAAATTATTGACCATAGCAATATGCAACTATTTTGTTTACTCTTACGATGCTTGACAATGGAATTTTTATATTTTTCATATTTGCCTTTCTGATGCAACTACAACAGATAAACAGATCAGTTGTATGTATTAGTGATTCAGTATCTGGCTAACCTCAGGGGTGCTGCTGTACAAGGCAGGGTTGATATCTTTCCAGTTGTCAACTGGGGCGAGATGAAAGGCCTTCCTGGCTGTGTTGTAGTCTGGCAGACCATGGTCTCGTCCCCGCATGATGGTCTGCACAACCAGGTCTTGGCGCGAGTACTGCAGTGGTCCATAGTTTCTACCTGCACAATCAGTAAAGGTCACTACATGTTGTTGCGATTATGTTTATTTCACTCAAATGTTCAGATTTAGCCAATAATGGCAGGGACCACAAATTGGGAAATGTAAAAAAAATAAGGGTTAATTGTTTATGTAAAAACAAATATTATAGGCAGCATTTTGTAGAATATTCAAGAGAACCAAGTGGAAGAATATCATACAACTTAAATGTGCAATTGACTAGAAACTGCCTAACCTTTTCTGGCTTTGGTGCACTGCTGAGCTTGGGTTTCCCAAGGATTTTTTGCACAAAGAAGTGTCTTTATTGCATTGTATAGGATGATACAAACCAGTGATAGTACTCACATGCATGCCTGTATGCACACATGCATGAAGGAACACATTTTATTATTATCATTATTATATACATACAACATCAATAACCAACTAATTAATGTTACCCCTGAGATCATCTACAATGATGTGATCTTCTCGTTCAGCAATTTGCGATGCCAGTCCTCGGATAATATCATCAAGACCATATTTCTTCACCATTTCCTAAAAGTAAGAAATCATATCATGGATAAGCTTAACATTTGCAGTACAATAGCGTGTTAGTTTATCTGTGATCAGCTGTAGAGAATCAAGTATCAAGTGTCCACTGCATCATAGTGTGCCCCCAGAAGTCACTTCAAGAATTACAAAACAATCCGGTGTCAGCATGCATCTTTAATATAAGGGTCAATCCATGTCAAATCAACCAATTTTCAGGAAATTTCTAAAGTTGATGTCTTGCTTAAATTTGAATCAATGAATAACTAAGTAACTATATCTAAGCACATCTGCAAAAGAACTAGGCATTTACATACAAATCGTGTTTGTAACGCTCTATGATGTGAACAGGGGGTAAGCGCCCAAAAACGCACCTGTAATTTTTACCTGTTTTCAAGTGCTTCTAACTTTCTAGTTTACAAGCTGCATACCTGAAATTTGCTGAATATATAGACATATTGGTGCATATTATCTACGCAAAATTCAAGTAAGATAAGACAATGGACAATGGGTATACTGGGTGCACGAAAATGTAAAATAACATTAAAAAAAATTTCATACAACGATTTCAGCAGTCTGTATTTCATTGTTGTGTTAAAGTAGTGTCCAAATTACTACCATATGTTGTCAGGGGTACTGACAATAACCTATTAGTTCAGTAGTATAGTAGTTGCTATACCTTCTGAATAATTCAGCCTTAAACTTTAACTTTTTTATATTTTACAAATTTCAGCACCCAAATGAGAATGTGGGCTAAGTCATATGACCACCATTATTTTAACTGTGCTTAGTTCTTTATTAGGTAAATTACATATTAAAATTCCAGGATGGTGTTCTGTCTCATTTAATTTATATTGCAGCTGAAAGTTATTGTTCTGCCCAACAGTATTTTTCCCCTAAATTTATCCCAAATTGGCCAAAAATATCCAAAACACCATCTAGAAATTTTAATATCTTGTTTACCTAATAAAGGATAATGATCTGTAGCTTGTGAATTTCTTGAGTCAGAAACACCTAAAAATAGATAAAAATAACGGGTGCGTTTTTGGGCGCTTACCCTTTGTTTACATTATAGGGCACAATTTGCATGCAAATCCTTAGTTTGTTGCAGAAGTGCTCAGTCATAGCTATTTATTCATTGGTTAAAATTTAAGCAAATTCTGAGACATCAACTTTTTGATCATTGGTTGATTTGACACGGAATGACCAATAAAGTAGTTTGTGACTCTATATGTGTATCTGTCTGGTCCCTCATATCTCCCTCAGTTTTACATGTATGGGGCTGAAATTATGTAGGTGTGCCCAGCAGACCATGGTACATTAAAACATATTTGGGATGGTACGAGAAGGGACAGGAGTTTTACGTCAACGGAACCAATGTGGATGTTTGACATAAATTATTTAACTCAGAACAATAGCTACATTCAATTGTTAGCAATGCTATGCATGTTTCTACCAGTGTTACATGATCTATGTCAAATGTCCACCAAACACTTTGTGAAACCGGCAGTTGTAATGATTTGTGTGGCATGAAGATGTCACTGCAATTGGTATTGCATTACCAAAACTTCACTGGGTAGTGCAAGGAGTCATAAGCTCTTGCCTTTTCTCCCATGCAATGCTAGGCAACTCAGCTAGTATATAAACACATGTACTTAAACATTGATGAACACGTTGTAATTATGAGTTACAATGCAAACCATTAAGTTCATCCCCAGGAAACTGACAAAAACAAATGAGAAAAAATCTGTATTTTATGAAATTAGACTTGCCTGTGATCTGAAGTACGTGTTACACATGCGCATAGCTTTGCCAGCACAACATTTGTAGAAGCTGCAGTTGGTTCCTCTGTTTTAATAAACAAACTCAACCGTTAAGCCTTCATTTCTTATTTGTTGAGAATATTACTCAGAATATGAAATGATAAATGAAATATTAAATTTAAAACCAATGTTTTACATAACTAGCCTACACCTTGAAAATATGCCTTTACAAGTTCCTATTGCATACACATTAATTGAACAATCATTTATAAATTAAATAATTTTTGTGTTTGATGTATATGATTTTTTGTATTTTATGGTATTATTATTATTATTATTGCTGTTGTAAATCATTTTATGAAAATCGTATTAACAATGTCAATGTTGCACGAATGTATGGTTACAGGTATACCGATGCATTTTTCAAGCCACTCCTGTTTTCAACCCATTGAAATCTCGCTTGATATCGCGGGATACTTTTAACACGGGATACTTTTATGATATTCATACCTTGATAAAAAACGACTTTACGTGCTTACCAGAGATTATTATTGAGCGTCTGCTAACGCATGTCTCGTTCTTGGTCACGTGATAATAATCACCCTTTTTGTGGTAGATGTATGGCAAGCCAGACTTCTCATAAAAGTAGGAATAATTAAAATGTGTTAAATATACAAGAAAACATTTACTACATTAACGATATACATTCAATACAAATAAATGTGTGTGCCTTAGCGCTGTATAAAAAAAACACATTTACTTGTATTGAATATATAATGTTAATGTAGTAAATTTTGTCTCATATATTTAACACATTTGAATTATTCCTAGTTTTATGACAAGACTGGCTTGCCATACATCTACCAATAACAGGGCGGTATGTATATCATAAAATTGTTCCGTGTTATATTACATATATTATAATAACTTGCTCAGACAAGACTCTGTATCGTTATTGTGGGGCGCGATAGCATACCAGTTAGAATGCCAGACCCTCAATCGAGAGAACCCAGTTTTAAATCCCACTGCGGTCGCTTCGAACCTTTGTTTGGCAAGTTTGATCACCCCACATTGCCACAATTGACTCAGCTGTATAAATGAGTACCTGGCAATACAGACGGTGGTGGATATGTGAACGAATAGTCTTCGTGCAGTAATTGCAGCGTGGCTGAATGCTTCCCAGAGAAGTTGAAATGGCTTGGAATGAAGTGTAAGGCGCTTTGAGTAGGCCTAAGGACTGGATACGGCGCTATATAAGAACTTACCATTACCTTTTATTGTCGTAAACAGACGCTGTGACGTCTCTAGATTTAGCAAGATTTAACAAGATTACCATCCCAAACAATAAGTTCCAGATGGCAAAGTGGAAAAGGAAGCCATTGGCTTATCGAGAGTCCAAAAATTGTCTCATCTATGTGTAGCCCACCCTTATCAAATATCTGTCAATTCTATTTTTAAACATATTCACACTACTAGCAATAACATAATCATTTGGCAGTTTGTTCCATTCATTTATCACCCTCTGTGAGAAAGAGTACTTTCTCATGTCCAACCTACACTGCTCCTTAACTAATGCTGCTTTGTGTCCTCTGGTTCTACTGCCTTCTTTAAGTTTGAAGAACATATTCCTATCAACATCCTCATAACCGTTCACTATTTTAAATACTTCTATTTGGTCTCCTCTTAGTCTCCTGGTCTCTAGTGTTGTCAAACCACATTGTAATAAGCGACTTTCGTAACTAAGGTCTCTCAATTCTGGGATCATTTTGGTTGCTCTTCGTTGTATTCTTTCTAGCTTGTCTATGTTCTTTTTACGATACGGCCTCCATGCTTGAATGCAATATTCCAAATGTGGTCTAACTATTGCTTTGTACAGGGGCAGGGTTGTTTGATTTAAATCATTTGATTGAAATCATTGATTTAAATCACTCCAAAAAAATCATTGATTTATGATTTTTTTGATTTTTTTTACTTCCGGTTTTTTTAATCGCTGATTTATATGATTTTAACACAAATAATTGTTTACAAGCATCGAGATCAACAAAGTTTTGTATGTTTTTTAATACAAAACACAAAGTGCGCACACTTGTGTAGCTGTATTGTCACCAGATAGCCTGATAGTAAAATATTTTATGACATTGTGTATGTTTGAGCTATTCCCTTTCTGAATGTAGTGAAGCCACACAAACTTGTCTTCCAGAGGAAGTATCTTTTCAACACAGAAGCCCTGAGTTAAAGTCCACTTATAGCTTGTGCTAGTTGTTAGCAATTCAGTATGTTGACTCAGTTGTTTAATACTGTACCAGTTTGTATTCTGGTTAGAGACACTTAGAGTACACAGAGCCCTGGACAGGTGCTAATCCACCCTCTCAGCAAACAATAATTACCACTGGTACAGCCACAGACCCACAACATGCTTTCCTTTCCAAGACAGATTATGCAATTACAGGGGGTGAGGCCTTGTGGACATTGTCTAATGTCTTTATATAAGCAATAATCATGTACCCTCTGTTAAGACAAGAACCCAAATCGATTTGAATAGAACATGTTTGAAAGAGTTTACAAATTTAAACATCTATATAAATATCTATATACCAGATTAAAAAAAAATAATAATAATAAATAAATAAATCCGATTTAAAGCAAAAAAATCTGATTTTTTTTTAAAATCATGATTTTTCTCAACCCTGTACAGGGGTACAATTAGCTGTTTCTCCTTATACATGATAGTTCTCCTAATTAGCCATAGAATTTGATTTCCTTTTGAAGCAGCAATCCCACATTGCTCCTGGACTGACCCTCTAGCTACTCAGATACAATCACACCTGCGTATACATATCCTGTTCTAAAATCTAGCTGCTCCTATACCCTAGTGGAACAGGTTTAACAAGATTGCCATCCCAAACAACAAGTTCCAGATGGCAAGCGGAAAAGGAAGCCATTGGCTTATCGAGAGTCCAATGATTTTCTCATCTATGTGTAGCCCACCCTTATCATATATTTGTCAATTCTATTTTTAAACATATTCACACTACTGGTCTACTAGCATTAACACAATAATTTGGCAGTTTGTTCCATTCATTTATCACCCTCTGTGAGAAAGAGTACTTTCTCATGTCCAACCTACACTGCTCTTTAACTAATGCTGCTTTGTGTCCTCTGGTTCTACTGCCTTCTTTAAGTTTGAAGAACATATTCCTATCAACATCCTCACAACCGTTCACTATTTTAAACACTTCTATTTGGTCTTCTCTTAGTCTCCTGGTCTCTAGTGTTGTCAAACCACATTGTAATAAGCGACTTTCGTAACTATATATATATAAGGTGTCTCAATTCTGGAATCATTTTAGTTGCTCTTCATTGTATTCTTTCTAGCTTGTCTATGTCCTTTTTACGATACAGCCTCCATGCTTGAATACAATATTCCAAATGTGGTCTAACTGTTGCTTTGTACAGGGGTACAATTAGCTGTTTCTCCTTATACATGATAGTTCTAATAATTAGCCCTAGAATTTGATTTCCTTTCAAAGCAGCAATCACACATTGCTCTGAAACTTTCATGTCAGCACTAAATGTTACTCCTAAGTCCTTTTCTTGTGTGGTTCTACCTAGTACAGCATCCCCCATTTTATATTCTTCGTCCATGTTTCCATGCCCTATGTGTATACATTTGCACTTCCCAAAATTGAATAACATTTGCCATTTTTCTGACCATTTAACTAATTTATCTAGATCATCCTGTAAACTTTGTTTATCTGTATCATTTGTAACCTTTCTGAATACTTTTGTGTCATCTGCAAATTTGAGTACTTTGCTAGATATGTCATCTTCTAGATCATTTATATATATTAAAAACAGTATAGGGCCTAATACTGATCCCTGTGGTACCCCACTCAAAACAGATTTCCAGTTTGAAATCTCACCGTCTACTATTACTCTGTCTTCTGTGTGTAAGCCACTTTTCTATCCAGTTGATTACATCATTACCATGGGCTTTTAGTTTAAGTATCAATCTTTGGTGTGGCACTTTATCGAAAGCTTTCTGAAAATCTAAGTAGACAACATCCACTGGTGACCCGTCATCTACTCACTTTGTAATTTCTTCAAAAAAACACAAGAGATTGGTTAGACATGACCTTGCTTTTAGGAACCCATGCCGAGATATATTTATTAAATTATGTTTTACAAGGAATTCCACCATGTGGTCTCTAATTAATGTTTCGAGTAATTTACATACAACTGATGTTAAACTCACTGGTCTGTAATTTTCTGGCTTGTTCCTCGATCCCTTCTTAAATAGTGGCGTAATGTTTGCTTCTTTCCATTCTGATGGAACTATTCCTTCTAGTGACAAGTTAAACAATTTTGCAAGTGGTGTACTAATTTGCTCAACAATTTCCTTAAGCCGTTTTGGCGGTATCCCATCAACTCCAGGTGATTTATTATCTTTCATCTTCTTAATTTTGTTTGCTATCATTACAGGAGTTACAAATAACTGCCCTAAATGTTCTGATTTATTTCCATCAAATTTAGTAGATGGAACTGGAAGTGAGCTGATATCTTCTGTGGTAAATACTGAGCTGAAATACTCATTCAGGACCTCTGCCATTTGAAACCCCTCTGAAATTATGTTTCCCCTGTTGTTTTCCAGTGGTCCGACCTTATCTCGAACGTTCTGTGTACTCCTTACATAAGCATAGAAGCTCTTGCTGTCATTTTTTATACTACCTGCCAATTTTTTTTTCAAAGGTTCTTTTAGATTTTCTAATTTCAGTTGTAGCTAGGTTAAGTGCATCTTTGTAATTTGTAGTCTTCATCCTTTCTGGTACGCCTATAAACCCTCCACATAGTTTGCTTAAACACTATTTTTCTAATAGCTTCTTTTGACAAATGTTTCTTTCTAGACCGTTTTCCTTGTTTTTTCAAGGGAACAAATTTATCGATGATACTCTCAATTTCATATTTTAGAATATTCCAAAATTCAATTGCGGTCTTATTCATCAGCATGTTATTCCAATCTAGCTTTGCTAAGTATTTTCTCATATCTTTATAGTTACCTTTGTGGAAGTTTCTCCTATACGTTTTTTTATTTTTACTTTCTGATTTTACGTTGATGTCAAAATGTATTTGATTGTGGTCACTGTTACCCAATGGTTCATGTATTTTTTCATTGTCGACTAATTCTTTTTGTGATGATAAAACTATATCTAATACATTTTCTCCCCTGGTTGGTTCTAGCACGTGCTGAGTAAGGAAGCCATTGTATGTGTCCATGGTTAAAATCTCCCATTATGATACATTCCCCTTTACTAACTTCCTTTATAGCATTTTGTATTTTTGTGTTATCCTCTTCGTTTATGTTTGGAATTTGGTAAACTAATCCAACAGTTAATTTTGAATTTCCTGAAACTATTTTGCACCAAACAGCTTCATCGTAATCTGCTTCACTTTCTAATTTTATTTCATAGGCCTGAATAGATTCTTTAACATATAAAATAACTCCCCCTCCCCTTCTTCCTATTCGATCTCTCCTAAACATTACGTATCCTGTCAATCCTAATTCAGCATCTGTAATGTCTGTGTTGGCCCATGATTCGGTTATACCAATTATGTGAGGGTCAATATCTTCTACCATAAATGTTTAATTCGTTTTTCTTATTTACTATACTCCTAGCATTTAACACACGCATCTATAACCTGCTTCAGACATGTTTTTCGGACATTTTGTTATTGGCTTATCTGTACTAGCGGCCTCCCTGCGCTTCTAGTTTAATACCCATGTCACTGTCAACTGCTGCTGCTAGCCCTTCCGCAAATACTGCTGCCCCCTTTCCACTTAGATGCAGCCCGTCCTTCATGTACACATCATGTACATAACGCGATATCAAACGAAATTTCAAAGGGTTGAAAACAGGAGTGGCTTGAAAACTGCATCGGTAACTATAACACGAATTTACGCCCATCCAATATTATGAATATACTCAGTCTAAGTTCTTGGGCAAGCACTTTGTTTTACTCGGCGTTTGAAAACTGTCAACTTGTGATTACCAATCGTTAATCAACCTGTCCACGAAGAACATACCTAACGTAGATTCCGGGTGGTATCTGTGTGTGATAGGAGCGGATGGCTGCAGCCTCAAAGATGGCGCTCATCGAAGGCTGCAGGTGCGGGTTGTAGGCTTTTGTAGCAGACGACAATCACACATTAGATTAAACTTCCACAAACTCCCTTTCTTTGAATTTTACCAAACACTGGTTTAATCAGTGATCGGTTCAAAACCGAATGCATACAAATTTCATATTAAAAGTTCTATAAATAATCCTCTCTTGCTAGTGCAATCTCTCAAATCCGAACAATAATATTTATTGACGTTGCCGATTATCCTCGCGTTTGTTCGGTAGATGGCGAAAGTTACATTTGTTGGTTCCCAACGTCATGCCAGGTGTCGCCACACAAAACGCAGGTTTGGTTGCTGTGCCCGCATCCGCAGGTAACAGAACCAGTGAACCGTTTAGTCTAGTAATTAACTGGTTCATTGCACCCGAAGACAGTTAGACTATTCAATATCAGCCGTACCCAACGTTACATAGCATTGGCACTACAGATATCGAACAAATTAGTGGTACAGTTTACTTACCTTTATATTCCGGCAGAGAGCGGCCCAACAAGGCCGGTAAGTATTCGTATGCGACAATATTCTGAAACAGCAATGGACACGTGCACGCAATGATGTTCGCTCCTCATACAAGCTCCCCCCCCCTCTCTCTCTGTCTCTCTCTCCCTCCCTCCTTCCCTCCCTACATCCCTACTCCCCTCCCTTCTCCTACGATTATACCGTTCGACTGTATCTGATCGACCGAGCCAGGTAGTATTACCTGCATGACGGCAATGACGTGCCGGCGCGCTGCCTGGAAGATCTGCTCGTCTTTCCATCGGTCATTGCTCCATCGTTCGTCAGCCTTCGCCGGGTGGCTGTTGCGCAGGCGGGCGGCCACGTGGTTGTGGTAGCGAAACCAGACAAGAGCCACAGCCATCAACCCCGGGTTCTGGTGTATGTGTACATTGCCAAACCCTATCGTCGTACATGAGAGTATACAGTAGGGTTGGGTGTATATATATATATATATATATATATATATATATATATATATATATATATATATATATATATATATATATATATATATATGTATATATATGTATAAATATATGTGTGTGTGTATATATATATATATATATATATATATATATATATATATATATATATATATATATATCTATATATGTATACGTATTTATATATATATATATATACATACATATTATATATATTTATATATATATATATATATATATATATATATATATATATATATATATATATATATATTGAGCATTAAAATTTGTCAGAAATCGCCGATTGCGTACGCCCGAACCGCCGTTTGGAAAACATTGAGAAAGGGCCTTTTACACAAGTGTTCCCATTTACTGCATTATCGCTGACCGTGGCCTGTCAGTCGGATATTTCGCCTGGGCTCATAAATTTACAAAAATGGTTTGTGTGATCCGCTTTCCTTGTGTCCGAATGTATTCGCACTAGTAGGTATGCTTTAGAATTTAAGCGTTCATAATTTTTGTAAAGGAGAACGTTTACAAAACATTTCGTGGATGCATCAAAAATTCATTGTTTACCTTGTCAATCGACTAGCTGGTATTACAAATCATATCATTTGAGACGTTGGGCACATACCCCACTGTTTTTCCGGCTCCATCTTCTCATGAGTGATGGGGTCGGGCAGGTTGTCGAGCGGCAGACGGTGGTGGTTGTAGCCGGGGTAGTAGCCGAGGTGGTCGGTGTCGGTGGTAAGGAGGAGGCCGCCAGTAAACTTCCGCAGACAGTTGCACCAGACCTCGCCTCGCCCGTACACGAAGCTGCCGTCGATCCAGCTGCTCACTCGGTTGATCTGTGCTCAGACGAACAGAAGGCGTTAGAATCAGGGCGTTTTTATTGAATTTTCACTGGGGGGGCAATGTCCTAAAAGGGCACTCCAAATGGTTAAAAAGGGCAGCTTACGCATTATTAATGATTATTTACATAACCCTTAGGAATGTATGAAAGCTTTATATTTATATATATATATATATATATATATATATATATATATATATATATATATATATATATATATATATATATATATATATATATGTATATATATGTATATATATATATATATATATATATATATATATGTATATGTGTATGTGTATATGTTTATATATATATATATATATATATCAGTATCTTTTTATCCATATGGTTGCACATTGACGACTGCATCTCGGTATAAAATTAATGTTACACATATATCCCAGAAATATTTTTTATTACAAACTGATGCAGTAGTTAGAGAACACGTCTCTAGCAACTTGCAAGTCAGTACGTTTGACAGTCGTCTCAATTTTACTAGACGAACCCCGTTTCGCGGGTGAATTTCCTAACGAATTCACGCTGCCCGTAGATGTCCAAATCTGGAGCCCCCATCTTCTGGTCTTCTCCAGGAATTTGACGAGAGCGGGTCGAGGGTCAAAGTAGGCGGTGCCCACACCATTCAGTGCCACCATGAGGCGGGCGTTTCTCGTGTCCTCACCCATGCTGGTGCGGTGATTGTCGACAACGAGGTTGTGGTGGCTCACGATCCTTTCGGTCTGCATAGAGTGTGGACTCATGCAAGCCAGAGATGCCAACACCTTCTGAACTGAACATGTGGTGACTGGCAGAAGTTGCCGTAATCTGACAGTCATCTTACAACCGAGATCACAGCCAACAGGCAGGAACGGCACATTCATCATGTTCTCACATTGCTCGGCTGCCCCGTCCGCAAAGTCAGAAGCTTCGTCTGGAAAAAGACGCCTGACGACACGCACGCCATGTTCAACGAATGATCCCAGGTTGCATGATATCACCAACCCCTTCATGTCTTTGATGACGTCCTCCTGCTCCGGGTGGATGCGTTCAGAGAGGTATTCGTGGGATGCGTGCACGACCTCCAGCCTGATTGCTCGTGCATTACGGCGGTTCGTACAAACGAACTGGTGGTTAGACTTTCGCTGTGTTAGGTCCTCACTGGTGCTATCGGTTGGGCAACTCTCTTTCTCCTCTCTTCTTCCCGGGAATAGTCCATCCCTCATCAATCTCAACTTCTTGACGGCAGCGCCAGTCACAGTGAGAAGATCGCTGATGAACAAATCACTCCTTTGCAACTTCTTCTGGAGTGTTTCAAATATCTCCAGGATATCGCCCATCAGTGAGGTGATCCACTTCTGTTGGTGGTTCCAGATTCTCAGAAACCCTTTGGCTTCAGCCTTCTCCTTTCTATCTCTGGTACTTTCTGGTGCCTGCATCTGTTCCCACACATTAATGCAGGCTGGTAGGTTATTCAGCACAGCATCCACCAGCTGCAGCTCGTGCTGGGCAAACCTGACATCGTGGTGCCAGGGGAACTGTTTGACATTCCCGGCTTGCGCTGACAACATCTTCATCCTTCTCGGCGTTCGGAAGAATCGTACGAGCCCCAGTAGATTAGACTTCCAGATGCCCAGCTCCGGTACGGTGCTGACGACCGACTCAATGGCTAAGTCCGACCGGTGAGCAGCACACCAGAAAGTTGCCAGACCTCTCTGCACTTGGCCAGCAAGCAAACGCCATAACCCACCATGTCTGCCAGTGTTTGCCGATTCGCCGTCAGTGGTGACACCGACGAGCTTCGTGTCTTTACCTCCGGTCAGATCCAAAGTTTTGTTCACCGCTTCCAGTAGTCCAGGGGCGCCGTTCTTCTCTGGCGAATGCATGACAACGAACACACTCGTTACGCTACTATCACTATTAGCCATCCGTCCACTTACAAACTTGTGGTCCAACATTTGTCTGTCACAGCTGCCATCAATCTGCACACGTGCATCGGTTGAACATTTGAGACAGACGCACTTTCTCTAGTTCGTATATGACATCCAGCATCTGCTTGTAGTAGTTCGGATCCCTGTAGTGTATATCGCTAGACGCGGGCGTGAATGGAACAAATTCCACATCTGCGTTGCGTTGTCGGTTTCCAAGTGTCTGGGTAAGGTGGTGATCTTTGTCGCCAGGAGTGTGGTCAGGTGTGATGGCAGTGGACGGATCATGGCTGCTACACTTTATCTTTGGGAGTGTCATCAGATGTGATGGCAGCGGACGGATCATAGTTCCCTGGCGGCATTGTGGGTATTTCTGGCAATGAGTCATTGAGGCTGCGTCGAAAAATTGTGTCTAGGAGTTGACATTTTGCGGCAGATTTCTGTAGCGCTTCTTGTCTTCGTTTTGCATTTCTGTCTCTCTTAGGCATGACTGACAGGATATCGACCTGGACAAATTAAATGGTTAAATGTAATAACTAACTCAGGAAAAGTTCTATTTGAAACACTTGTATGTTAATATGTGCACCACCAACTTTTGAGTAAAAATTTTCCAAAGTTGATGTCCCTGCTGACCGCCAACTTTCTATCTCACATGTAGAACGCTATCAACTACTCATACATTTTAAAGTTTATTTGTTTAGTATGTATACAATATGCTTATTTGAGTTACCATGCTTAAAATTTCGATTTCTCAAAGATGCGGAGAATGAATTGGCTCGGTTACTGCCTCAATCAAAATCTACCCTGACAGGTTTATGGCTGTTATGATGTTTGTATCATCTTACCTACAAGAGGGATCATTATTAAAATGTGATTATTTTGTGATATTTGTTAAACGTTTCCAATTGCTTTCGTTGGACACTACACACACTTTGCCAGGTTTATTTATTATTTGAACAAAAACAGCCGACTGTCAGGTTGTTGATACATCGTTAATCCCCGCCAGCTCGCTCTCGATCAGTGGTAATAGCGAATGGGCGAGGTTTAGTCTCGCCTGTGCTATACTGGGTACGTTTCGCAATTTCGCGGCCAGGACACCGGTTTATGTTAACAGCTATTTCGACATCACTGTAAAGAACTGGATTGCACGCGGCTCAATCGTGTAAAATGTGATGACACGTCTTGTTGAATTATACACAATTGAAACAAACAGTAACATGCAGGTACACATATTTACATATACATAATCATTAGCTATTCTAGAACCGGAACACTGACGTCATAAGTAAACACTTCTATGGCTATGGTATGGGTATGCCAAAGCACGTTTTCAGTTCTTCGCATGAACTGTATGAAGAAGCCATTCGGCAATACGTCACTGTTATTGCTATGATGCTATTACATTCCCATATCAATAAATTGATCTTTTGTAGACATATTGCCCTTCTTTAACTTTTGAACTTTTTTGATTTTGCCACCAATGAAAATTAACTAAAACACACTAACAAAAAGAATACAAATTAAGACCTACATTAATACAAGGGGCTGGTTAAGGAGAATGGGGGCACGCATTGGGGGGGGCAAGTTGGTTTGACTAGGGGGGCAATTGAAAGGGCTGGGGGGCATTGCCCCCCCATTTTGTATGTTAAAAAACGCCCTGGTTAGAATGGCTGGCAGTCCAGTCGCGCACTGAAACAGCACGACTGGTCAATGGCGAACAGTGGCACAGCAATTCATCGGACAGCTTCTGTGACTCGGTTTAGCGTGGGGTTTTCAATTAATGATATGTTTATTGCTTTCATATCGTCATAATGTCGTTCGTAAAGTGGACAATGGCGTGAAAACCGCAAGCAGCGCATCGGACGAATGTCATTGTCACACTTTGATTTCGATGTCGGAAGCAAGTACAGCGAGGATCTGAAGAAATGTGCCTTACTATCACAAGCGGGAGATTAATCCTGGGGAATCAACGGTTTAACACAGTTTAAAAAGTAGTAAGGTTTTACGTTCCATTTTTCGGAATTATTCTACAGGGAAGACGTTTCACTGAACAATCTGACAAAGGGTAAATGTTTACCTAATTATTCTAGAGAAAGAGTTCACGAAATTATTCGACACAGGCCGCTATCTAATAACGGGCGCAGTTTCCTGGAAATACCCAACAAAGTACGAAGTTTCACGGAACTATCCGACAAAGGGGCCAGTTTCCGGAACTATCTGACAAATTACGAAGTTTCATGAAATTGTCCGAAAACGGGCGCAGTTTCCCTGAACAACAAAGGTCGCAGTTTCACAGAACTATCCGCGAAACCATGAAGTTCGCGACAAAGGACGAAGTATCCAACAGAAAATGAGGTTTACGGATCGGTCTTATAGAAAGCGGGTGTACGGGACTAGAAGTCAAGACTGCTACTGACTGGCCGTCGCGGGTTGTTGGGCGATAGTCCAGTGTCCCGGTTGTAGGCAGATCGCACGAACGGCATGTACTCCTCCGTAACGCCGTCTACCTGGAACTGGGAGTCGTTCTTCGGTACTGGAACCTTGACCATCTCGAGCGGACACATCCCCTCTGTGGCATCGACCACCTCGAACGACACCATCTGACCTGCAGTGAAACACTGACGTGTAAAACCCGCAGCACACTAGCTGATTTTTCGTCATGGGGAATGTAGATTTTTCATCGGGGTTAAATTTGTCGGGACATCAGCTCGCAGCACACTAGCTGATATTTTGTCGCTATTAGCACGCCTTGAGTGGCGAATTTGGAATTAAGCAAACATGGCGGCGCTCACACCACACGTGGCGGCGATGTGGAGAAGACAGACGCTAGCTTTGTTCGTCTTGATTATGCTACGGAGGATAAGGAGACGCAGAAAAGCAAACAAACAAAATCATATAAAACTCCACAGTTACACTGTCAATATGTTCTACCAGCAAACTTGCCAATGTGCCTGCTAAAATGCAATTTTGTCAGATGATATGATTTTTTTGTAATTACACATCTAAAATTACTGTGCCCTACATTCGTGTATAACACACCAGGAAGTCTAACTGAGGCGTGATTCCATTTATCATCGTGGCCGTGGCACTGGGGCCGCCATGTGTACAAAGACGTCTGTGCGCGTGACTGCAATCATGCTTCTTACCACGATGAGAAATGGGATCATACCTCAGTTACACTTCCTGGTGTGTTACAGACGAATGTGGGGCGCAGTAATTTTAGAAATGTAAAACAGGACATTTTCTGGTAAAGTGTTAGTTAACTCTCTCTTGTGTCGAATTCGATTGATGTAGAAGACGAAAAAGAAAACCAACATAAACACCAAATACTGTTAAAAAAAAAAATTCACAAATATGAGTAATGGCTAATTACGTCCGTCCTGGGGTTTTTGAAAAGGGGGTGCGGGAGTACACAATCAGCCGGGGTTTTCTTAAATGATTTCTGAATTTTTTTTTATAAGTTAAGCATATTATCTCAAAACAGGGGTTCTTTCTTTATGCTCTTTATAATTTTTAATTGGTGAACCGAACAACTGTTTTACAGGGCGATGCCACTGAGGTTAGACCATAGTGACACTGAATTTATCAGTATTTATAACACCTTAGTTGCTGAAAAATAAACACACATACAAAACGTATTGCTGTCACGATCTTTCATGTCTTAATATTGTAGCAAATACACGATTTGGCGACGATCAATACAAAATATGTAAATTACTGTACGACAACAATAGACGGACCAATAAATCTTCACATTTGAAGGTGAAATGTAACGTTTTTCATTCGGACTATATACACTGGTCTGTAACATTTTTATTTCATAAAATTTCTGACGGTAAATATACCACAGCAACAAGTATTAAAACGTGAAGTACGAGCGCTGCATCAAGTTAATCAGTAAGTATCCTTGTACATTCCCTTGAAGGTGTTTTTGAAACCGAGATAAAAACTGTCACATTGTTGGTGTTGGTACATCGCGGTCACGAGATGCTCTGTAAGATATTGCAATAATGTAGTCAAACGTGTGAAGGTGCTTCTTTAAAATTGTAGCTTCACGGTTTCGTCTGAATACGTCGTATATAAATATGCGGTCTAAGCGAGTTTTCTTTTAAAAAATATCTTTGAACGCGATGACTTGACACATATATATTGTCCACCATCTCCGTTTGAAGCTCGTTCAACGGCTATTGACCGGCAATCTCCCCACTATGACCCGCAGCCCTGGCCACCCTCCCCACATCCCTAGTGCATTGGCATGGCCTCTTCCACCATAGCTGTCACGAACACCATCTCATAACCGCAGCCACGATTAGATTCCTACACACTTTGTCACGAAAGCAATTCCTCCTTCGTTGTCACGAACACTACACCATCCAAGCTACCAAGAACGTCATTCCACCCCGCTTGGTCGAAAATAAACCGTCCTCGCTGTCACTAACGTTATCACAAACTTCCCTGTCACGAACATCATCCTGTATTTGACCAAATTTATAATGCTGATAGTAAAAATATATGTTTACGAGATATTACATTGTACGAACCCTTTAAATTATTATACATTCCCAATATCTTCATGCGACGGTTCAAAGGGTATAATATTAATAAGTTTTATAAAACTGCAGTGAAATCGTAGAGCATTTCTTATCCGCTGCATACACCATCTACGGCGCGTACTGACACTAAACTAGTGTGTGCACGAAATGTCAGATATACCATGGAAGTTGCAATAAACATAAATAAACGCTTAAAGGCCACAGTTTCACCCATATAGAATCGACTTACGCAACGTGACGAGTGGTCGACGTAAACGACAAACATACAATTAGAAGACAAAGCGTCAACCGAGGAATGAATGAGTTGAGTGTTGAATGAACGCAGAGACGGTCAAATCACCATAAGTCAACAGGCACAAAGTAAACAAATTGCGCACGCAAAACATACGTAATGTTTGTTCTTACTGAAGAAGGCGAACAGGGCGGTGTGATTGCGGTAAGACGGGAGGCCGGTCGGGCCGTCGAAGACGTTGTTACTGATCACCCTGGGGTTGGGACGGTCTACCCCGGCCAACTGGTACGTCATGTCACTGTAGGCAGGGGCCACGTTGAAGAGGATGTCTTCGCCTGAAGCACACTGACGACATTTTAAATCAGGCTATTCCTGGTTACTTGCTCGACATACAAAATTATCATACATGGACATATTGATAAACCTGCATGGAATCGCACCATATGGATGGGGGCACCCACTCGTTAATAGTGCTACATTAACATATCCGTTTATCACGAAAATAATTCGCCCAGAGGGCTGTACGGCAGTGCGCTCGCTCTGCAGGTATTTCCATTAAGTATTTTTCAATCTTAGCGAGACGTTATTGCGTTGTTTGTACACAAAAAACTTATATTTAATTGATCCTGCAAAAAAAAACAGGATTATAGTCTAGATTTTGCGTGAAGGTTACACATGCTTGCGTACTATCTGAACAATGAACAACGAATCTTTCTATTCACGAACGAATAATTTCCCCCATGTTTTCGGAATTGCTACATGCTACATATTTTATTCGAACTAAATTTGAATGAATGAATGGTCTTTCTGGGGAATTACCGAGGCAAATGTTAGTCGTCAACCTTAGACTGAAAGGAGAGGAGAGTTTAACTATGCACCGATGTTTGTTATCAAGACGTCGCATGGCGACAGCATATATTGAAAATTACGGCTGCTGGGAAAACGACCAGTATTCCGGTCTCTGGTTTCCTTAAAGAGCGAAACAAAAGTCATAGTTTTGGGGTTATGCACCTAAAAGAGATAATAAAAACTAACCACGTGCAACTAAAATCAAGAATATCTTGCCAGTGGTTTACTTAGAATGTGTTTTAAAAATGGAAGATTCCGGTCATTTCTCCGAATGAACAAGGGCTGTCAAGTTAACAAGCGCGACCGATAAGCGCATGCACAGTTCTATGAAATCGGCATAACCTAGACTACAAGTGACGTATTAAGGGAGGCCAGTATACACAGAACCAACGCAAATTCTCAAACAAACTTGTTATTTTGCCAGAAAGAGAACTAGCTTAGTAAACATAAGGTGAGTTTGGGCACAAATAACATGGTCATATCCTATTGGCAAGTATAGGAATAGGTGTATACAAATATATTTTCATTTGGCGAGCGAATATTGCCAGAATACCACACTCATGACTTAGGGTTATCTAACAGTATGGCGCGTCCTTTGAATTAAGATGTTGTGTGTTCAACAAGGTTTTCCTAGTAAACCACTGGCGTGATATTCCTAATTGTAGCTACAAATGGCCGTTTTGGTCAATCTTGTCTCCTATAGGTTAATTTTAGGCTTTTGTTTCGTTTTTAAGCTCTATTAATATGATAAAAAACAACGCATTGATCTCAGCTGGCTTTATCGTTGATATTTTGTTTAAGCCAAAATATTATATTTGTGATGATATTTGAAAAAAAACAGTGTTTGTGTGTAAACTCCTTGACCAGCGACTCCAGCTCTGATGATACTGAGACCTAGCGGCAAAATCCAGAACAAAGTGTTACCTGCAGCGCCCCATGACGGATTACCGAAGTTGTTGAACCAACCATCAAAATGCTGTCGCGTATCGTGCGCTTTTGCCGGAGAGGCTAAAACAAACAAACAAAGCAGGTGAAAAACATATTGTTAATATTTCCGCTCGCAGAGAAGTAAAATCAACGCACATTTAATATAAATACGTCAATTTAATAAAGAATCCCAACTACCTTTTAAAATGATTGCCAAAAACAAATTGCCTACTAACTTCGAATATCCAGGCTCCTTGATGTGGTACCACCGTTTGTCGCACACATCAACGCCTGGATGCAATGTGTACTTTTCATTGTGATGGAAATTATGTTTGCACCCATATTCTGAGTGTCCACATAATTAACTAATTACGATGTCATCCGAGGATTTGGCTAATTCCTAAAATAAGAGTGGTGACAGTGGGTAACAACGAGACCACGCCTCTGAGGCCAGACTCTCTTCTCGGCGAATCCATGAAGGCGAGCGAGAGTCGGATAAACGAGACTAATTGCGTACTAGATACAGACCGAATCGTAGGCCATACGTTAATTTGTTTAATTAATTTAATAAAATCATTAAAAACATTGCGGTACTAATTACTTTATTTTATTTTGTCTTTTAGTCGTCATACATATTTAACATCGTCGTTTAGACGAGCCCGTGAAGCTAGCAACGTATGAACGTTCAGCGCTAATACCATGCACTTACCCAGTAAAATACATGTTGCCGTAAGGATGACAAAGCAGATGTCCCCCGATGTCCCCATGTTCGCTGAACCGTAGTTGCTTCACTAAAAAGACGGAATGAAGCACACAAGTCGTTTCAGAGACAGATCGAAATTTTTATGCACACATTATGTTTTTTGGCAACAATAGAACGGACACACCAAACAGTGCACGTCCTCCGAATACGAGTTAGTGCCAAGAGTCGCCGGGAGGCGACGGGCTCCTCTCCAATTGACGACCAACAGTTGATAAAAGTTGTCGTCGACGTCGTCAAAGCGCAATGGAGAAATCCGAAGAAGACAATGATGGTATCGGGACGCTTTTCGTCATCAAACGCAACAACACGTTCATGTGTCTGTCAACGGATCAGCTGAAATTCCTACACATGCCCAATTACATTGCCCCAAGGTTCAGCTATGATAAGTATCTGAAAGCGTACGGATGCGAGCTTACGAAAGGTAATTTCCCGCACGAGTATATGGACTGTTTGGAGAGGCTCGACGACACCACGCTTCCACCAAAAGAGGCCTTCTTCAGTCGACTAAGAAAGAAGGTATTTCCGACGAGGATTATGCCAGTTGGGAAGAGGCGTGGCGCGAGTACGGCGTGACGACTTTGCGAGACTTTCTTGTCTGGTACAACAATCGGGACGTGGCTCCGTACTTGCAGGCCATTCACAGACAGTTTGCCTCCTGCGAGCAGCGCGGCTTCGACATGTTCAAGCAAGGCATCAGCGTACCCTGTCTGATCTTGCTCTACCTGCTCAACGTACTACGGGAGAAGACCTACTTGACGCTCTTCAACGAGAAGAACAAAGATCTTCATATCATGTGGTTGGCGGCCCTTCATTAGTATTTCACCGTTATCACGAGAAAGGGGTCACCAAGCTACGTCAGAACGAGTACGGAGAGTCCGCTCAATCGTGTCGATCGATAGTCGGGTATGATGCCAACGCTCTGTAATTGTGGTCTCTGATGCAAGACATTCCGATGGGATGGTACACGCGACAATGGGAGGAGAACGCGTTCTGGCGCAGCTGCAATGACAGATGGCCCGCGTCGTACCCATAGACGGACTGCCTACGACGATCGATGCTTTCCCGGTGGCCTTCGTGTGCAATACGAACCGGGCGAACATTGGATAGCGCTGTACCTGGATGCTTATGGACACGGCTATTACTTCTGCTCGTACGGCCTGTCGCCACGACACGCGGCGTTCCGTACCTTCATGAACGAACATTGTTCCGAGTGGACTCATAATAGCAAGAGACTTCAGAGTCCTCTGTCTATCGTTTGCGGACAATATTGTGTAGCATATCTATTGTTTCGTTGTAACATCTTTCCGATGAGGACTTCTGTGAATATATTCGGCACCGATTGAGTTGCTAACGATTGCCGCGCGATTGGGTTAAACAGATCGAATGGGGTATTGGAGTCACTGGCGTGGTGGAAACATATCTAAGCTCATGACCTCTGGCGCGGTGTTAAACACCCCCACTACGCATCATCATCATCATCATCATTGAGCCTCTGGAGAGAAGGAGACACCCCTAAGCCCATGACCTCTGGCGCAGTAGTAAACACTCCCAAGTCGCATATTCATCATACTCATCGTAATGGTGTAGTCGTAGTCATAATTACCACGCTATCCTCTTGTATTATGCTTGATGTTATTCAGTAAAATACGTGTGCAATCGTACAATACCGTGTTTTGTTCGTTTCTCGTTTACTCGTCAGGCGATAACACCCCACCACCCCACACGTCCTTTAAGCCCTCTTAATAGACGATGTCCACCTCTTACATCACAACGGATGCTCGTGTAATGCTACAGCCGCCTGTGAGCGATAATACACCTCTTTCCCTATACTCTCATATAGGCAACTTCATCCGGGTTTTCCCCAATGTCTATTTTAGTTACTACCGAACATGGTCACCACTCTTGCTCCTTCGGATGGTCTCACTAAGTACTCACGGACCTGTAGTTATTCAGAACCGATTTGTTCAGGCCCGGTTTTTTCAATAGTGGCTTGACGCGCGCTTTCTTCATACGAGCTGATACTACGCGAGGTCTGAGTACGTCAGATCTCAGCTAAGTGATTAGTCCACATAGGTTACAAGTTTTTTGGTATGATTGTTTAGAGCTGCCAAGTTGTGTCGACAAAACATGCGACGATGGGCGGGTCCAAACTCTGAAAAAAGGGTGTCCAGTTTCCCAACATGACACCAGGTGGCAGCACTTTTAGTCATTAAAATTTCCACCGGGACAGCACTTTACACACTGGAAAGCATTGAAAAATTAACAAACATGTCATTATTTATTATGTTGAGGTTTTGTTTTTAATACGGGTCGACATATTTCCAATTGTACTGAAGCCGTTAAGGTAATAGCATATTGATGTTGATGTATTAAAACACAATTAGAAGAATTCAGAATAAAGCAACAACATTGATTTGATTGAAAGCAACTATGAACACACACTCTGCACCGTAATAAATCTTATACCAGACCTCAACTGGTCATCACTTCGACCGGACGCTGAATTTCCACACTGTCTTTACTAATTTCAAAATGAAAAATGACATGGTAGACGTCGTAGCCACGAAAACTGCGCACACGTCTGGCTAAAATGCTCGGAAGAAGCAGACGTTCAGCAAGCTCAACGTTTGCTACTAACCTGTACTCAGCTATACATAATCACAGATAACAGAATCGGCCTCTTTGTATAATCAAATGGTTTGGCTGGGACGGAATCATACAATGCTCTTGCTGTATTAAAGTGCGCCTCTGAAGAGAATCAGCCGCTTGAGAGAATGTAGTTGATCTGATCCGAAGTGATTTGTTACGTACATACTGCACTAGTGTGTGCCTGATTGCAGCCTGTTAGGCTTTCTTAAGCAAGACTTTTAATATTTATCAACACCTGCATGAAAATATGTCTGTTTGTATTAGTTATTGAAACGGCCAACATGCGTGTGATTGAAAGGGAGCTGCGCAATCTTGAGCGGAAGAGACGGAAGCCAAAATGCGTGTGATTGAAAGGGAGCTGCGCAATCTTGAGCGGAAGAGACGGAAGCCAAAATGCGCGAGTCTCACGCCAAATGGTTGAGATTTGGTAGCTCTGCAAATAGTCTCGTGATTGATGTTAAAAGTGATAAAGAATTAACGCCTGTTGTCAAATAATCAGTGTAGAAACAAGACGGTTAGGGCGATCATGACTTAATGACTTGCTAAAATCAAGTTGAATCTTCGCGATGTTAGGCTACGCTCCAGTGAAAACCTATTTTGTTCTTATTACATTACATATAATATTATTGTTCTTCATTGCCTTGTTGACGTCGACCAACAACTTAATAGGCTTCTTGTTGAAAAAACACACATTGACTTTTGCTTCACGCAAGAAGTCTCATGCCTCGGGCAATTTTCACCGCACTATCTCGTCCTCGCGCTTTCCCATTTAGACCACCGAACCCGCCACTGCCCAGAATCCACCACTGGGTGGGGGGGGGGGGTGAAATATATTTGTACCACCAGTTGTTTATGTCTACACCGACCCACCGGATGCTATTTGTATTTAAACTCAGCCAGCTCATGTCTCTTTAATTGTCACAGACGCAACGGAGGACGACAACTAGTCGTTTTACTTTTACATAGCATAACTTACACTTCGCCGATATAATTTTATAATATAATAAACGTTGCAGTTAAATACCTACACGTTCAATGTATTATGAATACAAAATATCATATTGGTTAACGACATATATTCCGTGCATTTGTCATTTGAAATATTGAAGCGAGCATCATTTGTCAAAGTACCACTGGTTAAAGGAAATGTACAACGATTTTCAGTGGTTAACTGATACGCAGTTTCGTATCATTCAAACGCCCAAATTCTCTTAATTGTTCATTTAGATTAACCATGTTATATTTCATGTTTCAATATTTATTGCAGCATTATATTTGCCGTCAACATTTGTATAAAACGGGAATTTGACAGACCAATATATGTGACAGACCAATAAATGTGACAGACCAATAAATGTGACAGACCAATATATGTGACAGACCAATAGATCACCCGATGAAAATGTTTATATTTCACCTTCAAAGACGAAGCTGTAGTGGTGTGCGTTTTACTACCGTACAGCGATCTTTATATATAGCGGGTCTACATACGCTGTAAAACTGGCACATTTTGTATCATCCCTTCGCTATCAATAGAACACGCTCCTGTAAGGCTTGCGGGATCACTCGCATGCGTCATAGACGCGTTACGTTTTTATGGTAGGTGCTAATAATTATAACTGTGCACCATGGAAGGGTTGTATTGCGTTTAGCGTGCTGCGAACGTTTACGTGTAAGGGTATTTTTTTTCATACTTGCCAAAATTACAAAAACGAATACTGACTGTGGCCTCACTTATACCGCATCATTTCGTCAGTGGTCGTCAGCGGGGTGACAGTTTTGTGCGATAACCAGACCAACAGGTTTTAAAATAAAATGCTATAGGGTAGGGGTTATTATAGCCGTGCACCATAAAAGGGTTGTATTGTGAACAATTTCACTACTAGTTAATATGTGCATAGAATCTTCCGTCAACTTGTCGGTTAGCGCCATCGTAGCTGTGCCATTTAATAAGGGTAATTAGTTTAAATAGCATGCTGCAAAACTGATAAGCACAGTTTCGACAGTGCAATAACATTTGGGGAATCACTTGGGAAAATAAGATTAATTAAAGGTGCTTAATCAATTCGATTTTTTTGCTAGTCTCATTTCAAATAAATTTTGCGTAAAACCAAACCAACCTAGTGCCCACTGCAACATGCTAGCTCGTTTTTGTGCAACTTTTATATGTATTTTTTTTTAATCATCAGACGAACTATTAAATTAGTTAATGCTTGTTCAAGCATTTACTGAAGCGAACACTGAAATGCTGAAAAATCGCGATTTTTGTTCCTAGGTGAAATTTCGTAAATGTGTCATGTGATTGGCGAGAGGATGAAGGCCACTTCCATGATCAGCATTGACTCACACAGCGTTTACCATTTTGGATATCCACTATTTTCTTTCGATGATTTGAACAAAATAGGCATTTTGTTATTAAATCGACTGCGGATGTTACATGAACTATTCACACACTACATATTTGGAGACCAATGAACCGGATTTGCGATAGGCTAAATCAGTTGAGGAAGCAGTTTTAAACGTTCACTAAATGTAAGTATTCACACGCTGTGCGCTAATGCACTCAGCTGTAGAGTAATAAAGTATGAATACTCACCCACGGCCACGACTCGAGAACTGCACCGATATATTCGCGCCCTCTTTATTTATCCTGTGATATGAGCTATTAAGGATCGTCTACTTGCTCGCGCCGTCGCGTCTTTATGCAAGTGTACTATTGCATGTCGCTTTCGTGGCCCCCAGTGTCGCTGCCGTTCAGTTGTGATCGCCTCCGTCCGCGGGCGGTGACCGTATTGCAATGTGAACAGGAAGTTTTTTGTTGGAATGTGTCATCTGTAGCGTTTAAATATGAGTTTGTTATATACACGAGCTGTAAACGTGGGCAGGTTACATTACGGGCAAGTAGGCCTGCTTTCGCGGAAAAACAATGGCTACTGCCCATGGAGAGAACAGGGCTTTCGAAGCTTGGACAATTTCGTTTAATCGATATTGCTTTAGTTCACTCAGCGGTATAGGTATTATATAAATACATGATTATATACAGTGGTAGATATGTGAACGAATATAGTCTTCGCGCAGTAACTGCATCTTGACTGAATGGTCCCCAAAGAAGTCGAGTTGGTGTTGTAAGGAACAGGTCTGCCAGCACATGACGAAACAATTGCTTTGAGTTGTCCTATGGAATGGATACCGCGCTACATAAGAACGTACCTTTACTATGCTTTAATATGCACAGTCGGTTTAATAAAAGAATGCGCCCTTTTATTAAAATCATCGAACGAAACACACGCCAGTGGTGGCCGGGAGAAACACCCACCAGTGGTTGCCGGGAGAAACACACACCAGTGGTTGCCGGGAGAAACACACACCAGTGGTGGCCGGGAGAAACACACACCGGTGGTGGCCGGGAGAAACACACACCAGTGGTGGCCGGGAGAAACACACACCAGTGGTTGCCGGGAGAAACACCCACCAGTGGTTGCCGGGAGAAACACACACCAGTGGTTGCCGGGAGAAACACACACCAGTGGTGGCCGGGAGAAACACACACCGGTGGTGGCCGGGAGAAACACACACCAGTGGTTGCCGGGAGAAACACACACCAGTGGTTGCCGGGAGAAACACACACCAGTGGTGGCCGGGAGAAACACACACCGGTGGTGGCCGGGAGAAACACACACCGGTGGTGGCCGGGAGAAACACACACCGGTGGTTGCCGGGAGAAACACACACCAGTGGTGGCCGGGAGAAACACACACCGGTGGTGGCCGGGAGAAACACACACCAGTGGTTGCCGGGAGAAACACACACCGGTGGTGGCCGGGAGAAACACACACCGGTGGTTGCCGGGAGAAACACACACCAGTGGTGGCCGGGAGAAACACACACCAGTGGTGGCCGGGAGAAACACACACCAGTGGTTGCCGGGAGAAACACACACCAGTGGTTGCCGGGAGAAACACACACCAGTGGTGGCCGGGAGAAACACACACCAGTGGTGGCCGGGAGAAACACACACCAGTGGTGGCCGGGAGAAACACACACCAGTGGTGGCCGGGAGAAACACACACCAGTGGTGGCCGGGAGAAAAACACACCAGTGGTGGCCGGGAGAAACACACACCAGTGGTTGCCGGGAGAAACACACACCAGTGGTGGCCGGGAGAAACACACACCAGTGGTTGCCGGGAGAAACACACACCAGTGGTTGCCGGGAGAAACACACACCAGTGGTTGCCTGGAGAAACACACCCCTATGGTTGCCGGGAGAAACACACACCAGTGGTTGCCGGGAGAAACACACACCAGTGGCTGCCGGGAGAAACACACACCAGTGGTTGCCTGGAGAAACACACCCCTATGGTTGCCGGGAGAAACACACACCAGTGGTTGCCGGGAGAAACACACACCAGTGGTGGCCGGGAGAAACACACCCCAGTGGTTGCCTGGAGAAACACACACCAGTGGTTGCCGGGAGAAACACACACCAGTGGTTGCCGGGAGAAACACACACCAGTGGTTGATGGGAGAAACACACACCAGTGGTTGCCTGGAGAAACACACCCCTATGGTTGCCGGGAGAAACACACACCAGTGGTTGCCGGGAGAAACACACACCAGTGGTTGCCGGGAGAAACACACACCAGTGGTTGCCTGGAGAAACACACCCCAGTGGTTGCCTGGAGAAACACACACCAGTGGTTGCCGGGAGAAACACACACCAGTGGTTGCCGGGAGAAACACACACCAGTGGTTGATGGGAGAAACACACACCAGTGGTTGCCGGGAGAAACACACACCAGTGGTTGCCGGGAGAAACACACACCAGTGGTTGATGGGAGAAACACACACCAGTGGTTGCCGGGAGAAACACACACCAGTGGTTGCCGGGAGAAACACACACCAGTGGTTGCCGGGAGAAACGCACACCAGTGGTTGCCGGGAAAAACACCAGTGGTTGCCGGGCAAAACACACACCAGTGGTTGCCGGGAGAAACACACACCAGCGGTTGCCGGGAGAAACACACACCAGTGGTTGCCGGAAAAAACACATACCAGTGGTTGCCTGGAGAAACACACACCAGTGGATGCCGGGAGAAACACACACCAGTGGTTGCCGGGAGAAACACACACCAGTTGCCGGGAGGAACATTTCGACCACAACCAAAAGGCTTGAAATGTTGCGACGCAGCTGTTGACTCTATACAACAGGAAGCTCGTGGTGCATGTGATCTACATTTTATTAATTTCTGAATAGCCTGTTTGAAATCTGTTGTGTTTAATCGGCGCAGCGAGCAGTCGTATTTTTTTTTCACTACACGAATAACATCCTATCGGTGGTATGTGGTCTGTGCGCAATGCAAATAATATTAATGGAGTTTATATTCAGTGCATTATGTTCAAACACTTTCCCTGCAACAAGATGGACGTGTTAGGGTATATTTTCGGACCTGAAATATGAGAATTCTAAATAGTTTGATTAGTTTGGGTCCATCTTAAAAAGTAAGTTTTTGTGTTTGTCAAAATGTAAAGTATTAAACGTTATGAAAAATAGGGCCTAATTCGATAGTTTCACTTTGTGAATCTGTGCTAAATGTATTTTGAGACATGCAACATTGCAGATATGTCATTTGAAAAGTGCATTTTGATAAATACATAGGTGTATTGGTTATACTGAGATACACCTTTTCGTCATTTCGATTAGAAATAAACTGGAGGTTCCTGCAATGAACATGTAACATTAACTTACTTTTGTTAGGTAAACATTCGGATAGATTGAACAAGATTGGTGTAGAAGTTATTCTAGATTGAACAAGATTCCATCCCAAACAACAAGTTCCAGGTGGCAAGTGGACAAGGACGCCATTGGCTTATCGAGAGTCCAACAATTTTCTCATCTATGTGTAGCTCACCCTTATCAAATATCTGTCAATTCTATGTTTAAACACATTCACACTACTATCATTAACACAGTTTGTTCCATTCATTGATCACTCTCTGTGAGAAAGAGTACTTTCTCATGTCCAACCTACACTTCTTCTTAACTAATGCTGCTCTGTGTCATCTGGTTCTACTGCCTTCTTTCAGTTTGAAGAACATATTCCTATCAACATCCTCATAACTGTTCACTATTTTAAACACTTCTATTTGGTCTCCTCTTAGTCTCCCGGTCTCTAGTGTTGTCAAACCACATTGTAAAAAGCGACTTTCGTAACTAAGGTCTCTCAATTCTGAAATCATTTTAGTTGCTCTTCGTTGTATTCTTTCTAGTTTGTCTATGTCCTTTTTACGATACGGCCGCCATGCTTGAATATAATATTCCAAATGTGGTCTAACTATTGCTTTGTACAGGGGTACAATTAGCTGTTTCTCCTTATACATGATAGTTCTCCTAATTAGCCCTAGAATTATATTTCCTTTTGAAGCAGCAATCCCACATTGCTCTGAAACTTTCATGTCAGCACTAAATGTTACCCGTAAGTCCTTTTCTTGTGTGGTTCTACCTAGTACAGCATCCCCCATTTTACATTCTTTCTCCATGTTTCTATGTCCTATGTGTACACATTTACACTTCCCAAAATTGAATAACATTTGCCATTTTTCTGACCATTTAACTAATTTATCTAGATCATCATGTACACTTTGTTTATCTGTATCATTTGTAACCGTTCTGAATACTTTTGTGTCATCTGCAAATTTGAGTACGTTGCTAGATATGTCATCTTCTAAATCATTTATATATATTAACAACAGTATAGGGCCTAATACTGATCCTTGTGGTACCCCAATCAAAACCGATTTCCAGTTTGAAATCTCACTATCTACTATTACTCTCTGTCTTCTGTGTGTAAGCTAATTTTCTATCCAGTTGATTACATCATTACCTATACCATGGGCTTTTAGTTTAAGTAACAATCTTTGGTGTGGCACTTTATCGAAAACTTTCTGAAAATCTAAGTAGACAACATCCTCTGGTAACCCGTCATCTACCCACTTTGTAATGTCTTCAAAAATTTGGTTAGACATGACCTTACTTTTAGGAACCCATGTTTAGATGTATTTATTAAATTATGTTTTACAAAGAATTCCACTATGTCGTCTCTAATTAATGTTTCGAGTAATTTACATACAACTGATGTTAAACTTACTGGTCTGTAATTTTCTGGCTTGTTCCTGAATCCCTTCTTAAATAGTGGAGTAATGTTTGCTTCTTTCCATTGTGAAGGAACTATTCCTTCTTCTAGTGACACGTTAAACAATTTTGCAAGTGGTGTACTAATTTGCTCAACAATTTCCATAAGCAATTTTGGTGGCATCCCATCAACTCCAGGTGATTTTTTATCTTTCATCTTCATAATTTTGTTTGCTATCATTACAGGAGTTACAAATAACTGCCCTAAATGTTCTGATTTGTTGCCCTCAAATTTAGTAAATGGAACTGGAAGTGAGCTGATATCTTCTGTGGTAAAAACTAGGCTGGAATACTCATTCAGGACCTCTGCCATTTGAAACACGTCTGAAATTATATTTCCCCTATTGTTTTTACTGTGATCCGACCTTATCTCGAACTTTCTGTTTACTCCTTACATAAGCATAGAAACTCTTGCTGTAATGTTTTATTTTACCTGCCAATTTTTTTCAAAGGTTCTTTTAGATTTTCTAATTTCAGTTGTAGCTAGGTTAAGTGCCTCTTTGTAATTTGCATAGTCTTCATCCTTTCTGGTACGCTATAAACCATCCACATTGTTTGTTTAAACCTTTTGTTTAAACCGTTTTCCTTGTTTTTTTAAGGGAACACATTTATCGACGATACTCTCAATTTCATATTTTAGAATATTCCAACATTCAGTTGTGGTCTTTCATTCATCAGCATGTTATTCCAATCTAGCCTTGCTAAGTATTTTCTCATATCTTTATAGTTACCTTTGTGGAAGTTTCTCCTATACGTTTTTTATTTTTACTTTCTGATTGTACATTGATGTCAAAATGTATTTGATTGTAGTCACTGTTACCCAAAGGTTCATGTATTTTTATATTGTCCACTAATTATTTTTGTGAAGATAAAACTATATCTAATACATTTTCTCCCTTGGTTGGTTCTAGCACGTGCTGAGTAAGGAAGCTACCCTGAATTAAAAATAGAAATTGTTGGTCTTCACACCCTGTACTCTCTAGAGATTTCCATTGTATGTGTCCATGGTTAAAATCTCCCATTATGATACATTCCTCTTTACTAACTTCCTTTATATAATTTTGTATTTTTGTGTTATCCTCTTCGTTTATGTTAGGACTTCGGTAAACTAATCCAATAGTTAATTTTTAATTTCATGAAAACTATTTTGTACCAAACAGCTTCATCGTAATCTGCTTCCCTTTCTAATTTTATTTCATAAGGCTGAATAGATTCTTTAACATATAAAACAACTCCTCCTCCCCTTCTTCCTATTCGATCTCTCCTAAACATTACGTAACCTGTCAATCCTAATTCAGCATCTGTTATGTCTGTGTTGGCCCATGATTCAGTAATACCAATTATGTGAGGGTCAATATCTTCTACCATAATGTTTAATTCGTTTTTCTTATTTACTATACTCCTAGCATTTAAACACACGCATCTATAACTTGCTTCAGACATGTTTTTCGGACTTTTTGTTATTAGTTTATCTGTACTAGTAGCCTCTTGTCCTGCTTGAGGCATCTCTAAGTACCCCCCCGCGCTTCTAGTTTAAATAGTGTTGACTACCAAAAATATTCGTTTGTGATGGCGCCATGCAAACGGCAGGTAAAGGCCACCAGGCATTTAATATGCGGCAGTTGTAGCAACAGGGTGGACTTCGTCAAGTCAGTGGATAAAGTGGGGGAAGACGACGAGAGAGATGCTAGGGAGAGCTCACCTCAGCGTGAAATCGCATCATGGTCAGCTAAATAGCTTGGCCTGCTATGTGCAGACACCCAACCAGGGGTCTGCACCAGTTACCGTAAAACACTGTTTTTTTACCTAATAAGGTTGCACGCTAATGTACTAGTAATAATCTTTTGCATGTTAAAAGACAAAATTGACAAATATCCTAGAAGGGCGGGTTAAGCAGTGCACACGTGTACTAGTGTACCAGCCAGTGTTCCAGCACACCAGTGTAATAGTGCACAAATGCACCAGTGCACCGTGTAAACGTCAAATAAAGACGAAGCATAATTTTACATGCTGTAGCAGCGACAGCGGGATAGACTTTATGTAATCCTGGTATGTAAATTCGTGGGCAGAAGTTCAGGTAGATGATTTTTATTTCAAGTGTATGGGGTGTAAGACTGAAAAGTCTACAGGAGCAGGTAACTGAGTTAAGGCAGATGATTTTGATGATGACAGGGCAGGGTGAGAAAGAAGAGAGCAGAGGTGGTGAGAACGATGTGGTGAGAACGGTGAGTGCAGAGGTGGTGAGAACGATGCGAGCAGAGGTGGTGAAAATGAAGAGAGCAGAGGAGATGAGAACAAGGAGAGCATATGTGGTGAGAACGAGGAGAGCAGAGGTGGTGAGAACGAAGAGAGCAGAGGTGGTGAGAACGCGGAGAACAGAGGCAATGTGGGGGAGACAGCTGGTAAGAAGAAGAAAGAGTGTACAACAAAAGGGAGGTACACGGTTGAGTGGAGAGAGACTGTCAGGTGGTAAGTTGGTCGAGGATAATGAGAGAAGGGAAAAGGAGAAGACTGTGGAACTGAAGAAAGACAAGATGAGGCAGAGTATGCAATAAAAGTGAGGTAAACGGATGAGTTGAGAGGGATTGTCAGGTGGTAAGATAGTAGAGGTTGATGATTTAAGAGAAAAGGAAAGAGAAAAAAACAGAATGACCACAATATGACAGATTGGAGGAGGAAGACTGTGCAGCAAGAGCATGGGAGGTGTTGTTCCTGTGCATGTGGGAACGAACAATTCCGAGAAGGAGGTAAGTACAGGAGGTTGGTCAAGACACTTAAAGGGGACCCGGATTGGACAGAATGTGTTGTCTGGGATATTACCGGTAACGGAGGCAGGGGTGAGGAGTAAAGGAACTGTAGGAGGATGGCGATCAACACACAAGTACATAAGGTATGTATGGAGGAGGGAGTACGTGGTTAAACTTTGTGGGAAGTGATGACTTTTTATGAGAGATGGGCTTCATCTGACTGAAGGGTGCTGTTGTTCTCGGGTTTGAGTTTGTCATGGTTGTCGAAGAGGGCACATTTACCGTAAATTATTTAAACTAGATGCGCAAGGGAACAGACAGAGAAAACTTGAAGAAGCACAAATAAACATCCATAGAAATATTCACCAATTATTCCGGAAAATGAACTTAATGTATATGCTTAAATGCCAGGAGCACAGTAAATTAAACAAGCGAGTTAGACATTATTGTAGCAGATACAGACCATGAAGTAAAAGGTATCACAGAATCAGAATTGTGGTGAACACCTAGTCTGCGGTAAGCCCATGTCAACAAGTGTGATCCGCGAGGTCAGTGACCGTGAATAGTTCGTTATATCGTCTTTTTGCACTTCCTTTGTGTCCACGATCACCACGGTGTTTGCATTCAAGTGTCAACTGCCGTGTTATTATTTTTTCGACGGATTGGTAAAGTCGCAGACGACAAACACATATTGTCTGCGTTGATGTCGCTCGCATGTACACGCGCAAGCAAAGCACTTTGTAGATTGTAGCAGTAATATCAAGTTTCATGTAGATTTACTCCAAATTCGTTCTTTGTATTGACATAGTTGACAGTTTGCTGAAGTATTGTGCATGGTTTGCCGAGGTGCCATGGCGATGGACGACATACTCTGACAGGGGTTCCACAGGCAACAGTAGTTGCAATCACTGCCCTGTATCACTGCGGTTGGCAACTTACTTAACTAGCTAGTTTGACTGATCATCAATGTTATGGTTTTCATGTTACGTGTGTCTGTTCGTAGACACACGTACAACATCATGGGATAAACACAAAACCCTGCTGACCGATCCAAGTGGAGTGTTTGACTGCCTCATACGTATCTAGAGGAGGCAGCCACTAAGTCTAACTAAGTAGGAAAAAATCCCTTCCTACCGCAGTTATACCTGATGGTAGACAATTAGATAATAGTAGATACTTAATTCAAGGTTGAGTTTTTATTGACAAGTAAAAAGATACTGTTCTTTAGAACACGGCATCCGTTTCTTTGGACAGTTCAAAGCGCTTTACAGTTCACCCCGCATATCTGTTCTGTTCTAATCCTCTGGGAAGCATTCAGCCAAGCTACAATTACAGCACACTATTTGTTGGTTCGCGTATTTCAACCACTGTCTGTCTGGAGCCAGGTGGTCGTTCATATAGCTGGTTGAACTGAAATATCACAAGGTTCGATCGGCGGCAAGAGGATTCACCCGCACAACCTTTCTTTGTAGGCTTTGTTTGCTCTTAAAGTACAACCGACATAAGTGCGAATGTCCGGTCATCCGTGCTGTCTGACACGCTGCACGGACATCCAATACTACCTCAGCTTGCAACAGTGTAAGCCTTAGGATAACTGCACTCGCACGTGGAAATATTCAGACCTGAATCTCTCGCGGGCAGCTTGTGGACAAGTGAACTCACTCGCGACTCTCTTGTTTCGGACTCGGCTTCTTGGACGTGACGGAATTCTCACATTGTATCCCGGAGACGACGTTGAACAATCCGCTGCGACTCCCCCACGACTGGTAACAGCTGTTGCGTCCGCGCTCACTGCCACGCCTGTCTGTCCTCATCTTGGTCCTCAATCCTGCCTCCCACGGAGGATGTTTCCCTTGGACGTACGTCATGCAATTATAAAATCGCGCACTGTAAAATATGTCTTACGATTTGCTGCACGAGCTTTATGTTAACTTTTGCTTAGCGCCCTTTCCGATTACTCGCTCGAGGATCTTGTAAGGCTCCATTGTACGACATCGGATAACTGTGCAGCTAAATAATGTTGCCAGGCCAAGCCACCGAGAGCAGCTTTGTTCATGTTCACGTTCAAATCTGATGATCCATAGTTCTTGGAAGTAGTGTCCACAGCAATATCACTCTGCAGAAACACAGTGAATTCGTCGACGTATCAACAATTCAAAAGTTCCGGTACTACTTTTAATCACAATGGCGGAAGGATCCTGAAGCAGGTTTTAATGTTAGGTTGTTTTTTATCAACGTGTTGTAGGCCATTAAATCATGTCGCGTGATACGTGTCTGGAACTAATTGTAGACTAATCCAACTTTGGTGGCATGCGACTCATCTCATAACTTACAATTGTTTTTCGTTATATAGGGCTCGAAAGAAACTAAAGTTCATTACATGGTTACAAGCCACGTACTTTCCGACGTACTTCGGAAAACGTTTTGAACTTGTCTACGTCTGTCGTTCTCTCGGGTCACAACTTCTCATAACAAATATTGTTTTTCTTATGCGATATACATATTCCATCCTTAAATTCTGAAATCAAAAGTCCCCAATGCGAATTTTTCCTTTGTTATCTGGCAGATATGTTACACATGCAGTGACGATATCTAAGATCCGGTTCGGAGTCGTGTTGCTTCAAACAGTCGCACTGTGTAAAGTAACATCCGATTACTATGTTGGTTTAATCGCTTACAGCAGTTGCTGTAATCCGCTGCAATATGTCGACGATGCGTGCCCTGTCTGGCTACAAGCTGCGCACATACCCGGCCGCTCGGTCGCCGGGGGTGGCAGCCCGCCTTGGCGGTTGTTCGTCGGAGCGTGGCATGGACGGCGGACCGAGTAGTATGAGGGTGTAACGTGCGACTTGCGTAAGAACTCCCGTCGGTTTCCGCGTCATTCCATTCCGTTAGCGACCGTCGGTTTCAGTCCTGTCAGCACTGCCCGATCAATCAGTCGTCTCCGGTCGTCCCACTAAAGGTAAGCGACACTGACTGACACGTTACATCTACTGGAGAGCAGGAGAGGCTTCACAAGTCAGTTCAATGTTATGGTCTAGTGTTATTTATAGCTGCGCCGGGCACATATGTAACGATTGCGCGCTACTGTATTGCTATTGTTGGACTTGTTTCCAATAAGCATTTGTGCTGAGAGGTTTAGCAACTAGATTATGATAACAGCTATTAATAAAACTATACTAAGATTAATGCATTGCTCGTCTGGAATGTATGAATTGTTTTAATAGGTAAAATGTCAGTTGAATGTGTGTCATTGTAGAGCACGTTATTTGGTTCTGTGGGTTTCTCAAAATGTTTACTCAGTAATTCCTGTGCACAATCCACCACAGCTACTGTAGTGCATAGCTCAGTGAACTGAGGCAATGTGCACTGAACAAAATGACCTACATTTTGAACGGCATAGCAAGAGCCAGACATCGGGCTACTGCGACCTTATGCGCAACACAAATACCGGGGTTTTAGAACGAGGAATTATACTGGGATGTCGGTACACAGTGATAACTAGAATAGATACACCTGCTGCCAATTCCACAGTATATCTACCAACTGACTAAAAGGGAAACAGAGGTCATTGTTTTAAGCCCATGCGCCTATAAGAATTAATATGACATAACCATTTGCAACTACAGTTAAAGCTCGTTAGATCTGGTCAGGACCAAAATAGTGGATATCCAAAGTAGTAAACATTGATTTTTCAGCATTTATATTTTCACTTCATTTAATGCTTAAATAATCATTAAGTAATTTAATAGTTTGTCTGATGAATTCACACAAAAACTACATACAAAAGTTGCACAAACGAGCTAGACAAGTCTTAGTAGATACTATAGGTGGTTTGGTTTTTGAAGTTTTGCGTTGCTTCGGTGTATACCCGTCGGCCTTCGACACCACCACCACCGCTTTGGAAAATATCGCTCATTTTCGGATATAGTCGTATTTATTTATTTACTGTTATCAAAACAAATGTAACATAATTTACAAAAAACAGTACCCCGGTCCAGGTGAGACCACGGAAAATTCCTCTTTCGATGCAGGCTGATGTGAAACCCAAATAGATACTCTGGAAGAAAAAGGTATCATCGAAAAGGTTACGAATCCTACACCGTGGATAAGTAACCTGCAGCCAGTCAGGAAACCAAACGGGACAGTTAGACTGTGTCTTGATATGCAAAATTTAAATCAAGCCCTGAGAAGAAATCACTTCCAGATGCCAGACATTGAAGATGTGCTGCCTCAGTTGGCAGGAGCAAAGGTATTCAGCCTGTGCGATGCAAAGGACGTTTTACATGTGAAATTGTCAGAGAAATCAAGTCATTTCACAACATTCTGGACACCGTACGGGAAATACAAATGCAAATGAATGCCATTTGGTATCTCAACCGCACTCAAAGGAGTATCAGTAGTGGCGGACGACATACTGATATACGCACGATGAGAATATGCGGAAATTCCTCAAACGTGTTACTGAGTATAAACTGAAACTGAACAAGAAAAAGTGCAGATTCCACATGACTGAATTACCGTACATCGGGCACATACTTACGTCGGAAGGTGTGAAACCGGACCCGAAGAAGGTGTGTGCAATCAAAGACATGGAAGCGGCCAGAAACGCAGAGGAAGTGCGACGTTTCCTAAGTCATGTCAACTACATGGCAAAGTTCATGCCGAACTTATCTGCTGAGAGTGAGCCGCTGCGTAGACTGTTGAATCTACCAGACAAAGAGTTCTGCTGGGGAGTAGACCACAGAACCGCATATAAGACTTTGAAAAAATGCTCACATCTGAGAAACTCCTGCATCCTGCTTACTATCGTAAGCAAGATGCCAGTGCAGCCGGACTAGGTGCAGTGTTACTGCAAGACGAAACACTTGTAGCCTACGCGTCAAGGTATTTGAGCAAGAGTGAGTCGAACTATGCGCCAATAAAATAAAGAATACTATCGCTAGGCACTCGCCTAGCTACCAAGAGAATACAAGCGACGATGCTAGCCCTATGGTATGCATTCACAGTGAAATGGAAACCAGACAAAGAACAAATCATAGCCGGTTTGTTATCACGACACACACGTAACTGCAAACAGACGGAAGAACCACCCGCACGAGAACACGTGTTCCAACTACAACAACACACGTTACAGTGTCGACAATTCGAGACGGTCGATCTAGTCAGAGACTGTCCAATGTCAAAAGCGTTATATGGTGCGATAAAGAAGGAGACAGAGCGAGACAAACTCCTCCAACAATTATCGGAAGTCATCAAGAATGGCCGAAAGACATAACCAAAGTACCAGAATCAGTAAGGAAATGGTGGACATTTAGAGACGAACTAACGATACTAGATGATGTTGTCTACAAGGGACCAAGAGTGGTAATCCCAAACAGTATGCGTAAAGACATGCTGAAACGTCTACATGTAAGCCACGAGGGAACAGAAGCAACTCTACGTCGAGCAAGACAGACCATGTTTTGGCCGGGCATGGCGGTAGATGTGAAACATAAAATTGGAAATTGTCATGCATGCAAAAGAGACGCTCCTGAGCAGACGAAGGAGACGCTACATACCACAACATACCAAACAAGCTGTGGACGAAAGTGGGAATGGACATTTTCACCCACAAATCAAGCAACTACCTGGTAATCACTTACTATTTCTCTGACTACTTTGAGTTTGAGCAACTAATAGACATGTCAGCACCAGCAGTAGTAGATATCAGCAAGAGATGGTTCGCGAGACTGGGTATCCCATAATGTGTGCATTCAGACAATGGACTTCAGTTCACCGCAAGTGAATTTGCAGTATTCAGTGCAAACTGGGAATTTGAGCACACGACCAGCTCGCCATATCACTCACAGCCGAATGGCAAAGCGGAATCCAGTGTAAAACTGGCAAAGAGAATGCTGAAGAGAGCAGCCTATCCACAACTAGCGCTACTGAAATATAGAAATACAGTCACTGAGGGAATGACAACCAGTCCAATCCAGAGACTTTTCAACATTTCAGCCCGATCTATATTACCGCAGCGAGAATGTATAAGCGCGGAAGACAAAGTGAACCGTGCAGAGAAAAAAGGAAACAACGTAAAACGCAGAACCACTACAACAAGTGAGCGAGAGACACATACAAAAGGAAGGTACCAGTGGACTCTTGAGGGACTTCACTTCTCACGAGCAAAAGTGGAAGGATGTTCTCAAGTGTTGAAACAACTGACCGACAGATCGTTTATCGTTGTCTCCCAAGGGCAAGTGCTGCGTCGTTCCCGTAGACACCTCATACCACAGGTGGTACCAGAGGATGTCTACCATCCGACCACTAGCTTGGTACCTCAAGCAGTACCCGTAGATGTTTATCACCCGACTGCCAGTCTGCCACCACAACCCAGTGGAAATCGATCATCAGAGCGTTAACAGTGACCCACAAGACCAAGTAAGTGTAACCACTAAAAGCGGACGCTTGGTGAAGAAACTAGTGTGGTATTAAGACTATAAGTTTTACATTAGAAAAGGGGGGGTGTTGGCAGTTGCCCAGTTAACGTTTTAGCGTTACTCATCCTAAAATAGACGGAGTCGAGAGTGAGGTTCGTCATGCTGTTGTTGTTGAGTAATTAAACTTGTGTTCGTTTATCTTTGTCATTTCTTCGTCTTTCACGTCCACAACCGAGAACGTGAACACCAGTCAAACTGACTCCCCACATCTCGAGATCGCTGATTGGTTGAGCAAATTTGATCCCACCATTAACAATAGAGATAACAAATCAACTGGGTTGTTGAGGCAAAGCATTTCAATAAGGAAGCATAGTCACTGGCGCGGCGCCCTTTGTTATTCTGGTGTGATGCAATTACACTGTATACACTACCAGTTCAAAATCAAAATGGCATATCGTTGAATGACTGCTTCCTTATTTAAATGCTTTGTTTAGGTCACGCAGGCAACATTTTGATTACTAAAAAACGACCAGCGTGAGTTGTTTTGTTTAGAAAGTGGAATGAGTTATACAACTATATCGACAACTGCTGTCAATCAGTGTCTGGCTGTCATGTTAAACGAATTAATATAATTATATTAGTAGGGCCATATATATATTATCATCGGGTCTAAAAATCGGAAGATGTGTTGATGTGATCGTAATGTCGGAAGAATGTTCTAAAAATCGGAAGTCTTCCGAAAAAATCGGAGCAGTTGGCACCTCTGCCGGGTAAATGTAACTAGTCGTTCAGATATGATCCACCTCGAAGGCATGTCATTATTTGTAATTTAATTTGTCCCACATACTGCGTGTATACATTGGACAGTCACAAACATTGGTGGCAGTCACAAACAACGATATCCAATATAATAATACGATAGTGAACGCGCCCTTTGTGCTCTGAACATTCGTTCATATTAGCATTGCTGTGGTCCAATATACACAATACAGCTATGCGTTTATTTTTAATAAACATTTACAGTTTGTGTAATTTCAAACGCAATGTTTGATCGATGGCTAAACGTCTTCTATTCTTTGAAACCACACATGGAATGTCGTATTTAATGTCATCTGTTGCTGTCGTGTGCTGCAGTCATGGGTTGGTTCGACGCGTTCCGTAACAACGGCTGGAATACCTACTACTCGGGGCGCAATCAGAGTCCCGTCTTTTTTGACGTGCAAATCATCTTCGTCTCCTTCTTCGTCACGATCATCTCTGTCGCCTTCCTGCTTGTCATAGTCGGCAGTCGAGGACGGGATGTAAGTAGACTTGTCATTAATTGTCGTCGTTGAAATACGCAGTCAGATGTCGGTATAAATAAAAGTGTTTGGGATTTCCCCAAAATTAGCCCTATACAGTATACACTATTCGCGATTGTAAGCTGTGTTCATTTAAAGTAGCGTTCTGACTTACTCGATGCCATAAACTTTCCCGCCATATGTAAACACTAATTATCCAATAAAACCATTTAAACGCTTTGGATCAACCGTTGAGTCAATGGAGGTGCAGAAATTGTATACGCACTGACACTGGTCTTTATCGTATTAAACTGCCGAAGACCAGCGAACGGTAAAAGTAGCGCCACCTATCAGATGTACCTAGACTTTTTAGGCATATCAAATATTGAAGCAATATGTCGTTAACACGAAAGTTATGCCATAACATAAGTAATTCAATTTAAGGACATCCTGTGTAACATCATATTTTTTCTTTTCAGAGATGGATGACGTTTTGCAAGTTGCTTTTTACTTTCCAAACGGGTGCAAACATTCTAGGTATGTAAACGACGACTGACGCTGTCAGTGTCACTTTGGAAAGAGACAACAGGGACACTAATAATTACATGTACTATACCTCTACACTGTCGTGTTTCTGTTACAAGCGGTTATTGCGTAACGCTAACGCAGTTATTGAAATGTGTGCCCAGTCATAAAACTAGGCAAATTATTTACGGCTTAACGATGAAATGATAACAAACTGACTTTAATACTTATATGTTCTAGTTTGCCTAACTGGCCAACACTGGCAGGACGCGGACGTTCGGACACACTGCTCCTACATCTCACAGCCGGGTTACGACGACGTCACGGCCAATGTGGGCGTGCACATCGGGCTCAAGAGTATCAACATTACCATGAAAGGTGGTTACTAACATCAAGCAAATTATACTGATTTGAATAACGGTGCCAAATAGACGGTTGACGGCTAAATATTGTTAATTCTTATTAAATCGTGTTAGATATTGTTAAATCTTGTTAAACATCGTTAGATATTATTAAATCTGGTTAAATCTTTTCAAGTATCGGACGGGTTGGACAGCAGCTCAACGGTCGTTTTCCCAACGACTAATGTACCAGTTTTATACCCATCATATGTCTTCACGTTTGGATGTTAAATATGCTTTGTTTTATAAGTGAAACTACCAAAGCTTTATTTGAAGATCACCGGCGTATTTTTGGGGGCGAGATTTGTTTTATATAGGTGATACAGATAATACTGTTCAGCCTCTACTAAAACGTCGCCTGTCAATGCAAAATTGGAGATACATAAGTGGCGAAGTGTAGTACTTGGTGAATGTGTGTGTGTGTGTGTGTGTGTGTGTGTGTGTGTGTGTGTGTGTGTGTGTGTGTGTGTGTGTGTGTGTGTGTGTGTGTGTGTGTGTATGTGTGTGTGTGTGTGTGTGTGTGTGTGTGTGTGTGTGTGTGTGTGTGTGTGTGTGTGTGTGTGTGTGTGAGTGCGTGTGCGCGTGTGTGTGTGTTTGCGTGCGTGCGTGCGTGCGTGCGTGCGTGCGTGTTTGTGTGCGTAAGTGCGTGTACGTGTGTGTCAGAAGCACCGTATCCATCATAGTTGGCCTTTAAAAAGATATTTGTCCCGCAAAGAAACATTCTAGATACGCTCTTGCTCGAAATAGTGATGTCGATGAAATATCTCTGTGTGGTGTTTATGTTTTCAGGAAGTATCGAGAGCGGCGGCTATAACTACAACGAAATGTTCAGCATCAAAGAATGTAAGTTAACTGAACTTTAATTCTGTGTTAGCAAAGTAGTCCACAGGTTCGCCAATACTCAAGAATTTTGCTTAGCATTAGGAAAGGCAAAATACAATTTACTTTTGAAGAAGACGTTTACAGTGAAACAACGCAAATTATGAATAATACTGAATGACAGATATACCTGCATACTTACATTGTACGTACATATGTATGTATGTATGTATGTAGGTAGGTAATATACAAATATGTGCTTGTTGCATATGTGTACATTTGTGAAATTATCATCTAATATCAGCAATATCTAGGAAATTGATAAATAAACAATTTCTATCATAGGACGCTGACAAAACGTTATCATTCTATTAAAAGTTGTTATCGAATATTTAAATTTTACATTTTCTACGTTCGTCGTTTGTCGCAGTCACGGACATGGACACTTCGTACCGAGATGCCCGCCAGAGAGGACTGCCGGAAGCCATTCTCTACGTCGCCGAATACTTCCACATGGACGAAGGAGGTCTTCGCTGGACCCGCAACATACGACTGGCCGGTCACTTCGCCTACATACTGCTCTGGTCAGTATATCCACACAAATTACATTGGTTTTTTTTCATAATAATAATTACTATTCATTATTCACAATTTGTAGCTTTATATTTGTCGTAGTACTATTTCCGTTTATTATTATCGTCATTGAAGACGATGATCATATCATTGCATGAACTTTCATACTTGTAAAAATGAGAATTCATTTAAGATATATTTAATTACACACATTACATTGATAGTCGACTTCCCATTCCGAACATACTAACATACCCGCAAGCTGCCACGGACGATATCATTCATTAGTATTAACTTGTTGAGAGAAACCGGAAACTCAGGCACGGTTTATACAATTCGTTTTGCAAACAAATAATTTAAAACTAATCAGAAAGTACGTCTGCAAGATCGTCATCAACATAATCTCAATCATCACCGTCCTCTGAGTACCGTTGTTTTCCCAGGGCGTCGTTTGCCTCGTGGCTCGTCGCCAACATCACCGTGTGCGTCGACGTGGCGCGCGGCTCGCTGCTCATGGCGCTCACCGGCGTCATGATGGTCGCCGCGTGCGTCATCTATGCCTTGTGTCAGCCTGCACCCCCGTTCGTCGTGCGCTTCGTCGACGCCTATCTACGACTACACTTCGGCTGGTCCTTCTGGCTGTGTATAGTGTCAGGTAGGAACTAGTGGTAAAGAGAGTCAATCTACGTAGGTACATTCGTTAAATTGTAATGTTTGACCCATTTTATAAAATGAAAAAAAAACACCCAGCATCCCAGTATGCGGATGGCGATTTCGTGTAGACACCGAAGAGACATCCTTTGTATGGATGACATGCCGGAACACTGACTAGACCGGGAGCAACAAGACTATACCGATCTCCCAGTCCGCTGATTGCTTTGGAATAGGAAACAAAAGTAAAACTTAAGTTTTAGGGATCGTTGTTGCACTGCAGGTTATGTGTTTCCATTACGACCGAGTACTTGCTTGTGTGCCGCCAGGTGTCCTCACATTCGTCGTTGGCGCGGCTGTCTTCATCTTCTACGTCGTCACGCCCCGCATCGCCGGCAAGCTCTTCCTCCTCGACTCGAGCTTCATGAACGAGGAAGACGCAGTAGAAGAGGAAGAGATGTCGGGCCCACTCGTGTTGGGCACGGTACGTGGGCTTCTCTCCGGTCTGTTGGGTGATGTTGGATATTTATGGACATTTGAATGTAGTATCCTGTTTATAGTTGCAGCATTCAATGGTTTATGTCCCCCTACCTGCTGTTTACTACCCGCAACCGTCGGCAGCGGAACGTCGACGTGATAATGTACACGCATACATAATAAACATTCACTTCGTAGACATATCACTTTCCAAGATCTACACTCGCAGTGCATGCACGCACAGACACACACGGCGACACGTGCGAGGGCACACACACCTCATTCATCTGTTTGCACGTCTTTGGACTACTGACTACAGCACTGCTCTCAGATAATATCTTACAGTCGTAGTTACTTGGTTATACAAACGTTTGTTTGTATCGGGCGCGTTTTACCATAAAGGATCTGAAAATGTACTGCCTCGCGCGCATGTATACAATAAATCAAAAGGAAAGCAGCCTCGCTCGAACTTTTTTGAACACTTATGCTGGAAGTCACATGCCGACAACACGTGGCTGGCTACTTACTCGGAGATATTTCGTAGCCGTCGGGAAGACATTTATGTCATACTATGTTCTTGTATAAAGCACGTCATCGAAATGTCGTTGTTATGGAGTTTTTTTTAACAAGATTTAACAAGATTTGCCATCCAAGCCATAGGCCCAGATGGCAAGTGGACAAGGAAGCCATTGGCTTATCGAGAGTCCAACAATGTTCATCTACTTATAGCCCGCCCTCCTGAGATATGTGTCAACCTTGTTTTTAAACATATTCACGCTGCTAGCAGTTACACAATCTGTAGACAATTTGTTCCATTCATTTATTGTCCTCTGTGAGAACGAGTGCTTCCTGATGTCCAATCTACATTGATCCTTTACTAATTTTACCTCATGTCCTCTAGTTCTGCTATCCTTCTTGAGTGAGAAAAACATATTTCTATCAATATTTTCATACCCATTCAATATCTTAAAAACTTCAATCTGATCTCCTCTTAACCTCCTTGTCTCTAGAGTTGTTAAACCACATTCTTTCAGGCGTTCTTCATAACTAAGGTCTCGCAGTTCTGGAATAATTTTAGTTGCTCTCCTTTGTAGTTGTTCAGTAGCATAGTTTGTCGAGGTAAACCGTAACAATGGTAAACAGGAGGTTTCTTGAATTAACTTGACGTATAGCGTATAACACGATACAACACTAAATAAACGAGATAGTTTACAACTAAGGTAGAATAATAACACAAATTCGCAATCAGACATACACGTGTCATGTGTTTCTATGTGGATTAAAGTTGTGTATGATTATCTGCAAATTTGAGAAACTATATGAAATCCAGATAGGTGTGTATTCAGTCTCTATGTTACATGACTATTTGAAAAACACGTCCACACAACTATGGTAATTATGAAATATTAATTACAAATTACAAGAGCACATTTTTTAATGCAAAACTAATCTTTCCAGACAACATGATACACACTGTGTAACTGTTAAACGTGGGTGTACTGTAATGAGACTAACCCATCTGTTATTGGTATTCGCATTATGAACGACTTGTTGCAGCCGAATTTCAAGCGCAAGATGGCGGCGAACGTGGCATCAGGGGGAAACATCTTCGACAAAGCGGCCTCTACGTGCAATGACAGCGATAGCTCAGTACCAGCAAACGACGTCGCGTGCGCAACGGCAGCAGAATGCACAACTGTCGTACAAGTGACGGCATGAGGAGATGAAAGCGAATATGTACTGAAGTAGGAACGCAACACACAGTGCATCCGAAACTTATTTCATTATATACTCTATGGCACCTTTGTGGAGTGAATCGCCCGTGAATCGTACTCGACGGCTGAAGAAGTAGCACAAATACTCGGACAAGGCCGTAGGTCGTATCCCATTATTTGTGCTACTCAGCCACTGTCTCGTACGATTCACGGGCGATTGTGTGTGCGTGAGTGCGCGTGTGTATGCGTGCTTGTGTGCATGTGTATTTGACTGCACGTACAATGTGTATGCAAATAATACATTCAGAAACGACGAATATTGTGTTCATACGTAGAGAGAGTGTGTGTGCGTGCGTGCGTGCGTGCGTGCGTGCGTGCGTGCATGCGTGTTTGTTTTATAAAATTTTATTCGCACGCATATCGTAGGCACTGCATAGTCACTGCTAATTAATTCTTCAAGTGTGTGTGTGTGTGTGTGTGTGTGTGTGTGTGTGTGTGTGTGTGTGTGTGTGTGTGTGTGTGTGTGTGTGTGTGTGTGTGTGTGTGTGTGTGTGTGTGTGTTTGTTTGTGTTTGTGGAAGGAAGATAATATTCAACAAATGTTTAGTTTTCGCTGTATATGAAACATGCATGTTTGCTTAATCATTCAAGACCAAAATATTTACGCAGATATGTTAAGTTATCAAATTATTGAACATTTCTCAGGATAGTTCGTTTTCATAATCATCCAATTCTTTTATCATATCCCAAAGGTTTCCTTATCTGTAGAGCTTCCGCAATCTTGTCAAGATGGCTTCATGAATTTGATATGACAAAAGAATTGTATGATGGCGTTAAGTTTTCATCAACTAAAACAGCCTCATATACTGGCGTACATTGGACTTTAAATATAGATAAATATATTGTAAGCATTTGTAGTTTGCACAATGTGCACGGTTTGGAAATAAACGTTATTGTAGCTATTGAACCTCCAATCAGCGCCATATGTTCGATATTTCTTATTCTAAAAATGTAGTACCAACTAGGCGTACTACATGCAGACAGAAACCTTTACTGGAAGGGAGCAAAGGTGATAGGCAGAGAAAGTAACAGGAAGAGAAATTAAAGGATGAGGATCAGAAAGATGACTCCAATCATGAGTCGAGCCACGTATGGGATGGCTTGCTTGCCATGCCAACTGGCGAGCAGAAGAAGAATTTGTCGTCCCATATTTCAGTTCCCGATGACTACCGACGGCAGCCGAAAGGTTAAGTAAATCCCAATAGTTCTGATTAAAAGAAAATCGTTTCTTCGTTATTATTTCCAGAACAGACCCGCGATTGATTTGTCTTGCGTAGTTATGCAAACGCGTGTTCTTTCGAAATGTTCAAACGTCCCTCTTTTTGCTTGATACACGAGCATCTCTCAGTTCATTTGTAGTTGCTCAATAATCCAGCATCCATATTTTATCGCGACAGACATTGTTCACATAAAAATAATGACAATACGTAGTAAAGCGCTCGTGAGTGCTAGGACTAGGTACGAGTCTTTTTATTATTATTATTATTATTACAAGAACGACCTTTTGTAAACCGTGTTGGTCTGGGGTATTTGTTTTTTTAATAAATGCTTTAACATTGCATCCTTCACACCTTTCATGGTAAATATTTTCATTACCTTTCGTACAACGACATAGTCACATATAGGTCTCATACTATTACATTGTGTGAGTATTAAAGTGAAGTGTATTTGTTCATCAGTGTCTGTATGTTGTCCACATAGACATAAATAGAACACCCGTTAGTAAAACAAGACCGCTAAGTCCTTATCAGTTGACACATGATAAAGTGATGCCGGCATGGACCAGTGACATTCATGCTGCTGCACGGCAAGAACCCAGTGGAGGCCCAGTGTTTATACTGTACAGCACCCAGTCTTCATCATATATATATAGATATACAGTACTAATAAGAGATTATTACTACATAGCTATATATACCTAATACCTTATTACGTACACGATCTATCCATGCACCTTTTATATCAAATATCATAACATATTAACTATAACAGTAGCACCAATATACATGATCGAAACTGAACTTTCTGAAGTGCTCTATACATGTATTAGGTAATGACTGCAAATGGTCAAAATCTCATTAAGCCCTATTGGACATTCTTCTCTAAGGTCCCAAAAATATTCTTTTCCCATCTTCCAACACATTCCCCAGCAGCTCCATCACAGCCATTTCCACCTGCAGATCAAGATCTTTCTCGAATGTTGTCTGGCCAACTTGCAAAGTCATGTAAAGAAATGTGCTCTCTCATTTAAGCTGTCACTTGTTTTAGTAGGCAACCTTTCACATGGTTTGTCAAACAAATGCATAGAATGAATGTGAATGTTGCAATGTGTACATAATTAGTTACGTGATAGTGGTTCATACAATGAAGAAAAGGCAAACGACGATCAAAAAGGGGAGAGCCTTATTAAATGCTTAATAAAGAAAAAAAATCTTATTAATGAGCTGACATCTAGTGGAGTTTTAAAAATGAGTTACAAATATGTATACACGCACGCACACATTATTTATAAAACTGAATCCTACCCCTATAACATTTTATGTTGCACCCAATCAATGTGACTACTGGGAAACACTTAATGTACGCTCCCCCAAGAAAAACAAACGTATCTGTAATATATTGATATTTCAGAACATTTTCGAAACTGTTACATTCATTCACATATACACTAACACAGCACAAACATTTGCGACATAAATTACCTGAAAATAACAAGATGTTAGATCCCGTCTTCTGTCGATTTGTACAGCTGTAAGCCACACAGGAAATAACCATATTCGTTGTCCCACAACTTTCTCCAGCAAGCCTCCAAAATGTTTGTCTTGGAGAGTTTAACACTAATGCACGATGCTCACTCCAATATGAACAACCCAACTGCCCACACTTATAACACAACTACTGGGAACACCCTCACCCAAATTAGTAATCAGTCTGGTGGCCATGCCCCATTAAGAACAAATGTCATTGACAAATCTTCAAGTTAATTGGTTCCTGGTGTCATCGTCACTGGCTACTAGCCTGAGAAGTTTATACTTCTCTGGTAGCCACCTCATCTTCATTGCTTTTGTTTGCCTTATATTGAACATGATGATGGTGAGGAGGAAATAAATTAACTTACTTACTCACTTACATACTCACTTACTTACTTACATATGTTAGACAACTATTTGTAACATGCTATATTCACACCATAAACAGTACTACTCTATGTGTCATGCAGTGGATGCAACTGTTTCTGCCGTGCAATGAAATGCCGGCCAGTGGTCCACGACCGCTTCACTGCAGTAAGCTGGCTTGTCGCTCTTGTTTATAGGTGGGTGATTAATGATGTAACTCTATGGTTGTCCATCATCGGATATAGCTAAGGAGTGCTGTAGTGTGGTGACACCTGGTGGAATCTGGATGATTGAAGCTAATTCAGCAAATCATTACACCAGTATTATGAAATATCCAGGTATACACCAACTCCTTCAGTTTAACTAAGCACACAACACTTGCAAGTAATGTTACATATTACTTGCCCATAACATAAAAATTTAATATATTAGTGAATATTACGATATATTAGCACAGTTTTGTTTTATAGTTTGTTTTCGATTGGATTTGATATTGGTGTTGTTTCCAGCTGACACACACGAGGTCTCGTCAGTTTAAGAATCGGATGACACATAACTTGTTGTTCCGAACGGCTTTCCTCGTGTCATTGTTTGGTGTTGGACTGTCAATATTCAGCATGTCACAACTACATGACACGCGGCCTAGACATCTGTTTCTGAAAGAAATGCAGAACCCGTAACAATGGCACACTGACCCAGCTAAAACATATAGACTCAAGTCTATCCACTGATAGAAGTGTGGTGTTGGACACTCCTGTATTACAGGGTACAGAACTTGACAAGTGGTGAATGAACTGTCGAAAAGTGTTATAAATATACAAATACGCCCGTGCAGTTAGTGAAAGTCTGAATCTCTCACAGTGGGATTCTTGTGTGTGTTTGTGGTCGATACTGGAGTTGATGATGAATTCTACATATTATATATGCGGTGTGTCTTCAGACATCTGGGGAACTGTCAGTGTGTGGCACCTTGTTATTTGTGAGTTTTGCTTCCAGAGATCTGACTTGGCATGCAGAGTACGTGCTATTGAAACACTATTTTTAAGCGTGCTGGATTGCATGCGTACATAGGAACTCCAATATGAACTTGTGAATTGCATTTACAGTAAACTTTTCTACTAAAGTTTATTCTTGTGTAATACAAGTGTTAAGTTTCTGAATTGCCTCTTGTTATAGCAAATGTTTGTAATTTCGGGCTACTCATAGGTTTACCCATCTGGGTAAGGCATGCATGAGGTAGGTCACTGCAGCATGATGGTCATCTCCAGTTATTGACAGCTTGAATATCAAATTACTTCACTACATACTTTGTGTAATTTCATACCTAATGTCACAGTTATTATAGGTGATCCAAATATTTGTGAGTGTACAGTTTACAAAATGTGTAACTGGAGACGATCCTTTTCTGTACTCTGCAATATATGTACTACATCGGTAGGCCCTACTGTGGAATCATGCGGTTGTGGAAATGTCTATGGAAGATCCACACTGGTTTCCACATTCATCTGTAACATTGTATGCATCGATGTACTCTACATTACAAGATGATCAAGCAGATTCAAGTGTCCAAAATATACAAAATTGTGACTGTATGCTATTTGTGGCATACTGTGGTAGACATGCATATATGCACCCCCTCCCTTGAACATAAATTGGAGCAGTCTGTCAACTGGGGGTTATAATATTGTATTGGGTAATCCTGTGGTAATTGTGCCACAGGTTTTGTACTGCAACTTCACGTGGTAGACCGTTGTAAATCACTTCTTGCATAGAGATGTTGCACTTAATGCGTGACGCTTTTCCCTGTTCCAGATTTGTACACGAGGGTTTGCCTTATTGCTTTTTCCTCTTATGATTTGTTCAGTAGTATATACAGGGTTTTTAATGTGGAGAGACCCCCACATATACAGTGTGAATGGTAAATGCTAGTCAGTAGTGATATAGTTAGTAATTGCATCGTTATTAATGTTTGGTAATGTGGCTTAATTAGTATGTGAATGGTAGATATTACGTTTTGATGATGGATGCTTGCATAGCTCATGAATTAAAATGTAATTAAATGTCATTATTTTGGCCTATTTCACTCTACACTGGTCTTGCATTGTTATTCTGCATAAATGTGGAAACAAAATGTTGATATCATTAATCTTTGCACTAATAAAGTTTGATGAATTGAGTTATCACATTTTTTGCTTGAACTATGTCGACATTTAGTTGAAAAAGTGAGTTTACATTAATAGAAGTATGTAACATGTAGCAGGTTTTGTCTCCTTGGGAGCTCCTGTAAACTATTGATGACCTTTTGTAAATAAGAAATCTGCACAATAAGCAGTAGTCCTAGTTACATATTATGCATGAATAGTAACATTGTGTCATGCATGATGCTGTATATAATATAATTGAAACTCCCAAAAGTCAGCTTTTATAAGATTTTAATAGAATAGTTTATATCAAATAAACAGGACCGGCAGATTGTACTACTAATAACATCAACAAGCATGATTTCATATATTCTTCTACATTATACAGCGTCCTCTGAGCTCTCCAGCAATGTGCAGTTAACTATGTGTGGTCTGCATTGCATACATGTAATGTCTATGATAATGATGTAAACCTGCCTACAAGCTGTGAACAAATATGGCACCTCAAAACATTCACAACAGACTCAACAAGCAAAATAGCTGTAAATCCTAATTACAGTGTAAGACTTCCAATATAATTATATATTATTACTTACTCCATGTAGCAAGACAGTGCTAGCAGTGGGAGTAGTTAAAGCATGTAAACATGAATAATATGGCTCCACTTGTGGCATACCACAGCATTACAAAGAAATCTATTACCAAGTCACACCGAATAAAATGTAAATATTTTCTAGCAGGAAATGTCTTTTATCATGCCCCATTTGCAAGCTACCACAACAACAGTCCGTTGTTTGTCAATAAGTGTGTAGAAAAGCAGTAAAGTTGTTAGTCAAATTATTTCCATCAAGAACGAGACCAAAGTTCTGTTTTTAATAGACTAGTGCTTGAAAGACGCCCCACAAAAACTGTGCAAATTTAGCAAATGTGAAGTGCATTGAACATGTTTTGTGACAGTAATAAAATATGTATAAGTGAAATGTACTTGCCATGTCAGTGAGATAATAATAGCAGATGATGCAATGTTATCTATAACCATGGTACAGTTTGTTTACATTTACACAAGATGGAAACATTTACTTTGTGTTGTCCAGATAAATGAGTCTGTATTCGTGTATTATCCAGGACTTGAATAACGAAAAAAAATATTTTACCATTATGGAATGGTTTATAACTGCACCAATAGTTTATCACTTCCCCTGCACCAGATGACACAAGATGTTACCTACCACTACCAGTGACAACGTCTGTTTGCAAGTACATTTAGTGGCCTGGTGCTATATGGATACTAGATGTAAGGAACAACCGCTTAAAAGGAACAACTTTGGAATCCCACCCTGCCCTGCACTTTTAGTCACCCTACGTCATACCTCTAGGTACATGGAACACTGGATATGTGGAACAGTTTGGCAAAGCCCCAACATGTTCCACATAGCAAGAGTCCACTGTACATTTATTGCATTCTTCTAGATGTGACATAACTACACAATGACTTCACACAACCTTGTCTGCTGGCAAGCAAGTCATACTTGGAGTTATGCTCTGCCAGAATCGCACAATGTGTCTCTGATTACAGTCCACTCAATGAAAATGTCCTTAGAAGTTCTCGTAGAAGTGGGGGAACTGGGTGCGTGTGAACTTGGACACACTGCTGCACGCATTGCAGATGCTCTTTGTGAGTCCAGCTGGCCCACAGCTAAACACCCCAACCTTCTTCACCTGAAACACAAAGGTCAACGTCATGTCTTACACAGTTACCAGGAAAACGTCTGGGCCTATGCATATGCAATATATTTGTATACACCTATTCGTATACTTGAAGTTGACAATTGGATATGTCCATGCTGTTTACATCCACACTCAACTTATGTAACATGTTTCGGCCTTTATATATTAAACTACCCGGTAGTCTGACAAAATAAATATATGTGTATTTCAGACTGCGTTGGTTCTGTGTATGCCTGTGTGGCAGGGTATCTTACTCCTTATAAATGTGTGTGTGTCTGTTCTGATGCAAGAAAGTTTATAAGTAGCAAATATGAGTCAGAATAATATCTACTATATGTTATTCTGCAAGAAAATTGTGTGTGTTTACATTAAGTTATAAATTTATGAATGATACGAAGTGATTCCTGAATTAAACATCAGTCTCTCATCGAGGCACTGAGTTAATCAAGATTGGCCACCTCAACAACAAAACACTTTATTTATACTTTATTTAACTGCATTTAGCTCATAATTGATACATGAAAACCCTATCGCAAGTGATTTTTGGAATAAATGTTGCTTTTAATCACATTATTGCACATTAACCAGAAGATGTATGTGTGTTGTAAATATGTTATATGAATGCCACTTTAATTTAAATTGACACACAAACTAGTATGCAGTGTATGCACCAAAACGTTTGACTTTAAAAACCTACGTAAAGCAGCTAGCCATCATGAAGATGAAACATACAAAGCCTCACTTAATACGTCACACAGCCTTGGTTACCTGATTTTCACAGAACTGCGCATGCACTTATCAGTTGCACTGGTTAACATGTCAGCCCACAGTCAACCAGAGAAATGACCAGAATTGCCCACTTTTAGAACACATTCGTAGAAACACACTGGCGTAATATTCTTGATATTAGTTGCACATGATTAGTTTTTATTAACTCTTAGGCGCATGGCCCCAAAAGCATGACTTTTGTTTTGCTTTAAATTCACGATATGTCAATTATTATAAACATATTAAATTTCTCTAAAATACTGCTACCATGTTAAACAACATACTATTTCAGAACTTCAATGAAACTGATGGCAAGAACATGTGTTTTCCTATTTCATAGTATCAAGGACTACCTGGTAGTGATCTCCCCAGTCATGTTAAATGTACACATTCACCTTTGGATGTTTCTTGCTGACGGCCTGGAAGAACATCTCAAAGTTGGGTCGGCCGAAGTGAGTCTTGCCCTTGAGCCCGGTGAACAGACTGTTGCCCGTCATGTTCTGGAAGTGCTCCTCACAGACGTACTGCAACAGTAACAGTCTTTACTACAGGCTAGGCAACATGGATTCCAATGGAATTACAAAACAAAAAAATGGCAGTCTTACCCTTTAAGGCGTCGCTTGGGTCTAAACACATTTTATTTTCTTATTTCATTATCACTGAACCTACAGACAGTTTCATACAGATTTTCCCACGGTATGCAGCCATCTTGGATTGAATGTTGTGTGTGACTTATATCAGTAACCATTGGATTTAGAGGACTCAAATTTGGTGTGTAGTTACTCCACATAACCCCAATGAAAACAGTCAGTTGACTTTCCCAGTTTTTAAAAAACTTTTGTGTTCAAGATTTTTTTTACATCTGAATGCATTTTTTCATCATGAAATTTTACACTGATGGTTCATTATATAAAATATAGGTAATGTTTTGTAAAAAGTTACTACATAATTTTCAAGAGCATACTATCAAGAAACACTGTAGAAAGTTTCAAGCAATTCTGTCAAACAATAGCACAGATAAGTGACACGGGAGGCAGTAGGTGTGAGGGAAAACATGTTTTTGAGAAAATCGCGTTAAAAGTTTATGTACATTGGCACATACATTTCAACATCTGAAAAGTAACCTAGATGATTGAAACTTTGCATACACATTACTGAATGTATAATCTATCAAAAGACAAAGTTCAGAGTCATTGGTATTGTAAAATAATAAAATATATGACAAACTAAGCAACTTATCACAATAAATGTACCAAACAGAAAAACGTCTGGAAAATAGCACACCAGTCCATAGTTCATACAGATAAAGTTCACTGCAGCATATGTAAAGTTCACTGGAGCATACATAAAGTTCACTGGAGCACAGCAAAATCTGTAAAACACCCTAGGTGCATAGGTGGATTCATCTCGAGCCGTTGTTCGAGTAACCTTTCATGCCCGACGTGCTGGCCTGCACTTGCCACACAGACTCTCGCCTGAGTCCCATCGATACAGTCTGATGACAGAGTTGCATTGATGACCTTGTCGCAACTGGTGCTGAAAGTCTCAAGGCCACACACAATGTCGAGGGTGCGGTCGACAGCTTGGATGGAGAGTGTACGCTTCCTACACGACGTGCATGGCAGGTTCGCAACAAGAGATGGCAACACGGCACAGCGTACAAGTACTGTTGAAAGATCTCCATCAGCATTTGTCTCATCCTCAACCAGGAAGTGCGGGATACCTATCTCCTCCAGAAGATCTGCATAACCAAACTTCCGTTCAGTGGCAGACAAGTCTCCAAGACGGATCAACTGGTGCTGTTGATGGCCGCTTTGATGCCTGGAAAAAATACACAATCTAAATGTATTTCATGAATAAAAAAGTATCCAAGACATGTTCAACAACAAAAGCCCCCCCCTTACTACGTATGCAGGTGTATGGCACTGAATGCAATTTACTCTATTGGCATTGCCATATTATACACACACCCGCGCACGCGCGTGTGTGTATATAGGTATATGTATACGATAATTACCAAGGCAAGTTGTAGTAATATAATAAACCATAGTCACAAACAACTCTGCCTCTGGTGTGCCTGGATGGCCTTTGGGCCTGAATGTCAACACAACCACGAACATCAACAGCATGAACTAGATCAGTGTTTATACAGTAATAGTTATGCCACAAAGGCTAACGATGTTTGGATAAAACACAAATGTATATAAATCTGAATCATATGCATTATCTTAGTGAACATATGAAATATCAGAAATTAACCATACACTGAGACTGAGTGCCATTCTCGCTGGCCCCATGGTCGAAGACGAAGTTGTCGCCGCAGGTTCATTGGCGTATTCAATCCTCGATGCCTTCGCATCGTGCGCTAACTGCAACGATGCAAGCTTTCGCTGCCTCCCAGTACTGTAACCGCCCTCTCGGTTTCGACCAAACGGCATAATGTCATTTTACAAAGTGATATAAATGAACAAAACGCAGGGGATAAAAAGTCTATCGAATCGAACGTAGCTGGCATTTCAAGCTGATATCAGAGGATGGAAATTAGTATTACAACCAATTAGAGCGCTTGATTTGAGGGAATCCGACATCACGTGATGCTGTCCGGCGAATTGTCATGGGATTCCCCATTCCTTTGTCGCAGAGATAGTTCAAAGACAGTCATTTATAGTCGGAATTATACGGATACCCGCCACGCACATTTTAAAACCGTTTATACCATGTTGGAATGGCAGCGTTTTTCGGCATGCAATCGCTCGTGGAAAATCACCTAATGTTCCATTAGTCTCGTTTCATTTGACAAAAACAAAGACTTAGCAATCATAGGCATCATACAAAAGACATGTTTTATGACAGAAACGTGTTTATTTCGACAGTGCAACTTACATAAATGGCAAGTTGAATAATATTTATACACGGAAATGGCAACAACTCGAAATTCATTTTATTGACAAAAATCCGTCAAATCCGACCCAAGTCTCTCGTTAAAATCTAGGATCCTCGGAAGGACGGTTTCCCACTAAATTTTCAGCCTGGATGTTATATTACTGGTACATACTTACCAACATAGTGGTGCGCAGATCAAAGTTCTGGAAGAGTTGTGTGATAAACAGATGGGTTTCGACCGTTTCCTTCGTGTCAACGCTCTCAATCTGCCTCAACACATCTGTCATCCACTCAAAGTGGCGCTGGTTGCCAGCCACCCACACAAAGTACACCTACAAACACAATGCTCTCAATCTGACTCAACATGTCAACCATCCACTCAAAGTGGCGCTGGTTGCCAGCCACCCACACAAAGTACACCTACAAACGCAACTCTCAGTTACAATATCAGTTCTCATTCTGTTGCATTTTCAATCTCTCTAATGCCAAATTTTCTTCTTATCACATGTGACATACAATGTAGTGCACATCTGGCTGCATTTGCCTGAAAGTGACATAAACATTTGCATAACAAATAATAATTATAATGTAATATTATATGCTAATTCACCAACTTCACAAGCATACTGATTGCCCCACCAGCATCTGCATATTTTAAGTTTGTTTTTAAAGGTTTTTAATTAATTTATTTCAGAATAATAAAAAATCTATCATGATTTCTATGAATAATTTCTAATTAAATATATAACCAGATACCTGCATTTTGCAAAATATATTTTATCAGCCCATCATCATTTCGATAAATAAAATGTGGCTTATGGAAATAGTGCTTCATGGAATCTCAGTGAAACACTGTGATGTATAAAACAATAATTCTGAATGTGATGACATGACTGACCTTACGACATTTCATGCGGTCTATGCTGTTGATGGTGGACATGTGTACGAACTCCTTGAGGATGGATGCGTAGGGCGTGATGCCGATGCCACCACCAATCAAGATTGTCACCTCGAAGTCATACCAGTCTTGATGACCAGTCCCGAATGGACCGTCAATGTAGATCTGGGAAAATTAATAGTGTTTTTTATTTACAAGCATGTCTCAATAACGGAAAGATTGGTTGGTAATGATAGCGAGAAAGAAAGGGAAAATTTTCCCACTAATGATGTCTCTCATACACAGGAGTAATTATACCTGGCACATTAAGTCATAATAAAATGTTAAATAATTTATAGACATCTGAAACTGGTACAAGTTGTCCAAGAAATGAACTCAATATCAACTCATGTTTTTTTCTTTTACTCTTGCATATATCACAAAACACAGTTTTTTTAACAAACTACACAAGTTCTACCATATTGTATGTACATTTTAAATCCTGGCCAAATACTTCGGAGGATATCCCCACCCTTCATGGATTCTTACCTTGGGGTAGGGATCCTCAGACTGGTTCTGAGAGGCGGTCAGCCGATTGAGATTCCATGACCACGGACCACAAGCCATGACGTAGACAGACAGGGTGTTCTCGTGAGGTGCAGAGGCCAGAGTGAGGGAGTGATATTCCTCCTTGCCCAGGGCAGTGCAGGCCAGACGAACCCATTGACCTGACTTGTACTCAAAGTTCGCAGGACGCCTGAACTCCAGGTATGTAATGTCTACACACAGAAACAATAAACATTGTATGAAATGTTACTTTCGAGGCACACAACTACAGGACAAAGATATTGAAGAGTTCAAATAGGAAAACAGCATTAACACCTATATCACTCCAATTCTCTCAAAAGCATTGAGAATGTAATTCAATTACAAATGAATTCCTCTGGCTTTACCAACTATAGAAAATAATATGATACTTGTACTAAAAATGTGGTCATCATATGCATAACCATGTTTTTGGATACTCATAATCAAAGTTTTGTTGTTGATAATTCTAATTCTGGTAAATCGTAATGAGCCAATTCTGGCTATAGTCTATGCCGGAGTGAGTGCGCATGAAGTCTATTGACCGCAGGATAGGCGGTTGAATTCGCCTATTGTTCCAGTCCGAACTTGAGGCTCACCGAGTTTATTCCATTCAACTATTGTCTTTTTATAAAATAGAAATTCTTGAATTGGTCTGTGTGGGCAGCAGACACTACAAAGCACCTGGAGTTATTGGCTTGATGTTTTTTAACAATATTAACGTTCAGTCTGTAAAATGTTTCGGCTGTATTCATCTTTTGTTTGGTCTTTGCGAACGAAAACAATTTATCAGGAGGAATGGCCAACATAGAGCCCTCAATCAAAAACTTCAGTAACAAACCTCAGTGATAAACCTCAGTAACAAACCACAGTGATAAACCTCAGTGACAAGCCCTAGTGATAAACCTTAGTGACAAACCCTAGTGATAAACCTCAGTGACAAACCCTAGTGATAAACCTCAGTAACAAACCCTAGTGATAAACCTTAGTGACAAACCCTAGTGATAAACCCCAGTAATAAACCTCAGTGATAAACCTCAGTAACAAACCCTAGTGATAAACCTCACTAACAAACCCTAGTGATAAACCTCAGTAACAAACCCTAGTGATAAACCACAGTGACAAACCCTAGTGATAAACCTCAGTGACAAACCCCAGTGATAAACCTCATTAACAAACCCCAGTGATAAACCTCAGTAATAAACCTGTGATAAACCTCAGTGATAAACCCCAGTGATAAATCTCAGTGATAAACCTCAGTAATAAACCTCATTAACAAACCCCAGTGGTAAACCTCAGTGATAAACCTTGATATTCTTTGTATACTGAGAAGAGACACCTGTGCCCACCAGATGGCAGCTGCTCCATGCGGAGGATCGTCAGTTCACGTTTGCGGCGACTCAATGAGACGATCTTGTCGAGCGTGAACAAGATGGTGGGTCCAGCGAAGTAGTAGGAGAAATTTGGTTCCTGGAATAGTCGTACACAGCCGTGGAGCAGAATGAGCACGTAGAGCAGGTAGAAGAGTTTGTGTGACACCCAGAATGTGTTGAAGATGTACGTGCGCACTATGGGCTGTGCGAAGATGTACATGATGCAGATGACAGCAATGAGAAGGACACCCGTGGCTCCTACAAAAGACAATGATGACAGATGACAGCAATGAGGACACCCGTGGCTCCTACAACAGACAATGATGACAGATGACAGCAATGAGAAGGACTCCCGTGGCTCTTACAGCAGACAATGATGACAGATGACAGCAATGAGAAGGACACCCGTGGCTCCTACAGCAGACAATGATGACAGATGACAGCAATGAGAAGGACACCCGTGGCTCCTACAGCAGACAATGATGACAGATGTACATGATGACAGCAATGAGAAGGACACTTGTTGCTCCTACAGCAGACAATGATGACAGATGACAGATGTACATGATGACAGCAATGAGAAGGATACCCTTGGCTCCTACAACAGACAATGATGACAGGTAACAGATGTACATGATGACAGATGACAGCAATGAGGACACCCGTGGCTCCTACAGCAGACAATGATGCTTTCTCATGAATAAAATATGTAAAGTAAGATAATTGTTTGTATTTAAATTATTTTTTATTTGTTTGACGATTGCAAATAAGCAATAGGATTAAATTTTAAATACATTTATAATGGTCACACTTCTGCTGCAATATACTATTTCCTGACTCACAGATCAAATGTTGAACAATTTATTATGTACATTTGTCGAATGTGTACCACTGTCGTCACCTATGCCAGATATCAAACGAGGCACTATACCACTATGGTCAATGCCGCCCCATCTGTGAAGCCATTCTGACTGCCTGATGGAGTCTGTTCGGGCACGTGCTCGGTATGCCACCAGATGCTCCTGCTCAGCATGTGATCGACAACTATTTCGTGGACTCAGACGTCATGTCATTCAGGGGTCGACCGCGGACAATACTGCCAGTAGTGTTGAGCGCGGATCTGTGACATATTGGCCGTAAACTACGTTGCCCGCCAATGTCGATGCTCTGCACGCACTCGACTGTGGAGGGCGGCAAGAGTTGGGGCGGGAACTTTGTCACATTTCTGCGAATTGCTATTATATTAACTGTTTTCCTGGTGAGGTAAATGTTAGTGTATATAGACGGATGACATAAACAAGTTATGTAATGGTATCCAAGTGTTGCGTGGGAGCCCACATTAGAAGTCTATTGTTAGGCGTGGGGCATGATCATGTTATGTAATAATTGTACCTATGATGTTTTAGCTTTTGGCGTGGTACATTTTAGTAAAAGGGGTATCAACGTAATGGAACCGTCCATAGAGGTTTAATAATTTTGATGGGCTGACGCTGACCTTGTGATCTGGTGGGAAAGTTACCAAGCGATGGGCATAAGATGCGAAGTATAGGATATTCATGAGGGCCAGAACACACAAATGCGGCATTAGGTTCCAACGATGATGTCCGGTTAGGATCGGTATGAAGAGGGCACGATTTATCGCGACGTCGAAGAACCCTCTACAACTTTGCTCGCACTGACAACAGCAAGCGAAAACGCAGACAACACAATGCCATGCAAGTAATTACTGTGCATTGTTTGACTGTATGTGTTAACCATCTGCCTCGGCTGCGACTCATTTTCTGCTGCCTACTGACTGCTTGCGACTATTCAGCTATATCTCCATGTATGGGGTGACAGCTATATCTCCGTGTATGGGGTGACAGGGTGGGGTAGTACCTCTGGCTGGGGGGTTGCCATGTCCTTTTCAGGACAGCTCGTCCACCTATGGTCTCCACCCTGCACTCAGTTCCCACCTGTGGCTCCCTGTAGCTGTTTGCATGCGACAGTGGCCACACCCCGGGCAACGGCTTTGGCAGGCCGGCTAAACCAGGTGAGGGTAGCCGACGGGTGTCAAACCCTCGGTGAGGTAGGGCTTGTCTACCTAAGCATGTGAAGACTGGACTCGGCGGACTGCGCGGAGGAAACCACCAGCTGGTTCAACAGGCAGAAAGGTGATTCCCAGCAACGCATCGTGGAGCGCGGAGAGCACGACGAGACACATAGGACGTCATGGTCATCCACTGCACCCGACTCCGTCTCCAGCCGTCTCGGCCTTTAGTCCAGTCATTCTGTGGTTCAACCTCAAACAAATCGCAATAGTAAGTTTGGCGGCATTTTTAGATTCTACATTATGTCTACGTTACCAGAAAAAAAGTCCACCAAAATCCACTTGGTGGAACATTGTCATTTTCACATGTTGCTAAATGATCGTAGGTCTCACTGAAATTTAGGGGAGTACACGTAATTCATGTTGTATAACTTATTTTCCGTAAAAACATTATAAAGATGATATATATCATTGTTTAGTTATTCAACAGTACCTCACAAGTGAAATTTCAATGCATATAAAATCCAAAATATTATTCTAAACACATTTGCAAATTATCGTAATTGACGCATACCCCGATTTTCGGCCTAGTCCCATCAATCTGTGGTTTAACATCAAACTGCAATAGCAACTATGATGGCGTTTGTAGTTAGTACTATATGTCTACATTACAACAACAAAAGTTCACCGAAATTCATGTCGTGGAACATTGTTATTTCTGACGATAATGACGAATGGTTGAAAGCCGCTGCTGGTCATTGTTTTCGCGCAGTGAAATGTAGGGGTACGCCTTATTTATGCCGAGTAATCTATTTTCTTTGCGCAATTTATACACATAATGTACATCGCTGGAAAGGTAAAATACAGATCAATCCAACGACACATAGAATTTTTAACTCCATTAAGTAGTACGGTGAAAATCAACTTCTAAGCCACCACGATGTAGTAACGTTGCAATCGACCGAATGTTGCTTACACATATAGCCATACATTTGTCTATTTCAGTGGCATTTACGTCCTTACCTACTGTTTCTATATATATATATATATATATATATATACGTATACACACAAACAACATACATACACGCACACACATAAATATTATATCATTTACATTGCAGTGTTACTTACCGGTAAATGTCACCTTCAATCGCTACTGTCATCGAGAGCTTCCATGGTGAATTTTGACAGGTGCTTCCTTCGCATACACCACACACAGAAGTGCACTCAAGTCCATTCTTTCTGCAACTACATCGCAGCGAATTGCAGTTTTTCTTGCAGTTACAATGGATGACCGACAGCAAATGGGCTGGTGCTGCTGGGAGGTCAGTCATCTTCGGAACATGGTAGTTGTCTTTGACACTCCAGCCCCAGTCCGTGGCTTTGAAAGTTTTCTCGGATCCTTTCCACTGTTGGATTTTATAATAGATCCTGAGGCTGTGATAGTGAGCAGCAGCTGAAGTAAGGGGTCGATTTTTTCCCTGTACGTAAGCTGCACTTGATGCTACCTTTTCAATGAAGTGTTTGTACCGCAAATCATCAAGGTTTTCTCCAATGTTGCCACCATGAACACATACTGTGGCATATGCGATGGCTATTGTACTTACGAGCCCCTATGTACTTGGCTACCAGTTCCCTTACGGTTCTCAGCCCCAGTTCGAGAATAAATGTCAGCTCATAAACATGCGTTCACTACATTTTGGCGACGAGGATGGACGATACATTTACTAATTCAGTAAATAGAATACGGGACTTATACGTTTTGACATCGACTGTCATTACTGGATATCGAGTAATTACCGAGACGACGCGGAAAAGTGAACTTTGAAGCTACTTTCGGACTCGCTGACGCAGCGTCAGCGAAACTGAATTATCGACACCAACACTCGGAACTCGCAAGCCAGCGGAAACGTCACCGTGGCTAAATTAATGTCAACAAGTACGGCGAAAAGGGGCAACCGCAAGTATTCATTGTCGTACGGTGTTTACTGTTGTGCTTCGCTGTTACTATGGCTGTACACGGAACTTTGCCCGAATTTTCGGGAAAGGACTGGTCGTCCTACATGGACAGGCTGGGTTTTTATTTCGAAGCCAATGACATTTCAGCTGACACTAACGCTGTCAATAAGCAGCGGGCTATTTTGCTTTCGGTCATAGGCACTGACACTTACACTCTGTTGCGCAGTTTGACAGCGCCACGAAGGCCAGCTGAGTTGACATACAAAGAACTGTGCGATTTACTTTCTTCTCATTTTGAACCCAAACCAAACGCCATATTACAGCGATATAATTTCTATTCAGCATACCGCAAACAGGGCCAAAGTGTCAAAGACTTTGTGGCAGAGTTAAAAGGGTTAGCACGTAACTGTGATTTTGGCAAGACCAGCACAGGGGTTAATTTAACTGAAAAATTAATCTTGGAGGAAAACCTACGGGACAGGTTAGTGTGTGGTGTGGCAGACACTGCCATCCAGCGGAGATTGCTGGGGGAGTCGGACTTGAGTTTTGATAAAGCTTTTCAGTTAGCTCTAGCTATGGAGTCAGCTGCCACAAACGCGGCACAGCTCCACACTAAGGACACTACTGTGTATTACGCCGACGCAAACAAGGTCTCCACGCGTAAACAGTGCAGTCACAAAGTAAAAAAAGGGACTCCCACTCATTGGCAGTTGAAAGCATGTTACAGGTGTGGCAAGACGACACATCTGCCAAGCGAGTGTCGTTTCAGAGACACTGAGTGTCGTTTCTGCAAGGTCGACTCAATGTTGATGGACAGATGTTACAGATGGAGGTCGACACAGGAGCGACCCTATCAGTCGTCAGTGAAGAGACGTGGCGTCGACACTGGACGCGACCACATCCACACTTGGAGCATTCACACGACACCTTGCGCACATACACCGGGCAGTGCGTGAAGATCAAGGGCATAGTGGACGTGAAGGTCAAAGGCAAAAAGGGAGAATGTCACACACTTTCACTGATGGTCGTTCCCGGAAACGGACCAAGTTTGCTAGGCAGAAATTGGCTCAGCATGCTACAACTTGATTGGACCAGGATCCATCATTTAGGTGCGTCGTCTTCGACACGTCGAGACGATAGAACATCAGATCCGCGACTTGAGGCGTTACTCCAGAAGTATGACGCGGCTTTCAAAGACTCGCACCTAGCCGCCAAGACAGAGGCAGCGAAGATCTATGTCGAAGAAAATGCGACACCAAAGTACTTCAAAGCTCGACCATTACCGTATGCTATGCGCGACATGGTGGACAAGGAACTGGATCGTTTGCTGGCAGATGACATCATAGAGCCAGTACAATACTCTGATTGGGCGACACCGGTAGTTCCCGTGATGAAAGCCGACAAGAGCGTTCGTCTGTGTGGAGACTACAAGCTGACGGTGAATCAGGTAGCGAAGCTAGACACGCATCCCATTCCAAGAATAGAAGACTTGTACGCACAACTTGGCAATGGCACATCCTACACGAAACTCGATATGCGCCACGCCTACGAACAAATCGAGTTACATCCCGAAAGTCGCAAGTATGTAACGATCAACACTCCTAGGGGGCTATTTACTTACAAACGCCTTCCCTACGGAGTATCCTCAGCACCGGGCATTTATCAGCGAGTGATGGACTCTTTACTCAAGGGCATCAAAAACACTATGGTGTATCTCGATGACGTGCTTGTAACTGGAAGGACTGACGAAGAACACTCACAGACACTGGATCTGGTGATGGAACGCCTGATGAGCGCAGGTTTCTGCTTGAAGAGACAAAAATGTCACTTCATGGTCGAGGAGGTTGAATACCTGGGCCATCGCATAGACGCCTTGGGCATTCATCCATCGGGACACGAACTCGTGGCCGTTCGAGATGCTCCCGCTCCTGTTAACGTGGCAGAGCTTCGGTCGTATCTGGGTATGGTAAACCACTATGGTAGGTTTGTGTCCAACCTCTCGACAGTTCTGGCACCACTGCACCAGCTATTGAGGAAAGAGACGAGATGGCGTTGGAGCAAGGCTCAACAGGACGCTTTCGCGCAGACGAAGGAGATGCTGAGTACACCTCAGGTAATGACTCACTTCGACGGAGTCGGTGCGGTCCTCGCACATGCGTTTGACGACCGTGTCGAGAGACCGATCGCGTACTACTCAAGAAGCCTTTCGGCAGCTGAGAAAAACTACGCGCAAATTGACAAGGAAGGGCTAGCTGTCATCGCAGGGCTAACCAAGTTTCACCAGTACCTGTGGGGTCGACCATTCCTGATCGTGATGGACCACAAACCACTTCTGGGTCTTTTTGGAGAGCAGAAAGCAGTACCGCAAATGCTATCTCCTCGTATGCAGCGATGGGCTTTGACATTGGCAGCCTATGAGTACCAGATCGTCCACAGGCCGGGGTCGAGTATACCCCAGGCCGACGCACTGAGCCGCCTCCCGCTAGGTGACGCACCGACACACGTGCCGGTGCCAGGAGAGACTATACTAGCAATGCAGTATATGGACATGTCGCCTGTGACGTCTTGCGACATTCGCAAAGAGACGATGCGTGACGCGATACTCTCTAAAGTCTTCATGAGAGCGAGAGATGGTTTCCCACAACTCGAGGACAATGATCTACTGAAGCCCTACCATAAACGGAGGACCGAGCTCAGCATCACTGATGGTTGTCTCATGTGGGGCGCACGTGTAGTCATTCCCAGTCGCTACCGCAATGCGATGCTGGAGGAGTTACACAACGCACATTCAGGCATAGTGCGTATGAAAGCCGTGGGCCGCAGTTTCATGTGGTGGCCCGGCATTGACAGTGACATTGAAAGAACAGTCAACTCGTGCGACATGTGCAGGCGAAGCCGCCATAAGCCTACAGAAGCTCCACTGCAGCCATGGTCATTCCCTGACAGACCGTGGTCACGAGTGCACATCGACTATGCCGGACCGGTTATGGGAAAGATGATCCTAGTGGTCATAGATGCGCATTCCAAGTGGATTGAAGCCTACACGACTTCTGGGTCTACGTCAGCCATCACGATCAGCAAACTCAAATGGATCTTCAGTTCACATGGCATACCGGATGTCATCGTGAGTGACAACGCTACAGGCTTCGTCAGTGAAGAGTTCCAGAGTTTCTGCCGACGCAATGGTATAAAACATGTAACCAGTGCGCCCCATCACCCAGCAACGAACGGCCTCGCCGAGAGGGCCGTGGGCATCCTCAAGGGAGGGGTACAACGCCTACAAGGTGATCTCGAGACACGAATCGCTCACTTCTTACTCGACTACAGAATCACGCCACACACCACAACAGGCGTATCACCAGCAGAACTGCTGACTGGGCGAAAACTGAGGACGAGGTTGGATCGGATAATACCTGACGTGTCCGGCAGAGCGATCAGCAAACAGACAACACAGAAAGAGAGACACGACCAACACACACAGGCACGACAATATCAACCTGGTGACCTGGTGTACGCGCTGATGTATCGTGGCAACAAAACTAACTGGTCTCCAGGCACTGTTGTCACACAGACGGGCTATTGTACTTACGAGTCCCTATGTACTTGGCTACCAGTTCCCTTACGGTTCTCAGCCCCAGTTCGAGAATAAATGTCAGCTCATAAACATGCGTTCACTACACATACAATAGCCTGTTCTCCCGCAGTAACCAATTCTTCGACTGTTGGTGTTGCTGATTCGAACACCTGTGCTTGCTTCCTGAAGTGTCCGTTAGTCATAGCCTTCTTCAGAGCTTTGGCCTTACCAATCCCGTATATGCATGAAGTGGTTTCACATCCTAATAAAGCGTGTAAGAAGAGCATATGACTGCACACAGCTGGGCCCAGTGTTTCTGTGAGAGCTCTGATGTTCCAGACCTTGACTTGGTGTGTTGTGCTCTGTTTAGGCTCTGACATTAAGGATACACCAAAGGGTTCCTGTCGAAAGTGATAACACAGCAGCACTAGCAAATCGGTGTCTTCACCAATTAGGATAGTGTCGATTTTGTTCGATGAGTTCAGTGCTGTTTTAACGTTCATTAGATCAGCGTCCTCGTTTGCACGAAACCAACAGCACCCAGCTTTCTCAAGCTCTTTGCTCAGTATGTTTATGAATCGTTGCTTGTTTTCTCTGTTGGCCAGAAATTCCTCCCTCTTTATTTGCAATCGCATGTCACTTGTGAAGTGAACTGCTGTTGAAGCACATCTGCGTGTTCGCCTTTTGTGGGTCATGTCCTTTGTTGATGACGTAGCCATCAAATACAACAATGGCATTACCGTACCATCTTCGCACATACGTGATGTATTGTGTGCATATGCCACTGTAGGTAGTACCTCAATGCCATGTAATCCGATGCATAAGTGATCCTCCATCGAGAACATACTGCACTTCTCCACAGTTGGGTGGATTTTGGGGATGGTCTCCAAGAAGATTCCACATGGCGTCAGCAAGGAGGGATTTACTGGCAAGTCGCATCATCGCAGGTTCTTCGAACAAAGCAGGTGGATAACTACATAGTTCGTGCTTCAGGACCAGAGGCCGTTAATCACATCTTTCTCCTACTACCAGAAGGCGCTGGAAGAGGAGTTGAGAATCAACTTTCACGTCTTCATTGAACTTCACGCATGTTTTATCATTCAGTGTGATGGCTTGCTGTTTCCTTCTGAATGTATAGCCCAGGATGCTTTCTGCAATCATCGATTCAAGGATCTGAGATCCTATTTCATTTGCCTTGTCTACAATCACTTCATTGTCTGCTGTTACACCGGTCGAAATGCTACTGAGACACCGATCGTCAGTGAATGGATTCCTGCTCTGCAGAAATTTCAACAGTTCTTCTGTGTCTTTGGAGTCCCGTTCCTGTCTTGCTCTAGTTGCCTCTTTGTGTTGGTCACTTGTGTTGTAGGTTACCGCAGTGAGGTCTTGCAGGGCACCATTAACTTCAGCACAGGCAGGCATTGACAGAAGCCAGACAAGCCTCTGGGTCTCAGTCAGTCCACGCCCACGCGTTAAACTGCCTGTTGTCTTCACACTTCGCATCAACACTTGTTCGATAACTAAATCCGATGAAAGGCCTGCCCAGTAACGATCACTCCTGCGGATTACCTTTCCCGAGTTTGAAGTTCGTGTGAACATCAGGGTGTTGACTCTCCAACTCCAGCATGTTATTTAGGTACACATATGCAGACTTGCCATACAATGTGTGTCCAGTAGCTAGGAAGTATGGAAGCATCTCACGAACAGTGTGTAGATGCAGGTCCCAATTCCCCGTTCGTTCTGCTTTGATGAATCTCCCGAGTATGTCCATCATGTCCATATACTGCAACCACAAACAAGCGGTGCTTCTTTCTGCCTTTCGATCATGTGTCTGATTCTACACAGCACATCAGCTGAACATACCTCCTCAATCGTTTTGTCCAAAGACATCAAATTGTCAAACAAACTAGCGGCTTCTTTTAAATCTCCATTGTTGACAGCTGTACTGGCAGGTGGGTCAGTTGTTGCTCCCTGCGTGTCATCGTGTGGTATGTCAAGTGCATCTGTGCCTGGCAGTGGAGAGTCGTATGCCATTGCAATGAGCGTGGCGTTTAGCGCTGCATCCACAAGCATATGGCCATGGACAGCACGTGACATAGCCTTGCCAGTTAGCATATTGTCAACGGCATTGCAGACCACCCAGTCTGAGGACAATTTCACATAAATCACTTGACTGTGGTTCCCTTGACACGATCAAAATGGCTTTCCACCACAGAGGTTGGCATTACTCCCAATCGTGTAGCTTGGGCACATACAAATTTGAGCGTAGAGTAAATGCATGTCAGATCACTGGGATCCATATCAATCATCGGCAGGAATTTGATGGTTGATGGTTCTGGGTGCATTCCATGCTGGACATGTTGCATAACACCAGACCAGCATAGTCTGGGTGAACGCAGCAGTAGAGACGTTTTCCAAAGCAAGTCAACGTTGGACGTTGCATCTTCGACATCCACTTTGGGTAGTCTCTGATAGACGAGGTCATTGATTGAAGCATCAGTCGCACTGAAGTGGTGGATGTTGATGCGCCCAACAGCAGCTAGGTCTTCAGCACTTACAGTAACTCTAGGAATCGGTGTGCAGGTCTTGATGCCTGGCGAAACGGCTGCAATAATGTCCATCCCATGGAAGGTTTCCATTCCATCGAGGGTTCGACTGTTATGACCCACATTATTTGCTACAAACTGCACAAAATGACCCGATGCGAAGCCAGGAATGTCGACACTCAGAGTTTTTGCTGCTGCACGTTCATACTTCTGAACCTCTGCATATGAACAATAAAAACCTAGACGATTGAGTGACTGTATCCAAAATTTAGATGCAAAATGGTGGCGCAGCTGCACCCCTAGCCCTAGCTGAAGTGGTGGCATGAGAGTGCGTGGCCGACTTGCTTGGATTAGAGCTTGTCCCAAAGATGATAACTTCAAATCGATATCTTTTCCTGACAGCAGCACTCTTAGCAGGTGAACCAGAGACTCGGGTACGTACTCAATGTTTTCTTGTGCATCTGACATCTCAGCAGGAGTCGAGTATTCTTCCTTTGCTTGCATATGTTTAATGTCATTTTTAATAAGTTTTCCAGTGGTCTGCACAATTCGTAGCTGGTTGGCTTGTGAATCTTCGTCCTTACTATAGGAATAGAAGTTGTGGACTATTGATGCAGTGGTTGTGCGCAAATTTACAACATTTTGCTTGCCATTAATTTCTGTGATGAATATGTCATTTTTAAAATGCTCCAGAAGGCGTTTCTTCATGTATACAGCGCTGTAAGCTTGAAAACCTGTGTCTGCAAGGTATTTATCCATTTTGGACACAAGGCCCATGATGGTGATTTGTTCCTCTTCATCGTGTTCTTCTATATAGTCCACAACTGCACGGAATGCCGTGGTTCGTGTTTCTTCCTGGGGACGCCCGCCTGACTTCTTTGAAGGTGGCTTATTTGCAGAAAACACTTGTGGAATATTTTTCCCAGTCCGAAAATTGACACTGCATATGGCATGGTATACTGAATCAGCAGCATGTAGATCAATCGTATTAGACAGCCTTGATTCCACCTCCTGTGCCCATTTGTCGTGTCGCCGTTTACACAGCTCGTGGGTCCTCGTTTGGAAGTCTCCGGCGCGCACAGGGATAACATCGTGCCCTTTCTTTTTCCCCTCACATTTTGCTGACTGTCCACAAAACAAACAATGTTCTTTGTAATCAAACGGGGTTGCTTCAGATCGAAGTGCACGACGTTTACTTATGTTTTCTGTTACGTTTACTTGCGCCGAGTTAATTCTCTGCGGATTGCAGTGGTTTCTACGACAATCTTGATGCATTGTCTGACCGGGAAGAGCGCAGATGCTGATCCCATGTTTTTTGCTAGCCTCATTGACACCATCACATCCTTTTTGTCACAAACTTACTGTTAGACGCCCGTCATTTAAGGACTTGTCACACAAAATACACAAGTCCATCGTCAAATATTGGCGCGTCGAAAGGAAACGATAAAAATAATAACCTGGAAATTAACATCGAAAAGGTGTAGCCATCTATAAGACCCTCATGCAGTGCGAAAAAAAAAAATGTAATAATGACAACAGACATACCGGGTACGTGCAATTGATTGTTTATTAATTGATACATTATTTTGTTTACATTTAGTAATTACACATATCAAAACTAGCATCGAGTGTGGGTGTATAAATTAGTCTACTCCAGATCACAACCCTACGCCCCATGACAGCTAAAAATCGGGGTTCACTGTGTTTAAAATGTGACCTACACCTTAATAATTAATGAAGTTAAACTTCTGATATATCGTTGGATAGATTAATCCATTACCTTTCCAATGGTATGCATCAAGTATATGAAATGCGCAAAGAAAATACACAACATAGCCTAACTAACGAGTACCTCTACATTTCACTCTACCAAAAAGTGACCGGCAGCGACTTTCGACCACTTGTCATTATCATCAAAAATTATAATGTTCCACCACGTGGATTTCAGTGGACTTTTTTTTGGGTAATATAGACATGTAGTACTAATTAAAAATGCCATCATAATTACTATTGCAATTTATTTGAGGTTGACCCTCTTTTGGGCGTAGATTGACTGGACTACTTGTCCTGCTGCTGGATTCAGATGGTTTTGGACGAGAGAGTGAGGTCGACGAAATGCGCAACTCTTCCTCACTTTAATCAAAGTCACCGCGCAAGTCACTCTTGTCTTCCACCCATCCCAATCATCATCTTCCAGTCCTGTGGTGACAGGCAAGTGACGAAGCGGTAGGCGTGGGTACACTGGCAGCCGTAGCCGCAAACCTGCACACAGGCAGCTCAGGCCATATGGTCGCTCTTCACTGACATGGAGCAGCAGTGGAGTTCGGCAGCCATCTGAGAGACTGAGCAGCCCTATTCAGGAACGCACTGCTCACCTCCTGGCATGAGGAAGGGGCTAGAAAATGTGCCCTAAACATTGCCTGCTCCACCCTTCCCTAGCCAGCTTACCGCGGCTGGCGGGACCCTACATCAGCGGTCAAAACTCAAAGAAAAAACCGAGGATTGTTCCTCTCACCTTTGGCGTATGGAACGTGCGCACACTCCTGGACAGAGACGATGCGGACAGACCTCAGAGGAAAACCGCTCTGGTTGGAAAGGAACTCGCCAGATACAACATCGACATCGCAGCCTTGAGTGAAAACCGGCTTGCAGGAAAAGGCGAGCTTTATGAAAGGGGCTCTGGCTACACCTTCGTTTGGAGTGGCCGAGGAAGTGAAGAGCGTCGTGAGGCTGGAGTTGGCTTTGCAGTGAAGACAGCTCTTGTTGGCAAGCTAGCTGGACCTCCAAATGGAGTGAACGACAGGCTTATGACCATGAAACTCCCCGTCCCGTTTGGAAGGCACGTTACCATCATCAGTACCTATGCTCCCACCATGACCAACTCGGATGAAGTGAAGTTCAAATTCTATCAGGAAGTTCACTCTGCATTTGCTGCTGTTCCGAAAGCGGACAAGCTCATCATTCGTGGTGACTTCAATGCTAGAGTCGGCTCTGACAACGTCTCCTGGGATGGGGTCATTGGAGAGTATGGAGTGGGCCACTGCAACAGCAACGGTCTCCTACTGCTCCAGACCTGCGCAAAGCATGAACTACTGATCACCAACAAAGTCTTCCGCCTCCCTACCCAAAACAGGACATCATGGATGCACCCTCGATCTAAGCACTGGCATCTTATTGACTACGTCATCGTCAGGAAGAGGGACAGGCAGGATGTGCGGGTGACACAGTCTATGTGCGGCGCTGATTGCTGGACAGACCACCGCCTCATCGTCACCAAGCTCAACATCCGAGTCCAACCTAAAAGACAAGAAGGCTCCAAAAAGGCTTAATATCACTCAACTGAAGAACACCAACACCAAACTGTGTTTTGTGGACATCTTGGAAGTACATCTGGAATCCACCCCTCTGGACAGCCAGAATGTGGAGGCCGACTGGGCGACCCTCAGAGAGCTGGTCTACAACACAGCTACTGAGATCCTGGGGCCCTCGACCAGAAAGCACAAGGACTGGTTTGACGAAAACTGCAACGAGATCAAGCAGCTACTGGATGAGAAACACCATCTCCATCAAGCCTACCTCAGTAGCCCCAAGTCCACCTCGAAGAAAGATGCATACAACACCATACGCAAAACTGTACAGCAGAAACTCCGTCAGATTCAAGACACTTGGCTGAGAAACAAAGCTGATGTGATCCAAAGCTACGCTGACAGGCATGACCTGAAGAACTTCTACGATGCCCTGAAAGAAGACTACGGTCCAACATCCTCAGGATCATCCCCTCTCCTCAGTGCAGACGGGAACACACAGTTCACAGACAAGGAGAAGATTCTCGTATGGTGGGCTGAACCCTTCAACAGCGTCCTGAACCGCCCTTCATCCATCAACAATGAAGCCATTAACCGTCTCCCCCAAGTGCCCATCAATGAAGTGCTGGATAACCCACCAACTTTGCTTGAGACCCAGAAAGCGATCCGTCTGCTCTCCAGTGGCAAGGCTCCTGGTTCAGACTCCATTCCAGCAGAGGTCTACAAGGAAGGTGGCTCAGCTTTGACTGAAAAGCTCCATCAGCTGTTTCTACTCATGTGGCAGCAGGAGACGATCCCCCAGGAGTTCAAAGATGCTTCTATCATACACCTGTACAAGCGAAAAGGAAATCATCAGGTCTGCGACAACCACCGAGGTATATCCTTGCTCTCCATTGCAGGCAAGATACTTGCCAGGATCCTGCTTAACTGTCTCACAACACACCTTGACCAGGAACTCCTACCAGAGAGCCAGTGTGGATTCCGGAAAGAGCGCGGGACCACCGACATGGTGTTTGCTGCAAGGCAGCTGCAAGAGAAATGTCAGGAGCAGAACTCTGTTCTCTACCTATGTCGACCTGACCAAGGCCTTCGATACGGTTAGCAAAGTGGAAGATCATGGCCAAGTACGGATGCCCACGGAAGTTTATCTCCATGGTGCAGCAATTCCACGCTGGCATGAAAGCACAAGTTCAGGACAACGGTGAGACATCTGAGCCATTTCCTGTCTCTAACGGCATCAAGCAGGGTTGCGTCTTGGCACCAACACTGTTCAGCCTCATGTTTTCCGCAATGCTGACTGACGCTTTCAGAGACGGTGACGTTGGAATCGACCTCAGGTACCGTACAGATGGCAAGCTGTTCAACCTCAGGAGGCTTCAAGCAAAAACCAAGGTCAAGACAGACATCATCAGGGACTTCCTGTTTGTAATGCAGCATAGACAAATTTTCCATAGCCTGCACAAACTTCGGTCTCACCATCAGCAAAAAGAAGACTGAGCCCAACATTACAGTCAACGGTCAGAGACTCAGTGCAGTGTCACTGTGAACAGGTTCACCTCTCTTGGCAGCACACTGTCTCAAAATGTCACCATTGATGACGAGGTGAACGTCAGAATTGCAAGGGTCAGCGCGAGAAGCTGAACCACTTCCACACAACGTGCCTCAGGAAACTCCTCAACATCAAGTGGCAGGACAGGATTCCAGACACTGAGGTATTTGCCCAAGCAGACCTGCCCAGCATCTATACCATCCTAATGCAGTCACAACTATGCTGGGCAGGACATGTAGCCCGCATGCCAGACCATCGGCTCCCAAAAAGGTTCTTCTATGGCGAACTACAGCAAGGAAAGCGGTCCCATGGAGGCCAGAAGGAGCGCTTCAAAGACACTCTAAAAACATCCCTGAAAGTGTTTGCCATCACCCCCGACTCCTGGGAACAAACTGCCATGGACCGGGCCAAGTGGCGTTCCTCCGTGCACAAAGGCTCCAAGATATGCGAGGCCAACAGGACCGCTGCAGCAGAGCAGAGGAGGTAAGCCAGGAAAGCCCGAGCCAGCAATCCTCAAGATGACGTCCCCCTCATCCCCTGTCCCAACTGCCAACGTACCTTCCGTGCACGGATTGGCCTTGTCAGCCATCTGTGCACTCATCAGATCCAGCCCCAACTACCCCCAGATGACTAGATTGGTCCTAGTCGACTCGACGGACGAACATGATAATATCTCCATGTACGACAACACAGCATCTGCATGAGCCATCTTTACAACATGTTCGTCATCTCCATGTTATGTTGACAACCGAATTACAGAGTGTTCAGCCGACTATTCCGTTGCTTTCCCCGCGCGTGCGACACCAGTGCGCCCGCATTAGCCGTCGTCACAACACGTTAGCCGTCTCCATGACATATTGACGACAGGTGTAAGGTGCGTCAAGCCTACTGTTCATCTGTCTTCCCCGTGTGCGACACCAGAGCGTCCACGTCAGCCATCGTCACGAAACGTCGCCATCTCCATGATTATTCGACATCCAGCCTATTTATCATCCAGCCGACAACAAGCTCGACATCACTGCAGTCAAACGAGACCCGTACCGCCTGCGTATTCAGCTGGTGGTGAGATCAGGCGACCAACAGCCACATCAATTATCGGCCTATTCAATCCAGCAGATTGACGTTAAAGGTATTGTTGACTTTGTGCTACATAGGGCAGTTTCTGTGACTATATTATAGGTTTCGGAACTGTAGTGGCAATGCGCCTTTCTGCTTGACTTGAATTTTCCAACACTGATGTAGGTGTTAAGGTCTTGAGAGGGAATAGCCTCAACGGTGAACGAAACAAAGTCACTGCATTGATTATAAAGGTAATTCTACGTTCTTATATAGTGTGGTATCCAATCCTTGGGACTGCTCAAAATGCTTTACATTTCACCCCCTGGCAGACCTGTTCATGCCAACGCCATCACAACTTCTCTGGGAAGCATTCAGCCATGCTGCATTTACTGCAAGAAAACTATTCTATTCACTCAGTGTTATGAAGTACGTACCTGGTAGAGTGCCAAACAGCCAGTAGTGGAACTTTGGCAGGAAGGTGGGGCTGTATAAAACAATTCCACAAGAATAAAATTACTTCAATGAAAACATTGATTACATTTAAATAACTGTAAATGTAGCGTAACCATCATTACCTTTCAAATGTACCTTTATAAATGCTTGATTACTGTACACCATTTAATCCTGTCATTTCTTATACAGTGAAAGGATGTCACTTTGACGTAACTTCACACACAGTAAAATATGTCACTCACCTCAAGGAGACTTCTCGGAAAATACAGAGGAACTCAGCCGGTTGGGTGGAAACTTCGTAGAAAATTAAGCAGTAGCCAAAGACATGTAGAACTGCAAGGCAATCATTCACTTGGGTAATGTGGATGCACTCTGCCTATTGTTCAAAAGCTGCTTTAATTGTAAAGAAGCAGAAACTGAAAATCTAGCAATTATGCTACACATAAGGTCAATTTCCAATTTTCTTCTGCAAAGACCTAAAATTTAACTATAAAGTCTATCAGGTGGACCATGAGACCATAACTGACTATTTAAAAAGTCAAATCACTTGATATGTCTGAGATTACAGGCTGTACCAAGACTTATGTTAAACATCAAGTCAAACACCAGTCGTGTATTTGCAGGGTTGACTGAATTACTTTAATTTTGTACTTGAGTAAAAGTAAAAGTAATTCACCTAAAAACTACTCGAGTAAAAGTAAATAAATAAAACTGCTTTTCAAAAGTACTTGAAGTAAAAGTAGAAGTAAAAGTACAACACTTACAAATAACAACAAAATCATGAGTAATATCATATAAATTACACAGCATGCATCTGGCAACTGTTTTGCAACCACTCTGTCTATAACAAAGTGTTCCCAGACAGCCTTAGCTGGTTAATCGGTCTGCCACCCTTGAACATGGAAAATTACATTATAATTAATGAGCCCTCACAACATCAAATAATGTCCATTAAATACAGAACTAACTTAATGATGAGGCACAACCTCAGCAGTATTTGCAGATGGACTCACAGCAGCAGTGGCATGGGTAGCATATCAAATCTTTTTGGTAGTAAATGCTATTTAAACTAGAAGCACAGGGGGGTTACTTAGAGATGCCTCAAGCAGGACAAGAGGCCACTAGTACATGCAAACCAATAACAAAATGTCCTAAAAACAGGTCTGAAGCAGGTCATAAATGCGTGTGTTTAAATGCTAGGAGTATAGTAAATAAGAAAAACGAATTAAACATTATGGTAGAAGATATTGACCCTCACATAATTGGTATTACCGAATCATGGGCCAACACAGACATAACAGATGTTGAATTAGGATTGACAGGATATGTAATGTTTAGGAGAGATTGAATCGGAAGAAGGGGAGGGGGAGTTAATTTATATGTTAAAGAATCTATTCAGGCTTATGAAATAAAATTAGAAAGGGAAGCAGATTACGATGAAGCTGTTTGGTGCAAAATAGTTTCAGGAAATAAAAAATTAACTATTGGATTAGTTTACCGAAGTCCAAACATAAACGAAGATGATAACACAAAAATACAAAATGCTATAAAGGAAGTTAGTAAAGGGGAATGTATCATAATGGGAGATTTTAACCATGGACACATACAATGGAAATCTCTAGAGAGTACAGAGGGTGAGGACCAACAATTTCTATTTTTAATTTCAGTATAGCTTCCTTATTCAGCATGTGCTAGAACCAACCTGGGGAGATAATGTATTAGATATAGTTTTGTCATCACAAAAAGAATCAGTGGACAATGTAAAAATACATGAACCATTGGGTAACAGTGACCACAATCAAATACATTTTGACATCAATGTAAAATCAGAAAGTAAAAAAAAAAAACGTATCAGAGAAACTTCCACAAAGGTAACTATAAAGATATGAGAAAATATTTGGCAAAGCTAGATTGGAATAACATGCTGATGAATAAGACCGCACTTGAATGTTGGAATATTCTAAAATATGAAATTGAGAGTATCATCGATAAATTTGTTCGCTTGAAAAACAAGGAAAGCGGTCTAGAAAGAAACACTTGTCAAAGGAAGCTATTAGAAAAATAGTGTTTAAGCAAGCTATGTGAAGGGTTCATAGGCACACCAGAAAAGATGAAGACTATGCAAATTACAAAGAGGCACTTAACCTAGCTACAACTGAAATTAGAAAATCTAAAAGAACCTTTGAAAAAAAATTGGCAGGTAATAAAAAAAATGACAGCAAGAGTTTCTATGCTTATGTAAGGAGTAAACAGAAAGTTCGAGATAAGGTCGGACCACTGGAAAACAACAGTGGAAACATAATTTCAGACGGGTTTCAAATGGCAGAGGTCCTGAATGAGTATTTCAGCTCAGTTTTTACCACAGAAGACATCAGCTCACTTCCAATTTCATTTACTAAATTTGAGGGCAGTAAATCAGAACATTTAGGGCAGGTATTTGTACCTCCTGAAATGATAGCAAAGAAAATTAAGAAGATGAAAGATAATAAATCACCGGGAGTTGATGGAATACCACCAAAACTGCTTAAGGAAATTGTTGAGCAAACCAGTACACTACTTCTAGAAGAAGGAATATTACGCCGCTATTTAAGAAGGGATCGAGAAACAAACCAGAAAATTACAGACCAGTCAGCTTAACATCAGTTGTATGTAAATTACTCGAAACATTAATTAGAGACCACATGGTGGAATTCCTTGTAAAACATAAATTAATAAATACATTTCAACATGGGTTCCTAAAAGCAAGGTCATGTCTAACCAATCTCTTATATTTTTTTGAAGAAATTACAAAGTGGGTAGATGACAGGTCACCAGTGGATGTTGTCTACTTAGATTTTCAGAAAGCTTTTGATAAAGTGCCACATCAAAGATTTTTACTTAAACTAAAAGCCCATGATGTAATCAACTGGATAGAAAAGTGGCTTACACACAGAAGACAGAGAGTAATAGTAGATGGTGAGATTTCAAACTGGAAATCGGTTTTGAGTGTGGTACCACAGGGATCAGTATTAGGCCCTATACTGTTTTTAATATATATAAATGATTTGGAAGATGACATATCTAGCAAAGTACTCAAATTTGCAGTTGACACAAAAATATTCAGAAAGGTTACTAATGATACAGATAAACAAAGTTTACAGGATGATCTAGATAAATTAGTTAAATGGTTAGAAAAATGGCAAATGTTATTACATTTTGGGAAGTGTAAATGTATACACATAAGACATGGAAACATTGACGAAGAATATAAAATGGGGGATGCTGTACTAGGTAGAACCACACAAGAGAAGGACTTAGGAGTAACATTTAGTGCTGACATGAAAGTTTCAGAGCAATGTGTGATTGCGAATGTCAGAATTGTGTCAGTGTATGGGGATTATAAATAGAATGTTGAAATAGCACATTTATATATTAATAATACATATTGGAAACTTACTGATTAATAGTTGATATGGTACAACGGAGATATTTGCATCATGGTTTGAGACACTTTATGTCAATGGTCTTGACCTGACCTTCTTTCACTGACCTATATATATAAAACAGTGGTTGCGTCGATTTAACAAACAGAGGTTTTTTTCCAAATATAATCGCGAACTGGCCTGCGATTGGATGATATTAATAGCTTTCGGCACTAGGCACAGTTTATGAAATGTCGTTTACGGTGGAGCGCGACTGGCATCAGTGGTTTCGCAAAAAACGTAATGAAAATATATTGCTAAGTAAATAAAAGTAATCAATTAAAAAGTCGCGTTACGTTATTACAAGTAAAAGTATTTAATAAAAATTCTACTTCGTTATACTTGAAATAACTACTCAAGTATTGTAACGAAGTACTTTTACTTCGTTACATGAAAACCCTGTGTATTTGTGTAATTTGAGTTATAGTTTGTATATACACTGTACCATGATTTTTCATTACAGATGTCTGGTGATCAGGCTTGTTAACAAATGCATGTCAACACATCTGAATGCAAATGCAAATGTTTCACTTGATTCAAATGCAAATGCTATTTTTCAGGAACGCATTCAAATGCAAATGTTTTGGGATCGCACTCAAATGCAAATGTTTTGGTTACACATTTGCAAATGCATTTTAATTATTTTCAAATGTTTTGGCTTTATATTAACATTATGTTTTATTTGGAGAAAAACAATTTAACGTATACAAACACATTATTCATTTATTTAATAAATACAGTAGTACATTATTGTAACCACTAAGTCCCACTACATACCAGTCCGACTACATGAACATGTCTGTTAGGTCATACACTGAGTCACACAGTTCCAGGCCTGCAGAGGGTGTGGAAATGGGAGGGAGCAACAGACAATTGACAGTTTACTGGGAACTATGGCAGGGAATGAAAGGCTAATCGTTCAGGTAGGCCAGAATAGAATGCAAATGCATTTACAATTTCACAGAGGCATTTGAATGCTCAACATTCAAATGCATTTGCATTTGTTAACAAGCCTGCTGGTGATTAAAGAAACACTCTTTGGTAGCTGTTTACAGCTTCAAATGGAGAAACAGTTTAGTAGTGTGAACATATGGAATATGATATAAAGCTTCTGTCAATATAAATTTAGAAAAAACTTAGGTTGTTGATGCCCCTGGACACGTGTTGGAAATGGCCACACACGTCTCTGAGTTTGAAGATTTACTCAGATGTTACTGGGAGGAATTGTGGCAAAGAAAAGATACAAGCAGATACAAGCCATGACAAAGACAGGAGAAGGACATCACTGTTATATTCAGACCAGTGACAGCAGCTGGTAGAATAGCTGGAGAGAGACATTGATTTCACAAAACATTTTGGGGAGCGACGTCCTGAACAAGATGCTCAAATTGAGGAAGACTTACACATGAAGAAGAAGGCAGTGTAGGCCACAATCACGTGGAAGGTGACATGGGCATCAAACGGCAGGTACTGGTTAAGCACCGTCTCTCGCAGCTTGGTGATCAGGTTACGGCACATCGTCAGCAGGATGAACGAGAACGAGAATGACATGCCTGCAGCACCACCTCGTGACAGACTCACCCAGTAGCCACTGATGCTGCGGAAGCCACGGTGTTCCTGCTCGATCGCATAATCTAAGTCCAAAAATGTTTCATTAATTTGTCACCTGCCCCTTAAAAAAATGTTTATGGGGCAGGCTTTTTTTTAAACATGTTCACAATGCTAGCAACTTTAAATCTTCCACCTGTAGCTTTGTCACTTAGTATGGATTAACTGTGTGAACACAACAAAGATGATTGTTAAGAGAACTGATCTGTAGATGATTGTGCACCATGCTGTCTAAGAAGTAAGAACTGACTGCTATTGATACAGAGATGGTCCGTGTACTTACAGTAGAACTTGTGAGAGAAGACGAGCAGATTGACACCAAAGAAGAGCAGGAGACACACAATGTGTTGACGGTAGGTCTCTATGTAGCTGCGAACTGGTTCAACCAACTGAACAAACTTGGAGGAACCTGCTGTCACCTGGTGGCCAGAATGGTAATCACATAGTTTCAAAATGACTCCAAGAACTATATATATATATATATATATATATATATATATATATATATATATATATATATATATATATATATATTTATATATATATATATATAAATAAAAACATGTAAATATATATATATATATATATTTACGTTTTTATTTTACATGTATGTTACAATTTAACTTAGTGGCCACCTGGCTAATGAGGACAACTGACAGTGAATGTGCTCCAAATAAGCCTCTTGCCTAGCCCTAGCCTAGGCCATGGCGAACTGTGTAAACTTTCACCCCTTGGCTTCTCTTGGACATCTAAGCCATTTCAACTCCCCTAAACCTACTTTGTTTTGTCAAAGAATCAAAGTCTAACTCTCAGAAGCCAAGCTCTAACCAAATTGAATGAACAAGGAGAAATTTGTCAATGTTACTATCCGTCTGCCTGACAGTAGGGGAGCAGTGTACAATGTGTTTAAATTATGTCACTTGGCAAATTAATCATTTGTTCGTAGAGGGATCAAAGAAATTATTGTAAAGTCATTGTCTTCATTATGCAGTTAATATAGACATAATAATAATAAATTTGCTATTAAGAAAATTCAGGACATTTATGTAGACATGTAGCCTAGCCTTGGGGGCAAAAGTTCAATTCTGAGTAATGGATACTTCGTCCAAACGCAAGCTAAGGGCATGGGTCGAAAGAGGACGCCCTTCCCTGTGCCTAGAAGTTTATTAATGAGTTTTCAAATGTTGTCAACTGGTTTCCTCAAGGCCTGATCCATAAGCGGGCGGGGGAAAGTTTGGCAAGATGTCGGTCAGCCACCCACACTGTACATACGCATGTGTGAGATGGTCTTGGATAATTTTGGTAGAATCAGGAGATGTTCACGCACGCGTACGTTGGTACTGGAAACTTCTGGGAAAGCCATTGACTTGTTTTAAAAGGTTAGATTTGCGCACTCAGGGAGTGTGGCAGACAATTTCACCAAGACACGACATGTATGTTCCACGAGGGAAGCTACGAAAATGCTCCCAACATTCAGACTCTTAAAAATTTCCACATAGACAAGCCAAGCCGGCTTGCACTAGCATTACGTTTGATTTCTAAATGATCAATTCTTTTTAAATTTTAACCAAAGATGTTACTGATGGTACATACGGTGTACTAATGTGCTGGGATGGCGATTTTATGTGATTGTGAAATGTACACGAAGTGACTTGCTGTCGAATAAATCTCTAATCGAGACAATACCTGGACAACTAATGTTATAACTGATTGCATTCTAGACGTGAATGGATCTGGCGAGTTAATTTTGAATTTTGTGAGAATCGACTCATGGACCCAACAACGCGACTAGACAGGGATCAATCATTACATGGGACTGATCACGGGCCCCATACGTCACCTGGTTTCCATGCAGTGGAATGCAGTAACACTGTGTGATTAATGATATTTTCACCAACTAAGTTTATGGCCCATATATATTGTGTATACATGTATTGTTTTATTAACCATAGCTTCATACCATTCACAGCAGTACCAACTAGCGACCGTAACAAATTATAATGGCGCCACCTATTGAGTGTCCACTTAACTAGATTCTCCATAAAGGACACCTGTCCATAACAGACATAATGCATAGTCCTGGTGGTGTCTGCTATAGACAGGTTTCACTGTATTTATATTTTAATTTATGTGATTAAAATTAATTACATTTTTGTAATATTTTTTACAAGGTACTAACTGAAACAAGGCATTCCTTACAATATCCAAATATCAAGTTTTCTACCTAAAATGTATAAGCTCGTTAAGCATGCAATGCTATCTACAGCATCCCAGAGATAAAAGTGAACATTTATCACACTACAGTCGCGCCTCGTTATTACGCGCCCTGTTATAATGTGGATTCGAATATAACGCGGTCGGTCGTGGACCCCGATTTTCTGCCGCCAGAGGAAAATGCCAAATGGGCCTGCTTAAACCTACTTAGAATTGCTTTGACAATTCTCAAGAAACATTAGGCGAACAATCTCAATGAATGAGTATCAACGTGTTGTTTGCTTTGAGCTGCCACCGACATCAATCGCTGTCTCTGGCTTCGCTTCGACGGTTTGTAAATTGCAATCAAGATTCACAAATACGCCTCACATAAGAATCAGATAAACAGATTTAAATGCATTTGGTATGCAATACCAACATAATACTTGGGTGAAATGACATGGTTCCATTACATCGTAAATTTAATCGTTTTCGCGACGCGAAACCAACATGCCAAATTCCTAAGCCTAACCCAAGGCTCTACCAGTACGCGAAAATACAAATTCGTCATCCGCATATAAAACGATGAATCGATGTTAAGTGGTGCGTAATAATGTTATGCTTCGGTCCAGATCGGTTGAAAGATGAAGTGAAACAATTATTAATTCTACTTATTGTTATATTCTGTGTTTTATCAGCTTACATACTATGTTTGTCAAATCATATACGTTTTTGGCTACTCAGATCCAGGTTATTATTTCCAATTAATAGGCATATTGGTAGTAGATATTCCATAACGGTATACGTACATGTGTTTTATTCAGTTCAAGAATCAACAGGGTGTGACATTCAAAAATAATACACGTTAATGCTAGTATACTCGTTTAAGTTCCATAAACTGCATATTGGCGTATAAGACAGTGCTGCAAGCACACAGGGCTTCGACAGAGTTCTTGGACTTGGTGCCGCGAACGGCGATCGCTGTTGTTTAGTAGCTCCCTGGTGGCAGATTTGAGAACACCTAACGTGCCTCGCTTACAGCGCGGTCTGAAATCATGGACTCCAACCACCGTGTTATAATGAGGCTCGACTGTACTACTAAAGCATCAACCAAATTAACACTATAATATTGTAATTCCCTCAAACTTAGAGATACAAAATGCTACTGTTATGTGATGTGAGTTGTGTGTTGGTGATGTGACTAGGGTGTAGCTTATGTGACTAGTGTGTAGGTGATGTGATTAACGTGCCGGTGATGTGACTAGTTGGTAGGTAATGTGATTAGTGTGTAGGTGATGTGACTAGTGTGTAGGGGATGTGACTATTGTGTAGGTGGTGATGTGACTAGGGTGTAGCTTATGTGACTAGTCTGTAGGTGATGTAACTAATGTGTAGTTGATGTGACTAGTGTGTAGGTGATGTAACAAATGGGTAGGTGATGTGACAAGTGTGTAGGTGATGTGGCTTACTGGGTGTGTCATTCCACTGAAGTTGATGCGATGTCCATTGTCCCAGTTGTCAGGGCCTGTCTTCTGTGACACTTCATTCGGACTGCAGTGCAGGTGACAGACATTTACTCAATGACAATGCATATAACTGAGATAATACACCAGACAAATTATACATGCAAAATCAATTGAAACATGAACATTACATATATCTTGGGCAGTGTAAAATTTTATAAAAGTAAGCAGGTTAGCACTGCTCTGGCCAAAGCAATTGCCAAGTTGACATGTGCATATAATACAAATTAAAACTCCTTTACCTGTTCTTGTGACTGCTTGACTTCATATACTTGCACTGATTCATTCCTAAAGAAAGAGAGAAAGAGAATTTGTTACAGACAATTGTGTTTATAATACTTTAGGATCCATAAATAATTTAATCACACTGGAAAACTCAACTGTAATTTAGATGTGTGCCATAAAATTGACTTAAAATGTTCATATAACCAGCTCTATATGTGCTACATTCAAAGTACATTCTAACTGAAAGCTATACTCATATGTGCCAACTCCATATTGTTTTACCAATAAGTCTTACAGATTTTCTTCAATTTGACGGTCTTATGGACTAATGGTTTAAACAAGGATTATGTTTGGATTGTTTTTCAAGTGGCAAATAACAAATCATCAGTTGAAAAATACGTCTGAAGAGAAACTCTCACAACTATTATCATTGTGCAATCGGCTGTGCCAAAGTATCACAAGATCAATCAATATACCCCAGATTGTGTGGCGAGCACATTTTGAGAATGTACAGCCAAACAGCGAATGTAGAAAACCACACATGTTTATTTGTAGGTGTTACAGATTTCTGTTGCCAGTCTTTTGTTACCAGTGTTCTGCCACCAGGTGTGCACTACTCATCGTTGTTTTCTTTTCTTTCATTGTGACCTTGACATGGTGGAAAAGCGGATGCTGTGACCTTGACATAGTGGAATGGTGGATGCTGCCGACTTCCTCATGCTAAACAAATACATGCGCAAGCTTTTGCCAAGAGCCCACCCAACCCAACACCCTGCAGTGATGGACGAGTGGCGATGCGGACAAAGACTGTATGTGACTCATGGTTGGGGCATATGTGTATATGTGAGTAGGAGAACACAGACGCCCCGTACCTTTCCACTCTAGAGACACGTCCCACATCATTCTCTGCTCCCCGGCCAACATCTTCACAAAGTTTTCCAGGGTCAATACACCATGCTTGTCAAGTTCAGCTGTCACAAACATCTTTTCAACAAGTTGGTCAGTTTCTTCGCTGGTCAGGTCAGAGTGGGCCATCTCTAGTATTGACCTGAGGCAAACAATATTGTCATCACCAGCGCTGTGGTCAAGCAGCAGTTTATTTTGACAAAAACAAAAAGATAACCGCTTGTTACTAGAAATATTTGATGCCGCTGCCTTTCTGTTCAAGATAACTGGTCACACAAGGAGATCAACTGCATCAAATTTGTGATTGTGTGTACTGGTAACAAATTTGAAATTTGTTAGCTCAAATGAGAATATACTGGAGTTTGACCATGAAAGAATATTCAACTGTTAAACATTCATCCAAATACTGACACTAAAGTATCAAGCATAATGAACTAAGAAGTGTAGCAGTATAAGACTTAGATGTGTCCATTGGAAGACACTAAAAGCAGTTTGTCCCTTCTACCTGGTGTCTAACATATATAATATATATATATATGTATATATATATATATATATATATAGAAAATGTGGGGAGGGTGGATTTCGAAATATATATATATATATATATATATATGCAGGCAGGGGAAGTAAAAGATTCCAGACAGATACATGGAAAAAACATGTCAGTGACTCACCGAATCAATCATATCGATCTACTAAACCCATAATGGGGCTGCATTAGGTGCTGCCCAAAAAATTTGCTTGATAATGGAGTAAGCACTGGCACTATATAAAACCAGATATTATCATTATTAATAATGAAGTATCAAGTGTAGAAGGTCTAGATGTGTTTACTGACTTGACGAGAGCAGTGACTTCCTCCTTGTCAAGGGTGCCACTCTTGTCCATGTCATACATGTGGAACAGCAGCTCCATCTTGTCCTCCGGGCCACCTGGCAACAGTGACAACATGTAATAAATTGACACATTTAAACACTTCAGTAAACAAATTATACATGGAAATTAAACACAAAGTATTGTAAACTTGGCCTAGGTCCATTGCATGTCATCTGCTTAGCCCAATGGTTATCATCTGCTAAGCCCAATGGTCTATTAAGCTGCTTCATAATTGATGACCTAATAATGTGTTATTTCATACCAGCCCATGCCGAAAGGAGTGAAGACATTGGGTAGAGCTAGTGTTACCTTTAGAGAAGAGCACAACAGCATAGAGGAGTTCTCGGAAGGAGATGTAGCCATTCCTGTCACGGTCAATCAGAGAGAACATCTGATTGATGAACACCGAGTCAGGCTTCATGGCCAGCGACTCAGCAAACTCCTCCTGAACACACACAGCACAACTCATGAATTTATTCGTCAAGTTGGGAGAATTATTTAATATAGAATTTCTTTTTAACACAACAATACAATTAAAGTTTCGCATCAATGTTTTGACAACCATCCTGATTGTTGAAAAGTTGAAGTGAGTAAACTGTAAAAGATAAGGTGTTTCAAAAGATAAATGTAACAACAGTTGAACTGGTGAATGGAATGTAAGATCACACGTTGCAGTGTGCACAAACAATATGACAGCATTCAATAGTAAGAATTAACATTGTCACATTGCATTGCATTGGTATGGGGTAAATCCAGAGTGTTAGACTAGGAGGCGTGTTAGTATTTTGGGCAGAGTGCAGTCATCTGATCTGGGCGAGGTATTGAGTTCAGTAAAACGAGTTTTACTTTACATTACTTGGGGTTTGCGTAATGAGGGGGTTTCCTTGAACCCAACAAACCCCTGCATCTACCCTCGATATAACTAATATAAGATCACTTGCATTGCAAGGTGAAGAAGTTGATTACTGAGCAGGTTGACATAATTACAAAGTACAAATGAATAGTTTTGAAGAAATAAAAACATTTTTGTAACCTCTTACCTGCTTGACTGCTGATATGTGATTGTGTATGAGCTAAACATGCTACTTATGTCACATTTTCTGTACAGTTCAACTTATATGGTACTCATAAAAAGAAAAGATGCATACCCTGGACAACTCGCAACTGACGATGTCTTTACACTCATGGTTCTCCATATCTTCTGCTGTCTTCAGTTCGCCCACATTTGACGACTGTGGGGAGGGCAGGATGTGACACCAATCCTCAATAGTCAACATTGTTGTATTTATAAAAATAGACGCTTCAACTGTAGTTAATTAATTTACACAGGATGTTGTAAGAAAAAAGATAGAAACATAAATTTGGATACATTAAACTATCCCAACTCATACGGCCATGTGGGATTGGCTTGAAGAGGGTAGGTGTCCTAGAGGTAATCTCTATTAATGCAAAAATGGGGAGGTACCAATTAAGAATACACTGACAACCAAATTGAGTTTACTACAATAACAATCTTTTATTTACACTACAGTACTAATAACACATTCCAAACATTAAACCAACTGACAATGAAACACTTAACTCTTCTTGTCTTACAGACAGAGTCCCTGGCACACCCCAAACTTTAAAACTACCATAACACTATCTGACAGACTCCCTGGCCAGTTACAACACTGCCTGAACACACACCACCTACTCCTAGGCAATGGCTCCTGCCTCCCCACAACTCTGTGAGTCTCCTCTGTACCTAAACTTATATTACCTTTTGACAGACCCCTCAAGGGAAGTGATGTTAGCCATATGGGTGTTACACCTACCCTTCTATGTAATTTCTATCATTCCTATATGTGTGTGTGTGTGTATATATATATATATATATATATATATATATATATATATATATATAAACATATATATATATATATAATTTAAATAACCCCTACCACATCATCTTTATTGTCATAGCATTGTTTTTTGGTCTTTCTGTCCAAATAAATATTACGACAACAGGGGTACTGATATAAAGAAGAACTATCAAATAAAACTTCACTGTATTAACCAACCTTCATCTTTATTATAACAATGAATATTAAACCCTGACAGTCTACCAGTTCCAGCCAAGCTTACAACACCTATCAGCAACTCACCAGCTTACCCAGCCCTTGGCTGAGAAGGAAACCCTCCTCAGCCTACACCACTGCCTGCCTGCAGCTTCACTGTCTTTTCTCCCTGTCTACAACACTATATAACATCTAAGCCTGTCTCACCAAATACACATTAGCCAATCATTATCTCTAATTTTCTGCCTTCTTGTTTAAACAGACTAACCAACACCACATGTTTCTCATGAGGCAACAGTCCCTGGGAAATTAATTAACACTTATTCCTATCAATCTGTGATATTGGACCTTGGCTCTTATTTAACATATCCCAGAACTGACACTGGAAGGTACTTAAAATGTTGTTAGATATAATAAGTACAACTTACATCAAACTGATGACATAATTATATTATAAAACTGATGTAACAATTATATTATAATGAGCCCTACCACATAGGCATAACTATGATAAAGCCAGAACCACTAACCTCAGCAAAGACACGCTTGAAGAACTCAGTGAGTAGTTGGTTCCTCTTGTGTTTTGTTATGGCGTTCTTGATGATGTCACACTGTGAACTCTCAAATATCTGCAACGCCATGTTGTGGGAGTTCAGCATACGGCGAAGGTTCCACACAAAGGCTGTGCGTTCATAGTCGTCATTGAAGACAATTACCTGTGGGGAGAGATTTTAGAGATTAGCAAGAACAAACTGGAAAACATAAAATCATGAATCCAAGTGACACACAGTATGAACTAACTTAGTAACAAGTAGGGCAATTGGGTGGTCAATAATCAACGACTGCTGTTGTGATATTAATTCAACATTGAAAGGCCATCGTCATAATTGTCTGCATTAATTATTATCTATTGCACATTGTCTATAGCATAGGAGGAAATGGCCACAACAGAATATTCTCTATCTAAAATGTAGTGTTACTGCCTGATCCTAAAATCTGCTAATATTAAAAATATCATTGGTCAAAAGCAAATATGTCACATATGCTTCTATGCAATGCCTATGTTACCCCTAGCGAAAAATCTATAGAATATTCTATGGGATGTTTGTGGACACAACTGTGTAGAATTTAGACAATATTCTATAGAAATTTTATAGAATATTTGATAGATTTTTTTTCGAAAATTGAAATAGACATAAACTAGTTATATAGAATCTGTAATATTTGATAGCTTTTTATACAAAATTATACTATACTCTGTAGAATTCTATACCATTTTTACAGAATTCTATAGATTTGTTGCTAAGGGTAGTCAATCTTAGACTCCCCCCCCCGAGTCATTTTGCAAAGAAATGGAACCTGCTGATGACTTTCAATGCAGTAAACATGGATTGCATATTTCTGTCATTAAGACAGTCAGTCAAACTGTGCTTTGAGGATTTATTTTCGCACCATCAATATTTTATCACTTTGTAGCTACATAACCAGGCCATTTTCATAGCATAAGAGAATCTTTACCAAATCATGTTATTTGGCCAAGTGCACTGTGCACCAATACAACATTACCAAATCTTTACCAGATCATGTTATTTGGCAATGTGCACTGTGCACCAATACATTACCAAATCTTTACCAGATCATGTTATTTGGCCAAGTGCACTGTGCACCAATACATTACCAAATCTTTACCAGATCATGTTATTTGGCAATGTGCACTGTGCACCAATACATTACCAAATCTTTACCAGATCATGTTATTTGGCCAAGTGCACTGTGCACCAATACAACATTACCAAATCTTTACCAGATCATGTTATTTGGCCATGTGCACTGTGCACCAATAAAACATTACCAAATCTTTACCAGATCATGTTATTTGGCCAAGTGCACTGTGCACCAATACAACATTACCAAATCTTTACCAGATCATGTTATTTGGCCATGTGCACTGTGTACCAATACAATATTACCAAATCTTTACCAGATCATTTTATTTGGCCAAGTGCACTGTGCACCAATACAACATTACCAAATCTTTACCAGATCATGTTATTTGGCCATGTGAACTGTGCACTAATACAACATTACCAAATCTTTACCAGATCATGTTATTTGGCCAAGTGCACTGTGCACCAATACAACATTACCAAATCTTTACCAGATCATGTTATTTGGCCAAGTGCACTGTGCACCAATACAACATTACCAAATCTTTACCAGATCATGCTATTTGGCCATGTGCACTGTGCACCAATACAACATTACCAAATCTTTACCAGATCATGCTATTTGGCCATGTGCACTGTGCACCAATACAAAATTACAAATCTTTACCAGATCATGTTCTTTGGGAACACGAATCAGCAGGAAATTGTTGCATTTGTTGTTGCTCATACAAACGTCGACATTGCCATTGTCCGATGCAAACTTTATTGTTCTTGGATTGTGGTGAGTACCAGATATTACCACCAGACTGCACTGTAAACTGTCGAGATGCAACTCGATGGGTGTTCGCGTGTCCTTGGTCACCAACTCGAGGGCTGCAGACAGAGCAATTAATCATTATATACTAAATTAAAGTAACTTAAAACATGAATATTCTTCCCATAAAAAAGAACACACGGGTCACACAGGTTTTGGATTTTAGTGGATACTCACCAATGAATTCCTTAATAAAATTAATGTAAGTAAAGGTTTATATAACATGTTTGCAACCATTCTGGCTGTTTCGTTGATAGTTTGATTTTAAAATGATTCGAATCTTAGCTTAGCCCTAACCTTTTGTACTCGAAATGTGTTCCAACAATACGAACCTATGTATCAAAGTCTGTGACTTGTGCCAAAAAGATAAACCATTGCAGACAAACAGATATATACCTATACCAAATACCTAGTTGCAATACTCATGCCTTCACATTCATTGATGGAGTGGTGCTTACCCTCAATGTCCCCTGGTCCAGGCGGTGTTTTCTTTACAGCCGTCTTGGACTGGTAGCGCTTCTTCTCTTTCTTGGTGTTATAGATGTTATATTTTGCAATCAGATAGGCCACCAGGATACAAACTACAATGACAACACAGCTACATGTCAAAGTTCACCTGGTTTTAGGCATGCCATGTAGCTGATGCTATGTGCAATTATCAAAGATGACATTTAGCAAAAGCTGAATTCGTGGAGGCTTGAACATAGTAGATAACTGTCTACAAGGAACACATTTTAAAAACTATTTTCTGAGCTTATGCCCATACAATTTAACAATTTCTAATAATGAATAATACGCAGGATTAGGGAACTTATGACCTGGCTGATTCATCTGGTGGTCACAGACCTCTCAAGCAATCAGTTAAACTGATGGCCGGTCTATCTACGAAAAGGGTGCTTCAGAGGTTGGGGAAGCTTCAATGACTAGGAATGGAATATTTTTTGCAGACCCCACAAAGTGTATATTTGTTGAGGTTCTACTCACTGAATGGCAGCAGCCCAACTGTGATGAGTGAGCCAATGTAGGAGACTTCACTGCCAGAGAAGAAGTCGTAGTGTGTGTAATCTGTGCACTCTTCCATGTCCGCTTCCTTCAGCTGTCTCTGCTGTTGACACGGGTCACCTAACACAACACAGTGCTTCTATTGGTCACCTGACACAACACAGTGCTTCTATTGGTCATCTGACACAACAGTGTTTATATTGGTCACCTGACACAACACAGTGCTTCTGTTGGTCATCTGACACAACAGTGTTTATATTGGTCACCTGATACAACACAGTGCTTCTGTTGGTCACCTGATACAACACAGTGCTTCTGTTGGTCACCTGATACAACACAGTGCTTCTATTGGTCACCTGATACAACACAGTGCTTCTGTTGGTCACCTGATACAACACAGTGCTTCTATTGGTCACCTGATACAACACAGTGCTTCTATTGGTCACCTGATACAACACAGTGCTTCTGTTGGTCACCTGATACAACACAGTGCTTCTGTTGGTCACCTGATACAACACAGTGCTTCTGTTGGTCACCTGATACAACACAGTGCTTCTATTGGTCACCTGACCCAACTCAATGCTTCTATTGGTCACCTGACCAAACTCAATGCTTCCATTGGTCATCTGACACAACAGTGTTTATATTGGTCACCTGACACAACACAGTGCTTCTATTGGTCATTTGACACAACACAATGCTTCTATTGGTCATCTGACACAACACTGTGCTTCAATTGGTCACATGACACAACACGGTGCTTCTATTGGTCACCTGACACAACACAGTACTTCTATTGGTCACATGATACACAACACAGTGCTTCTATTGGTCACATCACACAACACAGTGCATCTGCTGGTCACATGACACAACTCAGTGCTTCTATTGGTCATATGACACAACAAAGTGCTTTTTTTGGTCACATGACACAACACAGTGCTTTTATTGGTCATCTGACACAACAAAGCACTTTTATTGGTCACATGACACAAAACAACGCTTCTATTGGTCATCTGACACAACACAACTCTTCTACTGGTCATCTGATACAACACAATGCTTCTATTGGTCACCTGACAACACTTCTATTGGTCATCTTACTGTCGCTACTGCTTCATTCATGTTTTTCATGATAAGCCTGTTTTGTGACCCTAGGGAGAACGTAGGCAGTGGCACAAAAATACACAAACTGCTCCAACAATTGGTGAGTGGTGACTGTCATTCTAACACCTGATAAAACCAAGGACATGTAACGAACGTGCAACGTTTCTACAAAGACATTCCGACACTCTGTTAGATTATCATATTTTTAAATTGAAGTACTCTAAACTGTCGCTTGATGTTGTTATATTTTTGCACAAGCCACATGACCATCATTAGTCCTCTATATCGGCTGTAATAAATACACTTCAGCAAGGATTGTAACATTGTTGTCCAAGATATGTTAACTCTATCCTGACTTTGATGCAGAACACTTGTGATTCCCTGCGGTATGACATAGGAGACACATATACTGCTATAATGCACACTGGATGCAAACAGATAATAAGTAACCTTCATTCCAGAAGAAGACTTCTTTCTGAAAGTCGCTGGCTGGAAGACCAGTTGCCTCCTGAATCACGTCAGTGAACTTGATTTTCTTGATGTCAGCCACATCAGCATCAGTGAGTACACTGAAACATCATCACTGAAGGAATGAACCCTGGTCATTTATTTTATAAACTTACATTTATATAGATTTAAATCTACCACTGCACATCAAAAAAATTTCATGAGTCTTATGACAGAGATGTTTATATTCAAGCTGACATATTTATGTGTCAGCTGTGAAAATGAGTTATATTAAGTAATTAGTACTTCTATCTAGCAATGCACAGTATCACTGTAATTTTCACCCCTGCCCTTTTGAGATTTCTCTTAACACTATACCTCCATCTTAATTTCTTCCTCCTCTCCTCCTACGACCTTCCTGTTTTCCATGCTGACATTTTCTGGTAATATGACATGACTATATTCTTTCATTGCATCATGCTGATATTGCATATCGGCACGTCTCATGACATCAACTCCTTCAGTTTCTGTTTGTCATCTATGGTATGCAGACATACATGGGTGCAGGCATGAAGACAAACATGGGTGCAGGCATGAAGACAAACATGGGTGCAGGCATGCAGACAAACATGGGTGCAGGCATGCAGACAGAAATGGGTGCAGGCATGCAGACAGACATAGGTGCAGGCATGCAGACAGACATGATGCAGGAATTCAGACAAACATGGATGCAGGTATGAACAAACATGGATGCAGGCATGCAGACAAACATGGGTGCAGGCATGCAGATAAACATGTGTGCAGGCATGCAGACAGACATGGGTGCAGGCATGTAGACAGACACGGGTGCAGGCATGCATACAAGTGCAGGCATGCATACAAGCATGGATGCAGGTATGCACAAACATGCACACAACATTCAACCTCAATGGTTGCAAACTGAATAAACTTATTATTATTATTCTCACTTGTTTTCCTTGTTTTCAAACCAGAATCTGTCTGCATCACGGATGCGAAGGAACTGCTCCAGGATGACCTCAGTGAACAGAGGCCCTGGTGTACCTTTGGTCATCTCAATTAGACCACCCACGTAGATGTCCAGCTTAGAGATGTCTTTGTAGGTGTCTGCCAGCTTGCTTATCACCTTCATAGTTCCAAAAAAAATCATCAAATCAAACTGCATCTAATGCGTTATGCATGAGATCTTCAGAGATATTGTTTTCTTACCAGAAACACTGTCAGTTCTTTAGAGTTCTAATATTAGTTTTGAACCATTGCATATATCGCATAAGGTATATCTATAAAGTACTCAAATTATTGACCATAGCAATATGCAACTATTTTGTTTACTCTTACGATGCTTGACAATGGAATTTTTTTATTTTTCATATTTGCCTTTCTGATGCAACTACAACAGATAAACAGATCAGTTGTATGTATTAGTGATTCAGTATCTAGCTAACCTCAGGGGTGCTGCTGTACAAGGCAGGGTTGATATCTTTCCAGTTGTCAACTGGAGCGAGATGAAAGGCCTTCCTGGCTGTGTTGTAGTCTGGCAGACCATGGTCTCGTCCCCGCATGATGGTCTGCACAACCATGTCTTGGCGCGAGTTCTGCAGTGGTCCATAGTTTCTACCTGCACAATCAGTAAAGGTCACTACATGTTGTTGCGATTATGTTTATTTTACTCACATGTTCAGATTTAGTCAATAATGGCAGGGACCACAAAATGGGAAATGTACAAAAAATAAGAGTTAATTTGTTTATGTAAAAACAAATATTATAGGCAGCATTTTGTAGAATATTCAAGAGAACCAAGTGGAAGAATATCATACAACTTAAATGTGCAATTGACTAGAAACTGCCTAACCTTTTTTGGTTTTGGTGCAATGCTGAGCTTGGGTTTCCCAAGGATTTTTTGCACAATAGAAGTGTCTTTATTGCATTGTATAGGATGATACAAACCAGTGATAGTACTCACATGCATGCCCGTATGCACACATCCATGAAGGAACACATTTTATTATTATCATTATTATATACATACAACATCAATAACCAACTAATTAATGTTACCCCTGAGATCATCTACAATGATATGATCTTCCTGTTCTGCAATTTGCGATGCCAGTCCTCGGATAATATCATCAAGACCATATTTCTTCACCATTTCCTAAAAGTAAGAAATCATGTCATGGATAAGCTTAACATTTGCAGTACAATAATGTGTTAGTTTAGCTGTGATCAGCTGTAGAGAATCAAGTATCAAGTGTCCACTGCATCATAGTGTGCCCCCAGAAGTCACTTCAAGAATTACAAAACAATCCGGTATCAGCATGCATCTTTAATATAAGGGTCCTTCCATGTCAAATCAACCAATTTTCAGGAAATTTCTAAAGTTGATGTCTCAGAATTTGCTTAAATTTGAATCAATGAATAACTAAGTAACTATACCTAAGCACTTCTGCAAAAGAACTAGGCATTTACATACAAATCGTGTTTGTAACACCCTATGATGTGAACAGGGGGTAAGCGCCCCAAAACGCACCTGTTATTTTTACCTGTTTTCAAGTGCTTCTAACTTTCTAGTTTACAAGCTGCATACCTGAAATTTGCTGAATATATAGACATATTGGTGCAGATTTTCGATACAAAATTCAAGTAAGATAAGACAATGGACAACGGGTATACTGGGAGCACAAAAATGAAAATAACATTAAAAAAAATTCCGACAAGGATTTCAGCAGTCTGTATTTCATTGTTGTGTTAAAGTATAGTGTCCAAATTGCTACCATATATTATCAGGGGTACTGACAATAACCTATTAGTTCAGTAGACTTCTAGTTGCTATACTTTCTGAATAATTCAGCCTTAAACTTTAACTTTTTTATATTTTACAAATTTCAGCACCCAAATGAGAATGTGGGCTAAGTCGTATGACCACCATTATTTTAACTGTGCATAGTTCTTTATTAGGTAAATTACATATTAAAATTCCAGGATGGTGTTCTGTCTCATTTAATTTATATTGCAGCTGAAAGTTTTTCTGAAAATTTTTCTCCTAAATTTCTCCCAAATTGGCCAAAAATATCCAAAATAAAAGTGGCAGAACACCATCTTGAAATTTTAATATCTTGTTTACCTAATAAAGGACAATGATCTGTAGCTTGTAAATTTCTTGAGTCAGAAACACCTAAAAATAGATAAAAATAACGGATGCGTTTTTGGGCGCTTACAATTTGTTTACATTATAGGGCATTAGAGACACAATTTGCATGCAAATCCTTAGTTTGTTGCAGAAGTGCTCAGTCATAGCTATTTATTCATTGGTTAAAATTTAAGCAAATTCTGAGACATCAACTTTTTGATCATTGGTTTATTTGACACGGAATGACCAATAAAGTAGTTTGTAACTCTATATGTCTATCTGTCTGGTCCCTCATATCTCCTTCAGTTTCACATGTATGGGGCTGAAATTGTGTAGGCGTGTCCAGGGGACCATGGTACATAAAAAAATATTTGGGATGGTACGAGGAGGGACAGGAGTTTTACGTCAAAGGAACCAATGTGGATGTTTGACATAAATTATTTAACTCAGAACAATAGCTACATGCAATTGTTAGCAATGCTATGCGTGTTTCTACCAGTGTTACGTGATCTATGTCAAACGTCCACCAAACACTTTGTGAAACCGGCAGTTGTAATGATTTGTGTGGCATGAAGATGTCACTGCAATTGGTATTGCATTACCAAAACTTAACTTGGTAGTGCAAGGAGTCATAAGCTCTTGCCTTTTCTCCCATGCAATGCTAGGCAACTCAGCTAGTATATAAACACATGTACTTAAACATTGATGAACACGTTGTAATTATGACTTACAATGCAAACCATTAAGTTCATCCCCATGAAACTGACAAAAAAATGAGAAAAAATCTGTATTTTATGAAATCAGACTTGCCTGTGATCTGAAGTACGTGTTACACATGCGCATAGCTTTGCCAGCACAACATTTGTAGAAGCTGCAGTTGGTTCCTCTGTTTTAATAAACAAATTCAACCATTAAGCCTTCATTTCTTATTTACTGAGAATATTACTCAGATTATGAAATGATGATAAATGAAATATTAAATTTTAAACCAATGTTTTACATAACTAGTCTACACCTTGAAAATATGCCTTTACAACAAGTTCCTATTGCATACAAATTAATTTAACAATCATTTATAAATTAAATAATTTTTGTGTTTGATGTATACGATTTTTTGTAGTTGATGGTATTATTATTATTATTATTGCTGTTGTAAATCATTTTATGTAAATAATCGTATTAACAATGTCAATGTTGCACGAATGTATGGTTACCGGAATACCGATGCAGTTTTCAAGCCACTCCTGTTTTCAACCCATTGAAATCTCGCTTGATATCGTGTTAGATGTCACAGCGTCTGTTTACGACAATAACGATACAGAGTCTTGTCCGAGCAAAATATATTTTAATATACAATATAACACGGGATACTTTTATGATATACATACCTTGATAAAAAATTACTTTACATGCTTACCAGAGATTAGTATTGAGTGTCTGCTAACGCATGTCTCGTTCTTGGTTACGTGATAATAATCACCTTTTTTGTGGTAGATGTATGGCAAGCCAGACTTTTCATAAAAGTAGGAATAATTAAAATGTGTTAAATATACAAGAAAACATTTACTATATTAACGATATACATTCAATACAAATAAATGTGTATGCCTTAGTGCTGTATAAAAAAAACACATTTACTTATTTTGAATATATAATGTTAATGTAGTAAATTTTTTCTCGTATATTTAACACATTTGGATTATTCCTAGTTTTATGACAAGACTGGCTTGCCAAACATCTACCACTAACAGGGCGATTATTGTCACGTGGCCAAGAACGAGACACACATCAGCAGACGCTGAATAATGTCTGGTAAGCATGCAAAGTCGTTTTTTTATCATGTATATCATAAAATTGTTCCGTGTTATATTATATATCAAATAACATGCTCAGACAAGACTCTGTATCGTTATTGTGGGGCGCGATAGCATACCGGTTAGAATGCCGGACTCTCAATCGAGAGAACCCAGTTTTAAATCCCACTGCGGTCACTTCGAACCTTTGCTTTGGCAAGTTTGATCACCCCACTGTAATGTCCTAATGTCATATTAGTAATTATCTTATTTTGATACATACCGGTGTAACCCGGGAAGCGAGACAGAGAGTGGATGCAGGAGAACACAATGTAATGCCAATGAAAAAAGGTTCATTATCTGTACTCTTTATTGACGATCACCAATATTTGATCAAAGTCTTACAGCGGTTGAAAGAAAACCAGCTGACGGTGAACGTTCCGAAATGCTTGATCCGTGTCCCTGAGTATGCTATTTTTGGGCATGTCTTCAGTGGAGGAGTGTCACCAGATCCCAAGAAGGTCGAGGCACTGAGAAGTGTAAATGAAGTGTGAGTGAAGTTCGAAGCTTACTCAGCTCTGCTGAATTTTGCTCACAATTCATCAAGGACTTTGCCACAATCACGCGTCCATTGAGAAAGCTCACGCGCAATGGAGTACCCTGGGAATGGGGTAAAGTTGAACAACAATCGTTTGAAAGACTCAAAGCAGCGCTGTCTACCAAAACGACGCTGGCGTACTTTGACTCTGATAAAAAGACAACGATCTTCGTAGACGCTAGCCCTATCGGTCTAGGGGCAGTTCTGACCCAAGAGAATGTTATATCAAAGGAAGTCACACCACTCTACTTTGCAAGTTGACCACTGACTCCTACAGAATCGAGATATCCACAAATAGGCAGAGAAGCGTTAGCAATCAGCTGGGCTATCAAGCGGTTTCATCTGTACACATATGGAAAAGAGTTCAAGGTTGTGACAGATCACAAACCGTTAGTGACCTTGTTCAACAACCCATCATCAAAACCGACCGCGAGAATTGAACGATGGCTCATGGACCTGCTACGCTACAACTTCACAGTCACATATCAACCTGGAAAATCCAACCCAGCAGACTATGCATCGAGACATCCTGTTGGCGTTGCAACCGTAGATGAATACGACCGCTGAAACTGAACATTACGTGGCATACATCATGCGTAATGCAGTACCAAAGGCAATGACACTGAAAGAAGTTGAACTCGCTACTTCTCAAGACCGTGTGCTACAAGCAGTCATGACATGCATCATGTCTGGCAGATGGCACCTACCACCATCAAATGTATCTCTCGCTGAGCTGTCTAGATACAAAAATGTCAAGAACGAGCTGACCTGTACAGACACCGTGTTGCTGAAATCAAATCGAATCGTCGTACCTGCAACTCTACAAAACAGAACTGTTGAAATCGTGCACGAGGGCCATCTAGGCATAGTAAAGATGAAACCGCTGATGCGACAGAAAGTATGGTTCCCCAGCATGGACAAACTGGTCGAAGCAAAGGTGAAATCATGCTTAGCTTGTCAAATAGCTACACCTGTAACGAGTTGAGAACCATTGCAAATGTCAAGACTACCGGACCAGCCGTGTGAGGAGATGAGCATGGACTTTGCACATGTTGATGGAGAAACGCTTCTCATATTGATCGATGACTATTCTCGTTTTCAATTTATTGAACCAGTGACATCTGAAGCTGCATGTGCAGTAATACCAAAAATTTACAAAATCTTTGCCATGTTCAGAACACCGGATGTCTTAAAGTCGGACAATGGACCTCCATTCAACGGATAAGACTTTGCCAAGTTCGCCAACGTGCTAGGGTTCAAGCATCGCAAAGTGACACCGCTATGCCCCAGAGCTAATGGAGAAGTTGAGAGATTCGTGAAGACGTTAAAGAAGTGTATGAAAGCTGCAAAATCAGACATCAAGAACTGGAGAAAAGAAATGCAAGCATTCTTATGCAACTATCGTACCAGTCCACATGCGACGACTGGAGTTGCACCATCAACACTGTTCTTGAAGTGTGCTGTTCGCAATGAACTACTGCAATGTGCAAGCTCTGATTCAGTTGCTGAGATAGTTCTCAAGAGAGACACTGACCAGATATGGAAAATTAAGTATCATGCAGACCGAAAGAACTACCACAAGCCGTGTGATCTCAGCATTGGCAAGTATGTGTTAGTGAAGAGACCATTCATTGCGTCAAAAAGTCACACTCCCTACGAGTCGAATCCGATGACAATCGTAACACGGAAAGGCAGCATGATCTCTGCAAAGACTGATCAAGGACGGAGTGTAACCCGCAACTCGTCTTTCTTCAAGAGACTCCACGGTCGTGATGAAACAGAAGTTGGCGCAGATGAAGATCCGTTGCTTGATGAATGCAGTGAACCGAAGCCGAGAGACAATCTTGTGGCGAACGATGACTCAACAACAAAGAACGACAACTCACCTGTGCAGTTGACTCCGAGTCCAGATCTGCCAATTCTTCGCAGATCTACACGTGTTTGAAAAGCACCTGACGTGCTTGATCTGTAGTTTGTCATTTGCCATTACAAAGAACATTAACATGTTATGATTCATATCAATTATAGATGAACTTTCTATTACTATTAACCTGTATGAATGAAACCCAGTAATTCTTTATAATTATGATGGACATTGAACACTAATTGCTGTTTAATATCTACAAGGAAGGAGATGTAATGTCCTAATGTCATATTAGTAATTATCTTATTTTGATACATACCGGTGTAACCCGGGAAGCAAGACGGATAGTGGATGCGGGAGAACGCAATGTAATGCCAATGAAAAAAGGTTTGTTATCTGTACTCTTTATTGACGATCACCAATATCTATTCATCATAAGGCATCACACCCACATTGCCACAATTGACTCAGCTGTATAAATGAGTACCTGGCAATACAGACAGTGGTGGATATGTGAACGAATAGTCTTCGCGCAGTAATTGCAGCGTGGCTGAATGCTTCCCAGAGAAGTTGAAATGGCCTTGGAATGAAGTGTAAGGCGCTTTGAGTAGGGACTGGATACGGCGCTATATAAGAACTTACCTTTACCTTGTATTGTCGTAAACAGACGCTGTGACGCGATATCAAGCGAAATTTCAAAGGGTTGAAAACAGGAGTGGCTTGAAAACTGCACCGGTAACTATAACACGAATTTACGCCCATCCAATATACTCAGTCTAAGTTCTTGGGCAAGCACTTTGTTTTACTCGGCGTCTGAAAACTGTCAACTTGTGATTACCAATCGTTAATCAACCTGACCACAAAGAACATACCTAACGTAGATTCCGGGTGGTATCTGTGTGTGATAGGTGCGGATGGCTGCAGCCTCAAAGATGGCGCTCATCGAAGGCTGCAGGTGCGGGTTGTAGGCTTTTGTAGCAGACGACAATCACACATTAGATTAAACTTCCACAAACTCCCTTTCTTTGAATTTTACCAAACACTGGTTTAATCAGTGATCGGTTCAAAACCGAATGCATACAAATTTCATATTAAAAGTTCTATAAATAATCCTCACTTGCTAGTGCAATCTCTCAAATCCGAACAATAATATTTATTGACGTTGCCGATTAATCCTCGTGTTGTACGGTAGATGGCGAAAGTTACATTTGTTGGTTCCCAACGTCATGCCAGGTGTCGCCACACAAAACGCAGGTTTGGTTGCAGTGCCCGCATCCGAACCAGTGAACCTTTTAGTCTAGTAATTAACTGGTTCATTGCACCCGAAGACAGTTAGACTATTCAATATCAGCCGTACCCAACGTTACATAGCATTGGCACTACAGATATCGAACAAATTAGTGGTACAGTTTACTTACCTTTATATTCCGGCAGAGAGCGGCCCAACAACGCCGGTAAGTATTCGTATGCGACAATATTCTGAAACAGCAATGGACACGTGCACGCAATGATGTTCGCTCCTCATACAAGCCTCCCCCTCTCTCTCTCTCTCTCTCTCTCTCTCACTCTCTCTCTCTCTCTCTCTCTCTCTCCCTCCCTCTCTCTCTCTCTCTCTCTCTCTCATCCTCTCTCTCTCTCTCTCTCTCTCTCTCTCTCTCTCTCTCTCTCTCTCTCATCCTCTCTCTCATCCTCTCTCTCTCTCTCTCTCTCTCTCTCTCTCTCTCTCTCTCTCTCATCCTCTCTCTCTCTCATCATCATCATCATCTCTCTCTCTCTCTATCTCCCTCTCTCTCTCTTCATCCCTTCTCTCCCGCCATCCCTACCTCCCTACATCCCTACTCCCCTCCTCTCCCTTCTCCTACGATTATACCGTTCGACTGTATCTGATCGACCGAGCCAGGTAGTATTACTTGCATGACGGCAATGACGTGCCGGCGCGCTGCCTGGAAGATCTGCTCGTCTTTCCATCGCTCGTTGCTCCATCGTTCGTCAGCCTTCGCCGGGTGGCTGTTGCGCAGGCGGGCGGCCACGTGGTTGTGGTAGCGAAACCAGACAAGAGCCACAGCCATCAACCCCGGGTTCTGGTGTATGTGTACATTGCCAAACCCTATCGTCGTAAAGGAGAGTATATAGTAGGGTTGGGTGTGTATATATATATATATATATATATATATATATATATATATATATATAATTATGTATATATGTATATATGTATATATATATATATATATATGTATGTATGTATGTATGTATGTATGTATGTATGTATGTATGTATGTATGTATGTATGTATGTATGTATGTATGTATGTATGTATGTATGTATGTATGTATGTATGTATGTATGTATGTATGTATGTATGTATGTATGTATATATATATATATATATATATATATATGTATATATATATATATATATATATATATATATATATATATATATATATATATATATATATATATATATATATATATATATGTATATGTATATATATATATATGTATATGTATATATATATATATATATTAAGCATTAACATTTTTCATAAATCGCCGATTGCGTACGCCCGAACTGCCGTTTTCAGAACATTGAGAAAGGGCCTTTTACACAAGTGTTCCCGTTTACTGCATTATCGCTGACCGTGGCCTGTCAGTCGGATATTTCGCCTGGGCTCATAAATTGACAAAATTGGTTTGTGTGATCCGCTTTCCTTGTGTCCGAATGTATTCGCACTAGTAGGTATGCTTTAGAATTTAAGCGTTCATAATTTTTGTAAAGGAGAACGTTTACAAAACATTTTGTGGATGCAACAAAAATTCATTGTTTACCTTGTCAATTGGCTAGCTGGTATTACAAATCATATCATTTGGGACGTTGGGCACATACCCCACTGTTTTTCCGGCTCCATCTTCTCATGAGTGATGGGGTCGGGCAGGTTGTCGAGCGGCAGACGGTGGTGGTTGTAGCCGGGGTAGTAGCCGAGGTGGTCGGTGTCGGTGGTAAGGAGGAGGCCGCCAGTAAACTTCCGCAGACAGTTGCACCAGACCTCGCCTCGCCCGTACACGAAGCTGCCGTCGATCCAGCTGCTCACTCGGTTGATCTGTGCTCAGACGAACAGAAGGCGTTAGAATGGCTGGCAGTCCAGTCGCGCACTGTAACAGCACGACTGGTCAATGGCGAACAGTGGCACATCAATTCATCGGACAGCTTCTGTGACTCGGTTTAGCGTGGGGTTTTCAATTAATGATATGTTTATTTCTTTCACATCGTCATAATGTCGTTCGTAAAGTGGACAATAGCGTGCAAACCGCAAGCAGCGCATCGGACGAATGTCATTGTCACACTTTGATTTCGATGTCGGAAGCAAGTACAGCGAGGATCTGAAGAAATGTGCCTTACTATCACAAGCGGGAGATTAATCCTGGGGAATCAACGGTTTAACACAGTTTAAAAAGTAGTTTTACGTTCCATATATTTTTCGGAATTATTCTACAGGGAAGACGTTTCACTGAACAATCTGACAAAGGGTAAATGTTTACTTAATTATTCTACATAGAGAAAGAGTTCACGAAATTATTCGACACAGGCCGCTATCTAATAACGGGCGCAGTTTCCTCGAAATATCCAACAAAGTACGAAGTTTCACGGAACTATCCGACTAAGGGCCCAGTTTCCGGAACTATCTGACAAAGTACGAAGTTTCATGAAATTTTCCGAAAACGGGCGCAGTTTCCCTGAACAGTCCAACAAAGGTCGCAGTTTCACATAACTATCCGCGAAACCATGAAGTTCACGGAACTATCCGACAAAGGACGAAGTATCCAATAGAAAATGAGGTTTACGGATCGGTCTTATAGAAAGCGGGTGTACGGGACTAGAAGTCAAGACTGCTACTGACTGGCCGTCGCGGGTTGTTGGGCGATAGTCCAGTGTCCCGGTTGTAGGCAGATCGCACGAACGGCATGTACTCCTCCGTAACGCCGTCTACCTGGAACTGGGAGTCGTTCTTCGGTACTGGAACCTTGACCATCTCGAGCGGACACATCCCCTCTGTGGCATCGACCACCTCGAACGACACCATCTGACCTGCAGTGAAACACTGACGTGTAAAACCCGCAGCACACTAGCCGATTTTTCGTCATGGGGAATGCAGATTTTTCATCGGGGTTAAATTTGTCGAGACATCATCTCGCAGCACACTAGCTGATATTTTGTCGCTATTAGCACGCCACGAGTTGCGAATTTGGAATTAAGCAAACATGGCGGCGCTCACACCACACGTGGCGGCGATGCGGAGAAGACAGACGCTAGCTTTGTTCGTCTTGATTATGCTACGGAGGATAAGGAGACGCAGAAAAGCAAACAAACAAAATCATATAAAAATCCACAGTTACACTGTCAATATGTTCTACCAGCAAACTTGCCAATATGCCTGCTCAGATGCAGTTTTGTCAGATTATATGATTTTTTTTAATTACACATCTAAAATTACTGTGCCCTACATTCGTGTATAACACACTAGGAAGTCTAACCGAGGCGTGATTCCATTTATCATCGTGGCCGTGGCACTGGGGCCGCCATGTTTACAAAGACGTCTGTGCGCGTGACTGCAATCATGCTTCTTACCACGATGAGAAATGGGATCATACCTCAGTTACACTTCCTGGTGTGTTACAGACGAACGTAGGGAACAGTAATTTTAGAAATGTAAAACAGGAAATTTTCTGGTAAAGTGTTAGTTAACTCTCTCTTGTGTCGAATTCGATTGATGTAGAAGACGAAAAAGAACACCAACATAAACACCAAATACTGTTAACAACAAAAAGTTCACAAAGGTGAGTAATGGCTAATTACATCCGTCCTGGGTTTTTTGAAAAGGGGGTGCGGGAGTAAACAATCAGCCGGGGTTTTCTTAAATGATTTCTGGAAAATGTTATAAGTTAAGCATATTATCTCAAAACAGGGGTTCTTTCTTTATGCTCTTTATAATTTTTCATCGGTAAACCGAACAATTGTTTTACAGTGCAATGCCACTGAGGTTGGAGTGACACTGAATTTATCAGTATTTATAACACCTTAGTTGCTGAAAAATAAACACACATACAAAACGTATTGCTGTCACGATCTTTCATGTCTTAATAGTGTAGCAAATACACGATTTGGCGATGATCAATACAAAATATGTAAATTACTGTACGACAATAATAGACGGACCAATAAATATTCACATTTGAAGGTGAAATGTAACGTTTTTTGTTCGGACTATATATACTGGTCTGTAATTTTTTTATTTCATAACATTTCTGACGGTAAATATACCACAGCAATAAGTATTAAAACGTGAAGTACGAGCGCTGCATCAAGTTAATCAGTAAGTATCCTTGTACATTCCCTTGAAGATGTTTTTGAAACCGAGATAAAAACTGCCACATTGTTGGTGTTGGTACATCGCGGTCACGAGATGCTCTGTAAGATATTGCAATAATGTAGTCAAGCGTGTGAAGGTGCTTCTTTAAAATTGGAGCTTCACGGTTTCGTCTGAATACGTCGTATATAAATATAAATAAGAACGTCATTCCACCCCGCTTGATCGAAAATAAACCGTCCTCGCTGTCGCTAACGTTATCACAAACTTCCCTGTCACGAACATCATCATGTACTTGACCAAATTTATAATGCTGACAGTAAAAATATATGTTTACGAGATATTACATTGTACGAAACCTTTAAATTATTATACATTCCCAATATCTTCATCTGCGACGGTTCAAAGGGTATAATATTAATAAGTTTAATAAAACTGCAGTGAATTTACACGCACATATCACCATATATGTGTACATGATGTAACCGTATTCACAGACATCCATACATGTTTATGTTTATATGCGTGTGTGCGTGCGCGTAGAGTGTCGTGTCCAGCACAACATAATTATACTATTCTTGCGCCATCGTAGAGCATTTCTTATCCGCTGCATACACAATCTACGGCGCGTACTGACACTAAACTAGGGTGTGCACGAAATGTCAGATATACCATGGAAGTTGCAATAAACATAAATAAACGCTTAAAGGCCACAGTTTCACCCATATAGAATCGACTTACGCAACATGACGAGTGGTCGACGTAAACGACAAACATACAATTAGAAGACAAAGCGTCAACTGAGGAATGAATGAGTTGAGTGTTGAATGAACGCAGAGACGGTCAAATCACCATAAGTCAACAGGCACAAAGTAAACAAATTGCGCACGCAAAACATACGTAATGTTTGTTCTTACTGAAGAAGGCGAACAGGGCGGTGTGATTGCGGTAAGACGGGAGGCCGGTCGGGCCGTCGAAGACGTTGTTACTGATCACCCTGGGGTTGGGACGTTCTATCCCGGCCAACTGGTAAGTCATGTCACTGTAGGCAGGGGCCACGTTGAAGAGGATGTCTTCGCCTGAAGCACGCTGACGACATTTTAAACCAAGCTATTCCTGGTTACTTGCTCGACATACACAATTATCATACTTGGACATATTGAAAAACCTGCATGGAATCGCAACATATAGATGGGGGCACCCACTCGTTAATAGTGCTACATTAACATATCCGTTTATCACGAAAATAATTCGCCCAGAGTGCATTACGGCAGTGCGCTCGCTCTGCAGGTATTTCTATTAAGTATTTTCTAATCTTATCCAGACGTTATTGCGTTGTTTGTACACGAAAAACTGATATTTAATTGAACATGCAAAAAAACACAGGATTATGGTCTAGATTTTGCGTGAGGGTTACACATGCTTGCGTACTATCTGAACAATGAACAACGAATCTTTGTATTCACGAACGAATAATTTCCCCCATGTTTTCGAAATTCCTACATGCTAACATATTATATTCGAACTAAATTTGAATGAATGAATGTTCTTTCTGGGGAATTACCGAGTCAAATATTAGTCGTCAACCTTAGACTGAAAGGAGAGGAGAGTTTAACTATGTACCGATGTTTGTTATCAAGACGTCGCATGGCGACAGCATAGATTGAAGATTACGGTTGCTGGGAAAACGACCAGTATTCCGGTCTCTGGTTTCCATAAAGAGCGAAACAGAAGTCATAGTTTTGGGGTTATGCACCTAAAATAGATAATAAAAACTAACCACGTGCAAATAAAATCAAGAATATCTTGCCAGTGGTTTATTTAGAATGTGTTTTAAAAATGGAAGATTCCGGTCATTTCTCCGAATGACCGAGGGCTGACAAGTTAACAAGCGCAACCGATAAGCGCATGCACAGTTCTATGAAATCGGCATAACCTAGACTACAAGTGACGTATTAAGGGAGGCCAGTATACACAGAACCAACGCAAAATCTCAAACAAACTTGTTATTTTGCCAGAAAGAGAACTAGTTTAGTAAACATAAGGTGAGTTTGGGCACAAATAACATGGTCATATCCTATTGGCAAGTATAGGAATAGGTGTATACAAATATATTTTCATTTGGCGAGCGAATATTGCCAGAATACCACACTCGTGACTTAGGGTTATCTAACAGTATGGCGCGTCCTTTGAATTAAGATGTTGTGTGTTCAACAAGGTTTTCCTAGTAAACCACTGGCGTGATATTCCTAATTGTAGCTACAAATGGCCGTTTTAGTAAATCTTGTCTCCTATAGGTTAATTTTAGGCCGAAAACAATTACTTTTGTTTCGTTTTAAGCTCTATTAATATGATAAAAAACAACGCATTGATCTCAGCTGGCTTTATTGTCGATATTTTTTATACGCCTAAATATTATATTTGTGATGATATTTGAAAAAAAACAGTGTTTGTATGTAAACTCCTTGACCAGCGACTCCAGCGCTGATGATACTGAGGCCTAGCGGCAAAATCCAGAACAAAGTGTTACCTGCAGCGCCCCATGACGGATTACCGAGGTTGTTGAACCAACCATCAAAACGCTGTCGCGTATTGTGCGCTTTTGCCGGAGAGGCTAAAACAAACAAACAAAGCAGGTGAAAAACATTTTGTTAATGTTTCCGCTCGCAGAGAAGTAAAATCAACGCACATATAATATAAATACGCCAATTTAATAAAGAATCCCAACTACCTTTTAAAATTATTGCCAAAAACAAATTGCCTACTAGCTTCGAATATCCAGGCTCCTTGATGTGGTACCACCGTTTGTCGCACACATCAACGCCTGGATGCAATGTGTACTTTTCATTGTGATGGAAATTATGTATGCACCCATATTCTGGGTGTCTACATAATTAGCTAATTACGATGCCATCTGAGCATTTAGCTAATTCCTAAAATAAGAGTGGTGACAGTGGGTAACAACGAGACGGCGCCTCTGAGGCCAGACTCTCTTCTCGGCGAATCTGCGAAGGCGAGCGAGAGTCGGATAAACGAGACTAATTGCGTACTAGATACAGACCGAATCGTAGGCCATACGTTAATTTGTTTAATTAATTTAATAAAATCATTAAAAACATTGCGATACTAATTACTTTATTTTATTTTGTCTTTTAGTCGTCATACATATTTAACATCGTCGTTTAGACGAGCCCGTGAAGCTAGCAACGTATGGACGTTCAACGCTAATACCATGCACTTACCAAGTAAAATACATGTTGCAGTAAGGATGACAAAGCAGATGTCCCCCGATGTCCCCATGTTCGCTGAACCGTAGTTGCTTCACTAAAAAGACGGAATGAAGCACACAAGTCGTTTCAGAGACAGATCGACATTTTTATGCACACATTATGTTTCATGGCAACAATAGAACGGACACACCAAACAGTGCACGTCCTCCGAATACGAGTTAGTGCCAAGAGTCGCCGGGAGGCGACGGGCTCCTCTCCAAATGACGACCAACAGTTAATAAAAGTCGTCGTCGACGTCGTCAAAGGGGGGCCAATCTTAGTCACCCATTAGATTACCAGGCCACCATGTAGCAGCACAACGGAGAAATCCGAATAAAATAAGCCAAAGGGGCGTTACCCAATGCCTCCCCCTCCCCCATAAATACGCCACTGCTACCGTCGACATTTGTAATTACTTCAAGCATCGTGAAATAGAATACATATCTAAATTATCAAGTATTCTTACAAAAGTTCACTTTTACTAAATTTTTCTGTGCCGCACCTCTCTGTTTAATGGGTCGACTCGAATAGGTGTGATTTGTTGGCCATAAAGATTATATGTTGCATTCAGAGTTAGACAAATGTTGCTGTCTCGATGGCTACCCACGACCACCTTAAGTGTAATTTATACGGCACTATGTTTGGTTGCATGCACGCTGATTTACGTTGTCGTCGTCGACCAATACACCGTTAGCAATTGGTTATTCGCAGGGGTCGAAATTAAGAAATTTAACTCACTCGCCAGGGGGACTAGTAGCCTTAATATGTTACTCATCCCCATGAAATACCACTAGTCCCCATTTTTTGTGTACATCGTCAAAATGCGACCTTTTTATGCAAATTCGTATGTTGACTTGCAATGCTCCTTAAACATAAAATGAACAAATAATTATAAATTTCATAATTGATGTTGAAACGTAATTTGTTTTTTTTATTCAATTAGTATACTAAATCAGATCCCGAGTCTTGACCAAGGCATGTCTTGACCAAGGAATTCACCTTGTCATCACCGACGTCTTTTTAGTGAACAAGGGATGTTGGCCACAGCTTCAGGATGGCGATTGATGACGCTACAATGATTCCTTCGGCCCCCTCTTCGAATCTGCCACTGAGACTCTTCAGCAGCCCATGAACCATTCCACGTCTGGCTTCTTCAAAAGCAGAGGATGGTGCTCCTATTATCTCTCCAAGAAACTGGTCTTTGCCAATAATAATCTACAGAGAGAACCCATCCTTCTTTCCATACTTCTCGATGACTCCTTTGCACTCAGTTATCTCGGAATTGATGTCGGCGATTGTAAGTTCCTTCTGCTGGAGTGCTTTTGAGACATCACGCAAGGCTGCAGTTACATCTGCGAGGAAGTGGAGGAAGGAATGTAGCAGTGCGTACTAATTATTTGCCTTTGCGCGCTGCTCTGTTGTCCTTTCAAGTACATAGGGGTTCATCACCTGGGATAAATGGGTCACAAGCTCCTTGTTTCCCTACAGCACGTCGGAAACTGCTCTTGATGTGTGGGGAACCCAACGTGTCCCGCCGATTCTACTCGGAATACGGTGGGTCTCTCCGAGCGCATCAAATGCTTGCTTGAAGCTGCTCCGGTTGAGGGGGTTGTTCCGATAGATGAAGTACAAAGAAAGGAGCAGTGCATCAACTTTCTTTTTTCCCCAACATGGAGCTTGCTCCGTCAGTTCCAGTTCCCACAATCTTCTTTTCCCACGAGGGGTAGGCAAAGTAATCTGTGAAGAGAGTTGACATTGCCACTTCTATCCCCCTTGGCAATGTTTTTCACCCCAACAAAGTGGACATTGATTGACCCTTGGAGACAGTACCGAACATATCCCAGTTCGGCCTCGGTGTGGCTGTTATCAGTTGAACCATCGCAGATGAGGGAAACAAACTATGCCTCGGCAACCATCTCTTTTGATTTCATCCCTTTGTGCCTGAGCAATGTGATGGATAAACGTTGCACACTGCTTGCTGTTTCTGTAGGTGTTGCCAATCTGTACCCCTTTCATGTCATCCAAGGTACACATCCACACAAAGTCTGTATATGGTCTTGAGTGTCTGGCAATGGCATGTGCGTTCCTGAAAAGCTTACAAATTTTGTCAAATGTCGCTTTTCCCACCGATACTCGAAATAGTGGCGCCTCTAGCGAATGAACGGAGGAACATGTAAACATTACCATTGGAACATGTCTGGACATGTCTCATGTAGATCATACGACTCATCCTCCATCACCACCACCACCACCCCACGTCCACGCACGCAGACACGCACGCATGCACAAATGCACTGCTCATTATATAGCTGTACTGAGGGCCCGTGTTCTCTCAGTTGTAGGTGCTGCTACCATCATGAAAAGACACCTATGCCGACACTGCAGTGCCGAACTGGTCACGTATGCAGAGCTACGACGTCATGTGGAGAGTCAAGCAACACCATCCGTCAATCAGAACACGTACTCGTCGGCGCCACCAGTGGCGCAGTCATAATCCAGCAGTCAAACAAAGAAGAACGCGAAATACGTGTGCGAGAGATGCGGTGTAACGTTCCGGAAAGAAGGACTCTCTACATCGACACGTAAGTACTGTATGTAGTAGTAATCGTTAAGATCAGTCTCAGTTACGGGTTCGTTCAGAGGAAAAAGAACATGGGACGATACATGTACTATCATTCCTCTTGCAATTGCTGCGGGCGACGACTGGACGAATCCAGTCTTATCACCAACAGCGAGAACAACAGCAGAGGAACAAGAAGAAGACAACGATGGTATCGGGTCCTTTTTCGTCATCAAACGCAACAACACGTTCACGTGTCTGTCAACGGATCAGCTGAAATTCCTACACATGCCCAATTACATTGTCCCAGGGTTCAACTATGACAAGTATCTGAAAGCGTACGGATGCGAGCTTACGAAAGGTCATTTCCCGCACGATTACATGGACTGTTTGGAGAGGCTCGACGACACCACGCTTCCACCAAAAGAGGCCTTCTTCAGTCGACTGAAGAAAAAAGGTATTTCCGACGAGGATTATGCCAGTTGGGAAGAGGCGTGGCGCGAGTACGGCGTGACGGCTTTGCGAGACTTTCTTGTTTGGTACAACAATCGGGACGTGGTTCCGTACTTGCAGGCTATTCACAGACAGTTTGCCTCCTACGAGCAGCGCGGCATCGACATGTTCAAGCAAGGAATCAGCGTACCCTGTCTGATCTTGCTCTACCTGTTCAACATCCTACCGGAGAAGACCTACTTGACGCTCTTCAACGAAAAGAACAAAGATCTTCATCAGCTCGTTAAATATCATGTGGTTTGCGGCCCTTCGTTAGTATTTCACCGTTATCACGAGAAAGGTGTCACCAAGCTACGTCAGAACGAGTACGGAGAGTCCGCTCAACCGTGTCGATCGATAGTCGGGTATGATGCCAACGCTCTGTACTTATTGTCTCTGATGCAAGACATGCCGATGGGATGGTACACGCGACGATGGGAGGAGAACGCGTTCCGGCCCGAATCGGCGCAGCTGCAATGACAGATGGCCCGCGTCGTACCCATAGACGGACTGCCTACGACGATCGATGCTTTCCCGGAGGCCTTCGTGTGCAATACTGACGACGGCGACGAACCAGGCGAACATTGGATAGCGCTGTACCTGGATGCTTATGGACACGGCTATTACTTCTGCTCGTACGGCCTGTCGCCACGACACGCAGCGTTCCGTACCTTCATGAACGAACATTGTTCCGAGTGGACTCATAATAGCAAGAGACTTCAGAGTCCTCTGTCTATTGTTTAGCATATCTATTGCTTCGTTGTAACGGCTTTCCGATGAGGACTTTTCTGAATATATTCGGCACCGATTGAGTTGCTAAAGATTGCCGCGCGTTTGATTGGGTTAAACAGATCGAATGGGGTATTGGATTCACTGGCGTGGTGGAGACATACCTAAGCTCATGACCTCTGGTGCGGTGTTAAACACCCCCACTACGCATCATCATCATCATCATCATCATAATTGAGCCTCTGAAGAGAAGGAGACACCCCTAAGGCCACGACCTCTGGCGCAGTGGTAAACACTCCCAAGTCGCATATTCCGCATACTCATCGTAATATTGTAGTTGTAGTCATAGTTACCACGCTATCCTCTTGTATCATGCTTGATGTTATTCAGTAAAATACGTGTGCAAACGTACAATACCATGTTTTGTTTGTTTCTCGTTTACTCGTCAGGCGATAACACCCCCACCACCCCATACGTCCTTTAACCCCTCTTAATAGACGATGTCCACCTCTTACATCACAACGGATTACCTTTGACCTCTGTTAGAGGACTCCTTGTCCCTCTTTGACCGGTCTTTTCGTCGGCAGGGAGCGCTGATGAAGCTCATGTAGTGCTACAGCCGCATGTGAGCGATAATACACCTCTTTCCCTATACTCACATATAGGCAACTTCATCCGGGTTTTCCCCAATGTCTATTTTAGTTACTACCGAACATGGTCCCCACTCTTGCTCCTTCGGATGGTCTCACTAACTATTCATGGACTTGTAGTTATGCAGAACCGATTTGTTCAGGCCCGCTTTTTTCAATAGTGGCCTGACGCGCGCTTTCTTCATACGAGCTGGTACTACGCGAGGTCTGAGTACGTCAGATCTCAGCTAAGTGATTAGTCCACATAGGTTACAAGTTTTTTGGTATGATTGTTTAGAGCTGCCAAGTTGTGTCGACAAAACATGCGACGATGGGCGGGTCCAAACTCTGAAAAAGGGTATCCAGTTTCCCAACATGACACCAAGTGGCAGCACTTCTAGTCGTTAAAATTTCCACCGGGGACAGCACTTTACACACTGGAAAGCATTGAAAAATTTATAACCATGTCATTATTTATTATGTTGAGGTTTTTTTAATACGGGTCGACATATTTCCAATTGTACTGAAGCCATTAAGGTAATAGCATGTTGATGTTGATGTATTAAAACACGATTAGAAGAATTCAAAATAAGGCAACAACATTGATTTGATTGAAAGCAACTATGAACACACACTCCGCACCGTAATAAATCTTATAGCAGACCTCAACTGGTCATCAGTTTGACCGGACGCTGAATTGCCACACTGTCTTTACTAATTTCAAAATGAAAAATGACATGGTAGACGTCGTAGCCACGAAAACTGCGCACACGTCTGGCTAAAATGATCAGAAGAAGCAGACGTTCAGGGTTTGCTACTAACATGTACTCAGCTATACATAATCACGGATAACATAATCGGCCTCTTTGTATAATTAAATGGTTTGGCTGGGACGGAATCATACAATGCTATTGCTGTATTAAAGTGCGCCTCTGAAGAGAATCAGCCGCTTGAGAGAATCTAGTTGATCTGATCCGAAGTGATTCGTTAAGTACATACTGCACTAGTGTGTGCCTGATTGTAGCCTGTTGGGCTTTCTTAAGCAAGTCTTTTAATATTTATCAACACCTGCATGAAAATATGTCTGTTTGTATTAGTTATTGAAACGGCCAACATGCGTGGGATTGACAAGTAGCTGCGCAATCTTGAGCGGAAGAGACGGAAGTTGTATATAGGAGTTTTTCAATCCTCAAAAATGTGGAGCAATTTGCTTCATTCTGATTGATCGAAATTTGAAATGGAGCGTTCTGATTGGTCGAGCGCTTATTGCCGCCCTGGGGCGCCACGTGAAATCCCCTATTATCGTTCAAATATGGAGCACTTTCTGATTGGTCGAGAGCAGTTTCATCACCAGGGGGCGCTACGTGTCATCCCCTATTATCGCCCATGAGGCACTGTTTTGCGGTAATATTGTCGCCAGGGGCGCTACGGGTCAAGTGTGTCGACGGTTCTGATTTTGATCGAGAGCCGTCACGTGACCTATGACGTCACAGCTCATTTGCATAAATTAGCATAAATTGACAAAAATTGCACCCTTTTGCGGTAATATTGTGGCCAGAGGCGCTACGGATCAAGTGTGTCGACGGTTCTGATGGGTGGAGAGCAGTCACGTGACTTACGACGTCACAGTTCCTCATTTGCATGGCACGTGACCTCTCTATGGAGGCTGCCATGTTGTTTTGCTGCCATGTTGTTTTGCGATGATACGATCACCAGAGGGCGCTACTACGAGTCAATTGTGTCGACGGTTCTGATGGGTCGAGAGCAGTCACGTGACTTATGACGTCACAGCTCCTCCCCTATTATCTAAAATGAGGAGATTTTGGGGCACTGTTTTGCGATAATACGATCGTCAGGGACGCTACAGGTCAAGGTCAAAGGTAGGTGGCGAGCGTTCTAATTGGTCGAGAGTCCTATGACGTCACCTCATCAAGTGTGAATACAATTGTCAATTAGGGTTAGGGTTACTAACCCTAATAGAAAATTCCAGAAAAAACTGTAGGAATAATTGTCAGTTAGGGTTAGGGTTAGTAACCCTAATGAAAGGTCAAATATCACCGACATTTTGTACTTATACAACTGCCAGTTAGGGTTAGGGTTAGTAACCATAATTCTGTCGTCTGTAGTGAAACTAATACGAACCCTGACCCTAACCCTAAAAGGACATGCAGGTTTCAGGTGGACATGGGTGATACGGTCACCAAGAGGTGCTCTCCTGGGTGATACGATTGTCGGAGAGGGGTTTCGGGAGGGAACGAAGGGTCTGTTAGCAGCAGCGACGGCAGCAGCATTGGTCATTAACAGGGTCGTTAATAGGATTCGAAGAGGCTAACGAGGAAACGAGAAACGAACACACCACGATGTCGTACGAGTGCACACGTATTTTATTGAACGACAAAAACAGCATGACGATACAACGAGGGTAGCATGTAATATCGCTAAGACGACTTAAGGATGTTTACCATCACGCCAGAGGTCGCGAGCTTACGAGTGTTTCCACCGCGCCAGAGGCTCGAGGGTGATTATGATGATGAGACGACTTACGGATGTTTACCATCACGCCAGAGGTCGCGAGCTTACGAGTGTTTCCACCGCGCCAGAGGCTCGATCGATGTGCGATAGTACAGTCTACCTCGCCGCAACTGTTTAACCCAATCAAACACGCGGCAATCGTTAGCTACTAAATCGGTACCGAACAAGTTGATTAAAGTTCTCGTCGGTAAACCGTTACAACGAAACAATACATAAGCTATGCAATATTGTCCACACACGTTAGAAAGAGGACTCTGAAATCTCTTGCTATTATGAGTCCACTCGGAACAATGTTCGTTGATGAAGGTGCAGAATGCAGCGTGTCGTGGCGGTAAACCGTACGAGCAGAAGTAATCGCCGCGTCCGTCGGCGTCTAGGTACAGCGCTATCCAATGTTCGCCCGGTTCGTCACCATCGTCGGTGTTGCACACGAAGTCCGCAGGCAGGACACCGTCCGTCGTCGTCGTAGACAGTCCGTCTTTGGGTACGACACCGCGAAATATCGATCTGGTGCGCGGGTCCATCGCCAGTAGTCTGTCGATCTGCAGAGTATCCATCTCAGTAGTCGTAGATGACGTTGCGGTTCTTGTCGATTTCCAGCACGGACTCGAATTCGGTGTAGGCGACGACGTTCACGGTGGTCGGAAATGCAGCTCTATGCGCAGGTTGCCCTTTTGTACCTGATGGAAGCAGGGACCATCGCACTGATCAGGGGTCAGGTCAAAACCGAAGAATGTGTAACGGTGTCGGAAGTCGCTGCGAGTCAGACCGTTCCTCTCGTCCTGCCAAATCTTACCGGTCGAGGTGAACAGACTCGTGAAGCTCCTGACGAAGAGGTCGTCTTCGAAATTGGGCTGGAAATGTTTGGAGGGTCTCCGTCCACGTACACTGCGAGGAAGTTAATGTCGTTGTTCTTGGCGTGAAACGGATTCTTGTCGTACGCACCGTTGTACGCATCGTTATCGATGCAGCACAGCACCAGACGTTTCGGCAGGATGCCGAGGAACAGGTTCTCGTGCGTGTGCGACCGAGCGCCCGCGGGAATGGAGTACACCTTACAGTCGACGGATCGCATCGGATACTTGACCGTGCCCTTCTCGAGAGCCTTGATGTGAGCCATCTGCACGGTCGGATTCAGAGTGGCCTTCTTTGCGAACAAGGGGGCATTGACGATGGTGATCTTGTAATCGGGGTTGACTCCGCCAGCCATGAGTGCAAACGCAGGCTTACTGCGCACCAGACGTATCTTGACATCGACGCCGTTGATCAGGAATTTATCTTGCAGAAACAGATCCACGTGTAGACGACCCATCATGTCGACGACCCGACTACGTAGGATGTTCGCTCGTCGAACCACGAACCCTGCGTTAGCCGCGGGTCCGTCGTCTATCTCGACGGCATCCATGCGAGTGGCCGTGTCCTTGTGCCACAGTTGACCCGTTAGCTGCGTGTCCTTGGCATCGGTGCCGTATCTCAGCAGCGTCTCTATGTAAGCACGATACGCGTACGTGTTGGTCGAAGGGGTCACGAGCGTACCGTTCAGGTAGACGTCGACTTGACTGAACAGTGAATGCAGCCAGTTATTCACTGGTCCCACGGGAAGGGCCAAGAGGAGATCGTCCTCGTCGGCTCGCGTCACCTTCAACTGCACGTGTAGCATCGTGTTGGCGAGATCTAGGTATTCGTCTCCCGATCCGGGTATCAGGAATTCTATCGGTCCACCCGAGTCCAGAGAAGCCATGGGCTGATGTTCTATTATGCGACTGTCGACGATGCTGTTCTGAGTCGGGGGTACGGTAAAGAGATCCAATTCGCTCTTGACCCCCTCGCACGACTGTCTATGTACGGAAGTCATAGTCGTCGTCGTCGAATATGTCGGCTTCACCTTTCTTGAACGTCTGTCTCTTGCGCTGTCTCGTCGCTGTAGTGCCTCCTTTCTTTGCAGACGTGTGTTTTATACGTTTACGAGGTCGCACGCCAGGTATCAAAAGATCACGCAGCATAGTCTTACCGCTATCCGTGACGCGGCGTTTGGCAGCATGTTTTATGCTCTGTCCAGACACGACGTCGTCGGCGATGTGCACGCCGGTCTTCAACGCTCCCTTTCCCAAAGCCACTGCACTTCTCTTGATGAGTGGCATGGCGCTGCGCAGCAGCCCTCCGAACAGACTACCTTTGTCCGTGACCCCGTTGGTACGGGGCACCGGCGAAGTAGGGTAGAGCACCACCCGCCTGACGCGCGTAATAGTCTTTCTAATTCATCTTCAGAACAGTCCGGTCCTACGCCGTCGAAAATGAAGCGTGGTACGCGTGGTCCGGTGTCGTTTCTTATATCCATCTCGATCGAGTGGAAGTGCGAGTACAACAAAGGTACGTAGTGAATGTTAATGAATCGATCGGATACCGTGGCGCCGTGACTTTCGCTAACCGAGAGGGCTCGCAACATAGGAGCGAGACTGCCACCGACTATGCGAGACTCCACGACGTCTGTATAGACGTAGATGGTATCGAACCCTTGATCCATGTGCACCACGGTTTCGGCCTCTTTACGATAGGTGTACGAACCGTCGGGAGTTTCTTCGGGTGGCAAAACCACGCTAGTCGACGGCGTGAGACCGATGTCCGTTCCACCTAGTCTCGGGTGAACGTGCGTGCGTGTCATGTCTGCTGCTGCTGCTGCTGCTGCTGCTGCTGCTGCTGCTGCTGCTGCTGCTGCTGCTGCTGCTGCTGCTGCTGCTGGCGGACTGCTGACCACCGAAGGTTCGAATCCTAACATTCTTACCAGCGCGTATGGTGAACGCGGTGCTCGGTGTCATGTGCAACGTCATTTTTTGAGGGATGGAACTGTAGCTCAATGTTGCCCGTGTCTTATCCGTCCACATACGACTCAGTTCCTTGTTGACATGATTCACCTTTGTAATATCCAGCACTTATCCTTGCACTCGGTGTTTGACCCACAGGTTCGTGCTCGTTGAGGAAGAACCAGATGTCGTCCACTCCGATGTTGTACCAAGTATGTTGTTACTGTATCTCTGCCAACCCACACTCCCACTCGCCAGTCAGATCGATACGTTGAGGCAAGACCGTGATGTAATGAGCCAACGTATTGTCGGGATACATCTTCATGGAAGCGTTGCTAGGCAGCGTCAGGTAGAAATCATTCGTCATGACGTCTCAAAGTGGGATTGAGCAACAGGTAACCCAACGAACTACTCAACAGGGCCGTCCACAGATTATAATTCTCGTGACCTGTCTTCAGGTTGTAAATGCTTATCAGGATGACCGTGTACAAGACGACGACCTGACACAGAAACACTATCTCCTCTCGAGGACACACGGTACCGAACAGATGCCAAGGAGTGCTGTCTTTCTCGCTCTGTGCGTCAGTACTGTCCTCTTCTTCTATGACGGCGGTGGTGGCGGCGGCGGTGTTGAAGTCCTCTGTTATCGACTTGTCTGTCATCGTCCGAATGATAACGACAGACAGACAGACGCGCGGCTAGACTGTATAGCGAACGAGAGCCTTGGCATCGACCCAGCTGTTGAACTTGGAGGGGTAGCCGTACCATTGCACCAAAGCCTCCGTTCGTCTACCCACTTTGCGGCGCTGCAGTACCGATTCCACGCGGTACACTTTATCGACGGGTACCGACACCTTCTGCAGCTCTGGTTCGTAGAAGGTGCCGTCCAGCACTTCGCCGAGATCGTCGATCAATCGGTACACGGGTGGATTGGAGGGGTGAACCTCGTGTATGGTGAACATCTCTTCGCTCCAATTCGCCATGTAGCCTTTTTCGAACAGTCTCTTGAACTTGCTGATGCGCACGTGATTCGACACACGGAACTGGGGCACGCCCTTACCGTCGTGACCGTACAGACGCTGCCAAACCTTTTCTTGATTCTTTGCATTCACCTGTGACGGAGTCATGCCGATGCTGCGGTTGTGTCTGTTGTTGTACGATTGCTCAAAGTCCTGAAGGACGTCGATGAATCGTCACGTCTGGTGTTTCGTGAAGTATCGCCACATACGCGTCTTCAACGTTCTATTGAATCTTTCGACGATGCTCCCTTTCGTCTATGCGTTGTGAGTGGAGAAGTGGTGGATGCCGTACTTCTTCAACAGAGCCTGAACGGACCGATTCAGAAATTCGAGTCCTTGATCTGTCTGCAACGTCTTTGGCCAGCCTTCGGTGAACGTGCTTTTCAGCGCCGTCACCAACGATGCTGCGGATTTGTTCTTCAGTGGAACGCACCAAGCCACTTTCGTGAAAACGTCGATCACCGTGAGGAGAAAGGTCATACCGTCGTTGTCATTTTTCAAATTCGACAGGTCGAAGAGATCGGCCTGCCACTGCTGACGTGGACCTCCCACGACGACGCGTCGTCTCCTGAAATGACGTCTCGCCGGTTTGTGTAGGGTATAGGCGTCCTGTTCCGACAACCATTCTTCGACGATTTTCCTCGGCAGGCGCGTGACGCGTCGCAAGGCGTCGACACCTCCGTAACTTGACACCCTTTTCGGATCGAAGTAGACTCTCTTCAGTCGTTTATTCCTCGACGCCATTAAAATACATCCGATGCGTTGACAGTGGTGATGACGTTGACTGCGTGGCACGGGTCTTGACGTAAAGCAGAACAGACACTACCACGACCACAACGATGAAGAACGACTGAAAGTCTAGTGGAACCATATCTCAAATAGTAAGAGATATCGAGCGATAGTGTCGGCGATCAAGTAAAGTCCACCGCAAAGTGGCGCAACGACGACGGAACGGTACGCGTCCTGTGGATCGCTCGACATCGCAGCGAACACTGTGCTATAGACAGGTACCGCACCGCCTTAACAGTCTTCCCAACTAGTCAATGACGTCAAAGTCTTGTGTCGTTGTCGTCGTTCTGAGGGTGGAGTGGGCATGGAATGCTCCATTCGACAACGTCGACGAGCGAGGGGTGTCCAACTGAGTGATCTCCGTGCACTACTCGCACCAGCACGAGTTCGACGAGACGGAGTGGCTGTCGTCGTCGCCTGACGTATGTAGGCTCTCCTGGAGGCATTACCGATCAACTCCATGGGTAGGTTGATGGTACGGAGTTGTCGTGCGAATGGCTGCCATCCTATCGGATCGGTCTTTCTCTTACGCAACAGATCATTCACGAGATCCACCACGTTACTTCCGACAATCGGCACACCCTCGTGGATAAGTTCGCCACGTGCGGTCCACGCGATATCTCGTTTGAGATGCTCCATCAAACGTCTGGCTTTGACCTGCATGGTCTTGGGAACGGTGTCCACGACGTCGGCCTCTATTCCGCTACTAGGAGCTCCTACTGTTCCCTCCACCACAGGTCCCGACTCCACTCCCGTTCCTGACCCCGATGGTGCTGCTGCTGACATCGACTCGTTCAACGAGACCACGCGTACCGGTTCCTTGACGTGTTTATCGGACAAGGCGTTGTACCGCTGCAACACCTGATTATACAATGTTACCTTGGTCCTATCGTCGAGGTCCTTTCTATCGAGGATTGTCATCATCTCGTCGTCGAGGGCTTGTACTTTCATACATAGGGTATCTGTCGATGGTGATGGTGGTGGTGGTGCGCGAAGTGTGTCCAACAGTCGCGGATCCATCAAGACCATTTTGCGTGCATGTTCCATCTCTCTCTCTCTCTCTCTCTCTCTCTCTCTCTCTCTCTCTCTCTCTCTCTCTCTCCCTCTCTCTTTCTTGAACAGCACCTCTTGGAGCAAGGGTAGAAAGACCGAACTTGCAGACGGTGCTAGGAAGGCCGATAGGAAGCCCCCGCTCTGTCCCTCGCCGACCTGTCGTTGCAGTAATATGCGTCTTCTCCTGGCAGTTGGCGTTCGTCTCTGAGACAACTCGCGTAATTTCGTTCTGTATTTACTCAAACGTTGCCTCTGTAAATCGGACAATGGAATGTTATTTTTTAATATGTTGTAAGCACACTCGGCCAGTGCACACAGCAGATCGGCGTCGGCGTTAGCGAAGATGGCTCTTCTCAATTTGGCGCTCTTGTATCTGTTCAGAGCCTGTATGCACAAAAGGTGTCTCTTCACCAGGTCAGACATGGTGCGAATGAAGAGACGATCCACGCACTCGGTCTTTTTATACCTTCGGCAAGTACACGTACTGAACACCGTCGTCTGGAAAGATGGCCGTGCGCAGACGCATGACTTCGGGTGTGTCCTGTTTGAGATCGACCAATAGATAACCGTACGGTACCGACGTGGCGTCTTTAAAAGCCTCTTGTACGAACTTCGCGCGCCCCGGATACATCTGACGAACCAAGTGCGACATCTGCGATGCGTCACGAGGATTCTTGAACACCACCATGTACTGAGAATTCAGTCTGATGGTACGACTCTCCTTGTTTTTAGGGAACAAGTTCTGTACGAGATACAGCACGGGCGTGTTCCTGTGATGACTTTTTTTAGTGAACAAGGTCGTGACCCGTTCGTCCGTTTCCGCCATGTGATCGTCTATGATGATGAAGTTCCTCGTTGTCGAATCGAGCATGCTCGCACTCGGCAACCCTTCCTCGAACCGCACGTCGACTAAGTCCATCGCTACGTAAGCCTCTTGCCATTCTCCGTAACACCACGTGATCCGTTCGGGAGGAGGATCGATCATCGTAGCAGCGTGATGTAGCATACGTGTCACGAAAGTACTTTTACCACATCCCGTCGTTCCGGCGACGATGCACGTGAAAGGATGTTTCCACCGTACGTCCATGGTCATTTATGAAAGACGACCAGTGTACATCGCCTTTTCTACACGTCCTGTTTATATAGTCTATCGCTACTACTACTGATGACGCGCTTTCCGACTACAACAATCGTTTTAGATGTTGAATGCATAGACAACACAGCAGGTGAAAATGTTCTTTGAAAGTTCGGGATCGTAACTCCAGCGGAATTCAGGAACTCTCATGACAGGAACCAAAGCATCACCTCGATACACTGATTCGTCAGGACTAACATCACGGATCCATATCTTGTATGTAACAGACAGTACCTTAACCTGATCAAAGTTATCATACCAGAGAGCACGAAGTTGGTACGGAAACTCCGTAAACGAGAACTTCGAATTAAAGCAAGTCCACTCTCCTGCACCAGCAATGAAATAAGATCCATGCTGTTCATTACGAATATAGCAGTGTGCTCTACGACAAAAGGTTCTAGCACGTCTCCTCTTATAAGAAATTCGCCGTCTATAACGCTTGCGAACACCAAACCTACTACGGTGATTATAACGAGTACGAACACGTCGCCTAGCACTACGTCAACAGGCCGTACGACTGGCGTGCATCGTCTTTTCTTTTTTTCCCCTTTTTTTTACACGTCCACCGGACTCGTGCACCACTTGTTTGGCATAGAAGTAGGTGAGAGCCGCTCGTTCCTGCACGTACGTCAACACGGACGAGCGATGCACCCGGAACCCGCGGTTCTTTCCACTTCCGCTCCGACGGTTGGCGAGCACCTCCAGGAACGCGTCTTTATTGATGGCGTTGTGACGCTTGCTCAGTCCTTTGGTGCTGTACTTGTCGATGGCTCCGAAACAATAGTACGTGTTGCTGCACAACCCCACGAACCCTTCACCGGACCACTCGACCTTGAACAGACCCGGTGTCCTCTTGTCGTACGCCTTGCGCGCCTTACAGAACGCCTCGTCACCGACCCACGGACGATCGGCGAGTCGACAGCGCACGTACTCGTTCTGATGTTCGTCGCAACATTCGGACGGCAACCATTCGGATCGATGTCGGAAATAATGTTCTCGTAGTTCCGGGGTCACGAGGTCGTCGACGGACTCGCCGGCCAAGGCCAAATAGGCGGAATCTGTATCCATCTCGCAGTATTGAAAAAGAGGACGCTCCAGGTACCTGTTGATAAAGTCGTAATAGAACTGCAACGTGCGCATCTTGGCGTACTACAGAACGAAGAACCCACGTGTACGGGTAGGGCGTACGTGACGGTTTTCTTGTTCATCGCTATCTCGTACGCATCGTCGACGACGACGTCGAGTTGTCGGAACCGTCTGTCGTTGACCATGAGCGATGCTGCCTTCTTCGTGCAGTATTTCACGTCGCGATGTCGATCCACGTTGATGATGGTCTTCCCGTAACCCGAGTTTCCCCAGCAATTTCATGGTGTCTGCGATGATGGCCTTGTGCGAGTGGACGTCTCCCTCGCGTCGGGCCGTGGACATGACGTCGCTGAACCATCGGAAGCACGGGCTGGGGGTGTACTCGACGACATGGTAGACGCGCGTCACCTCGAGTCCGTGTTCCAAGTACCATCTCAGGAGCGCCGTGGCGAGCAATATCTTGTCGCCGTGGAAACTACCCACGAGCATGCGCCGCGGAGTCGTCATGATGTCGTGCTCTTCGGCGTATCGGCGCATGAAAGGTCATAGATCGTCGCGGGTCAGACGGATGTTTTTAAACACCGGCTGCATTTCGGATAAATGTGCATGTAATGTTATCGGCACCGAAACATCACATTCGATCAATCCGAATATGGTTCCGTTACGCACGCCTCTCAGGATCTGTTGCGACGTCATAGTCCACCGCACGTGGCGTCGTCGTGGAAAGGCGGCATCCAGACACTTTTTCACGACCGGATCTCTTCTCGTCTCTTTCCACTCGCATTCCCACAACTCGACGACCTTGACAAAGTGACGTAGGTAGGCGGTGTTCTTTCGGATCTCGGCGAGCAGTTGGGTCATGGGTTTCCCGTTGACGGCGTTCGTTTCTAGACCCAAGCACGGATGACCGTGGTAGAAACATCCGTGGAACTGATACGCCGTGTTCGTCTCGCTGCACCACCCGTCCACCGGAAGTTTACCTATCCTCTTCTCTCGACCGTTGGCTTGATGTCGTATGGCGCGTCCCGTTCTTCAGCTTCCCATGTGAGCCATTCTACGGCCATATGTCCGTGCAGCTGCGCCGATTCGGGACGGAACGCACTTTTTTCACGTCGACGTCTGTGCCAACCGGTCGGCATATTTTGGGTTAATGACCATAAATAAAGCGCATTGGCGTCATACCCTAAGATGGAACGGCACAATCGGGCGGTCTCTCCGTAGTCGCTCTGACGGATCTTAGTAACACCTTTCTCGTGATAGCGGTGAAAAATGAGCGAAGGTCCACCGACCACGTGATCTTTGACGAGATGATGAAGATCTTTATTCTTCTCGTTGAAGAGCGTAAAGTACGTCTTCTCCGGAAGATCGTTGAACAGGTAGAGCAAGGTCAGACCGGGTACGCTGATGCCCTGCTTGAACATGTCTATGCCGCGTTGTTGGTAGAAGGCGAACTGTCTACCGATGGCTTGTAGAAAGGGAACCACGTCTCTGTTGTTGTACCAGACGAGAAAGTCTCGCAAGGTCGTCATGCCGTTATCGCGCCAGGCTTCTTGACAACCGACGTAATCCTCGTCGGAAATACCCTCGTTCTTCAATTGACTGAAGAAGGCTTCTTTTGGTGGAAGTGCGGTATCGTCGAGTCTCTCCAGACAGTCCATATATTCGTACGGGAAAAACCCTTTTGTTATTTTACAACCGTACGCTTTCAGATATTTGTCGTAGCTGAATCCCGGGGCTATGTAATTGGTCATGTCTAGGAATTTTAGCTTATCCGTCGACAGACATATGAACGTGTCGCGTTTGATGACAAAAAACGACCCGACGCCATCGTTCTCTTCTTCATCTTCTTCTTCTTTCTCTTGATCGTCCTGTTCCATTTCTTCTTCTTCTTCTTCCTCTTTCTTTGACAGGAAGTAGGGAACGAGGAACTGTTTGACGGCATTGAGATCGTATTTCCCCGAATTAAAGCCGATGACTGGTAATTTATGAAGCCAGTCGTGAAGTTGTTTCATCAGCGTTTTGTACGGGTTGCTCGGTTGACGAGATTCCTCGTCGTCAGGTGATTGTGCATTGCGCAATGTTTCGTTTTCGTCCCAATTCGATCGTGCTTTTACCAGTCGAGCTAGCACGTCCTCGTAAGAATTTTTTATGTTTTCGTAGGCGGCGTCACTCATCGATTGCAAGATGTCCATCATGGCGCTCACCAACTTGGTGTCTCCATCCGTGACGAGACATTGCACTTGTTCGTGTCCCGGCACGTTGGACGCCACGCTGACGCTCAACTGGACGTGACGCGCCACCCAGTGGACCTTGTCGCTGTCGACAGGAAGTCGTGCGGTGTCGAACCAACACTCGAAATCAAAGGTGGCTCGATACGGATAGTAGCGCAACGATTCGGGGACTCGGATGTTCTCGTCGTCCAGACGTTCGAACACTGACGGAGTCGAATGGTACACGCCGCCGGGATAGACCCGACGCACACCTCCCGTGCACGTGCGCTCGTGTCGGCTCAGTTGCCATGTACCTTTAAACAAACTCTCGCCGCACTTCCGACACTTATAGGAGTGGCAGTACATTTGAATGTTTTGTATGTACGAAAAGTGTGTCTCGTGAAGATTGAGATTCATCGTGTCAGAATAATGGCACAACGATCGACGGACGAGTTCTGCGGTCTTCTTTCCGTCATCATCATCATCAGACTCGACGAGTTTATAAACGTACACGTTCGTTTTGAAAGTGGTCTCTATACGATAGAGGTGTTCGAGTGTGATTCCGGCAAATTCTTCCATGGGTACATCCTGTTTGTACGTCTCGTAAAGTTTTGTAATGGCAGATTCCAAATGACGGACATCACCACCCCGATGAAGAGCTAAGCATCTAAAGAGGCACAAATTATCTTTGTATCTTTTTCCTTTGATGGGTTCTCTTTCTAGACCGATGACGGCTTTGTTCTTCTTGATGTATATCGGTAGGGAATTCATGCTGACGCATCCAATTGGATGGTTTATGATTTTATTAACAAAAAAGTCCCATTTGTCACCAATTCGCAAATCCTTTGCGAATCAGGTATCTGCGATATGACCCACTGCAAGATGTCATTTTGTTTTATACGTTCAAGAAAAACATCGAAATCACCACGGTCGGTGATGAGATTGGGTTCGTCCAGGTATCGACCGCAGCAATTGCAGGAGGAATGATAGTACCTATAACATCCTGTGTTTTTGTTTTTCAAAACAAACCCATAACTCAAGTTGATTTTGAAAGCATTGGTCTGTTGTTCGAACATGGTCTTCAATGGAGATTCTAGAGTAGTCGTATCTAGACTGCATAGTCTAAAATTTACCCTGGTCTGGAGAGGACCTCTGGATACGTGTGTCCTAATGGAGGACCAATTGTTGCGGACGACTTCTAACAAATCTGTTGACAGAGCGTCGGGGAATGGAAATCGATCGATCGGGCGGGTTGATGGGATCTACGCCAATGAAAGGGTGGCGGGGTGTAGTATCTTCCCTTTTCGCTCTTTTTGTCAATGGTGGTGAAACAAGATTTTACAAGATTGCCATCCCAAACAACAAGTTCCAGATGGCAAAGTTGACAAGGAAGCCATTGGCTTATCGAGAGTCCAAAAATGTTCTCATCTATGTGTAGCCCACCCTTATCAAATATATGTCTATTCTACTTTTAAACATATTCACACTACTAGCATTAACACAATCATTTGGCAGTTTGTTCCATTCATTTATGTGAGAAAGAGTACTTTCTCATGTCCAACCTACACTGCTCCTTAACTAATGCTGCTTTGTGTCCTCTGGTTCTACTGCCTTCTTTAAGTTTGAAGAACATATTCCTATCAACATCCTCATAACCGTTCACTATTTTAAACACTTCTATTTGGTCTCCTCTTAGTCTCCTGGTCTCTAGTGTTGTCAAACCACATTGTAATAAGCGACTTTCATAACTAAGGTCTCTCAATTCTGGAATCATTTTGGTTGCTCTTCGTTGTATTCTTTCTAGCTTGTCTATGTCCTTTTTACGATACGGCCTCCACGCTTGAATACAATATTCCAAATGTGGTCTAACGATACTTGTCGTTCTTTCATGCCTTTGTAAGGCGTCATTTTTTGCAAACACCTTACCCCATTTTATGCATACTGATGGTGGCGAAACGGTGGTGGTGGTCGAATTACACACCGTTCTTTCATGTCTCAGCATATTGTATTTTTTCCAAACACTTTGTTGCATTTTGAACATGTGTATTTCATCGTTGCTGGTGATGCGACGAAATAGGTGTGCAAAGATCGGACAACGATTGTGGTTCCTATGTATTAGTTAGCATTCGTACAAACAAAGATAATGTATAATAGATACTTGCAAAACTTTGTGTACCGCTACCGTTGCGGCATCTCGAAGTGCTGCTGCGTGGCTGTGGTGTTGAATCGAAGTGCTCTGTAGAGATCGGAGAACGGTTGTGATGGCAATTGCAGTAGCGGATCGGTTTATATAACCTGTCGCTACTGCTGACGGTGCACTTTTTTCTTGGTTTTTTCCCGGTTTGAACCGGTTCTGACGCAAAGCACGCGCGTAGCACGTGAACATCACGTGCACAGCATGCAGAACAATACCAAATAAGGACATGCAGCTGGACACATTTCGCGGGAAAACTGGTTTAACCTTGACCTTTTGACCTTTAGACCTCGCGGTGTTTATTAAAAATTCCATCACTTCGTTCGAACGTTCCAGAAAGCGGCGGTGTTTGTTTTGTTGACCTTGACCTTTTGATCTCGTGGTGAAATAGGCGATATGTAGGTGTCGACGCGAAACGACATACGTCGAAAAGTTCTCGATATAATGCAACGATGCGATATGCGACTTATAGCTTACATGCACGGCTACGTTTTTCCCACTGCATGAACGAACTTTCGTCCGCTAGGTTTCAGTCTGCTAGCAGGGTGAAAAGGCGTGACTTCGTTTGAACGTTCCAGAAAACGGCGGTGTTTTTTGTTGACCTTGACCTTTTGACCTTTTGACCTCGCGGTGTTTTGCAGACTCGTGGTGAAATAGGCGATATGTAGGTGTCGACACGAAACGATATACGTCGAAAAGATATAATGCAATGATGCGATATGCGTCGTATAGCTTACATGCACGGCTACGTTTTTCCCGCTGCATGCACGACAATTCGACCGCTAGGTTTCAGTCTGCTAGCAGGGTGAAAATGCGGGATCGTGTTTCTTTTCGTGAGCGTGGAAAATTCCATGACGTCGTTCGAACGTTCCAGAAAAGAAGAAAAAAACTACATCAAACCGGTTCAAACCGGTTCTGTACCCAGACACGTCTCAAAAAGCGCGTCATAATCGACAGTATTAAACCGAACCGCCACTGTCATCACAACCGTGCTTACTGCATGGCCTTTTAGGGTTAGGGTCAGGGTTCGTATTAGGGTTCACTACAGACGACAGAATTAGGGTTACTAACCCTAACCCTAACTGGCAATTGTATAAGTACAAAAGGTCAGTGACCTTTGACCTTTCATTAGGATTACTAACCCTAACCCTAACTGACAATTATTCCTACAGTTTTTTCTGGAATTTTCTATTAGGGTTAGTAACCCTAACCCTAATTGACAATTGTATTCACACTAGATGAGGTGACGTCATAGGACTCTCGACCAATCAGAACGCTCGCCACCGACCTTTGACCTTGACCTGTAGTGTCCCTGACGATCGTATAATCGCAAAACAGTGCCCCAAAAACTCCTAATTTTAGATAATAGGGGAGGAGCTGTAACGTCATTAGTCACCTGACTGCTCTCGACCCATCAGAACCGTTGACACAATTGACTCGTAGCAGCGCCATGTGGTGATCGTATCATCGCAAAACAACATGGCAGCAAAACAACACGGCAGCCTCCATAGAGAGGTCACGTGACATGCAAATGAGCAACTGTGACGTCGTAAGTCACGTGACTGCTCTCGACCCATCAGAACCGTCGACACAATTGACCCGTAGCGCCTCTGGCGACAATATTACCGCAAAAGGGTGCAATTTATGCTAATTTATGCAAATGAGCTGTGACGTCATAGGTCACGTAACGGCTCTCGACCAATCAGAACCGTCGACACACTTGACCCGTAGCGCCCCTGGCGACAATATTACCGCAAAACAGTGCCTCAGGGGCGATAATAGGGGATGGCACGTGGCGCCCCTGGTGGTGAAACTGCTCTCGACCAATCAGAAAGTGCTCCACATTTGAGCGATAACAGGGGATTTCATGTGGCGCCCCCTGGCGGCAATAAGCGCACGACTAATCAGAACGCTCCTTTTCAAATTTCGACCAATCAGAATGAAGCAAATTGCTCCACATTTTTGAGGATTGAAATACCCCTATATACTACTGACGGAAGCCAAAATGCGCGTGTCTCACGCCAAATGGTTGAGATTTGGTAGCTCTACAAATTGTCTCGTGATTGATGTTAAAAGTGATAAAGAATTAACGTCTGTTGTCAAATAATCAGTGTAGAAACAAGACGGTTAGGGCGATCATGACTTAATGACTTGCTAAAATAAAGTTGAATCTTCTCGATGTTAGGCTACGTTCGAGTGAAAACCTATTTTGTTCTTATTACATTACATATAATATTATTGTTCTTCATTGCCTTGTTGACGCCGACCAACAACTTAATAGGCTTCTTGTTGAAAAAACACACATTGACTTTTGCTTCACGCAAGAAGTCTCATGCCTCTGGCAGTTTTCTCGTCCTCGCGCTTTCCCATTTAGACCACCGAACCCGCCTCTGCCCAGAGTCCACCACTGGGTGGGGGGAGGGGTGAAACATGTTTGTACCATCAGTGGTTTATGTCTACACCGACCCACCGGATGCTATTTGTATTTAAACTCAGCCAGCTCATGTCTCTTTAATTGTCACCGACGCAACGGAGGACGACAACTAGTCGTTTTACTTTTACATAACATAACTTACACTTCGCCAATATAATTTTATAATATAATAAAAGTTGCAGTTAAATACCTACATGTTCAATGTATCATGAATACAATTTGTCATTTGAAATATTGAAGCGAGCATCATTTGTCAAAGTACCACTGGTTAAAGGAAATGTACAACGATTTTCATTGGTTAACTGATACGCAGTTTCGTATCATTCAAACGCCCAAATTCTCTTAATTGTTCATTTAGATTAACCATGTTATATTTCATGTTTCAATATTTATTGCAGTATTATATTAACCGTCAACATTGTATAAAACGGGAATTTGACAGACCAATAATTGTGACAGACCAATAAATGTGACAGAACAATATATGTGACAGACCAATACATGTGACAGACCAATAGATCACCCGATGAAAATGTTTATATTTCGCCTTCAAAGACGAAGATGTAGTGGTGTGCCTTTTACTACCGTACAGCGATCTCTATATATAGCGGGTCTAGATACGCTGTAAAACTGGCACATTTTGTATCACCCCTTCGCTATCAATAGAACACGCTTCTGTATGGCTTGCGGGGTCACTCGCATGCGTCATAGACGCGTTACGTTTTTATGGTAGGTGCTAATAATTATAACTCTGCACCATGGAAGGTTTGTATTGTGTTTAGCGTGCTGCGAACGTTTACGTGTAATCGACCGATACAGTTCCCAAAGGTATTTTTTTTTATAATTGCCAAAATTACAAAATCGAATACTGACTGTGGCCTCACCTATACCGCACCAATTCATCAGTGGTCGTCAGCGGCGTGACGGTTGTATGCGACCAACAGGTTTTTTAAATAAAATCCCTTGTAATTATAGCAGTTCGCAAACCGTGTCAGTAAGTGGGCGTAATGAAGAGAGCAATGGTTCCACTATCAATAGAAAATTTGTCCTCGCCATAAACGCTCATGGAGGGCTTGCGGGGTCACGCGTTAATGCTATAGGGTAGGGGTTATTATAGCCGTGCACCATGAAAAGATTGTATTGTGAACAAGTTCACGACTAGTTAACAAGATTTAACAAGATTTGCCATCCAAGCCAAAGGCCCAGATGGCAAGTGGACAAGGAAGCCATTGGCTTATCGAAAGTCCAACAATGTTCACCTACTTATAACCCGCCCTCCTGCTGAGATATGTGTCAACCTTGTTTTTAAACATATTCACGCTGCTAGCAGTTACACAATCTGTAGACAATTTGTTCCATTCATGTATTGTCCTCTGTGAGAACGAGTGCTTCCTGATGTCCAATCTACATTGATCCTTTACAAATTTTACCTCATGTCATCTAATTCTGCTATCCTTCTTGAGTGAGAAAAACACATTTCTATCAATATTTTCATACCCATTTAATATCTCAAAAACTTCAATCTGATCTCCTCTTAACCTCCTTGTCTCTAGAGTTGTTAAACCACATTCTTTCAGGCGATCTTCATAACTAAGGTCTCTCAGTTATGGAATCATTTTAGTTGCTCTCCGTTGTATGCGTTCAAGCGTATCTACATCCTTCTTACGATATGGTCTCCATGCTTGTATTACAGTATTCTAAATGAGGTCTAACTATTGCTTTATAAAGAGGTATAATTAACTTTTTTCCCTTGTATGTTATGTTTCTTCTAATCAATCCAAGAATTTGATTACCCTTTGAAGCTGCAATACCACACTGCTCTGAAACTTTCATATCAGCGCTTACTTTAACTCCTAAGTCCTTTTCTTTTACAGTAGTACCCAGAACAGTATCTCCCATTTTATAGTTTACATCCAAGTTTCCATGTCCTGTATGTAGGCATTTACATTTCCCAAAATTGAACAACATCTGCCATTTCTCAGACCATTTAACTAATATGTCTGTTGTTTATCACCATCAGTATTAACCTTTCTAAACAGTTTTGTGTCATCCGCAAATTTCAGTACGTTACTTGTTATACTGTCGTCCAAGTCATTGATATATATTAAGAATAATATAGGTCCTAATACTGACACTTGAGATACCCCACTCAAAACCGATTTCCAATTTGAAACTTCTCCATCTACTACAACTCGTTGTCTTCTGTCAGTCAGCCATTGTTCTATCCAGTCAGTTATGCTATCCCCGATATCATGGGCTTTTAATTTAAGTAGTAATCTTTGATGTGGCACTTTGTCAAACACTTTCTGAAGATCTAAGTAGATAATATCTAATGGCGATCCCACGTCTATCCACTTAGTGATTTCTTCCAAAAAACATAACATATTTGTTAAGCATGACCTCGCTTTAAGGAATCCATGTTGAGATGAATGTAATAATTTATGCTTAACGAGGAAGTCCACCGTATGGTCTTTAATTAACCTTTCTAATAATTTACAAATCACTGACGTTAAACTCACTGGTCTGTAATTCTCTGACTTATTTCTCGAACCATTTTTAAATAATGGTATGATGTTTGCTTCTTTCCATTCAAACGGAACAACTCCTTCTTTTAATGACAACTTGAATACTCTTGCAAGTGGTATACTGATTTGTTCTACTGTTTCCATTAGTAATTTTGGAGGAATCCCATCCACTCCCGGTGATTTATTATCCTTCATTACCTTTATTTTCTTTGCTACCAATTCTGGAGTTACAACTAACGGTCCTAAATAGTCAGATTTAGCCTCCTGAAATTTAGCATCAGCAACTGGTAACGAACTAATATCTTCTTTGGTAAACACTGAACTGAAGTAACCATTTAGGTCTTCCGCCATTAAAAACCTCTGTGATATTATATTTCCAGCACTGTCTTCTAGAGGTCCAACCTTGTCTTGTACGTTTTGTTTACTCCTGACATAAATATTATACATAAAAACTCTTGCTGTCATTTTTTATGTTACATGCTAGTTTTTACTCATAGCTTCTTTTAGATTGTCTGATTTCAGTTGTAGCTGCATTAAGTGCCTCTTTGTAATTTGCATAGTCTTCTTCCTTTCTGGTACGCCTATAAACCCTCCACATAGTTTGTTTTAACACTAGTTTTCTAATAGCCTCTTTTGACAAGTGTTTCTATCTACACCGTTTTCCTTGTTTTTGGAAGGGAACAAATTTATCGACGATACTCTCAATTTCATATTTTAGAATATTCCAACATTCAATTGCGGTCTTATTCATCAGCATGTTATTCCAATCTAGCTTTGCTAAGTATTTTCTCATATCTTTGTAGTTACCTTTGTGGAAGTTTCTCTTGTACGTTTTCTTATTTTTACTTTCTGATTTTACATTGATGTCAAAATGTATTTGATTATGGTCACTGTTACCCAATGGTTCAAGTATTTTTAAATTGTCCACTAATTCTTTTTGTGATGACAAAACTATATCTAATACATGTTCTCCCCTGGCACGTGCTGAGTAAGAAAGCCATCCTGGATTAAAAATAGAAATTGTTGGTCCTCACTCCCTGTGCTCTATAGAGAATTCCATTGTATGTGTCTATGGTTAAAATCTCCCATTATGATACATTCCCCTTTACTAACTTCCTTTATAGCGTTTTATTTTTGTGTTGTCCTCTTCGTTTATGTTTGGACATCGGTAAACTAATCCAATAGTTAATTTTGAATTTCCTGAAACAATTTTGCACCAAACAGCTTCATCGCAATCTGCTTCCCTTTCTAGTTTTATTTCATAAGCCTGAATAGATTCTTTAACATATAAAATAACTCCCCCTCCCCTTCTTTCTACTCGATCTTTCCTAAACATTACGTATCCTGTCAGTCCTAATTCAGCATCTGTTATGTCTATGTTGGCTCGTGATTCAGTTATACCAATTATGTAAGGATCAATATCGTCTACCATAATGTTTAATTCGTTTCACTTATTTACTAGGCTCCTTGCATTTAAACATACGCATATATGACCTGTTTCAGAGATGTTTTTCGGACGAATTGATATTGGTTTGTCTGTACTAGTGGCCTCTTGTTCTGCTTGATACATCTCTAGGTAACCCTCCTGCACTTCTAGTTTAAACAATGTTTACTACCAAAAATAGTTGTCATTGTACCCATACCACTATCTACTGCTGCTGAAAGTTCGTCCGCGAATACTGCTGCCCCCTTTCCACTTAGATGAAGCCCATCCTTCATGTACATATCAGCCCTCCCAACAAAACTTCCCCATAAATACACAAATCCAACTTTCTCTTCCCTACATAGTTATCTCCCCCACTCCCCTCTCCTTCACTCCGGTTGTTTTCCCTCCCGTCTCCCTCACTCCCTTCTCCTTCCCTCCTGTCTCCCCTACTCCCCTCTCCTTCACTCCGGTTGTCTTCACTCCCGTTCCTTTCCTTCCCGTCTCCTTACATCCTGTCTCCCTACTACCTGTCACCTTCCCTCCTCTCTGCTTCCTCCCAGGTTGAGGTGAGCTCTCCCTAGCATCTCTCGTGTCTTTCCCCACTTTATTATCTACTGTTCCCCCACCGGAAAAAGTTAATATGTGCATGGAATTTTCCGTCAACTAATCGGTTAGCGCCATCGCAGCTGTGCCATTTAATAAGGGTAATTAGTTTAAATAGTAGGCTGCAAAACTGATAAGCACAGTTTCGACAGTGCAATAACATTTCGGGAATCATTCGGGAAAATAAGATTAATTAAAGGTGCTTAATCAATTCGATTTTTTTGCTAGTCTCATTTCAAATAAATTTAGCGAAAAACCAAACCAACTTAGTGCCCACTGCAACATGCTATTTCGTTTTTGTGCAACTTTTATATGTAGTTTTTTTTAAATCATCAGACAAACTATTAAATTAGTTAATGCTTGTTCAAGAATTTACTGAAGCGAACATCGAAATGCTGAAAAATCACGATTTTTGTTCCTTGGTGAAATTTCGTAAATGTGTCATGTGATTGGTGAGAGGACGGAGGCCACTTCCATGATCAGCACTGACTCACACATTGTTTACAATTTTGGATATCCACTATTTTCTTTCGTTGATTTGAACAAAATAGGCATTTTGTTATTAAATCGACTGTGGATGTTACATGAACTATTCACACACTACATATTTGGACACCAATGAACCGGATTTGCGATAGGCTAAATCAGTTGAGGAAGCCGTTTTAAACGTTCACTAAATGTAAGTATTCACACGCTGTGCACTAATGCACTCAGCTGTAGAGTAATAAAGTATGAATACTCACCCACGGCCACGACTCGAGAACTGCACCGATATATTCGCGCCCTCTTTATTTATCCTGTGATATGAGCTATTAAGGATCGTCTACTTGCTCGCGCCGTCGCGTCTTTATGCAAGTGTACTATTGCATGTCGCTTTCGTGGCCCTCAGTGTCGCTGCCGTTCAGTTGTGATCGCCCCCGTCCGCGGGCGGTGACCGTATTGCAATGAGAACAGGAAGTTTTTGTTGGAATGTGTCATGTGTAGCGTTGAAATATGAGTTTGTTATATACACGAGCTGTAAACGTGGGCAGGTTACATTACGGGCAAGTAGGCCTGCTTTCGCGGAAAAACAATGGCTACAGCCCACGGAGAGAACAGGGCTTTCGAAGCTTGGACAATTTCGTTTAATCCATGTTGCTTTAGTTCACTCAGCTGTATAGATATAAGATAAATACATGGTTATAGACAGTGGTAGATATGCGAACGAATATAGTCTTCGCGCAGTAACTGCATCTTGACTGAATGGTCCCCAAAGAAGTCGAGTTGGTGTTGTAAGGAACAGGTCTGTCAGCACATGACGAAACAATTGCTTTGAGTTGTCCTATGGAATGGATACCGCGCTACATAAGAACGTACATTTACTATAGTTTAATATGCACAGTCGGTTTAATAAAAGAATGCGCCCTTTTATTAAAATCATCGAACGAAACACACGCCAGTGGTGGCCGGGAGAAACACCCACCAGTGGTTGCCGGGAGAAACACACACCAGTGGTGGCCGGGAGAAACACCCACCAGTGGTTGCCGGGAGAAACACACACCAGTGGTGGCCGGGAGAAACACCCACCAGTGGTTGCCGGGAGAAACACACACCAGTGGTTGCCGGGAGAAACACACACCAATGGTTGCCGGGAAAAACACCAGTGGTTGCCGGGAGAAATACACACCAGTGGTGGCCGGGAGAAACACCCACCAGTGGTTGCCGGGAGAAACACACACCAGTGGTGGCCGGGAGAAACACACACCGGTGGTGGCCGGGAGAAACACACACCAGTGGTTGCCGGGAGAAACACACACCAGTGGTTGCCGGGAGAAACACACACCAGTGGTTGCCGGGAAAAACACCAGTGGTTGCCGGGCAAAACACACACCAGTGGTTGCCGGGAGAAACACACACCAGCGGTTGCCGGGAGAAACACACACCAGTGGTTGCCGGGAGAAACGCACACCAGTGGTGGCCGGGAGAAACACCCACCAGTGGTTGCCGGGAGAAACACACACCAGTGGTTGCCGGGAGAAACACACACCAATGGTTGCCGGGAAAAACACCAGTGGTTGCCGGGAGAAATACACACCAGTGGTGGCCGGTAGAAACACCCACCAGTGGTTGCCGGGAGAAACACACACCAGTGGTGGCCGGGAGAAACACACACCAGTGGTGGCCGGGAGAAACACACACCGGTGGTGGCCGGGAGAAACACACACCAGTGGTTGCCGGGAGAAACACACACCAGTGGTTGCCGGGAGAAACACACACCAGTGGTTGCCGGGAAAAACACCAGTGGTTGCCGGGAGAAATACACACCAGTGGTTGCCGGGAGAAACACACACCAGCGGTTGCCGGGAGAAACACACACCAGTGGTTGCCGGGAGAAACACACACCAGTGGTGGCCGGGAGAAACACCCACCAGTGGTTGCCGGGAGAAACACACACCAGTGGTTGCCGGGAGAAACACACACCAATGGTTGCCGGGAAAAACACCAGTGGTTGCCGGGAGAAATACACACCAGTGGTGGCCGGGAGAAACACCCACCAGTGGTTGCCGGGAGAAACACACACCAGTGGTGGCCGGGAGAAACACACACCAGTGGTTGCCGGGAGAAACACACACCAGTGGTGGCCGGGAGAAACACACACCAGTGGTTGCCGGGAGAAACATGTGTTATCCTCTTCATTTATGTTAGGACTTCGGTAAACTAATCCAATAGTTAATTTTTAATTTCCTGAAAACTATTTTGTACCAAACAGCTTCATCGTAATCTGCTTCCCTTTCTAATTTTATTTCATAAGCCTGAATAGATTCTTTAACATATAAAACAACTCCTCCTCCCCTTCTTCCTATTCGATCTCTCCTAAACATTACGTAACCTGTCAATCCTAATTCAGCATCTGTTATGTCTGTGTTGGCCCATGATTCAGTAATACCAATTATGTGAGGGTCAATATCTTCTACCATAATGTTTAATTCGTTTTTCTTATTTACTATACTCCTAGCATTTAAACACACGCATCTATAACTTGCTTCAGACATGTTTTTCGGACTTTTTGTTATTGGTTTATCTGTACTAGTAGCCTCTTGTCCTGCTTGAGGCATCTCTAAGTACCCCCCCCCTGCGCTTCTAGTTTAAATAGTGTTGACTACCAAAAATATTCGTTTGTGATGGCGCCATGCAAACGGCAGGTAAAGGCCACCAGGCATTTAATATGCGGCAGTTGTAGCAACTGGGTGGACTTCGTCAAGTCAGTGGATAAAGTGGGGGAAGACGACGAGAGAGATGCTAGGGAAAGCTCACCTCAGCGTGAAATCGCATCATGGTCAGCTAAATAGCTTGGCCTGCTATGTGCAGACACCCAACCAGGGGTCTGCACCAGTTACCGTAAAACACTGTTTTTTTACCTAATAAGGTTGCACGCTAATGTACTAGTAATAATCTTTTGCATGTTAAAAGACAAAATTTACAAATATCCTAGAAGGGCGGGTTAAGCAGTGCACACGTGTACTAGTGTACCAGCCAGTGTTCCAGCACACCAGTGTAATAGTGCACAAATGCACCAGTGCACCGTGTAAACGTCAAATAAAGACGAAGCATAATTTTACATGCTGTAGCAGCGACAGCGGGATAGACTTTATGTAATCCTGGTATGTAAATTCGTGGGCAGAAGTTCAGGTAGATGATTTTTATTTCAAGTGTATGGGGTGTAAGACTGAAAAGTCTACAGGAGCAGGTAACTGAGTTAAGGCAGATGATTTTGATGATGACAGGGCAGGGTGAGAAAGAAGAGAGCAGAGGTGGTGAGAACGATGTGGTGAGAACGGTGAGTGCAGAGGTGGTGAGAACGATGCGAGCAGAGGTGGTGAAAATGAAGAGAGCAGAGGAGATGAGAACAAGGAGAGCATATGTGGTGAGAACGAGGAGAGCAGAGGTGGTGAGAACGAAGAGAGCAGAGGTGGTGAGAACGCGGAGAACAGAGGCAATGTGGGGGAGACAGCTGGTAAGAAGAAGAAAGAGTGTACAACAAAAGGGAGGTACACGGTTGAGTGGAGAGAGACTGTCAGGTGGTAAGTTGGTCGAGGATAATGAGAGAAGGGAAAAGGAGAAGACTGTGGAACTGAAGAAAGACAAGATGAGGCAGAGTATGCAATAAAAGTGAGATAAACGGATGAGTTGAGAGGGATTGTCAGGTGGTAAGATAGTAGAGGTTGATGATTTAAGAGAAAAGGAAAGAGAAAAAAACAGAATGACCACAATATGACAGATTGGAGGAGGAAGACTGTGCAGCAAGAGCATGGGAGGTGTTGTTCCTGTGCATGTGGGAACGAACAATTCCGAGAAGGAGGTAAGTACAGGAGGTTGGTCAAGACACTTAAAGGGGACCCGGATTGGACAGAATGTGTTGTCTGGGATATTACCAGTAATGGGAGGCAGGGGTGAGGAGTAAAGGAACTGAAGGAGGATGGCGATCAACACACAAGTACATAAGGTATGTATGGAGGAGGGAGTACGTGGTTAAACTTTGTGGGAAGTGATGACTTTTTATGAGAGATGGGCTTCATCTGACTGAAGGGTGCTGTTGTTCTCGGGTTTGAGTTTGTCATGGTTGTCGAAGAGGGCACATTTACCGTAAATTATTTAAACTAGATGCGCAAGGGAACAGACAGAGAAAACTTGAAGAAGCACAAATAAACATCCATAGAAATATTCACCAATTATTCCGGAAAATGAACTTAATGTATATGCTTAAATGCCAGGAGCACAGTAAATTAAACAAGCGAGTTAGACATTATTGTAGCAGATACAGACCATGAAGTAAAAGGTATCACAGAATCAGAATTGTGGTGAACACCTAGTCTGCGGTAAGCCCATGTCAACAAGTGTGATCCGCGAGGTCAGTGACCGTGAATAGTTCGTTATATCGTCTTTTTGCACTTCCTTTGTGTCCACGATCACCACGGTGTTTGCATTCAAGTGTCAACTGCCGTGTTATTATTTTTTCGACGGATTGGTAAAGTCGCAGACGACAAACACATATTGTCTGCGTTGATGTCGCTCGCATGTACACGCGCAAGCAAAGCACTTTGTAGATTGTAGCAGTAATATCAAGTTTCATGTAGATTTACTCCAAATTCGTTCTTTGTATTGACATAGTTGACAGTTTGCTGAAGTATTGTGCATGGTTTGCCGAGGTGCCATGGCGATGGACGACATACTCTGACAGGGGTTCCACAGGCAACAGTAGTTGCAATCACTGCCCTGTATCACTGCGGTTGGCAACTTACTTAACTAGCTAGTTTGACTGATCATCAATGTTATGGTTTTCATGTTACGTGTGTCTGTTCGTAGACACACGTACAACATCATGGGATAAACACAAAACCCTGCTGACCGATCCAAGTGGAGTGTTTGACTGCCTCATACGTATCTAGAGGAGGCAGCCACTAAGTCTAACTAAGTAGGAAAAAATCCCTTCCTACCGCAGTTATACCTGATGGTAGACAATTAGATAATAGTAGATACTTAATTCAAGGTTGAGTTTTTATTGACAAGTAAAAAGATACTGTTCTTTAGAACACGGCATCCGTTTCTTTGGACAGTTCAAAGCGCTTTACAGTTCACCCCGCATATCTGTTCTGTTCTAATCCTCTGGGAAGCATTCAGCCAAGCTACAATTACAGCACACTATTTGTTGGTTCGCGTATTTCAACCACTGTCTGTCTGGAGCCAGGTGGTCGTTCATATAGCTGGTTGAACTGAAATATCACAAGGTTCGATCGGCGGCAAGAGGATTCACCCGCACAACCTTTCTTTGTAGGCTTTGTTTGCTCTTAAAGTACAACCGACATAAGTGCGAATGTCCGGTCATCCGTGCTGTCTGACACGCTGCACGGACATCCAATACTACCTCAGCTTGCAACAGTGTAAGCCTTAGGATAACTGCACTCGCACGTGGAAATATTCAGACCTGAATCTCTCGCGGGCAGCTTGTGGACAAGTGAACTCACTCGCGACTCTCTTGTTTCGGACTCGGCTTCTTGGACGTGACGGAATTCTCACATTGTATCCCGGAGACGACGTTGAACAATCCGCTGCGACTCCCCAGAGGCCACGACTGGTAACAGCTGCTGCGTCCGCGCTCACTGCCACGCCTGTCTGTCCTCATCTTGGTCCTCAACCCTGCCTCCCACGGAGGATGTTTCCCTTGGACGTACGTCATGCAATTATAAAATCGCGCACTGTAAAATATGTCTTACGATTTGCTGTACGAGCTTTATGTTAACTTTTGCTTAGCGCCCTTTCCGATTACTCGCTCGAGGATCTTGTAAGGCTCCATTGTACGACATCGGATAACTGTGCAGCTAAATAATGTTGCCAGGCCAAGCCACCGAGAGCAGCTTTGTTCATGTTCACGTTCAAATCTGATGATCCATAGTTCTTGGAAGTAGTGTCCACAGCAATATCACTCTGCAGAAACACAGTGAATTCGTCGACGTATCAACAATTCAAAAGTTCCGGTACTACTTTTAATCACAATGGCGGAAGGATCCTGAAGCAGGTTTTAATGTTAGGTTGTTTTTTATCAACGTGTTGTAGGCCATTAAATCATGTCGCGTGATACGTGTCTGGAACTAATTGTAGACTAATCCAACTTTGGTGGCATGCGACTCATCTCATAACTTACAATTGTTTTTCGTTATATAGGGCTCGAAAGAAACTAAAGTTCATTACATGGTTACAAGCCACGTACTTTCCGACGTACTTCGGAAAACGTTTTGAACTTGTCTACGTCTGTCGTTCTCTCGGGTCACAACTTCTCATAACAAATATTGTTTTTCTTATGCGATATACATATTCCATCCTTAAATTCTGAAATCAAAAGTCCCCAATGCGAATTTTTCCTTTGTTATCTGGCAGATATGTTACACATGCAGTGACGATATCTAAGATCCGGTTCGGAGTCGTGTTGCTTCAAACAGTCGCACTGTGTAAAGTAACATCCGATTACTATGTTGGTTTAATCGCTTACAGCAGTTGCTGTAATCCGCTGCAATATGTCGACGATGCGTGCCCTGTCTGGCTACAAGCTGCGCACATACCCGGCCGCTCGGTCGCCGGGGGTGGCAGCCCGCCTTGGCGGTTGTTCGTCGGAGCGTGGCATGGACGGCGGACCGAGTAGTATGAGGGTGTAACGTGCGACTTGCGTAAGAACTCCCGTCGGTTTCCGCGTCATTCCATTCCGTTAGCGACCGTCGGTTTCAGTCCTGTCAGCACTGCCCGATCAATCAGTCGTCTCCGGTCGTCCCACTAAAGGTAAGCGACACTGACTGACACGTTACATCTACTGGAGAGCAGGAGAGGCTTCACAAGTCAGTTCAATGTTATGGTCTAGTGTTATTTATAGCTGCGCCGGGCACATATGTAACGATTGCGCGCTACTGTATTGCTATTGTTGGACTTGTTTCCAATAAGCATTTGTGCTGAGAGGTTTAGCAACTAGATTATGATAACAGCTATTAATAAAACTATACTAAGATTAATGCATTGCTCGTCTGGAATGTATGAATTGTTTTAATAGGTAAAATGTCAGTTGAATGTGTGTCATTGTAGAGCACGTTATTTGGTTCTGTGGGTTTCTCAAAATGTTTACTCAGTAATTCCTGTGCACAATCCACCACAGCTACTGTAGTGCATAGCTCAGTGAACTGAGGCAATGTGCACTGAACAAAATGACCTACATTTTGAACGGCATAGCAAGAGCCAGACATCGGGCTACTGCGACCTTATGCGCAACACAAATACCGGGGTTTTAGAACGAGGAATTATACTGGGATGTCGGTACACAGTGATAACTAGAATAGATACACCTGCTGCCAATTCCACAGTATATCTACCAACTGACTAAAAGGGAAACAGAGGTCATTGTTTTAAGCCCATGCGCCTATAAGAATTAATATGACATAACCATTTGCAACTACAGTTAAAGCTCGTTAGATCTGGTCAGGACCAAAATAGTGGATATCCAAAGTAGTAAACATTGATTTTTCAGCATTTATATTTTCACTTCATTTAATGCTTAAATAATCATTAAGTAATTTAATAGTTTGTCTGATGAATTCACACAAAAACTACATACAAAAGTTGCACAAACGAGCTAGACAAGTCTTAGTAGATACTATAGGTGGTTTGGTTTTTGAAGTTTTGCGTTGCTTCGGTGTATACCCGTCGGCCTTCGACACCACCACCACCGCTTTGGAAAATATCGCTCATTTTCGGATATAGTCGTATTTATTTATTTACTGTTATCAAAACAAATGTAACATAATTTACAAAAAACAGTACCCCGGTCCAGGTGAGACCACGGAAAATTCCTCTTTCGATGCAGGCTGATGTGAAACCCAAATAGATACACTGGAAGAAAAAGGTATCATCGAAAAGGTTACGAATCCTACACCGTGGATAAGTAACCTGCAGCCAGTCAGGAAACCAAACGGGACAGTTAGACTGTGTCTTGATATGCAAAATTTAAATCAAGCCCTGAGAAGAAATCACTTCCAGATGCCAGACATTGAAGATGTGCTGCCTCAGTTGGCAGGAGCAAAGGTATTCAGCCTGTGCGATGCAAAGGACGTTTTACATGTGAAATTGTCAGAGAAATCAAGTCATTTCACAACATTCTGGACACCGTACGGGAAATACAAATGCAAATGAATGCCATTTGGTATCTCAACCGCACTCAAAGGAGTATCAGTAGTGGCGGACGACATACTGATATACGCACGATGAGAATATGCGGAAATTCCTCAAACGTGTTACTGAGTATAAACTGAAACTGAACAAGAAAAAGTGCAGATTCCACATGACTGAATTACCGTACATCGGGCACATACTTACGTCGGAAGGTGTGAAACCGGACCCGAAGAAGGTGTGTGCAATCAAAGACATGGAAGCGGCCAGAAACGCAGAGGAAGTGCGACGTTTCCTAAGTCATGTCAACTACATGGCAAAGTTCATGCCGAACTTATCTGCTGAGAGTGAGCCGCTGCGTAGACTGTTGAATCTACCAGACAAAGAGTTCTGCTGGGGAGTAGACCACAGAACCGCATATAAGACTTTGAAAAAATGCTCACATCTGAGAAACTCCTGCATCCTGCTTACTATCGTAAGCAAGATGCCAGTGCAGCCGGACTAGGTGCAGTGTTACTGCAAGACGAAACACTTGTAGCCTACGCGTCAAGGTATTTGAGCAAGAGTGAGTCGAACTATGCGCCAATAAAATAAAGAATACTATCGCTAGGCACTCGCCTAGCTACCAAGAGAATACAAGCGACGATGCTAGCCCTATGGTATGCATTCACAGTGAAATGGAAACCAGACAAAGAACAAATCATAGCCGGTTTGTTATCACGACACACACGTAACTGCAAACAGACGGAAGAACCACCCGCACGAGAACACGTGTTCCAACTACAACAACACACGTTACAGTGTCGACAATTCGAGACGGTCGATCTAGTCAGAGACTGTCCAATGTCAAAAGCGTTATATGGTGCGATAAAGAAGGAGACAGAGCGAGACAAACTCCTCCAACAATTATCGGAAGTCATCAAGAATGGCCGAAAGACATAACCAAAGTACCAGAATCAGTAAGGAAATGGTGGACATTTAGAGACGAACTAACGATACTAGATGATGTTGTCTACAAGGGACCAAGAGTGGTAATCCCAAACAGTATGCGTAAAGACATGCTGAAACGTCTACATGTAAGCCACGAGGGAACAGAAGCAACTCTACGTCGAGCAAGACAGACCATGTTTTGGCCGGGCATGGCGGTAGATGTGAAACATAAAATTGGAAATTGTCATGCATGCAAAAGAGACGCTCCTGAGCAGACGAAGGAGACGCTACATACCACAACATACCAAACAAGCTGTGGACGAAAGTGGGAATGGACATTTTCACCCACAAATCAAGCAACTACCTGGTAATCACTTACTATTTCTCTGACTACTTTGAGTTTGAGCAACTAATAGACATGTCAGCACCAGCAGTAGTAGATATCAGCAAGAGATGGTTCGCGAGACTGGGTATCCCATAATGTGTGCATTCAGACAATGGACTTCAGTTCACCGCAAGTGAATTTGCAGTATTCAGTGCAAACTGGGAATTTGAGCACACGACCAGCTCGCCATATCACTCACAGCCGAATGGCAAAGCGGAATCCAGTGTAAAACTGGCAAAGAGAATGCTGAAGAGAGCAGCCTATCCACAACTAGCGCTACTGAAATATAGAAATACAGTCACTGAGGGAATGACAACCAGTCCAATCCAGAGACTTTTCAACATTTCAGCCCGATCTATATTACCGCAGCGAGAATGTATAAGCGCGGAAGACAAAGTGAACCGTGCAGAGAAAAAAGGAAACAACGTAAAACGCAGAACCACTACAACAAGTGAGCGAGAGACACATACAAAAGGAAGGTACCAGTGGACTCTTGAGGGACTTCACTTCTCACGAGCAAAAGTGGAAGGATGTTCTCAAGTGTTGAAACAACTGACCGACAGATCGTTTATCGTTGTCTCCCAAGGGCAAGTGCTGCGTCGTTCCCGTAGACACCTCATACCACAGGTGGTACCAGAGGATGTCTACCATCCGACCACTAGCTTGGTACCTCAAGCAGTACCCGTAGATGTTTATCACCCGACTGCCAGTCTGCCACCACAACCCAGTGGAAATCGATCATCAGAGCGTTAACAGTGACCCACAAGACCAAGTAAGTGTAACCACTAAAAGCGGACGCTTGGTGAAGAAACTAGTGTGGTATTAAGACTATAAGTTTTACATTAGAAAAGGGGGGGTGTTGGCAGTTGCCCAGTTAACGTTTTAGCGTTACTCATCCTAAAATAGACGGAGTCGAGAGTGAGGTTCGTCATGCTGTTGTTGTTGAGTAATTAAACTTGTGTTCGTTTATCTTTGTCATTTCTTCGTCTTTCACGTCCACAACCGAGAACGTGAACACCAGTCAAACTGACTCCCCACATCTCGAGATCGCTGATTGGTTGAGCAAATTTGATCCCACCATTAACAATAGAGATAACAAATCAACTGGGTTGTTGAGGCAAAGCATTTCAATAAGGAAGCATAGTCACTGGCGCGGCGCCCTTTGTTATTCTGGTGTGATGCAATTACACTGTATACACTACCAGTTCAAAATCAAAATGGCATATCGTTGAATGACTGCTTCCTTATTTAAATGCTTTGTTTAGGTCACGCAGGCAACATTTTGATTACTAAAAAACGACCAGCGTGAGTTGTTTTGTTTAGAAAGTGGAATGAGTTATACAACTATATCGACAACTGCTGTCAATCAGTGTCTGGCTGTCATGTTAAACGAATTAATATAATTATATTAGTAGGGCCATATATATATTATCATCGGGTCTAAAAATCGGAAGATGTGTTGATGTGATCGTAATGTCGGAAGAATGTTCTAAAAATCGGAAGTCTTCCGAAAAAATCGGAGCAGTTGGCACCTCTGCCGGGTAAATGTAACTAGTCGTTCAGATATGATCCACCTCGAAGGCATGTCATTATTTGTAATTTAATTTGTCCCACATACTGCGTGTATACATTGGACAGTCACAAACATTGGTGGCAGTCACAAACAACGATATCCAATATAATAATACGATAGTGAACGCGCCCTTTGTGCTCTGAACATTCGTTCATATTAGCATTGCTGTGGTCCAATATACACAATACAGCTATGCGTTTATTTTTAATAAACATTTACAGTTTGTGTAATTTCAAACGCAATGTTTGATCGATGGCTAAACGTCTTCTATTCTTTGAAACCACACATGGAATGTCGTATTTAATGTCATCTGTTGCTGTCGTGTGCTGCAGTCATGGGTTGGTTCGACGCGTTCCGTAACAACGGCTGGAATACCTACTACTCGGGGCGCAATCAGAGTCCCGTCTTTTTTGACGTGCAAATCATCTTCGTCTCCTTCTTCGTCACGATCATCTCTGTCGCCTTCCTGCTTGTCATAGTCGGCAGTCGAGGACGGGATGTAAGTAGACTTGTCATTAATTGTCGTCGTTGAAATACGCAGTCAGATGTCGGTATAAATAAAAGTGTTTGGGATTTCCCCAAAATTAGCCCTATACAGTATACACTATTCGCGATTGTAAGCTGTGTTCATTTAAAGTAGCGTTCTGACTTACTCGATGCCATAAACTTTCCCGCCATATGTAAACACTAATTATCCAATAAAACCATTTAAACGCTTTGGATCAACCGTTGAGTCAATGGAGGTGCAGAAATTGTATACGCACTGACACTGGTCTTTATCGTATTAAACTGCCGAAGACCAGCGAACGGTAAAAGTAGCGCCACCTATCAGATGTACCTAGACTTTTTAGGCATATCAAATATTGAAGCAATATGTCGTTAACACGAAAGTTATGCCATAACATAAGTAATTCAATTTAAGGACATCCTGTGTAACATCATATTTTTTCTTTTCAGAGATGGATGACGTTTTGCAAGTTGCTTTTTACTTTCCAAACGGGTGCAAACATTCTAGGTATGTAAACGACGACTGACGCTGTCAGTGTCACTTTGGAAAGAGACAACAGGGACACTAATAATTACATGTACTATACCTCTACACTGTCGTGTTTCTGTTACAAGCGGTTATTGCGTAACGCTAACGCAGTTATTGAAATGTGTGCCCAGTCATAAAACTAGGCAAATTATTTACGGCTTAACGATGAAATGATAACAAACTGACTTTAATACTTATATGTTCTAGTTTGCCTAACTGGCCAACACTGGCAGGACGCGGACGTTCGGACACACTGCTCCTACATCTCACAGCCGGGTTACGACGACGTCACGGCCAATGTGGGCGTGCACATCGGGCTCAAGAGTATCAACATTACCATGAAAGGTGGTTACTAACATCAAGCAAATTATACTGATTTGAATAACGGTGCCAAATAGACGGTTGACGGCTAAATATTGTTAATTCTTATTAAATCGTGTTAGATATTGTTAAATCTTGTTAAACATCGTTAGATATTATTAAATCTGGTTAAATCTTTTCAAGTATCGGACGGGTTGGACAGCAGCTCAACGGTCGTTTTCCCAACGACTAATGTACCAGTTTTATACCCATCATATGTCTTCACGTTTGGATGTTAAATATGCTTTGTTTTATAAGTGAAACTACCAAAGCTTTATTTGAAGATCACCGGCGTATTTTTGGGGGCGAGATTTGTTTTATATAGGTGATACAGATAATACTGTTCAGCCTCTACTAAAACGTCGCCTGTCAATGCAAAATTGGAGATACATAAGTGGCGAAGTGTAGTACTTGGTGAATGTGTGTGTGTGTGTGTGTGTGTGTGTGTGTGTGTGTGTGTGTGTGTGTGTGTGTGTGTGTGTGTGTGTGTGTGTGTGTGTGTGTGTGTGTATGTGTGTGTGTGTGTGTGTGTGTGTGTGTGTGTGTGTGTGTGTGTGTGTGTGTGTGTGTGTGTGTGTGAGTGCGTGTGCGCGTGTGTGTGTGTTTGCGTGCGTGCGTGCGTGCGTGCGTGCGTGCGTGTTTGTGTGCGTAAGTGCGTGTACGTGTGTGTCAGAAGCACCGTATCCATCATAGTTGGCCTTTAAAAAGATATTTGTCCCGCAAAGAAACATTCTAGATACGCTCTTGCTCGAAATAGTGATGTCGATGAAATATCTCTGTGTGGTGTTTATGTTTTCAGGAAGTATCGAGAGCGGCGGCTATAACTACAACGAAATGTTCAGCATCAAAGAATGTAAGTTAACTGAACTTTAATTCTGTGTTAGCAAAGTAGTCCACAGGTTCGCCAATACTCAAGAATTTTGCTTAGCATTAGGAAAGGCAAAATACAATTTACTTTTGAAGAAGACGTTTACAGTGAAACAACGCAAATTATGAATAATACTGAATGACAGATATACCTGCATACTTACATTGTACGTACATATGTATGTATGTATGTATGTAGGTAGGTAATATACAAATATGTGCTTGTTGCATATGTGTACATTTGTGAAATTATCATCTAATATCAGCAATATCTAGGAAATTGATAAATAAACAATTTCTATCATAGGACGCTGACAAAACGTTATCATTCTATTAAAAGTTGTTATCGAATATTTAAATTTTACATTTTCTACGTTCGTCGTTTGTCGCAGTCACGGACATGGACACTTCGTACCGAGATGCCCGCCAGAGAGGACTGCCGGAAGCCATTCTCTACGTCGCCGAATACTTCCACATGGACGAAGGAGGTCTTCGCTGGACCCGCAACATACGACTGGCCGGTCACTTCGCCTACATACTGCTCTGGTCAGTATATCCACACAAATTACATTGGTTTTTTTTCATAATAATAATTACTATTCATTATTCACAATTTGTAGCTTTATATTTGTCGTAGTACTATTTCCGTTTATTATTATCGTCATTGAAGACGATGATCATATCATTGCATGAACTTTCATACTTGTAAAAATGAGAATTCATTTAAGATATATTTAATTACACACATTACATTGATAGTCGACTTCCCATTCCGAACATACTAACATACCCGCAAGCTGCCACGGACGATATCATTCATTAGTATTAACTTGTTGAGAGAAACCGGAAACTCAGGCACGGTTTATACAATTCGTTTTGCAAACAAATAATTTAAAACTAATCAGAAAGTACGTCTGCAAGATCGTCATCAACATAATCTCAATCATCACCGTCCTCTGAGTACCGTTGTTTTCCCAGGGCGTCGTTTGCCTCGTGGCTCGTCGCCAACATCACCGTGTGCGTCGACGTGGCGCGCGGCTCGCTGCTCATGGCGCTCACCGGCGTCATGATGGTCGCCGCGTGCGTCATCTATGCCTTGTGTCAGCCTGCACCCCCGTTCGTCGTGCGCTTCGTCGACGCCTATCTACGACTACACTTCGGCTGGTCCTTCTGGCTGTGTATAGTGTCAGGTAGGAACTAGTGGTAAAGAGAGTCAATCTACGTAGGTACATTCGTTAAATTGTAATGTTTGACCCATTTTATAAAATGAAAAAAAAACACCCAGCATCCCAGTATGCGGATGGCGATTTCGTGTAGACACCGAAGAGACATCCTTTGTATGGATGACATGCCGGAACACTGACTAGACCGGGAGCAACAAGACTATACCGATCTCCCAGTCCGCTGATTGCTTTGGAATAGGAAACAAAAGTAAAACTTAAGTTTTAGGGATCGTTGTTGCACTGCAGGTTATGTGTTTCCATTACGACCGAGTACTTGCTTGTGTGCCGCCAGGTGTCCTCACATTCGTCGTTGGCGCGGCTGTCTTCATCTTCTACGTCGTCACGCCCCGCATCGCCGGCAAGCTCTTCCTCCTCGACTCGAGCTTCATGAACGAGGAAGACGCAGTAGAAGAGGAAGAGATGTCGGGCCCACTCGTGTTGGGCACGGTACGTGGGCTTCTCTCCGGTCTGTTGGGTGATGTTGGATATTTATGGACATTTGAATGTAGTATCCTGTTTATAGTTGCAGCATTCAATGGTTTATGTCCCCCTACCTGCTGTTTACTACCCGCAACCGTCGGCAGCGGAACGTCGACGTGATAATGTACACGCATACATAATAAACATTCACTTCGTAGACATATCACTTTCCAAGATCTACACTCGCAGTGCATGCACGCACAGACACACACGGCGACACGTGCGAGGGCACACACACCTCATTCATCTGTTTGCACGTCTTTGGACTACTGACTACAGCACTGCTCTCAGATAATATCTTACAGTCGTAGTTACTTGGTTATACAAACGTTTGTTTGTATCGGGCGCGTTTTACCATAAAGGATCTGAAAATGTACTGCCTCGCGCGCATGTATACAATAAATCAAAAGGAAAGCAGCCTCGCTCGAACTTTTTTGAACACTTATGCTGGAAGTCACATGCCGACAACACGTGGCTGGCTACTTACTCGGAGATATTTCGTAGCCGTCGGGAAGACATTTATGTCATACTATGTTCTTGTATAAAGCACGTCATCGAAATGTCGTTGTTATGGAGTTTTTTTTAACAAGATTTAACAAGATTTGCCATCCAAGCCATAGGCCCAGATGGCAAGTGGACAAGGAAGCCATTGGCTTATCGAGAGTCCAACAATGTTCATCTACTTATAGCCCGCCCTCCTGAGATATGTGTCAACCTTGTTTTTAAACATATTCACGCTGCTAGCAGTTACACAATCTGTAGACAATTTGTTCCATTCATTTATTGTCCTCTGTGAGAACGAGTGCTTCCTGATGTCCAATCTACATTGATCCTTTACTAATTTTACCTCATGTCCTCTAGTTCTGCTATCCTTCTTGAGTGAGAAAAACATATTTCTATCAATATTTTCATACCCATTCAATATCTTAAAAACTTCAATCTGATCTCCTCTTAACCTCCTTGTCTCTAGAGTTGTTAAACCACATTCTTTCAGGCGTTCTTCATAACTAAGGTCTCGCAGTTCTGGAATAATTTTAGTTGCTCTCCTTTGTAGTTGTTCAGTAGCATAGTTTGTCGAGGTAAACCGTAACAATGGTAAACAGGAGGTTTCTTGAATTAACTTGACGTATAGCGTATAACACGATACAACACTAAATAAACGAGATAGTTTACAACTAAGGTAGAATAATAACACAAATTCGCAATCAGACATACACGTGTCATGTGTTTCTATGTGGATTAAAGTTGTGTATGATTATCTGCAAATTTGAGAAACTATATGAAATCCAGATAGGTGTGTATTCAGTCTCTATGTTACATGACTATTTGAAAAACACGTCCACACAACTATGGTAATTATGAAATATTAATTACAAATTACAAGAGCACATTTTTTAATGCAAAACTAATCTTTCCAGACAACATGATACACACTGTGTAACTGTTAAACGTGGGTGTACTGTAATGAGACTAACCCATCTGTTATTGGTATTCGCATTATGAACGACTTGTTGCAGCCGAATTTCAAGCGCAAGATGGCGGCGAACGTGGCATCAGGGGGAAACATCTTCGACAAAGCGGCCTCTACGTGCAATGACAGCGATAGCTCAGTACCAGCAAACGACGTCGCGTGCGCAACGGCAGCAGAATGCACAACTGTCGTACAAGTGACGGCATGAGGAGATGAAAGCGAATATGTACTGAAGTAGGAACGCAACACACAGTGCATCCGAAACTTATTTCATTATATACTCTATGGCACCTTTGTGGAGTGAATCGCCCGTGAATCGTACTCGACGGCTGAAGAAGTAGCACAAATACTCGGACAAGGCCGTAGGTCGTATCCCATTATTTGTGCTACTCAGCCACTGTCTCGTACGATTCACGGGCGATTGTGTGTGCGTGAGTGCGCGTGTGTATGCGTGCTTGTGTGCATGTGTATTTGACTGCACGTACAATGTGTATGCAAATAATACATTCAGAAACGACGAATATTGTGTTCATACGTAGAGAGAGTGTGTGTGCGTGCGTGCGTGCGTGCGTGCGTGCGTGCGTGCATGCGTGTTTGTTTTATAAAATTTTATTCGCACGCATATCGTAGGCACTGCATAGTCACTGCTAATTAATTCTTCAAGTGTGTGTGTGTGTGTGTGTGTGTGTGTGTGTGTGTGTGTGTGTGTGTGTGTGTGTGTGTGTGTGTGTGTGTGTGTGTGTGTGTGTGTGTGTGTGTGTGTGTTTGTTTGTGTTTGTGGAAGGAAGATAATATTCAACAAATGTTTAGTTTTCGCTGTATATGAAACATGCATGTTTGCTTAATCATTCAAGACCAAAATATTTACGCAGATATGTTAAGTTATCAAATTATTGAACATTTCTCAGGATAGTTCGTTTTCATAATCATCCAATTCTTTTATCATATCCCAAAGGTTTCCTTATCTGTAGAGCTTCCGCAATCTTGTCAAGATGGCTTCATGAATTTGATATGACAAAAGAATTGTATGATGGCGTTAAGTTTTCATCAACTAAAACAGCCTCATATACTGGCGTACATTGGACTTTAAATATAGATAAATATATTGTAAGCATTTGTAGTTTGCACAATGTGCACGGTTTGGAAATAAACGTTATTGTAGCTATTGAACCTCCAATCAGCGCCATATGTTCGATATTTCTTATTCTAAAAATGTAGTACCAACTAGGCGTACTACATGCAGACAGAAACCTTTACTGGAAGGGAGCAAAGGTGATAGGCAGAGAAAGTAACAGGAAGAGAAATTAAAGGATGAGGATCAGAAAGATGACTCCAATCATGAGTCGAGCCACGTATGGGATGGCTTGCTTGCCATGCCAACTGGCGAGCAGAAGAAGAATTTGTCGTCCCATATTTCAGTTCCCGATGACTACCGACGGCAGCCGAAAGGTTAAGTAAATCCCAATAGTTCTGATTAAAAGAAAATCGTTTCTTCGTTATTATTTCCAGAACAGACCCGCGATTGATTTGTCTTGCGTAGTTATGCAAACGCGTGTTCTTTCGAAATGTTCAAACGTCCCTCTTTTTGCTTGATACACGAGCATCTCTCAGTTCATTTGTAGTTGCTCAATAATCCAGCATCCATATTTTATCGCGACAGACATTGTTCACATAAAAATAATGACAATACGTAGTAAAGCGCTCGTGAGTGCTAGGACTAGGTACGAGTCTTTTTATTATTATTATTATTATTACAAGAACGACCTTTTGTAAACCGTGTTGGTCTGGGGTATTTGTTTTTTTAATAAATGCTTTAACATTGCATCCTTCACACCTTTCATGGTAAATATTTTCATTACCTTTCGTACAACGACATAGTCACATATAGGTCTCATACTATTACATTGTGTGAGTATTAAAGTGAAGTGTATTTGTTCATCAGTGTCTGTATGTTGTCCACATAGACATAAATAGAACACCCGTTAGTAAAACAAGACCGCTAAGTCCTTATCAGTTGACACATGATAAAGTGATGCCGGCATGGACCAGTGACATTCATGCTGCTGCACGGCAAGAACCCAGTGGAGGCCCAGTGTTTATACTGTACAGCACCCAGTCTTCATCATATATATATAGATATACAGTACTAATAAGAGATTATTACTACATAGCTATATATACCTAATACCTTATTACGTACACGATCTATCCATGCACCTTTTATATCAAATATCATAACATATTAACTATAACAGTAGCACCAATATACATGATCGAAACTGAACTTTCTGAAGTGCTCTATACATGTATTAGGTAATGACTGCAAATGGTCAAAATCTCATTAAGCCCTATTGGACATTCTTCTCTAAGGTCCCAAAAATATTCTTTTCCCATCTTCCAACACATTCCCCAGCAGCTCCATCACAGCCATTTCCACCTGCAGATCAAGATCTTTCTCGAATGTTGTCTGGCCAACTTGCAAAGTCATGTAAAGAAATGTGCTCTCTCATTTAAGCTGTCACTTGTTTTAGTAGGCAACCTTTCACATGGTTTGTCAAACAAATGCATAGAATGAATGTGAATGTTGCAATGTGTACATAATTAGTTACGTGATAGTGGTTCATACAATGAAGAAAAGGCAAACGACGATCAAAAAGGGGAGAGCCTTATTAAATGCTTAATAAAGAAAAAAAATCTTATTAATGAGCTGACATCTAGTGGAGTTTTAAAAATGAGTTACAAATATGTATACACGCACGCACACATTATTTATAAAACTGAATCCTACCCCTATAACATTTTATGTTGCACCCAATCAATGTGACTACTGGGAAACACTTAATGTACGCTCCCCCAAGAAAAACAAACGTATCTGTAATATATTGATATTTCAGAACATTTTCGAAACTGTTACATTCATTCACATATACACTAACACAGCACAAACATTTGCGACATAAATTACCTGAAAATAACAAGATGTTAGATCCCGTCTTCTGTCGATTTGTACAGCTGTAAGCCACACAGGAAATAACCATATTCGTTGTCCCACAACTTTCTCCAGCAAGCCTCCAAAATGTTTGTCTTGGAGAGTTTAACACTAATGCACGATGCTCACTCCAATATGAACAACCCAACTGCCCACACTTATAACACAACTACTGGGAACACCCTCACCCAAATTAGTAATCAGTCTGGTGGCCATGCCCCATTAAGAACAAATGTCATTGACAAATCTTCAAGTTAATTGGTTCCTGGTGTCATCGTCACTGGCTACTAGCCTGAGAAGTTTATACTTCTCTGGTAGCCACCTCATCTTCATTGCTTTTGTTTGCCTTATATTGAACATGATGATGGTGAGGAGGAAATAAATTAACTTACTTACTCACTTACATACTCACTTACTTACTTACATATGTTAGACAACTATTTGTAACATGCTATATTCACACCATAAACAGTACTACTCTATGTGTCATGCAGTGGATGCAACTGTTTCTGCCGTGCAATGAAATGCCGGCCAGTGGTCCACGACCGCTTCACTGCAGTAAGCTGGCTTGTCGCTCTTGTTTATAGGTGGGTGATTAATGATGTAACTCTATGGTTGTCCATCATCGGATATAGCTAAGGAGTGCTGTAGTGTGGTGACACCTGGTGGAATCTGGATGATTGAAGCTAATTCAGCAAATCATTACACCAGTATTATGAAATATCCAGGTATACACCAACTCCTTCAGTTTAACTAAGCACACAACACTTGCAAGTAATGTTACATATTACTTGCCCATAACATAAAAATTTAATATATTAGTGAATATTACGATATATTAGCACAGTTTTGTTTTATAGTTTGTTTTCGATTGGATTTGATATTGGTGTTGTTTCCAGCTGACACACACGAGGTCTCGTCAGTTTAAGAATCGGATGACACATAACTTGTTGTTCCGAACGGCTTTCCTCGTGTCATTGTTTGGTGTTGGACTGTCAATATTCAGCATGTCACAACTACATGACACGCGGCCTAGACATCTGTTTCTGAAAGAAATGCAGAACCCGTAACAATGGCACACTGACCCAGCTAAAACATATAGACTCAAGTCTATCCACTGATAGAAGTGTGGTGTTGGACACTCCTGTATTACAGGGTACAGAACTTGACAAGTGGTGAATGAACTGTCGAAAAGTGTTATAAATATACAAATACGCCCGTGCAGTTAGTGAAAGTCTGAATCTCTCACAGTGGGATTCTTGTGTGTGTTTGTGGTCGATACTGGAGTTGATGATGAATTCTACATATTATATATGCGGTGTGTCTTCAGACATCTGGGGAACTGTCAGTGTGTGGCACCTTGTTATTTGTGAGTTTTGCTTCCAGAGATCTGACTTGGCATGCAGAGTACGTGCTATTGAAACACTATTTTTAAGCGTGCTGGATTGCATGCGTACATAGGAACTCCAATATGAACTTGTGAATTGCATTTACAGTAAACTTTTCTACTAAAGTTTATTCTTGTGTAATACAAGTGTTAAGTTTCTGAATTGCCTCTTGTTATAGCAAATGTTTGTAATTTCGGGCTACTCATAGGTTTACCCATCTGGGTAAGGCATGCATGAGGTAGGTCACTGCAGCATGATGGTCATCTCCAGTTATTGACAGCTTGAATATCAAATTACTTCACTACATACTTTGTGTAATTTCATACCTAATGTCACAGTTATTATAGGTGATCCAAATATTTGTGAGTGTACAGTTTACAAAATGTGTAACTGGAGACGATCCTTTTCTGTACTCTGCAATATATGTACTACATCGGTAGGCCCTACTGTGGAATCATGCGGTTGTGGAAATGTCTATGGAAGATCCACACTGGTTTCCACATTCATCTGTAACATTGTATGCATCGATGTACTCTACATTACAAGATGATCAAGCAGATTCAAGTGTCCAAAATATACAAAATTGTGACTGTATGCTATTTGTGGCATACTGTGGTAGACATGCATATATGCACCCCCTCCCTTGAACATAAATTGGAGCAGTCTGTCAACTGGGGGTTATAATATTGTATTGGGTAATCCTGTGGTAATTGTGCCACAGGTTTTGTACTGCAACTTCACGTGGTAGACCGTTGTAAATCACTTCTTGCATAGAGATGTTGCACTTAATGCGTGACGCTTTTCCCTGTTCCAGATTTGTACACGAGGGTTTGCCTTATTGCTTTTTCCTCTTATGATTTGTTCAGTAGTATATACAGGGTTTTTAATGTGGAGAGACCCCCACATATACAGTGTGAATGGTAAATGCTAGTCAGTAGTGATATAGTTAGTAATTGCATCGTTATTAATGTTTGGTAATGTGGCTTAATTAGTATGTGAATGGTAGATATTACGTTTTGATGATGGATGCTTGCATAGCTCATGAATTAAAATGTAATTAAATGTCATTATTTTGGCCTATTTCACTCTACACTGGTCTTGCATTGTTATTCTGCATAAATGTGGAAACAAAATGTTGATATCATTAATCTTTGCACTAATAAAGTTTGATGAATTGAGTTATCACATTTTTTGCTTGAACTATGTCGACATTTAGTTGAAAAAGTGAGTTTACATTAATAGAAGTATGTAACATGTAGCAGGTTTTGTCTCCTTGGGAGCTCCTGTAAACTATTGATGACCTTTTGTAAATAAGAAATCTGCACAATAAGCAGTAGTCCTAGTTACATATTATGCATGAATAGTAACATTGTGTCATGCATGATGCTGTATATAATATAATTGAAACTCCCAAAAGTCAGCTTTTATAAGATTTTAATAGAATAGTTTATATCAAATAAACAGGACCGGCAGATTGTACTACTAATAACATCAACAAGCATGATTTCATATATTCTTCTACATTATACAGCGTCCTCTGAGCTCTCCAGCAATGTGCAGTTAACTATGTGTGGTCTGCATTGCATACATGTAATGTCTATGATAATGATGTAAACCTGCCTACAAGCTGTGAACAAATATGGCACCTCAAAACATTCACAACAGACTCAACAAGCAAAATAGCTGTAAATCCTAATTACAGTGTAAGACTTCCAATATAATTATATATTATTACTTACTCCATGTAGCAAGACAGTGCTAGCAGTGGGAGTAGTTAAAGCATGTAAACATGAATAATATGGCTCCACTTGTGGCATACCACAGCATTACAAAGAAATCTATTACCAAGTCACACCGAATAAAATGTAAATATTTTCTAGCAGGAAATGTCTTTTATCATGCCCCATTTGCAAGCTACCACAACAACAGTCCGTTGTTTGTCAATAAGTGTGTAGAAAAGCAGTAAAGTTGTTAGTCAAATTATTTCCATCAAGAACGAGACCAAAGTTCTGTTTTTAATAGACTAGTGCTTGAAAGACGCCCCACAAAAACTGTGCAAATTTAGCAAATGTGAAGTGCATTGAACATGTTTTGTGACAGTAATAAAATATGTATAAGTGAAATGTACTTGCCATGTCAGTGAGATAATAATAGCAGATGATGCAATGTTATCTATAACCATGGTACAGTTTGTTTACATTTACACAAGATGGAAACATTTACTTTGTGTTGTCCAGATAAATGAGTCTGTATTCGTGTATTATCCAGGACTTGAATAACGAAAAAAAATATTTTACCATTATGGAATGGTTTATAACTGCACCAATAGTTTATCACTTCCCCTGCACCAGATGACACAAGATGTTACCTACCACTACCAGTGACAACGTCTGTTTGCAAGTACATTTAGTGGCCTGGTGCTATATGGATACTAGATGTAAGGAACAACCGCTTAAAAGGAACAACTTTGGAATCCCACCCTGCCCTGCACTTTTAGTCACCCTACGTCATACCTCTAGGTACATGGAACACTGGATATGTGGAACAGTTTGGCAAAGCCCCAACATGTTCCACATAGCAAGAGTCCACTGTACATTTATTGCATTCTTCTAGATGTGACATAACTACACAATGACTTCACACAACCTTGTCTGCTGGCAAGCAAGTCATACTTGGAGTTATGCTCTGCCAGAATCGCACAATGTGTCTCTGATTACAGTCCACTCAATGAAAATGTCCTTAGAAGTTCTCGTAGAAGTGGGGGAACTGGGTGCGTGTGAACTTGGACACACTGCTGCACGCATTGCAGATGCTCTTTGTGAGTCCAGCTGGCCCACAGCTAAACACCCCAACCTTCTTCACCTGAAACACAAAGGTCAACGTCATGTCTTACACAGTTACCAGGAAAACGTCTGGGCCTATGCATATGCAATATATTTGTATACACCTATTCGTATACTTGAAGTTGACAATTGGATATGTCCATGCTGTTTACATCCACACTCAACTTATGTAACATGTTTCGGCCTTTATATATTAAACTACCCGGTAGTCTGACAAAATAAATATATGTGTATTTCAGACTGCGTTGGTTCTGTGTATGCCTGTGTGGCAGGGTATCTTACTCCTTATAAATGTGTGTGTGTCTGTTCTGATGCAAGAAAGTTTATAAGTAGCAAATATGAGTCAGAATAATATCTACTATATGTTATTCTGCAAGAAAATTGTGTGTGTTTACATTAAGTTATAAATTTATGAATGATACGAAGTGATTCCTGAATTAAACATCAGTCTCTCATCGAGGCACTGAGTTAATCAAGATTGGCCACCTCAACAACAAAACACTTTATTTATACTTTATTTAACTGCATTTAGCTCATAATTGATACATGAAAACCCTATCGCAAGTGATTTTTGGAATAAATGTTGCTTTTAATCACATTATTGCACATTAACCAGAAGATGTATGTGTGTTGTAAATATGTTATATGAATGCCACTTTAATTTAAATTGACACACAAACTAGTATGCAGTGTATGCACCAAAACGTTTGACTTTAAAAACCTACGTAAAGCAGCTAGCCATCATGAAGATGAAACATACAAAGCCTCACTTAATACGTCACACAGCCTTGGTTACCTGATTTTCACAGAACTGCGCATGCACTTATCAGTTGCACTGGTTAACATGTCAGCCCACAGTCAACCAGAGAAATGACCAGAATTGCCCACTTTTAGAACACATTCGTAGAAACACACTGGCGTAATATTCTTGATATTAGTTGCACATGATTAGTTTTTATTAACTCTTAGGCGCATGGCCCCAAAAGCATGACTTTTGTTTTGCTTTAAATTCACGATATGTCAATTATTATAAACATATTAAATTTCTCTAAAATACTGCTACCATGTTAAACAACATACTATTTCAGAACTTCAATGAAACTGATGGCAAGAACATGTGTTTTCCTATTTCATAGTATCAAGGACTACCTGGTAGTGATCTCCCCAGTCATGTTAAATGTACACATTCACCTTTGGATGTTTCTTGCTGACGGCCTGGAAGAACATCTCAAAGTTGGGTCGGCCGAAGTGAGTCTTGCCCTTGAGCCCGGTGAACAGACTGTTGCCCGTCATGTTCTGGAAGTGCTCCTCACAGACGTACTGCAACAGTAACAGTCTTTACTACAGGCTAGGCAACATGGATTCCAATGGAATTACAAAACAAAAAAATGGCAGTCTTACCCTTTAAGGCGTCGCTTGGGTCTAAACACATTTTATTTTCTTATTTCATTATCACTGAACCTACAGACAGTTTCATACAGATTTTCCCACGGTATGCAGCCATCTTGGATTGAATGTTGTGTGTGACTTATATCAGTAACCATTGGATTTAGAGGACTCAAATTTGGTGTGTAGTTACTCCACATAACCCCAATGAAAACAGTCAGTTGACTTTCCCAGTTTTTAAAAAACTTTTGTGTTCAAGATTTTTTTTACATCTGAATGCATTTTTTCATCATGAAATTTTACACTGATGGTTCATTATATAAAATATAGGTAATGTTTTGTAAAAAGTTACTACATAATTTTCAAGAGCATACTATCAAGAAACACTGTAGAAAGTTTCAAGCAATTCTGTCAAACAATAGCACAGATAAGTGACACGGGAGGCAGTAGGTGTGAGGGAAAACATGTTTTTGAGAAAATCGCGTTAAAAGTTTATGTACATTGGCACATACATTTCAACATCTGAAAAGTAACCTAGATGATTGAAACTTTGCATACACATTACTGAATGTATAATCTATCAAAAGACAAAGTTCAGAGTCATTGGTATTGTAAAATAATAAAATATATGACAAACTAAGCAACTTATCACAATAAATGTACCAAACAGAAAAACGTCTGGAAAATAGCACACCAGTCCATAGTTCATACAGATAAAGTTCACTGCAGCATATGTAAAGTTCACTGGAGCATACATAAAGTTCACTGGAGCACAGCAAAATCTGTAAAACACCCTAGGTGCATAGGTGGATTCATCTCGAGCCGTTGTTCGAGTAACCTTTCATGCCCGACGTGCTGGCCTGCACTTGCCACACAGACTCTCGCCTGAGTCCCATCGATACAGTCTGATGACAGAGTTGCATTGATGACCTTGTCGCAACTGGTGCTGAAAGTCTCAAGGCCACACACAATGTCGAGGGTGCGGTCGACAGCTTGGATGGAGAGTGTACGCTTCCTACACGACGTGCATGGCAGGTTCGCAACAAGAGATGGCAACACGGCACAGCGTACAAGTACTGTTGAAAGATCTCCATCAGCATTTGTCTCATCCTCAACCAGGAAGTGCGGGATACCTATCTCCTCCAGAAGATCTGCATAACCAAACTTCCGTTCAGTGGCAGACAAGTCTCCAAGACGGATCAACTGGTGCTGTTGATGGCCGCTTTGATGCCTGGAAAAAATACACAATCTAAATGTATTTCATGAATAAAAAAGTATCCAAGACATGTTCAACAACAAAAGCCCCCCCCTTACTACGTATGCAGGTGTATGGCACTGAATGCAATTTACTCTATTGGCATTGCCATATTATACACACACCCGCGCACGCGCGTGTGTGTATATAGGTATATGTATACGATAATTACCAAGGCAAGTTGTAGTAATATAATAAACCATAGTCACAAACAACTCTGCCTCTGGTGTGCCTGGATGGCCTTTGGGCCTGAATGTCAACACAACCACGAACATCAACAGCATGAACTAGATCAGTGTTTATACAGTAATAGTTATGCCACAAAGGCTAACGATGTTTGGATAAAACACAAATGTATATAAATCTGAATCATATGCATTATCTTAGTGAACATATGAAATATCAGAAATTAACCATACACTGAGACTGAGTGCCATTCTCGCTGGCCCCATGGTCGAAGACGAAGTTGTCGCCGCAGGTTCATTGGCGTATTCAATCCTCGATGCCTTCGCATCGTGCGCTAACTGCAACGATGCAAGCTTTCGCTGCCTCCCAGTACTGTAACCGCCCTCTCGGTTTCGACCAAACGGCATAATGTCATTTTACAAAGTGATATAAATGAACAAAACGCAGGGGATAAAAAGTCTATCGAATCGAACGTAGCTGGCATTTCAAGCTGATATCAGAGGATGGAAATTAGTATTACAACCAATTAGAGCGCTTGATTTGAGGGAATCCGACATCACGTGATGCTGTCCGGCGAATTGTCATGGGATTCCCCATTCCTTTGTCGCAGAGATAGTTCAAAGACAGTCATTTATAGTCGGAATTATACGGATACCCGCCACGCACATTTTAAAACCGTTTATACCATGTTGGAATGGCAGCGTTTTTCGGCATGCAATCGCTCGTGGAAAATCACCTAATGTTCCATTAGTCTCGTTTCATTTGACAAAAACAAAGACTTAGCAATCATAGGCATCATACAAAAGACATGTTTTATGACAGAAACGTGTTTATTTCGACAGTGCAACTTACATAAATGGCAAGTTGAATAATATTTATACACGGAAATGGCAACAACTCGAAATTCATTTTATTGACAAAAATCCGTCAAATCCGACCCAAGTCTCTCGTTAAAATCTAGGATCCTCGGAAGGACGGTTTCCCACTAAATTTTCAGCCTGGATGTTATATTACTGGTACATACTTACCAACATAGTGGTGCGCAGATCAAAGTTCTGGAAGAGTTGTGTGATAAACAGATGGGTTTCGACCGTTTCCTTCGTGTCAACGCTCTCAATCTGCCTCAACACATCTGTCATCCACTCAAAGTGGCGCTGGTTGCCAGCCACCCACACAAAGTACACCTACAAACACAATGCTCTCAATCTGACTCAACATGTCAACCATCCACTCAAAGTGGCGCTGGTTGCCAGCCACCCACACAAAGTACACCTACAAACGCAACTCTCAGTTACAATATCAGTTCTCATTCTGTTGCATTTTCAATCTCTCTAATGCCAAATTTTCTTCTTATCACATGTGACATACAATGTAGTGCACATCTGGCTGCATTTGCCTGAAAGTGACATAAACATTTGCATAACAAATAATAATTATAATGTAATATTATATGCTAATTCACCAACTTCACAAGCATACTGATTGCCCCACCAGCATCTGCATATTTTAAGTTTGTTTTTAAAGGTTTTTAATTAATTTATTTCAGAATAATAAAAAATCTATCATGATTTCTATGAATAATTTCTAATTAAATATATAACCAGATACCTGCATTTTGCAAAATATATTTTATCAGCCCATCATCATTTCGATAAATAAAATGTGGCTTATGGAAATAGTGCTTCATGGAATCTCAGTGAAACACTGTGATGTATAAAACAATAATTCTGAATGTGATGACATGACTGACCTTACGACATTTCATGCGGTCTATGCTGTTGATGGTGGACATGTGTACGAACTCCTTGAGGATGGATGCGTAGGGCGTGATGCCGATGCCACCACCAATCAAGATTGTCACCTCGAAGTCATACCAGTCTTGATGACCAGTCCCGAATGGACCGTCAATGTAGATCTGGGAAAATTAATAGTGTTTTTTATTTACAAGCATGTCTCAATAACGGAAAGATTGGTTGGTAATGATAGCGAGAAAGAAAGGGAAAATTTTCCCACTAATGATGTCTCTCATACACAGGAGTAATTATACCTGGCACATTAAGTCATAATAAAATGTTAAATAATTTATAGACATCTGAAACTGGTACAAGTTGTCCAAGAAATGAACTCAATATCAACTCATGTTTTTTTCTTTTACTCTTGCATATATCACAAAACACAGTTTTTTTAACAAACTACACAAGTTCTACCATATTGTATGTACATTTTAAATCCTGGCCAAATACTTCGGAGGATATCCCCACCCTTCATGGATTCTTACCTTGGGGTAGGGATCCTCAGACTGGTTCTGAGAGGCGGTCAGCCGATTGAGATTCCATGACCACGGACCACAAGCCATGACGTAGACAGACAGGGTGTTCTCGTGAGGTGCAGAGGCCAGAGTGAGGGAGTGATATTCCTCCTTGCCCAGGGCAGTGCAGGCCAGACGAACCCATTGACCTGACTTGTACTCAAAGTTCGCAGGACGCCTGAACTCCAGGTATGTAATGTCTACACACAGAAACAATAAACATTGTATGAAATGTTACTTTCGAGGCACACAACTACAGGACAAAGATATTGAAGAGTTCAAATAGGAAAACAGCATTAACACCTATATCACTCCAATTCTCTCAAAAGCATTGAGAATGTAATTCAATTACAAATGAATTCCTCTGGCTTTACCAACTATAGAAAATAATATGATACTTGTACTAAAAATGTGGTCATCATATGCATAACCATGTTTTTGGATACTCATAATCAAAGTTTTGTTGTTGATAATTCTAATTCTGGTAAATCGTAATGAGCCAATTCTGGCTATAGTCTATGCCGGAGTGAGTGCGCATGAAGTCTATTGACCGCAGGATAGGCGGTTGAATTCGCCTATTGTTCCAGTCCGAACTTGAGGCTCACCGAGTTTATTCCATTCAACTATTGTCTTTTTATAAAATAGAAATTCTTGAATTGGTCTGTGTGGGCAGCAGACACTACAAAGCACCTGGAGTTATTGGCTTGATGTTTTTTAACAATATTAACGTTCAGTCTGTAAAATGTTTCGGCTGTATTCATCTTTTGTTTGGTCTTTGCGAACGAAAACAATTTATCAGGAGGAATGGCCAACATAGAGCCCTCAATCAAAAACTTCAGTAACAAACCTCAGTGATAAACCTCAGTAACAAACCACAGTGATAAACCTCAGTGACAAGCCCTAGTGATAAACCTTAGTGACAAACCCTAGTGATAAACCTCAGTGACAAACCCTAGTGATAAACCTCAGTAACAAACCCTAGTGATAAACCTTAGTGACAAACCCTAGTGATAAACCCCAGTAATAAACCTCAGTGATAAACCTCAGTAACAAACCCTAGTGATAAACCTCACTAACAAACCCTAGTGATAAACCTCAGTAACAAACCCTAGTGATAAACCACAGTGACAAACCCTAGTGATAAACCTCAGTGACAAACCCCAGTGATAAACCTCATTAACAAACCCCAGTGATAAACCTCAGTAATAAACCTGTGATAAACCTCAGTGATAAACCCCAGTGATAAATCTCAGTGATAAACCTCAGTAATAAACCTCATTAACAAACCCCAGTGGTAAACCTCAGTGATAAACCTTGATATTCTTTGTATACTGAGAAGAGACACCTGTGCCCACCAGATGGCAGCTGCTCCATGCGGAGGATCGTCAGTTCACGTTTGCGGCGACTCAATGAGACGATCTTGTCGAGCGTGAACAAGATGGTGGGTCCAGCGAAGTAGTAGGAGAAATTTGGTTCCTGGAATAGTCGTACACAGCCGTGGAGCAGAATGAGCACGTAGAGCAGGTAGAAGAGTTTGTGTGACACCCAGAATGTGTTGAAGATGTACGTGCGCACTATGGGCTGTGCGAAGATGTACATGATGCAGATGACAGCAATGAGAAGGACACCCGTGGCTCCTACAAAAGACAATGATGACAGATGACAGCAATGAGGACACCCGTGGCTCCTACAACAGACAATGATGACAGATGACAGCAATGAGAAGGACTCCCGTGGCTCTTACAGCAGACAATGATGACAGATGACAGCAATGAGAAGGACACCCGTGGCTCCTACAGCAGACAATGATGACAGATGACAGCAATGAGAAGGACACCCGTGGCTCCTACAGCAGACAATGATGACAGATGTACATGATGACAGCAATGAGAAGGACACTTGTTGCTCCTACAGCAGACAATGATGACAGATGACAGATGTACATGATGACAGCAATGAGAAGGATACCCTTGGCTCCTACAACAGACAATGATGACAGGTAACAGATGTACATGATGACAGATGACAGCAATGAGGACACCCGTGGCTCCTACAGCAGACAATGATGCTTTCTCATGAATAAAATATGTAAAGTAAGATAATTGTTTGTATTTAAATTATTTTTTATTTGTTTGACGATTGCAAATAAGCAATAGGATTAAATTTTAAATACATTTATAATGGTCACACTTCTGCTGCAATATACTATTTCCTGACTCACAGATCAAATGTTGAACAATTTATTATGTACATTTGTCGAATGTGTACCACTGTCGTCACCTATGCCAGATATCAAACGAGGCACTATACCACTATGGTCAATGCCGCCCCATCTGTGAAGCCATTCTGACTGCCTGATGGAGTCTGTTCGGGCACGTGCTCGGTATGCCACCAGATGCTCCTGCTCAGCATGTGATCGACAACTATTTCGTGGACTCAGACGTCATGTCATTCAGGGGTCGACCGCGGACAATACTGCCAGTAGTGTTGAGCGCGGATCTGTGACATATTGGCCGTAAACTACGTTGCCCGCCAATGTCGATGCTCTGCACGCACTCGACTGTGGAGGGCGGCAAGAGTTGGGGCGGGAACTTTGTCACATTTCTGCGAATTGCTATTATATTAACTGTTTTCCTGGTGAGGTAAATGTTAGTGTATATAGACGGATGACATAAACAAGTTATGTAATGGTATCCAAGTGTTGCGTGGGAGCCCACATTAGAAGTCTATTGTTAGGCGTGGGGCATGATCATGTTATGTAATAATTGTACCTATGATGTTTTAGCTTTTGGCGTGGTACATTTTAGTAAAAGGGGTATCAACGTAATGGAACCGTCCATAGAGGTTTAATAATTTTGATGGGCTGACGCTGACCTTGTGATCTGGTGGGAAAGTTACCAAGCGATGGGCATAAGATGCGAAGTATAGGATATTCATGAGGGCCAGAACACACAAATGCGGCATTAGGTTCCAACGATGATGTCCGGTTAGGATCGGTATGAAGAGGGCACGATTTATCGCGACGTCGAAGAACCCTCTACAACTTTGCTCGCACTGACAACAGCAAGCGAAAACGCAGACAACACAATGCCATGCAAGTAATTACTGTGCATTGTTTGACTGTATGTGTTAACCATCTGCCTCGGCTGCGACTCATTTTCTGCTGCCTACTGACTGCTTGCGACTATTCAGCTATATCTCCATGTATGGGGTGACAGCTATATCTCCGTGTATGGGGTGACAGGGTGGGGTAGTACCTCTGGCTGGGGGGTTGCCATGTCCTTTTCAGGACAGCTCGTCCACCTATGGTCTCCACCCTGCACTCAGTTCCCACCTGTGGCTCCCTGTAGCTGTTTGCATGCGACAGTGGCCACACCCCGGGCAACGGCTTTGGCAGGCCGGCTAAACCAGGTGAGGGTAGCCGACGGGTGTCAAACCCTCGGTGAGGTAGGGCTTGTCTACCTAAGCATGTGAAGACTGGACTCGGCGGACTGCGCGGAGGAAACCACCAGCTGGTTCAACAGGCAGAAAGGTGATTCCCAGCAACGCATCGTGGAGCGCGGAGAGCACGACGAGACACATAGGACGTCATGGTCATCCACTGCACCCGACTCCGTCTCCAGCCGTCTCGGCCTTTAGTCCAGTCATTCTGTGGTTCAACCTCAAACAAATCGCAATAGTAAGTTTGGCGGCATTTTTAGATTCTACATTATGTCTACGTTACCAGAAAAAAAGTCCACCAAAATCCACTTGGTGGAACATTGTCATTTTCACATGTTGCTAAATGATCGTAGGTCTCACTGAAATTTAGGGGAGTACACGTAATTCATGTTGTATAACTTATTTTCCGTAAAAACATTATAAAGATGATATATATCATTGTTTAGTTATTCAACAGTACCTCACAAGTGAAATTTCAATGCATATAAAATCCAAAATATTATTCTAAACACATTTGCAAATTATCGTAATTGACGCATACCCCGATTTTCGGCCTAGTCCCATCAATCTGTGGTTTAACATCAAACTGCAATAGCAACTATGATGGCGTTTGTAGTTAGTACTATATGTCTACATTACAACAACAAAAGTTCACCGAAATTCATGTCGTGGAACATTGTTATTTCTGACGATAATGACGAATGGTTGAAAGCCGCTGCTGGTCATTGTTTTCGCGCAGTGAAATGTAGGGGTACGCCTTATTTATGCCGAGTAATCTATTTTCTTTGCGCAATTTATACACATAATGTACATCGCTGGAAAGGTAAAATACAGATCAATCCAACGACACATAGAATTTTTAACTCCATTAAGTAGTACGGTGAAAATCAACTTCTAAGCCACCACGATGTAGTAACGTTGCAATCGACCGAATGTTGCTTACACATATAGCCATACATTTGTCTATTTCAGTGGCATTTACGTCCTTACCTACTGTTTCTATATATATATATATATATATATATATACGTATACACACAAACAACATACATACACGCACACACATAAATATTATATCATTTACATTGCAGTGTTACTTACCGGTAAATGTCACCTTCAATCGCTACTGTCATCGAGAGCTTCCATGGTGAATTTTGACAGGTGCTTCCTTCGCATACACCACACACAGAAGTGCACTCAAGTCCATTCTTTCTGCAACTACATCGCAGCGAATTGCAGTTTTTCTTGCAGTTACAATGGATGACCGACAGCAAATGGGCTGGTGCTGCTGGGAGGTCAGTCATCTTCGGAACATGGTAGTTGTCTTTGACACTCCAGCCCCAGTCCGTGGCTTTGAAAGTTTTCTCGGATCCTTTCCACTGTTGGATTTTATAATAGATCCTGAGGCTGTGATAGTGAGCAGCAGCTGAAGTAAGGGGTCGATTTTTTCCCTGTACGTAAGCTGCACTTGATGCTACCTTTTCAATGAAGTGTTTGTACCGCAAATCATCAAGGTTTTCTCCAATGTTGCCACCATGAACACATACTGTGGCATATGCGATGGCTATTGTACTTACGAGCCCCTATGTACTTGGCTACCAGTTCCCTTACGGTTCTCAGCCCCAGTTCGAGAATAAATGTCAGCTCATAAACATGCGTTCACTACATTTTGGCGACGAGGATGGACGATACATTTACTAATTCAGTAAATAGAATACGGGACTTATACGTTTTGACATCGACTGTCATTACTGGATATCGAGTAATTACCGAGACGACGCGGAAAAGTGAACTTTGAAGCTACTTTCGGACTCGCTGACGCAGCGTCAGCGAAACTGAATTATCGACACCAACACTCGGAACTCGCAAGCCAGCGGAAACGTCACCGTGGCTAAATTAATGTCAACAAGTACGGCGAAAAGGGGCAACCGCAAGTATTCATTGTCGTACGGTGTTTACTGTTGTGCTTCGCTGTTACTATGGCTGTACACGGAACTTTGCCCGAATTTTCGGGAAAGGACTGGTCGTCCTACATGGACAGGCTGGGTTTTTATTTCGAAGCCAATGACATTTCAGCTGACACTAACGCTGTCAATAAGCAGCGGGCTATTTTGCTTTCGGTCATAGGCACTGACACTTACACTCTGTTGCGCAGTTTGACAGCGCCACGAAGGCCAGCTGAGTTGACATACAAAGAACTGTGCGATTTACTTTCTTCTCATTTTGAACCCAAACCAAACGCCATATTACAGCGATATAATTTCTATTCAGCATACCGCAAACAGGGCCAAAGTGTCAAAGACTTTGTGGCAGAGTTAAAAGGGTTAGCACGTAACTGTGATTTTGGCAAGACCAGCACAGGGGTTAATTTAACTGAAAAATTAATCTTGGAGGAAAACCTACGGGACAGGTTAGTGTGTGGTGTGGCAGACACTGCCATCCAGCGGAGATTGCTGGGGGAGTCGGACTTGAGTTTTGATAAAGCTTTTCAGTTAGCTCTAGCTATGGAGTCAGCTGCCACAAACGCGGCACAGCTCCACACTAAGGACACTACTGTGTATTACGCCGACGCAAACAAGGTCTCCACGCGTAAACAGTGCAGTCACAAAGTAAAAAAAGGGACTCCCACTCATTGGCAGTTGAAAGCATGTTACAGGTGTGGCAAGACGACACATCTGCCAAGCGAGTGTCGTTTCAGAGACACTGAGTGTCGTTTCTGCAAGGTCGACTCAATGTTGATGGACAGATGTTACAGATGGAGGTCGACACAGGAGCGACCCTATCAGTCGTCAGTGAAGAGACGTGGCGTCGACACTGGACGCGACCACATCCACACTTGGAGCATTCACACGACACCTTGCGCACATACACCGGGCAGTGCGTGAAGATCAAGGGCATAGTGGACGTGAAGGTCAAAGGCAAAAAGGGAGAATGTCACACACTTTCACTGATGGTCGTTCCCGGAAACGGACCAAGTTTGCTAGGCAGAAATTGGCTCAGCATGCTACAACTTGATTGGACCAGGATCCATCATTTAGGTGCGTCGTCTTCGACACGTCGAGACGATAGAACATCAGATCCGCGACTTGAGGCGTTACTCCAGAAGTATGACGCGGCTTTCAAAGACTCGCACCTAGCCGCCAAGACAGAGGCAGCGAAGATCTATGTCGAAGAAAATGCGACACCAAAGTACTTCAAAGCTCGACCATTACCGTATGCTATGCGCGACATGGTGGACAAGGAACTGGATCGTTTGCTGGCAGATGACATCATAGAGCCAGTACAATACTCTGATTGGGCGACACCGGTAGTTCCCGTGATGAAAGCCGACAAGAGCGTTCGTCTGTGTGGAGACTACAAGCTGACGGTGAATCAGGTAGCGAAGCTAGACACGCATCCCATTCCAAGAATAGAAGACTTGTACGCACAACTTGGCAATGGCACATCCTACACGAAACTCGATATGCGCCACGCCTACGAACAAATCGAGTTACATCCCGAAAGTCGCAAGTATGTAACGATCAACACTCCTAGGGGGCTATTTACTTACAAACGCCTTCCCTACGGAGTATCCTCAGCACCGGGCATTTATCAGCGAGTGATGGACTCTTTACTCAAGGGCATCAAAAACACTATGGTGTATCTCGATGACGTGCTTGTAACTGGAAGGACTGACGAAGAACACTCACAGACACTGGATCTGGTGATGGAACGCCTGATGAGCGCAGGTTTCTGCTTGAAGAGACAAAAATGTCACTTCATGGTCGAGGAGGTTGAATACCTGGGCCATCGCATAGACGCCTTGGGCATTCATCCATCGGGACACGAACTCGTGGCCGTTCGAGATGCTCCCGCTCCTGTTAACGTGGCAGAGCTTCGGTCGTATCTGGGTATGGTAAACCACTATGGTAGGTTTGTGTCCAACCTCTCGACAGTTCTGGCACCACTGCACCAGCTATTGAGGAAAGAGACGAGATGGCGTTGGAGCAAGGCTCAACAGGACGCTTTCGCGCAGACGAAGGAGATGCTGAGTACACCTCAGGTAATGACTCACTTCGACGGAGTCGGTGCGGTCCTCGCACATGCGTTTGACGACCGTGTCGAGAGACCGATCGCGTACTACTCAAGAAGCCTTTCGGCAGCTGAGAAAAACTACGCGCAAATTGACAAGGAAGGGCTAGCTGTCATCGCAGGGCTAACCAAGTTTCACCAGTACCTGTGGGGTCGACCATTCCTGATCGTGATGGACCACAAACCACTTCTGGGTCTTTTTGGAGAGCAGAAAGCAGTACCGCAAATGCTATCTCCTCGTATGCAGCGATGGGCTTTGACATTGGCAGCCTATGAGTACCAGATCGTCCACAGGCCGGGGTCGAGTATACCCCAGGCCGACGCACTGAGCCGCCTCCCGCTAGGTGACGCACCGACACACGTGCCGGTGCCAGGAGAGACTATACTAGCAATGCAGTATATGGACATGTCGCCTGTGACGTCTTGCGACATTCGCAAAGAGACGATGCGTGACGCGATACTCTCTAAAGTCTTCATGAGAGCGAGAGATGGTTTCCCACAACTCGAGGACAATGATCTACTGAAGCCCTACCATAAACGGAGGACCGAGCTCAGCATCACTGATGGTTGTCTCATGTGGGGCGCACGTGTAGTCATTCCCAGTCGCTACCGCAATGCGATGCTGGAGGAGTTACACAACGCACATTCAGGCATAGTGCGTATGAAAGCCGTGGGCCGCAGTTTCATGTGGTGGCCCGGCATTGACAGTGACATTGAAAGAACAGTCAACTCGTGCGACATGTGCAGGCGAAGCCGCCATAAGCCTACAGAAGCTCCACTGCAGCCATGGTCATTCCCTGACAGACCGTGGTCACGAGTGCACATCGACTATGCCGGACCGGTTATGGGAAAGATGATCCTAGTGGTCATAGATGCGCATTCCAAGTGGATTGAAGCCTACACGACTTCTGGGTCTACGTCAGCCATCACGATCAGCAAACTCAAATGGATCTTCAGTTCACATGGCATACCGGATGTCATCGTGAGTGACAACGCTACAGGCTTCGTCAGTGAAGAGTTCCAGAGTTTCTGCCGACGCAATGGTATAAAACATGTAACCAGTGCGCCCCATCACCCAGCAACGAACGGCCTCGCCGAGAGGGCCGTGGGCATCCTCAAGGGAGGGGTACAACGCCTACAAGGTGATCTCGAGACACGAATCGCTCACTTCTTACTCGACTACAGAATCACGCCACACACCACAACAGGCGTATCACCAGCAGAACTGCTGACTGGGCGAAAACTGAGGACGAGGTTGGATCGGATAATACCTGACGTGTCCGGCAGAGCGATCAGCAAACAGACAACACAGAAAGAGAGACACGACCAACACACACAGGCACGACAATATCAACCTGGTGACCTGGTGTACGCGCTGATGTATCGTGGCAACAAAACTAACTGGTCTCCAGGCACTGTTGTCACACAGACGGGCTATTGTACTTACGAGTCCCTATGTACTTGGCTACCAGTTCCCTTACGGTTCTCAGCCCCAGTTCGAGAATAAATGTCAGCTCATAAACATGCGTTCACTACACATACAATAGCCTGTTCTCCCGCAGTAACCAATTCTTCGACTGTTGGTGTTGCTGATTCGAACACCTGTGCTTGCTTCCTGAAGTGTCCGTTAGTCATAGCCTTCTTCAGAGCTTTGGCCTTACCAATCCCGTATATGCATGAAGTGGTTTCACATCCTAATAAAGCGTGTAAGAAGAGCATATGACTGCACACAGCTGGGCCCAGTGTTTCTGTGAGAGCTCTGATGTTCCAGACCTTGACTTGGTGTGTTGTGCTCTGTTTAGGCTCTGACATTAAGGATACACCAAAGGGTTCCTGTCGAAAGTGATAACACAGCAGCACTAGCAAATCGGTGTCTTCACCAATTAGGATAGTGTCGATTTTGTTCGATGAGTTCAGTGCTGTTTTAACGTTCATTAGATCAGCGTCCTCGTTTGCACGAAACCAACAGCACCCAGCTTTCTCAAGCTCTTTGCTCAGTATGTTTATGAATCGTTGCTTGTTTTCTCTGTTGGCCAGAAATTCCTCCCTCTTTATTTGCAATCGCATGTCACTTGTGAAGTGAACTGCTGTTGAAGCACATCTGCGTGTTCGCCTTTTGTGGGTCATGTCCTTTGTTGATGACGTAGCCATCAAATACAACAATGGCATTACCGTACCATCTTCGCACATACGTGATGTATTGTGTGCATATGCCACTGTAGGTAGTACCTCAATGCCATGTAATCCGATGCATAAGTGATCCTCCATCGAGAACATACTGCACTTCTCCACAGTTGGGTGGATTTTGGGGATGGTCTCCAAGAAGATTCCACATGGCGTCAGCAAGGAGGGATTTACTGGCAAGTCGCATCATCGCAGGTTCTTCGAACAAAGCAGGTGGATAACTACATAGTTCGTGCTTCAGGACCAGAGGCCGTTAATCACATCTTTCTCCTACTACCAGAAGGCGCTGGAAGAGGAGTTGAGAATCAACTTTCACGTCTTCATTGAACTTCACGCATGTTTTATCATTCAGTGTGATGGCTTGCTGTTTCCTTCTGAATGTATAGCCCAGGATGCTTTCTGCAATCATCGATTCAAGGATCTGAGATCCTATTTCATTTGCCTTGTCTACAATCACTTCATTGTCTGCTGTTACACCGGTCGAAATGCTACTGAGACACCGATCGTCAGTGAATGGATTCCTGCTCTGCAGAAATTTCAACAGTTCTTCTGTGTCTTTGGAGTCCCGTTCCTGTCTTGCTCTAGTTGCCTCTTTGTGTTGGTCACTTGTGTTGTAGGTTACCGCAGTGAGGTCTTGCAGGGCACCATTAACTTCAGCACAGGCAGGCATTGACAGAAGCCAGACAAGCCTCTGGGTCTCAGTCAGTCCACGCCCACGCGTTAAACTGCCTGTTGTCTTCACACTTCGCATCAACACTTGTTCGATAACTAAATCCGATGAAAGGCCTGCCCAGTAACGATCACTCCTGCGGATTACCTTTCCCGAGTTTGAAGTTCGTGTGAACATCAGGGTGTTGACTCTCCAACTCCAGCATGTTATTTAGGTACACATATGCAGACTTGCCATACAATGTGTGTCCAGTAGCTAGGAAGTATGGAAGCATCTCACGAACAGTGTGTAGATGCAGGTCCCAATTCCCCGTTCGTTCTGCTTTGATGAATCTCCCGAGTATGTCCATCATGTCCATATACTGCAACCACAAACAAGCGGTGCTTCTTTCTGCCTTTCGATCATGTGTCTGATTCTACACAGCACATCAGCTGAACATACCTCCTCAATCGTTTTGTCCAAAGACATCAAATTGTCAAACAAACTAGCGGCTTCTTTTAAATCTCCATTGTTGACAGCTGTACTGGCAGGTGGGTCAGTTGTTGCTCCCTGCGTGTCATCGTGTGGTATGTCAAGTGCATCTGTGCCTGGCAGTGGAGAGTCGTATGCCATTGCAATGAGCGTGGCGTTTAGCGCTGCATCCACAAGCATATGGCCATGGACAGCACGTGACATAGCCTTGCCAGTTAGCATATTGTCAACGGCATTGCAGACCACCCAGTCTGAGGACAATTTCACATAAATCACTTGACTGTGGTTCCCTTGACACGATCAAAATGGCTTTCCACCACAGAGGTTGGCATTACTCCCAATCGTGTAGCTTGGGCACATACAAATTTGAGCGTAGAGTAAATGCATGTCAGATCACTGGGATCCATATCAATCATCGGCAGGAATTTGATGGTTGATGGTTCTGGGTGCATTCCATGCTGGACATGTTGCATAACACCAGACCAGCATAGTCTGGGTGAACGCAGCAGTAGAGACGTTTTCCAAAGCAAGTCAACGTTGGACGTTGCATCTTCGACATCCACTTTGGGTAGTCTCTGATAGACGAGGTCATTGATTGAAGCATCAGTCGCACTGAAGTGGTGGATGTTGATGCGCCCAACAGCAGCTAGGTCTTCAGCACTTACAGTAACTCTAGGAATCGGTGTGCAGGTCTTGATGCCTGGCGAAACGGCTGCAATAATGTCCATCCCATGGAAGGTTTCCATTCCATCGAGGGTTCGACTGTTATGACCCACATTATTTGCTACAAACTGCACAAAATGACCCGATGCGAAGCCAGGAATGTCGACACTCAGAGTTTTTGCTGCTGCACGTTCATACTTCTGAACCTCTGCATATGAACAATAAAAACCTAGACGATTGAGTGACTGTATCCAAAATTTAGATGCAAAATGGTGGCGCAGCTGCACCCCTAGCCCTAGCTGAAGTGGTGGCATGAGAGTGCGTGGCCGACTTGCTTGGATTAGAGCTTGTCCCAAAGATGATAACTTCAAATCGATATCTTTTCCTGACAGCAGCACTCTTAGCAGGTGAACCAGAGACTCGGGTACGTACTCAATGTTTTCTTGTGCATCTGACATCTCAGCAGGAGTCGAGTATTCTTCCTTTGCTTGCATATGTTTAATGTCATTTTTAATAAGTTTTCCAGTGGTCTGCACAATTCGTAGCTGGTTGGCTTGTGAATCTTCGTCCTTACTATAGGAATAGAAGTTGTGGACTATTGATGCAGTGGTTGTGCGCAAATTTACAACATTTTGCTTGCCATTAATTTCTGTGATGAATATGTCATTTTTAAAATGCTCCAGAAGGCGTTTCTTCATGTATACAGCGCTGTAAGCTTGAAAACCTGTGTCTGCAAGGTATTTATCCATTTTGGACACAAGGCCCATGATGGTGATTTGTTCCTCTTCATCGTGTTCTTCTATATAGTCCACAACTGCACGGAATGCCGTGGTTCGTGTTTCTTCCTGGGGACGCCCGCCTGACTTCTTTGAAGGTGGCTTATTTGCAGAAAACACTTGTGGAATATTTTTCCCAGTCCGAAAATTGACACTGCATATGGCATGGTATACTGAATCAGCAGCATGTAGATCAATCGTATTAGACAGCCTTGATTCCACCTCCTGTGCCCATTTGTCGTGTCGCCGTTTACACAGCTCGTGGGTCCTCGTTTGGAAGTCTCCGGCGCGCACAGGGATAACATCGTGCCCTTTCTTTTTCCCCTCACATTTTGCTGACTGTCCACAAAACAAACAATGTTCTTTGTAATCAAACGGGGTTGCTTCAGATCGAAGTGCACGACGTTTACTTATGTTTTCTGTTACGTTTACTTGCGCCGAGTTAATTCTCTGCGGATTGCAGTGGTTTCTACGACAATCTTGATGCATTGTCTGACCGGGAAGAGCGCAGATGCTGATCCCATGTTTTTTGCTAGCCTCATTGACACCATCACATCCTTTTTGTCACAAACTTACTGTTAGACGCCCGTCATTTAAGGACTTGTCACACAAAATACACAAGTCCATCGTCAAATATTGGCGCGTCGAAAGGAAACGATAAAAATAATAACCTGGAAATTAACATCGAAAAGGTGTAGCCATCTATAAGACCCTCATGCAGTGCGAAAAAAAAAAATGTAATAATGACAACAGACATACCGGGTACGTGCAATTGATTGTTTATTAATTGATACATTATTTTGTTTACATTTAGTAATTACACATATCAAAACTAGCATCGAGTGTGGGTGTATAAATTAGTCTACTCCAGATCACAACCCTACGCCCCATGACAGCTAAAAATCGGGGTTCACTGTGTTTAAAATGTGACCTACACCTTAATAATTAATGAAGTTAAACTTCTGATATATCGTTGGATAGATTAATCCATTACCTTTCCAATGGTATGCATCAAGTATATGAAATGCGCAAAGAAAATACACAACATAGCCTAACTAACGAGTACCTCTACATTTCACTCTACCAAAAAGTGACCGGCAGCGACTTTCGACCACTTGTCATTATCATCAAAAATTATAATGTTCCACCACGTGGATTTCAGTGGACTTTTTTTTGGGTAATATAGACATGTAGTACTAATTAAAAATGCCATCATAATTACTATTGCAATTTATTTGAGGTTGACCCTCTTTTGGGCGTAGATTGACTGGACTACTTGTCCTGCTGCTGGATTCAGATGGTTTTGGACGAGAGAGTGAGGTCGACGAAATGCGCAACTCTTCCTCACTTTAATCAAAGTCACCGCGCAAGTCACTCTTGTCTTCCACCCATCCCAATCATCATCTTCCAGTCCTGTGGTGACAGGCAAGTGACGAAGCGGTAGGCGTGGGTACACTGGCAGCCGTAGCCGCAAACCTGCACACAGGCAGCTCAGGCCATATGGTCGCTCTTCACTGACATGGAGCAGCAGTGGAGTTCGGCAGCCATCTGAGAGACTGAGCAGCCCTATTCAGGAACGCACTGCTCACCTCCTGGCATGAGGAAGGGGCTAGAAAATGTGCCCTAAACATTGCCTGCTCCACCCTTCCCTAGCCAGCTTACCGCGGCTGGCGGGACCCTACATCAGCGGTCAAAACTCAAAGAAAAAACCGAGGATTGTTCCTCTCACCTTTGGCGTATGGAACGTGCGCACACTCCTGGACAGAGACGATGCGGACAGACCTCAGAGGAAAACCGCTCTGGTTGGAAAGGAACTCGCCAGATACAACATCGACATCGCAGCCTTGAGTGAAAACCGGCTTGCAGGAAAAGGCGAGCTTTATGAAAGGGGCTCTGGCTACACCTTCGTTTGGAGTGGCCGAGGAAGTGAAGAGCGTCGTGAGGCTGGAGTTGGCTTTGCAGTGAAGACAGCTCTTGTTGGCAAGCTAGCTGGACCTCCAAATGGAGTGAACGACAGGCTTATGACCATGAAACTCCCCGTCCCGTTTGGAAGGCACGTTACCATCATCAGTACCTATGCTCCCACCATGACCAACTCGGATGAAGTGAAGTTCAAATTCTATCAGGAAGTTCACTCTGCATTTGCTGCTGTTCCGAAAGCGGACAAGCTCATCATTCGTGGTGACTTCAATGCTAGAGTCGGCTCTGACAACGTCTCCTGGGATGGGGTCATTGGAGAGTATGGAGTGGGCCACTGCAACAGCAACGGTCTCCTACTGCTCCAGACCTGCGCAAAGCATGAACTACTGATCACCAACAAAGTCTTCCGCCTCCCTACCCAAAACAGGACATCATGGATGCACCCTCGATCTAAGCACTGGCATCTTATTGACTACGTCATCGTCAGGAAGAGGGACAGGCAGGATGTGCGGGTGACACAGTCTATGTGCGGCGCTGATTGCTGGACAGACCACCGCCTCATCGTCACCAAGCTCAACATCCGAGTCCAACCTAAAAGACAAGAAGGCTCCAAAAAGGCTTAATATCACTCAACTGAAGAACACCAACACCAAACTGTGTTTTGTGGACATCTTGGAAGTACATCTGGAATCCACCCCTCTGGACAGCCAGAATGTGGAGGCCGACTGGGCGACCCTCAGAGAGCTGGTCTACAACACAGCTACTGAGATCCTGGGGCCCTCGACCAGAAAGCACAAGGACTGGTTTGACGAAAACTGCAACGAGATCAAGCAGCTACTGGATGAGAAACACCATCTCCATCAAGCCTACCTCAGTAGCCCCAAGTCCACCTCGAAGAAAGATGCATACAACACCATACGCAAAACTGTACAGCAGAAACTCCGTCAGATTCAAGACACTTGGCTGAGAAACAAAGCTGATGTGATCCAAAGCTACGCTGACAGGCATGACCTGAAGAACTTCTACGATGCCCTGAAAGAAGACTACGGTCCAACATCCTCAGGATCATCCCCTCTCCTCAGTGCAGACGGGAACACACAGTTCACAGACAAGGAGAAGATTCTCGTATGGTGGGCTGAACCCTTCAACAGCGTCCTGAACCGCCCTTCATCCATCAACAATGAAGCCATTAACCGTCTCCCCCAAGTGCCCATCAATGAAGTGCTGGATAACCCACCAACTTTGCTTGAGACCCAGAAAGCGATCCGTCTGCTCTCCAGTGGCAAGGCTCCTGGTTCAGACTCCATTCCAGCAGAGGTCTACAAGGAAGGTGGCTCAGCTTTGACTGAAAAGCTCCATCAGCTGTTTCTACTCATGTGGCAGCAGGAGACGATCCCCCAGGAGTTCAAAGATGCTTCTATCATACACCTGTACAAGCGAAAAGGAAATCATCAGGTCTGCGACAACCACCGAGGTATATCCTTGCTCTCCATTGCAGGCAAGATACTTGCCAGGATCCTGCTTAACTGTCTCACAACACACCTTGACCAGGAACTCCTACCAGAGAGCCAGTGTGGATTCCGGAAAGAGCGCGGGACCACCGACATGGTGTTTGCTGCAAGGCAGCTGCAAGAGAAATGTCAGGAGCAGAACTCTGTTCTCTACCTATGTCGACCTGACCAAGGCCTTCGATACGGTTAGCAAAGTGGAAGATCATGGCCAAGTACGGATGCCCACGGAAGTTTATCTCCATGGTGCAGCAATTCCACGCTGGCATGAAAGCACAAGTTCAGGACAACGGTGAGACATCTGAGCCATTTCCTGTCTCTAACGGCATCAAGCAGGGTTGCGTCTTGGCACCAACACTGTTCAGCCTCATGTTTTCCGCAATGCTGACTGACGCTTTCAGAGACGGTGACGTTGGAATCGACCTCAGGTACCGTACAGATGGCAAGCTGTTCAACCTCAGGAGGCTTCAAGCAAAAACCAAGGTCAAGACAGACATCATCAGGGACTTCCTGTTTGTAATGCAGCATAGACAAATTTTCCATAGCCTGCACAAACTTCGGTCTCACCATCAGCAAAAAGAAGACTGAGCCCAACATTACAGTCAACGGTCAGAGACTCAGTGCAGTGTCACTGTGAACAGGTTCACCTCTCTTGGCAGCACACTGTCTCAAAATGTCACCATTGATGACGAGGTGAACGTCAGAATTGCAAGGGTCAGCGCGAGAAGCTGAACCACTTCCACACAACGTGCCTCAGGAAACTCCTCAACATCAAGTGGCAGGACAGGATTCCAGACACTGAGGTATTTGCCCAAGCAGACCTGCCCAGCATCTATACCATCCTAATGCAGTCACAACTATGCTGGGCAGGACATGTAGCCCGCATGCCAGACCATCGGCTCCCAAAAAGGTTCTTCTATGGCGAACTACAGCAAGGAAAGCGGTCCCATGGAGGCCAGAAGGAGCGCTTCAAAGACACTCTAAAAACATCCCTGAAAGTGTTTGCCATCACCCCCGACTCCTGGGAACAAACTGCCATGGACCGGGCCAAGTGGCGTTCCTCCGTGCACAAAGGCTCCAAGATATGCGAGGCCAACAGGACCGCTGCAGCAGAGCAGAGGAGGTAAGCCAGGAAAGCCCGAGCCAGCAATCCTCAAGATGACGTCCCCCTCATCCCCTGTCCCAACTGCCAACGTACCTTCCGTGCACGGATTGGCCTTGTCAGCCATCTGTGCACTCATCAGATCCAGCCCCAACTACCCCCAGATGACTAGATTGGTCCTAGTCGACTCGACGGACGAACATGATAATATCTCCATGTACGACAACACAGCATCTGCATGAGCCATCTTTACAACATGTTCGTCATCTCCATGTTATGTTGACAACCGAATTACAGAGTGTTCAGCCGACTATTCCGTTGCTTTCCCCGCGCGTGCGACACCAGTGCGCCCGCATTAGCCGTCGTCACAACACGTTAGCCGTCTCCATGACATATTGACGACAGGTGTAAGGTGCGTCAAGCCTACTGTTCATCTGTCTTCCCCGTGTGCGACACCAGAGCGTCCACGTCAGCCATCGTCACGAAACGTCGCCATCTCCATGATTATTCGACATCCAGCCTATTTATCATCCAGCCGACAACAAGCTCGACATCACTGCAGTCAAACGAGACCCGTACCGCCTGCGTATTCAGCTGGTGGTGAGATCAGGCGACCAACAGCCACATCAATTATCGGCCTATTCAATCCAGCAGATTGACGTTAAAGGTATTGTTGACTTTGTGCTACATAGGGCAGTTTCTGTGACTATATTATAGGTTTCGGAACTGTAGTGGCAATGCGCCTTTCTGCTTGACTTGAATTTTCCAACACTGATGTAGGTGTTAAGGTCTTGAGAGGGAATAGCCTCAACGGTGAACGAAACAAAGTCACTGCATTGATTATAAAGGTAATTCTACGTTCTTATATAGTGTGGTATCCAATCCTTGGGACTGCTCAAAATGCTTTACATTTCACCCCCTGGCAGACCTGTTCATGCCAACGCCATCACAACTTCTCTGGGAAGCATTCAGCCATGCTGCATTTACTGCAAGAAAACTATTCTATTCACTCAGTGTTATGAAGTACGTACCTGGTAGAGTGCCAAACAGCCAGTAGTGGAACTTTGGCAGGAAGGTGGGGCTGTATAAAACAATTCCACAAGAATAAAATTACTTCAATGAAAACATTGATTACATTTAAATAACTGTAAATGTAGCGTAACCATCATTACCTTTCAAATGTACCTTTATAAATGCTTGATTACTGTACACCATTTAATCCTGTCATTTCTTATACAGTGAAAGGATGTCACTTTGACGTAACTTCACACACAGTAAAATATGTCACTCACCTCAAGGAGACTTCTCGGAAAATACAGAGGAACTCAGCCGGTTGGGTGGAAACTTCGTAGAAAATTAAGCAGTAGCCAAAGACATGTAGAACTGCAAGGCAATCATTCACTTGGGTAATGTGGATGCACTCTGCCTATTGTTCAAAAGCTGCTTTAATTGTAAAGAAGCAGAAACTGAAAATCTAGCAATTATGCTACACATAAGGTCAATTTCCAATTTTCTTCTGCAAAGACCTAAAATTTAACTATAAAGTCTATCAGGTGGACCATGAGACCATAACTGACTATTTAAAAAGTCAAATCACTTGATATGTCTGAGATTACAGGCTGTACCAAGACTTATGTTAAACATCAAGTCAAACACCAGTCGTGTATTTGCAGGGTTGACTGAATTACTTTAATTTTGTACTTGAGTAAAAGTAAAAGTAATTCACCTAAAAACTACTCGAGTAAAAGTAAATAAATAAAACTGCTTTTCAAAAGTACTTGAAGTAAAAGTAGAAGTAAAAGTACAACACTTACAAATAACAACAAAATCATGAGTAATATCATATAAATTACACAGCATGCATCTGGCAACTGTTTTGCAACCACTCTGTCTATAACAAAGTGTTCCCAGACAGCCTTAGCTGGTTAATCGGTCTGCCACCCTTGAACATGGAAAATTACATTATAATTAATGAGCCCTCACAACATCAAATAATGTCCATTAAATACAGAACTAACTTAATGATGAGGCACAACCTCAGCAGTATTTGCAGATGGACTCACAGCAGCAGTGGCATGGGTAGCATATCAAATCTTTTTGGTAGTAAATGCTATTTAAACTAGAAGCACAGGGGGGTTACTTAGAGATGCCTCAAGCAGGACAAGAGGCCACTAGTACATGCAAACCAATAACAAAATGTCCTAAAAACAGGTCTGAAGCAGGTCATAAATGCGTGTGTTTAAATGCTAGGAGTATAGTAAATAAGAAAAACGAATTAAACATTATGGTAGAAGATATTGACCCTCACATAATTGGTATTACCGAATCATGGGCCAACACAGACATAACAGATGTTGAATTAGGATTGACAGGATATGTAATGTTTAGGAGAGATTGAATCGGAAGAAGGGGAGGGGGAGTTAATTTATATGTTAAAGAATCTATTCAGGCTTATGAAATAAAATTAGAAAGGGAAGCAGATTACGATGAAGCTGTTTGGTGCAAAATAGTTTCAGGAAATAAAAAATTAACTATTGGATTAGTTTACCGAAGTCCAAACATAAACGAAGATGATAACACAAAAATACAAAATGCTATAAAGGAAGTTAGTAAAGGGGAATGTATCATAATGGGAGATTTTAACCATGGACACATACAATGGAAATCTCTAGAGAGTACAGAGGGTGAGGACCAACAATTTCTATTTTTAATTTCAGTATAGCTTCCTTATTCAGCATGTGCTAGAACCAACCTGGGGAGATAATGTATTAGATATAGTTTTGTCATCACAAAAAGAATCAGTGGACAATGTAAAAATACATGAACCATTGGGTAACAGTGACCACAATCAAATACATTTTGACATCAATGTAAAATCAGAAAGTAAAAAAAAAAAACGTATCAGAGAAACTTCCACAAAGGTAACTATAAAGATATGAGAAAATATTTGGCAAAGCTAGATTGGAATAACATGCTGATGAATAAGACCGCACTTGAATGTTGGAATATTCTAAAATATGAAATTGAGAGTATCATCGATAAATTTGTTCGCTTGAAAAACAAGGAAAGCGGTCTAGAAAGAAACACTTGTCAAAGGAAGCTATTAGAAAAATAGTGTTTAAGCAAGCTATGTGAAGGGTTCATAGGCACACCAGAAAAGATGAAGACTATGCAAATTACAAAGAGGCACTTAACCTAGCTACAACTGAAATTAGAAAATCTAAAAGAACCTTTGAAAAAAAATTGGCAGGTAATAAAAAAAATGACAGCAAGAGTTTCTATGCTTATGTAAGGAGTAAACAGAAAGTTCGAGATAAGGTCGGACCACTGGAAAACAACAGTGGAAACATAATTTCAGACGGGTTTCAAATGGCAGAGGTCCTGAATGAGTATTTCAGCTCAGTTTTTACCACAGAAGACATCAGCTCACTTCCAATTTCATTTACTAAATTTGAGGGCAGTAAATCAGAACATTTAGGGCAGGTATTTGTACCTCCTGAAATGATAGCAAAGAAAATTAAGAAGATGAAAGATAATAAATCACCGGGAGTTGATGGAATACCACCAAAACTGCTTAAGGAAATTGTTGAGCAAACCAGTACACTACTTCTAGAAGAAGGAATATTACGCCGCTATTTAAGAAGGGATCGAGAAACAAACCAGAAAATTACAGACCAGTCAGCTTAACATCAGTTGTATGTAAATTACTCGAAACATTAATTAGAGACCACATGGTGGAATTCCTTGTAAAACATAAATTAATAAATACATTTCAACATGGGTTCCTAAAAGCAAGGTCATGTCTAACCAATCTCTTATATTTTTTTGAAGAAATTACAAAGTGGGTAGATGACAGGTCACCAGTGGATGTTGTCTACTTAGATTTTCAGAAAGCTTTTGATAAAGTGCCACATCAAAGATTTTTACTTAAACTAAAAGCCCATGATGTAATCAACTGGATAGAAAAGTGGCTTACACACAGAAGACAGAGAGTAATAGTAGATGGTGAGATTTCAAACTGGAAATCGGTTTTGAGTGTGGTACCACAGGGATCAGTATTAGGCCCTATACTGTTTTTAATATATATAAATGATTTGGAAGATGACATATCTAGCAAAGTACTCAAATTTGCAGTTGACACAAAAATATTCAGAAAGGTTACTAATGATACAGATAAACAAAGTTTACAGGATGATCTAGATAAATTAGTTAAATGGTTAGAAAAATGGCAAATGTTATTACATTTTGGGAAGTGTAAATGTATACACATAAGACATGGAAACATTGACGAAGAATATAAAATGGGGGATGCTGTACTAGGTAGAACCACACAAGAGAAGGACTTAGGAGTAACATTTAGTGCTGACATGAAAGTTTCAGAGCAATGTGTGATTGCGAATGTCAGAATTGTGTCAGTGTATGGGGATTATAAATAGAATGTTGAAATAGCACATTTATATATTAATAATACATATTGGAAACTTACTGATTAATAGTTGATATGGTACAACGGAGATATTTGCATCATGGTTTGAGACACTTTATGTCAATGGTCTTGACCTGACCTTCTTTCACTGACCTATATATATAAAACAGTGGTTGCGTCGATTTAACAAACAGAGGTTTTTTTCCAAATATAATCGCGAACTGGCCTGCGATTGGATGATATTAATAGCTTTCGGCACTAGGCACAGTTTATGAAATGTCGTTTACGGTGGAGCGCGACTGGCATCAGTGGTTTCGCAAAAAACGTAATGAAAATATATTGCTAAGTAAATAAAAGTAATCAATTAAAAAGTCGCGTTACGTTATTACAAGTAAAAGTATTTAATAAAAATTCTACTTCGTTATACTTGAAATAACTACTCAAGTATTGTAACGAAGTACTTTTACTTCGTTACATGAAAACCCTGTGTATTTGTGTAATTTGAGTTATAGTTTGTATATACACTGTACCATGATTTTTCATTACAGATGTCTGGTGATCAGGCTTGTTAACAAATGCATGTCAACACATCTGAATGCAAATGCAAATGTTTCACTTGATTCAAATGCAAATGCTATTTTTCAGGAACGCATTCAAATGCAAATGTTTTGGGATCGCACTCAAATGCAAATGTTTTGGTTACACATTTGCAAATGCATTTTAATTATTTTCAAATGTTTTGGCTTTATATTAACATTATGTTTTATTTGGAGAAAAACAATTTAACGTATACAAACACATTATTCATTTATTTAATAAATACAGTAGTACATTATTGTAACCACTAAGTCCCACTACATACCAGTCCGACTACATGAACATGTCTGTTAGGTCATACACTGAGTCACACAGTTCCAGGCCTGCAGAGGGTGTGGAAATGGGAGGGAGCAACAGACAATTGACAGTTTACTGGGAACTATGGCAGGGAATGAAAGGCTAATCGTTCAGGTAGGCCAGAATAGAATGCAAATGCATTTACAATTTCACAGAGGCATTTGAATGCTCAACATTCAAATGCATTTGCATTTGTTAACAAGCCTGCTGGTGATTAAAGAAACACTCTTTGGTAGCTGTTTACAGCTTCAAATGGAGAAACAGTTTAGTAGTGTGAACATATGGAATATGATATAAAGCTTCTGTCAATATAAATTTAGAAAAAACTTAGGTTGTTGATGCCCCTGGACACGTGTTGGAAATGGCCACACACGTCTCTGAGTTTGAAGATTTACTCAGATGTTACTGGGAGGAATTGTGGCAAAGAAAAGATACAAGCAGATACAAGCCATGACAAAGACAGGAGAAGGACATCACTGTTATATTCAGACCAGTGACAGCAGCTGGTAGAATAGCTGGAGAGAGACATTGATTTCACAAAACATTTTGGGGAGCGACGTCCTGAACAAGATGCTCAAATTGAGGAAGACTTACACATGAAGAAGAAGGCAGTGTAGGCCACAATCACGTGGAAGGTGACATGGGCATCAAACGGCAGGTACTGGTTAAGCACCGTCTCTCGCAGCTTGGTGATCAGGTTACGGCACATCGTCAGCAGGATGAACGAGAACGAGAATGACATGCCTGCAGCACCACCTCGTGACAGACTCACCCAGTAGCCACTGATGCTGCGGAAGCCACGGTGTTCCTGCTCGATCGCATAATCTAAGTCCAAAAATGTTTCATTAATTTGTCACCTGCCCCTTAAAAAAATGTTTATGGGGCAGGCTTTTTTTTAAACATGTTCACAATGCTAGCAACTTTAAATCTTCCACCTGTAGCTTTGTCACTTAGTATGGATTAACTGTGTGAACACAACAAAGATGATTGTTAAGAGAACTGATCTGTAGATGATTGTGCACCATGCTGTCTAAGAAGTAAGAACTGACTGCTATTGATACAGAGATGGTCCGTGTACTTACAGTAGAACTTGTGAGAGAAGACGAGCAGATTGACACCAAAGAAGAGCAGGAGACACACAATGTGTTGACGGTAGGTCTCTATGTAGCTGCGAACTGGTTCAACCAACTGAACAAACTTGGAGGAACCTGCTGTCACCTGGTGGCCAGAATGGTAATCACATAGTTTCAAAATGACTCCAAGAACTATATATATATATATATATATATATATATATATATATATATATATATATATATATATATATATATATTTATATATATATATATATAAATAAAAACATGTAAATATATATATATATATATATTTACGTTTTTATTTTACATGTATGTTACAATTTAACTTAGTGGCCACCTGGCTAATGAGGACAACTGACAGTGAATGTGCTCCAAATAAGCCTCTTGCCTAGCCCTAGCCTAGGCCATGGCGAACTGTGTAAACTTTCACCCCTTGGCTTCTCTTGGACATCTAAGCCATTTCAACTCCCCTAAACCTACTTTGTTTTGTCAAAGAATCAAAGTCTAACTCTCAGAAGCCAAGCTCTAACCAAATTGAATGAACAAGGAGAAATTTGTCAATGTTACTATCCGTCTGCCTGACAGTAGGGGAGCAGTGTACAATGTGTTTAAATTATGTCACTTGGCAAATTAATCATTTGTTCGTAGAGGGATCAAAGAAATTATTGTAAAGTCATTGTCTTCATTATGCAGTTAATATAGACATAATAATAATAAATTTGCTATTAAGAAAATTCAGGACATTTATGTAGACATGTAGCCTAGCCTTGGGGGCAAAAGTTCAATTCTGAGTAATGGATACTTCGTCCAAACGCAAGCTAAGGGCATGGGTCGAAAGAGGACGCCCTTCCCTGTGCCTAGAAGTTTATTAATGAGTTTTCAAATGTTGTCAACTGGTTTCCTCAAGGCCTGATCCATAAGCGGGCGGGGGAAAGTTTGGCAAGATGTCGGTCAGCCACCCACACTGTACATACGCATGTGTGAGATGGTCTTGGATAATTTTGGTAGAATCAGGAGATGTTCACGCACGCGTACGTTGGTACTGGAAACTTCTGGGAAAGCCATTGACTTGTTTTAAAAGGTTAGATTTGCGCACTCAGGGAGTGTGGCAGACAATTTCACCAAGACACGACATGTATGTTCCACGAGGGAAGCTACGAAAATGCTCCCAACATTCAGACTCTTAAAAATTTCCACATAGACAAGCCAAGCCGGCTTGCACTAGCATTACGTTTGATTTCTAAATGATCAATTCTTTTTAAATTTTAACCAAAGATGTTACTGATGGTACATACGGTGTACTAATGTGCTGGGATGGCGATTTTATGTGATTGTGAAATGTACACGAAGTGACTTGCTGTCGAATAAATCTCTAATCGAGACAATACCTGGACAACTAATGTTATAACTGATTGCATTCTAGACGTGAATGGATCTGGCGAGTTAATTTTGAATTTTGTGAGAATCGACTCATGGACCCAACAACGCGACTAGACAGGGATCAATCATTACATGGGACTGATCACGGGCCCCATACGTCACCTGGTTTCCATGCAGTGGAATGCAGTAACACTGTGTGATTAATGATATTTTCACCAACTAAGTTTATGGCCCATATATATTGTGTATACATGTATTGTTTTATTAACCATAGCTTCATACCATTCACAGCAGTACCAACTAGCGACCGTAACAAATTATAATGGCGCCACCTATTGAGTGTCCACTTAACTAGATTCTCCATAAAGGACACCTGTCCATAACAGACATAATGCATAGTCCTGGTGGTGTCTGCTATAGACAGGTTTCACTGTATTTATATTTTAATTTATGTGATTAAAATTAATTACATTTTTGTAATATTTTTTACAAGGTACTAACTGAAACAAGGCATTCCTTACAATATCCAAATATCAAGTTTTCTACCTAAAATGTATAAGCTCGTTAAGCATGCAATGCTATCTACAGCATCCCAGAGATAAAAGTGAACATTTATCACACTACAGTCGCGCCTCGTTATTACGCGCCCTGTTATAATGTGGATTCGAATATAACGCGGTCGGTCGTGGACCCCGATTTTCTGCCGCCAGAGGAAAATGCCAAATGGGCCTGCTTAAACCTACTTAGAATTGCTTTGACAATTCTCAAGAAACATTAGGCGAACAATCTCAATGAATGAGTATCAACGTGTTGTTTGCTTTGAGCTGCCACCGACATCAATCGCTGTCTCTGGCTTCGCTTCGACGGTTTGTAAATTGCAATCAAGATTCACAAATACGCCTCACATAAGAATCAGATAAACAGATTTAAATGCATTTGGTATGCAATACCAACATAATACTTGGGTGAAATGACATGGTTCCATTACATCGTAAATTTAATCGTTTTCGCGACGCGAAACCAACATGCCAAATTCCTAAGCCTAACCCAAGGCTCTACCAGTACGCGAAAATACAAATTCGTCATCCGCATATAAAACGATGAATCGATGTTAAGTGGTGCGTAATAATGTTATGCTTCGGTCCAGATCGGTTGAAAGATGAAGTGAAACAATTATTAATTCTACTTATTGTTATATTCTGTGTTTTATCAGCTTACATACTATGTTTGTCAAATCATATACGTTTTTGGCTACTCAGATCCAGGTTATTATTTCCAATTAATAGGCATATTGGTAGTAGATATTCCATAACGGTATACGTACATGTGTTTTATTCAGTTCAAGAATCAACAGGGTGTGACATTCAAAAATAATACACGTTAATGCTAGTATACTCGTTTAAGTTCCATAAACTGCATATTGGCGTATAAGACAGTGCTGCAAGCACACAGGGCTTCGACAGAGTTCTTGGACTTGGTGCCGCGAACGGCGATCGCTGTTGTTTAGTAGCTCCCTGGTGGCAGATTTGAGAACACCTAACGTGCCTCGCTTACAGCGCGGTCTGAAATCATGGACTCCAACCACCGTGTTATAATGAGGCTCGACTGTACTACTAAAGCATCAACCAAATTAACACTATAATATTGTAATTCCCTCAAACTTAGAGATACAAAATGCTACTGTTATGTGATGTGAGTTGTGTGTTGGTGATGTGACTAGGGTGTAGCTTATGTGACTAGTGTGTAGGTGATGTGATTAACGTGCCGGTGATGTGACTAGTTGGTAGGTAATGTGATTAGTGTGTAGGTGATGTGACTAGTGTGTAGGGGATGTGACTATTGTGTAGGTGGTGATGTGACTAGGGTGTAGCTTATGTGACTAGTCTGTAGGTGATGTAACTAATGTGTAGTTGATGTGACTAGTGTGTAGGTGATGTAACAAATGGGTAGGTGATGTGACAAGTGTGTAGGTGATGTGGCTTACTGGGTGTGTCATTCCACTGAAGTTGATGCGATGTCCATTGTCCCAGTTGTCAGGGCCTGTCTTCTGTGACACTTCATTCGGACTGCAGTGCAGGTGACAGACATTTACTCAATGACAATGCATATAACTGAGATAATACACCAGACAAATTATACATGCAAAATCAATTGAAACATGAACATTACATATATCTTGGGCAGTGTAAAATTTTATAAAAGTAAGCAGGTTAGCACTGCTCTGGCCAAAGCAATTGCCAAGTTGACATGTGCATATAATACAAATTAAAACTCCTTTACCTGTTCTTGTGACTGCTTGACTTCATATACTTGCACTGATTCATTCCTAAAGAAAGAGAGAAAGAGAATTTGTTACAGACAATTGTGTTTATAATACTTTAGGATCCATAAATAATTTAATCACACTGGAAAACTCAACTGTAATTTAGATGTGTGCCATAAAATTGACTTAAAATGTTCATATAACCAGCTCTATATGTGCTACATTCAAAGTACATTCTAACTGAAAGCTATACTCATATGTGCCAACTCCATATTGTTTTACCAATAAGTCTTACAGATTTTCTTCAATTTGACGGTCTTATGGACTAATGGTTTAAACAAGGATTATGTTTGGATTGTTTTTCAAGTGGCAAATAACAAATCATCAGTTGAAAAATACGTCTGAAGAGAAACTCTCACAACTATTATCATTGTGCAATCGGCTGTGCCAAAGTATCACAAGATCAATCAATATACCCCAGATTGTGTGGCGAGCACATTTTGAGAATGTACAGCCAAACAGCGAATGTAGAAAACCACACATGTTTATTTGTAGGTGTTACAGATTTCTGTTGCCAGTCTTTTGTTACCAGTGTTCTGCCACCAGGTGTGCACTACTCATCGTTGTTTTCTTTTCTTTCATTGTGACCTTGACATGGTGGAAAAGCGGATGCTGTGACCTTGACATAGTGGAATGGTGGATGCTGCCGACTTCCTCATGCTAAACAAATACATGCGCAAGCTTTTGCCAAGAGCCCACCCAACCCAACACCCTGCAGTGATGGACGAGTGGCGATGCGGACAAAGACTGTATGTGACTCATGGTTGGGGCATATGTGTATATGTGAGTAGGAGAACACAGACGCCCCGTACCTTTCCACTCTAGAGACACGTCCCACATCATTCTCTGCTCCCCGGCCAACATCTTCACAAAGTTTTCCAGGGTCAATACACCATGCTTGTCAAGTTCAGCTGTCACAAACATCTTTTCAACAAGTTGGTCAGTTTCTTCGCTGGTCAGGTCAGAGTGGGCCATCTCTAGTATTGACCTGAGGCAAACAATATTGTCATCACCAGCGCTGTGGTCAAGCAGCAGTTTATTTTGACAAAAACAAAAAGATAACCGCTTGTTACTAGAAATATTTGATGCCGCTGCCTTTCTGTTCAAGATAACTGGTCACACAAGGAGATCAACTGCATCAAATTTGTGATTGTGTGTACTGGTAACAAATTTGAAATTTGTTAGCTCAAATGAGAATATACTGGAGTTTGACCATGAAAGAATATTCAACTGTTAAACATTCATCCAAATACTGACACTAAAGTATCAAGCATAATGAACTAAGAAGTGTAGCAGTATAAGACTTAGATGTGTCCATTGGAAGACACTAAAAGCAGTTTGTCCCTTCTACCTGGTGTCTAACATATATAATATATATATATATGTATATATATATATATATATATATAGAAAATGTGGGGAGGGTGGATTTCGAAATATATATATATATATATATATATATGCAGGCAGGGGAAGTAAAAGATTCCAGACAGATACATGGAAAAAACATGTCAGTGACTCACCGAATCAATCATATCGATCTACTAAACCCATAATGGGGCTGCATTAGGTGCTGCCCAAAAAATTTGCTTGATAATGGAGTAAGCACTGGCACTATATAAAACCAGATATTATCATTATTAATAATGAAGTATCAAGTGTAGAAGGTCTAGATGTGTTTACTGACTTGACGAGAGCAGTGACTTCCTCCTTGTCAAGGGTGCCACTCTTGTCCATGTCATACATGTGGAACAGCAGCTCCATCTTGTCCTCCGGGCCACCTGGCAACAGTGACAACATGTAATAAATTGACACATTTAAACACTTCAGTAAACAAATTATACATGGAAATTAAACACAAAGTATTGTAAACTTGGCCTAGGTCCATTGCATGTCATCTGCTTAGCCCAATGGTTATCATCTGCTAAGCCCAATGGTCTATTAAGCTGCTTCATAATTGATGACCTAATAATGTGTTATTTCATACCAGCCCATGCCGAAAGGAGTGAAGACATTGGGTAGAGCTAGTGTTACCTTTAGAGAAGAGCACAACAGCATAGAGGAGTTCTCGGAAGGAGATGTAGCCATTCCTGTCACGGTCAATCAGAGAGAACATCTGATTGATGAACACCGAGTCAGGCTTCATGGCCAGCGACTCAGCAAACTCCTCCTGAACACACACAGCACAACTCATGAATTTATTCGTCAAGTTGGGAGAATTATTTAATATAGAATTTCTTTTTAACACAACAATACAATTAAAGTTTCGCATCAATGTTTTGACAACCATCCTGATTGTTGAAAAGTTGAAGTGAGTAAACTGTAAAAGATAAGGTGTTTCAAAAGATAAATGTAACAACAGTTGAACTGGTGAATGGAATGTAAGATCACACGTTGCAGTGTGCACAAACAATATGACAGCATTCAATAGTAAGAATTAACATTGTCACATTGCATTGCATTGGTATGGGGTAAATCCAGAGTGTTAGACTAGGAGGCGTGTTAGTATTTTGGGCAGAGTGCAGTCATCTGATCTGGGCGAGGTATTGAGTTCAGTAAAACGAGTTTTACTTTACATTACTTGGGGTTTGCGTAATGAGGGGGTTTCCTTGAACCCAACAAACCCCTGCATCTACCCTCGATATAACTAATATAAGATCACTTGCATTGCAAGGTGAAGAAGTTGATTACTGAGCAGGTTGACATAATTACAAAGTACAAATGAATAGTTTTGAAGAAATAAAAACATTTTTGTAACCTCTTACCTGCTTGACTGCTGATATGTGATTGTGTATGAGCTAAACATGCTACTTATGTCACATTTTCTGTACAGTTCAACTTATATGGTACTCATAAAAAGAAAAGATGCATACCCTGGACAACTCGCAACTGACGATGTCTTTACACTCATGGTTCTCCATATCTTCTGCTGTCTTCAGTTCGCCCACATTTGACGACTGTGGGGAGGGCAGGATGTGACACCAATCCTCAATAGTCAACATTGTTGTATTTATAAAAATAGACGCTTCAACTGTAGTTAATTAATTTACACAGGATGTTGTAAGAAAAAAGATAGAAACATAAATTTGGATACATTAAACTATCCCAACTCATACGGCCATGTGGGATTGGCTTGAAGAGGGTAGGTGTCCTAGAGGTAATCTCTATTAATGCAAAAATGGGGAGGTACCAATTAAGAATACACTGACAACCAAATTGAGTTTACTACAATAACAATCTTTTATTTACACTACAGTACTAATAACACATTCCAAACATTAAACCAACTGACAATGAAACACTTAACTCTTCTTGTCTTACAGACAGAGTCCCTGGCACACCCCAAACTTTAAAACTACCATAACACTATCTGACAGACTCCCTGGCCAGTTACAACACTGCCTGAACACACACCACCTACTCCTAGGCAATGGCTCCTGCCTCCCCACAACTCTGTGAGTCTCCTCTGTACCTAAACTTATATTACCTTTTGACAGACCCCTCAAGGGAAGTGATGTTAGCCATATGGGTGTTACACCTACCCTTCTATGTAATTTCTATCATTCCTATATGTGTGTGTGTGTGTATATATATATATATATATATATATATATATATATATATATATATAAACATATATATATATATATAATTTAAATAACCCCTACCACATCATCTTTATTGTCATAGCATTGTTTTTTGGTCTTTCTGTCCAAATAAATATTACGACAACAGGGGTACTGATATAAAGAAGAACTATCAAATAAAACTTCACTGTATTAACCAACCTTCATCTTTATTATAACAATGAATATTAAACCCTGACAGTCTACCAGTTCCAGCCAAGCTTACAACACCTATCAGCAACTCACCAGCTTACCCAGCCCTTGGCTGAGAAGGAAACCCTCCTCAGCCTACACCACTGCCTGCCTGCAGCTTCACTGTCTTTTCTCCCTGTCTACAACACTATATAACATCTAAGCCTGTCTCACCAAATACACATTAGCCAATCATTATCTCTAATTTTCTGCCTTCTTGTTTAAACAGACTAACCAACACCACATGTTTCTCATGAGGCAACAGTCCCTGGGAAATTAATTAACACTTATTCCTATCAATCTGTGATATTGGACCTTGGCTCTTATTTAACATATCCCAGAACTGACACTGGAAGGTACTTAAAATGTTGTTAGATATAATAAGTACAACTTACATCAAACTGATGACATAATTATATTATAAAACTGATGTAACAATTATATTATAATGAGCCCTACCACATAGGCATAACTATGATAAAGCCAGAACCACTAACCTCAGCAAAGACACGCTTGAAGAACTCAGTGAGTAGTTGGTTCCTCTTGTGTTTTGTTATGGCGTTCTTGATGATGTCACACTGTGAACTCTCAAATATCTGCAACGCCATGTTGTGGGAGTTCAGCATACGGCGAAGGTTCCACACAAAGGCTGTGCGTTCATAGTCGTCATTGAAGACAATTACCTGTGGGGAGAGATTTTAGAGATTAGCAAGAACAAACTGGAAAACATAAAATCATGAATCCAAGTGACACACAGTATGAACTAACTTAGTAACAAGTAGGGCAATTGGGTGGTCAATAATCAACGACTGCTGTTGTGATATTAATTCAACATTGAAAGGCCATCGTCATAATTGTCTGCATTAATTATTATCTATTGCACATTGTCTATAGCATAGGAGGAAATGGCCACAACAGAATATTCTCTATCTAAAATGTAGTGTTACTGCCTGATCCTAAAATCTGCTAATATTAAAAATATCATTGGTCAAAAGCAAATATGTCACATATGCTTCTATGCAATGCCTATGTTACCCCTAGCGAAAAATCTATAGAATATTCTATGGGATGTTTGTGGACACAACTGTGTAGAATTTAGACAATATTCTATAGAAATTTTATAGAATATTTGATAGATTTTTTTTCGAAAATTGAAATAGACATAAACTAGTTATATAGAATCTGTAATATTTGATAGCTTTTTATACAAAATTATACTATACTCTGTAGAATTCTATACCATTTTTACAGAATTCTATAGATTTGTTGCTAAGGGTAGTCAATCTTAGACTCCCCCCCCCGAGTCATTTTGCAAAGAAATGGAACCTGCTGATGACTTTCAATGCAGTAAACATGGATTGCATATTTCTGTCATTAAGACAGTCAGTCAAACTGTGCTTTGAGGATTTATTTTCGCACCATCAATATTTTATCACTTTGTAGCTACATAACCAGGCCATTTTCATAGCATAAGAGAATCTTTACCAAATCATGTTATTTGGCCAAGTGCACTGTGCACCAATACAACATTACCAAATCTTTACCAGATCATGTTATTTGGCAATGTGCACTGTGCACCAATACATTACCAAATCTTTACCAGATCATGTTATTTGGCCAAGTGCACTGTGCACCAATACATTACCAAATCTTTACCAGATCATGTTATTTGGCAATGTGCACTGTGCACCAATACATTACCAAATCTTTACCAGATCATGTTATTTGGCCAAGTGCACTGTGCACCAATACAACATTACCAAATCTTTACCAGATCATGTTATTTGGCCATGTGCACTGTGCACCAATAAAACATTACCAAATCTTTACCAGATCATGTTATTTGGCCAAGTGCACTGTGCACCAATACAACATTACCAAATCTTTACCAGATCATGTTATTTGGCCATGTGCACTGTGTACCAATACAATATTACCAAATCTTTACCAGATCATTTTATTTGGCCAAGTGCACTGTGCACCAATACAACATTACCAAATCTTTACCAGATCATGTTATTTGGCCATGTGAACTGTGCACTAATACAACATTACCAAATCTTTACCAGATCATGTTATTTGGCCAAGTGCACTGTGCACCAATACAACATTACCAAATCTTTACCAGATCATGTTATTTGGCCAAGTGCACTGTGCACCAATACAACATTACCAAATCTTTACCAGATCATGCTATTTGGCCATGTGCACTGTGCACCAATACAACATTACCAAATCTTTACCAGATCATGCTATTTGGCCATGTGCACTGTGCACCAATACAAAATTACAAATCTTTACCAGATCATGTTCTTTGGGAACACGAATCAGCAGGAAATTGTTGCATTTGTTGTTGCTCATACAAACGTCGACATTGCCATTGTCCGATGCAAACTTTATTGTTCTTGGATTGTGGTGAGTACCAGATATTACCACCAGACTGCACTGTAAACTGTCGAGATGCAACTCGATGGGTGTTCGCGTGTCCTTGGTCACCAACTCGAGGGCTGCAGACAGAGCAATTAATCATTATATACTAAATTAAAGTAACTTAAAACATGAATATTCTTCCCATAAAAAAGAACACACGGGTCACACAGGTTTTGGATTTTAGTGGATACTCACCAATGAATTCCTTAATAAAATTAATGTAAGTAAAGGTTTATATAACATGTTTGCAACCATTCTGGCTGTTTCGTTGATAGTTTGATTTTAAAATGATTCGAATCTTAGCTTAGCCCTAACCTTTTGTACTCGAAATGTGTTCCAACAATACGAACCTATGTATCAAAGTCTGTGACTTGTGCCAAAAAGATAAACCATTGCAGACAAACAGATATATACCTATACCAAATACCTAGTTGCAATACTCATGCCTTCACATTCATTGATGGAGTGGTGCTTACCCTCAATGTCCCCTGGTCCAGGCGGTGTTTTCTTTACAGCCGTCTTGGACTGGTAGCGCTTCTTCTCTTTCTTGGTGTTATAGATGTTATATTTTGCAATCAGATAGGCCACCAGGATACAAACTACAATGACAACACAGCTACATGTCAAAGTTCACCTGGTTTTAGGCATGCCATGTAGCTGATGCTATGTGCAATTATCAAAGATGACATTTAGCAAAAGCTGAATTCGTGGAGGCTTGAACATAGTAGATAACTGTCTACAAGGAACACATTTTAAAAACTATTTTCTGAGCTTATGCCCATACAATTTAACAATTTCTAATAATGAATAATACGCAGGATTAGGGAACTTATGACCTGGCTGATTCATCTGGTGGTCACAGACCTCTCAAGCAATCAGTTAAACTGATGGCCGGTCTATCTACGAAAAGGGTGCTTCAGAGGTTGGGGAAGCTTCAATGACTAGGAATGGAATATTTTTTGCAGACCCCACAAAGTGTATATTTGTTGAGGTTCTACTCACTGAATGGCAGCAGCCCAACTGTGATGAGTGAGCCAATGTAGGAGACTTCACTGCCAGAGAAGAAGTCGTAGTGTGTGTAATCTGTGCACTCTTCCATGTCCGCTTCCTTCAGCTGTCTCTGCTGTTGACACGGGTCACCTAACACAACACAGTGCTTCTATTGGTCACCTGACACAACACAGTGCTTCTATTGGTCATCTGACACAACAGTGTTTATATTGGTCACCTGACACAACACAGTGCTTCTGTTGGTCATCTGACACAACAGTGTTTATATTGGTCACCTGATACAACACAGTGCTTCTGTTGGTCACCTGATACAACACAGTGCTTCTGTTGGTCACCTGATACAACACAGTGCTTCTATTGGTCACCTGATACAACACAGTGCTTCTGTTGGTCACCTGATACAACACAGTGCTTCTATTGGTCACCTGATACAACACAGTGCTTCTATTGGTCACCTGATACAACACAGTGCTTCTGTTGGTCACCTGATACAACACAGTGCTTCTGTTGGTCACCTGATACAACACAGTGCTTCTGTTGGTCACCTGATACAACACAGTGCTTCTATTGGTCACCTGACCCAACTCAATGCTTCTATTGGTCACCTGACCAAACTCAATGCTTCCATTGGTCATCTGACACAACAGTGTTTATATTGGTCACCTGACACAACACAGTGCTTCTATTGGTCATTTGACACAACACAATGCTTCTATTGGTCATCTGACACAACACTGTGCTTCAATTGGTCACATGACACAACACGGTGCTTCTATTGGTCACCTGACACAACACAGTACTTCTATTGGTCACATGATACACAACACAGTGCTTCTATTGGTCACATCACACAACACAGTGCATCTGCTGGTCACATGACACAACTCAGTGCTTCTATTGGTCATATGACACAACAAAGTGCTTTTTTTGGTCACATGACACAACACAGTGCTTTTATTGGTCATCTGACACAACAAAGCACTTTTATTGGTCACATGACACAAAACAACGCTTCTATTGGTCATCTGACACAACACAACTCTTCTACTGGTCATCTGATACAACACAATGCTTCTATTGGTCACCTGACAACACTTCTATTGGTCATCTTACTGTCGCTACTGCTTCATTCATGTTTTTCATGATAAGCCTGTTTTGTGACCCTAGGGAGAACGTAGGCAGTGGCACAAAAATACACAAACTGCTCCAACAATTGGTGAGTGGTGACTGTCATTCTAACACCTGATAAAACCAAGGACATGTAACGAACGTGCAACGTTTCTACAAAGACATTCCGACACTCTGTTAGATTATCATATTTTTAAATTGAAGTACTCTAAACTGTCGCTTGATGTTGTTATATTTTTGCACAAGCCACATGACCATCATTAGTCCTCTATATCGGCTGTAATAAATACACTTCAGCAAGGATTGTAACATTGTTGTCCAAGATATGTTAACTCTATCCTGACTTTGATGCAGAACACTTGTGATTCCCTGCGGTATGACATAGGAGACACATATACTGCTATAATGCACACTGGATGCAAACAGATAATAAGTAACCTTCATTCCAGAAGAAGACTTCTTTCTGAAAGTCGCTGGCTGGAAGACCAGTTGCCTCCTGAATCACGTCAGTGAACTTGATTTTCTTGATGTCAGCCACATCAGCATCAGTGAGTACACTGAAACATCATCACTGAAGGAATGAACCCTGGTCATTTATTTTATAAACTTACATTTATATAGATTTAAATCTACCACTGCACATCAAAAAAATTTCATGAGTCTTATGACAGAGATGTTTATATTCAAGCTGACATATTTATGTGTCAGCTGTGAAAATGAGTTATATTAAGTAATTAGTACTTCTATCTAGCAATGCACAGTATCACTGTAATTTTCACCCCTGCCCTTTTGAGATTTCTCTTAACACTATACCTCCATCTTAATTTCTTCCTCCTCTCCTCCTACGACCTTCCTGTTTTCCATGCTGACATTTTCTGGTAATATGACATGACTATATTCTTTCATTGCATCATGCTGATATTGCATATCGGCACGTCTCATGACATCAACTCCTTCAGTTTCTGTTTGTCATCTATGGTATGCAGACATACATGGGTGCAGGCATGAAGACAAACATGGGTGCAGGCATGAAGACAAACATGGGTGCAGGCATGCAGACAAACATGGGTGCAGGCATGCAGACAGAAATGGGTGCAGGCATGCAGACAGACATAGGTGCAGGCATGCAGACAGACATGATGCAGGAATTCAGACAAACATGGATGCAGGTATGAACAAACATGGATGCAGGCATGCAGACAAACATGGGTGCAGGCATGCAGATAAACATGTGTGCAGGCATGCAGACAGACATGGGTGCAGGCATGTAGACAGACACGGGTGCAGGCATGCATACAAGTGCAGGCATGCATACAAGCATGGATGCAGGTATGCACAAACATGCACACAACATTCAACCTCAATGGTTGCAAACTGAATAAACTTATTATTATTATTCTCACTTGTTTTCCTTGTTTTCAAACCAGAATCTGTCTGCATCACGGATGCGAAGGAACTGCTCCAGGATGACCTCAGTGAACAGAGGCCCTGGTGTACCTTTGGTCATCTCAATTAGACCACCCACGTAGATGTCCAGCTTAGAGATGTCTTTGTAGGTGTCTGCCAGCTTGCTTATCACCTTCATAGTTCCAAAAAAAATCATCAAATCAAACTGCATCTAATGCGTTATGCATGAGATCTTCAGAGATATTGTTTTCTTACCAGAAACACTGTCAGTTCTTTAGAGTTCTAATATTAGTTTTGAACCATTGCATATATCGCATAAGGTATATCTATAAAGTACTCAAATTATTGACCATAGCAATATGCAACTATTTTGTTTACTCTTACGATGCTTGACAATGGAATTTTTTTATTTTTCATATTTGCCTTTCTGATGCAACTACAACAGATAAACAGATCAGTTGTATGTATTAGTGATTCAGTATCTAGCTAACCTCAGGGGTGCTGCTGTACAAGGCAGGGTTGATATCTTTCCAGTTGTCAACTGGAGCGAGATGAAAGGCCTTCCTGGCTGTGTTGTAGTCTGGCAGACCATGGTCTCGTCCCCGCATGATGGTCTGCACAACCATGTCTTGGCGCGAGTTCTGCAGTGGTCCATAGTTTCTACCTGCACAATCAGTAAAGGTCACTACATGTTGTTGCGATTATGTTTATTTTACTCACATGTTCAGATTTAGTCAATAATGGCAGGGACCACAAAATGGGAAATGTACAAAAAATAAGAGTTAATTTGTTTATGTAAAAACAAATATTATAGGCAGCATTTTGTAGAATATTCAAGAGAACCAAGTGGAAGAATATCATACAACTTAAATGTGCAATTGACTAGAAACTGCCTAACCTTTTTTGGTTTTGGTGCAATGCTGAGCTTGGGTTTCCCAAGGATTTTTTGCACAATAGAAGTGTCTTTATTGCATTGTATAGGATGATACAAACCAGTGATAGTACTCACATGCATGCCCGTATGCACACATCCATGAAGGAACACATTTTATTATTATCATTATTATATACATACAACATCAATAACCAACTAATTAATGTTACCCCTGAGATCATCTACAATGATATGATCTTCCTGTTCTGCAATTTGCGATGCCAGTCCTCGGATAATATCATCAAGACCATATTTCTTCACCATTTCCTAAAAGTAAGAAATCATGTCATGGATAAGCTTAACATTTGCAGTACAATAATGTGTTAGTTTAGCTGTGATCAGCTGTAGAGAATCAAGTATCAAGTGTCCACTGCATCATAGTGTGCCCCCAGAAGTCACTTCAAGAATTACAAAACAATCCGGTATCAGCATGCATCTTTAATATAAGGGTCCTTCCATGTCAAATCAACCAATTTTCAGGAAATTTCTAAAGTTGATGTCTCAGAATTTGCTTAAATTTGAATCAATGAATAACTAAGTAACTATACCTAAGCACTTCTGCAAAAGAACTAGGCATTTACATACAAATCGTGTTTGTAACACCCTATGATGTGAACAGGGGGTAAGCGCCCCAAAACGCACCTGTTATTTTTACCTGTTTTCAAGTGCTTCTAACTTTCTAGTTTACAAGCTGCATACCTGAAATTTGCTGAATATATAGACATATTGGTGCAGATTTTCGATACAAAATTCAAGTAAGATAAGACAATGGACAACGGGTATACTGGGAGCACAAAAATGAAAATAACATTAAAAAAAATTCCGACAAGGATTTCAGCAGTCTGTATTTCATTGTTGTGTTAAAGTATAGTGTCCAAATTGCTACCATATATTATCAGGGGTACTGACAATAACCTATTAGTTCAGTAGACTTCTAGTTGCTATACTTTCTGAATAATTCAGCCTTAAACTTTAACTTTTTTATATTTTACAAATTTCAGCACCCAAATGAGAATGTGGGCTAAGTCGTATGACCACCATTATTTTAACTGTGCATAGTTCTTTATTAGGTAAATTACATATTAAAATTCCAGGATGGTGTTCTGTCTCATTTAATTTATATTGCAGCTGAAAGTTTTTCTGAAAATTTTTCTCCTAAATTTCTCCCAAATTGGCCAAAAATATCCAAAATAAAAGTGGCAGAACACCATCTTGAAATTTTAATATCTTGTTTACCTAATAAAGGACAATGATCTGTAGCTTGTAAATTTCTTGAGTCAGAAACACCTAAAAATAGATAAAAATAACGGATGCGTTTTTGGGCGCTTACAATTTGTTTACATTATAGGGCATTAGAGACACAATTTGCATGCAAATCCTTAGTTTGTTGCAGAAGTGCTCAGTCATAGCTATTTATTCATTGGTTAAAATTTAAGCAAATTCTGAGACATCAACTTTTTGATCATTGGTTTATTTGACACGGAATGACCAATAAAGTAGTTTGTAACTCTATATGTCTATCTGTCTGGTCCCTCATATCTCCTTCAGTTTCACATGTATGGGGCTGAAATTGTGTAGGCGTGTCCAGGGGACCATGGTACATAAAAAAATATTTGGGATGGTACGAGGAGGGACAGGAGTTTTACGTCAAAGGAACCAATGTGGATGTTTGACATAAATTATTTAACTCAGAACAATAGCTACATGCAATTGTTAGCAATGCTATGCGTGTTTCTACCAGTGTTACGTGATCTATGTCAAACGTCCACCAAACACTTTGTGAAACCGGCAGTTGTAATGATTTGTGTGGCATGAAGATGTCACTGCAATTGGTATTGCATTACCAAAACTTAACTTGGTAGTGCAAGGAGTCATAAGCTCTTGCCTTTTCTCCCATGCAATGCTAGGCAACTCAGCTAGTATATAAACACATGTACTTAAACATTGATGAACACGTTGTAATTATGACTTACAATGCAAACCATTAAGTTCATCCCCATGAAACTGACAAAAAAATGAGAAAAAATCTGTATTTTATGAAATCAGACTTGCCTGTGATCTGAAGTACGTGTTACACATGCGCATAGCTTTGCCAGCACAACATTTGTAGAAGCTGCAGTTGGTTCCTCTGTTTTAATAAACAAATTCAACCATTAAGCCTTCATTTCTTATTTACTGAGAATATTACTCAGATTATGAAATGATGATAAATGAAATATTAAATTTTAAACCAATGTTTTACATAACTAGTCTACACCTTGAAAATATGCCTTTACAACAAGTTCCTATTGCATACAAATTAATTTAACAATCATTTATAAATTAAATAATTTTTGTGTTTGATGTATACGATTTTTTGTAGTTGATGGTATTATTATTATTATTATTGCTGTTGTAAATCATTTTATGTAAATAATCGTATTAACAATGTCAATGTTGCACGAATGTATGGTTACCGGAATACCGATGCAGTTTTCAAGCCACTCCTGTTTTCAACCCATTGAAATCTCGCTTGATATCGTGTTAGATGTCACAGCGTCTGTTTACGACAATAACGATACAGAGTCTTGTCCGAGCAAAATATATTTTAATATACAATATAACACGGGATACTTTTATGATATACATACCTTGATAAAAAATTACTTTACATGCTTACCAGAGATTAGTATTGAGTGTCTGCTAACGCATGTCTCGTTCTTGGTTACGTGATAATAATCACCTTTTTTGTGGTAGATGTATGGCAAGCCAGACTTTTCATAAAAGTAGGAATAATTAAAATGTGTTAAATATACAAGAAAACATTTACTATATTAACGATATACATTCAATACAAATAAATGTGTATGCCTTAGTGCTGTATAAAAAAAACACATTTACTTATTTTGAATATATAATGTTAATGTAGTAAATTTTTTCTCGTATATTTAACACATTTGGATTATTCCTAGTTTTATGACAAGACTGGCTTGCCAAACATCTACCACTAACAGGGCGATTATTGTCACGTGGCCAAGAACGAGACACACATCAGCAGACGCTGAATAATGTCTGGTAAGCATGCAAAGTCGTTTTTTTATCATGTATATCATAAAATTGTTCCGTGTTATATTATATATCAAATAACATGCTCAGACAAGACTCTGTATCGTTATTGTGGGGCGCGATAGCATACCGGTTAGAATGCCGGACTCTCAATCGAGAGAACCCAGTTTTAAATCCCACTGCGGTCACTTCGAACCTTTGCTTTGGCAAGTTTGATCACCCCACTGTAATGTCCTAATGTCATATTAGTAATTATCTTATTTTGATACATACCGGTGTAACCCGGGAAGCGAGACAGAGAGTGGATGCAGGAGAACACAATGTAATGCCAATGAAAAAAGGTTCATTATCTGTACTCTTTATTGACGATCACCAATATTTGATCAAAGTCTTACAGCGGTTGAAAGAAAACCAGCTGACGGTGAACGTTCCGAAATGCTTGATCCGTGTCCCTGAGTATGCTATTTTTGGGCATGTCTTCAGTGGAGGAGTGTCACCAGATCCCAAGAAGGTCGAGGCACTGAGAAGTGTAAATGAAGTGTGAGTGAAGTTCGAAGCTTACTCAGCTCTGCTGAATTTTGCTCACAATTCATCAAGGACTTTGCCACAATCACGCGTCCATTGAGAAAGCTCACGCGCAATGGAGTACCCTGGGAATGGGGTAAAGTTGAACAACAATCGTTTGAAAGACTCAAAGCAGCGCTGTCTACCAAAACGACGCTGGCGTACTTTGACTCTGATAAAAAGACAACGATCTTCGTAGACGCTAGCCCTATCGGTCTAGGGGCAGTTCTGACCCAAGAGAATGTTATATCAAAGGAAGTCACACCACTCTACTTTGCAAGTTGACCACTGACTCCTACAGAATCGAGATATCCACAAATAGGCAGAGAAGCGTTAGCAATCAGCTGGGCTATCAAGCGGTTTCATCTGTACACATATGGAAAAGAGTTCAAGGTTGTGACAGATCACAAACCGTTAGTGACCTTGTTCAACAACCCATCATCAAAACCGACCGCGAGAATTGAACGATGGCTCATGGACCTGCTACGCTACAACTTCACAGTCACATATCAACCTGGAAAATCCAACCCAGCAGACTATGCATCGAGACATCCTGTTGGCGTTGCAACCGTAGATGAATACGACCGCTGAAACTGAACATTACGTGGCATACATCATGCGTAATGCAGTACCAAAGGCAATGACACTGAAAGAAGTTGAACTCGCTACTTCTCAAGACCGTGTGCTACAAGCAGTCATGACATGCATCATGTCTGGCAGATGGCACCTACCACCATCAAATGTATCTCTCGCTGAGCTGTCTAGATACAAAAATGTCAAGAACGAGCTGACCTGTACAGACACCGTGTTGCTGAAATCAAATCGAATCGTCGTACCTGCAACTCTACAAAACAGAACTGTTGAAATCGTGCACGAGGGCCATCTAGGCATAGTAAAGATGAAACCGCTGATGCGACAGAAAGTATGGTTCCCCAGCATGGACAAACTGGTCGAAGCAAAGGTGAAATCATGCTTAGCTTGTCAAATAGCTACACCTGTAACGAGTTGAGAACCATTGCAAATGTCAAGACTACCGGACCAGCCGTGTGAGGAGATGAGCATGGACTTTGCACATGTTGATGGAGAAACGCTTCTCATATTGATCGATGACTATTCTCGTTTTCAATTTATTGAACCAGTGACATCTGAAGCTGCATGTGCAGTAATACCAAAAATTTACAAAATCTTTGCCATGTTCAGAACACCGGATGTCTTAAAGTCGGACAATGGACCTCCATTCAACGGATAAGACTTTGCCAAGTTCGCCAACGTGCTAGGGTTCAAGCATCGCAAAGTGACACCGCTATGCCCCAGAGCTAATGGAGAAGTTGAGAGATTCGTGAAGACGTTAAAGAAGTGTATGAAAGCTGCAAAATCAGACATCAAGAACTGGAGAAAAGAAATGCAAGCATTCTTATGCAACTATCGTACCAGTCCACATGCGACGACTGGAGTTGCACCATCAACACTGTTCTTGAAGTGTGCTGTTCGCAATGAACTACTGCAATGTGCAAGCTCTGATTCAGTTGCTGAGATAGTTCTCAAGAGAGACACTGACCAGATATGGAAAATTAAGTATCATGCAGACCGAAAGAACTACCACAAGCCGTGTGATCTCAGCATTGGCAAGTATGTGTTAGTGAAGAGACCATTCATTGCGTCAAAAAGTCACACTCCCTACGAGTCGAATCCGATGACAATCGTAACACGGAAAGGCAGCATGATCTCTGCAAAGACTGATCAAGGACGGAGTGTAACCCGCAACTCGTCTTTCTTCAAGAGACTCCACGGTCGTGATGAAACAGAAGTTGGCGCAGATGAAGATCCGTTGCTTGATGAATGCAGTGAACCGAAGCCGAGAGACAATCTTGTGGCGAACGATGACTCAACAACAAAGAACGACAACTCACCTGTGCAGTTGACTCCGAGTCCAGATCTGCCAATTCTTCGCAGATCTACACGTGTTTGAAAAGCACCTGACGTGCTTGATCTGTAGTTTGTCATTTGCCATTACAAAGAACATTAACATGTTATGATTCATATCAATTATAGATGAACTTTCTATTACTATTAACCTGTATGAATGAAACCCAGTAATTCTTTATAATTATGATGGACATTGAACACTAATTGCTGTTTAATATCTACAAGGAAGGAGATGTAATGTCCTAATGTCATATTAGTAATTATCTTATTTTGATACATACCGGTGTAACCCGGGAAGCAAGACGGATAGTGGATGCGGGAGAACGCAATGTAATGCCAATGAAAAAAGGTTTGTTATCTGTACTCTTTATTGACGATCACCAATATCTATTCATCATAAGGCATCACACCCACATTGCCACAATTGACTCAGCTGTATAAATGAGTACCTGGCAATACAGACAGTGGTGGATATGTGAACGAATAGTCTTCGCGCAGTAATTGCAGCGTGGCTGAATGCTTCCCAGAGAAGTTGAAATGGCCTTGGAATGAAGTGTAAGGCGCTTTGAGTAGGGACTGGATACGGCGCTATATAAGAACTTACCTTTACCTTGTATTGTCGTAAACAGACGCTGTGACGCGATATCAAGCGAAATTTCAAAGGGTTGAAAACAGGAGTGGCTTGAAAACTGCACCGGTAACTATAACACGAATTTACGCCCATCCAATATACTCAGTCTAAGTTCTTGGGCAAGCACTTTGTTTTACTCGGCGTCTGAAAACTGTCAACTTGTGATTACCAATCGTTAATCAACCTGACCACAAAGAACATACCTAACGTAGATTCCGGGTGGTATCTGTGTGTGATAGGTGCGGATGGCTGCAGCCTCAAAGATGGCGCTCATCGAAGGCTGCAGGTGCGGGTTGTAGGCTTTTGTAGCAGACGACAATCACACATTAGATTAAACTTCCACAAACTCCCTTTCTTTGAATTTTACCAAACACTGGTTTAATCAGTGATCGGTTCAAAACCGAATGCATACAAATTTCATATTAAAAGTTCTATAAATAATCCTCACTTGCTAGTGCAATCTCTCAAATCCGAACAATAATATTTATTGACGTTGCCGATTAATCCTCGTGTTGTACGGTAGATGGCGAAAGTTACATTTGTTGGTTCCCAACGTCATGCCAGGTGTCGCCACACAAAACGCAGGTTTGGTTGCAGTGCCCGCATCCGAACCAGTGAACCTTTTAGTCTAGTAATTAACTGGTTCATTGCACCCGAAGACAGTTAGACTATTCAATATCAGCCGTACCCAACGTTACATAGCATTGGCACTACAGATATCGAACAAATTAGTGGTACAGTTTACTTACCTTTATATTCCGGCAGAGAGCGGCCCAACAACGCCGGTAAGTATTCGTATGCGACAATATTCTGAAACAGCAATGGACACGTGCACGCAATGATGTTCGCTCCTCATACAAGCCTCCCCCTCTCTCTCTCTCTCTCTCTCTCTCTCACTCTCTCTCTCTCTCTCTCTCTCTCTCCCTCCCTCTCTCTCTCTCTCTCTCTCTCTCATCCTCTCTCTCTCTCTCTCTCTCTCTCTCTCTCTCTCTCTCTCTCTCTCTCATCCTCTCTCTCATCCTCTCTCTCTCTCTCTCTCTCTCTCTCTCTCTCTCTCTCTCTCTCATCCTCTCTCTCTCTCATCATCATCATCATCTCTCTCTCTCTCTATCTCCCTCTCTCTCTCTTCATCCCTTCTCTCCCGCCATCCCTACCTCCCTACATCCCTACTCCCCTCCTCTCCCTTCTCCTACGATTATACCGTTCGACTGTATCTGATCGACCGAGCCAGGTAGTATTACTTGCATGACGGCAATGACGTGCCGGCGCGCTGCCTGGAAGATCTGCTCGTCTTTCCATCGCTCGTTGCTCCATCGTTCGTCAGCCTTCGCCGGGTGGCTGTTGCGCAGGCGGGCGGCCACGTGGTTGTGGTAGCGAAACCAGACAAGAGCCACAGCCATCAACCCCGGGTTCTGGTGTATGTGTACATTGCCAAACCCTATCGTCGTAAAGGAGAGTATATAGTAGGGTTGGGTGTGTATATATATATATATATATATATATATATATATATATATATATATAATTATGTATATATGTATATATGTATATATATATATATATATATGTATGTATGTATGTATGTATGTATGTATGTATGTATGTATGTATGTATGTATGTATGTATGTATGTATGTATGTATGTATGTATGTATGTATGTATGTATGTATGTATGTATGTATGTATGTATGTATGTATGTATGTATATATATATATATATATATATATATATGTATATATATATATATATATATATATATATATATATATATATATATATATATATATATATATATATATATATATATATATGTATATGTATATATATATATATGTATATGTATATATATATATATATATTAAGCATTAACATTTTTCATAAATCGCCGATTGCGTACGCCCGAACTGCCGTTTTCAGAACATTGAGAAAGGGCCTTTTACACAAGTGTTCCCGTTTACTGCATTATCGCTGACCGTGGCCTGTCAGTCGGATATTTCGCCTGGGCTCATAAATTGACAAAATTGGTTTGTGTGATCCGCTTTCCTTGTGTCCGAATGTATTCGCACTAGTAGGTATGCTTTAGAATTTAAGCGTTCATAATTTTTGTAAAGGAGAACGTTTACAAAACATTTTGTGGATGCAACAAAAATTCATTGTTTACCTTGTCAATTGGCTAGCTGGTATTACAAATCATATCATTTGGGACGTTGGGCACATACCCCACTGTTTTTCCGGCTCCATCTTCTCATGAGTGATGGGGTCGGGCAGGTTGTCGAGCGGCAGACGGTGGTGGTTGTAGCCGGGGTAGTAGCCGAGGTGGTCGGTGTCGGTGGTAAGGAGGAGGCCGCCAGTAAACTTCCGCAGACAGTTGCACCAGACCTCGCCTCGCCCGTACACGAAGCTGCCGTCGATCCAGCTGCTCACTCGGTTGATCTGTGCTCAGACGAACAGAAGGCGTTAGAATGGCTGGCAGTCCAGTCGCGCACTGTAACAGCACGACTGGTCAATGGCGAACAGTGGCACATCAATTCATCGGACAGCTTCTGTGACTCGGTTTAGCGTGGGGTTTTCAATTAATGATATGTTTATTTCTTTCACATCGTCATAATGTCGTTCGTAAAGTGGACAATAGCGTGCAAACCGCAAGCAGCGCATCGGACGAATGTCATTGTCACACTTTGATTTCGATGTCGGAAGCAAGTACAGCGAGGATCTGAAGAAATGTGCCTTACTATCACAAGCGGGAGATTAATCCTGGGGAATCAACGGTTTAACACAGTTTAAAAAGTAGTTTTACGTTCCATATATTTTTCGGAATTATTCTACAGGGAAGACGTTTCACTGAACAATCTGACAAAGGGTAAATGTTTACTTAATTATTCTACATAGAGAAAGAGTTCACGAAATTATTCGACACAGGCCGCTATCTAATAACGGGCGCAGTTTCCTCGAAATATCCAACAAAGTACGAAGTTTCACGGAACTATCCGACTAAGGGCCCAGTTTCCGGAACTATCTGACAAAGTACGAAGTTTCATGAAATTTTCCGAAAACGGGCGCAGTTTCCCTGAACAGTCCAACAAAGGTCGCAGTTTCACATAACTATCCGCGAAACCATGAAGTTCACGGAACTATCCGACAAAGGACGAAGTATCCAATAGAAAATGAGGTTTACGGATCGGTCTTATAGAAAGCGGGTGTACGGGACTAGAAGTCAAGACTGCTACTGACTGGCCGTCGCGGGTTGTTGGGCGATAGTCCAGTGTCCCGGTTGTAGGCAGATCGCACGAACGGCATGTACTCCTCCGTAACGCCGTCTACCTGGAACTGGGAGTCGTTCTTCGGTACTGGAACCTTGACCATCTCGAGCGGACACATCCCCTCTGTGGCATCGACCACCTCGAACGACACCATCTGACCTGCAGTGAAACACTGACGTGTAAAACCCGCAGCACACTAGCCGATTTTTCGTCATGGGGAATGCAGATTTTTCATCGGGGTTAAATTTGTCGAGACATCATCTCGCAGCACACTAGCTGATATTTTGTCGCTATTAGCACGCCACGAGTTGCGAATTTGGAATTAAGCAAACATGGCGGCGCTCACACCACACGTGGCGGCGATGCGGAGAAGACAGACGCTAGCTTTGTTCGTCTTGATTATGCTACGGAGGATAAGGAGACGCAGAAAAGCAAACAAACAAAATCATATAAAAATCCACAGTTACACTGTCAATATGTTCTACCAGCAAACTTGCCAATATGCCTGCTCAGATGCAGTTTTGTCAGATTATATGATTTTTTTTAATTACACATCTAAAATTACTGTGCCCTACATTCGTGTATAACACACTAGGAAGTCTAACCGAGGCGTGATTCCATTTATCATCGTGGCCGTGGCACTGGGGCCGCCATGTTTACAAAGACGTCTGTGCGCGTGACTGCAATCATGCTTCTTACCACGATGAGAAATGGGATCATACCTCAGTTACACTTCCTGGTGTGTTACAGACGAACGTAGGGAACAGTAATTTTAGAAATGTAAAACAGGAAATTTTCTGGTAAAGTGTTAGTTAACTCTCTCTTGTGTCGAATTCGATTGATGTAGAAGACGAAAAAGAACACCAACATAAACACCAAATACTGTTAACAACAAAAAGTTCACAAAGGTGAGTAATGGCTAATTACATCCGTCCTGGGTTTTTTGAAAAGGGGGTGCGGGAGTAAACAATCAGCCGGGGTTTTCTTAAATGATTTCTGGAAAATGTTATAAGTTAAGCATATTATCTCAAAACAGGGGTTCTTTCTTTATGCTCTTTATAATTTTTCATCGGTAAACCGAACAATTGTTTTACAGTGCAATGCCACTGAGGTTGGAGTGACACTGAATTTATCAGTATTTATAACACCTTAGTTGCTGAAAAATAAACACACATACAAAACGTATTGCTGTCACGATCTTTCATGTCTTAATAGTGTAGCAAATACACGATTTGGCGATGATCAATACAAAATATGTAAATTACTGTACGACAATAATAGACGGACCAATAAATATTCACATTTGAAGGTGAAATGTAACGTTTTTTGTTCGGACTATATATACTGGTCTGTAATTTTTTTATTTCATAACATTTCTGACGGTAAATATACCACAGCAATAAGTATTAAAACGTGAAGTACGAGCGCTGCATCAAGTTAATCAGTAAGTATCCTTGTACATTCCCTTGAAGATGTTTTTGAAACCGAGATAAAAACTGCCACATTGTTGGTGTTGGTACATCGCGGTCACGAGATGCTCTGTAAGATATTGCAATAATGTAGTCAAGCGTGTGAAGGTGCTTCTTTAAAATTGGAGCTTCACGGTTTCGTCTGAATACGTCGTATATAAATATAAATAAGAACGTCATTCCACCCCGCTTGATCGAAAATAAACCGTCCTCGCTGTCGCTAACGTTATCACAAACTTCCCTGTCACGAACATCATCATGTACTTGACCAAATTTATAATGCTGACAGTAAAAATATATGTTTACGAGATATTACATTGTACGAAACCTTTAAATTATTATACATTCCCAATATCTTCATCTGCGACGGTTCAAAGGGTATAATATTAATAAGTTTAATAAAACTGCAGTGAATTTACACGCACATATCACCATATATGTGTACATGATGTAACCGTATTCACAGACATCCATACATGTTTATGTTTATATGCGTGTGTGCGTGCGCGTAGAGTGTCGTGTCCAGCACAACATAATTATACTATTCTTGCGCCATCGTAGAGCATTTCTTATCCGCTGCATACACAATCTACGGCGCGTACTGACACTAAACTAGGGTGTGCACGAAATGTCAGATATACCATGGAAGTTGCAATAAACATAAATAAACGCTTAAAGGCCACAGTTTCACCCATATAGAATCGACTTACGCAACATGACGAGTGGTCGACGTAAACGACAAACATACAATTAGAAGACAAAGCGTCAACTGAGGAATGAATGAGTTGAGTGTTGAATGAACGCAGAGACGGTCAAATCACCATAAGTCAACAGGCACAAAGTAAACAAATTGCGCACGCAAAACATACGTAATGTTTGTTCTTACTGAAGAAGGCGAACAGGGCGGTGTGATTGCGGTAAGACGGGAGGCCGGTCGGGCCGTCGAAGACGTTGTTACTGATCACCCTGGGGTTGGGACGTTCTATCCCGGCCAACTGGTAAGTCATGTCACTGTAGGCAGGGGCCACGTTGAAGAGGATGTCTTCGCCTGAAGCACGCTGACGACATTTTAAACCAAGCTATTCCTGGTTACTTGCTCGACATACACAATTATCATACTTGGACATATTGAAAAACCTGCATGGAATCGCAACATATAGATGGGGGCACCCACTCGTTAATAGTGCTACATTAACATATCCGTTTATCACGAAAATAATTCGCCCAGAGTGCATTACGGCAGTGCGCTCGCTCTGCAGGTATTTCTATTAAGTATTTTCTAATCTTATCCAGACGTTATTGCGTTGTTTGTACACGAAAAACTGATATTTAATTGAACATGCAAAAAAACACAGGATTATGGTCTAGATTTTGCGTGAGGGTTACACATGCTTGCGTACTATCTGAACAATGAACAACGAATCTTTGTATTCACGAACGAATAATTTCCCCCATGTTTTCGAAATTCCTACATGCTAACATATTATATTCGAACTAAATTTGAATGAATGAATGTTCTTTCTGGGGAATTACCGAGTCAAATATTAGTCGTCAACCTTAGACTGAAAGGAGAGGAGAGTTTAACTATGTACCGATGTTTGTTATCAAGACGTCGCATGGCGACAGCATAGATTGAAGATTACGGTTGCTGGGAAAACGACCAGTATTCCGGTCTCTGGTTTCCATAAAGAGCGAAACAGAAGTCATAGTTTTGGGGTTATGCACCTAAAATAGATAATAAAAACTAACCACGTGCAAATAAAATCAAGAATATCTTGCCAGTGGTTTATTTAGAATGTGTTTTAAAAATGGAAGATTCCGGTCATTTCTCCGAATGACCGAGGGCTGACAAGTTAACAAGCGCAACCGATAAGCGCATGCACAGTTCTATGAAATCGGCATAACCTAGACTACAAGTGACGTATTAAGGGAGGCCAGTATACACAGAACCAACGCAAAATCTCAAACAAACTTGTTATTTTGCCAGAAAGAGAACTAGTTTAGTAAACATAAGGTGAGTTTGGGCACAAATAACATGGTCATATCCTATTGGCAAGTATAGGAATAGGTGTATACAAATATATTTTCATTTGGCGAGCGAATATTGCCAGAATACCACACTCGTGACTTAGGGTTATCTAACAGTATGGCGCGTCCTTTGAATTAAGATGTTGTGTGTTCAACAAGGTTTTCCTAGTAAACCACTGGCGTGATATTCCTAATTGTAGCTACAAATGGCCGTTTTAGTAAATCTTGTCTCCTATAGGTTAATTTTAGGCCGAAAACAATTACTTTTGTTTCGTTTTAAGCTCTATTAATATGATAAAAAACAACGCATTGATCTCAGCTGGCTTTATTGTCGATATTTTTTATACGCCTAAATATTATATTTGTGATGATATTTGAAAAAAAACAGTGTTTGTATGTAAACTCCTTGACCAGCGACTCCAGCGCTGATGATACTGAGGCCTAGCGGCAAAATCCAGAACAAAGTGTTACCTGCAGCGCCCCATGACGGATTACCGAGGTTGTTGAACCAACCATCAAAACGCTGTCGCGTATTGTGCGCTTTTGCCGGAGAGGCTAAAACAAACAAACAAAGCAGGTGAAAAACATTTTGTTAATGTTTCCGCTCGCAGAGAAGTAAAATCAACGCACATATAATATAAATACGCCAATTTAATAAAGAATCCCAACTACCTTTTAAAATTATTGCCAAAAACAAATTGCCTACTAGCTTCGAATATCCAGGCTCCTTGATGTGGTACCACCGTTTGTCGCACACATCAACGCCTGGATGCAATGTGTACTTTTCATTGTGATGGAAATTATGTATGCACCCATATTCTGGGTGTCTACATAATTAGCTAATTACGATGCCATCTGAGCATTTAGCTAATTCCTAAAATAAGAGTGGTGACAGTGGGTAACAACGAGACGGCGCCTCTGAGGCCAGACTCTCTTCTCGGCGAATCTGCGAAGGCGAGCGAGAGTCGGATAAACGAGACTAATTGCGTACTAGATACAGACCGAATCGTAGGCCATACGTTAATTTGTTTAATTAATTTAATAAAATCATTAAAAACATTGCGATACTAATTACTTTATTTTATTTTGTCTTTTAGTCGTCATACATATTTAACATCGTCGTTTAGACGAGCCCGTGAAGCTAGCAACGTATGGACGTTCAACGCTAATACCATGCACTTACCAAGTAAAATACATGTTGCAGTAAGGATGACAAAGCAGATGTCCCCCGATGTCCCCATGTTCGCTGAACCGTAGTTGCTTCACTAAAAAGACGGAATGAAGCACACAAGTCGTTTCAGAGACAGATCGACATTTTTATGCACACATTATGTTTCATGGCAACAATAGAACGGACACACCAAACAGTGCACGTCCTCCGAATACGAGTTAGTGCCAAGAGTCGCCGGGAGGCGACGGGCTCCTCTCCAAATGACGACCAACAGTTAATAAAAGTCGTCGTCGACGTCGTCAAAGGGGGGCCAATCTTAGTCACCCATTAGATTACCAGGCCACCATGTAGCAGCACAACGGAGAAATCCGAATAAAATAAGCCAAAGGGGCGTTACCCAATGCCTCCCCCTCCCCCATAAATACGCCACTGCTACCGTCGACATTTGTAATTACTTCAAGCATCGTGAAATAGAATACATATCTAAATTATCAAGTATTCTTACAAAAGTTCACTTTTACTAAATTTTTCTGTGCCGCACCTCTCTGTTTAATGGGTCGACTCGAATAGGTGTGATTTGTTGGCCATAAAGATTATATGTTGCATTCAGAGTTAGACAAATGTTGCTGTCTCGATGGCTACCCACGACCACCTTAAGTGTAATTTATACGGCACTATGTTTGGTTGCATGCACGCTGATTTACGTTGTCGTCGTCGACCAATACACCGTTAGCAATTGGTTATTCGCAGGGGTCGAAATTAAGAAATTTAACTCACTCGCCAGGGGGACTAGTAGCCTTAATATGTTACTCATCCCCATGAAATACCACTAGTCCCCATTTTTTGTGTACATCGTCAAAATGCGACCTTTTTATGCAAATTCGTATGTTGACTTGCAATGCTCCTTAAACATAAAATGAACAAATAATTATAAATTTCATAATTGATGTTGAAACGTAATTTGTTTTTTTTATTCAATTAGTATACTAAATCAGATCCCGAGTCTTGACCAAGGCATGTCTTGACCAAGGAATTCACCTTGTCATCACCGACGTCTTTTTAGTGAACAAGGGATGTTGGCCACAGCTTCAGGATGGCGATTGATGACGCTACAATGATTCCTTCGGCCCCCTCTTCGAATCTGCCACTGAGACTCTTCAGCAGCCCATGAACCATTCCACGTCTGGCTTCTTCAAAAGCAGAGGATGGTGCTCCTATTATCTCTCCAAGAAACTGGTCTTTGCCAATAATAATCTACAGAGAGAACCCATCCTTCTTTCCATACTTCTCGATGACTCCTTTGCACTCAGTTATCTCGGAATTGATGTCGGCGATTGTAAGTTCCTTCTGCTGGAGTGCTTTTGAGACATCACGCAAGGCTGCAGTTACATCTGCGAGGAAGTGGAGGAAGGAATGTAGCAGTGCGTACTAATTATTTGCCTTTGCGCGCTGCTCTGTTGTCCTTTCAAGTACATAGGGGTTCATCACCTGGGATAAATGGGTCACAAGCTCCTTGTTTCCCTACAGCACGTCGGAAACTGCTCTTGATGTGTGGGGAACCCAACGTGTCCCGCCGATTCTACTCGGAATACGGTGGGTCTCTCCGAGCGCATCAAATGCTTGCTTGAAGCTGCTCCGGTTGAGGGGGTTGTTCCGATAGATGAAGTACAAAGAAAGGAGCAGTGCATCAACTTTCTTTTTTCCCCAACATGGAGCTTGCTCCGTCAGTTCCAGTTCCCACAATCTTCTTTTCCCACGAGGGGTAGGCAAAGTAATCTGTGAAGAGAGTTGACATTGCCACTTCTATCCCCCTTGGCAATGTTTTTCACCCCAACAAAGTGGACATTGATTGACCCTTGGAGACAGTACCGAACATATCCCAGTTCGGCCTCGGTGTGGCTGTTATCAGTTGAACCATCGCAGATGAGGGAAACAAACTATGCCTCGGCAACCATCTCTTTTGATTTCATCCCTTTGTGCCTGAGCAATGTGATGGATAAACGTTGCACACTGCTTGCTGTTTCTGTAGGTGTTGCCAATCTGTACCCCTTTCATGTCATCCAAGGTACACATCCACACAAAGTCTGTATATGGTCTTGAGTGTCTGGCAATGGCATGTGCGTTCCTGAAAAGCTTACAAATTTTGTCAAATGTCGCTTTTCCCACCGATACTCGAAATAGTGGCGCCTCTAGCGAATGAACGGAGGAACATGTAAACATTACCATTGGAACATGTCTGGACATGTCTCATGTAGATCATACGACTCATCCTCCATCACCACCACCACCACCCCACGTCCACGCACGCAGACACGCACGCATGCACAAATGCACTGCTCATTATATAGCTGTACTGAGGGCCCGTGTTCTCTCAGTTGTAGGTGCTGCTACCATCATGAAAAGACACCTATGCCGACACTGCAGTGCCGAACTGGTCACGTATGCAGAGCTACGACGTCATGTGGAGAGTCAAGCAACACCATCCGTCAATCAGAACACGTACTCGTCGGCGCCACCAGTGGCGCAGTCATAATCCAGCAGTCAAACAAAGAAGAACGCGAAATACGTGTGCGAGAGATGCGGTGTAACGTTCCGGAAAGAAGGACTCTCTACATCGACACGTAAGTACTGTATGTAGTAGTAATCGTTAAGATCAGTCTCAGTTACGGGTTCGTTCAGAGGAAAAAGAACATGGGACGATACATGTACTATCATTCCTCTTGCAATTGCTGCGGGCGACGACTGGACGAATCCAGTCTTATCACCAACAGCGAGAACAACAGCAGAGGAACAAGAAGAAGACAACGATGGTATCGGGTCCTTTTTCGTCATCAAACGCAACAACACGTTCACGTGTCTGTCAACGGATCAGCTGAAATTCCTACACATGCCCAATTACATTGTCCCAGGGTTCAACTATGACAAGTATCTGAAAGCGTACGGATGCGAGCTTACGAAAGGTCATTTCCCGCACGATTACATGGACTGTTTGGAGAGGCTCGACGACACCACGCTTCCACCAAAAGAGGCCTTCTTCAGTCGACTGAAGAAAAAAGGTATTTCCGACGAGGATTATGCCAGTTGGGAAGAGGCGTGGCGCGAGTACGGCGTGACGGCTTTGCGAGACTTTCTTGTTTGGTACAACAATCGGGACGTGGTTCCGTACTTGCAGGCTATTCACAGACAGTTTGCCTCCTACGAGCAGCGCGGCATCGACATGTTCAAGCAAGGAATCAGCGTACCCTGTCTGATCTTGCTCTACCTGTTCAACATCCTACCGGAGAAGACCTACTTGACGCTCTTCAACGAAAAGAACAAAGATCTTCATCAGCTCGTTAAATATCATGTGGTTTGCGGCCCTTCGTTAGTATTTCACCGTTATCACGAGAAAGGTGTCACCAAGCTACGTCAGAACGAGTACGGAGAGTCCGCTCAACCGTGTCGATCGATAGTCGGGTATGATGCCAACGCTCTGTACTTATTGTCTCTGATGCAAGACATGCCGATGGGATGGTACACGCGACGATGGGAGGAGAACGCGTTCCGGCCCGAATCGGCGCAGCTGCAATGACAGATGGCCCGCGTCGTACCCATAGACGGACTGCCTACGACGATCGATGCTTTCCCGGAGGCCTTCGTGTGCAATACTGACGACGGCGACGAACCAGGCGAACATTGGATAGCGCTGTACCTGGATGCTTATGGACACGGCTATTACTTCTGCTCGTACGGCCTGTCGCCACGACACGCAGCGTTCCGTACCTTCATGAACGAACATTGTTCCGAGTGGACTCATAATAGCAAGAGACTTCAGAGTCCTCTGTCTATTGTTTAGCATATCTATTGCTTCGTTGTAACGGCTTTCCGATGAGGACTTTTCTGAATATATTCGGCACCGATTGAGTTGCTAAAGATTGCCGCGCGTTTGATTGGGTTAAACAGATCGAATGGGGTATTGGATTCACTGGCGTGGTGGAGACATACCTAAGCTCATGACCTCTGGTGCGGTGTTAAACACCCCCACTACGCATCATCATCATCATCATCATCATAATTGAGCCTCTGAAGAGAAGGAGACACCCCTAAGGCCACGACCTCTGGCGCAGTGGTAAACACTCCCAAGTCGCATATTCCGCATACTCATCGTAATATTGTAGTTGTAGTCATAGTTACCACGCTATCCTCTTGTATCATGCTTGATGTTATTCAGTAAAATACGTGTGCAAACGTACAATACCATGTTTTGTTTGTTTCTCGTTTACTCGTCAGGCGATAACACCCCCACCACCCCATACGTCCTTTAACCCCTCTTAATAGACGATGTCCACCTCTTACATCACAACGGATTACCTTTGACCTCTGTTAGAGGACTCCTTGTCCCTCTTTGACCGGTCTTTTCGTCGGCAGGGAGCGCTGATGAAGCTCATGTAGTGCTACAGCCGCATGTGAGCGATAATACACCTCTTTCCCTATACTCACATATAGGCAACTTCATCCGGGTTTTCCCCAATGTCTATTTTAGTTACTACCGAACATGGTCCCCACTCTTGCTCCTTCGGATGGTCTCACTAACTATTCATGGACTTGTAGTTATGCAGAACCGATTTGTTCAGGCCCGCTTTTTTCAATAGTGGCCTGACGCGCGCTTTCTTCATACGAGCTGGTACTACGCGAGGTCTGAGTACGTCAGATCTCAGCTAAGTGATTAGTCCACATAGGTTACAAGTTTTTTGGTATGATTGTTTAGAGCTGCCAAGTTGTGTCGACAAAACATGCGACGATGGGCGGGTCCAAACTCTGAAAAAGGGTATCCAGTTTCCCAACATGACACCAAGTGGCAGCACTTCTAGTCGTTAAAATTTCCACCGGGGACAGCACTTTACACACTGGAAAGCATTGAAAAATTTATAACCATGTCATTATTTATTATGTTGAGGTTTTTTTAATACGGGTCGACATATTTCCAATTGTACTGAAGCCATTAAGGTAATAGCATGTTGATGTTGATGTATTAAAACACGATTAGAAGAATTCAAAATAAGGCAACAACATTGATTTGATTGAAAGCAACTATGAACACACACTCCGCACCGTAATAAATCTTATAGCAGACCTCAACTGGTCATCAGTTTGACCGGACGCTGAATTGCCACACTGTCTTTACTAATTTCAAAATGAAAAATGACATGGTAGACGTCGTAGCCACGAAAACTGCGCACACGTCTGGCTAAAATGATCAGAAGAAGCAGACGTTCAGGGTTTGCTACTAACATGTACTCAGCTATACATAATCACGGATAACATAATCGGCCTCTTTGTATAATTAAATGGTTTGGCTGGGACGGAATCATACAATGCTATTGCTGTATTAAAGTGCGCCTCTGAAGAGAATCAGCCGCTTGAGAGAATCTAGTTGATCTGATCCGAAGTGATTCGTTAAGTACATACTGCACTAGTGTGTGCCTGATTGTAGCCTGTTGGGCTTTCTTAAGCAAGTCTTTTAATATTTATCAACACCTGCATGAAAATATGTCTGTTTGTATTAGTTATTGAAACGGCCAACATGCGTGGGATTGACAAGTAGCTGCGCAATCTTGAGCGGAAGAGACGGAAGTTGTATATAGGAGTTTTTCAATCCTCAAAAATGTGGAGCAATTTGCTTCATTCTGATTGATCGAAATTTGAAATGGAGCGTTCTGATTGGTCGAGCGCTTATTGCCGCCCTGGGGCGCCACGTGAAATCCCCTATTATCGTTCAAATATGGAGCACTTTCTGATTGGTCGAGAGCAGTTTCATCACCAGGGGGCGCTACGTGTCATCCCCTATTATCGCCCATGAGGCACTGTTTTGCGGTAATATTGTCGCCAGGGGCGCTACGGGTCAAGTGTGTCGACGGTTCTGATTTTGATCGAGAGCCGTCACGTGACCTATGACGTCACAGCTCATTTGCATAAATTAGCATAAATTGACAAAAATTGCACCCTTTTGCGGTAATATTGTGGCCAGAGGCGCTACGGATCAAGTGTGTCGACGGTTCTGATGGGTGGAGAGCAGTCACGTGACTTACGACGTCACAGTTCCTCATTTGCATGGCACGTGACCTCTCTATGGAGGCTGCCATGTTGTTTTGCTGCCATGTTGTTTTGCGATGATACGATCACCAGAGGGCGCTACTACGAGTCAATTGTGTCGACGGTTCTGATGGGTCGAGAGCAGTCACGTGACTTATGACGTCACAGCTCCTCCCCTATTATCTAAAATGAGGAGATTTTGGGGCACTGTTTTGCGATAATACGATCGTCAGGGACGCTACAGGTCAAGGTCAAAGGTAGGTGGCGAGCGTTCTAATTGGTCGAGAGTCCTATGACGTCACCTCATCAAGTGTGAATACAATTGTCAATTAGGGTTAGGGTTACTAACCCTAATAGAAAATTCCAGAAAAAACTGTAGGAATAATTGTCAGTTAGGGTTAGGGTTAGTAACCCTAATGAAAGGTCAAATATCACCGACATTTTGTACTTATACAACTGCCAGTTAGGGTTAGGGTTAGTAACCATAATTCTGTCGTCTGTAGTGAAACTAATACGAACCCTGACCCTAACCCTAAAAGGACATGCAGGTTTCAGGTGGACATGGGTGATACGGTCACCAAGAGGTGCTCTCCTGGGTGATACGATTGTCGGAGAGGGGTTTCGGGAGGGAACGAAGGGTCTGTTAGCAGCAGCGACGGCAGCAGCATTGGTCATTAACAGGGTCGTTAATAGGATTCGAAGAGGCTAACGAGGAAACGAGAAACGAACACACCACGATGTCGTACGAGTGCACACGTATTTTATTGAACGACAAAAACAGCATGACGATACAACGAGGGTAGCATGTAATATCGCTAAGACGACTTAAGGATGTTTACCATCACGCCAGAGGTCGCGAGCTTACGAGTGTTTCCACCGCGCCAGAGGCTCGAGGGTGATTATGATGATGAGACGACTTACGGATGTTTACCATCACGCCAGAGGTCGCGAGCTTACGAGTGTTTCCACCGCGCCAGAGGCTCGATCGATGTGCGATAGTACAGTCTACCTCGCCGCAACTGTTTAACCCAATCAAACACGCGGCAATCGTTAGCTACTAAATCGGTACCGAACAAGTTGATTAAAGTTCTCGTCGGTAAACCGTTACAACGAAACAATACATAAGCTATGCAATATTGTCCACACACGTTAGAAAGAGGACTCTGAAATCTCTTGCTATTATGAGTCCACTCGGAACAATGTTCGTTGATGAAGGTGCAGAATGCAGCGTGTCGTGGCGGTAAACCGTACGAGCAGAAGTAATCGCCGCGTCCGTCGGCGTCTAGGTACAGCGCTATCCAATGTTCGCCCGGTTCGTCACCATCGTCGGTGTTGCACACGAAGTCCGCAGGCAGGACACCGTCCGTCGTCGTCGTAGACAGTCCGTCTTTGGGTACGACACCGCGAAATATCGATCTGGTGCGCGGGTCCATCGCCAGTAGTCTGTCGATCTGCAGAGTATCCATCTCAGTAGTCGTAGATGACGTTGCGGTTCTTGTCGATTTCCAGCACGGACTCGAATTCGGTGTAGGCGACGACGTTCACGGTGGTCGGAAATGCAGCTCTATGCGCAGGTTGCCCTTTTGTACCTGATGGAAGCAGGGACCATCGCACTGATCAGGGGTCAGGTCAAAACCGAAGAATGTGTAACGGTGTCGGAAGTCGCTGCGAGTCAGACCGTTCCTCTCGTCCTGCCAAATCTTACCGGTCGAGGTGAACAGACTCGTGAAGCTCCTGACGAAGAGGTCGTCTTCGAAATTGGGCTGGAAATGTTTGGAGGGTCTCCGTCCACGTACACTGCGAGGAAGTTAATGTCGTTGTTCTTGGCGTGAAACGGATTCTTGTCGTACGCACCGTTGTACGCATCGTTATCGATGCAGCACAGCACCAGACGTTTCGGCAGGATGCCGAGGAACAGGTTCTCGTGCGTGTGCGACCGAGCGCCCGCGGGAATGGAGTACACCTTACAGTCGACGGATCGCATCGGATACTTGACCGTGCCCTTCTCGAGAGCCTTGATGTGAGCCATCTGCACGGTCGGATTCAGAGTGGCCTTCTTTGCGAACAAGGGGGCATTGACGATGGTGATCTTGTAATCGGGGTTGACTCCGCCAGCCATGAGTGCAAACGCAGGCTTACTGCGCACCAGACGTATCTTGACATCGACGCCGTTGATCAGGAATTTATCTTGCAGAAACAGATCCACGTGTAGACGACCCATCATGTCGACGACCCGACTACGTAGGATGTTCGCTCGTCGAACCACGAACCCTGCGTTAGCCGCGGGTCCGTCGTCTATCTCGACGGCATCCATGCGAGTGGCCGTGTCCTTGTGCCACAGTTGACCCGTTAGCTGCGTGTCCTTGGCATCGGTGCCGTATCTCAGCAGCGTCTCTATGTAAGCACGATACGCGTACGTGTTGGTCGAAGGGGTCACGAGCGTACCGTTCAGGTAGACGTCGACTTGACTGAACAGTGAATGCAGCCAGTTATTCACTGGTCCCACGGGAAGGGCCAAGAGGAGATCGTCCTCGTCGGCTCGCGTCACCTTCAACTGCACGTGTAGCATCGTGTTGGCGAGATCTAGGTATTCGTCTCCCGATCCGGGTATCAGGAATTCTATCGGTCCACCCGAGTCCAGAGAAGCCATGGGCTGATGTTCTATTATGCGACTGTCGACGATGCTGTTCTGAGTCGGGGGTACGGTAAAGAGATCCAATTCGCTCTTGACCCCCTCGCACGACTGTCTATGTACGGAAGTCATAGTCGTCGTCGTCGAATATGTCGGCTTCACCTTTCTTGAACGTCTGTCTCTTGCGCTGTCTCGTCGCTGTAGTGCCTCCTTTCTTTGCAGACGTGTGTTTTATACGTTTACGAGGTCGCACGCCAGGTATCAAAAGATCACGCAGCATAGTCTTACCGCTATCCGTGACGCGGCGTTTGGCAGCATGTTTTATGCTCTGTCCAGACACGACGTCGTCGGCGATGTGCACGCCGGTCTTCAACGCTCCCTTTCCCAAAGCCACTGCACTTCTCTTGATGAGTGGCATGGCGCTGCGCAGCAGCCCTCCGAACAGACTACCTTTGTCCGTGACCCCGTTGGTACGGGGCACCGGCGAAGTAGGGTAGAGCACCACCCGCCTGACGCGCGTAATAGTCTTTCTAATTCATCTTCAGAACAGTCCGGTCCTACGCCGTCGAAAATGAAGCGTGGTACGCGTGGTCCGGTGTCGTTTCTTATATCCATCTCGATCGAGTGGAAGTGCGAGTACAACAAAGGTACGTAGTGAATGTTAATGAATCGATCGGATACCGTGGCGCCGTGACTTTCGCTAACCGAGAGGGCTCGCAACATAGGAGCGAGACTGCCACCGACTATGCGAGACTCCACGACGTCTGTATAGACGTAGATGGTATCGAACCCTTGATCCATGTGCACCACGGTTTCGGCCTCTTTACGATAGGTGTACGAACCGTCGGGAGTTTCTTCGGGTGGCAAAACCACGCTAGTCGACGGCGTGAGACCGATGTCCGTTCCACCTAGTCTCGGGTGAACGTGCGTGCGTGTCATGTCTGCTGCTGCTGCTGCTGCTGCTGCTGCTGCTGCTGCTGCTGCTGCTGCTGCTGCTGCTGCTGCTGCTGCTGCTGGCGGACTGCTGACCACCGAAGGTTCGAATCCTAACATTCTTACCAGCGCGTATGGTGAACGCGGTGCTCGGTGTCATGTGCAACGTCATTTTTTGAGGGATGGAACTGTAGCTCAATGTTGCCCGTGTCTTATCCGTCCACATACGACTCAGTTCCTTGTTGACATGATTCACCTTTGTAATATCCAGCACTTATCCTTGCACTCGGTGTTTGACCCACAGGTTCGTGCTCGTTGAGGAAGAACCAGATGTCGTCCACTCCGATGTTGTACCAAGTATGTTGTTACTGTATCTCTGCCAACCCACACTCCCACTCGCCAGTCAGATCGATACGTTGAGGCAAGACCGTGATGTAATGAGCCAACGTATTGTCGGGATACATCTTCATGGAAGCGTTGCTAGGCAGCGTCAGGTAGAAATCATTCGTCATGACGTCTCAAAGTGGGATTGAGCAACAGGTAACCCAACGAACTACTCAACAGGGCCGTCCACAGATTATAATTCTCGTGACCTGTCTTCAGGTTGTAAATGCTTATCAGGATGACCGTGTACAAGACGACGACCTGACACAGAAACACTATCTCCTCTCGAGGACACACGGTACCGAACAGATGCCAAGGAGTGCTGTCTTTCTCGCTCTGTGCGTCAGTACTGTCCTCTTCTTCTATGACGGCGGTGGTGGCGGCGGCGGTGTTGAAGTCCTCTGTTATCGACTTGTCTGTCATCGTCCGAATGATAACGACAGACAGACAGACGCGCGGCTAGACTGTATAGCGAACGAGAGCCTTGGCATCGACCCAGCTGTTGAACTTGGAGGGGTAGCCGTACCATTGCACCAAAGCCTCCGTTCGTCTACCCACTTTGCGGCGCTGCAGTACCGATTCCACGCGGTACACTTTATCGACGGGTACCGACACCTTCTGCAGCTCTGGTTCGTAGAAGGTGCCGTCCAGCACTTCGCCGAGATCGTCGATCAATCGGTACACGGGTGGATTGGAGGGGTGAACCTCGTGTATGGTGAACATCTCTTCGCTCCAATTCGCCATGTAGCCTTTTTCGAACAGTCTCTTGAACTTGCTGATGCGCACGTGATTCGACACACGGAACTGGGGCACGCCCTTACCGTCGTGACCGTACAGACGCTGCCAAACCTTTTCTTGATTCTTTGCATTCACCTGTGACGGAGTCATGCCGATGCTGCGGTTGTGTCTGTTGTTGTACGATTGCTCAAAGTCCTGAAGGACGTCGATGAATCGTCACGTCTGGTGTTTCGTGAAGTATCGCCACATACGCGTCTTCAACGTTCTATTGAATCTTTCGACGATGCTCCCTTTCGTCTATGCGTTGTGAGTGGAGAAGTGGTGGATGCCGTACTTCTTCAACAGAGCCTGAACGGACCGATTCAGAAATTCGAGTCCTTGATCTGTCTGCAACGTCTTTGGCCAGCCTTCGGTGAACGTGCTTTTCAGCGCCGTCACCAACGATGCTGCGGATTTGTTCTTCAGTGGAACGCACCAAGCCACTTTCGTGAAAACGTCGATCACCGTGAGGAGAAAGGTCATACCGTCGTTGTCATTTTTCAAATTCGACAGGTCGAAGAGATCGGCCTGCCACTGCTGACGTGGACCTCCCACGACGACGCGTCGTCTCCTGAAATGACGTCTCGCCGGTTTGTGTAGGGTATAGGCGTCCTGTTCCGACAACCATTCTTCGACGATTTTCCTCGGCAGGCGCGTGACGCGTCGCAAGGCGTCGACACCTCCGTAACTTGACACCCTTTTCGGATCGAAGTAGACTCTCTTCAGTCGTTTATTCCTCGACGCCATTAAAATACATCCGATGCGTTGACAGTGGTGATGACGTTGACTGCGTGGCACGGGTCTTGACGTAAAGCAGAACAGACACTACCACGACCACAACGATGAAGAACGACTGAAAGTCTAGTGGAACCATATCTCAAATAGTAAGAGATATCGAGCGATAGTGTCGGCGATCAAGTAAAGTCCACCGCAAAGTGGCGCAACGACGACGGAACGGTACGCGTCCTGTGGATCGCTCGACATCGCAGCGAACACTGTGCTATAGACAGGTACCGCACCGCCTTAACAGTCTTCCCAACTAGTCAATGACGTCAAAGTCTTGTGTCGTTGTCGTCGTTCTGAGGGTGGAGTGGGCATGGAATGCTCCATTCGACAACGTCGACGAGCGAGGGGTGTCCAACTGAGTGATCTCCGTGCACTACTCGCACCAGCACGAGTTCGACGAGACGGAGTGGCTGTCGTCGTCGCCTGACGTATGTAGGCTCTCCTGGAGGCATTACCGATCAACTCCATGGGTAGGTTGATGGTACGGAGTTGTCGTGCGAATGGCTGCCATCCTATCGGATCGGTCTTTCTCTTACGCAACAGATCATTCACGAGATCCACCACGTTACTTCCGACAATCGGCACACCCTCGTGGATAAGTTCGCCACGTGCGGTCCACGCGATATCTCGTTTGAGATGCTCCATCAAACGTCTGGCTTTGACCTGCATGGTCTTGGGAACGGTGTCCACGACGTCGGCCTCTATTCCGCTACTAGGAGCTCCTACTGTTCCCTCCACCACAGGTCCCGACTCCACTCCCGTTCCTGACCCCGATGGTGCTGCTGCTGACATCGACTCGTTCAACGAGACCACGCGTACCGGTTCCTTGACGTGTTTATCGGACAAGGCGTTGTACCGCTGCAACACCTGATTATACAATGTTACCTTGGTCCTATCGTCGAGGTCCTTTCTATCGAGGATTGTCATCATCTCGTCGTCGAGGGCTTGTACTTTCATACATAGGGTATCTGTCGATGGTGATGGTGGTGGTGGTGCGCGAAGTGTGTCCAACAGTCGCGGATCCATCAAGACCATTTTGCGTGCATGTTCCATCTCTCTCTCTCTCTCTCTCTCTCTCTCTCTCTCTCTCTCTCTCTCTCTCTCTCTCCCTCTCTCTTTCTTGAACAGCACCTCTTGGAGCAAGGGTAGAAAGACCGAACTTGCAGACGGTGCTAGGAAGGCCGATAGGAAGCCCCCGCTCTGTCCCTCGCCGACCTGTCGTTGCAGTAATATGCGTCTTCTCCTGGCAGTTGGCGTTCGTCTCTGAGACAACTCGCGTAATTTCGTTCTGTATTTACTCAAACGTTGCCTCTGTAAATCGGACAATGGAATGTTATTTTTTAATATGTTGTAAGCACACTCGGCCAGTGCACACAGCAGATCGGCGTCGGCGTTAGCGAAGATGGCTCTTCTCAATTTGGCGCTCTTGTATCTGTTCAGAGCCTGTATGCACAAAAGGTGTCTCTTCACCAGGTCAGACATGGTGCGAATGAAGAGACGATCCACGCACTCGGTCTTTTTATACCTTCGGCAAGTACACGTACTGAACACCGTCGTCTGGAAAGATGGCCGTGCGCAGACGCATGACTTCGGGTGTGTCCTGTTTGAGATCGACCAATAGATAACCGTACGGTACCGACGTGGCGTCTTTAAAAGCCTCTTGTACGAACTTCGCGCGCCCCGGATACATCTGACGAACCAAGTGCGACATCTGCGATGCGTCACGAGGATTCTTGAACACCACCATGTACTGAGAATTCAGTCTGATGGTACGACTCTCCTTGTTTTTAGGGAACAAGTTCTGTACGAGATACAGCACGGGCGTGTTCCTGTGATGACTTTTTTTAGTGAACAAGGTCGTGACCCGTTCGTCCGTTTCCGCCATGTGATCGTCTATGATGATGAAGTTCCTCGTTGTCGAATCGAGCATGCTCGCACTCGGCAACCCTTCCTCGAACCGCACGTCGACTAAGTCCATCGCTACGTAAGCCTCTTGCCATTCTCCGTAACACCACGTGATCCGTTCGGGAGGAGGATCGATCATCGTAGCAGCGTGATGTAGCATACGTGTCACGAAAGTACTTTTACCACATCCCGTCGTTCCGGCGACGATGCACGTGAAAGGATGTTTCCACCGTACGTCCATGGTCATTTATGAAAGACGACCAGTGTACATCGCCTTTTCTACACGTCCTGTTTATATAGTCTATCGCTACTACTACTGATGACGCGCTTTCCGACTACAACAATCGTTTTAGATGTTGAATGCATAGACAACACAGCAGGTGAAAATGTTCTTTGAAAGTTCGGGATCGTAACTCCAGCGGAATTCAGGAACTCTCATGACAGGAACCAAAGCATCACCTCGATACACTGATTCGTCAGGACTAACATCACGGATCCATATCTTGTATGTAACAGACAGTACCTTAACCTGATCAAAGTTATCATACCAGAGAGCACGAAGTTGGTACGGAAACTCCGTAAACGAGAACTTCGAATTAAAGCAAGTCCACTCTCCTGCACCAGCAATGAAATAAGATCCATGCTGTTCATTACGAATATAGCAGTGTGCTCTACGACAAAAGGTTCTAGCACGTCTCCTCTTATAAGAAATTCGCCGTCTATAACGCTTGCGAACACCAAACCTACTACGGTGATTATAACGAGTACGAACACGTCGCCTAGCACTACGTCAACAGGCCGTACGACTGGCGTGCATCGTCTTTTCTTTTTTTCCCCTTTTTTTTACACGTCCACCGGACTCGTGCACCACTTGTTTGGCATAGAAGTAGGTGAGAGCCGCTCGTTCCTGCACGTACGTCAACACGGACGAGCGATGCACCCGGAACCCGCGGTTCTTTCCACTTCCGCTCCGACGGTTGGCGAGCACCTCCAGGAACGCGTCTTTATTGATGGCGTTGTGACGCTTGCTCAGTCCTTTGGTGCTGTACTTGTCGATGGCTCCGAAACAATAGTACGTGTTGCTGCACAACCCCACGAACCCTTCACCGGACCACTCGACCTTGAACAGACCCGGTGTCCTCTTGTCGTACGCCTTGCGCGCCTTACAGAACGCCTCGTCACCGACCCACGGACGATCGGCGAGTCGACAGCGCACGTACTCGTTCTGATGTTCGTCGCAACATTCGGACGGCAACCATTCGGATCGATGTCGGAAATAATGTTCTCGTAGTTCCGGGGTCACGAGGTCGTCGACGGACTCGCCGGCCAAGGCCAAATAGGCGGAATCTGTATCCATCTCGCAGTATTGAAAAAGAGGACGCTCCAGGTACCTGTTGATAAAGTCGTAATAGAACTGCAACGTGCGCATCTTGGCGTACTACAGAACGAAGAACCCACGTGTACGGGTAGGGCGTACGTGACGGTTTTCTTGTTCATCGCTATCTCGTACGCATCGTCGACGACGACGTCGAGTTGTCGGAACCGTCTGTCGTTGACCATGAGCGATGCTGCCTTCTTCGTGCAGTATTTCACGTCGCGATGTCGATCCACGTTGATGATGGTCTTCCCGTAACCCGAGTTTCCCCAGCAATTTCATGGTGTCTGCGATGATGGCCTTGTGCGAGTGGACGTCTCCCTCGCGTCGGGCCGTGGACATGACGTCGCTGAACCATCGGAAGCACGGGCTGGGGGTGTACTCGACGACATGGTAGACGCGCGTCACCTCGAGTCCGTGTTCCAAGTACCATCTCAGGAGCGCCGTGGCGAGCAATATCTTGTCGCCGTGGAAACTACCCACGAGCATGCGCCGCGGAGTCGTCATGATGTCGTGCTCTTCGGCGTATCGGCGCATGAAAGGTCATAGATCGTCGCGGGTCAGACGGATGTTTTTAAACACCGGCTGCATTTCGGATAAATGTGCATGTAATGTTATCGGCACCGAAACATCACATTCGATCAATCCGAATATGGTTCCGTTACGCACGCCTCTCAGGATCTGTTGCGACGTCATAGTCCACCGCACGTGGCGTCGTCGTGGAAAGGCGGCATCCAGACACTTTTTCACGACCGGATCTCTTCTCGTCTCTTTCCACTCGCATTCCCACAACTCGACGACCTTGACAAAGTGACGTAGGTAGGCGGTGTTCTTTCGGATCTCGGCGAGCAGTTGGGTCATGGGTTTCCCGTTGACGGCGTTCGTTTCTAGACCCAAGCACGGATGACCGTGGTAGAAACATCCGTGGAACTGATACGCCGTGTTCGTCTCGCTGCACCACCCGTCCACCGGAAGTTTACCTATCCTCTTCTCTCGACCGTTGGCTTGATGTCGTATGGCGCGTCCCGTTCTTCAGCTTCCCATGTGAGCCATTCTACGGCCATATGTCCGTGCAGCTGCGCCGATTCGGGACGGAACGCACTTTTTTCACGTCGACGTCTGTGCCAACCGGTCGGCATATTTTGGGTTAATGACCATAAATAAAGCGCATTGGCGTCATACCCTAAGATGGAACGGCACAATCGGGCGGTCTCTCCGTAGTCGCTCTGACGGATCTTAGTAACACCTTTCTCGTGATAGCGGTGAAAAATGAGCGAAGGTCCACCGACCACGTGATCTTTGACGAGATGATGAAGATCTTTATTCTTCTCGTTGAAGAGCGTAAAGTACGTCTTCTCCGGAAGATCGTTGAACAGGTAGAGCAAGGTCAGACCGGGTACGCTGATGCCCTGCTTGAACATGTCTATGCCGCGTTGTTGGTAGAAGGCGAACTGTCTACCGATGGCTTGTAGAAAGGGAACCACGTCTCTGTTGTTGTACCAGACGAGAAAGTCTCGCAAGGTCGTCATGCCGTTATCGCGCCAGGCTTCTTGACAACCGACGTAATCCTCGTCGGAAATACCCTCGTTCTTCAATTGACTGAAGAAGGCTTCTTTTGGTGGAAGTGCGGTATCGTCGAGTCTCTCCAGACAGTCCATATATTCGTACGGGAAAAACCCTTTTGTTATTTTACAACCGTACGCTTTCAGATATTTGTCGTAGCTGAATCCCGGGGCTATGTAATTGGTCATGTCTAGGAATTTTAGCTTATCCGTCGACAGACATATGAACGTGTCGCGTTTGATGACAAAAAACGACCCGACGCCATCGTTCTCTTCTTCATCTTCTTCTTCTTTCTCTTGATCGTCCTGTTCCATTTCTTCTTCTTCTTCTTCCTCTTTCTTTGACAGGAAGTAGGGAACGAGGAACTGTTTGACGGCATTGAGATCGTATTTCCCCGAATTAAAGCCGATGACTGGTAATTTATGAAGCCAGTCGTGAAGTTGTTTCATCAGCGTTTTGTACGGGTTGCTCGGTTGACGAGATTCCTCGTCGTCAGGTGATTGTGCATTGCGCAATGTTTCGTTTTCGTCCCAATTCGATCGTGCTTTTACCAGTCGAGCTAGCACGTCCTCGTAAGAATTTTTTATGTTTTCGTAGGCGGCGTCACTCATCGATTGCAAGATGTCCATCATGGCGCTCACCAACTTGGTGTCTCCATCCGTGACGAGACATTGCACTTGTTCGTGTCCCGGCACGTTGGACGCCACGCTGACGCTCAACTGGACGTGACGCGCCACCCAGTGGACCTTGTCGCTGTCGACAGGAAGTCGTGCGGTGTCGAACCAACACTCGAAATCAAAGGTGGCTCGATACGGATAGTAGCGCAACGATTCGGGGACTCGGATGTTCTCGTCGTCCAGACGTTCGAACACTGACGGAGTCGAATGGTACACGCCGCCGGGATAGACCCGACGCACACCTCCCGTGCACGTGCGCTCGTGTCGGCTCAGTTGCCATGTACCTTTAAACAAACTCTCGCCGCACTTCCGACACTTATAGGAGTGGCAGTACATTTGAATGTTTTGTATGTACGAAAAGTGTGTCTCGTGAAGATTGAGATTCATCGTGTCAGAATAATGGCACAACGATCGACGGACGAGTTCTGCGGTCTTCTTTCCGTCATCATCATCATCAGACTCGACGAGTTTATAAACGTACACGTTCGTTTTGAAAGTGGTCTCTATACGATAGAGGTGTTCGAGTGTGATTCCGGCAAATTCTTCCATGGGTACATCCTGTTTGTACGTCTCGTAAAGTTTTGTAATGGCAGATTCCAAATGACGGACATCACCACCCCGATGAAGAGCTAAGCATCTAAAGAGGCACAAATTATCTTTGTATCTTTTTCCTTTGATGGGTTCTCTTTCTAGACCGATGACGGCTTTGTTCTTCTTGATGTATATCGGTAGGGAATTCATGCTGACGCATCCAATTGGATGGTTTATGATTTTATTAACAAAAAAGTCCCATTTGTCACCAATTCGCAAATCCTTTGCGAATCAGGTATCTGCGATATGACCCACTGCAAGATGTCATTTTGTTTTATACGTTCAAGAAAAACATCGAAATCACCACGGTCGGTGATGAGATTGGGTTCGTCCAGGTATCGACCGCAGCAATTGCAGGAGGAATGATAGTACCTATAACATCCTGTGTTTTTGTTTTTCAAAACAAACCCATAACTCAAGTTGATTTTGAAAGCATTGGTCTGTTGTTCGAACATGGTCTTCAATGGAGATTCTAGAGTAGTCGTATCTAGACTGCATAGTCTAAAATTTACCCTGGTCTGGAGAGGACCTCTGGATACGTGTGTCCTAATGGAGGACCAATTGTTGCGGACGACTTCTAACAAATCTGTTGACAGAGCGTCGGGGAATGGAAATCGATCGATCGGGCGGGTTGATGGGATCTACGCCAATGAAAGGGTGGCGGGGTGTAGTATCTTCCCTTTTCGCTCTTTTTGTCAATGGTGGTGAAACAAGATTTTACAAGATTGCCATCCCAAACAACAAGTTCCAGATGGCAAAGTTGACAAGGAAGCCATTGGCTTATCGAGAGTCCAAAAATGTTCTCATCTATGTGTAGCCCACCCTTATCAAATATATGTCTATTCTACTTTTAAACATATTCACACTACTAGCATTAACACAATCATTTGGCAGTTTGTTCCATTCATTTATGTGAGAAAGAGTACTTTCTCATGTCCAACCTACACTGCTCCTTAACTAATGCTGCTTTGTGTCCTCTGGTTCTACTGCCTTCTTTAAGTTTGAAGAACATATTCCTATCAACATCCTCATAACCGTTCACTATTTTAAACACTTCTATTTGGTCTCCTCTTAGTCTCCTGGTCTCTAGTGTTGTCAAACCACATTGTAATAAGCGACTTTCATAACTAAGGTCTCTCAATTCTGGAATCATTTTGGTTGCTCTTCGTTGTATTCTTTCTAGCTTGTCTATGTCCTTTTTACGATACGGCCTCCACGCTTGAATACAATATTCCAAATGTGGTCTAACGATACTTGTCGTTCTTTCATGCCTTTGTAAGGCGTCATTTTTTGCAAACACCTTACCCCATTTTATGCATACTGATGGTGGCGAAACGGTGGTGGTGGTCGAATTACACACCGTTCTTTCATGTCTCAGCATATTGTATTTTTTCCAAACACTTTGTTGCATTTTGAACATGTGTATTTCATCGTTGCTGGTGATGCGACGAAATAGGTGTGCAAAGATCGGACAACGATTGTGGTTCCTATGTATTAGTTAGCATTCGTACAAACAAAGATAATGTATAATAGATACTTGCAAAACTTTGTGTACCGCTACCGTTGCGGCATCTCGAAGTGCTGCTGCGTGGCTGTGGTGTTGAATCGAAGTGCTCTGTAGAGATCGGAGAACGGTTGTGATGGCAATTGCAGTAGCGGATCGGTTTATATAACCTGTCGCTACTGCTGACGGTGCACTTTTTTCTTGGTTTTTTCCCGGTTTGAACCGGTTCTGACGCAAAGCACGCGCGTAGCACGTGAACATCACGTGCACAGCATGCAGAACAATACCAAATAAGGACATGCAGCTGGACACATTTCGCGGGAAAACTGGTTTAACCTTGACCTTTTGACCTTTAGACCTCGCGGTGTTTATTAAAAATTCCATCACTTCGTTCGAACGTTCCAGAAAGCGGCGGTGTTTGTTTTGTTGACCTTGACCTTTTGATCTCGTGGTGAAATAGGCGATATGTAGGTGTCGACGCGAAACGACATACGTCGAAAAGTTCTCGATATAATGCAACGATGCGATATGCGACTTATAGCTTACATGCACGGCTACGTTTTTCCCACTGCATGAACGAACTTTCGTCCGCTAGGTTTCAGTCTGCTAGCAGGGTGAAAAGGCGTGACTTCGTTTGAACGTTCCAGAAAACGGCGGTGTTTTTTGTTGACCTTGACCTTTTGACCTTTTGACCTCGCGGTGTTTTGCAGACTCGTGGTGAAATAGGCGATATGTAGGTGTCGACACGAAACGATATACGTCGAAAAGATATAATGCAATGATGCGATATGCGTCGTATAGCTTACATGCACGGCTACGTTTTTCCCGCTGCATGCACGACAATTCGACCGCTAGGTTTCAGTCTGCTAGCAGGGTGAAAATGCGGGATCGTGTTTCTTTTCGTGAGCGTGGAAAATTCCATGACGTCGTTCGAACGTTCCAGAAAAGAAGAAAAAAACTACATCAAACCGGTTCAAACCGGTTCTGTACCCAGACACGTCTCAAAAAGCGCGTCATAATCGACAGTATTAAACCGAACCGCCACTGTCATCACAACCGTGCTTACTGCATGGCCTTTTAGGGTTAGGGTCAGGGTTCGTATTAGGGTTCACTACAGACGACAGAATTAGGGTTACTAACCCTAACCCTAACTGGCAATTGTATAAGTACAAAAGGTCAGTGACCTTTGACCTTTCATTAGGATTACTAACCCTAACCCTAACTGACAATTATTCCTACAGTTTTTTCTGGAATTTTCTATTAGGGTTAGTAACCCTAACCCTAATTGACAATTGTATTCACACTAGATGAGGTGACGTCATAGGACTCTCGACCAATCAGAACGCTCGCCACCGACCTTTGACCTTGACCTGTAGTGTCCCTGACGATCGTATAATCGCAAAACAGTGCCCCAAAAACTCCTAATTTTAGATAATAGGGGAGGAGCTGTAACGTCATTAGTCACCTGACTGCTCTCGACCCATCAGAACCGTTGACACAATTGACTCGTAGCAGCGCCATGTGGTGATCGTATCATCGCAAAACAACATGGCAGCAAAACAACACGGCAGCCTCCATAGAGAGGTCACGTGACATGCAAATGAGCAACTGTGACGTCGTAAGTCACGTGACTGCTCTCGACCCATCAGAACCGTCGACACAATTGACCCGTAGCGCCTCTGGCGACAATATTACCGCAAAAGGGTGCAATTTATGCTAATTTATGCAAATGAGCTGTGACGTCATAGGTCACGTAACGGCTCTCGACCAATCAGAACCGTCGACACACTTGACCCGTAGCGCCCCTGGCGACAATATTACCGCAAAACAGTGCCTCAGGGGCGATAATAGGGGATGGCACGTGGCGCCCCTGGTGGTGAAACTGCTCTCGACCAATCAGAAAGTGCTCCACATTTGAGCGATAACAGGGGATTTCATGTGGCGCCCCCTGGCGGCAATAAGCGCACGACTAATCAGAACGCTCCTTTTCAAATTTCGACCAATCAGAATGAAGCAAATTGCTCCACATTTTTGAGGATTGAAATACCCCTATATACTACTGACGGAAGCCAAAATGCGCGTGTCTCACGCCAAATGGTTGAGATTTGGTAGCTCTACAAATTGTCTCGTGATTGATGTTAAAAGTGATAAAGAATTAACGTCTGTTGTCAAATAATCAGTGTAGAAACAAGACGGTTAGGGCGATCATGACTTAATGACTTGCTAAAATAAAGTTGAATCTTCTCGATGTTAGGCTACGTTCGAGTGAAAACCTATTTTGTTCTTATTACATTACATATAATATTATTGTTCTTCATTGCCTTGTTGACGCCGACCAACAACTTAATAGGCTTCTTGTTGAAAAAACACACATTGACTTTTGCTTCACGCAAGAAGTCTCATGCCTCTGGCAGTTTTCTCGTCCTCGCGCTTTCCCATTTAGACCACCGAACCCGCCTCTGCCCAGAGTCCACCACTGGGTGGGGGGAGGGGTGAAACATGTTTGTACCATCAGTGGTTTATGTCTACACCGACCCACCGGATGCTATTTGTATTTAAACTCAGCCAGCTCATGTCTCTTTAATTGTCACCGACGCAACGGAGGACGACAACTAGTCGTTTTACTTTTACATAACATAACTTACACTTCGCCAATATAATTTTATAATATAATAAAAGTTGCAGTTAAATACCTACATGTTCAATGTATCATGAATACAATTTGTCATTTGAAATATTGAAGCGAGCATCATTTGTCAAAGTACCACTGGTTAAAGGAAATGTACAACGATTTTCATTGGTTAACTGATACGCAGTTTCGTATCATTCAAACGCCCAAATTCTCTTAATTGTTCATTTAGATTAACCATGTTATATTTCATGTTTCAATATTTATTGCAGTATTATATTAACCGTCAACATTGTATAAAACGGGAATTTGACAGACCAATAATTGTGACAGACCAATAAATGTGACAGAACAATATATGTGACAGACCAATACATGTGACAGACCAATAGATCACCCGATGAAAATGTTTATATTTCGCCTTCAAAGACGAAGATGTAGTGGTGTGCCTTTTACTACCGTACAGCGATCTCTATATATAGCGGGTCTAGATACGCTGTAAAACTGGCACATTTTGTATCACCCCTTCGCTATCAATAGAACACGCTTCTGTATGGCTTGCGGGGTCACTCGCATGCGTCATAGACGCGTTACGTTTTTATGGTAGGTGCTAATAATTATAACTCTGCACCATGGAAGGTTTGTATTGTGTTTAGCGTGCTGCGAACGTTTACGTGTAATCGACCGATACAGTTCCCAAAGGTATTTTTTTTTATAATTGCCAAAATTACAAAATCGAATACTGACTGTGGCCTCACCTATACCGCACCAATTCATCAGTGGTCGTCAGCGGCGTGACGGTTGTATGCGACCAACAGGTTTTTTAAATAAAATCCCTTGTAATTATAGCAGTTCGCAAACCGTGTCAGTAAGTGGGCGTAATGAAGAGAGCAATGGTTCCACTATCAATAGAAAATTTGTCCTCGCCATAAACGCTCATGGAGGGCTTGCGGGGTCACGCGTTAATGCTATAGGGTAGGGGTTATTATAGCCGTGCACCATGAAAAGATTGTATTGTGAACAAGTTCACGACTAGTTAACAAGATTTAACAAGATTTGCCATCCAAGCCAAAGGCCCAGATGGCAAGTGGACAAGGAAGCCATTGGCTTATCGAAAGTCCAACAATGTTCACCTACTTATAACCCGCCCTCCTGCTGAGATATGTGTCAACCTTGTTTTTAAACATATTCACGCTGCTAGCAGTTACACAATCTGTAGACAATTTGTTCCATTCATGTATTGTCCTCTGTGAGAACGAGTGCTTCCTGATGTCCAATCTACATTGATCCTTTACAAATTTTACCTCATGTCATCTAATTCTGCTATCCTTCTTGAGTGAGAAAAACACATTTCTATCAATATTTTCATACCCATTTAATATCTCAAAAACTTCAATCTGATCTCCTCTTAACCTCCTTGTCTCTAGAGTTGTTAAACCACATTCTTTCAGGCGATCTTCATAACTAAGGTCTCTCAGTTATGGAATCATTTTAGTTGCTCTCCGTTGTATGCGTTCAAGCGTATCTACATCCTTCTTACGATATGGTCTCCATGCTTGTATTACAGTATTCTAAATGAGGTCTAACTATTGCTTTATAAAGAGGTATAATTAACTTTTTTCCCTTGTATGTTATGTTTCTTCTAATCAATCCAAGAATTTGATTACCCTTTGAAGCTGCAATACCACACTGCTCTGAAACTTTCATATCAGCGCTTACTTTAACTCCTAAGTCCTTTTCTTTTACAGTAGTACCCAGAACAGTATCTCCCATTTTATAGTTTACATCCAAGTTTCCATGTCCTGTATGTAGGCATTTACATTTCCCAAAATTGAACAACATCTGCCATTTCTCAGACCATTTAACTAATATGTCTGTTGTTTATCACCATCAGTATTAACCTTTCTAAACAGTTTTGTGTCATCCGCAAATTTCAGTACGTTACTTGTTATACTGTCGTCCAAGTCATTGATATATATTAAGAATAATATAGGTCCTAATACTGACACTTGAGATACCCCACTCAAAACCGATTTCCAATTTGAAACTTCTCCATCTACTACAACTCGTTGTCTTCTGTCAGTCAGCCATTGTTCTATCCAGTCAGTTATGCTATCCCCGATATCATGGGCTTTTAATTTAAGTAGTAATCTTTGATGTGGCACTTTGTCAAACACTTTCTGAAGATCTAAGTAGATAATATCTAATGGCGATCCCACGTCTATCCACTTAGTGATTTCTTCCAAAAAACATAACATATTTGTTAAGCATGACCTCGCTTTAAGGAATCCATGTTGAGATGAATGTAATAATTTATGCTTAACGAGGAAGTCCACCGTATGGTCTTTAATTAACCTTTCTAATAATTTACAAATCACTGACGTTAAACTCACTGGTCTGTAATTCTCTGACTTATTTCTCGAACCATTTTTAAATAATGGTATGATGTTTGCTTCTTTCCATTCAAACGGAACAACTCCTTCTTTTAATGACAACTTGAATACTCTTGCAAGTGGTATACTGATTTGTTCTACTGTTTCCATTAGTAATTTTGGAGGAATCCCATCCACTCCCGGTGATTTATTATCCTTCATTACCTTTATTTTCTTTGCTACCAATTCTGGAGTTACAACTAACGGTCCTAAATAGTCAGATTTAGCCTCCTGAAATTTAGCATCAGCAACTGGTAACGAACTAATATCTTCTTTGGTAAACACTGAACTGAAGTAACCATTTAGGTCTTCCGCCATTAAAAACCTCTGTGATATTATATTTCCAGCACTGTCTTCTAGAGGTCCAACCTTGTCTTGTACGTTTTGTTTACTCCTGACATAAATATTATACATAAAAACTCTTGCTGTCATTTTTTATGTTACATGCTAGTTTTTACTCATAGCTTCTTTTAGATTGTCTGATTTCAGTTGTAGCTGCATTAAGTGCCTCTTTGTAATTTGCATAGTCTTCTTCCTTTCTGGTACGCCTATAAACCCTCCACATAGTTTGTTTTAACACTAGTTTTCTAATAGCCTCTTTTGACAAGTGTTTCTATCTACACCGTTTTCCTTGTTTTTGGAAGGGAACAAATTTATCGACGATACTCTCAATTTCATATTTTAGAATATTCCAACATTCAATTGCGGTCTTATTCATCAGCATGTTATTCCAATCTAGCTTTGCTAAGTATTTTCTCATATCTTTGTAGTTACCTTTGTGGAAGTTTCTCTTGTACGTTTTCTTATTTTTACTTTCTGATTTTACATTGATGTCAAAATGTATTTGATTATGGTCACTGTTACCCAATGGTTCAAGTATTTTTAAATTGTCCACTAATTCTTTTTGTGATGACAAAACTATATCTAATACATGTTCTCCCCTGGCACGTGCTGAGTAAGAAAGCCATCCTGGATTAAAAATAGAAATTGTTGGTCCTCACTCCCTGTGCTCTATAGAGAATTCCATTGTATGTGTCTATGGTTAAAATCTCCCATTATGATACATTCCCCTTTACTAACTTCCTTTATAGCGTTTTATTTTTGTGTTGTCCTCTTCGTTTATGTTTGGACATCGGTAAACTAATCCAATAGTTAATTTTGAATTTCCTGAAACAATTTTGCACCAAACAGCTTCATCGCAATCTGCTTCCCTTTCTAGTTTTATTTCATAAGCCTGAATAGATTCTTTAACATATAAAATAACTCCCCCTCCCCTTCTTTCTACTCGATCTTTCCTAAACATTACGTATCCTGTCAGTCCTAATTCAGCATCTGTTATGTCTATGTTGGCTCGTGATTCAGTTATACCAATTATGTAAGGATCAATATCGTCTACCATAATGTTTAATTCGTTTCACTTATTTACTAGGCTCCTTGCATTTAAACATACGCATATATGACCTGTTTCAGAGATGTTTTTCGGACGAATTGATATTGGTTTGTCTGTACTAGTGGCCTCTTGTTCTGCTTGATACATCTCTAGGTAACCCTCCTGCACTTCTAGTTTAAACAATGTTTACTACCAAAAATAGTTGTCATTGTACCCATACCACTATCTACTGCTGCTGAAAGTTCGTCCGCGAATACTGCTGCCCCCTTTCCACTTAGATGAAGCCCATCCTTCATGTACATATCAGCCCTCCCAACAAAACTTCCCCATAAATACACAAATCCAACTTTCTCTTCCCTACATAGTTATCTCCCCCACTCCCCTCTCCTTCACTCCGGTTGTTTTCCCTCCCGTCTCCCTCACTCCCTTCTCCTTCCCTCCTGTCTCCCCTACTCCCCTCTCCTTCACTCCGGTTGTCTTCACTCCCGTTCCTTTCCTTCCCGTCTCCTTACATCCTGTCTCCCTACTACCTGTCACCTTCCCTCCTCTCTGCTTCCTCCCAGGTTGAGGTGAGCTCTCCCTAGCATCTCTCGTGTCTTTCCCCACTTTATTATCTACTGTTCCCCCACCGGAAAAAGTTAATATGTGCATGGAATTTTCCGTCAACTAATCGGTTAGCGCCATCGCAGCTGTGCCATTTAATAAGGGTAATTAGTTTAAATAGTAGGCTGCAAAACTGATAAGCACAGTTTCGACAGTGCAATAACATTTCGGGAATCATTCGGGAAAATAAGATTAATTAAAGGTGCTTAATCAATTCGATTTTTTTGCTAGTCTCATTTCAAATAAATTTAGCGAAAAACCAAACCAACTTAGTGCCCACTGCAACATGCTATTTCGTTTTTGTGCAACTTTTATATGTAGTTTTTTTTAAATCATCAGACAAACTATTAAATTAGTTAATGCTTGTTCAAGAATTTACTGAAGCGAACATCGAAATGCTGAAAAATCACGATTTTTGTTCCTTGGTGAAATTTCGTAAATGTGTCATGTGATTGGTGAGAGGACGGAGGCCACTTCCATGATCAGCACTGACTCACACATTGTTTACAATTTTGGATATCCACTATTTTCTTTCGTTGATTTGAACAAAATAGGCATTTTGTTATTAAATCGACTGTGGATGTTACATGAACTATTCACACACTACATATTTGGACACCAATGAACCGGATTTGCGATAGGCTAAATCAGTTGAGGAAGCCGTTTTAAACGTTCACTAAATGTAAGTATTCACACGCTGTGCACTAATGCACTCAGCTGTAGAGTAATAAAGTATGAATACTCACCCACGGCCACGACTCGAGAACTGCACCGATATATTCGCGCCCTCTTTATTTATCCTGTGATATGAGCTATTAAGGATCGTCTACTTGCTCGCGCCGTCGCGTCTTTATGCAAGTGTACTATTGCATGTCGCTTTCGTGGCCCTCAGTGTCGCTGCCGTTCAGTTGTGATCGCCCCCGTCCGCGGGCGGTGACCGTATTGCAATGAGAACAGGAAGTTTTTGTTGGAATGTGTCATGTGTAGCGTTGAAATATGAGTTTGTTATATACACGAGCTGTAAACGTGGGCAGGTTACATTACGGGCAAGTAGGCCTGCTTTCGCGGAAAAACAATGGCTACAGCCCACGGAGAGAACAGGGCTTTCGAAGCTTGGACAATTTCGTTTAATCCATGTTGCTTTAGTTCACTCAGCTGTATAGATATAAGATAAATACATGGTTATAGACAGTGGTAGATATGCGAACGAATATAGTCTTCGCGCAGTAACTGCATCTTGACTGAATGGTCCCCAAAGAAGTCGAGTTGGTGTTGTAAGGAACAGGTCTGTCAGCACATGACGAAACAATTGCTTTGAGTTGTCCTATGGAATGGATACCGCGCTACATAAGAACGTACATTTACTATAGTTTAATATGCACAGTCGGTTTAATAAAAGAATGCGCCCTTTTATTAAAATCATCGAACGAAACACACGCCAGTGGTGGCCGGGAGAAACACCCACCAGTGGTTGCCGGGAGAAACACACACCAGTGGTGGCCGGGAGAAACACCCACCAGTGGTTGCCGGGAGAAACACACACCAGTGGTGGCCGGGAGAAACACCCACCAGTGGTTGCCGGGAGAAACACACACCAGTGGTTGCCGGGAGAAACACACACCAATGGTTGCCGGGAAAAACACCAGTGGTTGCCGGGAGAAATACACACCAGTGGTGGCCGGGAGAAACACCCACCAGTGGTTGCCGGGAGAAACACACACCAGTGGTGGCCGGGAGAAACACACACCGGTGGTGGCCGGGAGAAACACACACCAGTGGTTGCCGGGAGAAACACACACCAGTGGTTGCCGGGAGAAACACACACCAGTGGTTGCCGGGAAAAACACCAGTGGTTGCCGGGCAAAACACACACCAGTGGTTGCCGGGAGAAACACACACCAGCGGTTGCCGGGAGAAACACACACCAGTGGTTGCCGGGAGAAACGCACACCAGTGGTGGCCGGGAGAAACACCCACCAGTGGTTGCCGGGAGAAACACACACCAGTGGTTGCCGGGAGAAACACACACCAATGGTTGCCGGGAAAAACACCAGTGGTTGCCGGGAGAAATACACACCAGTGGTGGCCGGTAGAAACACCCACCAGTGGTTGCCGGGAGAAACACACACCAGTGGTGGCCGGGAGAAACACACACCAGTGGTGGCCGGGAGAAACACACACCGGTGGTGGCCGGGAGAAACACACACCAGTGGTTGCCGGGAGAAACACACACCAGTGGTTGCCGGGAGAAACACACACCAGTGGTTGCCGGGAAAAACACCAGTGGTTGCCGGGAGAAATACACACCAGTGGTTGCCGGGAGAAACACACACCAGCGGTTGCCGGGAGAAACACACACCAGTGGTTGCCGGGAGAAACACACACCAGTGGTGGCCGGGAGAAACACCCACCAGTGGTTGCCGGGAGAAACACACACCAGTGGTTGCCGGGAGAAACACACACCAATGGTTGCCGGGAAAAACACCAGTGGTTGCCGGGAGAAATACACACCAGTGGTGGCCGGGAGAAACACCCACCAGTGGTTGCCGGGAGAAACACACACCAGTGGTGGCCGGGAGAAACACACACCAGTGGTTGCCGGGAGAAACACACACCAGTGGTGGCCGGGAGAAACACACACCAGTGGTTGCCGGGAGAAACATGTGTTATCCTCTTCATTTATGTTAGGACTTCGGTAAACTAATCCAATAGTTAATTTTTAATTTCCTGAAAACTATTTTGTACCAAACAGCTTCATCGTAATCTGCTTCCCTTTCTAATTTTATTTCATAAGCCTGAATAGATTCTTTAACATATAAAACAACTCCTCCTCCCCTTCTTCCTATTCGATCTCTCCTAAACATTACGTAACCTGTCAATCCTAATTCAGCATCTGTTATGTCTGTGTTGGCCCATGATTCAGTAATACCAATTATGTGAGGGTCAATATCTTCTACCATAATGTTTAATTCGTTTTTCTTATTTACTATACTCCTAGCATTTAAACACACGCATCTATAACTTGCTTCAGACATGTTTTTCGGACTTTTTGTTATTGGTTTATCTGTACTAGTAGCCTCTTGTCCTGCTTGAGGCATCTCTAAGTACCCCCCCCCTGCGCTTCTAGTTTAAATAGTGTTGACTACCAAAAATATTCGTTTGTGATGGCGCCATGCAAACGGCAGGTAAAGGCCACCAGGCATTTAATATGCGGCAGTTGTAGCAACTGGGTGGACTTCGTCAAGTCAGTGGATAAAGTGGGGGAAGACGACGAGAGAGATGCTAGGGAAAGCTCACCTCAGCGTGAAATCGCATCATGGTCAGCTAAATAGCTTGGCCTGCTATGTGCAGACACCCAACCAGGGGTCTGCACCAGTTACCGTAAAACACTGTTTTTTTACCTAATAAGGTTGCACGCTAATGTACTAGTAATAATCTTTTGCATGTTAAAAGACAAAATTTACAAATATCCTAGAAGGGCGGGTTAAGCAGTGCACACGTGTACTAGTGTACCAGCCAGTGTTCCAGCACACCAGTGTAATAGTGCACAAATGCACCAGTGCACCGTGTAAACGTCAAATAAAGACGAAGCATAATTTTACATGCTGTAGCAGCGACAGCGGGATAGACTTTATGTAATCCTGGTATGTAAATTCGTGGGCAGAAGTTCAGGTAGATGATTTTTATTTCAAGTGTATGGGGTGTAAGACTGAAAAGTCTACAGGAGCAGGTAACTGAGTTAAGGCAGATGATTTTGATGATGACAGGGCAGGGTGAGAAAGAAGAGAGCAGAGGTGGTGAGAACGATGTGGTGAGAACGGTGAGTGCAGAGGTGGTGAGAACGATGCGAGCAGAGGTGGTGAAAATGAAGAGAGCAGAGGAGATGAGAACAAGGAGAGCATATGTGGTGAGAACGAGGAGAGCAGAGGTGGTGAGAACGAAGAGAGCAGAGGTGGTGAGAACGCGGAGAACAGAGGCAATGTGGGGGAGACAGCTGGTAAGAAGAAGAAAGAGTGTACAACAAAAGGGAGGTACACGGTTGAGTGGAGAGAGACTGTCAGGTGGTAAGTTGGTCGAGGATAATGAGAGAAGGGAAAAGGAGAAGACTGTGGAACTGAAGAAAGACAAGATGAGGCAGAGTATGCAATAAAAGTGAGATAAACGGATGAGTTGAGAGGGATTGTCAGGTGGTAAGATAGTAGAGGTTGATGATTTAAGAGAAAAGGAAAGAGAAAAAAACAGAATGACCACAATATGACAGATTGGAGGAGGAAGACTGTGCAGCAAGAGCATGGGAGGTGTTGTTCCTGTGCATGTGGGAACGAACAATTCCGAGAAGGAGGTAAGTACAGGAGGTTGGTCAAGACACTTAAAGGGGACCCGGATTGGACAGAATGTGTTGTCTGGGATATTACCAGTAATGGGAGGCAGGGGTGAGGAGTAAAGGAACTGAAGGAGGATGGCGATCAACACACAAGTACATAAGGTATGTATGGAGGAGGGAGTACGTGGTTAAACTTTGTGGGAAGTGATGACTTTTTATGAGAGATGGGCTTCATCTGACTGAAGGGTGCTGTTGTTCTCGGGTTTGAGTTTGTCATGGTTGTCGAAGAGGGCACATTTACCGTAAATTATTTAAACTAGATGCGCAAGGGAACAGACAGAGAAAACTTGAAGAAGCACAAATAAACATCCATAGAAATATTCACCAATTATTCCGGAAAATGAACTTAATGTATATGCTTAAATGCCAGGAGCACAGTAAATTAAACAAGCGAGTTAGACATTATTGTAGCAGATACAGACCATGAAGTAAAAGGTATCACAGAATCAGAATTGTGGTGAACACCTAGTCTGCGGTAAGCCCATGTCAACAAGTGTGATCCGCGAGGTCAGTGACCGTGAATAGTTCGTTATATCGTCTTTTTGCACTTCCTTTGTGTCCACGATCACCACGGTGTTTGCATTCAAGTGTCAACTGCCGTGTTATTATTTTTTCGACGGATTGGTAAAGTCGCAGACGACAAACACATATTGTCTGCGTTGATGTCGCTCGCATGTACACGCGCAAGCAAAGCACTTTGTAGATTGTAGCAGTAATATCAAGTTTCATGTAGATTTACTCCAAATTCGTTCTTTGTATTGACATAGTTGACAGTTTGCTGAAGTATTGTGCATGGTTTGCCGAGGTGCCATGGCGATGGACGACATACTCTGACAGGGGTTCCACAGGCAACAGTAGTTGCAATCACTGCCCTGTATCACTGCGGTTGGCAACTTACTTAACTAGCTAGTTTGACTGATCATCAATGTTATGGTTTTCATGTTACGTGTGTCTGTTCGTAGACACACGTACAACATCATGGGATAAACACAAAACCCTGCTGACCGATCCAAGTGGAGTGTTTGACTGCCTCATACGTATCTAGAGGAGGCAGCCACTAAGTCTAACTAAGTAGGAAAAAATCCCTTCCTACCGCAGTTATACCTGATGGTAGACAATTAGATAATAGTAGATACTTAATTCAAGGTTGAGTTTTTATTGACAAGTAAAAAGATACTGTTCTTTAGAACACGGCATCCGTTTCTTTGGACAGTTCAAAGCGCTTTACAGTTCACCCCGCATATCTGTTCTGTTCTAATCCTCTGGGAAGCATTCAGCCAAGCTACAATTACAGCACACTATTTGTTGGTTCGCGTATTTCAACCACTGTCTGTCTGGAGCCAGGTGGTCGTTCATATAGCTGGTTGAACTGAAATATCACAAGGTTCGATCGGCGGCAAGAGGATTCACCCGCACAACCTTTCTTTGTAGGCTTTGTTTGCTCTTAAAGTACAACCGACATAAGTGCGAATGTCCGGTCATCCGTGCTGTCTGACACGCTGCACGGACATCCAATACTACCTCAGCTTGCAACAGTGTAAGCCTTAGGATAACTGCACTCGCACGTGGAAATATTCAGACCTGAATCTCTCGCGGGCAGCTTGTGGACAAGTGAACTCACTCGCGACTCTCTTGTTTCGGACTCGGCTTCTTGGACGTGACGGAATTCTCACATTGTATCCCGGAGACGACGTTGAACAATCCGCTGCGACTCCCCAGAGGCCACGACTGGTAACAGCTGCTGCGTCCGCGCTCACTGCCACGCCTGTCTGTCCTCATCTTGGTCCTCAACCCTGCCTCCCACGGAGGATGTTTCCCTTGGACGTACGTCATGCAATTATAAAATCGCGCACTGTAAAATATGTCTTACGATTTGCTGTACGAGCTTTATGTTAACTTTTGCTTAGCGCCCTTTCCGATTACTCGCTCGAGGATCTTGTAAGGCTCCATTGTACGACATCGGATAACTGTGCAGCTAAATAATGTTGCCAGGCCAAGCCACCGAGAGCAGCTTTGTTCATGTTCACGTTCAAATCTGATGATCCATAGTTCTTGGAAGTAGTGTCCACAGCAATATCACTCTGCAGAAACACAGTGAATTCGTCGACGTATCAACAATTCAAAAGTTCCGGTACTACTTTTAATCACAATGGCGGAAGGATCCTGAAGCAGGTTTTAATGTTAGGTTGTTTTTTATCAACGTGTTGTAGGCCATTAAATCATGTCGCGTGATACGTGTCTGGAACTAATTGTAGACTAATCCAACTTTGGTGGCATGCGACTCATCTCATAACTTACAATTGTTTTTCGTTATATAGGGCTCGAAAGAAACTAAAGTTCATTACATGGTTACAAGCCACGTACTTTCCGACGTACTTCGGAAAACGTTTTGAACTTGTCTACGTCTGTCGTTCTCTCGGGTCACAACTTCTCATAACAAATATTGTTTTTCTTATGCGATATACATATTCCATCCTTAAATTCTGAAATCAAAAGTCCCCAATGCGAATTTTTCCTTTGTTATCTGGCAGATATGTTACACATGCAGTGACGATATCTAAGATCCGGTTCGGAGTCGTGTTGCTTCAAACAGTCGCACTGTGTAAAGTAACATCCGATTACTATGTTGGTTTAATCGCTTACAGCAGTTGCTGTAATCCGCTGCAATATGTCGACGATGCGTGCCCTGTCTGGCTACAAGCTGCGCACATACCCGGCCGCTCGGTCGCCGGGGGTGGCAGCCCGCCTTGGCGGTTGTTCGTCGGAGCGTGGCATGGACGGCGGACCGAGTAGTATGAGGGTGTAACGTGCGACTTGCGTAAGAACTCCCGTCGGTTTCCGCGTCATTCCATTCCGTTAGCGACCGTCGGTTTCAGTCCTGTCAGCACTGCCCGATCAATCAGTCGTCTCCGGTCGTCCCACTAAAGGTAAGCGACACTGACTGACACGTTACATCTACTGGAGAGCAGGAGAGGCTTCACAAGTCAGTTCAATGTTATGGTCTAGTGTTATTTATAGCTGCGCCGGGCACATATGTAACGATTGCGCGCTACTGTATTGCTATTGTTGGACTTGTTTCCAATAAGCATTTGTGCTGAGAGGTTTAGCAACTAGATTATGATAACAGCTATTAATAAAACTATACTAAGATTAATGCATTGCTCGTCTGGAATGTATGAATTGTTTTAATAGGTAAAATGTCAGTTGAATGTGTGTCATTGTAGAGCACGTTATTTGGTTCTGTGGGTTTCTCAAAATGTTTACTCAGTAATTCCTGTGCACAATCCACCACAGCTACTGTAGTGCATAGCTCAGTGAACTGAGGCAATGTGCACTGAACAAAATGACCTACATTTTGAACGGCATAGCAAGAGCCAGACATCGGGCTACTGCGACCTTATGCGCAACACAAATACCGGGGTTTTAGAACGAGGAATTATACTGGGATGTCGGTACACAGTGATAACTAGAATAGATACACCTGCTGCCAATTCCACAGTATATCTACCAACTGACTAAAAGGGAAACAGAGGTCATTGTTTTAAGCCCATGCGCCTATAAGAATTAATATGACATAACCATTTGCAACTACAGTTAAAGCTCGTTAGATCTGGTCAGGACCAAAATAGTGGATATCCAAAGTAGTAAACATTGATTTTTCAGCATTTATATTTTCACTTCATTTAATGCTTAAATAATCATTAAGTAATTTAATAGTTTGTCTGATGAATTCACACAAAAACTACATACAAAAGTTGCACAAACGAGCTAGACAAGTCTTAGTAGATACTATAGGTGGTTTGGTTTTTGAAGTTTTGCGTTGCTTCGGTGTATACCCGTCGGCCTTCGACACCACCACCACCGCTTTGGAAAATATCGCTCATTTTCGGATATAGTCGTATTTATTTATTTACTGTTATCAAAACAAATGTAACATAATTTACAAAAAACAGTACCCCGGTCCAGGTGAGACCACGGAAAATTCCTCTTTCGATGCAGGCTGATGTGAAACCCAAATAGATACACTGGAAGAAAAAGGTATCATCGAAAAGGTTACGAATCCTACACCGTGGATAAGTAACCTGCAGCCAGTCAGGAAACCAAACGGGACAGTTAGACTGTGTCTTGATATGCAAAATTTAAATCAAGCCCTGAGAAGAAATCACTTCCAGATGCCAGACATTGAAGATGTGCTGCCTCAGTTGGCAGGAGCAAAGGTATTCAGCCTGTGCGATGCAAAGGACGTTTTACATGTGAAATTGTCAGAGAAATCAAGTCATTTCACAACATTCTGGACACCGTACGGGAAATACAAATGCAAATGAATGCCATTTGGTATCTCAACCGCACTCAAAGGAGTATCAGTAGTGGCGGACGACATACTGATATACGCACGATGAGAATATGCGGAAATTCCTCAAACGTGTTACTGAGTATAAACTGAAACTGAACAAGAAAAAGTGCAGATTCCACATGACTGAATTACCGTACATCGGGCACATACTTACGTCGGAAGGTGTGAAACCGGACCCGAAGAAGGTGTGTGCAATCAAAGACATGGAAGCGGCCAGAAACGCAGAGGAAGTGCGACGTTTCCTAAGTCATGTCAACTACATGGCAAAGTTCATGCCGAACTTATCTGCTGAGAGTGAGCCGCTGCGTAGACTGTTGAATCTACCAGACAAAGAGTTCTGCTGGGGAGTAGACCACAGAACCGCATATAAGACTTTGAAAAAATGCTCACATCTGAGAAACTCCTGCATCCTGCTTACTATCGTAAGCAAGATGCCAGTGCAGCCGGACTAGGTGCAGTGTTACTGCAAGACGAAACACTTGTAGCCTACGCGTCAAGGTATTTGAGCAAGAGTGAGTCGAACTATGCGCCAATAAAATAAAGAATACTATCGCTAGGCACTCGCCTAGCTACCAAGAGAATACAAGCGACGATGCTAGCCCTATGGTATGCATTCACAGTGAAATGGAAACCAGACAAAGAACAAATCATAGCCGGTTTGTTATCACGACACACACGTAACTGCAAACAGACGGAAGAACCACCCGCACGAGAACACGTGTTCCAACTACAACAACACACGTTACAGTGTCGACAATTCGAGACGGTCGATCTAGTCAGAGACTGTCCAATGTCAAAAGCGTTATATGGTGCGATAAAGAAGGAGACAGAGCGAGACAAACTCCTCCAACAATTATCGGAAGTCATCAAGAATGGCCGAAAGACATAACCAAAGTACCAGAATCAGTAAGGAAATGGTGGACATTTAGAGACGAACTAACGATACTAGATGATGTTGTCTACAAGGGACCAAGAGTGGTAATCCCAAACAGTATGCGTAAAGACATGCTGAAACGTCTACATGTAAGCCACGAGGGAACAGAAGCAACTCTACGTCGAGCAAGACAGACCATGTTTTGGCCGGGCATGGCGGTAGATGTGAAACATAAAATTGGAAATTGTCATGCATGCAAAAGAGACGCTCCTGAGCAGACGAAGGAGACGCTACATACCACAACATACCAAACAAGCTGTGGACGAAAGTGGGAATGGACATTTTCACCCACAAATCAAGCAACTACCTGGTAATCACTTACTATTTCTCTGACTACTTTGAGTTTGAGCAACTAATAGACATGTCAGCACCAGCAGTAGTAGATATCAGCAAGAGATGGTTCGCGAGACTGGGTATCCCATAATGTGTGCATTCAGACAATGGACTTCAGTTCACCGCAAGTGAATTTGCAGTATTCAGTGCAAACTGGGAATTTGAGCACACGACCAGCTCGCCATATCACTCACAGCCGAATGGCAAAGCGGAATCCAGTGTAAAACTGGCAAAGAGAATGCTGAAGAGAGCAGCCTATCCACAACTAGCGCTACTGAAATATAGAAATACAGTCACTGAGGGAATGACAACCAGTCCAATCCAGAGACTTTTCAACATTTCAGCCCGATCTATATTACCGCAGCGAGAATGTATAAGCGCGGAAGACAAAGTGAACCGTGCAGAGAAAAAAGGAAACAACGTAAAACGCAGAACCACTACAACAAGTGAGCGAGAGACACATACAAAAGGAAGGTACCAGTGGACTCTTGAGGGACTTCACTTCTCACGAGCAAAAGTGGAAGGATGTTCTCAAGTGTTGAAACAACTGACCGACAGATCGTTTATCGTTGTCTCCCAAGGGCAAGTGCTGCGTCGTTCCCGTAGACACCTCATACCACAGGTGGTACCAGAGGATGTCTACCATCCGACCACTAGCTTGGTACCTCAAGCAGTACCCGTAGATGTTTATCACCCGACTGCCAGTCTGCCACCACAACCCAGTGGAAATCGATCATCAGAGCGTTAACAGTGACCCACAAGACCAAGTAAGTGTAACCACTAAAAGCGGACGCTTGGTGAAGAAACTAGTGTGGTATTAAGACTATAAGTTTTACATTAGAAAAGGGGGGGTGTTGGCAGTTGCCCAGTTAACGTTTTAGCGTTACTCATCCTAAAATAGACGGAGTCGAGAGTGAGGTTCGTCATGCTGTTGTTGTTGAGTAATTAAACTTGTGTTCGTTTATCTTTGTCATTTCTTCGTCTTTCACGTCCACAACCGAGAACGTGAACACCAGTCAAACTGACTCCCCACATCTCGAGATCGCTGATTGGTTGAGCAAATTTGATCCCACCATTAACAATAGAGATAACAAATCAACTGGGTTGTTGAGGCAAAGCATTTCAATAAGGAAGCATAGTCACTGGCGCGGCGCCCTTTGTTATTCTGGTGTGATGCAATTACACTGTATACACTACCAGTTCAAAATCAAAATGGCATATCGTTGAATGACTGCTTCCTTATTTAAATGCTTTGTTTAGGTCACGCAGGCAACATTTTGATTACTAAAAAACGACCAGCGTGAGTTGTTTTGTTTAGAAAGTGGAATGAGTTATACAACTATATCGACAACTGCTGTCAATCAGTGTCTGGCTGTCATGTTAAACGAATTAATATAATTATATTAGTAGGGCCATATATATATTATCATCGGGTCTAAAAATCGGAAGATGTGTTGATGTGATCGTAATGTCGGAAGAATGTTCTAAAAATCGGAAGTCTTCCGAAAAAATCGGAGCAGTTGGCACCTCTGCCGGGTAAATGTAACTAGTCGTTCAGATATGATCCACCTCGAAGGCATGTCATTATTTGTAATTTAATTTGTCCCACATACTGCGTGTATACATTGGACAGTCACAAACATTGGTGGCAGTCACAAACAACGATATCCAATATAATAATACGATAGTGAACGCGCCCTTTGTGCTCTGAACATTCGTTCATATTAGCATTGCTGTGGTCCAATATACACAATACAGCTATGCGTTTATTTTTAATAAACATTTACAGTTTGTGTAATTTCAAACGCAATGTTTGATCGATGGCTAAACGTCTTCTATTCTTTGAAACCACACATGGAATGTCGTATTTAATGTCATCTGTTGCTGTCGTGTGCTGCAGTCATGGGTTGGTTCGACGCGTTCCGTAACAACGGCTGGAATACCTACTACTCGGGGCGCAATCAGAGTCCCGTCTTTTTTGACGTGCAAATCATCTTCGTCTCCTTCTTCGTCACGATCATCTCTGTCGCCTTCCTGCTTGTCATAGTCGGCAGTCGAGGACGGGATGTAAGTAGACTTGTCATTAATTGTCGTCGTTGAAATACGCAGTCAGATGTCGGTATAAATAAAAGTGTTTGGGATTTCCCCAAAATTAGCCCTATACAGTATACACTATTCGCGATTGTAAGCTGTGTTCATTTAAAGTAGCGTTCTGACTTACTCGATGCCATAAACTTTCCCGCCATATGTAAACACTAATTATCCAATAAAACCATTTAAACGCTTTGGATCAACCGTTGAGTCAATGGAGGTGCAGAAATTGTATACGCACTGACACTGGTCTTTATCGTATTAAACTGCCGAAGACCAGCGAACGGTAAAAGTAGCGCCACCTATCAGATGTACCTAGACTTTTTAGGCATATCAAATATTGAAGCAATATGTCGTTAACACGAAAGTTATGCCATAACATAAGTAATTCAATTTAAGGACATCCTGTGTAACATCATATTTTTTCTTTTCAGAGATGGATGACGTTTTGCAAGTTGCTTTTTACTTTCCAAACGGGTGCAAACATTCTAGGTATGTAAACGACGACTGACGCTGTCAGTGTCACTTTGGAAAGAGACAACAGGGACACTAATAATTACATGTACTATACCTCTACACTGTCGTGTTTCTGTTACAAGCGGTTATTGCGTAACGCTAACGCAGTTATTGAAATGTGTGCCCAGTCATAAAACTAGGCAAATTATTTACGGCTTAACGATGAAATGATAACAAACTGACTTTAATACTTATATGTTCTAGTTTGCCTAACTGGCCAACACTGGCAGGACGCGGACGTTCGGACACACTGCTCCTACATCTCACAGCCGGGTTACGACGACGTCACGGCCAATGTGGGCGTGCACATCGGGCTCAAGAGTATCAACATTACCATGAAAGGTGGTTACTAACATCAAGCAAATTATACTGATTTGAATAACGGTGCCAAATAGACGGTTGACGGCTAAATATTGTTAATTCTTATTAAATCGTGTTAGATATTGTTAAATCTTGTTAAACATCGTTAGATATTATTAAATCTGGTTAAATCTTTTCAAGTATCGGACGGGTTGGACAGCAGCTCAACGGTCGTTTTCCCAACGACTAATGTACCAGTTTTATACCCATCATATGTCTTCACGTTTGGATGTTAAATATGCTTTGTTTTATAAGTGAAACTACCAAAGCTTTATTTGAAGATCACCGGCGTATTTTTGGGGGCGAGATTTGTTTTATATAGGTGATACAGATAATACTGTTCAGCCTCTACTAAAACGTCGCCTGTCAATGCAAAATTGGAGATACATAAGTGGCGAAGTGTAGTACTTGGTGAATGTGTGTGTGTGTGTGTGTGTGTGTGTGTGTGTGTGTGTGTGTGTGTGTGTGTGTGTGTGTGTGTGTGTGTGTGTGTGTCTGTGTGTGTGTATGTGTGTGTGTGTGTGTGTGTGTGTGTGTGTGTGTGTGTGTGTGTGTGTGTGTGTGTGTGTGTGTGAGTGCGTGTGCGCGTGTGTGTGTGTTTGCGTGCGTGCGTGCGTGCGTGCGTGCGTGCGTGTTTGTGTGCGTAAGTGCGTGTACGTGTGTGTCAGAAGCACCGTATCCATCATAGTTGGCCTTTAAAAAGATATTTGTCCCGCAAAGAAACATTCTAGATACGCTCTTGCTCGAAATAGTGATGTCGATGAAATATCTCTGTGTGGTGTTTATGTTTTCAGGAAGTATCGAGAGCGGCGGCTATAACTACAACGAAATGTTCAGCATCAAAGAATGTAAGTTAACTGAACTTTAATTCTGTGTTAGCAAAGTAGTCCACAGGTTCGCCAATACTCAAGAATTTTGCTTAGCATTAGGAAAGGCAAAATACAATTTACTTTTGAAGAAGACGTTTACAGTGAAACAACGCAAATTATGCATAATACTGAATGACAGATATACCTGCATACTTACATTGTACGTACATATGTATGTATGTATGTATGTAGGTAGGTAATATACAAATATGTGCTTGTTGCATATGTGTACATTTGTGAAATTATCATCTAATATCAGCAATATCTAGGAAATTGATAAATAAACAATTTCTATCATAGGACGCTGACAAAACGTTATCATTCTATTAAAAGTTGTTATCGAATATTTAAATTTTACATTTTCTACGTTCGTCGTTTGTCGCAGTCACGGACATGGACACTTCGTACCGAGATGCCCGCCAGAGAGGACTGCCGGAAGCCATTCTCTACGTCGCCGAATACTTCCACATGGACGAAGGAGGTCTTCGCTGGACCCGCAACATACGACTGGCCGGTCACTTCGCCTACATACTGCTCTGGTCAGTATATCCACACAAATTACATTGGTTTTTTTTCATAATAATAATTACTATTCATTATTCACAATTTGTAGCTTTATATTTGTCGTAGTACTATTTCCGTTTATTATTATCGTCATTGAAGACGATGATCATATCATTGCATGAACTTTCATACTTGTAAAAATGAGAATTCATTTAAGATATATTTAATTACACACATTACATTGATAGTCGACTTCCCATTCCGAACATACTAACATACCCGCAAGCTGCCACGGACGATATCATTCATTAGTATTAACTTGTTGAGAGAAACCGGAAACTCAGGCACGGTTTATACAATTCGTTTTGCAAACAAATAATTTAAAACTAATCAGAAAGTACGTCTGCAAGATCGTCATCAACATAATCTCAATCATCACCGTCCTCTGAGTACCGTTGTTTTCCCAGGGCGTCGTTTGCCTCGTGGCTCGTCGCCAACATCACCGTGTGCGTCGACGTGGCGCGCGGCTCGCTGCTCATGGCGCTCACCGGCGTCATGATGGTCGCCGCGTGCGTCATCTATGCCTTGTGTCAGCCTGCACCCCCGTTCGTCGTGCGCTTCGTCGACGCCTATCTACGACTACACTTCGGCTGGTCCTTCTGGCTGTGTATAGTGTCAGGTAGGAACTAGTGGTAAAGAGAGTCAATCTACGTAGGTACATTCGTTAAATTGTAATGTTTGACCCATTTTATAAAATGAAAAAAAAACACCCAGCATCCCAGTATGCGGATGGCGATTTCGTGTAGACACCGAAGAGACATCCTTTGTATGGATGACATGCCGGAACACTGACTAGACCGGGAGCAACAAGACTATACCGATCTCCCAGTCCGCTGATTACTTTGGAATAGGAAACAAAAGTAAAACTTAAGTTTTAGGGATCGTTGTTGCACTGCAGGTTATGTGTTTCCATTACGACCGAGTACTTGCTTGTGTGCCGCCAGGTGTCCTCACATTCGTCGTTGGCGCGGCTGTCTTCATCTTCTACGTCGTCACGCCCCGCATCGCCGGCAAGCTCTTCCTCCTCGACTCGAGCTTCATGAACGAGGAAGACGCAGTAGAAGAGGAAGAGATGTCGGGCCCACTCGTGTTGGGCACGGTACGTGGGCTTCTCTCCGGTCTGTTGGGTGATGTTGGATATTTATGGACATTTGAATGTAGTATCCTGTTTATAGTTGCAGCATTCAATGGTTTATGTCCCCCTACCTGCTGTTTACTACCCGCAACCGTCGGCAGCGGAACGTCGACGTGATAATGTACACGCATACATAATAAACATTCACTTCGTAGACATATCACTTTCCAAGATCTACACTCGCAGTGCATGCACGCACAGACACACACGGCGACACGTGCGAGGGCACACACACCTCATTCATCTGTTTGCACGTCTTTGGACTACTGACTACAGCACTGCTCTCAGATAATATCTTACAGTCGTAGTTACTTGGTTATACAAACGTTTGTTTGTATCGGGCGCGTTTTACCATAAAGGATCTGAAAATGTACTGCCTCGCGCGCATGTATACAATAAATCAAAAGGAAAGCAGCCTCGCTCGAACTTTTTTGAACACTTATGCTGGAAGTCACATGCCGACAACACGTGGCTGGCTACTTACTCGGAGATATTTCGTAGCCGTCGGGAAGACATTTATGTCATACTATGTTCTTGTATAAAGCACGTCATCGAAATGTCGTTGTTATGGAGTTTTTTTTAACAAGATTTAACAAGATTTGCCATCCAAGCCATAGGCCCAGATGGCAAGTGGACAAGGAAGCCATTGGCTTATCGAGAGTCCAACAATGTTCATCTACTTATAGCCCGCCCTCCTGAGATATGTGTCAACCTTGTTTTTAAACATATTCACGCTGCTAGCAGTTACACAATCTGTAGACAATTTGTTCCATTCATTTATTGTCCTCTGTGAGAACGAGTGCTTCCTGATGTCCAATCTACATTGATCCTTTACTAATTTTACCTCATGTCCTCTAGTTCTGCTATCCTTCTTGAGTGAGAAAAACATATTTCTATCAATATTTTCATACCCATTCAATATCTTAAAAACTTCAATCTGATCTCCTCTTAACCTCCTTGTCTCTAGAGTTGTTAAACCACATTCTTTCAGGCGTTCTTCATAACTAAGGTCTCGCAGTTCTGGAATCATTTTAGTTGCTCTCCTTTGTAGTTGTTCAGTAGCATAGTTTGTCGAGGTAAACCGTAACAATGGTAAACAGGAGGTTTCTTGAATTAACTTGACGTATAGCGTATAACACGATACAACACTAAATAAACGAGATAGTTTACAACTAAGGTAGAATAATAACACAAATTCGCAATCAGACATACACGTGTCATGTGTTTCTATGTGGATTAAAGTTGTGTATGATTATCTGCAAATTTGAGAAACTATATGAAATCCAGATAGGTGTGTATTCAGTCTCTATGTTACATGACTATTTGAAAAACACGTCCACACAACTATGGTAATTATGAAATATTAATTACAAATTACAAGAGCACATTTTTTAATGCAAAACTAATCTTTCCAGACAACATGATACACACTGTGTAACTGTTAAACGTGGGTGTACTGTAATGAGACTAACCCATCTGTTATTGGTATTCGCATTATGAACGACTTGTTGCAGCCGAATTTCAAGCGCAAGATGGCGGCGAACGTGGCATCAGGGGGAAACATCTTCGACAAAGCGGCCTCTACGTGCAATGACAGCGATAGCTCAGTACCAGCAAACGACGTCGCGTGCGCAACGGCAGCAGAATGCACAACTGTCGTACAAGTGACGGCATGAGGAGATGAAAGCGAATATGTACTGAAGTAGGAACGCAACACACAGTGCATCCGAAACTTATTTCATTATATACTCTATGGCACCTTTGTGGAGTGAATCGCCCGTGAATCGTACTCGACGGCTGAAGAAGTAGCACAAATACTCGGACAAGGCCGTAGGTCGTATCCCATTATTTGTGCTACTCAGCCACTGTCTCGTACGATTCACGGGCGATTGTGTGTGCGTGAGTGCGCGTGTGTATGCGTGCTTGTGTGCATGTGTATTTGACTGCACGTACAATGTGTATGCAAATAATACATTCAGAAACGACGAATATTGTGTTCATACGTAGAGAGAGTGTGTGTGCGTGCGTGCGTGCGTGCGTGCGTGCATGCGTGTTTGTTTTATAAAATTTTATTCGCACGCATATCGTAGGCACTGCATAGTCACTGCTAATTAATTCTTCAAGTGTGTGTGTGTGTGTGTGTGTGTGTGTGTGTGTGTGTGTGTGTGTGTGTGTGTGTGTGTGTGTGTGTGTGTGTGTGTGTGTGTGTGTGTGTGTGTGTGTGTGTGTTGTTTGTGTTTGTGGAAGGAAGATAATATTCAACAAATGTTTAGTTTTCGCTGTATATGAAACATGCATGTTTGCTTAATCATTCAAGACCAAAATATTTACGCAGATATGTTAAGTTATCAAATTATTGAACATTTCTCAGGATAGTTCGTTTTCATAATCATCCAATTCTTTTATCATATCCCAAAGGTTTCCTTATCTGTAGAGCTTCCGCAATCTTGTCAAGATGGCTTCATGAATTTGATATGACAAAAGAATTGTATGATGGCGTTAAGTTTTCATCAACTAAAACAGCCTCATATACTGGCGTACATTGGACTTTAAATATAGATAAATATATTGTAAGCATTTGTAGTTTGCACAATGTGCACGGTTTGGAAATAAACGTTATTGTAGCTATTGAACCTCCAATCAGCGCCATATGTTCGATATTTCTTATTCTAAAAATGTAGTACCAACTAGGCGTACTACATGCAGACAGAAACCTTTACTGGAAGGGAGCAAAGGTGATAGGCAGAGAAAGTAACAGGAAGAGAAATTAAAGGATGAGGATCAGAAAGATGACTCCAAACATGAGTCGAGCCACGTATGGGATGGCTTGCTTGCCATGCCAACTGGCGAGCAGAAGAAGAATTTGTCGTCCCATAATTCAGTTCCCGATGACTACCGACGGCAGCCGAAAGGTTAAGTAAATCCCAATAGTTCTGATTAAAAGAAAATCGTTTCTTCGTTATTATTTCCAGAACAGACCCGCGATTGATTTGTCTTGCGTAGTTATGCAAACGCGTGTTCTTTCGAAATGTTCAAACGTCCCTCTTTTTGCTTGATACACGAGCATCTCTCAGTTCATTTGTAGTTGCTCAATAATCCAGCATCCATATTTTATCGCGACAGACATTGTTCACATAAAAATAATGACAATACGTAGTAAAGCGCTCGTGAGTGCTAGGACTAGGTACGAGTCTTTTTATTATTATTATTATTATTATTATTACAAGAACGACCTTTTGTAAACCGTGTTGGTCTGGGGTATTTAAATTGTTTTTTTAATAAATGCTTTAACATTGCATCCTTCACACCTTTCATGGTAAATATTTTCATTACCTTTCGTACAACGACATAGTCACACATAGGTCTCATACTATTACATTGTGTGAGTATTAAAGTGAAGTGTATTTGTTCATCAGTGTCTGTGTGTTGTCCACATAGACATAAATAGAACACCCGTTAGTAAAACAAGACCGCTAAGTCCTTATCAGTTGACACATGATAAAGTGATGCCGGCATGGACCAGTGACATTCATGCTGCTGCACGGCAAGAACCCAGTGGAGGCCCAGTGTTTTTACTGTACAGCACCCAGTCTTCATCATATATATATATAGATATACAGTACTAATAAGAGATTATTACTACATAGCTATATATACCTAATACCTTATTACGTACACGATCTATCCATGCACCTTTTATATCAAATATCATAACATATTAACTATAACAGTAGCACCAATATACATGATCGAAACTGAACTTTCTGAAGTGCTCTATACATGTATTAGGTAATGACTGCAAATGGTCAAAATCTCATTAAGCCCTGTTGGACATTCTTCTCTAAGGTCCCAAAAATATTCTTTTCCCATCTTCCAACACATTCCCCAGCAGCTCCATCACAGCCATTTCCACCTGCAGATCAAGATCTTTCTCGAATGTTGTTTGGCCAACTTGCAAAGTCATGTAAAGAAATGTGCTCTCTCATTTAAGCTGTCAATTGTTTTAGTAGGCAACCTTTCACATGGTTTGTCAAACAAATGCATAGAATGAATGTGAATGTTGCAATGTGTACATAATTAGTTACGTGATAGTGGTTCATACAATGAAGAAAAGGCAAACGACGATCAAAAAGGGGAGAGCTTTATTAAATGCTTAATAAAGAAAAAAAATCTTATTAATGAGCTGACATCTAGTGGAGTTTTAAAAATGAGTTACAAATATGCATACACGCACGCACACATTATTTATAAAACTGAATCCTACCCCTATAACATTTTATGTTGCACCCAATCAATGTGACTACTGGGAAACACTTAATGTACGCTCCCCCAAGAAAAACAAACGTATCTGTAATATATTGATATTTCAGAACATTTTCGAAACTGTTACATTCATTCACATATACACTAACACAGCACAAACATTTGCGACATAAATTACCTGAAAATAACAAGATGTTAGATCCCGTCTTCTGTCGATTTGTACAGCTGTAAGCCACACAGGAAATAACCATATTCGTTGTCCCACAACTTTCTCCAGCAAGCCTCCTAAATGTTTGTCTTGGAGAGTTTAACACTAATGCACGATGCTCACTCCAATATGAACAATCCAACTGCCCACACTTATAACACAACTACTGGGAACACCCTCACCCAAATTAGTAATCAGTCTGGTGGCCATGCCCCATTAAGAACAAATGACATTGACAAATCTTCAAGTTAATTGGTTCCTGGTGTCATCGTCACTGGCTACTAGCCTGAGAAGTTTATACTTCTCTGGTAGCCACCTCATCTTCATTGCTTTTGTTTGCCTTATATTGAACATGATGATGGTGAGGAGGAAATAAATTAACTTACTTACTCACTTACATACTCACTTACTTACTTACATATGTTAGACAACTATTTGTAACATGCTATATTCACACCATAAACAGTACTACTCTATGTGTCATGCAGTGGATGCAACTGTTTCTGCCGTGCAATGAAATGCCGGCCAGTGGTCCACGACCGCTTCACTGCAGTGAGCTGGCTTGTCGCTCTTGTTTATAGGTGGGTGATTAATGATGTAACTCTATGGTTGTCCATCATCGGATATAGCTAAGGAGTGCTGTAGTGTGGTGACACCTGGTGGAATCTGGATGATTGAAGCTAATTCAGCAAATCATTACACCAGTATTATGAAATATCCAGGTATACACCAACTCCTTCAGTTTAACTAAGCACACAACACTTGCAAGTAATGTTACATATTACTTGCCCATAACATAAAAATTTAATATATTAGTGAATATTACGATATATTAGCACAGTTTTGTTTTATAGTTTGTTTTCGATTTGATTTGATATTGGTGTTGTTTCCAGCTGACACACACGAGGTCTCGTCAGTTTAAGAATCGGATGACACATAACTTGTTGTTCCGAACGGCCGTCCTCGTGTCATTGTTTGGTGTTGGACTGTCAATATTCAGCATGTCACAACTACATGACACGCGGCCTAGACATCTGTTTCTGAAAGAAATGCAGAACCCGTAACAATGGCACACTGACCCAGCTAAAACATATAGACTCAATTTAAGTCTATCCACTGATAGAAGTGTGGTGTTGGACACTCCTGTATTACAGGGTACAGAACTTGACAAGTGGTGAATGAACTGTCGAAAAGTGTTATAAATATACAAATACGCCCGTGCAGTTAGTGAAAGTCTGAATCTCTCACAGTGGGATTCTTGTGTGTGTTTGTGGTCGATACTAGAGTTGATGATGGATTCTACATATTATATATGCGGTGTGTCTTCAGACATCTGGGGAACTGTCAGTGTGTGGCACCTTGTTATTTGTGAGTTTTGCTTCCAGAGATCTGACTTGGCATGCAGAGTACGTGCTATTGAAACACTATTTTTAAGCGTGCTGGATTGCATGCGTACATAGGAACTCCAATATGAACTTGGGAATTGCATTTACAGTAAACTTTTCTACTAAAGTTTATTCTTGTGTAATACAAGTGTTAAGTTTCAGAATTGCCTCTTGTTATAGCAAATGTTTGTAATTTCGGGCTACTCATAGGTTTACCCATCTGTGTAAGGCATGCATGGGGTAGGTCACTGCAGCACGATGGTCATCTCCAGTTATTGACAGCTTGAATATCAAATTACTTCACTACATACTTTGTGTAATTTCATACCTAATGTCACAGTTATTATAGGTGATCCAAATATTTGTGAGTGTACAGTTTACAAAATGTGTAACTGGAGACGATCCTTTTCTGTACTCTGCAATATATGTACTACATCGGTAGGCCCTACTGTGGAATCATGCGGTTGTGGAAATGTCTATGGAAGATCCACACTGGTTTCCACATTCATCTGTAACATTGTATGCATCGATGTACTCTACATTACAAGATGATAAAGCAGATTCAAGTGTCCAAAAGATACAAAATTGTGACTGTATGCTATTTGTGGCATACTGTGGTAGACATGCATATATGCACCCCCTCCCTTGAACATAAATTGGAGCAGTCTGTCAACTGGGGGTTATAATATTGTATTGGGTAATCCTGTGGTAATTGTGCCACAGGTTTTGTACTGCAACTTCAAGTGGTAGACCGTTGTAAATCACTTCTTGCATAGAGATGTTGCACTTAATGCGTGACGCTTTTCCCTGTTCCAGATTTGTACACGAGGGTTTGCCTTATTGCTTTTTCCTCTTATGATTTGTTCAGTAGTATATACAGGGTTTTTAATGTGGAGAGACCCCCACATATACAGTGTGAATGGTAAATGCTAGTCAGTAGTGATATAGTTAGTAATTGCATCGTTATTAATGTTTGGTAATGTGGCTTAATTAGTATGTGAATGGTAGATATTACGTTTTGATGATGGATGCTTGCATAGCTCATAAATTAAAATGTAATTAAATGTCATTATTTTGGCCTATTTCACTCTACACTGGTCTTGCATTGTTATTCTGCATAAATGTGGAAACAAAATGTTGATATCATTAATCTTTGCACTAATAAAGTTTGATGAATTGTGAGTTATCACATTTTTTGCTTGAACTATGTCGACATTTAGTTGAAAAAGTGAGTTTACATTAATATAAGTATGTAACATGTAGCAGGTTTTGTCTCCTTGGGAGCTCCTGTGAACTATTGATGACCTTTTGTAAATAAGAAATCTGCACAATAAGCAGTAGTCCTAGTTACATATTATGCATGAATAGTAACATTGTGTCATGCATGATGCTGTATATAATATAATTGAAACTCCAAAAAGTCAGCTTTTATAAGATTTTAATAGAATAGTTTATATCAAATAAACAGGACCGGCAGATTGTACTACTAATAACATCAACAAGCATGATTTCATATATTCTTCTACATTATACAGCGTCCTCTGAGCTCTCCAGCAATGTGCAGTTAACTATGTGTGGTCTGCATTGCATACATGTAATGTCTATGATAATGATGTAAACCTGCCTACAAGCTGTGAACAAATATGGCACCTCAAAACATTCACAACAGACTCAACAAGCAAAATAGCTGTAAATCCTAATTACAGTGTAAGACTTCCTATATAATTATATATTATTACTTACTCTATGTAGCAAGACAGTGCTAGCAGTGGGAGTAGTTAAAGCATGTAAACATGAATAATATGGCTCCACTTGTGGCATACCACAGCATTACAAAGAAATCTATTACCAAGTCACACCGAATAAAATGTAAATATTTTCTAGCAGGAAATGTCTTTTATCATGCCCCAATTGCAAGCTACCACAACAACAGTCCGTTGTTTGTCAATAAGTGTGTAGAAAAGCAGTAAAGTTGTTAGTCAAATTATTTCCATCAAGAACGAGACCAAAGTTCTGTTTTTAATAGACTAGTGCTTGAAAGACGCCCCACAAAAACTGTGCAAATTTAGCAAATGTGAAGTGCATTGAACATGTTTTGTGACAGTATTAAAATATGTATAAGTGAAATGTACTTGCCATGTCAGTGAGATAATAATAGCAGATGATGCAATGTTATCTATAACCATGGTACAGTTTGTTTACATTTACACAAGATGGAAACATTTACTTTGTGTTGTCCAGATAAATGAGTCTGTATTCGTGTATTATCCAGGACTTGAATAACGAAAAAAAATATTTTACCATTATGGAATGGTTTATAACTGCACCAATAGTTTATCACTTCCCCTGCACCAGATGACACAAGATGTTACCTACCACTACCAGTGACAACGTCTGTTTGCAAGTACATTTAGTGGCCTGATGCTATATGGATACTAGATGTAAGGTACAACCGCTTAAAAGGAACAACTTTGGAATCCCACCCTGCCCTGCACTTTTAGTCACCCTACGTCATACCTCTAGGTACATGGAACACTGGATATGTGGAACAGTTTGGCAAAGCCCCAACATGTTCCACATAGCAAGAGTCCACTGTACATTTATTGCATTCTTCTAGATGTGACATAACTACACAATGACCTCACACAACCTTGTCTGCTGGCAAGCAAGTCATACTTGGAGTTATGCTCTGCCAGAATCGCACAATGTGTCTCTGATTACAGTCCACTTAATGAAAATGTCCTTAGAAGTTCTCATAGAAGTGGGGGAACTGGGTGCTTGTGAACTTGGACACACTGCTGCACGCATTGCAGATGCTCTTTGTGAGTCCAGCTGGCCCACAGCTAAACACCCCAACCTTCTTCACCTGAAACACAAAGGTCAACGTCATGTTTTACACAGTTACCAGGAAAACGTCTGCACAGTTTTTGCTTTGTGACGGATTCTTTCAGCCTACTTCCGTCTTTCTTCATTGATCATTAAATACGGTCAAACTTGTTGTGGAACAAGGGTAATACCAACTGGATATAAACATTGTAAGCCATTTTTAATAAATAATAATACAGTTTTATTGATACACTCATACCTAGAGTAAGATGCTGTTCAATTGGTTTTAAATTTGCCCCAAATGCTAATACTAAACACTATAAATACTATATTCCTTAAAGAAAAAGTCATGGTTTTGGGCCTATGCATATGCAATATATTTGTATACACCTATTCGTATACTTGAAGTTGACAATTGGATATGTCCATGCTGTTTGCATCCACACTCAACTTATGTAACATGTTTCGGCCTTTATATATTAAACTACCCGGTAGTCTGACAAAATAAATATATGTGTATTTCAGACTGCGTTGGTTCTGTGTATGCCTGTGTGACAGGGTATCTTACTCCTTATAAATGTGTGTGTGTGTGTGTGTGTCTGTTCTGATGCAAGAAAGTTTATAAGTAGCAAATATGAGTCAGAATAATATCTACTATATGTTATTCTGCAAGAAAATTGTGTGTGTTTACATTAAGTTATAAATTTATGAATGATACGAAGTGATTCCTGAATTAAACATAAGTCTCTCATCGAGGCACTGAGTTAATCAAGATTGGCCACCTCAACAACAAAACACTTTATTTATACTTTATTTAACTGCATTTAGCTCATAATTGATACATGAAAACCCTATCGCAAGTGATTTTTGGAATAAATGTTGCTTTTAGTCACATTATTGCACATTAACCAGAAGATGTATGTGTGTTGTAAATATGTTATATGAACGCTACTTTAATTTAAATTGACATACAAACTAGTATGCAGTGTATGTACCAAAACGTTTGACTTTAAAAACCTACGTAAAGCAGCTAGCCATCATGAAGATGAAACATACAAAGCCTCACTTAATACGTCACACAGCCTTGGTTACCTGATTTTCACAGAACTGCGCATGCACTTATCAGTTGCACTGGTTAACATGTCAGCCCACAGTCAACCAGAGAAATGACCAGAATTGCCCACTTATAGAACACATTCGTAGAAACACACTGGCGTAATATTATTGATATTAGTTGCACATGATTAGTTTTTATTAACTCTTAGGCGCATGGCCCCAAAAGCATGACTTTTGTTTTGCTTTAAATTCACGATATGTCAATTATTATAAACATATTAAATTTCTCTAAAATACTGCTACCATGTTAAACAACATACTATTTCAGAACTTCAATGAAACTGATGGCAAGAACATGTGTTTTCCTATTTCATAGTATCAAGGACTACCTGGTAGTGATCTCCCCAGTCATGTTAAATGTACACATTCACCTTTGGATGTTTCTTGCTGACGGCCTGGAAGAACATCTCAAAGTTGGGTTGGCCAAAGTGAGTCTTGCCCTTGAGCCCGGTGAACAGACTGTTGCCCGTCATGTTCTGGAAGTGCTCCTCACAGACGTACTGCAACAGTAACAGTCTTTACTACAGGCTAGGGAACAAGGATTCCAATGGAATTACAAAACAAAAAAATGGCAGTCTTACCCTTTAAGGCGTCGCTTGGGTCTAAACACATTTTATTTTCTTATTTCATTATCACTGAACCTACAAACAGTTTCATACAGATTTTCCCACGGTATGCAGCCATCTTGGATTGAATGTTGTGTGTGACTTATATCAGTAACCATTGGATTTAGAGGACTCAAATTTGGTGTGTAGTTACTCCACATAACCCCAATGAAAACAGTCAGTTGACTTTCCCAGTTTTTAAAAAACTTTTGTGTTCAAGATTTTTTTTACATCTGAATGCATTTTTTCATCATGAAATTTTACACTGATGGTTCATTATATAAAATATAGGTAATGTTTTGTAAAAAGTTACTACATAATTTTCAAGAGCATACTATCAAGAAACACTGTAGAAAGTTTCAAGCAATTCTGTCAAACAATAGCACAGATAAGTGACACGGGAGGCAGTAGGTGTGAGGGAAAACATGTTTTTGAGAAAATCGCGTTAAAAGTTTATGTACATTGGCACATACATTTCAACATCTGAAAAGTAACCTAGATGATTGAAACTTTGCATACACATTACTGAATGTATAATCTATCAAAAGACAAAGTTCAGAGTCATTGGTATTGTAAAATAATAAAATATATGACAAACTAAGCAACTTATCACAATAAATGTACCAAACAGAAAAACGTCTGGAAAATAGCACACCAGTCCATAGTTCATACAGATAAAGTTCACTGCAGCATATGTAAAGTTCACTGGAGCATACATAAAGTTCACTGGAGCACAGCAAAATCCGTAAAACACCCTAGGTGCATAGGTGGATTCATCTCGAGCCGTTGTTCGAGTAACCTTTCATGCCCGACATGCTGGCCTGCACTTGCCACACAGACTCTCGCCTGAGTCCCATCGATACAGTCTGATGACAGAGTTGCATTGATTACCTTGTCGCAACTGGTGCTGAAAGTCTCAAGGCCACACACCATGTCGAGGGTGCGGTCGACAGCTTGGATGGAGAGTGTACGCTTCCTACACGACGTGCATGGCAGGTTCGCAACAAGAGATGGCAACATGGCACAGCGTACAAGTACTGTTGAAAGATCTCCATCAGCATCTGTCTCATCCTCAACCAGGAAGTGCGGGATACCTATCTCCTCCAGAAGATCTGCATAACCAAACTTCCGTTCAGTGGCAGACAGTCTCCAAGACGGATCAACTGGTGCTGTTGATGGCCGCTTTGATGCCTGGAAAAAATACACAATCTAAATGTATTTCATGAATAAAAAAGTATCCAAGACATGTTCAACAACAAAAGCCCCCCCCTTACTACGTATGCAGGTGTATGGCACTGAATGCAATTTACTCTATTGGCATTGCCATATTATACACACACCCGCGCACGCGCGTGTGTGTATATAGGTATATGTATACGATAATTACCAAGGCAAGTTGTAGTAATATAATAAACCATAGTCACAAACAACTCTGCCTCTGGTGTGCCTGGATGGCCTTTGGGCCTGAATGTCAACACAACCACGAACATCAACAGCATGAACTAGATCAGTGTTTATACAGTAATAGTTATGCCACAAAGGCTAACGATGTTTGGATAAAACACAAATGTATATAAATCTGAATCATATGCATTATCTTAGTGAACATATGAAATATCAGAAATTAACCATACACTGAGACTGAGTGCCATTCTCGCTGGCCCCATGGTCGAAGATGAAGTTGTCGCCGCAGGTTCATTGGCGTATTCAATCCTCGATGCCTTCGCATCGTGCGCTAACTGCAACGATGCAAGCTTTCGCTGCCTCCCAGTACTGTCACCGCCCTCTCGGTTTCGACCAAATGGCATAATGTCATTTTACAAAGCGATATAAATGAACAAAACGCAGGGGATAAAAAGTCTATCGAATCGAACGTAGCTGGCATTTCAAGCTGATATCAGAGGATGGAAATTAGTATTACAACCAATTAGAGCGCTTGATTTGAGGGAATCCGACATCACGTGATGCTGTCCGGCGAATTGTCATGGGATTCCCCATTCCTTTGTCGCAGAGATAGTTCAAAGACAGTCATTTATAGTCGGAATTATACGGATACCCGCCACGCACATTTTAAAACCGTTTATACCATGTTGGAATGGCAGCGTTTTTCGGCATGCAATCGCTCGCGGAAAATCACCTAATGTTCCATTAGTCTCGTTTCATTTGACAAAAACAAAGACTTAGCAATCATAGGCATCATACAAAAGACATGTTTTATGACAGAAACGTGTTTATTTCGACAGTGCAACTTACATGAATGGCAAGTTGAATAATATTTATACACGGAAATGGCAACAACTCGAAATTCATTTTATTGACAAAAATCCGTCAAATCCAACCCAAGTCTCTCGTTAAAATCTAGGATCCTCGGAAGGACGGTTTCCCACTAAATTTACAGCCTGGATGTTATATTACTGGTACATACTTACCAACATAGTGGTGCGCAGATCAAAGTTCTGGAAGAGTTGTGTGATAAACAGATGGGTTTCGACCGTTTCCTTCGTGTCAACGCTCTCAATCTGCCTCAACACATCTGTCATCCACTCAAAGTGGCGCTGGTTGCCAGCCACCCACACAAAGTACACCTACAAACACAATGCTCTCAATCTGACTCAACATGTCAGCCATCCACTCAAAGTGGCGCTGGTTGCCAGCCACCCACACAAAGTACACCTACAAACGCAACTCTCAGTTACAATATCAGTTCTCATTCTGTTGCATTTTCAATCTCTCTAATGCAAAATTTTCTTCTTATCACATGTGACATACAATGTAGTGCACATCTGGCTGCATTTGCCTGAAAGTGACATAAACATTTGCATAACAAATAATAACTATAATGTAATATTATATGCTAATTCACCAACTTCACAAGCAGACTGATTGCCCCACCAGCATCTGCATATTTTAAGTTTGTTTTTAAAGGTTTTTAATTAATTTATTTCAGAATAATAAAAAATCTATCATGATTTCTATGAATAATTTCTAATTAAATATATAACCAGATACCTGCATTTTGCAAAATATATTTTATCAGCCCATCATCATTTCGATAAATAAAATGTGGCTTATGGAAATAGTGCTTCATGGAATCTCAGTGAAACACTGTGATGTATAAAACAATAATTCTGAATGTGATGACATGACTGACCTTACGACATTTCATGCGGTCTATGCTGTTGATGGTGGACATGTGTACGAACTCCTTGAGGATGGATGCGTAGGGCGTGATGCCGATGCCACCACCAATCAAGATTGTCACCTCGAAGTCATACCAGTCTTGATGACCAGTCCCGAATGGACCGTCAATGTAGATCTGGGAAAATTAATAGTGTTTTTTATTTACAAGCATGTCTCAATAACGGAAAGATTGGTTGGTAATGATAGCGAGAAAGAAAGGGAAAATGTTCCCACTAATGATGTCTCACATATACAGGAGTAATTATACCTGGCACATTAAGCCATAATAAAATGTTAAATAATTTATGGACATCTGAAACTGGTACAAGTTGTCCAAGAAATGAACTCGATATCAACTCGTGTGTTTTCTTTTACTCTTGTATATATCACAAAACACGCTAAGTTTTTTTAACAAACTACACAAGTTCTACTATATTGTATGTACATTTTAAATCCTGGCCAAATCTTCGGAGGATATCCCCACCCTTCATGGATTCTTACCTTGGGGTAGGGATCCTCAGACTGGTTCTGAGAGGCGGTCAGCCGATTGAGATTCCATGACCATGGACCACAAGCCATGACGTAGACAGACAGGGTGTTCTCGTGAGGTGCAGAGGCCAGAGTGAGGGAGTGATATTCCTCCTTGCCCAGGGCAGTGCAGGCCAGACGAACCCATTGACCTGACTTGTACTCAAAGTTCGCAGGACGCCTGAACTCCAGGTATGTAATGTCTACACACAGAAACAATAAACATTGTATGAAATGTTACTTTCGAGGCACACAACTACAGGACAAAGATATTGAAGAGTTCAAATAGGAAAACAGCATTAACACCTATATCACTCCAATTCTCTCAAAAGCATTGAGAATGTAATTCAATTACAAATGAATTCATCTGGCTTTACCAACTATAGAAAATAATATGATACTTGTACTAAAAATTTGGTCATCATATGCATAACCATGTTTTTGGATACTCATAATCAAAGTTTTGTTGTTGATAATTCTAATTCTGGTAAATCGTAAGGAGCCAATTCTGGCTATAGTCTATGCCGGAGTGAGTGCGCATGAAGTCTATTGACCGCAGGATAGGCGGTTGAATTCGCCTATTGTTCCAGTCCGAACTTGAGGCTCACCGAGTTTATTCCATTCAACTATTGTCTTTTTATAAAATAGAAATTCTTGAATTGGTCTGTGTGGGCAGCAGACACTACAAAGCACCTGGAGTTATTGGCTTGATGTTTTTTAACAATATTAACGTTCAGTCTGTAAAATGTTTCGGCTGTATTCATCTTTTGTTTGGTCTTTGCGAACGAAAACAATTTATCAGGAGGAATGGCCAACATAGAGCCCTCAATCAAAAACTTCAGTAACAAACCTCAGTGATAAACCTCAGTAACAAACCCCAGTGATAAACTTCAGTGACAAGCCCTAGTGATAAACCTTAGTGACAAACCCTAGTGATAAACCCCAGTAATAAACCTCAGTGATAAACCTCAGTAACAAACCCTAGTGATAAACCTCACTAACAAACCCTAGTGATAAACCTCAGTAACAAACCCTAGTGATAAACCACAGTGACAAACCCTAGTGATAAACCTCAGTGACAAACCCCAGTGATAAACCTCATTAACAAACCCCAGTGATAAACCTCAGTAATAAACCTGTGATAAACCTCAGTGATAAACCCCAGTGATAAATCTCAGTGATAAACCTCAGTAATAAACCTCATTAACAAACCCCAGTGGTAAACCTCAGTGATAAACCTTGATATTCTTTGTATACTGAGAAGAGACACCTGTGCCCACCAGATGGCAGCTGCTCCATGCGGAGGATCGTCAGTTCACGTTTGCGGCGACTCAATGAGACGATCTTGTCGAGCGTGAACAAGATGGCGGGTCCAGCGAAGTAGTAGGAGAAATTTGGTTCCTGGAATAGTCGTACACAGCCGTGGAGCAGAATGAGCACGTAGAGCAGGTAGAAGAGTTTGTGTGACACCCAGAATGCGTTGAAGATGTACGTGCGCACTATGGGCTGTGCGAAGATGTACATGATGCAGATGACAGCAATGAGAAGGACACCCGTGGCTCCTACAAAAGACAATGATGACAGATGACAGCAATGAGAAGGACACCCATGGCTCCTACAAAAGACAATGATGACAGATGACAGCAATGAGAAGGACACCCGTGGCTCCTACAACAGACAATGATGACAGATGACAGCAATGAGAAGGACACCCGTGGCTCCTACAAAAGACAATGATGACAGATGACAGCAATGAAAAGGACACCCGTGGCTCCTACAACAGACAATGATGACAGATGACAGCAATGAGAAGGACACCCGTGGCTCCTACAAAAGACAATGATGACAGATGAGAGCAATGAGAAGGACACCCGTGGCTCCTACAAAAGACAATGATGACAGATGACAGCAATGAGAAGGACACCCGTGGCTCCTACAACAGACAATGATGACAGATGACAGCAATGAGAAGGACACCCGTGGCTCTTACAGCAGACAATGATGACAGATGACAGCAATGAGAAGGACACCCGTGGCTCCTACAGCAGACAATGATGCAGATGACAGCAATGAGAAGGACACCCGTGGCTCCTACAGCAGACAATGATGACAGATGACAGCAATGAGAAGGACACCCGTGGCTCCTACAGCAGACAATGATGACAGATGTACATGATGACAGCAATGAGAAGGACACTTGTTGCTCCTACAGCAGACAATGATGACAGATGACAGATGTACATGATGACAGCAATGAGAAGGACACCCTTGGCTCCTACAGCAGACAATGATGACAGGTAACAGATGTACATGATGACAGATGACAGCAATGAGGACACCCGTGGCTCCTACAGCAGACAATGATGCTTTCTCATTATGGCCATCAACTGTCATTTCATTCATGTTGTAGTAATAACATAATTCATATATGGCACATTACTCTGAAAATTCATAGCACTCACAACAAAATGTGTGTATGCATTACATTAAACCAACAACATGAATAAAATATGTAAAGTAAGATAATTGTTTGTATTTAAATTATTTTTTATTTGTTTGACGATTGCAAATAAGCAATAGGATTAAATTTTAAATACATTTATTGTGGTCACACTTCTGCTGCAATATACTATTTCCTGACTCACAGATCAAATGTTGAACAATTTATTATGTACATTTGTCGAATGTGTACCACTGTCGTCACCTATGCCAGATATCAAACGAGGCACTATACCACCATGGTCGATGCCGCCCCATCAGTGAAGCCATTCTGACTGCCTGATGGAGTCTGTTCGGGCACGTGCTCCGTATGCCACCAGATGCTCCTGCTCAGCATGTGATCGACAACTATTTCGTGGACTCAGGCGTCACGTCATTCAGGGGTCGACCGCGGACAATACTGCCAGTAGTGTTGAGCGCGGATCTGCGACATATTAGCCGTAAACTACGTTGCCCGCCAATGTCGATGCTCTGCATGCATTCGACTGTGGACAGCGGCGAGAGTTGGGGCGGGAACTTTGTCACATTTCTGCGAATTGCTATTATATTAACTATTTTCCTGGTGAGGTAAATGTTAGTGTATATAGACGGATGACATAAACAAGTTATGTAATGGTATCCAAATGTTGCGTGGGAGCCCACATTAGAAGTCTATTGTTAGGCGTGGGGCATGATCATGTTATGTAATAATTGTACCTATGATGTTTTGGCATGGTACATTTTAGTAAAAGGTGTATCAACGTAATGGAACCGTCCATAGAGGTTTAATAATTTTGATGGGCTGACGCTGACCTTGTGATCTGGTGGGAAAGTTACCAAGCGATGGGTATAAGATGCGAAGTATAGGATATTCATGAGGGCCAGAACACACAAATGCGGCATTAGGTTCCAACGATGATGTCCGGTTAGGATCGGTATGAAGAGGGCACGATTTATCGCGACGTCGAAGAACCCTCTACAACTTTGCTCGCACTGACAACAGCAAGCGAAAACCCAGACAACACAATGCCATGCAAGTAATTACTGTGCATTGTTTGACTGTATGCGTTAACCATCTGCCTCGGCTGCGACTCATTTTCTGCTGCCTACTGACTGCTTGCGACTATTCAGCTATATCTCCATGTATGGGGTGACAGCTATATCTCCGTGTATGGGGTGACAGGGTGGGGTAGTACCTCTGGCTGGGGGGTTGCCATGTCCTTTTCAGGACAGCTCGTCCACATATGGTCTCCACCCTGCACTCAGTTCCCACCTGTGGCTCCCTGTAGCTGTTTGCATGCGACAGTGGCCACACCCCGGGCAACGGCTTTGGCAGGCCGGCTAAACCAGGTGAGGGTAGCCGACGGGTGTCAAACCCTCGGTGAGGTAGGGCTTGTCTACCTAAGCATGTGAAGACTGGACTCGGCGAACTGCGCGGAGGAAACCACCAGCTGGTTCAACAGGCAGAAAGGTGATTCCCAGCAACGCATCGTGGAGCGCGGAGAGCACGACGAGACACATAGGACGTCATGGTCATCCACTGCACCCGACTCCGTCTCCAGCCGTCTCGGCCTTTAGTCCAGTCATTCTGTGGTTCAACCTCAAACAAATCGCAATAGTAAGTTTGGTGGCATTTTTAGATTCTACATTATGTCTACGTTACCAGAAAAAAAGTCCACCAAAATCCACTTGGTGGAACATTGTCATTTTCACATGTTGCTAAATGATCGTAGGTCTCACTGAAATTTAGGGGAGTACACGTAATTCATGTTGTATAACTTATTTTCCGTAAAAACATTATAAAGATGATATATATAATTGTTTAGTTATTCAACAGTACCTCACAAGTGAAATTTCAATGCATATAAAATCCAAAATATTATTCTAAACACATTTGCAAATTATCGTAATTGACGCATACCCCGATTTTCGGCCTAGTCCCATCAATCTGTGGTTTAACATCAAACTGCAATAGCAACTATGATGGCGTTTGTAGTTAGTACTATATGTCTACATTACAACAACAAAAGTTCACCGAAATTCATGTCGTGGAACATTGTTATTTCTGACGATAATGACGAATGGTTGAAAGCCGCTGCTGGTCATTGTTTTCGCGCAGTGAAATGTAGGGGTACGCCTTATTTATGCCGAGTAATCTATTTTCTTTGCGCAATTTATACACATAATGTACATCGCTGGAAAGGTAAAATACAGATCAATCCAACGACACATAGAATTTTTAACTCCATTAAGTAGTACGGTGAAAATCGACTTCTAAGCCACCAGGATGTAGTAACGTTGCAATCGACCGAATGTTGCTTACACATAATTATAGCCATACATTTGTCTATTTCAGTGGCATTTACGTCCTTACCTACTGTTTCTATATATATATATATATATATATATATATATATATACATATTATATATATATATATATATATATACGTATACACACAAACAACATACATACACGCACACACATAAATATTATATCATTTACATTGCAGTGTTACTTACCGGTAAATGTCACCTTCAATCGCTGCTGTCATCGAGAGCTTCCATGGTGAATTTTGACAGGTGCTTCCTTCGCATACACCACACACAGAAGTGCACTCAAGTCCATTCTTTCTGCAACTACATCGCAGCAAATTGCAGTTTTTCTTGCAGTTACAACGGATGACCGACAGCAAATGGGCTGGTGCTGCTGGGAGGTCAGTCATCTTCGGAACATGGTAGTTGTCTTTGACACTCCAGCCCCAGTCCGTGGCTTTGAAAGTTTTTTCACTGTTGGATTTGATAATAGATCCTGAGGCTGTGATAGTGAGCAGCAGCTGAAGTAAGGGGTCGATTTTTTCCATGTACGTAAGCTGCACTTGATGCTACCTTTTCAATGAAGTGTTTGTACCGCAAATCATCAAGGTTTTCTCCAATGTTGCCACCATGAACACATACTGTGGCATATGCGATGGCTATTGTACTTACGAGCCCCTATGTACTTGGCTACCAGTTCCCTTACGGTTCTCAGCCCCAGTTCGAGAATAAATGTCAGCTCATAAACATGCGTTCACTACATTTTGGCGACGAGGATGGACGATACATTTACTAATTCAGTAAATAGAATACGGGACTTATACGTTTTGACATCGACTGTCATTACTGGATATCGAGTAATTACCGAGACGACGCGGAAAAGTGAACTTTGAAGCTACTTTCGGACTCGCTGACGCAGCGTCAGCGAAACTGAATTATCGACACCAACACTCGGAACTCACAAGCCAGCGGAAACGTCACCGTGGCTAAATTAATGTCAACAAGTACGGCGAAAAGGGGCAACCGCAAGTATTCATTGTCGTACGGTGTTTACTGTTGTGCTTCGCTGTTACTATGGCTGTACACGGAACTTTGCCCGAATTTTCGGGAAAGGACTGGTCGTCCTACATGGACAGGCTGGGTTTTTATTTCGAAGCCAATGACATTTCAGCTGACACTAACGTTGTCAATAAGCAGCGGGCTATTTTGCTTTTGGTCATAGGCACTGACAGTTTGACAGCGCCACGAAGGCCAGCTGAGTTGACATACAAAGAACTGTGCGATTTACTTTCTTCTCATTTTGAACCCAAACCAAACGCCATATTACAGCGATATAATTTCTATTCAGCATACCGCAAACAGGGCCAAAGTGTCAAAGACTTTGTGGCAGAGTTAAAAGGGTTAGCACGTAACTGTGATTTTGGCAAGACCAGCACAGGGGTTAATTTAACTGAAAAATTAATCTTGGAGGAAAACCTATGGGACAGGTTAGTGTGTGGTGTGGCAGACACTGCCATCCAGCGGAGATTGCTGGGGGAGTCGGACTTGAGTTTTGATAAAGCTTTTCAGTTAGCTCTAGCTATGGAGTCAGCTGCCACAAACGCGGCACAGCTCCACACTAAGGACACTACTGTGTATTACGCCGACGCAGACAAGGTCTCAACGCGTAAACAGTGCAGTCACAAAGTAAAAAAAGGGACTCCCACTCATTGGCAGTTGAAAGCATGTTACAGGTGTGGCAAGACGACACATCTGCCTAGCGAGTGTCGTTTCAGAGACACTGAGTGTCGTTTCTGCAAGAAGATAGGCCACATCGAGAGCCACTGTTTCTCAAAGAAATACAAGCCGAGGAATCACACCCATCATATGAGAGCAACGGGGCGAGAAGAGAATCATGGGTCGATGTATTCGCTGTACACAGTGAAGGGGCCACGCCCTGACCCGATTGTTACCTCACTCAATGTTGATGGACAGATGTTACAGATGGAGGTCGACACAGGAGCGACCCTATCAGTCGTCAGTGAAGAGACGTGGCGTCGACACTGGACGCGACCATGTCCACACTTGGAGCATTCACACGACACCTTGCGCACATACACCGGGCAGTGCGTGAAGATCAAGGGCATAGTGGATGTGAAGGTCGAAGGCAAAAAGGGAGAATGTCACACACTTCCACTGATGGTCGTTCCCGGAAACGGACCAAGTTTGCTAGGCAGAAATTGGCTCAGCATGCTACAACTTGATTGGACCAGGATCCATCATTTAGGTGCGTCGTCTTCGACACGTCGAGACGATAGAACGTCAGATCCGCGACTTGAGGCGTTACTCCAGAAGTATGACGCGGCTTTCAAAGACTCGCACCTAGCCGCCAAGACAGAGGCAGCGAAGATCTATGTCGAAGAAAATGCGACACCAAAGTACTTCAAAGCTCGACCATTACCGTATGCTATGCGCGACATGGTGGACAAGGAACTGGATCGTTTGCTGGCAGATGACATCATAGAGCCAGTACAATACTCTGATTGGGCGACACCGGTAGTTCCCGTGATGAAAGCCGAAAAGAGCGTTCGTCTGTGTGGAGACTACAAGCTGACGGTGAATCAGGTAGCGAAGCTAGACAGGTATCCCATTCCAATAATAGAAGACTTGTACGCACAACTTGGCAATGGCACATCCTACAGGAAACTCGATATGCGCCACGCCTACGAACAAATCGAGTTACATCCCGAAAATCGCAAGTATGTAACGATCAACACTCCTAGGGGGCTATTTACTTACAAACGCCTTCCCTACGGAGTATCCTCAGCACCGGGCATTTATCAGCGAGTGATGGACTCTTTACTCAAGGGCATCAAAAACACTATGGTGTATCTCGATGACGTGCTTGTAACTGGAAGGACTGACGAAGAACACTTGCAGACACTGGATCTGGTGATGGAACGCCTGATGAGCGCAGGTTTCTGCTTGAAGAGACAAAAATGTCACTTCATGGTCGAGGAGGTTGAATACCTGGGCCATCGCATAGACGCCTTGGGCATTCATCCATCGGGACACGCACTCGTGGCCGTTCGAGACGCTCCCGCTCCTGTTAACGTGGCAGAGCTTCGGTCGTATCTGGGTATGGTAAACCACTATGGTAGGTTTGTGTCCAACCTCTCGACAGTTCTGGCACCACTGCACCAGCTATTGAGGAAAGAGACGAGATGGCGTTGGAGCAAGGCTCAACAGGACGCTTTCGCGCAGACGAAGGAGATGCTGAGTACACCTCAGGTAATGACTCACTTCGACTCTTCTAAGCCACTCGTGCTCACCTGTGACGCATCGCCGTACGGAGTCGGTGCGGTCCTTGCACATGCGTTTGACGACCGTGTCGAGAGACCGATCGCGTACTACTCAAGAAGCCTTTCGGCAGCTGAGAAAAACTACGCGCAAATTGACAAGGAAGGGCTAGCTGTCATCGCAGGGCTAACCAAGTTTCACCAGTACCTGTGGGGTCGACCATTCCTGATCGTGATGGACCACAAACCACTTCTGGGTCTTTTTGGAGAAAAGCAGTACCGCAAATGCTATCTCCTCGTATGCAGCGATGAGCTTTGACATTGGCAGCCTATGAGTACCAGATCGTCCACAGGCCGGGGTCGAGTATACCCCAGGCCGACGCACTGAGCCGCCTCCCGCTAGGTGACGCACCGACACACGTGCCGGTGCCAGGAGAGACTATACTAGCAATGCAGTATATGGACATGTCGCCTGTGACGTCTTGCGACATTCGCAATGAGACGATGCGTGACGCGATACTCTCTAAAGTCTTCATGAGAGCGAGAGATGGTTTCCCACAACTCGAGGACAATGATCTACTGAAGCCCTACCATAAACGGAGGACCGAGCTCAGCATCACTGATGGTTGTCTCATGTGGGGCGCACGTGTAGTCATTCCCAGTCGCTACCGCAATGCGATGCTGGAGGAGTTACACAACGCACATTCAGGCATAGTGCGTATGAAAGCCGTGGGCCGCAGTTTCATGTGGTGGCCTAGCATTGACAGTGACATTGAAAGAACAGTCAACTCGTGCGACATGTGCAGGCGAAGCCGCCATAAGCCTACAGAAGCTCCACTGCAGCCATGGTCATTCCCTGACAGACCGTGGTCACGAGTGCACATCGACTATGCCGGACCGGTTATGGGAAAGATGATCCTAGTGGTCATAGATGCGCATTCCAAGTGGATTGAAGCCTACACGACTTCTGGGTCTACGTCAGCCATCACGATCAGCAAACTCAAATGGATCTTCAGTTCACATGGCATACCGGATGTCATCGTGAGTGACAACGCTACAGGCTTCGTCAGTGAAGAGTTCCAGAGTTTCTGCCGACGCAATGGTATAAAACACGTAACCAGTGCGCCCCATCACCCAGCAACGAACGGCCTCGCCGAGAGGGCCGTGGGCATCCTCAAGGGAGGGGTACAACGCCTACAAGGTGATCTCGAGACACGAATCGCTCACTTCTTACTCGACTACAGAATCACGCCACACACCACAACAGGCGTATCACCAGCAGAACTGCTGACTGGGCGAAAACTGAGGACGAGGTTGGATCGGATAATACCTGACGTGTCCGGCAGAGCGATCAGCAAACAGACAACACAGAAAGAGAGACACGACCAACACACACAGGCACGACAATAGCAACCTGGTGACCTGGTGTACGCGCTGATGTATCGTGGCAACAAAACTAACTGGTCTCCAGGCACTGTTGTCACACAGACGGGTCCGGTATCATACACCGTACGTCTTGAAGACGGCACGATCGCCAGACGCCACATCGACCAGCTACAAAGTAGACTGTCGAGCAGTAAAGTGGTTCGTGAGCTTCCCATTTACGTGGAGGAGCCGCGACAGCGAACGATCGAGCCGGAGCCGTCCGAGGCGGAGAACAGGGCATCGACTCCGACGGAGAACAGGACATCGACTCCGACAGCGCCGTCGACGTATAGGCCAGCTCAGCCAACCGACCGCACACCGCCCGAGCCGGAGTTTGAACTACGTCGTTCAACACGAGTCAGACAGCAACCGAAACGTTTCGACTTGTAATAACATGTATAATGCAAATTTATAGTACTCAGTTCATACTGGACTCTACATATAGTTATGCCAGTTGGCAGCAGTTTATTTCAAGGACACTAGCCAATTGGGCACTTAACGATAATGTTCATTTTGTTATTATACGCTTTACAGGACTGTGGAACAGCAACTAACGTTGGGAGGAATGTGGCATATGCGATGGCTATTGTACTTACGAGCCCCTATGTACTTGGCTACCAGTTCCCTTACGGTTCTCAGCCCCAGTTCGAGAATAAATGTCAGCTCATAAACATGCGTTCACTACACATACAATAGCCTGTTCTCCCGCAGTAACCAATTCTTCGACTGTTGGTGTTGCTGATTCGAACACCTGTGCTTGCTTCCTGAAGTGTTCGTTAGTCATAGCCTTCTTCAGAGCTTTGGCCTTACCAATCCCGTATATGCATGATGTGGTATCACATCCTAATAAAGCGTGTAAGAAGAGCATATGACTGCACACAGCTGGGCCCAGTGTTTCTGTGAGAGCTCTGATGTTCCAGATCTTGACTTGGTGTGTTGTGCTCTGTTTAGGCTCTGACATTAAGGATACACCAAAGGGTTCCTGTCGAAAGTGATAACACAGCAGCACTAGCAAATCGGTGTCTTCACCAATTAGGATAGTGTCGATTTTGTTCGATGAGTTCAGTGCTGTTTTAACGTTCATTATATCAGCGTCCTCGTTTGCACGAAAACAACAGCACCCAGCTTTCTCAAGCTCTTTGCTCAGTATGTTTATGAATCGTTGCTTGTTTTCTCTGTTGGCCAGAAATTCCTCCCTCTTTATTTGCAATCGCATGTCACTTGTGAAGTGAACTGCTGTTGAAGCACATCTGCGTGTTCGCCTTTTGTGGGTCATGTCCTTTGTTGATGTTCCAGCTTCGTAGCCATCAAATACAACAATGGCATTACCGTACCATCTTCGCACATACGTGATGTATTGTGTGCATATGCCACTGTAGGTAGTACCTCAATGCCATGTAATCCGATGCATAAGTGATCCTCCATCGAGAACATACTGCACTTCTCCACAGTTGGGTGGATTTTGGGGATGGTCTCCAAGAAGATTCCACATGGCGTCAGCAAGGAGGGATTTACTGGCAAGTCGCATCATCGCAGGTTCTTCGAACAAAGCAGGTGGATAACTACATAGTTCGTGCTTCAGGACCAGAGGCCGTTAATCACATCTTTCTCCTACTACCAGAAGGCGCTGGAAGAGGAGTTGAGAATCAACTTTCACGTCTTCATTGAACTTCACGCATGTTTTATCATTCAGTGTGATGGCTTGCTGTTTCCTTCTGAATGTATAGCCCAGGATGCTTTCTGCAATCATCGATTCAAGGATCTGAGATCCTATTTCATTTGCCTTGTCTACATTCACTTCATTGTCTGCTGTTACACCGGTCGAAATGCTACTGAGACACCGATCGTCAGTGAATGGATTCCTGCTCTGCAGAAATTTCAACAGTTCTTCTGTGTCTTTGGAGTCCCGTTCCTGTCTTGCTCTAGTTGCCTCTTTGTGTTGGTCACTTGTGTTGTAGGTTACCGCAGTGAGGTCTTGCAGGGCACCATTAACTTCAGCACAGGCAGGCATTGACAGAAGCCAGACAAGCCTCTGGGTCTCAGTCAGTCCACGCCCACGCGTTAAACTGCCTGTTGTCTTCACACTTCGCATCAACACTTGTTCGATAACTAAATCCGATGAAAGGCCTGCCCAGTAACGATCACTCCTGCGGATTACGTTTCCCGAGTTTGAAGTTCGTGTGAACATCAGGGTGTTGACTCTCCAACTCCAGCATGTTATTTAGGTACACATATGCAGACTTGCCATACAATGTGTGTCCAGTAGCTAGGAAGTATGGAAGCATCTCACGAACAGTGTGTAGATGCAGGTCCCAATTCCCCGTTCGTTCTGCTTTGATGAATCTCCCGAGTATGTCCATCATGTCCATATACTGCAACCACAAACAAGCGGTGCTTCTTTCTGCCTTTCGATCATGTGTCTGATTCTACACAGCACATCAGCTGAGCATACCTCCTCAATCGTTTTGTCCAAAGACATCAAATTGTCAAACAAACTAGCGGCTTCTTTTAAATCTCCATTGTTGACAGCTGTACTGGCAGGTGGGTCAGTTGTTGCTCCCTGCATGCCATCGTGTGGTATGTCAAGTGCATCTGTGCCTGGCAGTGGAGAGTCGTATGCCATTGCAATGAGCGTGGCGTTTAGCGCTGCATCCACAAGCATATGGCCATGGACAGCACGTGACATAGCCTTGCCAGTTAGCATATTGTCGACGGCATTGCAGACCACCCAGTCTGAGGACAATTTCACGTAAATCACTTGACTGTGGTTCCCTTGACACGATCAAAATGGCTTTCCACCACAGAGGTTGGCATTACTCCCAATCGTGTAGCTTGGGCACATACAAATTTGAGCGTAGAGTAAATGCATGTCAGATCACTGGGATCCATATCAATCATCGGCAGGAATTTGATGGTTGATGGTTCTGGGTGCATTCCATGCTGGACATGTTGCATAACACCAGACCAGCATGGTCTGGGTGAACGCAGCAGTAGAGACGTTTTCCAAAGCAAGTCAACGTTGGACGTTGCATCTTCGACATCCACTTTGGGTAGTCTCTGATAGACGAGGTCATTGATTGAAGCATCAGTCGCACTGAAGTGGTGGATGTTGATGCGCCCAACAGCAGCTAGGTCTTCAGCACTTACAGTAACTCTAGGAATCGGTGTGCAGGTCTTGATGCCTGGCGAAACGGCTGCAATAATGTCCATCCCATGGAAGGTTTCCATTCCATCGAGGGTTCGACTGTTATGACCCACATTATTTGCTACAAACTGCACAAAATGACCCGATGAGAAGCCAGGAATGTCGACACTCAGAGTTTTTGCTGCTGCACGTTCATACTTCTGAACCTCTGCATATGAACAATAAAAACCTAGACGATTGAGTGACTGTATCCAAAATTTAGATGCAAAATGGTGGTGCAGCTGCACCCCTAGCCCTAGCTGAAGTGGTGGCATGAGAGTGCGTGGCCGACTTGCTTGGATTAGAGCTTGTCCCAAAGATGATAACTTCAAATCGATATCTTTTCCTGACAGCAGCACTCTTAGCAGGTGAACCAGAGACTCGGGTACGTACTCAATGTTTTCTTGTGCATCTGACATCTCAGCAGGAGTCGAGTATTCTTCCTTTGCTTGCATATATTTAATGTCATTTTTAATAAGTTTTCCAGTGGTCTGCACAATTCGTAGCTGGTTGGCTTGTGAATCTTCGTCCTTACTATAGGAATAGAAGTTGTGGACTATTGATGCAGTGGTTGTGCGCAAAGTTACAACATTTTGCTTGCCATTAATTTCTGTGATGAATATGTCATTTTTAAAATGCTCCAGAAGGCGTTTCTTCATGTATACAGCGCTGTAAGCTTGAAAACCTGTGTCTGCAAGGTATTCATCCATTTTGGACACAAGGCCCATGATGGTGATTTGTTCCTCTTCATCGTGTTCTTCTATATAGTCCACAACTGCACGGAATGCCGTGGTTCGTGTTTCTTCCTGGGGACGCCCGCCTGACTTCTTTGAAGGTGGCTTATTTGCAGAAAACACTTGTGGAATATTTTTCCCAGTCCGAAAATTGACACTGCATATGGCATGGTATACTGAATCAGCAGCATGTAGATCAATCGTATTAGACAGCCTTGATTCGACCTCCTGTGCCCATTTGTCGTGTCGCCGTTTACACAGCTCGTGGGTCCTCGTTTGGAAGTCTCCGGCGCGCACAGGGATAACATCGTGCCCTTTCTTTTTCCCCTCACATTTTGCTGACTGTCCACAAAACAAACAATGTTCTTTGTAATCAAACGGGGTTGCTTCAGATCGAAGTGCACGACGTTTACTTATGTTTTCTGTTACGTTTACTTGCGCCGAGTTAATTCTCCGCGGATTGCAGTGGTTTCTACGACAATCTTGATGCACTGTCTGACCGGGAAGAGCGCAGATGCTGATCCCATGTTTTTTGCTAGCCTCATTGACACCATCACATCCTTTCTGTCACAAATTTACTGTTAGACGCCCGTCATTTAAGGACTCATCACACAAAATACACAAGTCCATCATCAAATATTGGCGCGTCGAAAGGAAACGATAAAAATAATAACCTGGAAATGAACATCGAAAAGGTGTAGGCATCTATAAGACCCTCATGCAGTGCGAAATTTTTTTTAATAATGACAACAGACTTACGTGCAATTGATTGTTTATTAATTGATACATTATTTTGTTTACATTTAGTAATAACACATATCAAAACTAGCATCGAGTGTGGGTGTATAAACTAGTCCACTCCAGATCACAACCCTACGCCCCCATGACGGCTAAAAATCGGGGTTCACTGTGTTTAAAATGTGACATACACCTTAATAATTAATGAAGTTAAACTTCTGATATATCGTTGGACAGATTAATCCATTACCTTTCCAATGGTATGCATCAAGTATATGAAATGCGCAAAGTAAATACACAACATAGCCTAACTAACGAGTACCCCTACATTTCACTCTGCCAAAAAGTGACTGGCAGCGACTTTCGACCACTTGCCATTATCATCAAAAATGATAATGTTCCACCACGTGGATTTCAGTGGACTTTTTTTTTGGTAATATATACATGTAGTACTAATTAAAAATGCCATCATAATTACTATTGCAACTCTTCCTCACTTTAATCAAAGTCACCGCGCAAGTCACTCTTGTCTTCCACCCATCCCATCCCAATCATCATCTTCCAGTCCTGTGGTGACAGGCAAGCGACGAAGCGGTAGGTGTGGGTACACTGGCAGCCGTAGTCGCAAACCTGCACACAGGCGGCTCAGGCTATATGGCCGCTCTTCACTGACATGGAGCAGCAGTGGAGTTCAGCAGCCACCTGAGCGACTGAGCAGCCCTATTCAGGAACGCACTGCTCACCTCCTGGAAGGGGCTAGAAAATGTGCCCTAAATATTGCCTGCTCCACCCTTCCCTAGCCAGCTTACCGCGGCTGGTGGGGACCCTACTTCAGCGGTCGAAACTCAAAGAAAAAAACGAGGATTGTTCCTCTCACCTTTGGCGTATGGAGCGTGCGCACACTCCTGGACAGAGACGATGCGGACAGACCAGAGTAAAACCGCTCTGGTTGGAAAGGAACTCGCCAGATACAACATCGACATTGCAGCCTTGAGTGAAACCCGGCTTGCAGGAAAAGGCGAGCTTTATGAAAGGGGCTCTGGCTACACCTTCATTTGGAGTGGCCGAGGAAGTGAAGAGCGTCGTGAAGCTGGTGTTGGCTTTGCAGTGAAGACAGCTCTTGTTGGCAAGCTAGCTGGACCTCCAAATGGAGTGAACGACAGGCTTATGACCATGAAACTCCCCTTCCCGTTTGGAAGGCACCTTACCATCATCAGTACCTATGCTCCCACCATGACCAACTCGGATGAAGTGAAGTTCAAATTCTATGAGGAACTTCACTTTGCCATTGCTGCTGTTCCGAAAGCGGACAAGCTCATCATTCTTGGTGACTTCAATGCTAGAGTCGGCTCTGACAACGTCTCCTGGGATGGGGTCATTGGAGAGTATGGAGTGGGCCACTGCAACAGCAACGGTCTCCTACTGCTCCAGACCTGTGCAGAGCATGAACTGCTGATCACCAACAAAGTCTTCCGCCTCCCTACCCGAAACAGGACATCATGGATGCACCCTCGATCTAAACACTGGCATCTTATTGACTACATCATCGTCAGGAAGAGGGACAGGCAGGATGTGCGAGTGACAAAGTCTATGTGCGGCGCTGATTGCTGGACAGACCACCGCCTCATCATCACCAAGCTCAACATCCGAGTCCAACCTAAAAGACAAGAAGGCTCCAAAAAGGCTTAATATCACTCAACTGAAGAACACCAACACCAAACTGTGTTTTGTGGACATCTTGGAAGTACATCTGGAATCCACCCCTCTGGACAGCCAGAATGTGGAGGCCGACTGGGCGACCCTCAGAGAGCTGGTCTACAACACAGCTACTGAGATCCTGGGGCCCTCGACCAGAATGCACAAGGACTGGTTTGACGAAAACTGCAACGAGATCAAGCAGCTACTGGATGAGAAACACCATCTCCATCAAGCCTACCTCAGTAGCCCCAAATCCAAGAAAGATGCATACAACACCATACGCAAAACTGTACAGCAGAAACTCCGTCAGATTCAAGACACTTGGCTGAGAAACAAAGCTGATATGATCCAAAGCTACGCTGACAGGCATGACCTGAAGAACTTCTACGATGCCCTGAAAGAAGACTACGGTCCAACATCCTCAGGATCATCCCCTCTCCTCAGTGCAGACGGGAACACACTGTTAACAGACAAGGAGAAGATTCTCGTACGGTGGGCTGAACCCTTCAACAGCGTCCTGAACCGGCCTTCATCCAACAACAATGAAGCCATTAACCGTCTCCCCCAAGTGCCCATCAATGAAGCGCTGGATAACCCACCAACTTTGCTTGAGACCCAGAAAGCGATCCGTCTGCTCTCCAGTGGCAAGGCTCCTGGTTCAGACTCCATTCTAGCTGAGGTCTACAAGGAAGGTGGCTCAGCTTTGACTGAAAAGCTCCATCAGCTGTTTCTACTCATGTGGCAGCAGGAGACGATCCCCAGGAGTTCAAAGATGCTTCTATCATACACCTGTACAAGCGAAAAGGAAATCATCAGGTCTGCGACAACCACCAAGGTATATCCTTGCTCTGCATCGCAGGCAAGATACTTGCCAGGATCCTGCTTAACTGTCTCACAACGCACCTTGACCAGGAACTCCTACCAGAGAGCTAGTGTGGATTCCGGAAAGAGCGCGGGACCACCGACACGGTGTTTGCTGCAAGGCAGCTGCAAGAGAAATGTCAGGAGCAGAACTCTGAACTGTTGTCTACCTATGTCGACCTGACCAAGGCCTTCGATACGGTTAGCAGAGAGGGTCTGTGGAAGATCATGGCCAAGTACGGATGCCCACGGAAGTTTATCTCCATGGTGCAGCAATTCCACGCTGACATGAAAGCACAAGTTCAGGACAACGGTGAGACATCTGAGCCATTTCCTGTCTCTAACGGCATCAAGCAGGGTTGCGTCTTGGCACCAACACTGTTCAGCCTCATGTTTTCCGCAATGCTGACTGGCGCTTTCAGAGACGGTGACATTGGAATCGACCTCAAGTACCGTACAGATGGCAAGCTGTTCAACCTCAGGAGGCTTCAAGCAAAAACCAAGGTCAAGACAGACATCATCAGGGACTTCCTGTTTGCAATGCAGCATAGACAAATTTTCCATAGCCTGCACAAACTTCGGTCTCACCATCAGCAAAAAGAAGACTGAGCCCAACATTACAATCAACGGTCAGAGACTCGGTGCAGGGAACAGGTTCACCTCTCTTGGCAGCACACTGTCTCAAAATGTCACCATTGATGACGAGGTGAACGTCAGAATTGCAAGGGTCAGCGCGACCTTCGGCAGACTACATGCCAATGTCTGGAATAGAAGAGGCATTAGTCTACAGACCAAGCTGAAGGTATACAGGGCAATAGTGCTCCCCAGGCTGCTCTATGCATGTGAAACATGGACAGCGTACCAACACCATGCCAAGAAGCTGAACCACTTCCACACAACGTGCCTCAGGAAACTCCTTAACATCAAGTGGCAGGACAGGATTCCAGACACTGAGGTATTTGCCCAAGCAGACCTGCCCAGCATCTATACTATCCTAATGCAGTCCCAGCTATGCTGGGCAGGACATGTAGCCCGCATGCCAGACCATCGGCTCCCAAAAAGGTTTTTCTATGGCGAACTACAGCAAGGAAAGCGGTCCCATGGAGGCCAGAAGGAGCGCTTCAAAGACACTCTAAAAACATCCCTGAAAGCGTTTGCCATCACCCCCGACTCCTGGGAACAAACTGCCATGGACCGGGCCAAGTGGCGTTCCTCCGTGCACAAAGGCTCCAAGATATGCGAGGCCAACAGGACCGCTGCAGCAGAGCAGAGGAGGCAAGCCAGGAAAGCCCGAGCCAGCAATCCTCAAGATGACGTCCCCCTCATCCCCTGTCCCAACTGCCAACGTACCTTCCGTGCACGGATTGGCCTTGTCAGCCATCTGTGCACTCATCAGATCCAGCCCTAACTACCCCCAGATGACTAGAGTGGTCCTAGTCGACTCGACGGACGAACATGATAAGATCTCCATGTACGACAACACGGCATCTGCATGAGCCATCTTTACAACATGTTCGTCATCTCCATGTTATATTGACAACCGAATTACAGAGTGTTCAGCCGACTATTCCGCTGCTTTCCCAGCGCGCGCGACACCAGTGCGCCCGCATTAGCCGTCGTCACAACACATTAGCCGTCTCCATGACATACTGACGACAGGTGTAAGGTGCGTCAAGCCTACCGTTCATCTGTCTTCCCCGTGTGCGACACCAGAGCGTCCACGTCAGCCATCTCCATGATTATTCGACATCCAGCCTATTTATCATCCAGCCGACAACAAGCTCGACATCACTGCAGTCAAACGAGACCCGTACCGCCTGCGTATTCAGCTGGTGGTGAGATCAGGCGACCAACGGCCACATCAATTATCGGCCTATTCAATCCAGCAGATTGACGTTAAGGGTATTGTTGACTTTGTGCTACATAGGGCACGTTTCTGTGACTATATTATAGGTTTCGGAACTGTATTATAAGTGGCAATGCGCCTTTCTGCTTGACTTGAATTATCTAACACTGATGTAGGTGTTAAGGTCTTGAGAGGGAATAGCCTCAACGGTGAACGAAACAAAGTCACTGCATTGATTATAAAGGTAACTCTACGTTCTTATATAGTGCGGTATCCAATCCTTGGGACTGCTCAAAATGCTTTACATTTCACCCCCTGGCAGACCTGTTCATGCCAACGCCATCACAACTTCTCTGGGAAGCATTCAGCCATGCTGCATTTACTGCAAGAAAACTATTCTATTCACTCAGTGTTATGAAGTACGTACCTGGTAGAGTTCCAAACAGCCAGTAGTGGAACTTTGGCAGGAAGGTGGGGCTGTAGAAAACAATTCCACAAGAATAAAATTATTTCAATGAAAACATTGATTACATTTAAATAACTGTAAATGTAGCGTAACCATCATTACCTTTCAAATGTACCTTTATAAATGCTTGATTACTGTACACCATTTAATCCAGTCATTTCTTATACAGTGAAAGGATGTCACTTTGACGTAACTTCACACACAGTAAAATATGTCACTCACCTCAAGGAGACTTCTCGGAAAATACAGAGGAACTCAGCCGGTTGGGTGGAAACTTCGTAGAAAATTATGCAGTAGCCAAAGACATGTAGTACTGCAAGGCAATCATTCACTTGGGTAATGTGGATGCACTCTGCCTATTGTTCAAAAGCTGCTTTAATTGTAAAGAAGCAGAAACTGAAAATCTAGCAATTATGCTACACATAAGGTCAATTTCAAATTTTCTTCTGCAAAGACCTAAAATTTAACTATAAAGTCTATCAGGTGGACCATGAGACCATGATGTCATAACTGACTATTTAAAAAGGCAAATCACTTGATATGTCTGAGATAACAGGCTGTACCAAGACTTATGTTAAACATCAGGTCAAACACCAGTCGTGTATTTGCAGGGTTGACTGAATTACTTTAATTTTGTACTTGAGTAAAAGTAAAAGTAATTCACCTAAAAACTACTCGAGTAAAAGTAAATAAATAAAACTGCTTTTCAAAAGTACTTGAAGTAAAAGTAGAAGTAAAAGTACAACACTTACAAATAACAACAAAATCATGAGTAATATCATATAAATTACACAGCATGCATCTGGCAACTGTTTTGCAACCACTCTGTCTATAACAAAGTGTTCCCAGACAGCCTTAGCATTATAATTAATGAGCCCTCACAACATCAAATAATGTCCATTAAATACAGAACTAACTTAATGATCAGGCACAACCTCAGCTGAATTTGTGGATGGACTCACAGCAGCAGTGGCATGGGTAGCATATCAAATCTTTTTGGTAGTAAATGTTATTTAAACTAGAAGCACAGGGGGGTTACTTAGAGATGCCTCAAGCAGGACAAGAGGCCACTAGTACAAGCAAACCAATAACAAAATGTCCTAAAAACAGGTTTGAAGCAGGTCATAAATGCGTGTGTTTAAATGCTAGGAGTATAGTAAATAAGAAAAACGAATTAAACATTATGGTAGAAGATATTGACCCTCACATAATTGGTATTACCGAATCATGGGCCAACACAGACATAACAGATGTTGAATTAGGATTGACAGGATATGTAATGTTTAGGAGAGATTGAATCGGAAGAAGGGGAGGGGGAGTTAATTTATATGTTAAAGAATCTATTCAGGCTTATGAAATAAAATTAGAAAGGGAAGCAGATTACGATGAAGCTGTTTGGTGCAAAATAGTTTCAGGAAATTAAAAATTAACTATTGGATTAGTTTACCGAAGTCCAAACATAAACGAAGATGATAACACAAAAATACAAAATGCTATAAAGGAAGTTAGTAAAGGGGAATGTATCATAATGGGAGATTTTAACCATGGACACATACAATGGAAATCTCTAGAGAGTACAGAGGGTGAGGACCAACAATTTCTATTTTTAATTTCAGTATAGCTTCCTTATTCAGCATGTGCTAGAACCAACCTGGGGAGATAATGTATTAGATATAGTTTTGTCATCACAAAAAGAATCAGTGGACAATGTAAAAATACATGAACCATTGGGTAACAGTGACCACAATCAAAAACATTTTGACATCAATGTAAAATCAGAAAGTAAAAAAAAAAAACGTATCAGAGAAACTTCCACAAAGGTAACTATAAAGATATGAGAAAATATTTGGCAAAGCTAGATTGGAATAACATGCTGATGAATAAGACTGCACTTGAATGTTGGAATATTCTAAAATATGAAATTGAGAGTATCATCGATAAATTTGTTCGCTTGAAAAACAAGGAAAGCGGTCTAGAAAGAAACACTTGTCAAAGGAAGCTATTAGAAAAATAGTGTTTAAGCAAGCTATGTGAAGGGTTCATAGGCACACTAGAAAAGATGAAGACTATGCAAATTACAAAGAGGCACTTAACCTAGCTACAACTGAAATGAGAAAATCTAAAAGAACCTTTGAAAAAAAATTGGCAGGTAATAAAAAAAATTACAGCAAGAGTTTCTATGCTTATGTAAGGAGTAAACAGAAAGTTCGAGATAAGGTCGGACCACTGGAAAACAACAGTGGAAACATAATTTCAGACGGGTTTCAAATGGCAGAGGTCCTGAATGAGTATTTCAGCTCAGTTTTTACCACAGAAGACATCAGCTCACTTCCAATTTCATTTACTAAATTTGAGGGCAGTAAATCAGAACATTAGGGTCTTGACCTGACCTTCTTTCACTGACCTATATATATAAAACAGTGGTTGCGTCGATTTCCCAAACAGAGGTTTTTTTCCAAATATAATCGCGAACTGGCCTGCGATTGGATGATATTAATAGCTTTCGGCACTAGGCGCAGTTTATGAAATGCCGTTTACGGTGGAGCGCGACTGGCATCAGTGGTTTCGCAAAAAACGTAATGAAAATATATTGCTAAGTAAATAAAAGTAATCAATTAAAAAGTCGCGTTACTTTATTACAAGTAAAAGTATTTAATAAAAATTCTACTTCGTTATACTTGAAATAACTACTCAAGTATTGTAACGAAGTACTTTTACTTCATTACATGAAAACCCTGTGTATTTGTGTAATTTGAGTTATAGTTTGTATATACACTGTACCATGATTTTTCATTACAGATGTCTGGTGATCAGGCTTGTTAACAAATGCATGTCAACACATCTGAATGCAAATGCAAATGTTTCACTTGATTCAAATGCAAATGCTATTTTCCAGGAACGCATTCAAATGCAAATGTTTTGGGATCGCACTCAAATGCAAATGTTTTGGTTACACATTTGCAAATGCATTTTAATTAATTTCAAATGTTTTGGCTTTATATTAACATTCTGTTTTATTTGGAGAAAACAATTTAAATTATACAAACACATTATTCATTTATTTAATAAATACAGTAGTACATTATTGTAACCACTAAGTCCCACTACATACCAGTCCGACTACATGAACATGTCTGTTAGGTCATACACTGAGTCACACAGTTCCAGGCCTGCAGAGGGTGTGGAAATGGGAGGGAGCAACAGACAATTGACAGTTTACTGGGAACTATGGCAGGGAATGAAAGGCTAATCGTTCAGGTAGGCCAGAATAGAATGCAAATGCATTTACAATTTCACAGAGGCATTTGAATGCTCAACATTCAAATGCATTTGCTAACAAGCCTGCTGGTGATTAAAGAAACACTCTTTGGTAGCTGTTTACAGCTTCAAATGGAGAAACAGTTTAGTAGTGTGAACATATGGAATATGATATAAAGCTTCTGTCAATATAAATTTAAAAAAAACTTAGGTTGTTGATGCCCCTGGACACGTGTTGGAAATGGCCACACACGTCTCTGAGTTTGAAGATTTACCCAGATGTTACTGGGAGGAATTGTGGCAAAGAAAAGATACAAGTAGATACAAGCCATGACATAGACCGGAGAAGGACATCACTGTTGTATTCAGACCAGTGACAGCAGCTGGTAGAATAGCTGGAGAGAGACATTGATTTCACAAAACATTTTGGGGAGCGACGTCCTGAACAAGATGCTCAAATTGAGGAAGACTTACACATGAAGAAGAAGGCAGTGTAGGCCACAATCACGTGGAAGGTGACATGGGCATCAAACGGCAGGTACTGGTTGAGCACCGTCTCTCGCAGCTTGGTGATCAGGTTACGGCACATCGTCAGCAGGATGAACGAGAACGAGAATGACATGCCTGCAGCACCACCTCGTGACAGACTCACCCAGTAGCCACTGATGCTGCGGAAGCCACGGTGTTCCTGCTCGATCGCATAATCTAAGTCCAAAAATTTTTCATTAATTTGTCGCCTGCCCCTTAAAAAAAATTTTATGGGGCAGGCTTTTTTTTAAACATGTTCACAATGCTAGCAACTTTAAATCTTCCACCTGTAGCTTTGTCACTTAGTATGGATTAACTGTGTGAACACAACAAAGATGATTGTTAAGAGAACTGATCTGTAGATGATTGTGCACCATGCTGTCTAAGAAGTAAGAACTGACTGCTATTGATACAGAGATGGTCCGTGTACTTACAGTAGAACTTGTGAGAGAAGACGAGCAGATTGACACCAAAGAAGAGCAGGAGACACACAATGTGTTGACGGTAGGTCTCTATGTAGCTGCGAACTGGTTCAACCAACTGAACAAACTTGGAGGAACCTGCTGTCACCTGGTGGCCAGAATGGTAATCACATAGTTTCAAAATGACTCCAAGAACTATATATATATATATATATATATATATATATATATATATATATATATATATATATATATATATATATATTTATATATATATATATATATATATATATAAATAAAAACATGTAAATATATATATATATATATATATATTTACGTTTTTATTTTACATGTATATTACAATTTAACTTAGTGGCCACCTGGCTAATGAGGACAACTGACAGTGAATGTGCTCCAAATAAGCCTCTTGCCTAGCCCTAGCCTAGGCCATGGCGAACTGTGTAAACTTTCACCCCTTGGCTTCTCTTGGACATCTAAGGTACTAAGGTACTAACTGAAACAAGGCATTCCTTACAATATCCAAATATCAAGTTTTCTACCTAAAATGTATAAGCTCGTTAAGCATGCAATGCTATCTACAGCATCCCAGAGATAAAAGTGAACATTTATCACACTACAGTCGCGCCTCGTTATTACACGCCCTGTTATTATGTGGATTCGAATATAACGCGGTCGGTCGTGGACCCCGTTTTTCGGCCGCCAGAGGAAAATGCCAAATGGGCCTGCTTAAACCTACTTAGAATTGCTTTGACAATTCTCAAGAAACATTAGGCGAACAATCTCAATGAATGAGTATCAACGTGTTGTTTGCTTTGAGCTGCCACCGACATCAATCGCTGTCTCTGGCTTCGCTTCGACGGTTTGTAAATTGCAATCAAGATTCACAAATACGCCTCACATAAGAATCAGATAAACAGATTTAAATGCATTTGGTATGCAATACCAACATAATACTTGGGTGAAATGACATGGTTCCATTACATCGTAAATTTAATCGTTTTCGCGACGCGAAACCAACATGACAAATTCCTAAGCCTAACCCAAGGCTCTACCAGTACGCGAAAATACAAATTCGTCATCCGCATATAAAACGATGAATCGATGTTAAGTGGTGCGTAATAATGTTATGCTTCGGTCCAGATCGGTTGAAAGATGAAGTGAAACAATTACTAATTCTACTTATTGTTATATTCTGTGTTTTATCAGCTTACATACTATGTTTGTCAAATCATATACGTTTTTGGCTACTCAGATCCAGGTTATTATTTCCAATTAATAGGCATATTGGGAGTAGATATTCCATAACGGTATACGTACATGTGTTTTATTCAGTTCAAGAATCAACAGGGTGTGACATTCAAAAATAATACACGTTAATGCTAGTATACTCGTTTTAGTTCCATAAACTGCATATTGGCGTATAAGACAGTGCTGCAAGCACACAGGGCTTCGACAGCGTTCTTGGACTTGGTGCCGCGAACGGCGATCGCTGTTGTTTAGTAGCTCCCTGGTGGCAGATTTGAGAACACCTAACGTGCCTCGCTTACAGCGCGGTCTGAAATCATGGACCCCAACCACCGTGTTATAATGAGGCTCGACTGTACTACTAAAGCATCAACCAAATTAACACTATAATATTGTAATTCCCTCAAACTTAGAGATACAAAATGCTACTGTTATGTGATGTGAGTTGTGTGTTGGTGATGTGACTAGGGTGTAGCTTATGTGACTAGTGTGTAGGTGATGTGATTAACGTGCCGGTGATGTGACTAGTTGGTAGGTAATGTGATTAGTGTGTAGGTGATGTGACTAGTGTGTAGGGGATGTGACTATTGTGTAGGTGGTGATGTGACTAGGGTGTAGCTTATGTGACTAGTCTGTAGGTGATGTAACTAATGTGTAGTTGATGTGACTAGTGTGTAGGTGATGTAACAAATGGGTAGGTGATGTGACAAGTGTGTAGGTGATGTGACTTACTGGGTGTGTCATGCCACTGAAGTTGATGCGATGTCCATTGTCCCAGTTGTCAGGGCCTGTCTTCTGTGACACTTCATTCGGACTGCAGTGCAGGTGACAGACATTTACTCAATGACAATGCATATAACTGAGATAATACACCAGACAAATTATACATGCAAAATCAATTGAAACATGAACATTACATATATCTTGGGCAGTGTAAAATTTTATAAAAGTAAGCAGGTTAGCACTGCTCTGGCCAAAGCAATTGCCAAGTTGACATGTGCATATAATACAAATTAAAACTCCTTTACCTGTTCTTGTGACTGCTTGACTTCATATACTTGCACTGATTCATTCCTAAAGAAAGAGAGAAAGAGAATTTGTTACAGACAATTGTGTTTATAATACTTTAGGATCCATAAATAATTTAATCACACTGGAAAACTCAACTATAATTTAGATGTGTGCCATAAAATTGACTTAAAATGTTCATATAACCAGCTCTATATGTGCTACATTCAAAGTACATTCTAACTGAAAGCTATACTCATATGTGCCAACTCCATATTGTTTTACCAATAAGTCTTACAGATTTTCTTCAATTTGACGGTCTTATGGACTAATGGTTTAAACAAGGATTATGTTTGGATTGTTTTTCAAGTGGCAAATAACAAATCATCAGTTGAAAAATACGTCTGAAGAGAAACTCTCACAACTATTATCATTGTGCAATCGGCTGTGCCAAAGTATCACAAGATCAATCAATATACCCCAGATTGTGTGGCGAGCACATTTTGAGAATGTACAGCCAAACAGAGAATGTAGAAAACCACACGTTTATTTGTAGGTGTTACAGATTTCTGTTGCCAGTCTTTTGTTACCAGTGTTCTGCCACCAGGTGTGCACTACTCATCGTTGTTTTCTTTTCTTTCATTGTGACCTTGACATGGTGGAAAAGCGGATGATGTGACCTTGACATGGTGGAATGGTGGATGCTGCCGACTTCCTCATGCTAAACAAATACATGCGCAAGCTTTTGCCAAGAGCCCACCCAACCCAACACCCTGCAGTGATGGACGAGTGGCGATGCGGACAAAGACTGTATGTGACTCACGGTTGGGGCATATGTGTATATGTGAGTAGGAGAACACAGACGCCCCGTACCTTTCCACTCTAGAGACACGTCCCACATCATTCTCTGCTCCCCGGCCAACATCTTCACAAAGTTTTCCAGGGTCAATACACCATGCTTGTCAAGTTCAGCTGTCACAAACATCTTTTCAACAAGTTGGTCAGTTTCTTCGCTGGTCAGGTCAGAGTGGGCCATCTCTAGTATTGACCTGAGGCAAACAATATTGTCATCACCAGCGCTGTGGTCAAGCAGCAGTTTATTTTGACAAAAACAAAAAGATAACCGCTTGTTACTAGAAATATTTGATGCCGCTGCCTTTCTGTTCAAGATAACTGGTCACACAAGGAGATCAACTGCATCAAATTTGTGATTGTGTGTACTGGTAACAAATTTGAAATTTGTTAGCTCAAATGAGAATATACTGGAGTTTGACCATGAAAGAATATTCAACTGTTAAACATTCATCCAACTACTGACACTAAAGTATCAAGCATAATGAACTAAGAAGTGTAGCAGTACAAGACTTAGATGAGTCCACTGGAAGACACTAAAAGCAGTTTGTCCCTTCTACCTGGTGTCTAACATATATAATATATATATATGTATATATATATATATATATATATATATATATATATATATATATATATATATATATATATATATAGAAAATGTGGGGAGGGTGGATTTCGAAATATATATATATATATATATATATATATATATGCAGGCAGGGGAAGTAAAAGATTCCAGACAGATACATGGAAAAAACATGTCGGTGACTCACCGAATCAATCATATCGATCTACTAAACCCATAATGGGGCTGCATTAGGTGCTGCCCAAAAAATTTGCTTGATAATGGAGTAAGCACTGGCACTATATAAAACCAGATATTATCATTATTAATAATGAAGTATCAAGTGTAGAAGGTCTAGATGTGTTTACTGACTTGACGAGAGCAGTGACTTCCTCCTTGTCAAGGGTGCCACTCTTGTCCATGTCATACATGTGGAACAGCAGCTCCATCTTGTCCTCCGGGCCACCTGGCAACAGTGACAACATGTAATAAATTGACACATTTAAACACTTCAGTAAACAAATTATACATGGAAATTAAACACAAAGTATTGTAAACTTGGCCTAGGTCCATTGCATGTCATCTGCTTAGCCCAATGGTTATCATCTGCTAAGCCCAATGGTCTATTAAGCTGCTTCATAATTGATGACCTAATAATGTGTTATTTCATACCAGCCCATGCCGAAAGGAGTGAAGACATTGGGTAGAGCTAGTGTTACCTTTAGAGAAGAGCACAACAGCATAGAGGAGTTCTCGGAAGGAGATGTAGCCATTCCTGTCACGGTCAATCAGAGAGAACATCTGATTGATGAACACCGAGTCAGGCTTCATGGCCAGCGACTCAGCAAACTCCTCCTGAACACACACAGCACAACTCATGAATTTATTCGTCAAGTTGGGAGAATCATTTAATATAGAATTTCTTTTTAACACAACAATACAATTAAAGTTTCGCATCAATGTTTTGACAACCATCCTGATTGTTGAAAAGTTGAAGTGAGTAAACTGTAAAAGATAAGGTGTTTCAAAAGATAAATGTAACAACAGTTGAACTGGTGAATGGAATGTAAGATCACATGTTGCAGTGTGCACAGACAATATGACAGTATTCAATAGTAAGAATTAACATTGTCACATTGCATTGCATTGGTATGGGGTAAATCCAGAGTGTTAGACTAGGAGGCGTGTTGGTATTTTGGGCAGAGTGCAGTCATCTGATCTGGGCGAGGTATTGAGTTCAGTAAAACGAGTTTTACTTTACATTACTTGGGGTTTGCGTAATGAGGGGGTTTCCTTGAACCCAACAAACCCCTGCATCTACCCTTGATATAACTAATATAAGATCACTTGCATTGCAAGGTGAAGAAGTTGATTACTGAGCAGGTTGACATAATTACAAAGTACAAATGAATAGTTTTGAAGAAATAAAAACATTTTTGTAACCTCTTACCTGCTTGACTGCTGATATGTGATTGTGTATGAGCTAAACATGCTACTTATGTCACATTTTCTGTACAGTTAAACTTATATGGTACTCATAAAAAGAAAAGATGCATACCCTGGACAACTCGCAACTGACGATGTCTTTACACTCATGGTTCTCCATATCTTCTGCTGTCTTCAGTTCGCCCACATTTGACGACTGTGGGGAGGGCAGGATGTGACACCAATCCTCAATAGTCAACATTGTTGTATTTATAAAAATAGACGCTTCAACTGTAGTTAATTAATTTACACAGGATGTTGTAAGAAAAAAGATAGAAACATAAATTTGGATACATTAAACTATCCCAACTCATACGGCCATGTGGGATTGGCTTGAAGAGGGTAGGTGTCCTAGAGGTAATCTCTATTAATGCAAAAATGGGGAGGTACCAATTAAGAATACACTGACAACCAAATTGAGTTTACTACAATAACAATCTTTTATTTACACTACAGTACTAATAACACATTCCAAACATTAAACCAACTGACAATGAAACACTTAACTCTTCTTGTCTTACAGACAGAGTCCCTGGCACACCCCAAACTTTAAAACTACCATAACACTATCTGACAGACTCCCTGGCCAGTTACAACACTGCCTGAACACACACCACCTACTCCTAGGCAATGGCTCCTGCCTCCCCACAACTCTGTGAGTCTCCTCTGTACCTAAACTTATATTACCTTTTGACAGACCCCAGGAAAGATGAATTAGCCAATGGGTATCACCCATAATTCACACCAATCTCTGGATCATCCCTGTCTAGCTGTAAATAATTTGAATTGATAGCTGGGTTTCCCTCAAGAGAAGGTGTCAGGTTGTGATGTCTTGTTTATGGAATTGGTGATTCCAAAGAATCAGTGGTCATTAATCCTGCATTAGGATTAATGACCACTAGGCTTATCTACTACAGACATCTGATAAAGGGTCCAGCCATCACCCTCTCACAGTCCCTCAAGGGAAGTGATGTTAGCCATATGGGTGTTACACCTACCCTTCTATGTAATTTCTATCATTCCTATATGTGTGTGTGTGTGTGTGTGTGTGTGTGTGTGTGTGTGTGTGTGTGTGTGTGTGTGTGTGTGTGTGTATATATATATATATATATATATATATATATATATATATATATATATATATATATAAACATATATATATATATATATATATATAATTTAAATAACCCTTACCACATCATCTTTATTGTCATAGCATTGTTTTTTGGTCTTTCTGTCCAAATAAATATTACGACAACAGGGGTAAAAGAAGAACTATCAAATAAAACTTCACTGTATTAACCAACCTTCATCTTTATTATAACAATGAATATTAAACCCTGACAGTCTACCAGTTCCAGCCAAGCTTACAACACCTATCAGCAACTCACCAGCTTACCCAGCCCTTGGCTGAGAAGGAAACCCTCCTCAGCCTACACCACTGCCTGCCTGCAACTTCACTGTCTTTTCTCCCTGTCTACAACACTATATAACATCTAAGCCTGTCTCACCAAATACACATTAGCCAATCATTCTCTCATTTTCTGCCTTCTTGTTTGAACAGACTAACCAACACCACATGTTTCTTATGAGGCAACAGTCCCTGGGAAATTAATTAACACTTATTCCTATCAATCTGTGATATTGGACCTTGGCTCTTATTTAACATATCCCAGAACTGACACTGGAAGGTACTTAAAATGTTGTTAGATATAATAAGTACAACTTACATCAAACTGATGACATAATTATATTATAAAACTGATGTAACAATTATATTATAATGAGCCCTACCACATAGGCCTAACTATGATAAAGCCAGAACCACTAACCTCAGCAAAGACACGCTTGAAGAACTCAGTGAGTAGTTGGTTCCTCTTGTGTTTTGTTATGGCGTTCTTGATGATGTCACACTGTGAACTCTCAAATATCTGCAACGCCATGTTGTGGGAGTTCAGCATACGGCGAAGGTTCCACACAAAGGCTGTGCGTTCATAGTCGGCATTGAAGACAATTACCTGTGGGGAGAGATTTTAGAGATTAGCAAGAACAAACTGGAAAACATAAAATCATGAATCCAAGTGACACACAGTATGAACTAACTTAGTAACAAGTAGGGCAATTGGGTGGTCAATAATCAACGACTGCTGTTGTGATATTAATTCAACATTGAAAGGCCATCGTCATAATTGTCTGCATTAATTATTATCTATTGCACATTGTCTATAGCATAGGAGGAAATGGCCACAACAGAATATTCTCTATCTAAAACGTAGTGTTACTGCCTGATCCTAAAATCTGTTAATATTAAAAATATCATTGGTCAAAAGCAAATATGTCACACATGCTTCTATGCAATGCCTATGTTACCCCTAGCGAAAAATCTATAGAATATTCTATGGGATGTTTGTGGACACAACTGTGTAGAATTTAGACAATATTCTATAGAAATTTTATAGAATATTTGATAGATTTTTTTTCGAAAATTGAAATAGACATAAACTAGTTATATAGAATCTGTAATATTTGATAGCTTTTTATACAAAATTATACTATACTCTGTAGAATTCTATACCATTTTTACAGAATTCTATAGATTTGTTGCTAAGGGTAGTCAATCTTAGACTCCCCCCCCCCGAGTCATTTTGCAAAGAAATGGAACCTGCTGATGACTTTCAATGCAGTAAACATGGATTGCATATTTCTGTCATTAAGACAGTCAGTCAAACTGTGCTTTGAGGATTTATTTTCGCACCATCAATATTTTATCACTATCTACATAACCAGGCCATTTTCATAGCATAAGAGAATCTTTACCAAATCATGTTATTTGGCCAAGTGCACTGTGCACCAATACAACATTACCAAATCTTTACCAGATCATGTTATTTGGCAATGTGCACTGTGCACCAATACATTACCAAATCTTTACCAAATCATGTTATTTGGCCAAGTGCACTGTGCACCAATACATTACCAAATCTTTACCAGATCATGTTATTTGGCAATGTGCACTGTGCACCAATACATTACCAAATCTTTACCAGATCATGTTATTTGGCCAAGTGCACTGTGCACCAATACAACATTACCAAATCTTTACCAGATCATGTTATTTGGCCATGTGCACTGTGCACCAATAAAACATTACCAAATCTTTACCAGATCATGTTATTTGGCCAAGTGCACTGTGCACCAATACAACATTACCAAATCTTTACCAGATCATGTTATTTGGCCATGTGCACTGTGTACCAATACAATATTACCAAATCTTTACCAGATCATGTTATTAGGACAAGTGCACTGTGCACCAATACAACATTACCAAATCTTTACCAGATCATGTTATTTGGCCATGTGAACTGTGCACTAATACAACATTACCAAATCTTTACCAGATCATGTTATTTGGCCAAGTGCACTGTGCACCAATACAACATTACCAAATCTTTACCAGATCATGTTATTTGGCCAAGTGCACTGTGCACCAATACAACATTACCAAATCTTTACCAGATCATGCTATTTGGCCATGTGCACTGTGCACCAATACAACATTACCAAATCTTTACCAGATCATGCTATTTGGCCATGTGCACTGTGCACCAATACAAAATTACAAATCTTTACCAGATCATGTTCTTTGGGAACACGAATCAGCAGGAAATTGTTGCATTTGTTGTTGCTCATACAAACGTCAACATTGCCATTGTCCGATGCAAACTTTATTGTTCTTGGATTGTGGTGAGTACCAGATATTACCACCAGACTGCACTGTAAACTGTCGAGATGCAACTCGATGGGTGTTCGCGTGTCCTTGGTCACCAACTCTAGGGCTGCAGACAGAGCAATTAATCATTATATACTAAATTAAAGTAACTTAAAACATGAATATTCTTCCCATAAAAAAGAACACACGGGTCACACAGGTTTTGGATTTTAGTGGATACTCACCAATGAATTCCTTAATAAAATTAATGTAAGTAAAGGTTTATATAACATGTTTGCAACCATTCTGGCTGTTTCGTTGATAGTTTGATTTTAAAATGATTCGAATCTTAGCTTAGCCCTAACCTTTTGTACTCGAGATGTGTTCCAACAATACGAACCTATGTATCAAAGTCTGTGACTTGTGCCAAAAAGATAAACCATTGCAGACAAACAGATATATACCTATACCAAATACCTAGTTGCAATACTCATGCCTTCACATTCATTGATGGAGTGGTGCTTACCCTCAATGTCCCCTGGTCCAGGCGGTGTTTTCTTTACAGCCGTCTTGGACTGGTAGCGCTTCTTCTCTTTCTTGGTGTTATAGATGTTATATTTTGCAATCAGATAGGCCACCAGGATACAAACTACAATGACAACACAGCTACATGTCAAAGTTCACCTGGTTTTAGGCATGCCATGTAGCTGATGCTATGTGCAATTATCAAAGATGACATTTAGCAAAAGCTGAATTCGTGGAGGCTTGAACATAGTAGATAACTGTCTACAAGGAACACATTTTAAAAACTATTTTCTGAGCTTAGTGCCCATACAATTTAACAATTTCTAATAATGAATAATACGCAGGATTAGGGAACTTATGACCTGGCTGATTCATCTGGTGGTCACAGACCTCTCAAGCAATCAGTTAAACTGATGGCCGGTCTATCTACGAAAAGGGTGCTTCAGAGGTTGGGGAAGCTTCAATGACTAGGAATGGAATATTTTTTGCAGACCCCACAAAGTGTATATTTGTTGAGGTTCTACTCACTGAATGGCAGCAGCCCAACTGTGATGAGTAAGCCAATGTAGGAGACTTCACTGCCAGAGAAGAAGTCGTAGTGTGTGTAATCTGTGCACTCTTCCATGTCCGCTTCCTTCAGCTGTCTCTGCTGTTGACACGGGTCACCTAACACAACACAGTGTTTCTATTGGTCACCTGACCCAACTCAATGCTTCCATTGGTCATCTGACACAACAGTGTTTATATTGGTCACCTGACACAACACAGTGCTTCTATTGGTCATTTGACACAACACAATGCTTCTATTGGTCATCTGACACAACACAGTGCTTCAATTGGTCACATGACACAACACGGTGCTTCTATTGGTCACCTGACACAACACAGTACTTCTATTGGTCACATGATACACAACACAGTGCTTCTATTGGTCACATGACACAACACAGTGCATCTGCTGGTCACATGACACAACTCAGTGCTTCTATTGGTCATATGACACAACAAAGTGCTTTTTTTGGTCACATGACACAACACAGTGCTTTTATTGGTCATCTGACACAACAAAGCACTTTTATTGGTCACATGACACAAAACAACGCTTCTATTGGTCATCTGACACAACACAACTCTTCTACTGGTCATCTGATACAACACAATGCTTCTATTGGTCACCTGACAACACTTCTATTGGTCATCTTACTGTCGCTACTGCTTCATTCATGTTTTTCATGATAAGCCTGTTTTGTGACCCTAGGGAGAACGTAGGCAGTGGCACAAAAATACACAAACTGCTCCAACAATTGGTGAGTGGTGACTGTCATTCTAACACCTGATAAAACCAAGGACATGTAACGAACGTGCAACGTTTCTACAAAGACATTCCGACACTCTGTTAGATTATCATATTTTTAAATTGAAGTACTCTAAACTGTCGCTTGATGTTGTTATATTTTTGCACAAGCCACATGACCATCATTAGTCCTCTATATCGGCTGTAATAAATACACTTCAGCAAGGATTGTAACATTGTTGTCCAAGATATGTTAACTCTATCCTGACTTTGATGCAGAACACTTGTGATTCCCTGCGGTATGACATAGGAGACACATATACTGCTATAATGCACACTGGATGCAAACAGATAATAAGTAACCTTCATTCCAGAAGAAGACTTCTTTCTGAAAGTCACTGGCTGGAAGACCAGTTGCCTCCTGAATCACGTCAGTGAACTTGATTTTCTTGATGTCAGCCACATCAGCATCAGTGAGTACACTGAAACATCATCACTGAAGGAATGAACCCTGGTCATTTATTTTATAAACTTACATTTATATAGATTTAAATCTACCACTGCACATCAAAAAAATTTCATGAGTCTTATGACAGAGATGTTTATATTCAAACTGACATATTTATGTGTCAGCTGTGAAAATGAGTTATATTAAGTAATTAGTACTTCTATCTAGCAATGCACAGTATCACTGTAATTTTCACCCCTGCCCTTTTGAGATTTCTCTTAACACTATACCTCCATCTTAATTTCTTCCTCCTCTCCTCCTACGACCTTCCTGTTTTCCATGCTGACATTGTCTGGTAATATGACATGACTATATTCTTTCATTGCATCATGCTGATATTGCATATCGGCACGTCTCATGACATCAACTCCTTCAGTTTCTGTTTGTCATCTATGGTATGCAGACATACATGGGTGCAGGCATGAAGACAAACATGGGTGCAGGCATGAAGACAAACATGGGTGCAGGCATGCAGACAAACATGGGTGCAGGCATGCAGACAGAAATGGGTGCAGGCATGCAGACAGACATAGGTGCAGGCATGCAGACAGACATGATGCAGGAATTCAGACAAACATGGATGCAGGTATGAACAAACATGGATGCAGGCATGCAGACAAACATGGGTGCAGGCATGCAGATAAACATGTGTGCAGGCATGCAGACAGACATGGGTGCAGGCATGTAGACAGACACGGGTGCAGGCATGCATACAAGTGCAGGCATGCATACAAGCATGGATGCAGGTATGCACAAACATGCACACAACATTCAACCTCAATGGTTGCAAACTGAATAAACTTATTATTATTATTCTCACTTGTTTTCCTTGTTTTCAAACCAGAATCTGTCTGCATCACGGATGCGAAGGAACTGCTCCAGGATGACCTCAGTGAACAGAGGCCCTGGTGTACCTTCGTTCATCTCAATCAGACCACCCACGTAGATGTCCAGCTTAGAGATGTCTTTGTAGGTGTCTGCCAGCTTGCTTATCACCTTCATAGTTCCAAAAAAAATCATCAAATCAAACTGCATCTAATGTGTTATGCATGAGATCTTCAGAGATATTGTTTTCTTACCAGAAACACTGTCAGTTCTTTAGAGTTCTAATATTAGTTTTGAACCATTGCATATATCGCATAAGGTATATCTATAAAGTACTCAAATTATTGACCATAGCAATATGCAACTATTTTGTTTACTCTTACGATGCTTGACAATGGAATTTTTTTATTTTTCATATTTGCCTTTCTGATGCAACTACAACAGATAAACAGATCAGTTGTATGTATTAGTGATTCAGTATCTAGCTAACCTCAGGGGTGCTGCTGTACAAGGCAGGGTTGATATCTTTCCAGTTGTCAACTGGAGCGAGATGAAAGGCCTTCCTGGCTGTGTTGTAGTCTGGCAGACCATGGTCTCGTCCCCGCATGATGGTCTGCACAACCATGTCTTGGCGCGAGTTCTGCAGTGGTCCATAGTTTCTACCTGCACAATCAGTAAAGGTCACTACATGTTGTTGCGATTATGTTTATTTTACTCACATGTTCAGATTTAGTCAATAATGGCAGGGACCACAAAATGGGAAATGTACAAAAAATAAGAGTTAATTTGTTTATGTAAAAACAAATATTATAGGCAGCATTTTGTAGAATATTCAAGAGAACCAAGTGGAAGAATATCATACAACTTAAATGTGCAATTGACTAGAAACTGCCTAACCTTTTTTGGTTTTGGTGCAATGCTGAGCTTGGGTTTCCCAAGGATTTTTTGCACAATAGAAGTGTCTTTATTGCATTGTATAGGATGATACAAACCAGTGATAGTACTCACATGCATGCCCGTATGCACACATCCATGAAGGAACACATTTTATTATTATCATTATTATATACATACAACATCAATAACCAACTAATTAATGTTACCCCTGAGATCATCTACAATGATATGATCTTCTTGTTCTGCAATTTGCGATGCCAGTCCTCGGATAATATCATCAAGACCATATTTCTTCACCATTTCCTAAAAGTAAGAAATCATGTCATGGATAAGCTTAACATTTGCAGTACAATAATGTGTTAGTTTAGCTGTGATCAGCTGTAGAGAATCAAGTATCAAGTGTCCACTGCATCATAGTGTGCCCCCAGAAGTCACTTCAAGAATTACAAAACAATCCGGTATCAGCATGCATCTTTAATATAAGGGTCCTTCCATGTCAAATCAACCAATTTTCAGGAAATTTCTAAAGTTGATGTCTCAGAATTTGCTTAAATTTGAATCAATGAATAACTAAGTAACTATACCTAAGCACTTCTGCAAAAGAACTAGGCATTTACATACAAATCGTGTTTGTAACGCCCTATGATGTGAACAGGGGGTAAGCGCCCCAAAACGCACCTGTTATTTTTACCTGTTTTCAAGTGCTTCTAACTTTCTAGTTTACAAGCTGCATACCTGAAATTTGCTGAATATATAGACATATTGGTGCAGATTATCGATACAAAATTCAAGTAAGATAAGACAATGGACAACGGGTATACTGGGAGCACAAAAATGAAAATAACATTAAAAAAAATTCCGACAAGGATTTCAGCAGTCTGTATTTCATTGTTGTGTTAAAGTATAGTGTCCAAATTGCTACCATATATTATCAGGGGTATTGACAATAACCTATTAGTTCAGTAGACTTCTAGTTGCTATACTTTCTGAATAATTCAGCCTTAAACTTTAACTTTTTTATATTTTACAAATTTCAGCACCCAAATGAGAATGTGGGCTAAGTCGTATGACCACCATTATTTTAACTGTGCATAGTTCTTTATTAGGTAAATTACATATTAAAATTCCAGGATGGTGTTCTGTCTCATTTAATTTATATTGCAGCTGAAAGTTTTTCTGAAAATTTTTCTCCTAAATTTCTCCCAAATTGGCCAAAAATATCCAAAATAAAAGTGGCAGAACACCATCTTGAAATTTTAATATCTTGTTTACCTAATAAAGGACAATGATCTGTAGCTTGTAAATTTCTTGAGTCAGAAACACCTAAAAATAGATAAAAATAACAGATGCGTTTTTGGGCGCTTACAATTTGTTTACATTATAGGGCATTAGAGACACAATTTGCATGCAAATCCTTAGTTTGTTGCAGAAGTGCTCAGTCATAGCTATTTATTCATTGGTTAAAATTTAAGCAAATTCTGAGACATCAACTTTTTGATCATTGGTTGATTTGACACGGAATGACCAATAAAGTAGTTTGTAACTCTATATGTCTATCTGTCTGGTCCCTCATATCTCCCTCAGTTTCACATGTATGGAGCTGAAATTGTGTAGACGTGTCCAGGGGACCATGGTACATAAAAAATATTTGGGATGGTACGACAAGGGACAGGAGTTTTACGTCAAAGGAACCAATGTGGATGTTTGACATAAATTATGTAACTCAGAACAATAGCTACATGCAATTGTTAGCAATGCTATGCATGTTTCTACCAGTGTTACATGATCTATGTCAAACGTCCACCAAACACTTTGTGAAACCGGCAGTTGTAATGATTTGTGTGGCATGAAGATGTCACTGCAATTGGTATTGCATTACCAAAACTTAACTTGGTAGTGCAAGGAGTCATAAGCTCTTGCCTTTTCTCCCATGCAATGCTAGGCAACTCAGCTAGTATTTTTATCTATATTGTCAGTATCCCTGATTTAATTAGTTGACATGAAGATGTCACTGCAATTGGTATTGCATTACCAAAACTTAACTTGGTAGTGCAAGGAGTCATAAGCTCTTGCCTTTTCTCCCATGCAATGCTAGGCAACTCAGCTAGTATTTTTATCTATATTGTCAGTATCCCTGATTTAATTAGTTGACATGAAGATGTCACTGCAATTGGTATTGCATTACCAAAACTTAACTTGGTAGTGCAAGGAGTCATAAGCTCTTGCCTTTTCTCCCATGCAATGCTAGGCAACTCAGCTAGCATATAAACACATGTACTTAAACATTGAGCAACACGTTGTAATTATGACTTACAATGCAAACCATTAAGTTCATCCCCAGGAAACTGACAAAAACAAATGAGAAAAAATCTGTATTTTATGAAATTAGACTTGCCTGTGATCTGAAGTACGTGTTACACATGCGCATAGCTTTGCCAGCACAACATTTGTAGAAGCTGCAGTTGGTTCCTCTGTTTTAATAAACAAACTCAACCATTAAGCCTTCATTTCTTATTTACTGAGAATATTACTCAGATTATGAAATGATGATCAATGAAATATTAAATTTTAAACCAATGTTTTACATAACTAGTCTACACCTTGAAAATATGCCTTTACAACAAGTTCCTATTGCATACAAATTAATTGAACAATCATTTATAAATTAAATAATTTTTGTGTTTGATGTATACGATTTTTTGTAGTTGATGGTATTATTATTATTATTGCTGTTGTAAATCATTTTATGTAAATAATCGTATTAACAATGTCAATGTTGCACGAATGTATGGTTACCGGAATACCGATGCAGTTTTCAAGCCACTCCTGTTTTCAACCCATTGAAATCTCGCTTGATGTCGTGTTAGATGTCACAGCGTCTGTTTACGACAATAACGATACAGAGTCTTGTCCGAGCAAAATATATTTTAATATACAATATAACACGGGATACTTTTATGATATACATACCTTGATAAAAAATTACTTTACATGCTTACCAGAGATTAGTATTGAGTGTCTGCTAACGCATGTCTCGTTCTTGGCTACGTGATAATAATCACCTTTTTTGTGGTAGATGTATGGCAAGCCAGACTTTTCATAAAAGTAGGAATAATTAAAATGTGTTAAATATACAAGAAAACATTTACTACATTAACGATATACATTCAATACAAATAAATGTGTATGCCTTAGCGCTGTATAAAAAAAAAACATTTACTTATTTTGAATATATAATGTTAATGTAGTAAATTTTTTCTCGTATATTTAACACATTTGAATTATTCCTAGTTTTATGACAAGACTGGCTTGCCATACATCTACCACTAACAGGGCGATTATTGTCACGTGGCCAAGAACGAGACACACATCAGCAGACGCTGAATAATGTCTGGTAAGCATGCAAAGTCGTTTTTTTATCATGTATATCATAAAATTGTTCCGTGTTATATTATATATCAAATAACATGCTCAGACAAGACTCTGTATCGTTATTGTGGGGCGCGATAGCATACCGGTTAGAATGCCGGACTCTCAATCGAGAGAACCCAGTTTTAAATCCCACTGCGGTCACTTCGAACCTTTGCTTTGGCAAGTTTGATCACCCCACTGTAATGTCCTAATGTCATATTAGTAATTATCTTATTTTGATACATACCGGTGTAACCCGGGAAACGAGACAGAGAGTGGATGCAGGAGAACACAATGTAATGCCAATGAAAAAAGGTTCATTATCTGTACTCTTTATTGACGATCACCAATATTTATTCACCACAAGGCATCACAATGGCGACGAGGATGGGATCATCCAGAACAATCAGATCCACATTCAATGTTGCATTGTTGGTGAATAAAGCAAATATGGTCGTTGCTGTGCGAAATGGTGCAGTGAGCGATAATAAAGAACTGTTGCATACTTACGATGGCAGTCTGATCTTCAACCAATGGAGACCGTCCCTACTCGATTCGACAAATACCAGAAGTGACTTAATAACCTGTTCGCTGCGATGGGAGTAGAGGAGGCAACCCGGAAAAAGGCCATGCTGCTTCACTACGTCGGTGAAGAAGTCTGTGACATATTCGATACGCTAACCATACAAAAGTCTGAATCGGACACTAATGTATATCAAACGGCAATCAAAGCTCTCGCTGACTATTTTGAACCACAGAAATGTGTAGATTATCACGTCTACAACTTTCGAAAAGAAATGCAAAAGTCTCACGAAAAAGTAACCGAATTTTACACCAGGCTGCAGCTAATTGCTCGGAAGTGTGAATTCAGTGACTCAGATCTTGAGATAAAACGTCAACTCATTCAAGGAACCATATCAGCAAGGCTCAGACGAAAAGCTATCGAACAAAGCTTGACACTAGATCAGATTCTCAAGAATGCACGAGCAATGGAGGCTGCAGAAGAACAGACAATCCAAATCGAAAAAGAGCAATCAAATGCTGTTCAATACCGTGTTCACACCAAATCACATTACCCAAAACCGGTATCTGAAGCTAAACGTAGTTCCCAATGTGGTTTGTGTGGTGGACCGTACCTGCACAAAGGACAGTGTCCAGCGAAAGGAAGACGTTGTCTGACCTGTGACTAGCTCAACCACTTTGCAAAAATGTGCAGAAGCAGAGCAGTCTCCAATGAAAAACCGGCTCAAAAGAAAAGCTATCGACGTCCGAAGCAAAGAGCCAGAGCAGTCACTACCGAAGGCGCAGAGTCGCAATCTGAGGAATCTGGCATTTATGAAGAACAGTACACGTTTCATGTCAGTTCCGTCTCCAGCAATTCGGTACTGAGCGACAAACCTCTGTTCAAAATAAAGATCGTGAACACGCCAATCTGTATCATGGCGGACTCTGGTGCTACTGTCAATATAATCAACGAGAAGGACTATCTGAGCATAACACCGAGACCCACTCTGTTGCCATCTACAACAGAAGTGTACCCATACATGAGTTTATAGCCGCTAGAACTGTGTGGCACATTTGAGAGTGACGTCACCAGCAATGAAGAGAAAAGTCATGGAACATTCTATGTGGCCAAGGGGCCAAGTCGATTGCTTCTTAGTTGGAAAATGTCGCAAAGGCTGAAACTAATCCAAGTTGCAAACACTGTCGAAGGAACAACAATACCAGAACTCTTGCACAAGTTTTCTGAAGTTACTACTGGAATGGGCGAATACAAGGGTGAACCTGTGAAGATTCACATCGACGAATCCATAAAACCAGTTGCCCAACCACACCGACGCATACTGTTTCATGTCAGGAAACAAGGTGAGGAGAAGCTGGGCCAACTCCAGAAAGATGACATCATCGAGCGGGCAGAAGGTACGACCCCATGGGTCTCACCAATCGTGGTCGTTCCTAAACCGCATAATGACAACGAGATCCGCATATGTGTTGACATGAGATCTCTGAATAAAGCGATAATTCGTGAGCGTCACATCATACCGACAACTGATGACATCATCGCTGACCTGAATGGATGTAAGGTCTTCAGCAAGATTGACCTTAACCAGGGTTATCATCAGCTTCCGCTCCATCCCGATTCGAGACATCTGACAACATTCTCAACTCAACTGAACTTTGGTTTGTCATGCGCAGCCGAGATATTCCAGAGAAAGGTTGGTGATGCAATCAGAGGAATTCCAGGCGTTCGTAACATCAGTGATGATATCTACATCGGTGGCATAGATGAGGCGCAACATGATGACAGACTGATCAAAGTCTTACAGCGGTTGAAAGAAAACCAGCTGACGGTGAACGTTCCGAAATGCTTGATCCGTGTCCCGAGTATGCTATTTTTGGGCATGTCTTCAGTGGAGGAGTGTCACCAGATCCCAAGAAGGTCGAGGCACTGAGAAGTGTAAATGCTCCAAACAATGTGAGTGAAGTTCGAAGCTTACTCAGCTCTGCTGAATTTTGCTCACGAGTCATCAAGGACTTTGCCACAATCACGCGTCCATTGAGAAAGCTCACGTGCAATGGAGTACCCTGGGAATGGGGTAAAGTTGAACAACAATCGTTTGAAAGACTCAAAGCAGCGCTGTCTACCAAAACGACGCTGGCATACTTTGACTCTGATAAAAAGACAACGATCTTTGTAGACGCTAGCCCTAGGTCTAGGGGCAGTTCTGACCCAAGAGAATGCTATATCAAAGGAAGTCACACCACTCTACTTTGCAAGTTGACCACTGACTCCTACAGAATCGAGATATCCACAAATAGGCAGAGAAGCGTTAGCAATCAGCTGGGCTATCAAGCGGTTTCATCTGTACACATATGGAAAAGAGTTCAAGGTTGTGACAGATCACAAACCGTTAGTGACCTTGTTCAACAACCCATCATCAAAACCGACCGCGAGAATTGAACGATGGCTCATGGACCTGCTACGCTACAACTTCACAGTCACATATCAACCTGGAAAATCCAACCCAGCAGACTATGCATCGAGACATCCTGTTGGCGTTGCAACCGTAGATGAATACGACGAGACCGCTGAAACTGAACATTACGTGGCATACATCATGCGTAATGCAGTACCAAAGGCAATGACACTGAAAGAAGTTGAACTCACTACTTCTCAAGACCGTGTGCTACAAGCAGTCATGACATGCATCATGTCTGGCAGATGGCACCTACCACCATCAAATGTATCTCTCGCTGAGCTGTCTAGATACAAAAATGTCAAGAACAAGCTGACCTGTACAGACACCGTGTTGCTGAAATCAAATCGAATCGTCGTACCTGCAACTCTACAAAACAGAACTGTTGAAATCGTGCACGAGGGCCATCTAGGCATAGTAAAGATGAAACCGCTGATGCGACAGAAAGTATGGTTCCCCAGCATGGACAAACTGGTCGAAGCAAAGGTGAAATCATGCTTAGCTTGTCAAATAGCTACACCTGTAACGAGTCGAGAACCATTGCAAATGTCAAGACTACCGGACCAGCCGTGTGAGGAGATGAGCGTGGACTTTGCACATGTTGATGGAGAAACGCTTCTCATATTGATCGATGACTATTCTCGTTTTCCATTTATTGAACCAGTGACATCCGAAGCTGCATGTGCAGTAATACCAAAAATTGACAAAATCTTTGCCATGTTCAGAACACCGGATGTCTTAAAGTCAGACAATGGACCTCCATTCAACGGATAAGACTTTGCCAAGTTCGCCAACGTGCTAGGGTTCGAGCATCGCAAAGTGACACCGCTATGCCCCAGAGCTAATGCAGAAGTTGAGAGATTCGTGAAGACGTTAAAGAAGTGTATGAAAGCTGCAAAATCAGACGGCAAGAACTGGAGAAAAGAAATGCAAGCATTCTTATGCAACTATTGTACCAGTCCACATGCGACGACTGGAGTTGCACCATCAACACTGTTCTTGAAGTGTGCCGTTCGCAATAAACTACTGCAATGTGCAAGCTCTGATTCAGTTGCTGAGATAGTTCTCAAGAGAGACACTGACCAGATATGGAAAATGAAGTATCATGCAGACCGAAAGAACTACCACAAGCCGTGTGATCTCAGCATTGGCAAGTCTGTGTTAGTGAAGAGACCATTCATTGCGTCAAAAAGTCACACTCCCTACGAGTCAAATCCGATGACAATCGTAAAACGGAAAGGCAGCATGATCTCTGCAAAGACTGATCAAGGACGGAGTGTAACCCGCAACTCGTCTTTCTTCAAGAGACTCCACGGTCGTGATGAAACAGAAGTTGGCGCAGATGAAGATCCGTTGCTTGATGAATGCAGTGAACCGAAGCCGAGAGACAATCTTGTGGCGAACGATGACTCAACAACAAAGAACGACAACTCACCTGTGCAGTTGACTCCGAGTCCAGATCTGCCAATTCTTCGCAGATCTACACGTGTTTGAAAAGCACCTGACGTGCTTGATTTGTAGTTTGTCATTTGCCATTACAAAGAACATTAACATGTTATGATTCATATCAATTATAGATGAACTTTCTATTACTATTAACCTGTATGAATGAAACCCAGTAATTCTTTATAATTATGATGGACATTGAACACTAATTGCTGTTTAATATATACAAGGAAGGAGATGTAATGTCCTAATGTCATATTAGTAATTATCTTATTTTGATACATACCGGTGTAACCCGGGAAGCGAGACGGAGAGTGGATGTGGGAGAACGCAATGTAATGCCAATTAAAAAAGGTTTGTTATCTGTACTCTTTATTGACGATCACCAATATCTATTCACCACAAGGCATCACACCCACATTGCCACAATTGACTCAGCTGTATAAATGAGTACCTGGCAATACAGACGGTGGTGGATATGTGAACGAATAGTCTTCGCGCAGTAATTGCAGCGTGGCTGAATGCTTCCCAGAGAAGTTGAAATGGCCTTGGAATGAAGTGTAAGGCGCTTTGAGTAGGGACTGGATACGGCGCTATATAAGAACTTACCTTTACCTTGTATTGTCGTAAACAGACGCTGTGACGTCTCTAACGCGATATCAAGCGAAATTTCAAAGGGTTGAAAACAGGAGTGGCTTGAAAACTGCACCGGTAACTATAACACGAATTTACGCCCATCCAATATACTCAGTCTAAGTTCTTGGGCAAGCACTTTGTTTTACTCGGCTTCTGAAAACTGTCAACTTGTGATTACCAATCGTTAATCAACCTGACCACAAAGAACATACCTAACGTAGATTCCGGGTGGTAGCTGTGTGTGATAGGTGCGGATGGCTGCAGCCTCAAAGATGGCGCTCATCGAAGGCAGCAGGTGCGGGTTGTAGGCTTTTGTAGCAGACGACAATCACACATTAGATTAAACTTCCACAAACTCCCTTTCTTTGAATTTTACCAAACACTGGTTTAATCAGTGATCGGTTCAAAACCGAATGCATACAAATTTCATATTAAAAGTTCTATAAATAATCCTCACTTGCTAGTGCAATCTCTCAAATCCGAACAATAATATTTATTGACGTTGCCGATTATCCTCGTGTTGTACGGTAGATGGCGAAAGTTACATTTGTTGGTTCCCAACGTCATGCCAGGTGTCGCCACACAAAACGCAGGTTTGGTTGCAGTGCCCGCATCCGAACCAGTGAACCTTTTAGTCTAGTAATTAACTGGTTCATTGCACCCGAAGACAGTTAGACTATTCAATATCAGCCGTACCCAACGTTACATAGCATTGGCACTACAGATATCGAACAAATTAGTGGTACAGTTTACTTACCTTTATATTCCGGCAGAGAGCGGCCCAACAACGCCGGTAAGTATTCGTATGCGACAATATTCTGAAACAGCAATGGACACGTGCACGCAATGATGTTCGCTCCTCATACAAGCCTCCCCCCCCTCTCTCTCTCTCTCTCTCTCTCTCATCCTCTCTCTCTCTCATAATCATCATCATCTCTCTCTCTCTATCTCCCTCTCTCTCTCTTCATCCCTTCTCTCCCTCCCTACCTACCTCCCTACATCCCTACTCCCCTCCTCTCCCTTCTCCTACGATTATACCGTTCGACTGTATCTGATCGACCGAGCCAGGTAGTATTACCTGCATGACGGCAATGACGTGCCGGCGCGCTGCCTGGAAGATCTGCTCGTCTTTCCATCGGTCGTTGCTCCATCGTTCGTCAGCCTTCGCCGGGTGGCTGTTGCGCAGGCGGGCGGCCACGTGGTTGTGGTAGCGAAACCAGACAAGAGCCACAGCCATCAACCCCGGGTTCTGGTGTATGTGTACATTGCCAAACCCTATCGTCGTAAAGGAGAGTATACAGTAGGGTTGGTTGTATATATATATATATATATATATATATATATATATATATATATATATATATATATATATATATATATATATATATATATATATATATATATATATATATATTAAGCATTAAAAATTTTCATAAATCGCCGATTGCGTACGCCCGAACTGCCGTTTTCAAAACATTGAGAAAGGGCCTTTTACACAAGTGTTCCCGTTAACTGCATTATCGCTGACCGTGGCCTGTCAGTCGGATATTTCGCCTGGGCTCATACATTGACAAAATTGGTTTGTGTGATCCGCTTTCCTTGTGTCCGAATGTATTCGCACTAGTAGGTATGCTTTAGAATTTAAGCGTTCATAATTTTTGTAAAGGAGAACGTTTACAAAACATTTCGTGGATGCATCAAAAATTCATTGTTTACCTTGTCAATTGAATAGCTGGTATTACAAATCATATCATTTGGGACGTTGGGCACATACCCCACTGTTTTTCCGGCTCCATCTTCTCATGAGTGATGGGGTCGGGCAGGTTGTCGAGCGGCAGACGGTGGTGGTTGTAGCCGGGGTAGTAGCCGAGGTGGTCGGTGTCGGTGGTAAGGAGGAGGCCGCCAGTAAACTTCCGCAGACAGTTGCACCAGACCTCGCCTCGCCCGTACACGAAGCTGCCGTCGATCCAGCTGCTCACTCGGTTGATCTGTGCTCAGACGAACAGAAGGCGTTAGAATGGCTGGCAGTCCAGTCGCGCACTGTAACAGCACGACTGGTCAATGGCGAACAGTGGCACATCAATTCATCGGACAGCTTCTGTGACTCGGTTTAGCGTGGGGTTTTCAATTAATGATATGTTTATTTCTTTCACATCGTCATAATGTCGTTCGTAAAGTGGACAATAGTGTGCAAACCGCAAGCAGCGCATCGGACGAATGTCATTGTCACACTTTGATTTCGATGTCGGAAGCAAGTACAGCGAGGATCTGAAGAAATGTGCCTTACTATCACAAGGTAAAGTCATCCCCCAGGCATTACGCCTTAGGAAGCCATGAAGGCTTATATGGCCAGTGCTTAAACCTGGTTTCTGTAGTGCGAAGCAACTTAGAGTGCAGTTATACTGACTCTCCTGGACGGGACACTAGTCCATCGCAGGTACCTTCCAAACAGTGTTTGTACTCATTTGCAGCTGAGTAGACTGAGGCAAAGTAGGGTAAACGAAATTGCCTAAGCTTCGAAAACGAACCGTGCCTGAACTCACAACCCTCGAATTTAGAGTCCAACACCTTAACCACTAGGCCACGGCTGCCCCCCCCCCCAAAGTCACACTTTGATTTCGATGTCGGAAGCAAGTACAGCGAGGATCTGAAGAAATGTGCCTTACTATCACAAGCGGGAGATTAATCCTGGGGAATCAACGGTTTAACACAGTTTAAAAAGTAGTTTTACGTTCCATATATTTTTCGGAATTATTCTACAGGGAAGACGTTTCACTGAACAATCTGACAAAGGGTAAATGTTTACTTAATTATTCTACATAGAGAAAGAGTTCACGAAATTATTCGACACAGGCCGCTATCTAATAACGGGCGCAGTTTCCTCGAAATATCCAACAAAGTACGAAGTTTCACGGAACTATCCGACAAAGGGCCCAGTTTCCGGAACTATCTGACAAAGTACGAAGTTTCATGAAATTTTCCGAAAACGGGCGCAGTTTCCCTGAACAGTCCAACAAAGGTCGCAGTTTCACATAACTATCCGCGAAACCATGAAGTTCACGGAACTATCCGACAAAGGACGAAGTATCCAATAGAAAATGAGGTTTACGCATCGGTCTTATAGAAAGCGGGTGTACGGGACTAGAAGTCAAGACTGCTACTGACTGGCCGTCGCGGGTTGTTGGGCGATAGTCCAGTGTCCCGGTTGTAGGCAGATCGCACGAACGGCATGTACTCCTCCGTAACGCCGTCTACCTGGAACTGGGAGTCGTTCTTCGGTACTGGAACCTTGACCATCTCGAGCGGACACATCCCCTCTGTGGCATCGACCACCTCGAACGACACCATCTGACCTGCAGTGAAACACTGACGTGTAAAACCCGCAGCACACTAGCCGATTTTTCGTCATGGGGAATGCAGATTTTTCATCGGGGTTAAATTTGTCGAGACATCATCTCGCAGCACACTAGCTGATATTTTGTCGCTATTAGCACGCCACGAGTGGCGAATTTGGAATTAAGCAAACATGGCGGCGCTCACACCACACGTGGCGGCGATGCGGAGAAGACAGACGCTAGCTTTGTTCGTCTTGATTATGCTACGGAGGATAAGGAGACGCAGAAAAGCAAACAAACAAAATCATATAAAAATCCACAGTTACACTGTCAATATGTTCTACCAGCAAACTTGCCAATATGCCTGCTCAGATGCAGTTTTGTCAGATTATATGATTTTTTTTAATTACACATCTAAAATTACTGTGCCCTACATTCGTGTATAACACACCAGGAAGTCTAACCGAGGCGTGATTCCATTTATCATCGTGGCCGTGGCACTGGGGCCGCCATGTTTACAAAGACGTCTGTGCGCGTGACTGCAATCATGCTTCTTACCACGATGAGAAATGGGATCATACCTCAGTTACACTTCCTGGCGTGTTACAGACGAACGTAGGGAACAGTAATTTTAGAAATGTAAAACAGGAAATTTTCTGGTAAAGTGTTAGTTAACTCTCTCTTGTGTCGAATTCGATTGATGTAGAAGACGAAAAAGAACACCAACATAAACACCAAATACTGTTAACAACAAAAAGTTCACAAAGGTGAGTAATGGCTAATTACATCCGTCCTGGGTTTTTTGAAAAGGGGGTGCGGGAGTAAACAATCAGCCGGGGTTTTCTTAAATGATTTCTGGAAAATGTTATAAGTTAAGCATATTATCTCAAAACAGGGGTTCTTTCTTTATGCTCTTTATAATTTTTCATCGGTAAACCGAACAATTGTTTTACAGTGCAATGCCACTGAGGTTGGAGTGACACTGAATTTATCAGTATTTATAACACCTTAGTTGCTGAAAAATAAACACACATACAAAACGTATTGCTGTCACGATCTTTCATGTCTTAATAGTGTAGCAAATACACGATTTGGCGATGATCAATACAAAATATGTAAATTACTGTACGACAATAATAGACGGACCAATAAATATTCACATTTGAAGGTGAAATGTAACGTTTTTTGTTCGGACTATATATACTGGTCTGTAATTTTTTTATTTCATAACATTTCTGACGGTAAATATACCACAGCAATAAGTATTAAAACGTGAAGTACGAGCGCTGCATCAAGTTAATCAGTAAGTATCCTTGTACATTCCCTTGAAGATGTTTTTGAAACCGAGATAAAAACTGCCACATTGTTGGTGTTGGTACATCGCGGTCACGAGATGCTCTGTAAGATATTGCAATAATGTAGTCAAGCGTGTGAAGGTGCTTCTTTAAAATTGGAGCTTCACGGTTTCGTCTGAATACGTCGTATATAAATATAAATAAGAACGTCATTCCACCCCGCTTGATCGAAAATAAACCGTCCTCGCTGTCGCTAACGTTATCACAAACTTCCCTGTCACGAACATCATCATGTACTTGACCAAATTTATAATGCTGACAGTAAAAATATATGTTTACGAGATATTACATTGTACGAAACCTTTAAATTATTATACATTCCCAATATCTTCATCTGCGACGGTTCAAAGGGTATAATATTAATAAGTTTAATAAAACTGCAGTGAATTTACACGCACATATCACCATATATGTGTACATGATGTAACCGTATTCACAGACATCCATACATGTTTATGTTTATATGCGTGTGTGCGTGCGCGTAGAGTGTCGTGTCCAGCACAACATAATTATACTATTCTTGCGCCATCGTAGAGCATTTCTTATCCGCTGCATACACAATCTACGGCGCGTACTGACACTAAACTAGGGTGTGCACGAAATGTCAGATATACCATGGAAGTTGCAATAAACATAAATAAACGCTTAAAGGCCACAGTTTCACCCATATAGAATCGACTTACGCAACATGACGAGTGGTCGACGTAAACGACAAACATACAATTAGAAGACAAAGCGTCAACTGAGGAATGAATGAGTTGAGTGTTGAATGAACGCAGAGACGGTCAAATCACCATAAGTCAACAGGCACAAAGTAAACAAATTGCGCACGCAAAACATACGTAATGTTTGTTCTTACTGAAGAAGGCGAACAGGGCGGTGTGATTGCGGTAAGACGGGAGGCCGGTCGGGCCGTCGAAGACGTTGTTACTGATCACCCTGGGGTTGGGACGTTCTATCCCGGCCAACTGGTAAGTCATGTCACAGTAGGCAGGGGCCACGTTGAAGAGGATGTCTTCGCCTGAAGCACGCTGACGACATTTTAAACCAAGCTATTCCTGGTTACTTGCTCGACATACACAATTATCATACTTGGACATATTGAAAAACCTGCATGGAATCGCAACATATAGATGGGGGCACCCACTCGTTAATAGTGCTACATTAACATATCCGTTTATCACGAAAATAATTCGCCCAGAGTGCATTACGGCAGTGCGCTCGCTCTGCAGGTATTTCTATTATTAAGTATTTTCTAATCTTATCCAGACGTTATTGCGTTGTTTGTACACGAAAAACTGATATTTAATTGAACATGCAAAAAAACACAGGATTATGGTCTAGATTTTGCGTGAGGGTTACACATGCTTGCGTACTATCTGAACAATGAACAACGAATCTTTGTATTCACGAACGAATAATTTCCCCCATGTTTTCGAAATTCCTACATGCTAACATATTATATTCGAACTAAATTTGAATGAATGAATGTTCTTTCTGGGGAATTACCGAGTCAAATATTAGTCGTCAACCTTAGACTGAAAGGAGAGGAGAGTTTAACTATGTACCGATGTTTGTTATCAAGACGTCGCATGGCGACAGCATAGATTGAAGATTACGGTTGCTGGGAAAACGACCAGTATTCCGGTCTCTGGTTTCCTTAAAGAGCGAAACAGAAGTCATAGTTTTGGGGTTATGCACCTAAAATAGATAATAAAAACTAACCACGTGCAAATAAAATCAAGAATATCTTGCCAGTGGTTTATTTAGAATGTGTTTTAAAAATGGAAGATTCCGGTCATTTCTCCGAATGACCGAGGGCTGACAAGTTAACAAGCGCAACCGATAAGCGCATGCACAGTTCTATGAAATCGGCATAACCTAGACTACAAGTGACGTATTAAGGGAGGCCAGTATACACAGAACCAACGCAAAATCTCAAACAAACTTGTTATTTTGCCAGAAAGAGAACTAGTTTAGTAAACATAAGGTGAGTTTGGGCACAAATAACATGGTCATATCCTATTGGCAAGTATAGGAATAGGTGTATACAAATATATTTTCATTTGGCGAGCGAATATTGCCAGAATACCACACTCGTGACTTAGGGTTATCTAACAGTATGGCGCGTCCTTTGAATTAAGATGTTGTGTGTTCAACAAGGTTTTCCTAGTAAACCACTGGCGTGATATTCCTAATTGTAGCTACAAATGGCCGTTTTAGTAAATCTTGTCTCCTATAGGTTAATTTTAGGCCGAAAACAATTACTTTTGTTTCGTTTTAAGCTCTATTAATATGATAAAAAACAACGCATTGATCTCAGCTGGCTTTATTGTCGATATTTTTTATACGCCAAAATATTATATTTGTGATGATATTTGAAAAAAAAACAGTGTTTGTATGTAAACTCCTTGACCAGCGACTCCAGCGCTGATGATACTGAGGCCTAGCGGCAAAATCCAGAACAAAGTGTTACCTGCAGCGCCCCATGACGGATTACCGAGGTTGTTGAACCAACCATCAAAACGCTGTCGCGTATTGTGCGCTTTTGCCGGAGAGGCTAAAACAAACAAACAAAGCAGGTGAAAAACATTTTGTTAATGTTTCCGCTCGCAGAGAAGTAAAATCAACGCACATATAATATAAATACGCCAATTTAATAAAGAATCCCAACTACCTTTTAAAATTATTGCCAAAAACAAATTGCCTACTAGCTTCGAATATCCAGGCTCCTTGATGTGGTACCACCGTTTGTCGCACACATCAACGCCTGGATGCAATGTGTACTTTTCATTGTGATGGAAATTATGTATGCACCCATATTCTGGGTGTCTACATAATTAGCTAATTACGATGCCATCTGAGCATTTAGCTAATTCCTAAAATAAGAGTGGTGACAGTGGGTAACAACGAGACGGCGCCTCTGAGGCCAGACTCTCTTCTCGGCGAATCTGCGAAGGCGAGCGAGAGTCGGATAAACGAGACTAATTGCGTACTAGATACAGACCGAATCGTAGGCCATACGTTAATTTGTTTAATTAATTTAATAAAATCATTAAAAACATTGCGATACTAATTACTTTATTTTATTTTGTCTTTTAGTCGTCATACATATTTAACATCGTCGTTTAGACGAGCCCGTGAAGCTAGCAACGTATGGACGTTCAACGCTAATACCATGTACTTACCAAGTAAAATACATGTTGCAGTAAGGATGACAAAGCAGATGTCCCCCGATGTCCCCATGTTCGCTGAACCGTAGTTGCTTCACTAAAAAGACGGAATGAAGCACACAAGTCGTTTCAGAGACAGATCGACATTTTTATGCACACATTATGTTTCATGGCAACAATAGAACGGACACACCAAACAGTGCACGTCCTCCGAATACGAGTTAGTGCCAAGAGTCGCCGGGAGGCGACGGGCTCCTCTCCAAATGACGACCAACAGTTAATAAAAGTCGTCGTCGACGTCGTCAAAGGGGGGCCAATCTTAGTCACCCATTAGATTACCAGGCCACCATGTAGCAGCACAACGGAGAAATCCGAATAAAATAAGCCAAAGGGGCGTTACCCAATGCCTCCCCCTCCCCCATAAATACGCAACTGCTACCGTCGACATTTGTAATTACTTCAAGCATCGTGAAATAGAATACATATCTAAATTATCAAGTATTCTTACAAAAGTTCACTTTTACTAAATTTTTCTGTGCCGCACCTCTCTGTTTAATGGGTCGACTCGAATAGGTGTGATTTGTTGGCCATAAAGATTATATGTTGCATTCAGAGTTAGACAAATGTTGCTGTCTCGATGGCTACCCACGACCACCTTAAGTGTAATTTATACGGCACTATGTTTGGTTGCATGCACGCTGATTTACGTTGTCGTCGTCGACCAATACACCGTTAGCAATTGGTTATTCGCAGGGGTCGAAATTAAGAAATTTAACTCACTCGCCAGGGGGACTAGTAGCCTTAATATGTTACTCATCCCCATGAAATACCACTAGTCCCCATTTTTTGTGTACATCGTCAAAATGCGACCTTTTTATGCAAATTCGTATGTTGACTTGCAATGCTCCTTAAACATAAAATGAACAAATAATTATAAATTTCATAATTGATGTTGAAACGTAATTTGTTTTTTTTATTCAATTAGTATACTAAATCAGATCCCGAGTCTTGACCAAGGCATGTCTTGACCAAGGAATTCACCTTGTCATCACCGACGTCTTTTTAGTGAACAAGGGATGTTGGCCACAGCTTCAGGATGGCGATTGATGACGCTACAATGATTCCTTCGGCCCCCTCTTCGAATCTGCCACTGAGACTCTTCAGCAGCCCATGAACCATTCCACGTCTGGCTTCTTCAAAAGCAGAGGATGGTGCTCCTATTATCTCTCCAAGAAACTGGTCTTTGCCAATAATAATCTACAGAGAGAACCCATCCTTCTTTCCATACTTCTCGATGACTCCTTTGCACTCAGTTATCTCGGAATTGATGTCGGCGATTGTAAGTTCCTTCTGCTGGAGTGCTTTTGAGACATCACGCAAGGCTGCAGTTACATCTGCGAGGAAGTGGAGGAAGGAATGTAGCAGTGCGTACTAATTATTTGCCTTTGCGCGCTGCTCTGTTGTCCTTTCAAGTACATAGGGGTTCATCACCTGGGATAAATGGGTCACAAGCCCCTTGTATCCCTTCAGCACGTCGGAAACTGCTCTTGGTGTGTGGGGAACCCAACGTGACCGCCGATTCTACTCGCAACACGGTGGGTCTCTCCGAGCGCATCAAATGCTTGCTTGAGGCTGCTCCGGTTGAGGGGGTTGTTCCGATAGATGAAGTACAAAGAAAGGAGCAGTGCATCAACTTTCTTTTTTCCCCAACATGGAGCTTGCTCCGTCAGTTCCAGTTCCCACAATCTTCTTTTCCCACGAGGGGTAGGCAAAGTAATCTGTGAAGAGAGTTGACATTGCCACTTCTATCCCCCTTGGCAATGTTTTTCACCCCGACAAAGTGGACATTGATTGACCCTTGGAGACAGTACCGAACATATCCCAGTTCGGCCTCGGTGTGGCTGTTATCAGTTGAACCATCGCAGATGAGGGAAACAAACTATGCCTCGGCAACCATCTCTTTTGATTTCATCCCTTTGTGCCTGAGCAATGTGATGGATAAACGTTGCACACTGCTTGCTGTTTCTGTAGGTGTTGCCAATCTGTACCCCTTTCATGTCATCCAAGGTACACATCCACACAAAGTCTGTATATGGTCTTGAGTGTCTGGCAATGGCATGTGCGTTCCTGAAAAGCTTACAAATTTTGTCAAATGTCGCTTTTCCCACCGATACTCGAAATAGTGGCGCCTCTAGCGAATGAACGGAGGAACATGTAAACATTACCATTGGAACATGTCTGGACATGTCTCATGTAGATCATACGACTCATCCTCCATCACCACCACCACCACCCCACGTCCACGCACGCAGACACGCACGCATGCACAAATGCACTGCTCATTATATAGCTGTACTGAGGGCCCGTGTTCTCTCAGTTGTAGGTGCTGCTACCATCATGAAAAGACACCTATGCCGACACTGCGGTGCCGAACTGGTCACGTATGCAGAGCTACGACGTCATGTGGAGAGTCAAGCAACACCATCCGTCAATCAGAACACGTACTCGTCGGCGCCACCAGTGGCGCAGTCATAATCCAGCAGTCAAACAAAGAAGAACGCGAAATACGTGTGCGAGAGATGCGGTGTAACGTTCCGGAAAGAAGGACTCTCTACATCGACACGTAAGTACTGTATGTAGTAGTAATCGTTAAGATCAGTCTCAGTTACGGGTTCGTTCAGAGGAAAAAGAACATGGGACGATACATGTACTATTATTCCTCTTGCAATTGCTGCGGGCGACGACTGGACGAATCCAGTCTTATCACCAACAGCGAGAACAACAGCAGAGGAACAAGAAGAAGACAACGATGGTATCGGGTCCTTTTTCGTCATCAAACGCAACAACACGTTCACGTGTCTGTCAACGGATCAGCTGAAATTCCTACACATGCCCAATTACATTGTCCCAGGGTTCAACTATGACAAGTATCTGAAAGCGTACGGATGCGAGCTTACGAAAGGTCATTTCCCGCACGATTACATGGACTGTTTGGAGAGGCTCGACGACACCACTCTTCCACCAAAAGAGGCCTTCTTCAGTCGACTGAAGAAAAAAGGTATTTCCGACGAGGATTATGCCAGTTGGGAAGAGGCGTGGCGCGAGTACGGCGTGACGGCTTTGCGAGACTTTCTTGTCTGGTACAACAATCGGGACGTGGTTCCGTACTTGCAGGCTATTCACAGACAGTTTGCCTCCTACGAGCAGCGCGGCATCGACATGTTCAAGCAAGGAATCAGCGTACCCTGTCTGATCTTGCTCTACCTGTTCAACATCCTACCGGAGAAGACCTACTTGACGCTCTTCAACGAAAAGAACAAAGATCTTCATCAGCTCGTTAAATATCATGTGGTTTGCGGCCCTTCGTTAGTATTTCACCGTTATCACGAGAAAGGTGTCACCAAGCTACGTCAGAACGAGTACGGAGAGTCCGCTCAACCGTGTCGATCGATAGTCGGGTATGATGCCAACGCTCTGTACTTATTGTCTCTGATGCAAGACATGCCGATGGGATGGTACACGCGACGATGGGAGGAGAACGCGTTCCGGCCCGAATCGGCGCAGCTGCAATGACAGATGGCCCGCGTCGTACCCATAGACGGACTGCCTACGACGATCGATGCTTTCCCGGAGGCCTTCGTGTGCAATACTGACGACGGCGACGAACCAGGCGAACATTGGATAGCGCTGTACCTGGATGCTTATGGACACGGCTATTACTTCTGCTCGTACGGCCTGTCGCCACGACACGCAGCGTTCCGTACCTTCATGAACGAACATTGTTCCGAGTGGACTCATAATAGCAAGAGACTTCAGAGTCCTCTGTCTATTGTTTAGCATATCTATTGCTTCGTTGTAACGGCTTTCCGATGAGGACTTTTCTGAATATATTCGGCACCGATTGAGTTGCTAAAGATTGCCGCGCGTTTGATTGGGTTAAACAGATCGAATGGGGTATTGGATTCACTGGCGTGGTGGAGACATACCTAAGCTCATGACCTCTGGTGCGGTGTTAAACACCCCCACTACGCATCATCATCATCATCATCATCATAATTGAGCCTCTGAAGAGAAGGAGACACCCCTAAGGCCACGACCTCTAGCGCAGTGGTAAACACTCCCAAGTCGCATATTCCGCATACTCATCGTAATATTGTAGTTGTAGTCATAGTTACCACGCTATCCTCTTGTATCCTGCTTGATGTTATTCAGTAAAATACGTGTGCAAACGTACAATACCATGTTTTGTTTGTTTCTCGTTTACTCGTCAGGCGATAACACCCCCACCACCCCATACGTCCTTTAACCCCTCTTAATAGACGATGTCCACCTCTTACATCACAACGGATTACCTTTGACCTCTGTTAGAGGACTCCTTGTCCCTCTTTGACCGGGCTTTTCGTCGGCAGGGAGCGCTGATGAAGCTCATGTAGTGCTACAGCCGCATGTGAGCGATAATACACCTCTTTCCCTATACTCACATATAGGCAACTTCATCCGGGTTTTCCCCAATGTCTATTTTAGTTACTACCGAACATGGTCCCCACTCTTGCTCCTTCGGATGGTCTCACTAACTATTCATGGACTTGTAGTTATGCAGAACCGATTTGTTCAGGCCCGCTTTTTTCAATAGTGGCCTGACGCGCGCTTTCTTCATACGAGCTGGTACTACGCGAGGTCTGAGTACGTCAGATCTCAGCTAAGTGATTAGTCCACATAGGTTACAAGTTTTTTGGTATGATTGTTTAGAGCTGCCAAGTTGTGTCGACAAAACATGCGACGATGGGCGGGTCCAAACTCTGAAAAAGGGTATCCAGTTTCCCAACATGACACCAAGTGGCAGCACTTCTAGTCGTTAAAATTTCCACCGGGGACAGCACTTTACACACTGGAAAGCATTGAAAAATTTATAACCATGTCATTATTTATTATGTTGAGGTTTTTTTAATACGGGTCGACATATTTCCAATTGTACTGAAGCCATTAAGGTAATAGCATGTTGATGTTGATGTATTAAACACGATTAGAAGAATTCAAAATAAGGCAACAACATTGATTTGATTGAAAGCAACTATGAACACACACTCCGCACCGTAATAAATCTTATAGCAGACCTCAACTGGTCATCAGTCTGACCGGACGCTGAATTGCCACACTGTCTTTACTAATTTCAAAATGAAAAATGACATGGTAGACGTCGTAGCCACGAAAACTGCGCACACGTCTGGCTAAAATGATCAGAAGAAGCAGACGTTCAGGGTTTGCTACTAACATGTACTCAGCTATACATAATCACGGATAACATAATCGGCCTCTTTGTATAATCAAATGGTTTGGCTGGGACGGAATCATACAATGCTATTGCTGTATTAAAGTGCGCCTCTGAAGAGAATCAGCCGCTTGAGAGAATCTAGTTGATCTGATCCGAAGTGATTCGTTAAGTACATACTGCACTAGTGTGTGCCTGATTGTAGCCTGTTGGGCTTTCTTAAGCAAGTCTTTTAATATTTATCAACACCTGCATGAAAATATGTCTGTTTGTATTAGTTATTGAAACGGCCAACATGCGTGGGATTGACAAGTAGCTGCGCAATCTTGAGCGGAAGAGACGGAAGTTGTATATAGGAGTTTTTCAATCCTCAAAAAATGTGGAGCAATTTGCTTCATTCTGATTGATCGAAATTTGAAATGGAGCGTTCTGATTGGTCGAGCGCTTATTGCCGCCCTGGGGCGCCACGTGAAATCCCCTATTATCGTTCAAATATGGAGCACTTTCTGATTGGTCGAGAGCAGTTTCACCACCAGGGGGCGCTACGTGTCATCCCCTATTATCGCCCATGAGGCACTGTTTTGCGGTAATATTGTCGCCAGGGGCGCTACGGGTCAAGTGTGTCGACGGTTCTGATTTTGATCGAGAGCCGTCACGTGACCTATGACGTCACAGCTCATTTGCATAAATTAGCATAAATTGACACAAATTGCACCCTTTTGCGGTAATATTGTGGCCAGAGGCGCTACGGATCAAGTGTGTCGACGGTTCTGATGGGTGGAGAGCAGTCACGTGACTTACGACGTCACAGTTCCTCATTTGCATGGCACGTGACCTCTCTATGGAGGCTGCCATGTTGTTTTGCTGCCATGTTGTTTTGCGATGATACGATCACCAGAGGGCGCTACTACGAGTCAATTGTGTCGACGGTCCTGATGGGTCGAGAGCAGTCACGTGACTTATGACGTCACAGCTCCTCCCCTATTATCTAAAATGAGGAGATTTTGGGGCACTGTTTTGCGATAATACGATCGTCAGGGACGCTACAGGTCAAGGTCAAAGGTAGGTGGCGAGCGTTCTAATTGGTCGAGAGTCCTATGACGTCACCTCATCAAGTGTGAATACAATTGTCAATTAGGGTTAGGGTTACTAACCCTAATAGAAAATTCCAGAAAAAACTGTAGGAATAATTGTCAGTTAGGGTTAGGGTTAGTAACCCTAATGAAAGGTCAAATATCACCGACATTTTGTACTTATACAACTGCCAGTTAGGGTTAGGGTTAGTAACCATAATTCTGTCGTCTGTAGTGAAACTAATACGAACCCTGACCCTAACCCTAAAAGGACATGCAGGTTTCAGGTGGACATGGGTGATACGGTCACCAAGAGGTGCTCTCCTGGGTGATACGATTGTCGGAGAGGGGTTTCGGGAGGGAACGAAGGGTCTGTTAGCAGCAGCGACGGCAGCAGCATTGGTCATTAACAGGGTCGTTAATAGGATTCGAAGAGGCTAACGAGGAAACGAGAAACGAACACACCACGATGTCGTACGAGTGCACACGTATTTTATTGAACGACAAAAACAGCATGACGATACAACGAGGGTAGCATGTAATATCGCTAAGACGACTTAAGGATGTTTACCATCACGCCAGAGGTCGCGAGCTTACGAGTGTTTCCACCGCGCCAGAGGCTCGAGGGTGATGATGATGATGATGATGATGATGAGACGACTTACGAATGTTTACCATCACGCCAGAGGTCGCGAGCTTACGAGTGTTTCCACCGCGCCAGAGGCTCGAGGGTGATTATGATGATGAGACGACTTACGGATGTTTACCATCACGCCAGAGGTCGCGAGCTTACGAGTGTTTCCACCGCGCCAGAGGCTCGATCGATGTGCGATAGTACAGTCTACCTCGCCGCAACTGTTTAACCCAATCAAACACGCGGCAATCGTTAGCTACTAAATCGGTACCGAACAAGTTGATTAAAGTTCTCGTCGGTAAACCGTTACAACGAAACAATACATAAGCTATGCAATATTGTCCACACACGTTAGAAAGAGGACTCTGAAATCTCTTGCTATTATGAGTCCACTCGGAACAATGTTCGTTGATGAAGGTGCAGAATGCAGCGTGTCGTGGCGGTAAACCGTACGAGCAGAAGTAATCGCCGCGTCCGTCGGCGTCTAGGTACAGCGCTATCCAATGTTCGCCCAGTTCGTCACCATCGTCGGTGTTGCACACGAAGTCCGCAGGCAGGACACCGTCCGTCGTCGTCGTAGACAGTCCGTCTTTGGGTACGACACCGCGAAATATCGATCTGGTGCGCGGGTCCATCGCCAGTAGTCTGTCGATCTGCAGAGTATCCATCTCAGTAGTCGTAGATGACGTTGCGGTTCTTGTCGATTTCCAGCACGGACTCAAATTCGGTGTAGGCGACGACGTTCACGGTGGTCGGAAATGCAGCTCTATGCGCAGGTTGCCCTTTTGTACCTGATGGAAGCAGGGACCATCGCACTGATCAGGGGTCAGGTCAAAACCGAAGAATGTGTAACGGTGTCGGAAGTCGCTGCGAGTCAGACCGTTCCCCTCGTCCTGCCAAATCTTACCGGTCGAGGTGAACAGACTCGTGAAGCTCCTGACGAAGAGGTCGTCTTCGAAATTGGGCTGGAAATGTTTGGAGGGTCTCCGTCCACGTACACTGCGAGGAAGTTAATGTCGTTGTTCTTGGCGTGAAACGGATTCTTGTCGTACGCACCGTTGTACGCATCGTTATCGATGCAGCACAGCACCAGACGTTTCGGCAGGATGCCGAGGAACAGGTTCTCGTGCGTGTGCGACCGAGCGCCCGCGGGAATGGAGTACACCTTACAGTCGACGGATCGCATCGGATACTTGACCGTGCCCTTCTCGAGAGCCTTGATGTGAGCCATCTGCACGGTCGGATTCAGAGTGGCCTTCTTTGCGAACAAGGTGGCATTGACGATGGTGATCTTGTAATCGGGGTTGACTCCGCCAGCCATGAGTGCAAACGCAGGCTTACTGCGCACCAGACGTATCTTGACATCGACGCCGTTGATCAGGAATTTATCTTGCAGAAACAGATCCACGTGTAGACGACCCATCATGTCGACGACCCGACTACGTAGGATGTTCGCTCGTCGAACCACGAACCCTGCGTTAGCCGCGGGTCCGTCGTCTATCTCGACGGCATCCATGCGAGTGGCCGTGTCCTTGTGCCACAGTTGACCCGTTAGCTGCGTGTCCTTGGCATCGGTGCCGTATCTCAGCAGCGTCTCTATGTAAGCACGATACGCGTACGTGTTGGTCGAAGGGGTCACGAGCGTACCGTTCAGGTAGACGTCGACTTGACTGAACAGTGAATGCAGCCAGTTATTCACTGGTCCCACGGGAAGGGCCAAGAGGAGATCGTCCTCGTCGGCTCGCGTCACCTTCAACTGCACGTGTAGCATCGTGTTGGCGAGATCTAGGTATTCGTCTCCCGATCCGGGTATCAGGAATTCTATCGGTCCACCCGAGTCCAGAGAAGCCATGGGCTGATGTTCTATTATGCGACTGTCGACGATGCTGTTCTGAGTCGGGGGTACGGTAAAGAGATCCAATTCGCTCTTGACCCCCTCGCACGACTGTCTATGTACGGAAGTCATAGTCGTCGTCGTCGTCGAATATGTCGGCTTCACCTTTCTTGAACGTCTGTCTCTTGCGCTGTCTCGTCGCTGTAGTGCCTCCTTTCTTTGCAGACGTGTGTTTTATACGTTTACGAGGTCGCACGCCAGGTATCAAAAGATCACGCAGCATAGTCTTACCGCTATCCGTGACGCGGCGTTTGGCAGCATGTTTTATGCTCTGTCCAGACACGACGTCGTCGGCGATGTGCACGCCGGTCTTCAACGCTCCCTTTCCCAAAGCCACTGCACTTCTCTTGATGAGTGGCATGGCGCTGCGCAGCAGCCCTCCGAACAGACTACCTTTGTCCGTGACCCCGTTGGTACGGGGCACCGGCGAAGTAGGGTAGAGCACCACCCGCCTGACGCGCGTAATAGTCTTTCTAATTCATCTTCAGAACAGTCCGGTCCTACGCCGTCGAAAATGAAGCGTGGTACGCGTGGTCCGGTGTCGTTTCTTATATCCATCTCGATCGAGTGGAAGTGCGAGTACAACAAAGGTACGTAGTGAATGTTAATGAATCGATCGGATACCGTGGCGCCGTGACTTTCGCTAACCGAGAGGGCTCGCAACATAGGAGCGAGACTGCCACCGACTATGCGAGACTCCACGACGTCTGTATAGACGTAGATGGTATCGAACCCTTGATCCATGTGCACCACGGTTTCGGCCTCTTTACGATAGGTGTACGAACCGTCGGGAGTTTCTTCGGGTGGCAAAACCACGCTAGTCGACGGCGTGAGACCGATGTCCGTTCCACCTAGTCTCGGGTGAACGTGCGTGCGTGTCATGTCTGCTGCTGCTGCTGCTGCTGCTGCTGCTGCTGCTGCTGCTGCTGCTGCTGCTGCTGCTGCTGCTGCTGCTGCTGCTGCTGCTGCTGCTGCTGCTGCTGCTGCTGCTGCTGCTGCTGCTGCTGCTGCTGCTGCTGCTGCTGCTGCTGCTGCTGCTGCTGCTGCTGCTGCTGCTGCTGCTGCTGCTGCTGCTGCTGCTGCTGCTGCTGCTGCTGCTGCTGCTGCTGCTGCTGCTGCTGGCGGACTGCTGACCACCGAAGGTTCGAATCCTAACATTCTTACCAGCGCGTATGGTGAACTCGGTGCTCGGTGTCATGTGCAACGTCATTTTTTGAGGGATGGAACTGTAGCTCAATGTTGCCCGTGTCTTATCCGTCCACATACGACTCAGTTCCTTGTTGACATGATTCACCTTTGTAATATCCAGCACTTATCCTTGCACTCGGTGTTTGACCCACAGGTTCGTGCTCGTTGAGGAAGAACCAGATGTCGTCCACTCCGATGTTGTACCAAGTATGTTGTTACTGTATCTCTGCCAACCCACACTCCCACTCGCCAGTCAGATCGATACGTTGAGGCAAGACCGTGATGTAATGAGCCAACGTATTGTCGGGATACATCTTCATGGAAGCGTTGCTAGGCAGCGTCAGGTAGAAATCATTCGTCATGACGTCTCAAAGTGGGATTGAGCAACAGGTAACCCAACGAACTACTCAACAGGGCCGTCCACAGATTATAATTCTCGTGACCTGTCTTCAGGTTGTAAATGCTTATCAGGATGACCGTGTACAAGACGACGACCTGACACAGAAACACTATCTCCTCTCGAGGACACACGGTACCGAACAGATGCCAAGGAGTGCTGTCTTTCTCGCTCTGTGCGTCAGTACTGTCCTCTTCTTCTATGACGGCGGTGGTGGCGGCGGCGGTGTTGAAGTCCTCTGTTATCGACTTGTCTGTCATCGTCCGAATGATAACGACAGACAGACAGACGCGCGGCTAGACTGTATAGCGAACGAGAGCCTTGGCATCGACCCAGCTGTTGAACTTGGAGGGGTAGCCGTACCATTGCACCAAAGCCTCCGTTCGTCTACCCACTTTGCGGCGCTGCAGTACCGATTCCACGCGGTACACTTTATCGACGGGTACCGACACCTTCTGCAGCTCTGGTTCGTAGAAGGTGCCGTCCAGCACTTCGCCGAGATCGTCGATCAATCGGTACACGGGTGGATCGGAGGGGTGAACCTCGTGTATGGTGAACATCTCTTCGCTCCAATTCGCCATGTAGCCTTTTTCGAACAGTCTCTTGAACTTGCTGATGCGCACGTGATTCGACACACGGAACTGGGGCACGCCCTTACCGTCGTGACCGTACAGACGCTGCCAAACCTTTTCTTGATTCTTTGCATTCACCTGTGACGGAGTCATGCCGATGCTGCGGTTGTGTCTGTTGTTGTACGATTGCACAAAGTCCTGAAGGACGTCGATGAATCGTCACGTCTGGTGTTTCGTGAAGTATCGCCACATACGCGTCTTCAACGTTCTATTGAATCTTTCGACGATGCTCCCTTTCGTCTATGCGTTGTGAGTGGAGAAGTGGTGGATGCCGTACTTCTTCAACAGAGCCTGAACGGACCGATTCAGAAATTCGAGTCCTTGATCTGTCTGCAACGTCTTTGGCCAGCCTTCGGTGAACGTGCTTTTCAGCATCGCTGCTTTTCAACGATGCTGCGGATTTGTTCTTCAGTGGAACGCACCAAGCCACTTTCGTGAAAACGTCGATCACCGTGAGGAGAAAGGTCATACCGTCGTTGTCATTTTTCAAATTCGACAGGTCGAAGAGATCGGCCTGCCACTGCTGACGTGGACCTCCCACGACGACGCGTCGTCTCCTGAAATGACGTCTCGCCGGTTTGTGTAGGGTATAGGCGTCCTGTTCCGACAACCATTCTTCGACGATTTTCCTCGGCACGCGCGTGACGCGTCGCAAGGCGTCGACACCTCCGTAACTTGACACCCTTTTCGGATCGAAGTAGACTCTCTTCAGTCGTTTATTCCTCGACGCCATTAAAATACATCCGATGCGTTGACAGTGGTGATGACGTTGACTGCGTGGCACGGGTCTTGACGTAAAGCAGAACAGACACTACCACGACCACAACGATGAAGAACGACTGAAAGTCTAGTGGAACCATATCTCAAATAGTATGAGATATCGAGCGATAGTGTCGGCGATCAAGTAAAGTCCACCGCAAAGTGGCGCAACGACGACGGAACGGTACGCGTCCTGTGGATCGCTCGACATCGCAGCGAACACTGTGCTATGGACAGGTACCGCACCGCCTTAACAGTCTTCCCAACTAGTCAATGACGTCAAAGTCTTGTGTCGTTGTCGTCGTTCTGAGGGTGGAGTGGGCATGGAATGCTCCATTCGACAACGTCGACGAGCGAGGGGTGTCCAACTGAGTGATCTCCGTGCACTACTCGCACCAGCACGAGTTCGACGAGACGGAGTGGCTGTCGTCGTCGCCTGACGTATGTAGGCTCTCCTGGAGGCATTACCGATCAACTCCATGGGTAGGTTGATGGTACGGAGTTGTCGTGCGAATGGCTGCCATCCTATCGGATCGGTCTTTCTCTTACGCAACAGATCATTCACGAGATCCACCACGTTACTTCCGACAATCGGCACACCCTCGTGGATAAGTTCGCCACGTGCGGTCCACGCGATATCTCGTTTGAGATGCTCCATCAAACGTCTGGCTTTGACCTGCATGGTCTTGGGAACGGTGTCCACGACGTCGGCCTCTATTCCGCTACTAGGAGCTCCTACTGTTCCCTCCACCACAGGTCCCGACTCCACTCCCGTTCCTGACCCCGATGGTGCTGCTGCTGACATCGACTCGTTCAACGAGACCACGCGTACCGGTTCCTTGACGTGTTTATCGGACAAGGCGTTGTACCGCTGCAACACCTGATTATACAATGTTACCTTGGTCCTATCGTCGAGGTCCTTTCTATCGAGGATTGTCATCATCTCGTCGTCGAGGGCTTGTACTTTCATACATAGGGTATCTGTCGATGGTGATGGTGGTGGTGGTGCGCGAAGTGTGTCCAACAGTCGCGGATCCATCAAGACCATCTTGCGTGCATGTTCCATCTCTCTCTCTCTCTCTCTCTCTCTCTCTCTCTCTCTCTCTCTCTCTCTCTCTCGCTCTACTTCTTGAACAGCACCTCTTGGAGCAAGGGTAGAAAGACCGAACTTGCAGACGGTGCTAGGAAGGCCGATAGGAAGCCCCCGCTCTGTCCCTCGCCGACCTGTCGTTGCAGTAATATGCGTCTTCTCCTGGCAGTTGGCGTTCGTCTCTGAGACAACTCGCGTAATTTCGTTCTGTATTTACTCAAACGTTGCCTCTGTAAATCGGACAATGGAATGTTATTTTTTAATATGTTGTAAGCACACTCGGCCAGTGCACACAGCAGATCGGCGTCGGCGTTAGCGAAGATGGCTCTTCTCAATTTGGCGCTCTTGTATCTGTTCAGAGCCTGTATGCACAAAAGGTGTCTCTTCACCAGGTCAGACATGGTGCGAATGAAGAGACGATCCACGCACTCGGTCTTTTTATACCTTCGGCAAGTACACGTACTGAACACCGTCGTCTGGAAAGATGGCCGTGCGCAGACGCATGACTTCGGGTGTGTCCTGTTTGAGATCGACCAATAGATAACCGTACGGTACCGACGTGGCGTCTTTAAAAGCCTCTTGTACGAACTTCGCGCGCCCCGGATACATCTGACGAACCAAGTGCGACATCTGCGATGCGTCACGAGGATTCTTGAACACCACCATGTACTGAGAATTCAGTCTGATGGTACGACTCTCCTTGTTTTTAGGGAACAAGTTCTGTACGAGATACAGCACGGGCGTGTTCCTGTGATGACTTTTTTTAGTGAACAAGGTCGTGACCCGTTCGTCCGTTTCCGCCATGTGATCGTCTATGATGATGAAGTTCCTCGTTGTCGAATCGAGCATGCTCGCACTCGGCAACCCTTCCTCGAACCGCACGTCGACTAAATCCATCGCTACGTAAGCCTCTTGCCATTCTCCGTAACACCACGTGATCCGTTCGGGAGGAGGATCGATCATCGTAGCAGCGTGATGTAGCATACGTGTCACGAAAGTACTTTTACCACATCCCGTCGTTCCGGCGACGATGCACGTGAAAGGATGTTTCCACCGTACGTCCATGGTCATTTATGAAAGACGACCAGTGTACATCGCCTTTTCTACACGTCCTGTTTATATAGTCTATCGCTACTACTACTGATGACGCGCTTTCCGACTACAACAATCGTTTTAGATGTTGAATGCATAGACAACACAGCAGGTGAAAATGTTCTTTGAAAGTTCGGGATCGTAACTCCAGCGGAATTCAGGAACTCTCATGACAGGAACCAAAGCATCACCTCGATACACTGATTCGTCAGGACTAACATCACGGATCCATATCTTGTATGTAACAGACAGTACCTTAACCTGATCAAAGTTATCATACCAGAGAGCACGAAGTTGGTACGGAAACTCCGTAAACGAGAACTTCGAATTAAAGCAAGTCCACTCTCCTGCACCAGCAATGAAATAAGATCCATGCTGTTCATTACGAATATAGCAGTGTGCTCTACGACAAAAGGTTCTAGCACGTCTCCTCTTATAAGAAATTCGCCGTCTATAACGCTTGCGAACACCAAACCTACTACGGTGATTATAACGAGTACGAACACGTCGCCTAGCACTACGTCAACAGGCCGTACGACTGGCGTGCATCGTCTTTTCTTTTTTTCCCCTTTTTTTTACACATCCACCGGACTCGTGCACCACTCGTTTGGCATAGAAGTAGGTGAGAGCCGCTCGTTCCTGCACGTACGTCAACACGGACGAGCGATGCACCCGGAACCCGCGGTTCTTTCCACTTCCGCTCCGACGGTTGGCGAGCACCTCCAGGAACGCGTCTTTATTGATGGCGTTGTGACGCTTGCTCAGTCCTTTGGTGCTGTACTTGTCGATGGCTCCGAAACAATAGTACGTGTTGCTGCACAACCCCACGAACCCTTCACCGGACCACTCGACCTTGAACAGACCCGGTGTCCTCTTGTCGTACGCCTTGCGCGCCTTACAGAACGCCTCGTCACCGACCCACGGACGATCGGCGAGTCGACAGCGCACGTACTCGTTCTGATGTTCGTCGCAACATTCGGACGGCAACCATTCGGATCGATGTCGGAAATAATGTTCTCGTAGTTCCGGGGTCACGAGGTCGTCGACGGACTCGCCGGCCAAGGCCAAATAGGCGGAATCTGTATCCATCTCGCAGTATTGAAAAAGAGGACGCTCCAGGTACCTGTTGATAAAGTCGTAATAGAACTGCAACGTGCGCATCTTGGCGTACTACAGAACGAAGAACCCACGTGTACGGGCAGGGCGTACGTGACGGTTTTCTTGTTCATCGCTATCTCGTACGCATCGTCGACGACGACGTCGAGTTGTCGGAACCGTCTGTCGTTGACCATGAGCGATGCTGCCTTCTTCGTGCAGTATTTCACGTCGCGATGTCGATCCACGTTGATGATGGTCTTCCCGTAACCCGAGTTTCCCCAGCAATTTCATGGTGTCTGCGATGATGGCCTTGTGCGAGTGGACGTCTCCCTCGCGTCGGGCCGTGGACATGACGTCGCTGAACCATCGGAAGCACAGGCTGGGGGTGTACTCGACGACATGGTAGACGCGCGTCACCTCGAGTCCGTGTTCCAAGTACCATCTCAGGAGCGCCGTGGCGAGCAATATCTTGTCGCCGTGGAAACTACCCACGAGCATGCGCCGCGGAGTCGTCATGATGTCGTGCTCTTCGGCGTATCGGCGCATGAAAGGTCATAGATCGTCGCGGGTCAGACGGATGTTTTTAAACACCGGCTGCATTTCGGATAAATGTGCATGTAATGTTATCGGCACCGAAACATCACATTCGATCAATCCGAATATGGTTCCGTTACGCACCCTCTCAGGATCTGTTGCGACGTCATAGTCCACCGCACGTGGCGTCGTCGTGGAAAGGCGGCATCCAGACACTTTTTCACGACCGGATCTCTTCTCGTCTCTTTCCACTCGCATTCCCACAACTCGACGACCTTGACAAAGTGACGTAGGTAGGCGGTGTTCTTTCGGATCTCGGCGAGCAGTTGGGTCATGGGTTTCCCGTTGACGGCGTTCGTTTCTAGACCCAAGCACGGATGACCGTGGTAGAAACATCCGTGGAACTGATACGCCGTGTTCGTCTCGCTGCACCACCCGTCCACCGGAAGTTTACCTATCATCTTCTCTCGACCGTTGGCTTGATGTCGTATGGCGCGTCCCGTTCTTCAGCTTCCCATGTGAGCCATTCTACGGCCATATGTCCGTGCAGCTGCGCCGATTCGGGACGGAACGCACTTTTTTCACATCGACGTCTGTGCCAACCGGTCGGCATATTTTGGGTTAATGACCATAAATAAAGCGCATTGGCGTCATACCCTAAGATGGAACGGCACAATCGGGCGGTCTCTCCGTAGTCGCTCTGACGGATCTTAGTAACACCTTTCTCGTGATAGCGGTGAAAAATGAGCGAAGGTCCACCGACCACGTGATCTTTGACGAGATGATGAAGATCTTTATTCTTCTCGTTGAAGAGCGTAAAGTACGTCTTCTCCGGAAGATCGTTGAACAGGTAGAGCAAGGTCAGACCGGGTACGCTGATGCCCTGCTTGAACATGTCTATGCCGCGTTGTTGGTAGAAGGCGAACTGTCTACCGATGGCTTGTAGAAAGGGAACCACGTCTCTGTTGTTGTACCAGACGAGAAAGTCTCACAAGGTCGTCATGCCGTTATCGCGCCAGGCTTCTTGACAACCGACGTAATCCTCGTCGGAAATACCCTCGTTCTTCAATTGACTGAAGAAGGCTTCTTTTGGTGGAAGTGCGGTATCGTCGAGTCTCTCCAGACAGTCCATATATTCGTACGGGAAAAACCCTTTTGTTATTTTACAACCGTACGCTTTCAGATATTTGTCGTAGCTGAATCCCGGGGCTATGTAATTGGTCATGTCTAGGAATTTTAGCTTATCCGTCGACAGACATATGAACGTGTCGCGTTTGATGACAAAAAACGACCCGACGCCATCGTTCTCTTCTTCATCTTCTTCTTCTTTCTCTTGATCGTCCTGTTCCATTTCTTCTTCTTCTTCTTCTTCCTCTTTCTTTGACAGGAAGTAGGGAACGAGGAACTGTTTGACGGCATTGAGATCGTATTTCCCCGAATTAAAGCCGATGACTGGTAATTTATGAAGCCAGTCGTGAAGTTGTTTCATCAGCGTTTTGTACGGGTTGCTCGGTTGACGAGATTCCTCGTCGTCAGGTGATTGTGCATTGCGCAATGTTTCGTTTTCGTCCCAATTCGATCGTGCTTTTACCAGTCTAGCTAGCACGTCCTCGTAAGAATTTTTTATGTTTTCGTAGGCGGCGTCACTCATCGATTGCAAGATGTCCATCATGGCGCTCACCAACTTGGTGTCTCCATCCGTGACGAGACATTGCACTTGTTCGTGTCCCGGCACGTTGGACGCCACGCTGACGCTCAACTGGACGTGACGCGCCACCCAGTGGACCTTGTCGCTGTCGACAGGAAGTCGTGCGGTGTCGAACCAACACTCGAAATCAAAGGTGGCTCGATACGGATAGTAGCGCAACGATTCGGGGACTCGGATGTTCTCGTCGTCCAGACGTTCGAACACTGACGGAGTCGAATGGTACACGCCGCCGGGATAGACCCGACGCACACCTCCCGTGCACGTGCGCTCGTGTCGGCTCAGTTGCCATGTACCTTTAAACAAACTCTCGCCGCACTTCCGACACTTATAGGAGTGGCAGTACATTTGAATGTTTTGTATGTACGAAAAGTGTGTCTCGTGAAGATTGAGATTCATCGTGTCAGAATAATGGCACAACGATCGACGGACGAGTTCTGCGGTCTTCTTTCCGTCATCATCATCATCAGACTCGACGAGTTTATAAACGTACACGTTCGTTTTGAAAGTGGTCTCTATACGATAGAGGTGTTCGAGTGTGATTCCGGCAAATTCTTCCATGGGTACATCGTCATCCTGTTTGTACGTCTCGTAAAGTTTTGTAATGGCAGATTCCAAATGACGGACATCACCACCCCGATGAAGAGCTAAGCATCTAAAGAGGCACAAATTATCTTTGTATCTTTTTCCTTTGATGGGTTCTCTTTCTAGACCGATGACGGCTTTGTTCTTCTTGATGTATATCGGTAGGGAATTCATGCTGACGCATCCAATTGGATGGTTTATGATTTTATTAACAAAAAAGTCCCATTTGTCACCAATTCGCAAATCCTTTGCGAATCAGGTATCTGCGATATGACCCACTGCAAGATGTCATTTTGTTTTATACGTTCAAGAAAAACATCGAAATCACCACGGTCGGTGATGAGATTGGGTTCGTCCAGGTATCGACCGCAGCAATTGCAGGAGGAATGATAGTACCTATAACATCCTGTGTTTTTGTTTTTCAAAACAAACCCATAACTCAAGTTGATTTTGAAAGCATTGGTCTGTTGTTCGAACATGGTCTTCAATGGAGATTCTAGAGTAGTCGTATCTAGACTGCATAGTCTAAAATTTACCCTGGTCTGGAGAGGACCTCTGGATACGTGTGTCCTAATGGAGGACCAATTGTTGCGGACGACTTCTAACAAATCTGTTGACAGAGCGTCGGGGAATGGAAATCGATCGATCGGGCGGGTTGATGGGATCTACGCCAATGAAAGGGTGGCGGGGTGTAGTATCTTCCCTTTTCGCTCTTTTTGTCAATGGTGGTGAAACAAGATTTAACAAGATTGCCATCCCAAACAACAAGTTCCAGATGGCAAAGTTGACAAGGAAGCCATTGGCTTATCGAGAGTCCAAAAATTTTCTCATCTATGTGTAGCCCACCCTTATCAAATATATGTCTATTCTACTTTTAAACATATTCACACTACTAGCATTAACACAATCATTTGGCAGTTTGTTCCATTCATTTATCACCCTCTGTGAGAAAGAGTACTTTCTCATGTCCAACCTACACTGCTCTTTAACTAATGCTGCTTTGTGTCCTCTGGTTCTACTGCCTTCTTTAAGTTTGAAGAACATATTCCTATCAACATCCTCATAACCGTTCACTATTTTAAACACTTCTATTTGGTCTCCTCTTAGTCTCCTGGTCTCTAGTGTTGTCAAACCACATTGTAATAAGCGACTTTCATAACTAAGGTCTCTCAATTCTGGAATCATTTTGGTTGCTCTTCGTTGTATTCTTTCTAGCTTGTCTATGTCCTTTTTACGATACGGCCTCCATGCTTGAATACAATATTCCAAATGTGGTCTAACGATACTTGTCGTTCTTTCATGCCTTTGTAAGGCGTCATTTTTTGCAAACACCTTACCACATTTTATGCATACTGATGGTGGCGAAACGGTGGTGGTGGTCGAATTACACACCGTTCTTTCATGTCTCAGCATATTGTATTTTTTCCAAACACTTTGTTGCATTTTGAACATGTGTATTTCATCGTTGCTGGTGATGCGACGAAATAGGTGTGCAAAGATCGGACAACGATTGTGGTTCCTATGTATTAGTTAGCATTCGTACAAACAAAGATAATGTATAATAGATACTTGCAAAACTTTGTGTACCGCTACCGTTGCGGCATCTCGAAGTGCTGCTGCGTGGCTGTGGTGTTGAATCGAAGTGCTCTGTAGAGATCGGAGAACGGTTGTGATGGCAATTGCAGTAGCGGATCGGTTTATATAACCTGTCGCTACTGCTGACGTTGCACTTTTTTCTTGGTTTTTTCCCGGTTTGAACCGGTTCTGACGCAAAGCACGCGCGTAGCACGTGAACATCACGTGCACAGCATGCAGAACAATACCAAATAAGGACATGCAGCTGGACACATTTCGCGGGAAAACTGGTTTAACCTTGACCTTTTGACCTTTAGACCTCGCGGTGTTTATTAAAAATTCCATCACTTCGTTCGAACGTTCCAGAAAGCGGCGGTGTTTGTTTTGTTGACCTTGACCTTTTGATCTCGTGGTGAAATAGGCGATATGTAGGTGTCGACGCGAAACGACATACGTCGAAAAGTTCTCGATATAATGCAACGATGCGATATGCGACTTATAGCTTACATGCACGGCTACGTTTTTCCCACTGCATGAACGAACTTTCGTCCGCTAGGTTTCAGTCTGCTAGCAGGGTGAAAAGGCGTGACTTCGTTTGAACGTTCCAGAAAACGGCGGTGTTTTTGTTGACCTTGACCTTTTGACCTTTTGACCTCGCGGTGTTTTGCAGACTCGTGGTGAAATAGGCGATATGTAGGTGTCGACACGAAACGATATACGTCGAAAAGATATAATGCAATGATGCGATATGCGTCGTATAGCTTACATGCACGGCTACGTTTTTCCCGCTGCATGCACGACAATTCGACCGCTAGGTTTCAGTCTGCTAGCAGGGTGAAAATGCGGGATCGTGTTTCTTTTCGTGAGCGTGGAAAATTCCATGACGTCGTTCGAACGTTCCAGAAAAGAAGAAAAAAACTACATCAAACCGGTTCAAACCGGTTCTGTACCCAGACACGTCTCAAAAAGCGCGTCATAATCGACAGTATTAAACCGAACCGTCACTGTCATCACAACCGTGCTTACTGCATGGCCTTTTAGGGTTAGGGTCAGGGTTCGTATTAGGGTTCACTACAGACGACAGAATTAGGGTTACTAACCCTAACCCTAACTGGCAATTGTATAAGTACAAAAGGTCAGTGACCTTTGACCTTTCATTAGGATTACTAACCCTAACCCTAACTGACAATTATTCCTACAGTTTTTTCTGGAATTTTCTATTAGGGTTAGTAACCCTAACCCTAATTGACAATTGTATTCACACTAGATGAGGTGACGTCATAGGACTCTCGACCAATCAGAACGCTCGCCACCGACCTTTGACCTTGACCTGTAGTGTCCCTGACGATCGTATAATCGCAAAACAGTGCCCCAAAAACTCCTAATTTTAGATAATAGGGGAGGAGCTGTAACGTCATTAGTCACCTGACTGCTCTCGACCCATCAGAACCGTTGACACAATTGACTCGTAGCAGCGCCATCTGGTGATCGTATCATCGCAAAACAACATGGCAGCAAAACAACATGGCAGCCTCCATAGAGAGGTCACGTGACATGCAAATGAGCAACTGTGACGTCGTAAGTCACGTGACTGCTCTCGACCCATCAGAACCGTCGACACAATTGACCCGTAGCGCCTCTGGCGACAATATTACCACAAAAGGGTGCAATTTATGCTAATTTATGCAAATGAGCTGTGACGTCATAGGTCACGTAACGGCTCTCGACCAATCAGAACCGTCGACACACTTGACCCGTAGCGCCCCTGGCGACAATATTACCGCAAAACAGTGCCTCAGGGGCGATAATAGGGGATGGCACGTGGCGCCCCTGGTGGTGAAACTGCTCTCGACCAATCAGAAAGTGCTCCACATTTGAGCGATAACAGGGGATTTCATGTGGCGCCCCCTGGCGGCAATAAGCGCACGACTAATCAGAACGCTCCTTTTCAAATTTCGGTCAATCAGAATGAAGCAAATTGCTCCACATTTTTGAGGATTGAAATACCCCTATATACTACTGACGGAAGCCAAAATGCGCGTGTCTCACGCCAAATGGTTGAGATTTGGTAGCTCTACAAATTGTCTCGTGATTGATGTTAAAAGTGATAAAGAATTAACGTCTGTTGTCAAATAATCAGTGTAGAAACAAGACGGTTAGGGCGATCATGACTTAATGACTTGCTAAAATAAAGTTGAATCTTCTCGATGTTAGGCTACGTTCGAGTGAAAACCTATTTTGTTCTTATTACATTACATATAATATTATTGTTCTTCATTGCCTTGTTGACGCCGACCAACAACTTAATAGGCTTCTTGTTGAAAAAACACACATTGACTTTTGCTTCACGCAAGAAGTCTCATGCCTCTGGCAGTTTTCTCGTCCTCGCGCTTTCCCATTTAGACCACCGAACCCGCCTCTGCCCAGAGTCCACCACTGGGTGGGGGGAGGGGTGAAACATGTTTGTACCATCAGTGGTTTATGTCTACACCGACCCACCGGATGCTATTTGTATTTAAACTCAGCCAGCTCATGTCTCTTTAATTGTCACCGACGCAACGGAGGACGACAACTAGTCGTTTTACTTTTACATAACATAACTTACACTTCGCCAATATAATTTTATAATATAATAAAAGTTGCAGTTAAATACCTACATGTTCAATGTATCATGAATACAAAATATCATATTGGCTAACGACATATATTCCGTGCATTTGTCATTTGAAATATTGAAGCGAGCATCATTTGTCAAAGTACCACTGGTTAAAGGAAATGTACAACGATTTTCATTGGTTAACTGATACGCAGTTTCGTATCATTCAAACGCCCAAATTCTCTTAATTGTTCATTTAGATTAACCATGTTATATTTCATGTTTCAATATTTATTGCAGTATTATATTAACCGTCAACATTGTATAAAACGGGAATTTGACAGACCAATAATTGTGATAGACCAATAAATGTGACAGAACAATATATGTGACAGACCAATACATGTGACAGACCAATAGATCACCCGATGAAAATGTTTATATTTCGCCTTCAAAGACGAAGATGTAGTGGTGTGCCTTTTACTACCGTACAGCGATCTCTATATATAGCGGGTCTAGATACGCTGTAAAACTGGCACATTTTGTATCACCCCTTCGCTATCAATAGAACACGCTTCTGTATGGCTTGCGGGGTCACTCGCATGCGTCATAGACGCGTTACGTTTTTATGGTAGGTGCTAATAATTATAACTCTGCACCATGGAAGGTTTGTATTGTGTTTAGCGTGCTGCGAACGTTTACGTGTAATCGACCGATACAGTTCCCAAAGGTATTTTTTTTTATAATTGCCAAAATTACAAAATCGAATACTGACTGTGGCCTCACCTATACCGCACCAATTCATTAGTGGTCGTCAGCGGCGTGACGGTTGTGTGCGACCAACAGGTTTTTTAAATAAAATCCCTTGTAATTATAGCAGTTCGCAAACCGTGTCAGTAAGTGGGCGTAATGAAGAGAGCAATGGTTCCACTATCAATAGAAAATTTGTCCTCGCCATAAACGCTCATGGAGGGCTTGCGGGGTCACGCGTTAATGCTATAGGGTAGGGGTTATTATAGCCGTGCACCATGAAAAGATTGTATTGTGAACAAGTTCACGACTAGTTAACAAGATTTAACAAGATTTGCCATCCAAGCCAAAGGCCCAGATGGCAAGTGGACAAGGAAGCCATTGGCTTATCGAAAGTCCAACAATGTTCACCTACTTATAACCCGCCCTCCTGCTGAGATATGTGTCAACCTTGTTTTTAAACATATTCACGCTGCTAGCAGTTACACAATCTGTAGACAATTTGTTCCATTCATGTATTGTCCTCTGTGAGAACGAGTGCTTCCTGATGTCCAATCTACATTGATCCTTTACAAATTTTACCTCATGTCATCTAATTCTGCTATCCTTCTTGAGTGAGAAAAACACATTTCTATCAATATTTTCATACCCATTTAATATCTCAAAAACTTCAATCTGATCTCCTCTTAACCTCCTTGTCTCTAGAGTTGTTAAACCACATTCTTTCAGGCGATCTTCATAACTAAGGTCTCTCAGTTATGGAATCATTTTAGTTGCTCTCCGTTGTATGCGTTCAAGCGTATCTACATCCTTCTTACGATATGGTCTCCATGCTTGTATTACAGTATTCTAAATGAGGTCTAACTATTGCTTTATAAAGAGGTATAATTAACTTTTTTCCCTTGTATGTTATGTTTCTTCTAATCAATCCAAGAATTTGATTACCCTTTGAAGCTGCAATACCACACTGCTCTGAAACTTTCATATCAGCGCTTACTTTAACTCCTAAGTCCTTTTCTTTTACAGTAGTACCCAGAACAGTATCTCCCATTTTATAGTTTACATCCAAGTTTCCATGTCCTGTATGTAGGCATTTACATTTCCCAAAATTGAACAACATCTGCCATTTCTCAGACCATTTAACTAATATGTCTGTTGTTTATCACCATCAGTATTAACCTTTCTAAACAGTTTTGTGTCATCCGCAAATTTCAGTACGTTACTTGTTATACTGTCGTCCAAGTCATTGATATATATTAAGAATAATATAGGTCCTAATACTGACTCTTGAGATACCCCACTCAAAACCGATTTCCAATTTGAAACTTCTCCATCTACTACAACTCGTTGTCTTCTGTCAGTCAGCCATTGTTCTATCCAGTCAGTTATGCTATCCCCGATATCATGGGCTTTTAATTTAAGTAGTAATCTTTGATGTGGCACTTTGTCAAACACTTTCTGAAGATCTAAGTAGATAATATCTAATGGCGATCCCACGTCTATCCACTTAGTGATTTCTTCCAAAAAACATAACATATTTGTTAAGCATGACCTCGCTTTAAGGAATCCATGTTGATATGAATGTAATAATTTATGCTTAACGAGGAAGTCCACCGTATGGTCTTTAATTAACCTTTCTAATAATTTACAAATCACTGACGTTAAACTCACTGGTCTGTAATTCTCTGACTTATTTCTCGAACCATTTTTAAATAATGGTATGATGTTTGCTTCTTTCCATTCAAACGGAACAACTCCTTCTTTTAATGACAACTTGAATACTCTTGCAAGTGGTATACTGATTTGTTCTACTGTTTCCATTAGTAATTTTGGAGGAATCCCATCCACTCCCGGTGATTTATTATCCTTCATTACCTTTATTTTCTTTGCTACCAATTCTGGAGTTACAACTAACGGTCCTAAATAGTCAGATTTAGCCTCCTGAAATTTAGCATCAGCAACTGGTAACGAACTAATATCTTCTTTGGTAAACACTGAACTGAAGTAACCATTTAGGTCTTCCGCCATTAAAAACCTCTGTGATATTATATTTCCAGCACTGTCTTCTAGAGGTCCAACCTTGTCTTGTACGTTTTGTTTACTCCTGACATAAATATTATACATAAAAACTCTTGCTGTCATTTTTTATGTTACATGCTAGTTTTTACTCATAGCTTCTTTTAGATTGTCTGATTTCAGTTGTAGCTGCATTAAGTGCCTCTTTGTAATTTGCATAGTCTTCTTCCTTTCTGGTACGCCTATAAACCCTCCACATAGTTTGTTTTAACACTAGTTTTCTAATAGCCTCTTTTGACAAGTGTTTCTATCTACACCGTTTTCCTTGTTTTTGGAAGGGAACAAATTTATCGACGATACTCTCAATTTCATATTTTAGAATATTCCAACATTCAATTGCGGTCTTATTCATCAGCATGTTATTCCAATCTAGCTTTGCTAAGTATTTTCTCATATCTTTGTAGTTACCTTTGTGGAAGTTTCTCTTGTACGTTTTCTTATTTTTACTTTCTGATTTTACATTGATGTCAAAATGTATTTGATTATGGTCACTGTTACCCAATGGTTCAAGTATTTTTAAATTGTCCACTAATTCTTTTTGTGATGACAAAACTATATCTAATACATGTTCTCCCCTGGCACGTGCTGAGTAAGAAAGCCATCCTGGATTAAAAATAGAAATTGTTGGTCCTCACTCCCTGTGCTCTATAGAGAATTCCATTGTATGTGTCTATGGTTAAAATCTCCCATTATGATACATTCCCCTTTACTAACTTCCTTTATAGCGTTTTATTTTTGTGTTGTCCTCTTCGTTTATGTTTGGACATCGGTAAACTAATCCAATAGTTAATTTTGAATTTCCTGAAACAATTTTGCACCAAACAGCTTCATCGCAATCTGCTTCCCTTTCTAGTTTTATTTCATAAGCCTGAATAGATTCTTTAACATATAAAATAACTCCCCCTCCCCTTCTTTCTACTCGATCTTTCCTAAACATTACGTATCCTGTCAGTCCTAATTCAGCATCTGTTATGTCTATGTTGGCTCGTGATTCAGTTATACCAATTATGTAAGGATCAATATCGTCTACCATAATGTTTAATTCGTTTCACTTATTTACTAGGCTCCTTGCATTTAAACATACGCATATATGACCTGTTTCAGAGATGTTTTTCGGACGAATTGATATTGGTTTGTCTGTACTAGTGGCCTCTTGTTCTGCTTGATACATCTCTAGGTAACCCTCCTGCACTTCTTGTTTAAACAATGTTTACTACCAAAAATAGTTGTCATTGTACCCATACCACTATCTACTGCTGCTGAAAGTTCGTCCGCGAATACTGCTGCCCCCTTTCCACTTAGATGAAGCCCATCCTTCATGTACATATCAGCCCTCCCAACAAAACTTCCCCATAAATACACAAATCCAACTTTCTCTTCCCTACATAGTTATCTCCCCCACTCCCCTCTCCTTCACTCCGGTTGTTTTCCCTCCCGTCTCCCTCACTCCCTTCTCCTTCCCTCCTGTCTCCCCTACTCCCCTCTCCTTCACTCCGGTTGTCTTCACTCCCGTTCCTTTCCTTCCCGTCTCCTTACATCCTGTCTCCCTACTACCTGTCACCTTCCCTCCTCTCTGCTTCCTCCCAGGTTGAGGTGAGCTCTCCCTAGCATCTCTCGTGTCTTTCCCCACTTTATTATCTACTGTTCCCCCACCGGAAAAAGTTAATATGTGCATGGAATTTTCCGTCAACTAATCGGTTAGCGCCATCGCAGCTGTGCCATTTAATAAGGGTAATTAGTTTAAATAGTAGGCTGCAAAACTGATAAGCACAGTTTCGACAGTGCAATAACATTTCGGGAATCATTCGGGAAAATAAGATTAATTAAAGGTGCTTAATCAATTCGATTTTTTTGCTAGTCTCATTTCAAATAAATTTAGCGAAAAACCAAACCAACTTAGTGCCCACTGCAACATGCTATTTCGTTTTTGTGCAACTTTTATATGTAGTTTTTTTTAAATCATCAGACAAACTATTAAATTAGTTAATGCTTGTTCAAGAATTTACTGAAGCGAACATCGAAATGCTGAAAAATCACGATTTTTGTTCCTTGGTGAAATTTCGTAAATGTGTCATGTGATTGGTGAGAGGACGGAGGCCACTTCCATGATCAGCACTGACTCACACATTGTTTACAATTTTGGATATCCACTATTTTCTTTCGTTGATTTGAACAAAATAGGCATTTTGTTATTAAATCGACTGTGGATGTTACATGAACTATTCACACACTACATATTTGGACACCAATGAACCGGATTTGCGATAGGCTAAATCAGTTGAGGAAGCAGTTTTAAACGTTCACTAAATGTAAGTATTCACACGCTGTGCACTAATGCACTCAGCTGTAGAGTAATAAAGTATGAATACTCACCCACGGCCACGACTCGAGAACTGCACCGATATATTCGCGCCCTCTTTATTTATCCTGTGATATGAGCTATTAAGGATCGTCTACTTGCTCGCGCCGTCGCGTCTTTATGCAAGTGTACTATTGCATGTCGCTTTCGTGGCCCTCAGTGTCGCTGCCGTTCAGTTGTGATCGCCCCCGTCCGCGGGCGGTGACCGTATTGCAATGTGAACAGGAAGTTTTTTGTTGGAATGTGTCATTTGTAGCGTTGAAATATGAGTTTGTTATATACACGAGCTGTAAACGTGGGCAGGTTACATTACGGGCAAGTAGGCCTGCTTTCGCGGAAAAACAATGGCTACAGCCCACGGAGAGAACAGGGGTTTCGAAGCTTGGACAATTTCGTTTAATCCATGTTGCTTTAGTTCACTCAGCGGTATAGGTATTATATAAATACATGGTTATATATAGTGGTAGATATGTGAACGAATATACTCTTCGCACAGTAAATGCATCTTGACTGAATGGTCCCCAAAGAAGTCGAGTTGGTGTTGTAAGGAACAGGTCTGCCAGCACGTGACGAAAAAATTGCTTTGAGTTGTCCTATGGAATGGATACCGCGCTACATAAGAACGTACCTTTACTATGCTTTAATATGCACAGTCGATTTAATAAAAGAACGCGCCCTTTTGTTAAAATCATCGAACGAAACACACCCCTATGGTGGCCGGGAGAAACACACACCAGTGGTTGCCGGAAGAAACACACACCAGTGGTGGCCGGGTGAAACACACACCAGTGGTGGCCGGGAGAAACACACACCAGTGGTTGCCGGGAGAAACACACACCAGTGGTGGCCGGGAGAAACACACACCAGTGGTGGCCGGGAGAAACACACACCAGTGGTTGCCGGGAGAAACACACACCAGTGGTTGCCGGGAGAAACACACACCAGTGGTTGCCGGAAGAAACACACACCAGTGGTGGCCGGGAGAAACACACACCAGTGGTTGCCGGAAGAAACACACACCAGTGGTTGCCGGAAGAAACACACACCAGTGATGGCCGGGAGAAACACACACCAGTGGTTGCCGGTAAAAAACACACACCAGTGGTTGCCGAGAGAAACACACACCAGTGGTGGCCGGGAGAAACACACGCCAGTGGTTGCCGGAAGAAACACACACCAGTGGTGGCCGGAAGAAACACACACCAGTGGTGGCCGGGAGAAACACACGCCAGTGGTTGCCGGAAGAAACACACACCAGTGGTTTAACAAGATTTAACAAGATTTGCCATCCAAGCCAAAGGCCCAGATGGCAAGTGGACAAGGAAGCCATTGGCTTATCGAGAGTCCAACAATGTTCATCTACTTATAGCCCGCCCTCCTGAGATATGTGTCAACCTTGTTTTTAAACATATTCACGCTGCTAGCAGTTACACAATATGTAGACAATTTGTTCCATTCATTTATTGTCCTCTGTGAGAACGAACGCTTCCTGATGTCCAATCTACATTGATCCTTTACTAATTTTACCTCATGTCCTCTAGTTCTGCTATCCTTCTTGAGTGAGAAAAACATATTTCTATCAATATTTTCATACCCATTCAATATCTTAAAAACTTCAATCTGATCTCCTCTTAACCTGGTTGCCGGAAGAAACACACACCAATGGTGGCCGGAGAAACACACGCCAGTGGTTGCCGAGAGAAACACACACCAGTGGTTGCCGGGAGGAACATTTCGATCACAACCAAAAGGCTCCAAATGTTACGACGCAGCTGTTGACTCTATACAACAGGTGCATGTGGTCTACATATTATTAATTTCTGAATAGCCTGTTCGAAATATGTTGTGTTTAATCGGCGCAGCGAGCAGTCGTATTTTTTATTTCACTACACGAATAACACCCTATCTATGTGGTCTGTGCGCAATGCAAATAATATTAATGGAGTTTATATTCAGTGCTTTATGTTCAAACACTTTCCCTGCAACAAGATGGACATGTTAGGGTATATTTTCGGACCTGAAATATGAGAATTCTAAATAGTTTGATTAGTTGATCTGTTATAGCTTTGGGTCCATCTTAAAAAGTAAGTTTTTGTGTTTGTCCAAATGTAAAGTATTAAACGTTATGAAAAATAGGGCCTAATTCGATAGTTTCACTTTGTTAATCTGTGAATCTGTGTTAAATGTATTTTGGGACATGCAACATCCCTTCTTAAATAGTGGAGTAATGTTTGCTTCTCTCCATTCTTACGGAACTATTCCTTCTTCTAGTGACAAGTTAAAAAAATTTGCAAGTGGTGTACTAATTTGCTCAACAATTTCCTTAAGCAATTTTGGAGGCATCCCATCAACTCCAGGTGATTTTTTATCTTTCATCTTCATAATTTTGTTTGCTATCATTACAGGAGTTACAAATAACTGCCCTAAATGTTCTGATTTGTTGCCCTCAAATTTAGTAAATGGAAATGGAAGTGAGCTGATATCTTCTGTGGTAAAAACTAAGCTGACATACTCATTCAGGCCCTCTGCCATTTGAAACACGTCTGAAATTATGTTTCCCCTGTTGTTTTGCTGTGGTCCGACCTTATCTCGAACTTTCTGTTTACTCCTTACATAAGCATAGAAATTCTTGCTGTAATTTTTTATTTTACCTGCCAATTTTTTTTCAAAGGTTCTTTTAGATTTTCTAATTGCAGTTGTAGCTAGGTTAAGTGCCTCTTTGTAATTTGCATAGTCTTCATCCTTTCTGGTATGCCTATAAACCCTCCACATTGTTTGTTTAAACACTATTTTTCTAATAGCATCTTTTGACAAGTGTTTCTTTCTATACCGTTTTCCTTGTTTTTTGAAGGGAACACATTTATCGATGATACTCTCAATTTCATATTTTAGAATATTCCAACATTCAATTGTGGTCTTTCATTCATCAGCATGTTATTCCAATCTAGCCTTGCTAAGAATTTTTTCATATCTTTATAGTTACCTTTGTGGAAGTTTCTCCTATACGTTTTTTCTTTTTACTTTCTGATTTTACATTGATGTCAAAATGTATTTGATTGTGGTCACTGTTACCCAATGGTTCATGTATTTTTATATTGTCCACTAATTTTTTTGTGATGATAAAACTATATCTAATACATTTTCTCCCTTGGTTGGTTCTAGCACGTGCTGAGTAAGGAAGCTCTCCTGAATTAAAAATAAAAATTGTTGGTCATCACCCCCTGTACTCTGTAGAGATTTCCATTGTATGTGTCCATGGTTAAAATCTCCCATTATGATACATTCCTCTTTACTAACTGCCTTTATAGCATTTTGAATTTTTTTTTTATCCTCTTCGTTTATGTTTGGACTTCGGTAAACTAATCCAATAGTTAATTTTGAATTTCCTGAAACTATTTTGTACCAAACAGCTTCATCGTATTCTGCTTCCCTTTCTAATTTTATTTCATAAGCCTGAATAGATTCTTTAACATATAAAACAACTCCCACTTCTTCCTATTCGAACTCTCCTAAACATTACCTATCCTGTCAATCCTAATTCAACATCTGTTATGTCTATGTTGGCCCATGATTCAGTAATACCAATTATGTGAGGGTCAATATCTTCTACCATAATGTTTAATTCGTTTTTCTTATTTACTATACTCCTAGCATTTAAACACACGCATCTATAACTTGCTTCAGACATGCATGGCATCTCTAAATTCAGATATATATCAGCTCTTCCAACAAAACTTCCCCACAAATCCACAAAACCCACTTCCTCTTCCCTACATAGCTTCTCGACTAGTATGTTAATTGCCATCCCCCGGGAATTTCGATATCTATGACCCCTCCTTCCTATTACTGGTAGAATCCCTGACAGTATTATCTGCTCAACCCGCGTCTGCTTTAGTGTTCTGACCAAATTCCTGTATTTCCTAACTATGGTAGTTGTACCCTCCCTCTCTACATTATATGCCCCTACGTGTACTAAAACAGATCCACCCTTGCCCGAACCCTCGATGATTTCTGCTCTCTCAGTTATCGCCTCTATTTTGGCCCCAGGCAAGCAAACTACAACGTCATCTCCCTTGTTTAAGACTCTGTCGGTCTTCCTA